>CM042965.1:28308421-29606743 GCA_023678885.1 Pogostemon cablin | reverse complement strand
AAGCCCGTATCGCCTGCTCCGCAATCTGCTGGAAATCGCGAGCAAGCTCCACTGGATCCCGTCGGCCGCTTGTTGTTGTTTCCCGCTGCTTCCGAGAGCGAATGCTACCACTTCACACGATCTTCGCCTGCCGCCAATTCAAGTCGATAGCAGCCACCGCTCGATCATCGCCATCACCACGAACTGTCGTGCTTGAAACACCACTGCCAGCCCGATCAGTCCGGAAGCATCTCGCCATCTTCCATCCATCATCACCACTTCGTTGCTCTCTTCGAACCCATCACAGGTTTGTTGTTTCCTTCGGCAGTCATTGCCAAGTGATTGAAGCCCCACAGCTGTTGCTTTTCACCATCTTCCATCCATCATCACCGCTCCGTTGCTCTCTTCGAACCCATCATCTGGGTTCATTGCTCAGCCGTTGGCCACGTTCTCTTTGAATCCATCACCCGGGTTCGATGTTATCTCCGCTTACCCTCCATTTGCCAATGGTCGTCGCCAGTTGGAATTAATAGCCAAGTATCACCAAGAATTAATGATTGAAGTTGCTACCATTGCTAAATCATTAGCCCGTATTAGCTTTGCTCAAAAAAAAAGTGGAATTTGCACAAGCAAGTAATTTACAGTTTAAGGTTTGGTGATAAATCAAGGTATGAAGAAATAAAGAGGGTGTGCCTCGTGATTTCTGTGTAAAGGAATAAAGAAGCGGATTAAAGTAAATCTAACGCTTACACTGATAATGAGCAACGAGTTTGTTGTACCGTGTGGTAATGATGATGAATTGCAGAAAAGATTGGAAAAGCAAGAGCCTGTACATTTTATTCTTATGTATAATGGAATAAAGAAGCGATTAAAAGAGAAAATAAAAGTAAAGACTTACAATGAGGATATGGAATGGATTAAGCCAGTGATCTCTGGAAATAAAACTAAAACTATGAGGCACAGAGAGAAGGCATTAGATGCAGTAAAAAAATATATATATGTTGAAGCAAAAAGACAAGAATTTAAGTTCTTACAGTCGGTTGATGAAGAAAGCAAAGGCACATGATCCTTCTTATATAATGAAGAGCCTGCAGCAAGTTATGGAAGTAATTTGCGTGATTGAAATCTCTCAGTTTTCTTTTACTGCATATAAAATTGATTGATTGGAAGGAGATTTGCAAAATCGTCTTAATAACCAGGAAATAAATCCATTCCATATTTCCTTGGCCCCAAAATCCTGAAATTGAGCAGGGAAGAAAGTGATGTGGGCTTGAAAAAAAAAAAAGTTGGGCCAAGAAAATAAATTGGGCCACTTAAGAAATACAATTCGGGCTAGAAAAAAATATACAATTACTTTGTTGGATAAAGTAATTTCTCAAGCCCAACATTACAAATGTTACAAAACTTTTGCGATTCCTTCACATCAAGACATGGCGTCCGTGAACAAATCGCAAGGGGGCATTTGTAAGCAATTAAAATTTACGGTTCAATCACATAGCGACACGTGGATTTTATTGATTAAATATTAGTTTATTTTGGAATTTAAATAAATTAATTCCTAAAGTAAATTAATAAATAATTTGAGCCCAATAAATTAAATGAGCTTAAATTAATTGAGGCCTGACCCAAGTCAAATGAGGTCTGACCCAATTCAATCAAGTCCAAATCAAATGAGGCCTGACCCAAGTCAAATGAGGTCTGACCCAAGCCAATCAAGCCCAAGTCAAATGAGGCCTGGCCCAAGTCAAATAAGCCTAGATAAATTAAATCAGGCCCAAGTCAAATAGGTCCGATTATGGTCCAGTCAAGTGGGAACCCAAGCCCGTTAAGTGAGGCCCAAAGATGACCTGGACCTCCTTTTTCACCTATAAAAAGGGGTCTCCACCATTCATTTGAAACACAGAGACAGACGGAGATTCAAGCACTCGAAGACGACGCACTTGAAGAGATCGAGAACACGAGTAAAGCTCCCTCCAGATCTTCAAGCGAAGAACAAGCGAAGAACGATCTTCAAATCTTCAAAGCTTCAAGCGAAGAACGTTCGAGGATCTTCAAACCTTCAAGCGATCTTCAAGCGATCTTCAAATCTTCAAAGCTTCAAGCGAAGAACGTCCGAGGATCTTCAAGCCTTCAAGTGATCTTCAAAGCGTCTTCAAATCTTCAAAGCTTCAAGTCTTCAAGCTCAAGATCTTCAAGTCTTCAAGCCTCCAAAGCTTCAAGTTCAAGATCTTCAACAAAGCTTCAAGTCTTCAAGCCTCTAAAACTTCACACTCAAGATCTTCAAGTCTTCAAGCCTCTAAAGCTTCAAGTTCAAGATCTTCAACAAAGCTTCAAGTCTTCAAGCCTCTAAAGCTTCAAGTCTCAAAGCATCTTCAAGCTTCAAATCAAGAACAGCTACTAATCCGGGATCAAGGCTCCAAGTCCCCCAGATCAAGTGTTCTTCGTGGAAAGCTCTCAGTCAACGTTTAATCCGAACAAAGGTTCAAAGCCTCCGGGTCAACGTCAAGACTACACACCCGAGCTCGGATAAGCTTCGTTTGAAGATCCGACTCAACACACAAGTCAAGTCAACACACGCTGTCAATACAGTCAGCATACACTTTGTCAAAGAAGTTAAAGTCAAGAAGCACAAGTCAAGTCAAAGTCAAGTCAAAGCCACATTGGTTCGAGAGAAGAATCAGAGGATTGATAGAGATCGCTTCCTTAATTATCAAGTTTAATCCTTCTGGATTATTATTGTAATTAACTTGTATTTATTTTATTATAAATATAAAATTTGTTGTTACAGCATCATTAACGAAAATAATACTCAATCGATGAAAAGTGATAATGGTGAATTGAATTATTTCATGAATAATTTATAGTATAAATAAAAAGTGATAACATTTTATAGCGAAATCATTTTTATCCGTCTCATGTAAGAGCTTTTGTGAGTCGGTTTCACCCGAGACTTACCCTAAGTAAAATATGCTTATTGACAATTAAAGTATGTTTGTAGTGCTATAATATCATAAAAGTAAATTTAATTCGTTATTCATCATACTTTATAAGTGTTATAATTAATAATAAATATATTTTATCCATATAACCAATAATACTTTAATAATGAATATACTCGTCTTAAATAATTATCATCTCATAAGAAACTTTGTCTAAAATTAATAGTTTCTTTTATTTCAATTTGGTACCAATTAAAATATAGGCATTAACAAATTAAATTAAATATATTTTTTATATATTTTTTAATTTTAATACTTATTCTATATCCGATGTAACTATTAAAATTTTTAAAATAAAATAGACAAAAATTTATAATATACTAGCTATTATTTATATATTAATTAGTTATATTGATAGGAATGTTAGTCACTTAAAAAAGTAACTTATTAATTAGTGATATTGTGTGTAAATGAGTAATTTTACCCTATGACTCACATGTAATTCCACACTCCACTAATACAAATACCTGTACGATTTTGAAAAATAATTTTATAATTTAGAAGAGTAATAATAGTACTCCCTCTGTCCCGGTCAAACTGCACCGTTTGACTGCATAAAGCTCTCACAAAAGCTACAGTAAAAGTGCAATATGGGCGGGACGGAGGAAGTAGTTTATTCCTCTAAAAACTATCTTTTCATGTACTAAAAATAATTGGTAAAATAATATACACGTATGAACCCAATTTAAAAGTGTTTGCCTATATTTCAATATTTTATAAATATTAAATAAGCATGTACATACAAATATACTCTGCACCGCAGTTTTAAAATAAATGAAGGATTAACTAAATTCAGGGTCAATGCTTATAGCAATTTAAAATAGTCATGAATATATATTTACAAAAGATTAAGAATAGGTTTTGCGTGAGACCATTTTATACTTTTTAAAATAGTTATCATTTTCGCTATAAAACATTATCACTTTCGCTATAAAATATTATCACTTTTCTTTTATACTCGTTAATGAAATAACATTATCACTTTTTATTAATTTATTATCACTTTTCAATATAAAAATAATCACTTTCTGAACTTCTCATGTAAACCCTTACGTGAGACGGTCTCACACAAGTCTTTGCAAAAGATAATTATTTCAAGCCTGTTTATAAAATTTTATATTTTTTTAATTAAAAATTTACTTTAATTTTTGTTTCTTTGTTTGTAACGTTATTGGTATGTTTTTATTTTTATTTTTAATGTGATTATTATTAATTTTATTTATTTAATATTTAATTTAATTAACTTTTTTAATTAAAAGAATATTAACAACCCTCACATTTCCTTCCTTATAAGCACTAGCGACTTCAAACATGATCTATTCCTTACGCGATAACAGTAATGAAAAGCGGGTTATCAAACATCTCCATTCTTCCTGTGAGAGTGAGATTGGCATAGACAAATTTGGACTTCAGTTCCAAAGCACTATAATAAGGGATTTAGATGCTTCAATTTGATTTCACTACCTTTTGAAGAAGCCCTAGATTAGTGGAAATTCTTATTTAGAGCTCCTGAGGCTGAACTAGTTATCTATAGAGGTTGATTTAGGGAGGATTATTCACGAATTGTGGTCCTCGTGGTAATAAGGTATGAAGATTTCAATTACAGTATTTTTTTTTTCAATTCATTATGAGTAACCAATGTTGCTGCACAAGCACGTTCGATGTTTTACGCAGTTGAAGAATCCGTTCGCGGTACGCCCAGATCTAATGAGATGAGACCTATCGCGCCTAGGTTTGGAATATGATGTAATTCTATGATAGTCAATTTTGGGCATAAACCCGTGTTACCCCCTCTTTCATTTGTCTGGATTTATAGGTATGCATTAGGGTTAGAGCGTCCGTATGATGCTTGACAACAGCCTTGGAAGATGTCTATCCTGGTATTGGCTTTATCTTCCTTTTACTAGATTATATTGTTTGGGCTTGTGGGAAACACACATCCCTCAACATGCACAGAGAGGAAATCTCTTACCTCTCACCGTAGGATTGTGTTGCAGCGGAAGAAACACGAACCTGTTGGTACTCACGTTGATACACTGTGATCCCTGGATCAAATCTTCAACACGGGGTTGAAGATTAATGTTCACGATATAGTATTAACTGTGTAAATACGATGACTGGATTTTGTATTGTGAATTCGGGAGAGAATACACGAGAGAGAGAAAAACACAGCATACGCGTTCTCCTTTTGCCTTGTGTTGTGCGTTCTGTAACGCAAACGCATGAGCGCTTCAGCGTGTTCTCTCGCACTTAGAGTTCTTTCACACACATGAACGCACTTCATTCTTTCTTTGTGTCTGCGTTCTTATTCTCTCTTTCTGTACAACAGCGTGGCAAAGTGTGTAAAAAATAAGGAGACAGGAGTTGAGAAAACCGTTTCCCGTACAACTCCTTCTGTCTCCCTTATCCACTTCTTATGTGGAATTTAATAATTAAATATTATTTAATTATTATTTACATCTCCCACTCACATATGAAGTCAAAAGTTGCCTAACTCATTTTCTTCATGAATCATATTCTCACACAGATTAATACATCGTGTGACCCACGAGATATGAGTTTTAATCGCTATACACTTGTTAGAGATATATAGCAACTCAACCAGTTTATCAATGAAACTCAACAAGCTCGCTATACCCCAGAACTCTTGAACATTTAACATAAGTTGACATATCTCTTTTTCAATCCCTGAATTTGTCAGAGCATATTCAACCCTTTTGCAAAAATAACTATGTATTCATAATCAAGACCCTGCTTGATTGACTAGTCAATGAATCACAATAGTATATGTTAAATTAAGACGTTCTTCCCATCTCACTAAGTATCTACAGTCTCCCACTATAGATGCTTTCCTAGACATGTACCGCATCGCCGTTATTAACCATAGCTCTTTTGGTAGCATGCTAAAGTAGCAACACCAAAGTGAAGACTTAGAATATAGTAGAAAGTCATAAGGGTAACCAATAGATAAGGACTCATACTTTTGAGAAAATAGGGATTATTTTCTCAATCCTGTTGGGGTCAACTCGGCACATGTCGTTTTCCTAAAACACATGTCACAATGTCTTTAACTTCCTTCCAAGAAAGTGTATGTCATATTTCATTTAATTTAGACATCGTGTAAATCAGAGTTCAAGTGTGTCCCATACACTTAACTCGGGTATCCTCCCTCCAAGGTATATGATCTCCGTCGATTTAGCTATACAACAAGTTGGATTAGATTCGTGACGAAATCTATTCCGATTACATTAATTATCGTAATCTCATCTCTGCGCTCCCACTGAGCCAGAGGCGAATGCTCGTATGAGAGAGACAATCATAACTTGCCGACATACTATTATATATGAACCATCACATATAATTTATAAAACATATATATAGTTAAACCATTAACTATTCCATTAACATACATAAACATATTCAATTCATCGTTTTAAATCCTTCACAGACTCAAACGAGTAGAAATTTAATTAAGAATCACTTTCTTCTTATCTATAATATCTCTACCAAAATTGAACTTCATATCAATGTGTTTAATCTCTTCATGATATTTGGGATCTTTTGTGTAAGCAATAACCACCCGATTATCACAATTAATTAAAACAGCTCCCACTGGAGTGTTTGAGACCTCCAAATGTTTCATGAATCTTCTCAACTAAATAATCTCTTGAACTGCAGATGAAGTCTGTTTCTTGTTACACCATGAGATTGCTCTATCATTGAGCAAGAAGACATAATCGGGAGTTGATTTACTTTTATCTAAATCACCACTCCAGTCAACGTCTGTATACCCATTCAATGATAACAGAAAGAATAATCTGCAGTCAATCACATTGGCATATGGTACTCTGGCCATTTTATTCTTCTCATCTAGAGCCTTGGGACACATTTGCGAACTCAATAATTCGTCTTTCACAATAGGAGTATCATTAGGTTTACAGGTGTCTATCTCGAATCGTTCTAAAAGTTTCTTGGTATAAGTCTCTTGAGACAAACCTAATAACTTCTTTGAACGATCCTTATGGATCCACACACCAAAGTATGTACTCTGCTTCACCCATATCTTTCATTTCGAAATTTGAAGACAACCATCCTTTTATGGTTTCAAGATACTCTTTTTGCTATTTCCAGCTAGAAGTATGTCATCCACATACAAGGATAGAATCACAAAACAATTATTGGACCGTTTAAAGTAAACACATTGGTCTTCGTTTATCATAACAAAGTTATATGAAATGATCATTGTGTGAAATCTTAAATACCACTGTCTAAAGGATAGTTTGAGTCTATAGAACAACTTCTTCTATTTACAAACTTTATCCTCTTGACCTTGAAGAATAAATCCTACAGGCTGTTGCATGTAGATTACTTCTTCTAATTCTCCACTGAGAAATGCGGTCTTAACATCCATTTGCTGTAATTCTAAATCCATACTAGCCACTATAGCCAACAGTAGACAAATCAAGACAAACCTCACTACAGGTGAAAGTGGTTTCTACGTAGTCTATACCCTTGTAGAGTATAACCTTTTATCACCAAGCGAACTTTCTACCTCTCTATTGAGCCATCAGCATTTCTTTAGATTTTGAAAATCCATTTATTCTCAATTTCCTTTCGTCCCTTTGAAAAATCTACAAGTCCCCAGACTTGATTTGACTTCATAGACTCCATCTCCTCTTTCATCCATTTCTCCTTTGCCGGACAAGTTAGAGATTCTGTAACGTTTATAGGCTCTTCCTCGTCAACAGGAGAATCATCTCCATTTTCTGGTGAAACTAAGTCATAATGCCTTTTAGGCATATGTTTCCTAGAACTTTTCGAGATGAGATAACTGATGATGGTCTTCTGTAGACAAAAATGCTCTAATTGGGAATCACTTGATTCTCAATCGGCAAATATCTATCAAGATCCACACAATCAACTATCAAGATCTACACCATCACCATCAGCTTGGAATCACTTGATTCTCAATCGGCAAATATCTATCAAGATCCACACAATCAACTATCAAGATCTACACCATCACCATCAGCTTATTACTCCCACTTGGATCTTGTAGATATTGTTTTTCTACTATCTCGAAAAATAGGTTCAGCATCCCTGATGCCATTTTACTAGGAAATTCAGTTTCCAGAAAATGAGCATTATGTTATTCTGTCTCAGTTAAGCTCCCATCGTGATCTCCTATGAAATGTAACCCTTAGAATTCGAAATATCTTATGAAGATACATTATTTTGCCTCTAGGACCCAACTTTCCATACTGACTCGATGAATCATGTACGTAAGCTACTGATCCCCAAGCTCTAAGGTTACTTAAGTCAGGTTTTTTACCCGTCCAAAGTTCATATGGAGTCGAAGCAACTGACTTAGAAGGCACGTGATTAAGCACATAAGCTTCCGTAAATAACGCATCTCGTTATAATAGCTTGTGCCATCATGGATCTTACCATCTCCAACAAATCCTATTCCTTCTCCAGCAATACCATTTAGTTGAGGTGTATAAGGAACAGTTGATTTTCGGATTGACCCTTTTCATTACAAAATTCCTTGAATTGTTCTGATAGATATTCACATCTTCAACTTCACTCAAGTATCATCTAAAACAATCCATTGCTTCAGATTTATCAGATATAAAGTAGACTGAATAATTATCAATGAACGTAATGAAATAGTAAGCTCCATTTTGTGCTCTCACATTTATAGAACCACATATATCATAATGGATTACTACTAATAGAGATAAAGATATAACAGCTTTACCAAAAAGGTTTTCTAGTCAATTGCCAGCAAGATAATGTTCGCACCATTTGGACTACTCCTGGCGAACACACCATTTGGATAATTCGACTTTAGAAGAAAGATTCAACAATCATTCTTTCACAAGCCTATTCATCCTATCTTGCTCAATATGACCTAATCTAGCATGCCAAACATCATCATTCACGTTTGCATTACTAGAAGAAGCATGACAAGTATCATTAACGCTAATTACCACAATGCCTGCAGTGAAACATAAATCAAATTTCGCGTGATATCCGGAGCATATAGAACATCATGTAGGATAAAGTCCGGACCATCGTCAAGGTCCAATTTGCAAGTCCAAAGTCCTTTGACTTTGACTCATGATTGTTTCCTACATATTTCTACCTAGTCCCCTTTGGAACATGGCAAAAAACTACAAAAACTCCTATGTCTCTTGCCACATAGTCCGTTGCTCCTGAGTCCATAATCCACAATGGATAAGAATCAAACAGCAGGACAACACTCGAGACATTAATTTCACACAAAACAGAATAAGATGAATCCACCTTTACCCACCTGGGATCAGGGCATTCACTAGCATAATGACCAAACTTACTATAGTTGTAACATGGCATCTTGCTTTTATTTTTCTTATTCGTTTTGTCACGCTTGTTTTCCCTTTTCCATTCATCAGTTTTGTAGTTGGATTATTGTCAGGCTTACCACCACTACCATCAGATCGTCTTCTCTTCTTTTTCTTCTACCAATTCCTTTTCCTTTTGAAGCCCGAAGCTCCCTTGGAAGTAGAACCGGTATAGAAGGCCCCAGAAGAAGGCTTTGAGGCTCAGAGCCTCTCATCTTCCAGCTCAACATGACGAAGCATTAAAACTTTCATTATGTGTCAAGTTGACTTTAAGATGTTCCTTATGATCAAGTAAAGAGCGTGTTAAGGCTTGGACTTACTGATCCATAGAGAGCATATGACCGGTAGTCTTAAGTTCGATTATCATATTAGACATCTCCCTGAGATGTTGTCTAATGTTATGATCAGGTTTCTTTTTATAAGTGTCGAACTTAATAGTCAACTGCATAAGTCTTGTAATCGATGTACCTCCATACTCCTCACGTAGATACAACCAGATATCATGTGCATTGGGATTCATGAATCATCGCATCGATTACTGAGCTTACAAGAATACCTCGTGCAAATGGAATTTTCCCTTTCCATGCCTGGTATGCTCCTTGGTCACACCTCCTTTGGTTTCCAATACCCACGCCTAGATAAGCCATCACTTGGTTTATAGCATCCAATGCATCTTGTTCATACAATATGTACCAAATTTTATGACGTCTATGTCATAATTGTCACTATTGAGTTTCTCATCTTTGTGCAACTCAACGACAATATATTTCGATGTTCATTTCTTTGTTAGAGATTATAGTGATTCAGTATGTTATTAATGTTTTATTAAATTTTACGTTAAGCCAAACACAGACATCTCAATAAATAACACAAGACTTGATCTCGAAAAATAGCTCGGAGACTACTAATCATCAATCTCATCAAGTGTCACAATACTAGATTCTTGCTTCAAAACATAAAATACATTGTTCAAGTAATCAACAATAACATTGAACAGCCACTTATAAGCAGAACTTAAACAACCATTCATAATAGCAAAATGTTCACTTGGTAAGTCTCCCACTGAGCCCAAAAATCCTTTTGTAGGTGGGGAGGCAAAGTGTTCGCCCAGGTCTGAGGACTAGTAATTTGAAAATACTCATCACTTGGAATCGTTTTGCTATAAATCAAGCGCATCATCTGGTTGTAGAGTTCAAACAAAACAATTGCGTGGTCCCTTATGTTGTGTGTAGGCTTCATTTTATAATTCAAGAATTCATGGAGGACTTCATCTTTAGTCCTAATATCTTCCTCTGAAATTGTTCCCCGTCCTGACATACCTCTGAGAAAACGAGCAACCAAAAATAAACATACCAGTGTTAGTCAAACTCTATCACATGAATTTCCTCTCCATTTAATGCATATGGAAACAACTTTCCAAGATGCAATAGGTATATTCACAAGTGAATCAGTCCAACTCACTTTGGCTACCATTTTCATAGGCTACAGGAGTTTTGAACAATCTAACAACACTTAACACCATGAATTTAGAATTAAATGATATATTAAGGTGCTTTATTACCAAAAAATGTAACTGAAATAGCTACCCCGTGAGTTCGTATTCAACAAATATGTCATAAAATGAAGTAAAACCACACATACACACTTAAGATTACGTCAAACACCCTCGGAAACATAACCATTGGACTCAAAACGCTGAAAAACACGTCGGAAACCACCGGACACGAGCCAGAAAATGCTTGCACGCGCCTCCACGCGCCACCACAAACGGACTGGACGTTTCACGCGCCGTTCACGCGCTACCACGCGCTGCCACGTGCGGCTGGGAGCAGGCTGAGTCTGGCGCGTGCAACCCACTCGCCACCGCCGTCTCAGGCGACTTTGGCGCGTGCATCACACGCGCCTCTACCGATTCCGGTACGTGAATTTCACGCGCCACCGCCGGTGTCTCCCTTGCCGGAGCGTGTCTTCCACGCGCCTCCGCATGCCACTGTCCTCCGGTGGATCCATTCGCGGGCTGAGCCAATGGCCCTGCCCGGTTTCCTGATCCGACCCGGTGAGACTGGACCGACCCAGTCCGACCCATAAACAACAGCATTTTTAATATTACAGAAAGATCCCTGAACTTTCTCAAATTTTCAAAAAATGACCCCTGAAGTTTCTGAAACTTTGCAATTTAGCCTCAAGTTCGAAAACAACTTCAAAAATTCATATCGTGAGTTTTAGAAGGCCAAAAAATGCACAAAAAATACTGACGGACTCCTCTCGACGAGACCTATCCAGTAGTATAAACAAAATATGCTTTTGCTTGCACGAAAAAATGACGAAAAAATCACACTTTCAAGTTTCATGGTGGATCACAACGTCATTAACACATATACACTGGAAACGAAGTTAGTCTGCCTCATACTCACATAAATAACTCATCAAAGTCACACAATTCACCAATCATATAACTTCAAACAAAATAATGTGAGAATGTTTCAAAAATCAAAAGCAGAAAACTTTAACGCAAGAAATCCAGAGAAGGAAAACGAAGTACCAATCATTGGCTCTGATACCAATGTGGGAAACACACATCCCTCAACATGCACAGAGAGGAAATCTCTTACCTCTCACCGTAGGATTGTGTTGCAGCGGAAGAAACACGAACCTGTTGGTACTCACGTTGATACACTGTGATCCCTGGATCAAATCTTCAACACGGGGTTGAAGATTAATGTTCACGATATAGTATTAACTGTGTAAATACGATGACTGGATTTTGTATTGTGAATTCGGGAGAGAATACACGAGAGAGAGAAAAATACAGCATACGCGTTCTCCTTTTGCCTTGTGTTGTGCGTTCTGTAACGCAAACGCATGAGCGCTTCAGCGTGTTCTCTCGCACTTAGAGTTCTTTCACACACATGAACGCACTTCATTCTTTCTTTGTGTCTGCATTCTTATTCTCTCTTTCTGTACAACAGCGTGGCAAAGTGTGTAAAAAATAAGGAGTCAGGAGTTGAGAAAACCGTTTCCCGTACAACTCCTTCTGTCTCCCTTATCCACTTCTTATGTGGAATTTAATAATTAAATATTATTTAATTATTATTTACAGGGCTGATATTCATTGTTAGATTATTTAACTTTAAATATCTTATCTGGTGTTATTGTAATGGGATTTGGCGCTTCAGTGCTGTTGTGTTAGTATTTGGTTTTTCTATAAGTCTGGCCTACTAATTTCACAGATTCAGCCTTGGGGAAGATGATTGAATTAGTTTCTAGCTTGGATTTTTTTACTTTCTTAGTGATAATTCATTGTTGAATTGGTTAGTTGAAGGGTTATTAGGAATTCTATTTGTTTTGTCGATAGTGGTACTAGTTTTATCGATTCTCTCTTCATATGAGTAATTATTACTTCCACCTTATTGAATTTTACACGTGAGAATCATAGCCTTTACAACATGGGATAATATTTTTCAGCTTGGGGCTGAAAATTTTCTTTGTCAGCATAACCTTGGGGCTAAGCAGTGAACCTATTTATTTTTTAGCGGTTACATACTTAGCATAACCATGTGAAGTTAGCGAAGGAGTACGCAGTAGAAGGACTCTACAACACGCTCGTTATCATTTTTGACGGTGCCATAACTAAGATCAATAAGTAATTATTTTCCTCTTAATCTCTTGTCAATTTATTTTTGCCGCACTTATGGTATTTCTTGAGAATTTAGGCTTACCTGGTCCTTTAATTTTGTTTGGCTCTTCATTTAAAATGTTTAAGTGTCTATTTATTTCATCATTAGATGAAAATGAATGTGTGAGAACTTAGAAAGAGAGAATGGGTGGCTAATTTTAGATAGTATGTTTTGTGTTGTTGATAATAAAGGATTATTTTACTTGTTTTCACTGCAGTTATACTGAAATATTATGTACATGTCTTTTAGGCTTCTAAATACTGTTGATGACCCCTTGCTTCGTACCAAATGGAATAATGTAAATAAAGCAGTTCAGAAAAAACAGAGGTTGTAAAGCAGTTAGATTCATAGAAAAGATCGTTCAAGGAGGTTCCTTTTAGTAGAAGGCCTACTTCTCCTATTTTTTAACATAACCTTGGGGCTAAGCAGTGAACATACTCATTTTTCTGCTTTTTTTTGCCTGTTAAAACAGAGGAACTATTATTGAGGATCTTGCTGAGATACCTCCAGAATTGATTATAAGGGTTACCCTATACCATGTATACTACTTTTTTTCTGTTGAACATTTTTATTGTTACCTGATTCTAGTTATGAGTGCTCTCTCTTCTGAATGTAGGTACCTATTGATGTTCTTACTGGAATTATTGATGAGGATGCTGCTAAGGTGGCTGACGGATTGTCTCCAAAGGTAGCTAATACAAATATTGTAGGTGATACACACTGCACTCCTTTTTTGCATAAGCTTTTGTATGAAATCGATCATGGACTATAAGTTATTTAAGAGATCAACCCTATTGTTGTGACTCTTGATAATCAAATGGTTGCTACTAATGCAGAACTCAACTTTTATGATAATGCTGCTATTTGTCAAAAGAGATCTTTGCTCTTCGGGATCCAACACAAGAAGATGCACGTGAGGTATCTCTTGATATAGAGTTTCAAAAAAGCTGCCGTTTGCTGATGCTTTAGTTTTCTGATTAGCCATAACTTGTAGTCGGGATGACCAATTCAAGAATTTATCGAACCACAGGGAGGTCGATGCTAGCACTTAAGCGATATCACGTTTATCATGATTTTATAGAAACTAATCATAGATGGATGGTTTGGGTAACAAGTAATTAAATGAAAGTAGACAAGCAATAATCAAATGACAAGATAAAAATGATGAATGAGTGGTTTTCCAAATTAAGTAGAAGTGAGATTAACAACACTATTGAAGTGGTAACTTATGGACTCATGCATTAAACTCATATGTATCAAGGGTTAAGACTAAGGGCCAACACTTAAACCACCTAAACTTCCCCTCGAAATGAATAGGATGTAGATCATTTGCACAATCTCTAAATAGCTCAAAGGTTGGTTCTAAATTAAACTATTCCAACTAGGTACTAAGTTCAATTATAGAATCCCTTCATATAATCAATTGACTTCTCAATCTAACTGATCACATGTTCCATCAAAGGGTTCTAAATAATAAAGGACTTCTCAATCACTTTACCATTTATAATGCACATGAGGTGTTTGATGAAATGATTCACTTGACTATCCTAAGCACATAATTGATTTCTCAATCTAATCATATAATTAGAACAATCAAACACACAAAACATCATAGATCTCAAGATATATAAGCACCAATGATAGAAAATCAAATATCCCCATCAACATATGAATTTAATTACATAGATCCACAAATTAACCAACAACCTTCATGTTGCTAATCTCACAAGGGAGATTAGCCTACAATCTTCATAAGATCCATAACATAGACATTATAATTCTTACAAATCATGATAAACTAAAGGATTAACACAAAATTGGAATGAAAACTCCCTTGGAAATGGATCCAATTGAATCTCCCTTCTTCCTTTGGTGATCACCCAAGCTTCCTTGCTTCTTCACTTGATTTGGATGGAGGAAATTATGGAGAGATGATGTAGATCTAAAAATGGATGAATGGGATGGAGAATATGGTGTGAAATCAAAGGAATGGTGTGTGAGGTGTGTGGGAACAGTAGAATTTCGGATCTTCTCTCAAAATGTTGAATGGATTGGTATTTATACCCCATGGAGACCTTCTAGAAGAAATATAAAAAATATCCTGTTCTGGTGCCGACACAAGTCGTGCTACGTAGCACGGGTCGTGTCGTGTTAGGGCATGCGGCACACGAGTCGTTTTGAGTCGCACGGCCAAAGGGTGGCCGTGTTGAATGTCTAGACGTCGCCGCACGGCCTCCGCTTACAGGCCCGTGTCTGGTACACGGGTCGTGCTCCGCAACACGGGTCGTGCTCCAAAACACGACCAAGTGGTGGTCGTGTTGGATAAATAGATGCCGCTGCACGACCATTCTGGACAGGCCCGTATCTGTCACACGGGCCGTTTGCTGCAACACGAGCCGTGTTGCCAGCACGGCCAGCCGTGTTCTTGCACCTTTGTTTCTTCTTCTTTGTTTGATTTTTCGTCTTCATTTTTACTCCATTTTCACCCGTTATATATATGTTTAAGATCATTCTCACACATTCCTATGAAAACACATAACACCACCAAAATACACGAAAATACTGATAAAACAATACGAAAAATACACTCAAAAAGGCACTAAAATCTAGGTGAAATTAACGACAATCACACCCCCAAACTTAAAGTATTGTTCGTCCCCGAACAATGAAAATGATAGACCGAGGGAGAATTTTTCACCTAGTAAAAAGACTAAATGAACACAAGTAATAACACATCATTAGCCACAAGAATTTCAAATCATGCTAAGCTAACCTACAACATTAGATTCATGATAAGAGAAATTAAAAAGTTCAATTAAAAGAGAATAAAGAGCAATATAGTCCTTTTAGTCTAAGCCTCACATAAGTTTAGCAATTGCACTCGACACTCTTTAAATAAGGTAAATCAACACTCATCAATCAATTGGCTCGACTCACCATACACTTGCTCGTAGACTCCATTCACAAACCACCAAAATTTTAATCAATGATCAAAAAGGTCTTTAATTAAGGATGTAGTGATAGGCTCTTTGGTAGGGTAGGGAGAATATAGGTAAAAGTGACTAAACGAGTGTAAGTAATCGAAGAGGTAGCTACTTTCTTCCATCCCTTCACATTCTTTTTCTTCCTTTCTTTTCTTTATTGATCAAAAGCACTAATCATCACTTCCTTGGATTTCTTGAGCTTCTTATAGATTCATGCCTCTTCTCTTTGTTTCTTAAGTACTTGAGCATATTATTGTTGCTTTGCTCGTTTTCTTGTTTTGAAATTGCATGTCCTTTCTTTCTTATGCTCTTTTCATCCTTTTTCTTACTTATTTACCATTTCCTCTTTCACTTTTGTTATCTCATCACACCTTTCTAGCCACCATCTTCTTTATTACTCACACTAAAGGTATATATCTTAGGCTCATGTGGGTAATTAAAGCTTGTAATGTGCTATCTTCACAATAAATAGGCTTATAGGCTCAAAGTGGTTGACTAGGGATAATTTTAAAGGTAAGGAAATATTTGGCAATGGCTATACATGACAAGGATGGCCTTAAATCATTTCATCGATCTCCATCAATCGGATTCATTCCTAAAGTCTTTGAGCAAGTATTTAGTTTATCAATACTCAACCAATCCACTCATGAAAAGATCCATGTATACATGGTCGAGGCTCAAATTCTCACAAGTTTATGCTCGACTTAAAAGGACTTATTACAACTTATTCATCTTTTAATTGAATTAGTTAAATAAAACATATCACAATTCGAAAGCGTAGAGTTCCTTAATCATAATTCGACCTCACTTATCACCATAATACATCATCACTCATATTCAAAACGACTCACAACCTCCCAAACAAACCACCAAATCAAACCTAAATATGAAAAAAATACAAACAACACACAAACACAAATAAACCAAAGAAACAACAAAACGACAAAAGTAAAAACACAAAGACAACAATAAAAGAAAAGACACAAAGAAAATTCACCCCATCCATAGTCAATACACAACAAAAATCATCTCAATCCTTAATTGAAAGAAAAGTACGAAATTAAACATCCCAAAACAAAACAATACGAAGTCTCAAATCCAACACAAATTAAATCACTAAAGAAGATGAACTAATGAAGTGTCGAGCACCAAAAGTACTCCCTTAGTTATCCGGAGGCGGAGGGGGTTGATTATGCCATGATCCCCAAGGAGTATAAGCACGAGGTGTGGTAGGGAATTGGAAATTGAACATCCTTGTGATCATCTCCTCCATGTTGTTCGAGCGTGATCGTGTATTCTCTTCATAGTACTCCCTACGACGCTGCCCTTCATGGATCTCCCTTATCATCGCACCCTGCCTCTGCTGCTCCTCTCGGAACTCTCTCATCTCATCTCCAAGCGCCTGCTGCGTCTGCCTGATTTCCATGAGTTCGTTCTCCAGAAGATTCCATCTTGCATTTCCTTCTCTTGGTCCATTTCCTTCCTCTTGTTCTTCTTCTTCTTGCTCAAATGCTGGAGGCTCTGGTGCATGCTCTTCAAATTCCACCTGATGATGTTGCTCTTCCTCCCCTACATCCATATCCACCGGCTCAGCTCTCAGATTCCTTAGCTCAGGATTTTCATCCACTCTCATCTGCTGGAGCACTGCTTCCACTCCATCTCTATTCTCTCTGTAGAAAGCTCTCACGACTGCTGAGTGGTTAGGACTCACCATTGCTAGATTCTGATGCTTTCTTCGTCCTTGCAGTGTGGTGAGCTCAGGAGCAGGTAGAGGAAATGGAGCTCCCTTATCTTGCTTCAAACAATACATATTTCCTATGAATGATAGGAACTCCATCCTTATGAGTTGATTATAAGTGAGCCCTTCACTAATCATCGAGTGTTGCATCCCTCTGAGGTCGATGCCTAACCCTTTAGCAATCATTGTCACCATTCCTCCAATCATAATCCCTCTAGTGTTCTCTCTCTTCGCTACTCTCTCTACATGCTGAACGAAGTGAGCTGCAATGTTAACTGTGAACTCTTTGAACATACTGTACATGATGTATAACTGCTTCTCCCCAACAGATCCACTCTCGAACCGACCCAGAATAGTATTTGATACTATCTTCTCAAGGTACCTCATGACTGGGTTCCTTATGGTTGTCCCTTTAGACGAACTTGGAATGTACTCTGGAGGCTCAGTCCCATCCTCAACCAACTTTCTCCACCATGTCTGTTGATTGAAACCCCCTTGTGGTAGGAAGTTTTGATGACCTCTCATGATTGGGCACCCAAAGAATCTATTCAGCTCATTCACAGGTATCTTCTCCCACATCTCATTGTTTAACTAAAATGTGATAGCAATAGGAAACTTGTTCCTATCTCTGTGAACCTCCAAGGTGCTCATGAACTCGACTGTAAGGTGGAGATAAGTGGGAGGTCTCTTATCGAAAAACTCCTCCATTTCCACTCGACGGAATAGAGTCCTCAGATCACCTTCTATTCCAAGGCCTTCCATGGTTGCTTGATCTTGGAATCGAGTTGCCCTAATCTTTGGGATTATGTACTCCCATCTCAATGTGTACTTCTCCCATTCCATGAACTCTACTCCAAAATTCTCAGGGTGTTGGTCTTTCATTAGCAGTTTGGCATCAAGGTTGGACAGTTCCATATCTGACTCAATGAAAATGAAGTCCTCATTGCGTTTCCTCACTCTTCTTTCAGCCATCTACAATGTCCAACATAATTCAAATTAATTTCAAGTAAACTCAAAACAAAATGTCTTATCTTGATTAGAATTATCACTAGTTATTCAACTAAGTGTTAATTCTAGCACATATTCAAGCACAATAAACACTTTGTTTCAAGACTTAACATTTAGATCCAATCAACTTAACACAAAGTTATTTCAAAAATTTCATTCAATCACTCACTTTCAACATCCTAATCCTCTCATACTTTCATAACATTTCACTTTTTCAATTGGCACAATTCAATTCAATAATGCTTCATGCAAAAACTTTGAATTCCAATTTGAAATTTCATTTAGGCATTTCATCAAACACTTGGCATGCACATATTTCACAATTCAATTCAACAAGTCTTAACTATGCTTTCATGCTCAATTCCTCAATACCTAAACTAATTTACATCCATACAATCATCATAGAAACATTATTGATCATTTTAACAATCACATGCCTTAAATTAATAATCCTAAAACAATTATCCCCAAATTCTTCCTTCATGAACCCTAATTCCATGCAAAATTCAATCAATCCAACAATTAAATATGCAAATTCATGTTTCACTATCCTAGATATGCTTCATACATTCCATCATTCAAAACCC
The DNA here is from genome assembly GCA_023678885.1 of Pogostemon cablin. NCBI lineage: Eukaryota > Viridiplantae > Streptophyta > Magnoliopsida > Lamiales > Lamiaceae > Pogostemon > Pogostemon cablin. The sequence continues at coordinate 29,587,385 of CM042965.1, read as the reverse complement.
ATACATGAATTTCGCCATTCATACCTCGAATTGAAGATTAGGGCACAAGAAGACATACCTTGAATTCTATTGAACAAAATGAAGGGGATTGTTGTTTGTGCTTTGAAGTTCACCTTTTACACTCACAATCTTACCACTCTTTGGTGTTTAGAGGATGATTGGTGGAGTTTCGACTGGATTATCACGGTGGAAGTGTGTTTTAGCCTTCGAGCTGTGTCCAGAATTCTGCCTTTTAAAACGCTTCTTCGGACCCGACATGAGTCGTGTCACGCAACACGGCCATAAGGTGCCCGTGTTGCGTGTTCTGGTGCTCCCGCACGGCCAAAATGTACAGGGCCGTGTCGGCTACACGACTCGAGTCTCGCGCTTGGACACGACCCGTGTCACGCAACACGACTAAATCCTGCTCGTGTTGGGCTAACTGATGTCGCCGCACGGCCAAAGCTAACAGGGCCGTATCGGTGACACGAGGCGTGTCACTGCTCCCCTGAATCTTCCACTTTTCATCTTCAACTCTTGTCTTTCCTTGTTTCCATGCTTCCAAAACTCCCTATTCATGCTCACACTTCATCAACATCATTAGTTCAATCATAATATCAAAACAAAAGGACTATCAACTTCAATACCACCAAAACGAACCAAAACTAAACCGAACTTATGAGAAAATTTCAAACTTGGCTCAAAAACACACGAATGCATGTCAACATAGAATATAACATATCGTATCACATCATATCATATCCCCCCAAACTTGAAATGAAATAAGAGTTTCAAAGAAAGTTTGCAAAAAGTGGTACGATATACCGTTCACATCAATGACACACACTTAGAGTGTTTAAGAAATCTTCTCCTCATAAGCACAATCCACCTACAAAACCAAAAGAAAGCAAAACAAGAAAAGAAATATATACAAACCTAAACTACTAAAAGGATACGGATCTCAAGAAGAGAAGGTGTCAACATATACCAACTCCCTTTGAGAGGGAGAATGGTAATGCTTAACCCTATGACCATTGACAATAAAAGAATTCCCATCCGATCCCTCAAGCATTAAAGATCCATTTTCTCTAACTTCAATCACCTCATATGGACCGGTCCATTTTGAACGAAGCTTTCCGGGAAACAGTTTCAATCTAGAATTGAACAAAAGTACTCTATCCCCCGGTATAAACTCCTTTGCTTTGATTCTTTCATCATGCCATCGTTTCAGCTTCTCCTTAACAATTTGTGAGTTTGAATATGCTTCCTCACGAAATTCCTCAAGCTCAATCAATTGAAGACATCTTTTCTTTCCCAATTCTTTCTCCTCAAGATTCAACTTTCTCAATGCCCATAAAGCCTTGTGTTCTATTTCAACCGGAAGATGACATGCTTTCCCATAGACAAGTTTATACGGAGAAAGACCAAGAGCGGTCTTGTACGCCGTTTGATAAGCCCAAAGCGCATCATCTAGTTTAGAAGACCAATCCTTCCTATTCCCCTTGACTGTCTTCTCAAGTACAAGCTTCACTTGCCTATTTGATACTTCCGCCAAACCATTTGTTTGCGGATGATAAGGTGTTGACACCTTGTGCTTCACTCCATAGCTTCTCAAAAGCTTCTCAATGATCTTGTTTATGAAATGAGTCCCTTGATCGCTAATGATTGCCTTTGGTACTCCAAACCTTGCAAAAATGTTCTTCTTCAAGAAAGCTTTGACAACTAGAGCATCATTTGTTCTTGTAGGAATTGCTTCTACCCATTTAGACACATAGTCTACCGCAAGCAAAATGTAAAGAAAACCATTGGAAGACGGAAATGGTCCCATGAAGTCCATCCCCCAAACGTCAAACACTTCAACTTCAAAGATGTTCTTCATAGGCATCTCATCTCTTTGTCCAATACTTCCAATTCTTTGGCATCTATCACACTCCTTAACGTATTCTTTGCAATCCTTGAACAATGTTGGCCAAAACAATCCCGACTGTAAAATCTTAGCTCCTGTCTTTTGAAACCCAAAGTGTCCTCCAAATGGTAAACTATGGCACATCTTCATTACACTTACTTTTTCTTCCTCTGGAATACACCTCCGTATGATACCATCCGGACAATTCTTAAACAACAAAGGATCATCCCACAAATATTCTTTAACATCATGGTAGAACTTTTTCCTTTTTGACTCGGTGAGATGGTCCGGCTTGATACCACACGCTAGGTAGTTTACCAAATCCGCGTACCACGGTCTTCCGGTCTCACACAAAGTGTACATCCGATGAAAATCCACTTGAAGTATCTCTTCATCCGGGAACATATCATTTATGAGCTCCATGGTTCCTTTTTCATCAACATTCTCCAATCGTGACAAATGGTCGGCTATGACATTTTTGACTCCTTTCTTATCACGTATCTCAACATCAAACTCCTGCAACAAAAGAACCCAACGAATTAGTCTTGGTTTAGCATCCTTTTTACTCATCAAATACCTAATGGCAGCATGATCCGTGTAAACAATGGTTTTCGTGCCAACTAAGTATGGACGAAATTTTTCAAAAGCATAGACTACGGAAAGAAATTCCTTTTCCGTTGTGGTGTAATTCTTTTGATTGGCATTGAATGTCTTTGATGCATAATAGATAGCTCGAAATTTCCTCTCTCGCACTTGTCCAAGCACTACTCCCAAGGCATTATCACTTGCATCACAATGGAGTTCAAATGGCTTGCTCCAATCGGGAGAGACAAGGATTGGTGAAGAAATCAAAGCTTCCTTTAACACCCTAAAAGCATCAAGACATTCATCATTAAATTCAAATGGGGTATCTTTCTCAAGCAATTTACACAAAGGTTTGGCAATATTAGAAAAATTCTTTATAAAACGTCGATAGAATCCGGCGTGACCAAGAAACGATCTAACCCCTTTTTCGTTTTTAGGAGGGGGAAGATGTTCAATGGCTACAACCTTCGCTCTATCAACTCTCAAACCTTTTTCGGAGATATGATGACCAAGTACGATACCCTCTTGAACCATAAAGTGACATTTTTCCCAATTCAAGACGAGGTTCGTATCTTGACATCGCTGCAAGACCATGGACAAATTAGTTAAGCATATATCAAATGAAGATCCAAACATGGAGAAATTATCCATAAAAACTTCCATCACATTTTCAATCAATCCTCCAAAAATAGCCATCATACAACGTTGAAAGGTGGCGGGTGCATTGCATAACCCAAAAGGCAATTTATAGAAAGCGAATGTGCCATACGGACAAGTAAAAGTTGTTTTCTCTTGATCCTCGGGGGCTATTATGATTTGGTTATATCCCGAGTAACCATCTAGAAAACAATAATACTCGTATCCCGCCAACCTATCAAGCATTTGATCAATAAAAGGCAAAGGGAAATGATCTTTATGAGTATTGTCATTAAGTTTTCTATAATCGCAACAAACTCTCCACCCCGTTTTCACCCTTGTTGCAAGTTCTTCATCAAATTCCGTTTTAACAATGGTTAACCCTCCTTTCTTAGCCACAACATGCAAAGGACTTACATGAGGACTATCACTAATGGCATAAACAATTTTAGCATCCAACCATTTTAAAACTTCTTTTCTAACAACTTCTTGCATAATAGGATTCAAACGTCTTTGAGGTTGTATACATGATTTGTTCTCATCAATCAACCTTATGTGATGCATGCAAATTGTGGGACTAATTCCCTCAAATCATCTAAACTCCACCCTATCGCACTCTTATGATCTCTAAGTACTCTTAACAATTTATTAAGTTCTAGAGGAGAAAGGGATGATGATACAATTACCGGAAATGTCTTCTCGTCCCCCAAATATGCATACCTAAGGTGATCGGGTAGCGGCTTCAATTCTTCCTTTCCTTTATCAACCTTTGACTCTTCATTCTCTATCTCTAATGGAAGATATTCCCTCTTTACATAGTATGCCAACTTTGCTTCATCCTCTTGCATTTCCCTACAAGCATTCAATTCATGTAAACAATCATTAATATCTTCATCTTCTAGACAATGAAAAGAATGATTAGAGTTTAAAGATAAAGTAAGAGAATGGCTTATGCTCATTTCAAGAGGATCTTTAGCTAAGATGAATGGTAGATTCTCTTCAACAACTTCATCAATCATGTCTATCCTTCTACATTCTTCTTTCTCATTTGGATATCTCATAGCACTCTTCAAAGAGAAAACCACCTCTTCCTCATTTACTCTCAACTTCAACTCCCCTTTTTGTACATCAATTAAAGCTCTTCCCGTTGCTAAAAATGGACGCCCCAATATCAATGGAACATTTGCATCCTCATCCATATCAAGCACTACAAAATCAACCGGGAATATAAACTTTCCAACCTTGACTAACACATCCTCCACTATTCCTCTAGGGTAGGTTAAAGACCTATCCGCTAGTTGCAATGTAACGGATGTAGGTTTCACTTCCCCTATACCAAGTTTCTTGAAAATGGACATAGGCATCAAGTTAATACTTGCCCCAAGATCGCAAAGAGCTTTATGAACCTCACTCTTGCCCATTTCACATGTAATAACAAAACTCCCCGGATCTTTGAGCTTTGGAGGCAACTTCCTTTGAATTATTGCACTACACTCCTCCGTCAAGTTGACGGTCTCATTCTCTATCAAGCTCTTCTTCCTTGAAATGATGTCCTTCAAAAACTTCGCATAGTGAGGCATTTGTTTCAAAGCATCCGCAAAGGGTATATTAATGTGGATTTTCTTGAAAATTTCAAAAAACTTTGCAAACTTTTCATCCAAACCTTTCTTCAAAAATCGATGTGGAAAAGGAATAGGTACTTGTGTTTTTGGAATTCCCCAACTAACCCTTTCCACTTCAATTTCCTCCTCTTTCTTTTTCATCGCCTTGGTTCTTTCCCATTTCTTTTCAACAACCTTGTTATCAATCAATTCCGGTTCCTCATTCAATTTATCCTCAACTTCACTTTCAACATCGATTTCTTCTTCAACCAAGGTGTTCTCCATCTCCTTCTCTTCCACCTTATCATCTTCCAATGGCATAGATGGTCCATCATAATTTGTTCCACTCCTCAAGGTAATTGTCTTGCATTGTTCCTTTGGATTTACAATGGTAGTAGAAGGAAATTTCCCTTTCTCATTAGCACTCATTGAGCTCGTCATTTGACCAAATGAATACTCCAAGGCTTTGAGTCTTCTATCACTGTTTTCTTCAATGGCTTTTAATCGTCTTTCATTTACTTCCTCAAAAGCCTTGAATTTTCTTTCAATTACTTCCTCTTGATTTTTGTGGGAAGCAATCAATTTTTCAAGAAGTTCTTCGGTAGTCGCCTTCCCTTCATTATTTGGCGCTTTAGCTCCCGGATGATACCCCGGAGGATAAGCAACCGCATTACTTGGGTTTGCATAAGAAAAATTATCTTGCCTCCTTGGTTGTTGTGGATAAGAACTTCCACTTCCTTGGCTAGTGAAACCTCCTTGCCTTGGTTGTTGTTGCGGGTGCGAACTTCCACTACTTTGGGCATTGAATCCTCCTTGTCTTTGTGGATAACTTCCTTGATTTATGTTGAAATTACCTTGGTAATTATTTTGATAATTACCTTGGTAATTTCTCCCTTGCATATATTGAACGTCCTCCACACGTGGCATTGTTGTGGCCCATTGTTCCCCACTAACACCAATTTGAGGAAGCACACTTTGATCCATTCTACTATCAACCATATTGACTTCTTGATTAGTAACTCCTTTGTTCAAGCTCATTTGCTTCATCACCTCCGCAACTATCATATCCATACTTGGAGTTTGTGGCTCAACAGTCACACTCTTCACACTAAACTGTTGCCCTTTATCATAACTCTCGAACCCATAGCTTCCACTAACTCTCTCCGATGGCCATTGATAGACATTTGTAGCAATTTCATCAAAGATTCGAATAGTCCTTTCCGGAGTTACACCTAGTACGGATCCTCCTGCCGAGGCATCAACAAGCACTCTTTGCCCGTTCACCAGTCCTTGATAGAAAAATCCAACTTGTTGATTATCCGGGAAACCATGTTGTGGACACTTGCGTAGCATTTCTTTGAACCTTTCCCACGCTTCATAAAAACTCTCTTGAGGCATTTGCTTGAATTGTGTGATCAAGCTCTTCATTTGAAGCATCTTAGAAGGTGGAAAATATTTGTTCAAAAACATTTGCGCTAGCTCATCCCAAGTGTTGCACGTACCGGGAGTAAGAGTGGAGAGCCATGTTCTTGCTCTATCCCTCAAAGAAAATGAAAATAACCTCATCTTTATGCAATCCTCGCTCACTCCGTTCATCTTTACTGTGTTGGCAATCTCCACAAACTGAGCTAGATGCGCGTTAGGATCTTCATTCGGAGCTCCACCAAACTGTTGCTCTCTCACCAATGAAATCAAGCCCATTTTAAAATCAAAATTGTTGGCATGAATTGGTGGTCCCATCATTTGTGGAAGCGCCCTCGGCATGAAGAAATCCCGGATCACCCTTTGATCATTTTGAACTCCGTGTTGAACCGGAGGTGGAGGTACATATGCTTGTTGTGGAGGAGCATAACCTTGTTGAAAACCTTGTTGAATCATAGCTTGTTGCACCATTTGTTGAATGTAAGCTTGATTGTTAAACTCCCCAAATTGTTGATAACCTTGTAGAGGAAGATTGGCATTGGCTTGATCTTGCAAATTTTGCATTCCGCCTCCATCATTCCTAACATTGCCTCGTTCATCTTGATTGTTCTCCATTTGATCACTCTTTTTGGTATTATTCTCCTTTCTTCTTCTTCGGAAAGTGTGTTCAATTTCTAGGTCAATAGGTTCAACTTGTTCCCCTTTTGATCTTGTTTGCATACACCTTCAAAATAAAAGAAGTTAGAACAATATTTTCAAAACAAAATACAAATAATAAATACAAAAAAAAAATGTCTCTAGTAAGATCGCTCTAAACGTTCCTTCTTTAAGCTACTAGCAACCGTTACCTCCCCGGCAACGGCGCCATTTGATTAGCCATAACTTGTAGTCGGGATGACCAATTCAAGAATTTATCGAACCACAGGGAGGTTGATGCTAGCACTTAAGCGATATCACGTTTATCACGATTTTATAGAAACTAATCATAGATGGATGGTTTGGGTAACAAGTAATTAAATGAAAGTAGACAAGCAATAATCAAATGACAAGATAAAAATGATGAATGAGTGGTTTTCCAAATTAAGTAGAAGTGAGATTAACAACACTATTAAAGTGGTAACTTATGGACTCATGCATTAAACTCATATGTATCAAGGGTTAAGACTAAGGGCCAACACTTAAACCACCTAAACTTCCTCTCGAAATAAATAGGATGTAGATCATTTGCACAATCTCTAAATAACTCAAAGGTTGGTTCTAAATTAAACTATTCCAACTAGGTACTAAGTTCAATTATAGAATCCCTTCATATAATCAATTGACTTCTCAATCTAACTAATCACATGTTCCATCAAAGGGTTCTAAATAATAAAGGACTTCTCAATCACTTTACCATTTATAATGCACATGAGGTGTTTGATGAAATGATTCACTTGACTATCCTAAGCACATAATTGATTTCTCAATCTAATCATATAATTAGAACAATCAAACACACAAAACATCATAGATCTCAAGATATATAAGCACCAATGATAGAAAATCAAATATCCCCATCAACATATGAATTTAATTACATAGATCCACAAATTAACCAACAACCTTCATGTTGCTAATCTCACAAGGGAGATTAGCCTACAATCTTCATAAGATCCATAACATAGACATTATAATTCTTACAAATCATGATAAACTAAAGGATTAACACAAAATTGGAATGAAAACTCCCTTGGATATGGATCCAATTGAATCTCCCTTCTTCCTTTGGTGATCACCCAAGCTTTCTTGCTTCTTCACTTGATTTGGATGGAGGAAATTATGGAGAGATGATGTAGATCTAAAAATGGATGAATGGGATGGAGAATATGGTGTGAAATCAAAGGAATGGTGTGTGAGGTGTGTGGGAACAGTAGAATTTCGGATCTTCTCTCAAAATGTTGAATGGATTGGTATTTATACCCCATGGAGACCTTCTAGAAGAAATATAAAAAATATCCTGTTCTGGTGCCGACATGAGTCGTGCTACGTAGCACGGGTCGTGTCGTGTCAGGGCATGCGGCACACGAGTCGTTCTGAGTCGCACGGCCAAAGGGTGGCCGTGTTGAATGTCTAAACGTCGCCGCACGGCCTCCGCTTACAGGCCCGTGTCTGGTACACGGGTCGTGCTCCGCAACACGGGTCGTGCTCCACAACACGACCAAGTGGTGGTCGTGTTGGATAAATAGATGCCGCTGCACGACCATTCTGGACAGGCCCGTGTCTGTCACACAGGCCGTTTGCTGCAACACGAGCCGTGTTGCCAGCACGGCCGGCCGTGTTCTTGCACCTTTGTTTCTTCTTCTTTGTTTGATCTTTCGTCTTCATTTTTACTCCATTTTCACCTGTTATATATATGTTTAAGATCATTCTCACACATTCCTATGAAAACACATAACACCACCAAAATACACGAAAATACTGATAAAACAATACGAAAAATACACTCAAAAAGGCACTAAAATCTAGGTGAAAATAACAACAATCATTTTCTCGTTCAAGATTTGAAGTTTCAATTAGCTAGTTTTGTATTTCTTTTTTACTGTAAATATGCATCAATTAGCTAGTTTTCTATTTCTTTTTTACTGTAAATATGCAAACCGCTAGATAGATAATCTGCCCATGTTAATTGGTTGATTTTTTAGATTGAAGTTAGCCTTAGTTTCACTAACGAGCTAATTTTTTACAATGCACCGATTTATTTTTAATGCATTGTGTACTCTTACTTTTTGAATATTATTTACTATTTTGAAAATAATAATAATAATAATATAATTATTATTAATCAATATAAATATTAAAATTTAATAAAATTATTTTTATTATATAATAAATTAATAATTTAATGTTATTATAATAGTTTTTAAATAATAATAATAATAATAAGTATTGCATAAATCCCTCAAATGTTAAAACATGTGTTACATATTTATTTAAATGAAGTGTTACATGTATTCATAAAAGTGATACAATTATTATGTAATTAATGTTACATTATATTCATATAAGTGTTAGCAAAACAATATAATTAATGTTACATTATATTTAAAAGTGTTAGCAAAACAATGTAATTAATGTTATATTATATTTAAAAGTGTTAACAAAATAATGTATATAATGTTATATTTATATTCAAAAGTGTTAACAAAATAATGTTACATTAGAAAAAGAAAATGTTACATTAAGAGTATATGTGTAACATTTTTGAAAGTGTTACGGTAAAATGTTAAAATTGATATGAGGTGTTATCAAATGTAAAAAAAAATGTAATATTAGATTTTAGATAACAGGGGCAACATCAACACTGAAAAAAATGTTACTTATGATCTATAATAATATTTTTTAATTATTGTAATATTTTTTGAGTGTTACGTAATGAGACTTATGTTTTAGTAAGCATATTAAAGATAAATATATGTAGAACAAACTCTATAGTCCGATGATTACTAAAGAATACCAAAAAATAAACAACACAAGTACGTTGATTCATAAGATTACCTTAAAAGAAGTTACTTTCAGAAAGACACCAGAGTCTAGCTATTGATAACTCCGATAGACGTTCGTTGATTAATGCCTTTGGTAGAGACAACTCCATTAGCCATCTCCTCAAGTGCTTGAGAGCTAATTATGAGAAGAAATATTTGTCTATTGGAAGTGAACTATTTATTTTCGGGAGAAATCTCATGCCTCAGGTGATTTATTTTTACAGTTTTTCAACAAACATGTGATTTACAGGGAGGACCATGAATTCGTCTAGGTTTTTGTACAGCTCTGCAAGTCTTGGGTAGATCGCTATAGTGGCTGGTGGGTAAGACACATACAGAAATGATGATAGTGAAAATAAACGTGTTTTAGTGTCCAATTTAACACCTTTTTTATGGGAATTGTTGTCATATATTAGCACAAGTATCTTATATACCATATATGTGAGAAAAAGGTACACTTGAGGTGTTTTATTATGTTTTAGGTGGAAAAAGGATCAAAAGTATCAAGTTGGAGAAAAGGTGCAATTTGTCCAAGAATGCTGAAAAACGCACGTCCAACTTGTGTAATTTTTCTGTATTTGTGTTGAGATCTGAATTAGAAGTGTAATACATGGTTGGAAAGCCACACAATAGAGGGTCGTTTTGGCATAAAAAACACCTCAATCAGATTCCAAAGGAGAAAGTTATGATCGAAATGGTGATGTCGCGCAAGCTGTTTCTACTCAGCACGACTGTTCCACTTTCCATGACTTGTTACATCTTCAAATGTTGTACTTTTGGTTAGATCTTTACATGCAGAGAAAGCCAAGGAAAATAGGATCGCGTGAGCACAAGAATCACTAAAATCGAAGATGGGACGAGGAAGTTATGCTTAAAATCGTGAAGTCATGCAGCTGCCAGCGAGAATTTCCGAAAATTTCTGAAAATTACCTAATTTATCTCCTTATCACATAATCCTCCATGATTCACCCATATATATTTCTTTCCTTATTTAATTCCCTTCTCATACCTATATATATTTCACATCATTATTCATAAATTTGGAGAGATTAAAATATATTGAATAGAGGAGAGCCACAAATCCATCCTACACCCCACAAGGGGGGATCACCCCCAACCATCATCCACATCATTTCCTCCATCCATCCATCACTGTGAAGATTCGTCTGTGGATCCAAGAAGGAGAATCAAGAGAATTTGAAGAGACGTAAGAGAGAAGGAAGGAGACGTCTATACCAAGGGTTTTCCTAATTCTTTTCTTCTATTTTTTAATTTTTCAGACTATGGGTAAGATCTATCCAACACCCATGATTGTTCTTTGTAATATTATGGGTTAGAACCGTTTTGGTAGATCTAGGATTTTGAAGGTTTTATGAATTAATTAAACTCTCTTGTGTGTCCTCCGTACAACACTACTTGTGGATTTATTTTATATATGATTGTGCTTTCTTAATCCATATTCACAGTCGTTTTGTGCATCTTCAATTGGTATATAGAGTCTGAATATATATCTTGGTTGTAGATTGAGTGTGTTCACCGCTGAACAGGATTCCATGTTATGATTCTAAGTGAGGGGACTCCGAAGCTTCATTAGAACTATCATATATGAATACTTATTAATTGAATATTATTTAGGTTATTAAGTAGGATAAAGATGATAATTTTATAGTACCTATAAAGGGAGATCATATCGGGTTAGAGTACCAATTGGTCAGGAAAATAATTGATACTGATAGTACCTAGAAAGAGGGTGGAATTATATTTCTTGCTCCGAGGTTATTCACACGTGTTACACGCATGTTTACTTGTGTCTATAGAGTAGATATACATGGTTTAGTGATGCGTTCATATTCCACAAGTTAGAGTCGGACATCAACACACGGAAGGAAAATTAATGAGTGAAACTGGATTATCCTAGAGCTACCTATTCTCTCTCTTGAGTCACTTTCATAATTCTTCTAGTGTTTACTTTATTGTATTTGTTATTTTAATTAATTGTTAAGTAGTTAATAATTCCATACCTCAATTTTATTGCCACTCGTCTTAATTAATTTAGATAATAATTTAATTGGTAATACGCCGTCCTTTGGGTTTGATATTCACTTGGTCCCTTACTTAAGCTGCAACTGATATTCTTAATACTTGGGGATTAATTTTGCATGTAAAGAAAACGCGCATCAAGTAACATCCTCAGCTTAGCCGAGCTATATATCTCCGATTTGAAGATGTGGACCACAATACCTAGCGTGAACAAACCAAGAAAAATGTGTTCTAAGGACTTCATGGATGGAAATTTTATGTCGTTTGAGGGATCGGTGGAGTTGACTTAAAGCTTTTCACATGTGGCGAGGAATTTAACTTTGATATTCAAACTTCAATGAAAATACCGAACATGTCCCCAGTGCGCGCTGGTGCACCAAGGGATAATGAACCACCTGCTATATCTGAAGCTCCATCACTAATTGTTGTTGTATATAATCAATTATACGCATCAGATTATATATATTTTGCAAATTTAGATTAATTAAAATTTATTTATAAATAAATAAATATATTTTTTAATTTATGCCCCTTCTCTATTTATATAATTATAAAAATTGGGTTATTCCTTCTATCCTATTTTATTTGTATTCTTACGGTATTCATTTTAAGTCAATGGATTATCACCCAGAATAGCATTTTCGTCTACTCTTACGATATTCTTGTGAGAATCAATGTTTGAGTAGACATCTATCATATTTTATCGTCATTGTATAGAAGATCAGAACTAACATTTTGTTTTGTTGGTAGATCTGTGTAACATCGTCTTCATATGATGATTGATCATCATAATCAGTGTAAAAACCTACTTGGAATCTCTAATGCAACATCAAGAATTTGGCTCTTATTACCATTTGATGCTGCAAGAGCGTATTAAAGTTAAATATACACAAAACAGACTTTATTATCCGTTGATTAGTGAAGAATACTGAAAAATAGACAACTCAAGTACGTTGATTCATAAGAGTACCGTAAAAGAAGTTGCATTCAGAAAGGCACCCAAAGTCAAGCTGTTGATAACTCTGATAGAAGTTATTTGATTAATGCCTTTGGTAGAGACAACTCTGTTAGCTATCTCCTCAAATGCTTGAGAGCTGATTATGATAAGAAACCTTTGGCTATTGGAAGTGAATTACTTATTTTCGAGAGGGATATCATGTCTCAAGTTATTTATTTTTATAGTTTGTTGACAAACACGTGGTCTACGGGGATGACCATGAAATTCGTCTAGGTGTTTGTACGACTCTACAATCTTACGACAGATCTCTATAGTGGTAGATGTGGGCGACACATATGGTAACGTCTTCGGCTTAGTTGAGCTATATAACTCTAAGTTGAAGATGTGGACCACAATACCTAGCATTGACAAACTAAGAAAAATTTGTTCTAGTGTCTTCATGGATGAGAAATTTTATGTTGTTGGAGGGATCGGAGGAGGTGAATCAAAGTTTCTCACATATTGTGAGGTATTTAACATGGAGACTCAAACTTTAATGGAAATACCAAATATGTCCCCAGTGCGCGCTGGTGCACCGAGGGATAATGAACCACCTGCTACATCTGAAGCTCCACCACTAATTTTTGTCATAAATAATCAATTATACGCTGCAGATTATTTATATTTGGAGATCAGGAAGTACAGTAAGAAGACAAAGGAGTTGGTTTCATTAGGAAGGTTGCCCAAACGAGCTGATTTTATTATGAATGGGGTTTAGCATTTAGAACATGTGGTGATCGGCCTATTACGATTGAAGTGCCTCAAAATGCTGGTGAAGGATTCATTGCAATCAATTCATGAGTTTGGAGTGATGGTCCGCAGCATTGGGTTGTGGTGGACAGAAAGAGTTTCGGTAGTTTTGGGTATAATTGTGCTGTGCTGGGATGCCGAATATGAAACCGTGTTGTGGTATCATATGCCATATTTAGAAACGACCTCCTGGATATGGTGCATCTTGGCTAATGAGTAATTTATCTAAACTTTTTAATGTTCTGTTTTCTTTTTCTTTTGGATGGAAGGAGGATAGAAGGATTATCAATCATCACTCAAGATTCAATTAATGCTTTTCTTTCACTTTAAAAAAAAGAATACCATAAATGAGGTAGAGACAACTCTATTAGCTATCTCCTCAAGCTCTTGAGAGCTGATTATGATAACAAATCTACGGCTTTTTGAAGTGAACTACTTATTTTTCGGAGGGATCTCATGTCTCAAGTGATTTATTTTTAAAGTTTGTTGACAAACACGTGGTCTACGGGGTTGACCACAAATTCATCTAGGTATTTGTACGGCTTTACAAGCTTAGGGAAAATCACTATAGTGGTAGGTAGGGGCGAAGAAAATGTGTTCTAGGGTCTTCATGGACGAGAAATTTTATGTCGTTGGAGGGATCGGAGGAAGTGAGTCAACGCTTCTCACATGTGGTGAGAAATTTAACTTGGAGATTCAAACTTGAAAGGAAATACCGAACATGTCCCAGTGCGTGCTGGTACACCAAGGGATAATGAACCACCTGCTACATCTGAAGCTCCTCCGCTAATTGTTGTAGTAAATAATCAATTATACGCTGCAGATTATATATATTTGGAGATCAGGAAGTATAATAAGAAGACTAAGGTGTGAGTTTCAGTATGATGGTTGCCCGAACAAGATGACCATGTTATGGATGGGGTTAAACATTTAGAACATGTGATGATCGGCTTGTTGCGATTGGAGGGCCTCGAAATTCTAGTGAAGGATTCATCGAAGTCAATTCATGAGTTTGGAGTGATGGTCCAAAGCAGTGGGTTATGGTCGATAGAAAGAGTTCCTGTAGTTTTTTGTATAATTGTGCGGTGATGGGATGCCGAATATTAAATCGTGTTGGGGTGTCGTATGCTGTATCTAGAAATTGCCTCCTGGATATGGTGCATCTTGGCTAATGGGTAATTTATCAAAACTTTTAAATGTTCTGTTTTCTTTTTCTTTTAAATTTGAGGAGGATAGAAAGGATTATCAATCATCACTCAAGATTCAATTAATGCTTTTCTTTCACTTAAAAAAAAGAATACCGTAAATGAGGTAAGGAGAAAATAACTTTTATCATTAATCAATTCAACTCCCTTAATACGATAATAAGGTCATGTTTTTGTAAGTAATAACAAAATCTATTACATTAAAAATAAACTTTTATAAAGGAAACAAATCAAAACAATTAAAAATAAACCTATGTAAAGGAAACAAATCAAAACATTAATACGTTTATTATTATAAATATAAAAGAAAGAAAATTAAAATATTATTAAATTAATTATTCTAAATATATCTCAATCAGCTATCAATTCTGAGCCGGTCATCTTCGGGTGCTTCCTAAAGTCCTCAATTAACATGTCTTCAAATAACTTAGCAGGATTGGTATAATAGAATCAAATAGAAATGGAATTACCATTTCATATTTAGTTGACAATCCCATGATTCGTATAATTAGTGGGGATGGAATTCTTATTCCATTTGAAATCATCATTCCTTAAAATAAGGAATAGTGATTTCTCCCACCCCCCAAGTTATTAAGTATTCCCAAGTCTATGGGAAACACATTTTTTTATTTGTTTTTTTTAATTTTCCAAATTAAGATTAATTAAAATCTATCTATAAATAAATAAATATATATTTTAATTTATGCCTCATCTCTATTTATATAATTGTAAAAATTGGGTTATTCTCTTCTATCTTATTTTTATTTGTATTCATACGGGATTCAATTTGAGTCAACGGATTATCACTCTTAATCGCATTTTTGTCTACTCCTACGATATTCTTGTGAGAATCAATGTTTGAGTAGACATTTGTCCTATTTTATCTTCATTGTATAGAAGATCAGACACCAAAAAATCATTTAATTAGTAGATCTGCGTAACATCATCTTCATATGATGATTGATCATCATAATCAGTGTCAAAACCCACTTGGAATCTCTAATGCAACATCGAGAATTTGGCTCTTATTACCATTTGATGCAACAAGAGTGTATTAAAGATAAGTATACATAAAAAAATTCTATAATCCGTTGTTTACTGAAGAATACGGAAAAATAGACAATTCAAGTACGTTGATTCATAAGAGTACCGTAAAAGAAGTTTCTTTTAGAAAGGCACCCAGGGTCAAGCTGTTGATAACTCCGATAGAAGTTCGTTGATCGGTGCCTTTGGTAGAGACAACTCTATTAGCTATCTCCTCAAGTGCTTGAGAGCTGATTATGATAAGAAATCTTTAGTTGTTGGAAGTGAACTACTTATTTTCAGGAGGGATCTTATGTCTCAGGTAATTTATTTTTACAGTTTGTTGACAAACACGTGGTCTAGAGGATGACCATGAATTCATTTAGATATTTATATGGCTCTGCAAGCTTACGGCAGATCGCTAAAGTGGTAGATGGGGGCGACACATATGGAATATCCTCAGCTTAGTCGAGCTATATAATTCTGAGTTGAAGATGTGGACCACAATACCTAGCATTAACAAACCAAGGAAAATATTTTCTAGGGTCTTCATGGATAGGAAATTTTCTGTCATTGGAGGGATCGGAGGAGGTGAGTCAAAGCTTCTCACATATTGTGAGGAATTTAACTTGGAGACTAAAACTTTAACGGAAATGACGAACTAGTCCCCGGTGCGCGCCTATGTACCAAGGGATAATGAACCACCTGCTACATCTGAAGCTCCAATACTACTTATCGTTGTTGTAAATAATCAATTATATGCTGCAAATTATATATATTTGGAGATCAGGAAGTATAATAATAAGACTAAGGAGTGGGTTTCAGTAGGAAGGTTGCTGAACGAGATGATCCTGTTATGGATGGGGTTTAACATTTAGAATATCTGGTGATCAGCTAGTTGTGATTGGAGGGCCTCAAAATGTTGGTGAAGGATTCATTGAAGTCAATTCTGTTGGCGTATGGATCTTTAGGTTAGCGTGAACCATTAGGGTTCCATACAATTCTACTGCTGCGGAAGCATAAGAGCAGAATTGAATTACCTTTCACCAAGTTTGATGTAGAGGTTGAACAGCAAGAACAAATGACCTTTCGATCTTCTGTTGTATTCCTAAGCCACGTCTTGACGTTGTGTGGGCAACGATCACCAAGACGAACTCAATCTGCAATTCTACTCTTCCTCACGTTTTTGGCGTGAATAATGAATGTACCAGGCTGCTGAGATTGGCTATATATATAGGCTACAACAGGGACCAGGAGGAGAAATTAGGGTTTGGGCCTCGCATTGGGCTTAAGCATCCAAGTTTAGCCCAAAACTTATACTTAAGTCCAATAATAATAAATCAGTCCACTAAAGAAATATTATTGCACTGTCACCCTAATCCCAAATTACGTTATGGGCTCCTTCTTATTATAAGCCCGTCAATCTCTCCGTGTTTAAGATTCAATGCCCATTAATTAATTAAGTTACTGACAACTCCATTAATTAATATCTTTACTGAGAGTAGTACTACTCAACCTTATTATTATGCCGGAATAAATCCACCTACAGGGTTTACATGATAATCATTATGAGCTCCTCAAGGTGACATCATCAACTAACTCTATTAGAACACAGATTCTTTCTACAATCAACAGCACACTATAGAGACAGCACCATCTCCTAACTCACCAAGCATATTGATTTAATAATTAAATCTCACCCATTGATGAATCAAGAAAATAAATATTGGCTTACGTGTCGAGGTTATTGTATAGGGATTAAGAGTACGAACATCCATAATAACAGAGGTCAAGTTCTATTATATAGTCAGCATAAACCGAACGATCTCAACAGCGGTCCTATTCAATACACAGAAAGTGCACTAGTACAATTTTATAGTCAAGACAGACTAATGCCAAATTACACTACAACCATACCGATAGATAGCCCCCTTCTATCTCGATTGTAAATATTTGTTTATACTTTATAAGGAGCTGATAATATGATCTTCCGTGTGACGCCGCACACCACATTATCTACAGTATAAATTAAATGGACTTTTGCAATAATTCATAAATAATTATGCAAACGTTTGATCACATGATTCTCATTTCAAATAAATTAAATTGTCAAAACATTGTTCATACAAAAGCTAGACTTTTGGTATACAATCCAACATATTCATGAGTTTCGAGTGATGGTCCGCAGCAGTGGATTCTGGTTTACAGAAAGAGTTTCGATAGTTTTGTGTATAATTGTGCGATTATGGGATACTGAATATGAAATCATATTGCGGTGTCGTATGCCATATTTAGAAACGGCCTCGTGGATATGCTGCATCTTGGCTAATGGGTAATTTATCAAAAAATTTTAATTTTCTTTAGGATGGGAGGAGGGTAGGATGGATTATCAATCATCACTAAAGATTCAATTAATGCTTTTATTTCATTTTTAAAAAAAAGTACTGTAAATGAGGTAAGGAGAAAACATCTTTTATCATTAATCAATTTAATTATCTTAATACAATAATAAGATCATGTTTTTATAGGTAATAACAAAATCTATTACATTAAAAATAAGCCTATATAAAGGAAACAAATCAAAATAATTAAAAATAAACCTATGTAAAGGAAACAAATCAAAACATTAATACGTTAATTATTGGAAATATGAGAGGAAGGAAATTAAAACATTTTTAAATTAATTATTTTAAATATATCTCCATCATCTTTCAATTCCGAGCCGGTCATATTCGGGTGCTTCCTAAAGTCCTCAATTAAAATGTCTTCAAACAACTTAGTGGATGATTGGTATATTGGAATCAAATAGAAATAGAATTACCATTCCATATTTAATTGACAATCTCATGATTTGTATAATTAGTGGGGATGGAATTCATATTCCATTTTAAATCACCATTCCTTAAAATAAAGAATAGTGATTGCCCCCAGGCCCCAAGGTATTGTGTATTCCCATGTCTATGGGAAACACATTTTTTTTCCAAATTAAGATTAATTAAAATCTATTTATAAATAAAGAAATATATATTATAATGTTAGCCTCATCTCTATTTATATGATTATAAAAATTGGGTTATTCCCTTCTATCCTATTTTATTTGTATTCTTACGGGATTCAATTTGAGTCAATGGATTATCAATCTTAATCGCATTTTTGTCTACTCCAATGATATTTTTGAGAGAATCAATATTTGAGTAGACATCTATCCTATTTTATCGTCATTGTATAGAAGATCAGACACCAACAAATTATTTTGTTAGTAGATTTGCGTAACATCATCTTTATATGATGATTGATCATCATAATCAGTGTCAAACCCCACTTGGAATATCTAATGCAACATCGAGAATTTGGATTTTATCACCTTTTGATGTAGCAAGAGCGTATTATAGATAAATATACTTAAAACAAACTCTATTATCCGTTGTTTACTAAAGAATAACAAAAAATAGACAGTTCAAGTATGTTGATTCATAAGAGTACCGTAAAAGAATTTACTTTCAAAAAGGCACCCAGAGTCAAGCTATTGATAACTACGATAGAAGTTCGTTGATCAATGCCTTTGGTAGAGACAACTCTATTAGCTCTCTCCTCAAGTGCTTGAGAGTTGATTATGATAAGAAATCTTTGGCTGTTGGAAGTGAACAACTTACTTTCGGGAGGGATCTCATGTCTTAGGTGATTTATTTTTACAGTTTGTTGACAAACACGTGGTCTACGGGGATGACCATAAATTCGTCTAGGTGTTTGTACAGCTCTGCAAGCTTACGACAGATTGCTAAAGTGGCAGGTGGGGGCGACACATATGGTAACATCCTCAACTTAGCTGAGTTATATAACTCTGAGTTGAAGATGTGGACCACAAAACCTAGCATGAACAAACCAAGAAAAATGTGTTCTAGTCATGGATGGGAAATTTTATGTTGTTGGAGGGATCAGAGGAGGTGAGTCAAAGCTTCTCACATGTTGTGAGGAATTTAACTTGTAGACTCAAGCTTTAATGGAAATACCGAATATTTTCCCGATGTGCGCTAGTGCACCAAAGGATAATGAACCACCTGCTACATCTGAAGCTCCAGTACCACTAATTGCTGTTGTAAATAATGAATTATACGATGCAAATTATATATATTAAGAGTTTAGGAAGTATAATAAGAAGACTAAGGAGTGGGTTTCAGTAGGAAGGTTGCTCGAATGAGCTGATCCTGTTATGGATGAGGTTTAACATATAGAATATGTGGTGATCGGCTTATTGCGATAGGAGAGCCTTGAAATGCTGGTGAAGTATTCATCGAAGTCAATTCATGAGTTCTAAGTGATGGTCCAAAGCAGTGGATTCTAGTCGACATAAAGAGTTCCGATAGTTTTGTATATAGTTGTGCGTTGATGAGATGCCGAATATGAAACCATGTTGTGGTGTCATATGTCGTATTTAGAAACGGCCTCCTGGATACGTTGTATCTTGGCTAATGGGTAATTTATCAAAATGTTTTAATGTTCTGTTTTCTTTTTCTTTTAGATTGGAGGAGGATAGGAAGGATTATCAATCATCACTTAAGATTAAATTAATGCTATTCTTTCATTTAAAAAAAATACCGTAAATGGGGTAGGTGAAAACAACTTTTTCTTTAATCAATTCAATTCCCTCAATACAATAACAAGATAATGTTTTATAGGTAATAACGAAATCAAAACAATTAAAAATAAACCTATATAAAGGCTAATAGATGATGTTTTATTAAAAAGGCAAATGAAAATAAAAAAGGGAGATAGGGCAGAAAATACAAGTAAAAAAATGACAAAGTCAATACGAGTAAGCCAAACAAGCGACTTCAAAAGGCCTCTAAACTATCTAAAACTGCATTAAATGTTCTGCGGCTGAACTAAGTTGTAACTAAAGTGGCCAAAAGCTAACATAATTCCCAGAGAGTAAACACAAGACCAATTACATAATATTAATCAGAAAATAACATCAATTCACACCATGGGCATGAAGCATAGGGAACTCAGTTGCTCTTGGCAAGGAGTTTGACAGAGTTTTGCCAAAATAATATACTTCTACCAAGAACATCAGTAGAGCAGGTTATAATCTAAAGATGAGCATCAATCATCATCAAACCAACAATAGCCAGCGAATCAATCAGTAAGCATCAACAAAGCAAGCTGGTAGAACAAAAATAAAGTAACTTGAAAGTAGCAGGTTACTGTCAACAATCGACAAATCTATCTTGGCGGTCCAAAATATTGTATAAGTGTTCAAACACTACCAAGATTATAAGAATGAATCGACAAATACCCTTTTAGTCTAATTGTACCAATAAAATCGATCCAGGAGGCCACTGCTGTAAAAAACGAACAGGGTAAACCATTGCTTGGGCAATTACTTGCAAAAATTCTGAGGTAGGAAAAGATAATCTTACTTCAATTACTGAATTCAGATCGATCCTTCAAAGAGTTCCTCCATCAGCGCACGCCAGAGAGACGGCGGCGAGGGAAACTTCGAAGCAATTTCTAGACAGAGAGTGTGGCATGTAGATTCAGGTGGTGGAAATAGAGAACTGCCCTAGGCAGTAGAAAGAAATCCCAATCAGAGGCCAACGTATCACAACTTTGCAAAACAGTGCAATACCGGTGGGTTGAAGCTGCCTTAAGCAGCGGGTTCCCATGGGAGAGGATACCATCCAAGACAAAAGGCAGAATCCCTAGAAGGGGATATGGTTGAACCAATCCTGGCTGGGACAAAGGGGCCTGCCATCGGAATGCAATATGCTTCAAGATTGTCGACGGCCTGCTGCTTTGGAGACATCGCGCGAAGGCAATGATTGGGGCTCGTTGGCGGAAAGAACTCGAACGGTACCCCGAAGGCTGATAATTATCAGTAGCCGCCAATAGGCGCGGCCGACAGACCTCAATCGTGATGCCCGTGGATGGTTCAAGCCCTAAGCGGCGTGGTGCAGTCAGCTCCAAGCGAACGGCGGAGAGCGTGGGCAAAACAGATGGGTGAAAATCCAAATCTCCAATTCGATAGGTTCAGAATTGTAAGAAGGGTAGCCGTGAAGATCTGTGTGAAAGGTGATAGAAAGGCCGTGAATTGCTAGACGGTGGGAATCTTTAAACAAAAGGGAGAGAAACCCTAGAGAGATAAACGTCCCAAGCCTTATAAAGGAAACATATAAAAATATTAATACGTTAATTATTGCAAATATGAAAGGAAGCAAATTAAAATACTATTAAATTAATTATTCTAAAATATCTCCATCAACTTTCAATTTTGAGCCAGTCATCTTCTAGTGCTTCCTAAAGTCTTCAATTAACATGTCTTTTAACAACTTAGGGGATGATTAGTATAATGGAATCAAATAGAAATGGAATTACCATTCCTTATTTAATTGACAATCTCATGATTTGTGTAATTAGTGGGGAAGGAATTCATATTCCATTTGAAATCACCATTCCTAAAAATAAGGAATATTGTGTATTCACATGTCTATGTGAATCACGTTTTCTTTTTACTTTAATTTGTTTTTTATTTATTTTGCAAATTAAGATTAATTAAGATCTACTTATAAATAAATAAATAAATTTTTTAATTTATGCCTCATCTCTTTTTATATGATTATAAAAATTGGGTTATTCCCTTCTATCTTGTTTTATTTTTATTCTTACGGGATTTAATTTGAGTCAATGGATTATCACTCTTAATTGCATTTTCGTCTGCTACTACGATATTCTTGTGAGAATCAATGTTTGAGTAGACAACTATCTTTTTTTATCGTCATTGTATTGAAGATCAGACAACAACAAATTATTTTGTTAGTAGATCTGCGTAACATCATCTTCATATGATGACTGATCATCATAATAAGTGTCAAAACCCACTTGGAATCTCTAATGCAACATCTAGAATTTGGCTCTTATTACCATTTGATGCAGCAAGAGCGTATTGAAGATAAATATATGTAAAACAAACTCTATAATCCATTGATTACTGAAGAATACCGAAAAATAGATAACTCAAGTACGTTGATTCATAAGAGTACCATAAAAGAAGTTGCTTTCAGAAAGGCACTCAGAGTCAAGCTGTTGATAACTCCGATAGAAGTTCGTTGATCAATGTCTTTGGTAGAGACAACTCTATTAGTTGTCTCCTCAAGTGCTTGAGAGTTTATTATGATAAGAAATCATTGGCTGTTGGAAGTGAACTTCTTATTTTTGGGAGGGATCTCATATCTCATGTAATTTATTTTTACAGTTTATTGACAAACACGTGATCTACGGGGATGACCATGAATTCATCTAGGTGTTTGTACAGATCTGCAAGCTTAGGACAAATCGCTATAGTGGCAGGTGGGGGCGATACATATGGTAACATCCTCAACTCAGCCGAGCTATATAACTTTGAGTTCAAGATGTGGACCTAAATACTTAGAATGAACAAACAAAAAAAAATGTTCTGGGGTCTTCATGGTTGGGAAATTTCATGTCGTTGGAGGGATCGGAGGAGCTAAGTCAAAGCTTCTCACATGTGGCGAGAAATTTTACTTGGAGACTCAAACTTGAATAGAAATACCGAACATGTCCCCGGTGCACCAAGGGATAATGAACCACCTTCTATATATGAATCTCCACCGCTAATTGCTATTTATGATCAATTATATGGTGCAGATTGTATTGATTTGGAGATAAGGAAGTGTAATAAGGAGACTAAGGAGTGGGTTTCAGTAAGAAGGTTGCCCGATTGAGCCGATTGATCGGCTTGTTGTGTTTTGAGGGCCTTGAAATTTTGGTGAAGGATATATCAAAGTAAATTTATGGGTTTCGAGTGATGGTCCACAGCAGTGGTGTCTGCTCAAAAAAAAGAGTTTTGGTAGTTTTGTGTATAATTGTTCAGTAGTGGGATGCTGAATATGAAATCATGCTGTGGTGTCCATTGCCGTATTTAGAAATGACCTTCTGGATATGCTACATATTGAATAATGGGTAATTTATCAAAACTTTTTAATGTTCTATTTTCTTTTTCTTTTGGATGGGAAGAGGATAGAAAGGATTATCATACATCACTCAAGATTTAATTTAATGCTTTTCTTTCCCTTTAAAAAAAAGAATTCTGTAAAAGATGTCAAGAGAAAACTCTCTTTTTCATTAATCAATTCAACTCCCTTAATATAATAATAAGATAATCTATTTTTATAGGTAATAACAAAATCTATCACATTTAAAAATAAACTTATATAAATGAAACAAATCAAAACAATTAAAAATAAACATATATAAGGGAAACAACTCAAAACATTAATACGTTAATTATTCTAAATATTAATGGAAACAATTCAATACATTATTAAATTAATTATTCAAAATATATCTTCATCAGCTTTCAATTCCTTGTCGTTCATCTTCGGGTGCTATCTACAGTATTCAATTAACATGTCTTCTAAACACTTAAGGGATCATTAGTATAATGAAATCAAATAGGAGTGAAATTACTATTCCTTACCTAATTCGGAATCCCATGATTGGTATAGTTAGTGGTGATGGAATTCCGATTCCATTTGAAATCACCATTCATTAAAATAAGGAATAGTGAATCCCCCAACCCTCCCCCCATGGTATTGTGTATTCCGTGTCTATGAGAATCACATTTTATTTTTATTTTTATTTGATATTTTTATTTAGCCAATTAAGATTAATTAAAATTTATTTATAAATAAATAAATTAATTTTATTATGCTGCATCTCTATTTATCAAGTGTTTTATTTGAGTTCTAACAGTATTCAATTTGAATCAATAGATTATCACTCTTAATCGCGTCTTTGTTTACTCCTACGGTATTCTTGTGAGAATCAATATTTGAGTTGACATCTATCCTATTTTATCATCATTGTATAGAGGATTAGACACCAAAAAATCGTTTTGTTGGTAGATCTGTGTAACATCATCTACATACAATGACTGATCATCATAATCAATATCAAAACTCACTTAGAATCTCGAATCCTACATCGAGAATTTGGCTCTGATTATTAACTGATGCAGTAAAAGCATATTAAAGATAAATATACGTAGAAAAAACTCTATAATCTGTTGATTCCTGAAGAATAATGGAAAATATAAAACTTAAATACGTTGATTCATAAGAATACCATAAAAGAAGTTGATGTCCGAAAGGCACCAAGAGTCGTACTGGTGATAATCCGATACAAGTTTGATGATCAATGCCATTGGTAGAGGCAACTCTATTAGTTGTGTCCTCAACTGCTCGAGAGCTGATTATGATAAGGAATCTTTGGCTATAGGAAGTGAACTTATTTTTGGGATGGATCTCATGTTCACTGTGATTTATTGTTACAGTTTGTTGACAAATATATGGACTACAGGGATGACCATGAATGCTTTTAGGTGTTCTTTCAGCTCTACAAGCCTAGGACAGATCGCTATAGTGGCCCGACGGTGCGCCACATACTCTAATTACATCCTCAGCTCAGCCGAGCTATATAACTCCTAGTTGAAGATGTGGACCACAATTCCTAGCATGAACAAACAAAGAAAAATGTGTTATGGGTCTTCATGGACCGAAAATTTTATGTCGTTGGAGGGATCGGAGGAGTTGAGTCAAAACTTCTCACATGTGGTAAGATTATGTTTTCATATGTAATAAAAAAATCTATTACATTAAAAATAAACTAAAGAAAACAAATCAAAACAATCAAAAATAAACCTATGAAAAGGAAAAAAAATGAAAAGATTAATACGTTAACTATTCTAAATATGAAAGGTAGCAACCAAAATAGACGGGGACTCTCTATCGGAATGGTTGTAGTGTGATTTGGTATTAGTTTGTCTTGACTATAGAATCATATTAGTACACTTGCGTGTATTGAGCAGGACAACTTGAGATCGTTCGACTTATACTGACTTATAGAAGAATTTGATCTCAATTATTATGGATGTTCGTGCTCTTAATCCCTATACAATAACCTCGACACGTAGGGTAGTATGTATTTCTTTGATTCATCAATTGGTGAGATTTACATGTAATTAAATCAACAAACTCGGTGAGTTGGAAAATAGTGTTGTCTCTATGGTGTGTTGTTGATTGTAGAAGGAATCTGTGTCCATTATAGGTTGATGATGTCCCCTTGAGGAGCTCATAAGGATTATCATGTAAATCCTGCAGGTGAATTTATTCCGGCATGATAATGAGGTTGAGTGGTACTACTCTCGGATGAGATATTAATTAATGGAGTTGTCAGTAACTTAATTAATTAATGGACATTGTATATCTTAAATATGGGGAGAATAACGGGCTCATAATAAGAAGGAGCCCATAACGTAATTTTGGGATTAGAACGATATTGCAGTAATAATACTTTAGTGGTATATATTATTATTATTGGACTTAAGTTTAAGCTTTGGGCTAAGTTTGGATACTTAAGCCCAATGGAGGCCCAACTCTAATTTCTCCTTCTGGTCCCTGTTGTAGCCCATATATAAGTCATCTCAGCTATTCGGAAACCCTAATCAACTGATTAATCATGCCTAACACTGTGAGGAGGGTGAGGGAACAACAGATTGAGAAGATCTCGAGGATCGTCGCCCACACGACGTCGAGATTGGACTTGGGAATACAGCAGAAGACCAGAAGGTTGTTTACTGCTGCTGTCTGCCAACTTGCATGATTATTATAAAATAGTACAGAAGTCAAAATTAAACGTGTGATATACTGATGGAAAGCCACTGAAGAGAGGATCGTTTGGCATATAGATCACTCAAATTGGAGATCAAACGAGAGAGTTATGTCTAAAACGGTGAGACTGCGCAGACTACCGGTGAGAATCCATCTTCTCTAACATACCCTAGTGAAAGGTAATACGTTTCTTGTTTTTATGCTTCCGCTGACTGTTAGAAACGTATGGAACCCTAACGGTTCACATTAACAAACACAATCGAACACCAACAATTGATATCAGAGCTTCAATTTCATGGTGAAACGTGACATGTTAGGCTAGGATTAATGTGCCATATGTGATTAGGGTTTAGAATTAAGATTCTTGTTGAATACTCTAATTGGACATGGGCACATGATCACCGCACGATGACTCAATGGTGGCGTTGAGTGGTGGTGACATGGCGGAGAGCACCGGATGGAAGCGACGGCAGCTGGTTGATCGACGCATAGCGATGAAATTCAGAGGAACAGCTGGACAGTGGACAGGGGCTGGAAATCGCTAGGCAGGTCACGGAGAGCGTGCGTGGTTGCCGATGTAGGTATCTGGACCTCCAACTGGTAGCACCAGCAACTGCATACGGTGGCCAGGGCTATTCCGTAGACTTGTTGGCGATGTTTCCAGCAAATGACAACGATCGAAAGAAGGCTGTAAAGGGCTTCAAATCGCGATTGCACCATGGAATCTTAATGGGACCGAACGGCGTGAACAGCCTCCCTTCGCCTGTGATACTTAGGTTTTGGAAAACCCGCATGACTCGGGGCTACCATGCGACACTGATGGATGATTGAAGGCACGACAAAGGATGACTATCGTCGGCAGAAGCGTGATGGCGAGGGCTAATGGTTCACTCTTGTTGGCGCTGGTGATCGCCGAACGATGGCTGGACAGTGGACCACACAGGATGGTAGTCGCTCATGGCAGACGGTAGCAGGCAAAAATCCAGGCGAGTCTGCCGGTGGTGCCAGGAGGGTCTCTATCTGTTCCAAGCGAGTCCAACTAGGATTCCGATCGGGTCTGCGTGCTTTCTGAGCGAGTCAGATGGATTTCTAAATGGGTCTGATAGGTTGTTGGGGGCGAATCTACTCCGTGTTCCGGGCGAGTCTGAGAGCTTTCCAAGCAGGTTATACCAGATGATAGGCGGCGCGAATCAGAGCTGATCTGCGGGCAGGATGCATGGAGGCATGTACGAGGGTATGCTTTGGTGCTCGGAGGCATGCGCGTCGGCGGATGGGCATTTGGTGTTATGCGCTGGATGATGCCGACGACAACGAGACACTCGGCTGGATGCCCAGTTTCGTGCAGATTGGCTGGCATCACGCACGTTGAGGGCTGATGGCGTGTTGTAGCACTCGTTTCCAGGCGATCTGCACATGGGGCTCAGCAGGTGTCGTGCATAAAGATGGATTGGCGCACGGAAGTCCGCACAGTGGTGGGCTGGCGCGCAGAAGGTAAGGAAGTGGCGCTCGATTGTTGGCTGAAGATAGGCAATAGATAGGCTGGCGTCGGCGCCCATTGGCACACACGACATATGCATAGCGCTGGGCGGGCTGGCATGTGCCTGGAAGCATGCGGACTACCACGCACGTCAATGAGTGGATAGCCGGGCCAGGTGTCGGGTCCAAATACGTGGCGTCGGGTGATATGCTCAAAGGATGTTGGGCAGGGTGCCTGGGTGGTTGAGATTGGACTTGGGAATACAGAAGATGACCGGAAGGTTATTTGCTGTTGTTGTCTGCCAACTTGCATGATTTTTATAAAATCGTACCGAAGTCATAATTCTAGTATGATATACTGACGAAAAGACACTGAAGAGAGGATAATTTTGGCGCGTAGATCACTCAAATCAGAGATCAGACGAGAGAGTTATGCCCAAAAAGGTGAGGCTGCGCAGGCTGCCGGCGAGAATCCATCTTCTCCAACATACCCTGATAAAAGGTAATACGTTTCTTATTTTCATGCTTCCGCTGACTGTTAGAAATGTATGGAACCCTAACAGTTCACGTTAACCAAATAATCGAATGCCAACAGTGATCGGCTTATTGTGATTGGAGGGCCTCGAAATGCTGTGAAAAATTCATCGAAGTCAATTAATGGGTTCCGAGTGACGGTCCACACCAGTGGGATATGCTCAATAGAAAGAGTAACAGTAATTTTTTTTATAATTGTGCGGTGATGGGATGTTGAATATGAAATCATGCTGCAATGTCGTATGCCTTATTCAGAAATGCCATCCTGGATATGCTACATCTTGGCTAATGGGTAATATACCAAAACTTTTTACTGTTCTGTTTTCTTTTTCTTTTGGGTGAGAGGAGAATAGGAAGGATAATCAGACATCACTCAAGATTCAATTTAACGTTTTTTTCTCTTTAAAAAAGAATATTTTTAAAGAGTTCAAGAGAAAACTCTTTTTACATTAATCAATTCAACTCCCTTAATACAATAATAAGATCATCTATTTATAGATAATAACAATACCTATTACATTAAAAATAAACCTCTATATAAGAAACAAATCAAAACAACTAAAAATAAACCAATATAAAGGAAACAAATCAAAATATTAATTATTCTAAATATGAAAGGAAGCAAATCAAAATATTATTAAATTAGTTATTCTAAATATATCTCCATCGGATTTTAATTCCACGTCGGTCACCTTCGGGTGCTTTCTAAAGTCCTCAATTAACATGTCTCCTTACAACTTAAGGGATGATTGGTATAATAGAAGGAATAGTGATTCCCCCCACCCCCATGATATTGTGTATTCCCGTGTCTATGAGAATCACATTTTATTTTTATTTTTTTATTTAGTTAATTGATATTACATAAAATTTATTTATAAATAAATAAATAAATTTTAAATTTATGTCGCATCTCTATTTATATGATTATAAAAATTAGGTTATTCCCTTCTACCGTATTTTATTTGTGTTCTTACAGTATTCATTTTGAATCAATGGATTATCATTCTTAATCATGTTTCCGTCTATTCCTACGGTATTCATGTGATAATCAATGTTTAAGTAGACATCTATCTTATTTTATCGTCATTGTATAGAGGATAAGACACCAACAAATTGTATTGTTGGTATATCTACTTAACGTCATCTTCATACAATGACTGATCATCATAATCAGTATCAAAACCCACTTGGAATATCAGATCCAACATCGAGAATTTGGTTATAATTATAAACTGATGTAGCTAGAGCATATTAAAAATAAATATATATAGAACAAACTCTAAAATTTGTTGATTCCCGAATAATATAAAAAAATAGACAATTCAAATATATTGATTCATAAGAATATCGTAAAAGAAGTTGCTGTCAGAAAGGCACCCGGAGTCACACTGGTGATAACTCCGATACAAGTTCGTTGATCAATTACATTGGTAGAGACAACTCTATTAGTTGTCTCCTCAGGTACTCGAGAGCTGATTATGAAGGAATTTCTGTTGTTGGAAGTGAACTTCTTGTTTTCGGGAGGGATCACATGTCCCATATGATTTATTATTACAGTTTGTTGACAAACAAATGAACTACGGGGTTGACCATGAATGCATCTAGGTGTTTGTTCGGCTCTACAAGCATAGGGCAGATCGCTATAGTGGCCGGTGGGTGCGACACATACGCTAACATCCTCGGCTCTGCCGAGCTATATAACTTCGAGTTGAAATTATGGACCACAATACCTAGCATGAACAAACCAAGAAAAATGTGTTATGGGGTTTTCATGGATGGAAAATTTTATGTCGTTGGAGGGATCGGAGGAGCTGAGTCAAAGCTTCTCACATGTGGTGAGGAATTTAACTTGGATACTCAAACTTGAACGGAAATACCGAACATGTCCCCGGTGCATGCTAGTGCACCAAGGGATAATGAACCACTTGCTACATCTGAAGCTTCACCACAAATTGTTGTTGTAAATAATCAATTATATGCTATAGATTGTATTGATTTGGAGATCAGGAAGTATAATAAGGAGACTGAGTGTATTTTAGTAGGAAGGTTTCCCATATAAGTTGATTCTTTGTGTGGATGGGGTTTAGCATTTAGAGCATGTGGTGATCGGCTTGTTGTTATTGGAGGGTCTTAAAATGCTGTGAATGATTCTTCAAAGTCAATTCATGGGTTCTGAGTGATGGTCCACAACAATGGGGTCTGCTCGACAAAAAGAGTTTTGGTAGTTTTGTGTATAATTGTGCGGTGATGGGATACTGTATACGACACCAAGATGTGGTGTCATATGCCATATTTAGAAACAGTCTCGTAGATATACTGCATGTTGGCTTATGGTAATATTTAAAATTTTTTTAACATTCTGTTTCTTTTTCTTTTGGATTGGAGGAGGATAGAAAGGATTATCAGACATCACTCAAGATTCAATTTAGTGCTTTTCTTTCTCTTTAAAAAAATAAAAAAAATAATAACACCGTAAAAAGGTAAAGAGAAAACTCCCTTTTTCATTAATCAATTCAACTCCCTTAATACAATAATAAGATCATCTATTTATGTTAATAACAAAATCTATTATATTAAAAATAAACTTATATAAAGGAAACAAATCAAAACAATTAAAAATAAACCTATATAAAGGAAACAAATCAAAACATTAATGCGTTAATTATTCTAAATATGAAAGGAAACAAATCAAAATATTATTTAATTAATTATTATAAATATATCTCCATCAGCTTTCAATTCATCGCCGGTTCGAGTGCTTTTTAAAGTCCTTAATTAACATGTATCCTAACCACTTAGGGGATAATTTGATATAATTGAATCAAATAGAAATAAAATTAGCATTCCTCATTGGAAAAATTAACATACTTTGTACCCATAATTACTGTAAGATACATTGAATTAAAAAAATTACTCTCAAATATAAAATATTAAAGTAAAATACCAAATATAACCTTAATTCATTATAATCATACACTTTTAAACTACAAACCCTAAACTCCTCACTCACCCACTGCCACCGCCAGACCACCGCCGCCGGCCACCGGATCGCTGTCGGAGAGTAATTTTTAGCTGCACATGACACTTATGATTCACACTTTTTTTATTGCACACACTTTTTTTACTGCACATAACTTTTGCTGCACATACTTTTTTTACTGAACATAACTTTTGCTGCACACGAACTTTATGCTGTACATAAACATTTATGTGCAGCACATTGTAAGGGTAATATTGGAATATCACTATGTATTTATGTAGTTAGTAGTAATTTTTTATATGTTTGTATCTCATAGTAATAAAGGAGTTTTTAATGTACCTAATAGTAACTATCCCTTCCTTATTTAATTGACATTCTCATGATTGGTATAGTTAGTAGGGATGGAATTCTGATTCCATTGAAATCGTCATCATTATTCCTGAAAATAAGGAATAATGATTCTCCTCACCCCCTAATGCTATTCTGTATTCCCATGAATATGAGAATCACATTTTATTTTTATTTGTTTTTTTATTTAGCTAATTAAGTTTAATAAAATATATATATATATATATATATATATATATATATATATATATATATATATATATATATATATATATATGCCACATCTCTATTTATATAATTATATAAATTACAAATAAAGTAATATTTTCCTGATTAACATGTAAATTTAAGGACTTTGGTTATAAATTATCATAAAAATAAGATATTAAATCATTGAAAATTTAAATAAAAAATATCATATACTGTATTTTAATATTCATTTCAATAAAAATATTATTTTAAATTTAAATTTATATTCTTCAAATTTCAACAATAATTTTAGGGTGATCTGGGGAGCACCCGGTGCACCCCCATATTTATAGTGTAAAATGTGTTAGTGGGTAGTTTTTTTTAATAATTATATTATTATGTTTAACAGTGTAGATTATATTAAAAGTTAATCTAACGATTAAGATCGTCCAGGTGCATCACAGTCGGACTCATAATTTTAATAATTACTCTAAATAAAAATTAATAAATTATGTATATATATATATACTCCCTCCGTCTCACAAATGTTTGCACACTACTTTATGCACGCATATTAAGAAAAATAACTTTTAGGGGTATTATGGTATTTTTGGTAATAAATAAATGATAAAGTATGTTAGGTGTGTTAGGTAAATGTAGTTTTTTTGTAAATAAAGTGTATGGGAAATGGTGATTGTATTTGACTTTTTGGTTTTTTAGGAAGGTGCAAACTTTTGTGAGACAACCCAAAATGAAAATGTAACATCTGAAATGGGAGAAAGGAGTATTTCCTCCGTCCCGAAAAGTATTTCACGTATTGTGGTGCGCGGAGTTTAAGAAAAAATTATTTTTTTATGTATAAATTTAGAAAGAGAATAAATATTTGGATTAATTTAATAAAAAAATTATTTAAAGTTATTAGGATATGTGAAAAAGTGAATATTATATTGGAATGTGTGTAAAAAGTGGGTATTATTATAGTGTATTTTTTACCAATTTTAGTAAAAGTTAAGTGTAAAATACTTTGAGAGAATGATAAAAAAGGAAATTGTGAAATACTTTCAGGGACGGAGGGAGTATATATTAATAATATGGGAGACTTACTACCAAGTACAATAAATATCCATTTATTATTATTAGATATACATGGAATTTAAATTAATGCAAGTAGATACAAAATTATATTGCACAATACCAAATATACCCTTTCATTGTATTCTCCATGCCATGAAAAGTGCATAGAATCCTCTATCTTCAGCCGGCGTAATATACCAAATTATGTTGTACTATACGTACTAATTCTTTTATATTAATTAATTTATTAACGTGAACAACTTCAATTTTCTGCATGCAATTCAATTGTCATATTTCTTGATTCCAAACGGCACCTCTGATCAATCCATTCCACATATTTATTTGTCGAAATCTCTACTTTGATTTCACTTAGAAAGACAATATTCCAAATGACATGCTGGAGACCACATATTTTCCCTAGTTACTTTTCGTGGGTGTAGCTGCAACGTTGTCATTGGCATCAGCCTTCGATGCGTCGGCCGCCGGGCCATATGCAGGGACTGAGATTGAAACTGGGGCTTCAACTTCTGGAACAATGGTATTTTCCACTGGTTCTTCTACCACCTGACTTGCAGCCAACAGTGGAGACGGCCCCTTCTTGGCCGGTAATTAGGGGAGTTCGCCTATAGAAGTCCTGGAGTTGGCAACCATTCTTCATAAATTCTGGGACAACAATCTGCTGAAAATGGCTGAGAATGGATATCTTTTACGGCTGTGAAGTAATAATATATTAAAGTCTAAAATCAAGTGGTGCGCCTCGAAAGGCAGAGACGAAGACGAGGCTATCATCTTTTCTGTGGTAGATGAAGAATAATCTTTTACTTTATTTTTTTCTGTTTTGTTTGGAGTGGATAATGCTATAATATTTAAATGTGCATATTTATCGCTGGAACTAACCGTAAATAGGGTAGTGAGGGGACTTATTGATTAAATATTAATTAGGGTACATTAGGTATATTACTTCAAATATTTGTATAGAATAGTAATATATTTAAATGTATGTATCTCATAGTAATAATACTTAGTACGGTGTATTAGATCTTGTTAATTTAAATATAAATTTATACTCCCTCCATCCCCTTGAAACGTAACCATTTGTTTTTTGTACGTGGATTAAGGAGTATAATAATTTAATGTATATTAAGGTGAGAGAAATAATATTTTAATGTGTAGTGGGTAGTTGTATTAGTGTTGAGTGTGAGGTCTTTTGAGTCACATCAATCTAAAAAGAAAATTGATACTTTGTAATGAGACGGATCAAAATGACAAAATGTATACGTATCAAGGGGATGGAGGGAATATAATATTAAATATTAATTTTATCTTTATTTTTATATATAATTTAATCACTTTTTAATTATTAGATTTTAAATAATATTAATTTTGGGAGGATTACTACTAGGTACACTAAAAAATCCTTTATTATTATGAGATACAAACATACAAAATATTACTACTAACTACATAAATATATAGTGATATTTCAATATTACCCTTATAATGTGCTGCACATAAATGTTTGTGTACAGCATAAAAGTTCGTATGCAGCAAAAGTGTGTGCAGTAAAAAAAGTGTGGGCAGCAAAAAATGTGTGCAGCAAAAAAAATGTATATCCGGCGGAGGTCCAGCGGCCTGCCGGCGGAGGGCCGGCGGTCTGCCGGCAGTTCGACGGAAGTCAGGCGGTGGTTCGGCGACCGACCGGCTGTGGTCCGGCAGTGGGTGAGGATTTAGGGTTTGTGGTTTAAAAGTGTATGAGTTTAGGATTATATTTGATATTTTACTTTAATATTTGTATGTGAGAGTAATTTATTTAAATTAATGTATCTAACAGTAATTATGGATACAAAGTGTGTACGTATAAGTAATTTTTCCTATTAATTTTAGTTTAATAATTTTTTTATTTATATAGTTATGAAAATATATAAAATCTTCAATAAATTTTAATTAATTTAATTTTTTATATAATTTATAATTTTAATTTAACATTATAAAAATAAATGAAATTCTAAATCAATTAAAGTATATATTCTACACCCTGCGTCTATTGTCAATCTATTCATTTATTTTTTACGCGTAGATTAAGGAATATTATTATTTCGTGTGTAGTTGGGAGTGTGGGTCCTATATGTCTAAAAGGGAGAATTTATAGATTAATAGTTGACGGTCCAAATTAGTAAAATGGATAGATTAAGGATGGATGGAGGGAGTATTACTTGAGTTAAACCTAAACTATATCAATCATGATAATTATTATTTTTAATTATTCTTTTTCTATCTCTATTTCATTCATGTGATCATTCAATTCCATTGTAATTTCATTCCATCATATCAATCTAGCCGTTAGTATTAGCAAACTTTGCAAAGTTTTCACCTTTTATATTTCCGAATTTCCCACTTTTGAACAATATATAAGCCATGGACATCCATCAACGCACTTCACTCTGCATCTTGTTTTATCTTTTCTAACAAACTCCAACACATATTGTGAATACCATAACTTTTAACATCATTATAAAAATAATTAATTGATGCATACAACAACCCAAGCCTAAAATTTATTTGATCCTTTACTATAGCTTGCGTATGTGTGGAATCAATTTCATCCTCACTAGTTGATTAATCAAAACCACATGAACGCTTTTTAATTCTATAAAAAAATGTATAGTTCTGGTTCAAAATCGTCATCAATCGCATCATCTAGCTGATTATTTGGGATTATATCAACCACCATTGAGAGTAATCGCCAAAACGATTATCGTCATTATAATTCACATTAATATTCCATTCACCCTACTCTCTAGACATTTGTAAAAGAATGCAAGACAAACTTCATTCTAAAAAACATAAAAATAATAAAAAAAAAACTATAAATTGAATACGTATCAACTTCCATTTCTTATCTATTAATATCACATTATGAAAATAACAAGAATGTTAGTCATAGACTAATTAAAAAATAAAAATTTCAAATTCCAACTCTTTAACTGTTAACATGATAAATAATGAAAATGTAGCTTATAACAAACAATATCATAGGAGATATACATACAACATCATGAAATTCATACGGAAAATATAATCAAAATGCACTTACATTTAACATGGTCGTGAAACACAAGATTAAAAAAGGTGAAAGCTAACTTTAAATTCTACTTGATGTAAAAAAATTAAAGAAATGAAAACATTAAAATATTTTAATCGTGAAATACACTTCAAATCGTTGCAAAATCAAGAACAGAAGAATACGAAAAAAATCCAAAGATAACAAAGAGTTCATTTTCAAAGATAAAAGCTAACTTTAAATTTACTTGATGTAAAGAAATTAGAGAAATGAAAACTTTAAAATATTTTAATCTTAAAATACACTTCAAATCGTTGCAAAATCAAGAACAGAAGAATAGGAAAAAAAATCGAAAGATAACAAAGAGTTCATCTTCGCTTCGTTTGCTCTTCTTTTTCTTAATATTTAATTTATATTTCAAAATTAGGTAACATGCATGAAATGATGTGGCAAATAAAATTACACATATTTCGTTAAAAAACAAACAGTGTTAATATTTCATACTCCCTCTGTCCCACGGCAAGGGTAGTTTTTGTTTTTTGGCACGTAGATTAAGGAGTATTATTTAATGTGTAGTGAGTAGTTGTATTAGTGGGAGTGTGGGTCATATATTTTAATTATATTAGTAGATGTGTGTGGGTCCCATGTGTGTAAAAAAGGAAAGTGGACTATTTGGGTGAGACGTCCAAAATGAAAAAAAGAGACTCTTTGGGTGGGACGGAGGGAGTATCTTAGATTAATACTTCCTACGTAGACTAATAAGTTGGGAGTTCGTCCTGCAAGTTTTGGAAAGAATGGGATTTCACGATTCTTTCATTCATTGGATTCGATCTATTCTTTACTCGGCAATGGTCTCAGTTTTGGTGAATGGCAGTCCGGAAGGTTTCTTTTCCTGTGGCAGGGGAGTCAGACAAGGTGACCCCTTGTCTCCGCTCCTCTTTTGTATAGTTGAAGAGGTGTTAGGGAGATGGATTGAGCATGAGATTTCCAAGGGTGCCATCTCTCCTGCACGTACAAACAGGTCTAATAATATTCCATCCTTTCTTTTTTATGCTGATGACATTGTTTTCTTCTGCAAAGGTGATGACAAATTTGTAGAGGGTCTTTGGAATGTGCTTGTTCGATAAGCAAGGGTCTCCGGCCAGGAATTCAACCCTATGAAATCGAAAGTTTTTTTTGGGAAACATGTGTCGACTGCTGTGAAAAATCGTACTCTTTCCAGCTTGGGCATCTCTGAAGGTACATTCCCTTTTATCTATCTTAGTGCACCAATTTTCATTGGCGCACCAAAGTCGACTTATTTCAGCCAAGCCACGGACAAAATCCTCAGTAAATTTCAGCGGTGGAAAGGAGGGACTTTATTGATGGCTGGTAGGATATGTTTGGTGAATTATGTGATTATTGCTTCTATGGTGCATGTTATGATGGTTTACAAGTGGCTAAGATATCTTATTAAGAAGATTGAGGTAGCTTGTCGAAATTTCATATGGACAGGGTACACATCTAGGCTTCATCACTTCACTGTTGGTTGGCATCGAGTGTGCAGCCCGACTTCGGAGGGAGGTTTGGGGTGCGATCACTGAGGACTGCAAATGAAGCTTACCTGATGAAATTGTCATGGGATATTCTAGAGGGAAAGGGGGCGCTAGATTTCATTAAGAAAAGATGGTTTACAGGATTTGATCTAAGACGGCATGTTCCATCCTCCATACGGGAAGCTTGTTCTGCTCACATTCGGCGCCTCATGGAGGACGAGATTTGGCTATTGGGTACGATTCGAGGGTCCAATTTTGGTTAGATAACTGGCTTGGAACACCGATTGCAGATATGGTAGAGATTCCAGAGGACCTACGATATTATTTTCAACAAACAATAGGTGACTATTTGTATGATGGGAATTGGCATTTTGCAGAAAGTTTTTGTGTTACCTTTCCTCATATTGTCAATGTTATTCTGGACACTCGAATGTCTCCAAATATGACTGATCGTAGAATATGGAGAAAGTCCTTCCAGGGAAAAAACTCAGCTAATGTTGCGTATATGCATGCTAGAGCTACTTTTATTGAGCCAAACTGGAGTTCATGGATTTGGGTCAGGTTTATTCCAGATCGAAGATCCATCACTATGTGGAAGGCGATCAAGGGTGTTCTTACAACTTGGGAGGTAGTTCAGCACAGAGGTTTTAAAGGGCCTTCTAGATGTTATCTTTGTAAAAATGACGATGAATCTTTGGATCATATTATGGTGGGATGTCCTATATCTCGAATTATTTTGAAGAAGATCTTATCAGGCTTTGCATTTGGAAGCAGATTGAGTATGGATCAGCCTTCGTTGGGTTCTTGATGTCAGGCGATAGAGGTTAAGGAGAGCAAGCAAGTTACATCTTTGTGGAGATTAGCTATTGTTCCCTATGTATGGATTATCTGGCAGGAACACAATGATGCAGTTTACGCAGGATGCAAAGATTATGGAACAGACAGGCATGTTAGAGCTGCTGGTGTCACGCCAATCTTATGGCTTTGATCCGTGAGGGCGGTTTGTTTGATTTAGGTAGCATAAGCAATATTGTTGAAGACCTCATGATTTTGAGATTTTTTGGCATCAAAGGGAATGCTAGGAAATCCCCTAAAGTGATACATGTTCGATGGCAACCTCCACGGCCGGGACGGGTGAAAGTGAACTGTGATGGGCATGCAGCTGGATCGACAGGAAACATCTCTGGTGGGGGAGTGTTTCGGAACTGTAGGGGCTTCCAAATGGGCTGCTTTACTAGTGGGTTCGGCCATGGATTCTCGCTGGAAGCGGAATTAGCAGCGGCATGCTTATCCATTGAGTATGCACATGATAGAGGATGAACTAATCTATGGTTTGAGACTGATTCCATGTTTGTGGTATATGCATTCACGGATCCGAATCCAGCTTTGCCATAAAAGCTCCTTTCATGGTGGAAGTAGGCCATACACCATATTCAAAGTATGACATTTCATGTCTCTCATATATTCAGGGAGGGAAATACTGTGGCGGACAAACTTGAAGACTTGCTGACATCGGAGGGGATCTTCAGTGGCATCATCCAACTCCTAGGTTTCTTGATACATATATGTTCCATGATATGAATCATGAGTACTATAGATTTAAAGTCATTGTTGACAATATTTTTTTTCACAACATCTTTGTAATTGTCCTTTATTTTCTTTTACTTTTGGTGACTCAATAAAATTTATTTACTAATAAATATTATTATTTTTTATTTTATATGTAGTGGGTTAATGTATTAGCTGCGATTATATGTGAAGCTTTTTTTACTAAAAGGAAAAAATGAAAATCTTTGAAAGGAACACCCAATATAACAAAATTGGAACCTTTCTAATTTAGAATTATTCAGAGTCCAAATTAATAAAAAATAAACTCCCTCCGTCCACTGTCAATCTATCAATTTTACCATTTTAGATCGTCCACTCTTAATTTATCCATTTCCACTTTTTGACACATGGGATCCACCCACTCACTAATACAATTAAAATATAGAACCTACACACCTCACTAATACAATTACCCATTATACATTAAATAATAATACTCCTTAATCCACACGCAAAAATTAAACGAATAGATTGAGGATGGATAGAAAGAATATTTCAGAGCCATATTGAAAGTAAACATATATTTTAGGCCTTAAAGTTGAAAAATTTTAATTATTAAATTATATTATTGTATATTTGGTCTACATTTTGTAAAATTAAGACAAATGTAAAATTAAGAGTGCAAATACCCAGGCTTAATTCCATTATTAAATTATGTATTATTGTATATTTGATCTACATTTAGTAAAATTAAGAGTGCAAATAGTAAGGAGGAAGAGGGGAAGGGGCACGATTCAGGCATTGGGGAGTTTAAGAGTGAGAATTTCTTGTTCTAATCATGTCTGTACCGTGTTATCGTGTCGGTAAATGCCACAGTGTGACCACGCAAATAAAGCTAGCTAAAAAGACCTAGCCTACACCCCTTGCATACAAGGGGGCTGCAGCTAAAACGCTGAAACATGCATTCTACATGGCCGGAAGGAGAAGATCCAAACCAACATTCCTCTAACTACACAAGCTTGAGAAAATAGCTAAAATGAAGATACACTAAGAAATACGTCAGGTGCTGTAGATATTCCACACATTATAAAGCACAAAAGGATGGGGCAATTTAACGTCCACGTCTATGTCCTGAATAGCCCCATGCCCATGCCCAAAGTTACAATCATGTAATGCACAAGTTGCAACCATGCCAGGCTTCAAGGTGTGTGTGTGTGTTTCCACAAGTATTAGACGACAAGTGGGAGATATCATTCCTCAAGACAGGGAGAAATTAAAGGAAAGGTTAATACAGACACTACACCTCACAAATCTTAGGTGGCTATCCCCAAGAAGATGCAAATAAGTAAAACAACAAAGCTGGTCAACCTCCGTGATACAACCTTATAATGTAGAAGTTGATCGTAGTAGTCAAAATTTTAAAGGAAAAACACTTTGTGTCCAATTGGCATTGAATCTAAGAGTAAAATGAACTCACTGTAAACAAAGGTGCTTTACTAATAACGCCCAATACCCCAAACTCGAACAACGCCATCCGTATAACCACTGAAAAGGGTGCTTCCATCCGCACTCCAGTTGAGACTGGTGCAGTAGATAACCTATACCACAAACATAATCTCAATTATCATCAAATCAAGAATAACAAAATCAAAATTAGAGTATTTCACTATCTATGGTCCTACAAGGAAAGAATCAACACTGATAGCAACTAGCCAGAAAGTAAACTCTGCTATTGATGAGATACGATAAGCCACATGTATACAATACATAGCCACACCAAGATGATAAACAAGTAAATGCCGATAAACAGCAACAAAAACCAGGACAAACTTGATCAATAATACCAAAACTATAAACCAATATCACAACTTACACATAAATGACCATAGAAACAAGGACTCGTAACTAAGGTGGTGGTTTTTTCAGAAGGTATGGAGGCCTAGATGGATGGTAGTTACAATGGTGTCATAACTACCACAGCATTCATAACTACAATGGTATGAGAGGTGGACATATTAAAATAAATAAATAAATAAATTAAAGGCTATAACACTAATCTTTTTATTTTATTTTTTTGGTGGGATTTAAATAAAAAGTACCATTAAAGGTTTATCATTCCGTAAGATTTTAGGCTAACCAAACAAAGTAAATGATTATCATACTCGTTCCTATTTATAAATAGTATACCGAAAGAGAACTCCTTTCCAATCCCCACTATTAGCAAAATAAGTAGTCTCGAACATTTGAAAAACAACTAAGGCAAGCAAAAAAAAAATAAAAAATCCATGAACTTATTACTAAAAACACGGTTAAATAAAAAAGACTACCTTCGTTTTGGCCGCAGCTGTTTGTGCACCTTCAACAGCAGTCTCACTCTCATGCTTCAAATCGACCTTAAGATCCACAACCACGCTCTTGCTTTCCAAATCCCAAATCTTAATACTAGCCTCAGTAGCAGCACAAAGCCAGTACCTATTGGGGCTAAAGCAAAGGGCATGGATAATCGAACCCGCATCCAAAGAGTACAACCTCTTCCCTTCCGCCAAATCCCACAGCAGAATCACTCCATCTTTCCCACCACTAGCGCACAAAGAACCGTCGGGAGACACAGCCACTGTGTTCACATACCCACTGTGACCAGCCAAGGTCGACCGCAGCTTACAGTTGGTCAAATTCCAAATCTTCACCGTCTTATCCCACGACCCGGACACAATGGTGGGCTGCAAATTGTTGGGGGAGAATCTCACGCAAGAGACCCAATCGTTGTGGGCATCTTGATCCTGAATCGTGTACTTGCACTCTCCGAGGGTGTTCCACAGCTTGATTGTCTTGTCGCGTGACGCCGACACGATTTGGCGGTTGTCGATGGAGAACGCGACGGAGAGGACGTCCTTCGTGTGGCCGACGAAGCGACGAGCGGTGGTGCCGGCCTGAAGGTCCCACAGGCGGAGCTCTCCGTCCCAGCTGCCGGAGAGGGCAAACTGGCCGTCGGAGGAGAGGACGACGTCCTCGACGAAGTGGGAGTGGCCAGTGAGGCGACGACGGGCAACGCCGTAGGTTCGATCCTCCTTGGTAAGAGACCAGACAATGATGGATTTGTCGCGTGAGGCGGTGACAATCATGTCGGAGTTGTCGATGGGGGTGGCGATGGCTGTAACCCAGTCGGTGTGGGCGCGCATGGTGCCGCGGAGGACGAGCTCTTGCGCCATGGGCAGCTACGGTGTAGATGCAGTGGAGACTAGAAGGTTTCAGGTAGAGGCGGAAATGAGCGCCTCATCAGTTGTTGAAAAGAGTATATATATGGTCATTTGGAAATTAGGGTTTTTGGATGGGTGGGGTGGGGTGGGGTTGGGGGTTGGGTTTAGTAAGTTAATTTCGGTTGGGAGTAAGTCGCCCAATTATAAATTCGGAGTGTACTCATAGCTTTCTATATTGATGGAGTTTGTATTAGGGTGGTAATTGGGGCACGGGATGTCCTGTAACACTTTGGTGTGACATTTTCTGTGATATTTTTTATAGAATGACACATGCCAGGTTGAATAAATCCTTACCCGTAAGGGTTTATTGTTTAGGGTATAATATCTCTCATCTCTTCTACGTGTCACTCATTTAATGGAGTGACACAAGAAATGTCACACCAAAGTGGTACAGAAGATCTAGACCCGGTAATTGGTGCTATTAAATTGGGTTTTGTGTTGAAATAATAGTGACACGATATGATAATAGCAAATTCGAACACATAAGAATGCGTTCCGACACGAACACAAAAAATAATGGACACGATAACAAGACAAGAAAATAAAAAATAAAAAAATACTAATTAAAATTAATAATTTTTAAGTAAATCTAAATTAAAATTATTAATAAGTATTTTTATCATTTATTTGCCTAATTTTATATTTATATTGGGTTTTTAACAGGTTA
Source organism: Pogostemon cablin (assembly GCA_023678885.1). NCBI lineage: Eukaryota > Viridiplantae > Streptophyta > Magnoliopsida > Lamiales > Lamiaceae > Pogostemon > Pogostemon cablin. Next base: position 29,544,363 of record CM042965.1, on the reverse strand, counting down.
ATGAGTTTTTAACGAGTTAGTGGGTCATCTATTAATATTAATCGTGTTTAACGGGTTTAGGGATGTAAACAGATAGGTAGAGTACGGGTTGGTCAAATCCACGTACTACCCGATATAAGCAAAGACTTGTGTGAGACCGTCTCACATAAGTGTAAGATTATTATGGCCTAGTGCCATTAATAATTAAATATATAAGATATTTATTATGATCAAATAACTTAAATAAAGATATGGTTTAAATAAATAATATATATGAGAAAAATAAAGTCAAATATATTTATAGATAACAATCACATTGATAGAATGTGATTTAATTAAGATTCATTATTTGATCTGGTCCTCTCTCCACCTATAAAATAAATATAGTTTTATGAATTATCTATCACCTAAAGTTTTGTGTTCTAAAGAAATGGGTGAGGAGAGAGAAATCAATTTTCGGCGTAATTTGTAGGAACACATCAAAAGAAGAACAACGTTAATGGCACATCAAAGGTAAGTCTTTTAATCGTGTTTATGAGATGTGAAAATCATGAAGATCTAAGATCCATAACAATTAATAAATTAATTGTTTAATGCTTACATGTGGTATCGGAGCATGGTTTTGGATCTCATAATTTTCCATAAAATGATTAATATTTATTGAAGTTAAAATATGATTGAATGAATCTGCCAATTATGTGAGTAATTCGATGAGATTTACAGAACATGTATTACATCTTTCCGCTACAATACTTCAAGAAAATTATATAAGGATGATGATCAATTGATCTCGATCATATTATTGAATTTTTGACTTAATGTAAATTATTTACTTAAAAGCATGAAGTTGTAATTAACTTAATTGGTTTAATGACCTTATTTAATCCTATTTTAATTAAGAGTGTGATTGTTATAATTATGATGATTGCGTTACTTCCGTACAGAAGATTATGTATTAACGTGTATTAATGTTATGCGGCGTAAATTTTTTTATTAAATATAATAGAAATAATTGATTACCATATTAAAATTGATTACCATATTAAGAAGATGTTAAATGTCTAGTTTTTGGGACTAAACAATTAAAGATTAATTATGCAAGTTAATTATATCAGCATTTGATTTTTAATATAAAGTTATGTGACTCCCTTTAATTTTGGGAGTACTATATTCATTTATTGATTAAGAATAATGAGACAGTCAATAAATCAATCTGCCTAATTGATTAAGAATAATGAGATGGTCAGTAAATCAATCTGCCTAATTCATATGACTTGAGTGTCACAATTTAATGCCCAGCTATTAACATAATTGTAATTATAAAGTGACTCATGTATTTCTCTAACTTTTCAACTAAATTGGTTTAATAATGTTAATGAAATCAGTCCATCACTAATGTTTATGACTTATATTATTTTGATAATAATTAAAGATTATTTTGGGATAAATACTAATTTATTGATATTAGAATATCTTTAGGTAGTTTGACTGTTTATAACATATTTATTATGTTAATGTGACAAATATGTTAAGATGCCAAATTCGTTCAAATATGAAAATTATATATGATATCTTAATTATGATTGTATGGATATATTATATATATTTATGATTACAGTCTTAAGGTTTTAATTGATGGTATTGAGTTTATTTTATGAATGCTTATGAAATAATGTTTTGGTTATTACTCAATTTGCCATTGAGCATAATCTATTATGAAAATCTTTGATACGATTATAATGGATGATTTTACGATTTAAATTTATATAATGTTGGTCTGTTAATTACCAAAGTGGTCTGACCTGAAAGATTATAAATATAAATCGTATAATTAAATTTTAATTTTTCATATTTATGTGATACTTGAACAAAGAGAATTTAATATATGGGTTATTAAAAATTTCATAATTATAAGACTTTAAATTCACCCAAAGGTGATTGCTAGTCTTTATAATTCATGAATATGAGTGTAATAAATTGATATTTAATATATCATGTCAAACTGTTTTATATGTCCAAAGATGACAAAATAGTTTTAATTAATATATTTAAGTCAAATTATGTTAAATTTGCAAGTATCATTATGATCATGATTGTATATTGTTGTATCGCCCAAAGGAGAACTTCAATATACATTTATTGCCTTCGATCCTGGATCTGATATTAAATTACTTAAGGTATTTATGGGAATAAATTATATTATTCTTATTCTTAAAATACCAATATTCATTAGTTTTTACTCACATGCTGCTTCTGTTCCATTACAAAATGGATTAAAGTAATTTAAATAATGTGAATAAATCTAATTTCACCAAAGTGTTTTGGATTTTATTTATCACTTAAAGATAAATTGCTCATTTGCTTGTACTAGTAATAAAGCTAAGTAATCTGACTATAATGCTCGAGTTAGATCAAACAAACAGAGCCTAATGTTTATGCGAATGAATGTGACTAAGAAATTAAGTCTATTATAATTAAATTACTAATAAACCTCTTGACGAGACATTAATGTCTACCTTAACCACCATGAAGTTTGATGATTTTCGTGGCAATACATGAACTTATCATTAAAGATAACAAATATTGCAGAAAGATTTAAACCTTCCATAATGAATGTGATTGAAAACTTATTAGTGCAGTTTACAAACTCACCACCTTATAAGTATGATATGTTCCAAATAAACCATAAGAAAGATGAATGAAATGTGAATTAAATTTACATAATGTTGAAATTAATGTTGATTCAAAAGGAAAGATTTAAGAAAGAATTTAAACATTATGTTCGTTTAAAAGAAATAATAATGAAGTTGATACCAAACGTTTGGGGTAACTCTCTAAAAGAATTATTTCAAAATTAATTAAGAATAAAGCCTTTCATGATCTAGGCTTTTACTGATTTTGATATTTGTGTGAATTGCATTAAAATAAAAAAAACGCAAACTAAATACACAAAGAATAGAGTTACGATAACTACACAACTTCTTATAATAGTTTACACCGCTAATTGTGAGTCTTATGATAATACATTTCTTAAAGGAATAATGATATTTCATCATCTTCAATTTTAATTTTAAATATTCACATTATGATTATATCTATCTTTGCAAGAAATCTCATTCTATAAATGCTCGATGAGAATTTATTAATGAAGTTGAGAAAATTAAATAGAAAGTGAAAATTATAATGTTGGGAAGTGATGAATTTCATGAAAAGTATGATGAATTATCATGCTCAATTACTAAATTACAAGAAAAGCTTGCATTTATACTTAATGTGAAATGTCTCGCGCACCACAATAAATTGATGTTGCAGAATGATGTAATCGTACTTTATTGATTATGGTTAGAAGCATATTAAATGATTAATCTATACCTATATTTCATGCATATATGTACTTAAAGCTGCCACTTACTTGATGGTCGAGTTTTAGTAAAGCAGTTTTCAGAACACCTTATGAATTGTGAATGGGTAAAAAACTTGATCTTAGGCAGTTGCATGTTTTAAATTGCCCGGCAGGGATAATGATTTACATCCACGCTAAAAGAAATTGGATAAAAGAAATTTAAGTAATTTCTTCATAAATTATCCTTTAAGTCTAACGGGTATGAATTTTATGGCCTTAACCATAGTACGCAAATTTTAAAACTAGAATGTCAAATTCATTAAGAATTATAAAATCAGTGGGAGTATGAAAATATGAAATGTGGTTATTGAAAAAGTTCGGTGGAGAATTTTAAAATACATTTATCTAAAACTTCTTCTAAAGTTGTTATATAGTTGTTGAATAGCCAAAAAGATTTTAAGGACAATATTTAAATTATTCCACTCTCATAATGAATCTGATTTTATTAAATTAATTGTTAATAAGCTTTCATTGGATATATCACATAAAATAGCATTAAGAATGTCTTAAGGACGGAAAATCCATTATTTCTAATGATTGCACATGTGGTATAATAAAATGAGCTAAAATTTGATATTATTATAAATGATAAAATTCCAGTTTTAGAATAAGTCATGAAAAGTACTAATTCTATTAAATGAGTAAATGCTATGAAAGACGAGTTGAAATCAATGGCTCATAATGAAGTTTAATATCTTGTTAGAATTGCCAAAGAGTTATAAAAGAAGTTGATACGGATGTATCTTTATGATGACGATTTTCAAAAGATATAAAACTAGAGTTGTTGTTAAAAATTTTACTAAAAAGATGGCATAATTGTAAAAAAATATAACAAGTTATTTCTATACAAAACTCTATTAGAATTATCATGGCTTTGATAACTCATTATGACTTAGAGTTGCACCAAATAAATATTATGCCTGCTTTTCTAAATGATGATTTGATATAAGAATTTAAATGAATCAACTCAAAAGTTTTTCCATTGAAGAAAAAATATCACATGACGTGTAAACTTAAAGAATCTATATATGAACTTAAGCATGGTTTCCTTTAAAGATATCTTTTGGATTTAAGAAAAATATCGTAAATCGGTGTACATATTTGAAAGTCAGTGGGAGCACATTAATTCTATATGTTGATGATAAACTTGCTTGCAACTGATGATCTTGGTTTATTATGTGAAACCAATAAGTTTCTCTCAAAGAACTTTGGAATGAAATATGTGAGGAGACAACTTAAGTGATTGAGATAGAATTATTTCGATACATATCACAATAACGTTAAAGATGTCTCCGTAAGTATATGTTATTAAAGTTCAATAGAAATTATGGATGGAAAGGTGTTTGTAAAACACGTTCCAATCTGGAAGGGAGATTATAAGTTCAACTTTATATAATGTCCAAGAATGAATTGGAACGTACTATAATATTCCTTATGCATATGTTATTGGTAGCTTAAGATACACTAAATTTTACAAGGACCAAATTTCTATTAGAATGCTTGGTGATTACCGAAGTGTTTCATAAATGGATCACTAAAATATTGCATAAGGAAATATTAGAGTATTTTTGTATGAAATAAAGCACCCGTGCTTACTTATCGAAATTCTAATTACTTAGAAGTAATTAAATATAGATTCAGATTAAGATTATTATTTGATGCAAGAAAGTTCACTTCAACTTTTATGTTTCTTAGTCGGAGATATTGTGTCATTCAAAAGTGTGAAGAAGTTTGTGAAAGCTCCATTCACAATTAAAGTTTACTTGTAGCATGATTTGAGGCTACAATTTAAGGTAATTGAATGTGGAAATTAATTTCAGGATTCGAAATAAGTTGACAATAATGTCAAGTCGCTGAAAACTTATTATGATTATTCCACTGCATTATTCTTCTCTAAAACGATGGATATTCCAAAGTTTCTAAAACATATGGAATAAAAGTATTTGTCGTTAAGAAAAATTTTAGAAACAAAGATGTCAATTGAGCATAATGCCACCAATCTTATGATTTTGGATCTGTTACGCAAATGATCTTCTCTAAAGACATTCATTGAACGTTACATGAATATGAGATTATTAAAAGGTTGTAACAAACTTATGATGAACAATTGACATTAAGAGCTCATTATGATTTATTTCTAATTGATATATCTTATTTTGTCATTTTAGTGTATATGAATGTTGACATTAGTTAAATAAGATTTTATCTCAAATTGAGATACTTATAGACCATTATTGATCTTTAAGTTTATGAGTCACATTGGGTAGAAAACTAATATTATAGTATATGGAAGGAACTATGTCGAGTAAATGATATAGAACCGCCATGACTTGTGTTAGTCTATACTTAATATTGACATTATGAGTTGATCAATTACTTTATCTTATATTGCGCACATTATGAAAATTATTTAAACCCCACGTTTAATGTTTAATTCTGTCACTCGGCCAAGTGTGAGAATGTAAGATTATTATGGCCTAGTGCCATTAATAATTAAATATATAAGATATTTATTATGATCAAATATCTTAAATAAAGATATGATTTAAATAAATAATATATATGAGATAAATAAGGTCATATATATTTATAGATAACAATCACATTGATAGAATGTGATTTAATTAAGATTCATTATCCGATCTGATCCTCTCTCCACCTATAAATGAATTATCTATCACCTAAAGTTTACGTATTATATTCTAAAGAAAGGGGTGAGGAGAGAGAAACCAGATCCCGGCATAATTTATAGGAACACATCAAAGGAAGAACACTGTTAATGGCACATCAAATGTAAGTCTTTTAATCGTGTTTATGATATGTGAAAATCATGAAGATCTAAGATCCATGACAATTAATAAATTAATTGCTTATATTGAATTCATGCTTTTAGTAAGGGCTTACGTGAGACTGGTAAAAAGTGATAATTTTTATAATGAAAAGTGATAATGAATTAATAAAAAGTGATAATGCTATTTTATGAACAAATTATAGTATAAATAAAAAGTAATAACCTTTCATAGTGAAAGTGATAACATTTTATAGCGAAAGTGATAACTATTTTTAAAAGTGTAAAATGACCTCACGTGAGACGATCTCATGCAAGACCTACCACCGATATTTTATTTTGAGGCACTCTTTTGTGAGATGGGTTATTTGTGAAACTGGTCGACCCTTCACTAAAGTATGCTTATTGTATAGATAAAGTAAACTTATTTGTAGTTAAAGTATGTTAATAATAAACCATATTATAACACGCTAAAATCATACTTTAATGATAATCAAGCGTACTTTAGAAATCATACTTTAATAACCATTAAACATACTTTATCTATACAATAAGCATACTTTAGTAATGGATCGACCCGTCTCACACACGTCTCGCAAATAATCCATCTCACAAGAGACTTTGTCTTTTATTTATCCTACCCTTATCCTACCCTATTACCCTCAAAATTGAACATCGGGTAGGGTACGGCTAAACCTCGTGTCATGCTATCGTGTCGTATCGAAAAATTTCACCCCTAGTTTGTATACAAGGAAATAACCTTCCCTAACTTCAAAATCTGTAAAACATGTTGAATATAATTAGGATAAAAAGTAGAGGTGGGCAAAATTTTTTTAAAACCGCCAAAATGGATCGAGTCACACAGTATTTAGTGATTTTTTGCACCGCTTAAACGGTGCAATTTCGATCTTTATGTAAAATTACATCGTACCTTACCGCACTCTATTATATAAATTATTATAAATATATTTAATTATAGTATATTATATATATATGTATGTATTATTGTTGAGGTTTAAGATATACACAAGGTTACTTTGAATCTCAAAATAATTTAATATAAGTTGCTTTATGTTATGCAGATTACGTTATTTGGGTTATTTATATAGATCTAATGATGATTTCATACATTAAGATCTTATTATCCAATTTGAAAAGTATTATATTGTTTTATTTTTATGGATGAATAAACACTTTAAATTAAGTATTTACGCATGCTTATTTTTTTTATATACCCATATGCATTCTATTGTTATGCAAGTATGTTAATTTTCAAACCGCCAAACTGTTAAAAATTTGATTAAAATCGCATAATTAATTTTACTTGATAAAATGCAACTTAAAATTAATTGCCAAACTGAATTGTATATAGCAATGCAATTTAGATTTTGTCGAAATAACCGCAAAATCGCATCGTGACCACCCTAATAAAAAGGAATTAAGGGATATTTTTTTGGATCGAATTTGGATCAATAGTAATATAATAGTTTATTTTATATCATTAATATTTTAAAAAGAATAACTTATCTTTTTTCCATACAAGGTAACATTAATTAGAATTTGAATGTTAATTAATCTCCAATTTATTCATTAAATTCATTTACTTTTATTAATTATGCTTTTCATAATGAAATTTTATTAATTGTACTTAAAATTATTAATTTAAGAATCTACACATTTATTACATATATAAACTCTGTTCGTCAATTAATAAGGTATTTATTTGCTTTTTGTACGTGGATTAAAAAAATATTATTATTTATATAAAATATGTAGTTGTATTAGTGGTGAGTGGTGTGTGAGACTCTTTTGCCAAAAAGAGAAAATGGATTTCTTATCAACGGACAGCGGTAATAACTACATGTATATTATTTTTAGGACTTGTTTAGTAGGACTTGACATGACAACTTAATAATGAGTATGACTTGGATGGGACGGTCCTACCAAATATTTGGTGGAACTGGATCCCCCTCCTTCAACATAGCGCCCAAAATTTCGTTGAATTCCCCTCTCCATTCATTCTCTCTCTGATAATTTTTCACTCTACCAGAGTATCACCGCTCGATTTCTTCACTTTCACCACCAGAAATGACGGCGCCACCGCTAAGAGACTGTTCAGTGCTCCCCAATGATTATCTCCAATCTCAGCGCCCTTCTCCTTTCTCTCATCTCAAATGAACCACAATGGATTCTACTCCACTTCTGCTGCCGAACAAGTCTACGCCTCTTCTCTCTACTGGACCTGCGTCCATAATGCTATGGTGGAGCTCCTACGGTGGTGCCCTAATCGATTGCAGGGGATCCAGTACGGTCCACTCGTTCAGATCCGACGAAACGAACCAGAACCTGGACCACTTTGGGGGCCAAGTTCATCTCCATAGGGTGCTAGATGGGATGATAATCCTCAATGGATTGTAAATGGGATGATTGCGGGTCACTTCAAGGTGTTGGTACCAGCGGCGATTTTTGAATAAATTCATGTTGTCCATATGTAATTCAAGTGTATGACAATTATTATTACAGATATTTCTGAAGATTCTGATTTGTGTTTGTGTTGCTGAAGATCATTTAAATGGGAGGTATTTATGAGGGGAGACGTTTATGAAGGTGGAATGAGAGGTGGAAGGTCGGGATGTTATTGCAGCTGAACTCGTATTTTAATGTGGCGGCGAAGTTGGAAGTAGATCTGCCGCCGTGGTGGTAGAACTTGAGGCTTTGTATGGCGCCTTTGCCGGCAATCTTGCCATGTTTCATCATCATGTTGAGATCAGCTAATAATATAACCTTTGAAATGCCTCTTCTAAACTGGTGTGTTGTCGCGGACACCCAAAAATAAGATTTGTAATTTTTCCAAACAAACCCACTAAGAATGTAGTAGGGTAAATAAGGGTCGAACCCAAGGCAGTAATTGAATTTTAATTGAATCAGTCATGTTTCTAAAGTAATCGGAGGGGGGTGAATTGGATTGAATCTAATAACTACTAGAATTCAAAATTAAATAAATTAAAGAACAAAAATAACAAAATTAGATAAGAGGACAAATAAAATTTAAACCTAGTCCAAGGATTTGATCCCTCCCGTATCATAATTCAAAAAATAGCAAGAATTAAACATGCAAACAATTATAAAAACTCAAATCCCTAGGCTAATGGTACGACCAAATTAACCCGAATATTTTTAAGATCATCAATTAGGGTACGACCACTAAATTAAACTATTTACGAGTGACCCTATGGATTCGAACTCGAAAACGCATTAAGACTCTAAATATAGAATTACTAGGCTACGAAAACTGGCTAGGAATCATATAACCTAGATCCTATTACACCTAGAGGGAGTTATCTCTATTAGCTACTTAATTCACTTCTCTCAACAATTACGGATTGTGGATCACGAAATAGCGTTAATCATTTAAATAATTAAATTAGATGGCCAGACTAAAATAATTATCAAAACGCTATTAAGAACATCAAAGCATGTAATAGAATAGATTCATATAAAAGATTGTAATATAAAATTCAAAACAATCAAATAAATAATTCATGGGAGGTTCACAACCTCGGACTAGAAACGAAATTACATAATTGAAATGAAATTAAAAAGACAAAACCAATAACACCGATGTTCTTCGTGGTGGAACTTCCTCCTCCAATGGCTGCCTTCTTACGTCCCGCCGTGATGAACGTATGTAGCGTAGAGAATATATCTTCTTTATTTATCTTTTTGTCTCCCAAGAAACCTAGTTGATTTCTTTCCTTTTTGAATAGTGTCCAGATTCATTGCATCTCATCTTTGGTAAGTTTTTATTTATTGTTGATCACCAAATCCTTATTTTCCTTAATTATCTTGGTCAACTCTTTAATTTTCCTGCAATTGAAATTATTGTATCAGTCACAAAAATAAATTATGTGACTGTACAATTTATCTCAATTTTGACCTGTTTCAATAAGAAATAAAATAATAAAAGTTCAAGTGTATAAAATATAAATAAGTCGTAATTACACTAAATAATTCACAACTCACATAAATATATATAAATTCATCTAAAATAATGTTGTAAAATTACGACTTATCAAACTACCCACACCTAAACCTTTGCTTGTCCTCAAGCAAAACAAGACTAAAACAAGGCATAAGAAAAAATGATAATCATGTGCAAGTGATAGCAAAACAGTGACACTTCCAAGAAAGACTAAATAGAATGCACCAAATATAAATGAGTGATAGAATGCCTCACAAAAATTTATAACTTATGTAGAATACAAGAATTCAAGAATTCATGACCTCACAATGGTTTCGCTCAATAACGCTCAAGTATATGTAATGGGTAGCAAAATACTCAAAATTAAACAAGACAAGGTATTACCATAAGCTTGCTCCCAAATCAAATCTCCACCAAGTTCAATGAGCGTTGTGCAAATATCAAAGGACTTTTAAAATGGTTGTAATGGGGCTTGGGATAAGGTGGGAGAAAAAGGATTAGAAAGGTTAAATTTACCACTTTGCTGATGTGTTAATCATATAAAACATACATCAAAGAGATACATCTTACCATTCTCATTTTTCCACATCCACTCCTTCATTTTCTTGTATGAAAATTATGTTTTTCATCAATACATCCCCCTACCAACACCCGTTTCTTTCATATTTTCGAAAAAAATAGGGTAACACTAAAGGGTTCAGCGTATTTATAGAAAAATTCTGCTATAAATTTCATCTTCGTTTTTGCTCATTATTTCCGCCTCCAGATTTTTCTCTTATTTTTCCTTTTCAACCATTTTTTTTCAATCTTCATTCTTCATTTTCTTTTCCTCTTTTTTTTCCTTTCTCCATTTTTTTGTTCTCCATTTTTTTTCTTTTCCTACAACCACCAATTTCCCTTCATCTTCAATTCAATCACAATAATAATTTCAATGAATTTCACAATATGCAAAATAGTAAGGGTTCAAATGGAAGAGTTCAAGAAAGAAATGGAATATGGCTATTTTGATATGCTCATTCATCAAAGAAAAGATTAGGCTCAACTTGGCTCTTCTAAAGGATTTATATGATTAGGTAAGTAAAAAAAAAGCCAAAATATGGTTACCTAAGTGTCTTTGTCATTTATTTACACATGCTCAAATGTAAGATCTCAAAATGTATTCAAGGAGCAAGTTCTAGAATGTACATATCAAGTTCAATTTGCACTCAATCAAGAAAAATAGAGCTTATATAGTATGAATAGCTCTTTAAGGCTCAAAGCTCACAACAATAGGGTAATTTTACCATGAATTCTCAAACAAAAAATTATTCCACATTCGTCAAAAAAATAACAAGACAACTCCAACAACTCACTAGTATAGGTACATTAAATTCAACTCTCTTGTCATACCAAAAATTCCACATATCAAAGGCACAATCTCATCATAAATCCAACACCAACTTCTCATGTGCACAAATGTAAAAATATGATTCCAAATGAATTAATATGCACTTGTAATTAAATAAAAAAAATTACAACCTCAAGTACCACTCAATACACCTAACCTACCCACACCTAATTATTTTGCTTGCCCTCAAGCAAACAAACTCAATAAAATTCAAGGGATAATCAAGTGCAAGAGTGGAAAGAAGTCACCGGATTAAGCTCAATTATCGACCAAGGCTGGAATTTTTTTTCTCTTTAGAAGGATCATCAACACCATTACAGCTTTGCTCCATGGCCTACAAGTAAGCACACACCAAAAGAACAAGATTATTTACTAAAACAAATAAAATTCAAATAAAAATAAAAACCTAAGTTGGGTTGCCTCCCAACAAGTACCTTTTCTTAACGTCGTTGGCTCGACGTTCACTTTCCTTTCATGTGATAGGAGTAAAATGTTCAAAACAATATAATGATCTTATTGGTTTGCGAGAAGTGTTCTCTCCCTTCAAAATTATATGGTTCTTGGTCAGCCTTTTGGTGCAAAGCTCCATGGAAAATTGTTTGATCGCCTCAAGAGTAAGATCTTTAATCACATTAATCCGAAACACTTCAATTATCTCCTTTACTTGAGGATCATCAACTTTTGACAACCTGTAGGAATATGAAAAAATATCAGAATGAATGGAAACTGATTCGGATGATTTTACCTAATTTTCGTTTTCAGCAGAACTGACACTGAAGGCTTCAGTGTCAGTTTCTGCAGTCTGAATTTTCTGCACAGAATTTGCAGAATTTTCAGCACACTCTTCCTCTTCAATTTCTACCTCAAACTCGAATTTCTCATCATGGGTGGACTTCCCAATACATTCCTCTTGGTTTACACCTTGTTGTGCCACTAAATGTTCAACCTCAGTCCTTAATTTGCTACATTGTCGCTCCAAATTCCAAAGACTCAATTGGGTTCCTTGTTGAAATATCAAATTACTAATTTCCGTCCCTTTTAACAAGGACTCTAATGAAGCCTTCGAACTTTGTTCATCGTTATAATACCTATCATCCTCATAATAGTTTTCACTATCATTGAAGGATTGAGGTCTTTGCTCATAGTAGCCACGCCTTTGATATTCGTAAGGTTGATTATGAAAATGGTCCACATATCGGGAATGATGAGGATTACGCCACCCTTGATTGTAAGTGTTGACATATGGTTGATCATTCTAATGCCTTTGTTGATTAGTACACTAATATTCATCTCTTCGTCTCACCGGTAATCTATCAATCAAGGATGGACAATCATGAGTGGAATAGAGTGTGGTTGCACAAACTCTACATGGCTGAATATTCTGACCATAAAATCCATGAAATCGATCCATTAGAAGCAAACCTACAAGAGGAGAAATTGATTTAACTCAAAAAATCAGAAAAATCAGAACAGGGCAGGCCTGACACTAAAGGGATCAGTGTCAGTGCACTGCTGGGCAAAATTCAAAAAATAAATTAAAAACACAAAAAATTCAATAAAATTCTGGATTACTCCCCGGCAAGGACGCTAAAATTTGGTGTGTTGTCGTGGGCACCCAAAAATAAGATTTGTAATTTTTCCAAACAAACCTACTAAGAATATAGTAGGGTAAGTAAGGGTCGAACCCAAGGGAGTAATTGAATTTTAATTGAATCAATCGTGTTTCTAAAGTAACCGGAGGTGGGTGGATTGGATTGAATCTAATAACTACTAGAATTCAAAATTAAATAAATTAAAGAACAAAAATAACAAAATTAGATAAGAGGACAAATAAAATTTAAACCTAGTCCAAGGATTTGATCCCCTCCCATATCATAATTCATAAAATAGCAAGAATTAAACATGCAAACAATTATACAAACTCAAATCTCTAGGCTAATGGTACGACCAAATTAACCCGAATGTTCTTAAGATCATCAATTAGGGTACGACCACTAAATTGAACTATTTACGAGTGACCCTATGGATTCGAACTCGAAAACGCATTAAGACTCTAAACATAGAATTATTAGGCTACGAAAATTGACTAGGAATCATACAACCTAGATCCTATTACACCTAGAGGGAATTATCTCTATTTGCTACTTAATTCACTCCTCACAACAATTACGGATTGTGGATCACGAAATAGCGTTAAGCATTTAAATAATTAAATTAGATGGCCAGACTAAAATAATTATCAAAGCGCTATTAAGAACATCAAAGCATGTAATAGAATAAATTCATATAAAAGTTTGCAATATAAAATTCAAAACAATCAAATAAATAATTTATGGGAGGTTCACAACCCTCGGACTAGAAACGAAATTACATAATCGAAATTAAATTAAAAAGACAAAACTGATAACACCGATGTTCTTCATGGTGGAACTTCCTCCTCCAATGGCTGCCTTCTAACGTCCCGCCATGATGAACGTGTGTAGCATTGAGAATATATCCTCCTTATTTATCTTCTTGTCTCCCAAGAAACCTAATTGATTTCTTTCCTTTTTGAAGAGTGTCCAGATTCATTGCATCTCATCTTTGGTAAGTTTTTATTTATTGTTGATCACCAAATTCTTGTTTTCCTTAATTATCTTGGTCAACTCTTTAATTTTTCTGCAATTAAAATTATTGTACCAATCACAAAAATAAATTATGTGACTATACAAATTATCTCAATTTTGGCCTGTTTCAATAAGAAATAAAATAATAAAAGTTCAAGTGTATAAAATATAAATAAGTTGTAATTACACTAAATAATTCACAACTCACATAAATATATATAAATTTATCTAAAATAATGTTATAAAATTACGACTTATCATAAACATAAATACACAGTTTTATTATCTTCAAGAATTTCTTGGCTGCGATTGGTAGCTTTTGCTCCATTTCCTTATTTGCAAAGAGAGGGAAAGACAGTTGGAATTTGATAAGAGAGAGACAAGGAGATTGTTTTGGGTTGATGAAATGGAGACAGATGGGTATTTACAGGCATGTGATCTTGATTTGTGTTTGTCTTACGTATGATTCTATAATACTAATAATATCAATGTGCGTTGCACGGTTTATTATAATATTATATAATTAATATAAATATATAGTTAAAGAAAATATTACTCCCTTCGTCCATCACTAAGAGGGTCTTTTACTTTTTGGCACGTGGATTAAGGAGTATTATTATTTAATGTATAGTGGGTAGTTGTATTAAAGGGAGTGTAGGTCCCATATTTTAATTATATTAGTGGGTGTGTATGGATCCCATGTGTGTAAAAAAGGAAAGGAGATTCTTTGGGTGGGATATCCAAAATGGAAAAAAGACCCTCTTTAAAGGGGATGGAGGGAGTATAAGATATACTATTACAAACTGAGTGGTATTTTTTACTCTATAGAATGTTAAGTATTGTTTTTTTAGAAAATATTGAATGATATTCTTTTTAAAAGAGTTACATAATTTATCACATACAATAGTACTTTATTATTCATGTGGAGTAACTATCTGTTATTAATAAGAGTAGCACTTATTGTAGTAAAGACTAGAGAATGAATACAAAGAAATTTATATAAGTTTGTATACCTGGATGTATACTTACATTTGGAAAAATACTAAAATTCCTGAATAGATAATGTAATACTTATCTTAAAGTTGTGCTTGTTTTGGGTTTAACTGTCTATAACTTTGTGTATTTTTGTCATACACTTTAATATAATAATTTATACCCTTAATTTTATCGAAAATAATAATTTATTAAACATTATTACTCTTCATATTTCAATAGACACTTTTATTTAATTAAAAAAACCTTCGAACACCTTTTGTACTTTGGCGCACAAAAGATCAATTCTTAAACTTTATGTCAAATAAATATATAAGAAAAATATTAATTAATGTGAGAAAAAACAAAAGACATTTTTCGTTGGTACTCCATTGTTAATAATTCAAACAATTTATATGAATTAAAAGTTTTTTATCCCATAACTATCGAAAACTTTAGATTTTATCCCAAAAAAGATATTTGTATTGATTTTGTCCTACAACTATTAGTTTTGTTTCAATTTTGCCCATTTTTCGCCGGAACCCTAGAATTTTGCCGGAAATTGGTCATGTGCGCTGCACGTAACACATAAATTTGGAGGAATCCAGTGAGGGAGGGTGACGTGGACATCTGGGCAAAATTGGTCCAATAGAATCGCCACATCATTAATTAAATATGTGAGAATTACATTAATTAAGTAAATAACAACAAAAATATAAATTAATTAAGGAAAAACTAATACGTCATTAATTAAACATGTGAGAATCACATTAATTAAGTAAATAACAACAAAAATGTAAATTAATTAAGGAAAAAACTAATTTAAATAACGTAAAATTAATTAAAATCCCTAATCAACTTATTCAACTCCATTAGGTTTCAGAATTCATCACTCTCGAATACTACCATCGACGTTCCGCCTTCTTCGCCTTACCGCTGCTACTGTCCCCGCTATTTTTCTCGTCTTTGCCTTCCTATTTACTTCGCCCTGTTTACTTTCGCCGTTGCTGAAACTCGCGGTTGACACCACTGATGAACGACGCCGTATTGGTAGGGATTAGCACTTTTGCCGATGCTAAAACTTGCGGTCGACACCACTGACAAACAACGCAGTATTGGTAGGGATTAGGAAATAGAGTTTTCCCTCAATATTGAACTATGATACCCGCCGCTGCCGTCATCATGTTCGTCATTGTAGAAGAGGTTGATTTCATTGAGGAAGAATGCAATCGTCGTCAATGGAGGGCTGGGATAAATGCTTGGAAGGAGATTAAGTTGATTATGAATTAGATTAGGGTTCATCAATTTAGAATTTGGGGGATTGGATTAGGATTCATCGATTTGGGAATTTCGGTTTAAAATTAATTTTCTATTTTAATTTTTGATTTTTTAAAATAGATTAAGTTGTACAAAAAAGAAAACCTTATAGGTTGATGGGGAAAATAAGAAATTACATTTTTCTGTTAATTAAACTATAATTTATTATATTAAATAATGATGTGTCATGTTGAATTAGTATTTTCTTTCTTTCTTTTTTTTAACATAATTTGATGTGGCATTTTAATTGGTAGAATTTTAATTGGAGTGACAACTCAGCTTGGGTCGCCGGTTTTTCCCAAATTAGTGTGTCATGTGAGCGGCACATGATGCTTTTCCGGCAAAATTCTAGGGTTTCAGCGAAAATTAAGCAAAATTGAAACAAAACTAATAATTGTGGGACAAAATCGATACAAATATCTTTTTTGGGACATAATCTAAAGTTTTCAATAGTTATGGGACAAAAAAACTTTTAACTCCAATTTATATATTTAATGTTTTTAAAAAGTGCAGATAATTTTATATTTTTAATATTAGAAATATATTTATAACAAAATATATGATTAATTATAGAAATTAATAAAAGAATTTAACCATATTAACTGATAACAACAGGTATTCAAATTCCTCTATGTCATCTATTGTATTTTTAAACATTTTGGCAGGAACTTTTTTAGTAGTAATCTACTGTACCATTAATATTCTGCATATATTATCACGTAATCCATCAAAATAAAATTCTTAAATTTTCATATATAAGTAATTATATACAAATGGTTCATAAATATTATTTTATAAAAATTAATTACTGCAATTACTTTATATATAATTATGAACATATTTTTTTTAAAAAAAAATAGAAATACTAACTTTTAAATGACATAATAGTTTAAATTAGCAATATTGCATTCAATATATTTATTTGGGTTCTTTCAATATCCACAATTCCACATCACACCAAATTAATCCATTCACAAAACTACTTATTGAAGAATCTAAATTAATGATCATGTTATTTGTGTTATAGTGTCATTAAGTCTTCTTTTCTTTTTCTTAATCATACCTCTTCATGCACACTTTTTCTTCCAGCTGATTCATCAAGTTTCAATTGTTTTCTTTGTTTGATATATGCTTTAATTAATTAATAAGATCCCCATTAATTTTTTTTATTAATTCTTCTTTCCATTAATATTGCCTTTTTTTCTTTAATATATATTTCTCCCAATGTAAGAAAAATGTCAAAATTTACAGTATCCATGTCTACATAAAATATGTAAAACTCGATTAAGTTTACATATGTTTAAAACTTCATACATCATCACAATGGTTTGACTAAGATATTATCTCTGCTACTTGCAGATGATAGACAATCTAATGAAAATTCTAGTTGCTTCTTGTCCATACAATCTTCTTCTCATTTTTCTCAAATTTGTCAAATTTTGTTCCTCGGAATTCAATTTTAGAAGGTTTAGAAGGAGAAATAAAGTTTTGATTTCCATCTTCCTTCTCTATAACATTATAAATCCATTGCTTTCTCCTTCCCTTCACAAATTTACCCATTTGCTTCCAAGATGGAGTGTTTGTAATCTCTTCTGACATTTCTTCAAGAAGAAAAATTGCACTCTTCTTTGATTTATGAAATTAAATTTTTTTTAGACATTTCATCAAACACTTACCTTGCAAAAACAAATATTATTTGCATACATTTCATCCTTATTCAATGGGGTCTTGATTACGAATATCTGGAAGAATGGAGGATAAAGATCCACCACTGAGAATTATGTGGCAAACGCACGGATGGCCATCAATGGTGGTGCAATCGGTGGGCGATGAATGGAAAACAATGTGTGTTATTCATTGTCTTCAATGAAATCACCGTCAGAAAAGGAATGGGCTGGTGAGGGCTGTATGAGAAGCTGGACAAAGCATTGAAGAGGATGAAGTTGAAAAGAGGCTACTTGCATTTCTATATTGATATAAAAACAAAATTAATTGGTCAAAATTGGACCAAAATTTTGAACAATTTTTCCCTCCCATTCCCCACTTCCCTTTTCTCAATTTTTAATTTTAATCCTATACAATTATTTTTTAAAATTACATTTGTACCATCAATTATTTTTTTTATTCATTTATTATACACGTATTATTCATTTATCAATACATTTATAAAAATAAAGTGTATAATTTTATTATTCATATAGACGGGTATTTATGGGTACCCGGTCTATCGAACCTTATGAGACGGATACAGATAATTTTAAACGGATTTAAGACCGGTACGAGTAGTTAAATAATCTCATTAGATTTTGGGATGGGTACGGGTAATCCTTCGGTACTCACGGGCACCCTCCTATATATATATATATATATATTTTTAATATAATTAATTTACATATTATGAGATATTTTATTTATTTTATTAATAGTTGTAAGTTTTTTATTTAATTATGTTTATTAAATATTTATTTAAGAAATATAATTTATATTATACTCCCTCCGTAAAGGGATGACAATGAGACTGGTATTTTTGGGTACTCGATCTACCCGAATCTTAATTGGACGTGTACGGATAGTTGTAAATGGGTTTGATACATGTACATATAGTTTTAGAAAATCTCATCAGAATTTAAGATGAGTACGGGTAATGACTCAATACCAGTGGGTACCCCATGTATATATATATATATATATATATATATATATATATATATATATATATATATATATATATATATATATATATATATATATATATTAAATTTAATATATATTATATAATTTATATATTATGAGTTATTTTATATATTTAATTAATAGTTATAAATTTTATTTAATCATGTTTATTAAATATTTATTTAAAATAATGGAATTTACATTATATTTATCCTATATTTAATTATTAATAATAATTTAATATTTATTATTATATTTATTTAAATAATAAAAAATATAAATATATATAAATCAATGAATATTAAATGGATACATGTACCTGTGGGTATTGATAAATGTATGGACAGGTACGAGTACCATAATAATTTTTTTAAACGAGAAAGGTATGGGTACAGATAGTTGTTTTTAATTGGGTACGGGTACCCCAAAATAAGTGGTACCCTACCCGTTGCCATACCTACTTCCATCCTACACTTATCTTCATATTATGGGACTTACACACAACAATAATACAACTACTCATTATACATTAAAATATTATATAACTCAACACACTATACAATAAAATATAATATGTTTTAATCTCCATACAAACAATAAATGTAATATACTATTCATGTGACACAGGGAGTGTAAATCTTTGTTCCGTGCAACGCACGGGTTACAAAATCTAGTGTATATACATAGACACCTTTAATAACTTTTCCCTTCTCCAATTTCTTTTCTATGCATGAGTTATATAATGGTTCACATCGATTTATGTTCCAAGCTTCCACCACAAGATTTACACAATTAAATAATATTATTTATTTATTAAATAATATGGACCTGTTTTGGCGCCTTCTTTCCTTATAAGCTACTATTGTACTTATATATATATTATATTCAAGAGATATTGATGGGAATTGATTGAGATTATGGCTTGTGAGATTACAAAAAGATATTCAAGAATCAAATTTCACATTGCAAAAATTTTGAATGTATAATATGGACTGGAGATAAAATTAAGTCTTATAATATAAGGTATAATCAATTATTTCAAAGAGTGATCTAATTAATTCCAAAGTGTAACCTAATTAATTTCAATGAGTAATCTAATTATATCTATAGAGTGATCTATCAATTTCTTGATTACATACAACATACTTTCTTCAAAATACATAATTCAATTTTAGAAAATCAAGAGTCTAAAATCAATTAGTAACTCAATTTATTATGAAGAGTAACCCAATTAATAGAAAAAAGTAACCTTCATTTTCAGAAAATCAGAGTCTCAAATAAAGAGTAACCTAATTAATAAAAAAAGGTAACCTTATTGACAAAATATAATAGAAAATAAACATATCAATATAAAGGGTAATTCAAAATTTTGATCATAGTAACTCAAATCATTATAAAGAGTAATCTAATTAATGAAAAAGAGTAACCTAAAAAATATTGATTAAATAAAATAATATATAAATAAATCAACATAAAGAGTAATGCAAAAACTTGTTCATAGTAACCTAATTCATTATAAAGAGTTACATAATTAATGAAAATGAGTAACCTTGTAAATAAACAATAAAATTATCAACATATGACTAAACTAATATATTAGAATAAACTGCACAATACATATTTGAAAAATATGAAAAGAGCAATAGATTAGAGGAAATCATAAATCAACATAATCGTAATCATGCCTTGAACAATGTTCAATTAAGAGTTTAATATTGTAATGCGCTCTCATTACATTACTACATAAGACTAGAATTGTTGGATTCTTTGATGGCCAGTCTTCTAAAACAAGCTTCTGAGTTTTCTTGATGTGCAAATAAACAGGATTACCAATCTTCTCTTAGTTCCAAGCAACAAATTCTTTGCTAAAAGCAAGAAAAAAAATTAATATATACAAGCAGACCACCTTCTAATTTCTAGAGTAAGGAAAAAAATATATGGAAAAGTAGTTAGAAAATAGGACGGCCAAACATAACAAGTCTCACCAACTCGTATCTACATATGACAAAATTCACCTCGAACTCTTCCGCCGTACAAAATCATATGGGAAAGTATAACTAAAATAAATATTGAACAACAACAACAAAATATTAAACTTGTTCTAGCCAAAGTTCAAAATCAAACTAGCTAACAAAATAATCATAAAGCAGAAACAACACAGACAATAAGAAAACAATCGTACGGAGAATATTCCACTAAGTTTAAAAAGAAAATACAAATTATTATATACTAATAGGAGGAGACAAAAAAATATATACAAATTAACCAATTCCTAAGGTCAATTAAATCACTCTTGAATTTTCTACACATAAAAAAAATTGAACAAGCCACATAACCAAAATTTTAAATACAATTTTACAACAACATTAGAATATTACCACTGCTTCAGTAAGTTCGTTAAACAGACTAATAGTGGAATGTAACACGAGGGAAAAAATCTCTGAATTAAGAGGCCAAATATACTTTTGGCCTTTTCCAACTCGGCATTCTTCTTTTCTAATTAAATTAGCTATTTCCTTTGCTTTGTCTAGAAGCTCCTTTAGCAGTTTAATCTCTTTGTTAGCTACTACCAGACGTTCTTGAAAGTTTTTATCTGCTTCTTCAGAAGAGTACACCTCATTTCACTAGATGTTTACTGATCTTAAAAGTGCAAAATGGAAACAAAAAAGAAAAAGATAAAAGTGAAATAAAAAAATAAATTACCTTAGAAAAATATTCAAGAATAGACTTCATCTTCAGCTACCAAAACCTAACTATGCTCACAAGTTGCTACTTGATGTCAAAGGTTCCTATTTCAAATGACAGATTTCAGATTTAGGGAAATTTCTCATAGAATTTGCCATAGAAATAACGAAGTTCAAATTGAAGAAATTTTCAATAGGGGATATGATGAGTTGTCGTCGAAGGATGAGTGTTTCCAGCGGATGGAGGTCGCCAAGGTTGGTGCAGCGAGAGAGAGAGAGAGTGGAGGAGGAGATGGTGGTTCTACAAACTATGCGCTGACGTTGCCATCTTCGACCACTGCACCGTCAACTGCTTAATTACAATGAATGGTTCAAATATCTATAAAATAGCCATTCTAGATTGAGATCGACAGTTCTGAACTTTGGAAAATTCAATATATAGGGTGGGTTTTAACTGTTTCAAGGGAACATGTATTGATTTATGAACGAATGGATTGAGTTGAAGAATTGATATAATTAGAATAAAATTGCAGAAGCTGAGACGTAATTCTTGGGGAGAAGACAGAGGATGTGCTGGAGAGATAAAGAGAAAAGAGAAGCGTGTTGAATAATCCATTTAACATTTTAACCCATATTTACTTAAAAGGATCCGGTCCTATAATAATTAAAAAGCCTTGCCTACCTAGAGTTTTCCTTTTAAATACTTAGGAGCCCCTATCTTTATAGGAGCTCCTAAGAATGTACATTTTCAGCGGGCAACGGATGCTATACTTAGCAAATTTCAGAGGTGGATGGGCAATACCCTATCAATGGCTGGTAGGATATGCTTAGTTAATGCGGTTATTATTTCTACTGCTGTACATATCGTGATGATTTACAGATGGACGAGACATCATGTAAAGAGAATAGAGCAGGCTTGTCGTAATTTTGTTTGGTCGGGAGATCTAACAAAGCAGCATCACTTTACTGTAGCTTGGAAAAGAGTATGCTTTCCAATGGCAGAGGGAGGCTTGGGCATTCGATCTCTTCGAACGGCAAACGAAGCTTGCGTGATGAAGCTTGCATGGGAGATTATGAAAGGAAAGGGTGCACTTGATTTTGTTAAATGCAGATGGTTTGAAAGGCAGCACATTTTGAGGATCACAGGGTGTGGACGAAGTCTTTTCAGGGAAAAGTCACCTCCAAAGTTGCGTACATACACTTGAGACATGCATACATAGAAGTCAATTGGGAAACGTGGATTTGGTCACCTTTCATTCCGTCTAGGCGATCCATCACAGCTTGGAAGGCATTAAGAGGTGTTCTCACAACATAGGACACACTCTCTAATAGGGGCTTTCGAGGTCCCTCACGATGCTATCTTTGCAAAGCTGGGGAGGAGACAGTGGATCATATCTTTCTACACTACTCAGTTTCTTCTAACATACTATTGCATGTTTTAGCAGGTTTCGCTTTTGGTCACAGGATGATCTTGGAGTAATCGTTAGTGGGCTTCATTCAATAAGCCATTGAGGTCTCGAAAAGTGTCCAAATAAGGTCGATTTGGAGGTTGGCCATTGTTTCATATCTTTGGATTATTTGGCAGCAACGCAATGAGATGATGAATGATGGATATGAGCTGATTAATGATGGTGATGATCAAGAGCTACGAGATAAAGTGGTTCGGGCTTCTAAGATAAAAGCACAACTAATAGCATTGATCAACAAAGGGGACTACTTCAAATTGGGCAGCATGAATAACACTATGGAAGATTTCAACACCTTGAGGTATTTCAAAATCAAAGGATTGCCGAGGAGAGCTCCTTCGATCACCCCAGTCAAATGGTACCCGCCGGCAGCAGGATGCGTGAAAGTGAATGTCGATGGGCATGCAGCTGGAGCTCCGAGGTTTATATCTGGTGGCGGCATCTTTCGCAACAGCGAGGCTTCCCTGTAGGATGCTTTACTTCAGGATTCGGGTTTGGATTTGTTATAGAAGTGGAGTTGCTAGCTGTATTTTTGGCTATTGAGTATGCTAATGAGAAGAACTGGAAAAATCTTTGGCTTGAGACAGATTCAACATATGTTGTTTATGCTTTCACACAACAGAATCCTACCATACCATGGAAAATCATCTCCAAATGGTGAAGAGCAATGGATCTTCTTCGAGGCTTTACATTTCGTATCACTCACATCTACAGAGAAGGAAACAGTGTCACATATGCGCTGTCTGAGGTCGGTGGGCCACTGACTTGGTTGGACTCGGCCCCTACTGCTCTCCATCATTTACTCTTCTATGATATGAATAGAGAACATTTCGGGTTTAGATAGAGTTTTTTTTGTCTTTGGGCTTTCAAACATCTTATTCCTCCTGTACTTTTTTCATTTCTCTTTTTATGATATGATTTATTTGCCTAGTGTTTGCCCTTAATAATAATACCTTATATTATGTTTGGTAGTGTAGAGTGCATTTTTAAGGGTTCTAATACTAATGTTTGGGTCCAATAAAAAAATTATTTCTGTTTACATTATTTACTCCACACTCAGCGTGGTTTTAGTAGTTCAGATTGCACAGTATGTTAAGATTAAAATATACAATTATCCATGTAACCTCAAACTCATTAAAATCAAATGGATTAAAATATTGGGAAACCTTCATTTTCTCTTAATAAATTTTACATTGAATGTGTAAAATCTATCATTCCTATGACACACAATGGAAAAATTACAGAAAACCCATCATCGCAACATCAATAGATCCATTCTGTATTTTCTGTGGCTATCAAATTGATCTTCAGGGCTTCATCTAATTTTAGGGAGTTATCACTTTCTTTAGTGCGTGAACATTCAGATCTTAATTCACAACACGCAACGCTTTGCCCTCTATTTAAGTTTTTATTTTAGTGTGTTACTTTTTTGTTGAGATTTTTTTTTCAATTTCTTACTCTTCTACATGTAATTTGTTCTATGCTGCCTAACTGACAATGTATTATGGGATAATTGATTTTTTCTTTTGCATTTGATAATAGCAACCTATATGGTTATAAATAGGTGTGGATTTTTGTGTGTTGCGCTAGAGGATATGACTAATTTCTACTTGTTGGAAAATTTAGGGTAGTATTTGAAAGATGGTTTATTGAAAAATTCGGGTAAAGTCGAGGCAAAAGTGAGCTCTCTTTCCATAAGACGAGATTGCTCTACTCAGATACTTTACGGTCTTATAGCAATCATCCCCAATATATAATGACTTTTCAACTCTAGATCGTAAACAACGAATCTAAAGTTATTGACGAATGAAACTGGTATTTGAAGCTTTTCACTTGAGGGGGCTTGAACACGTTAGTTTTGATAGATTGTATACTAAAAGTCTAACAATTAGTATGAACAATGTTTTAAAATGAGAATCATTTGATCAAGTATATGCATTTATAATCTGTCAATATGTTTACGTAATTGTCCATTTACATTATTTTGTGGATAATATGGTGTGTGACGTCGCACATAAAATCATATTATTAGTTCCTTATAAAGTATAAATAGAGGCTCACAACCGAGATAGATTTGAACAAACTATTGGAATGGTTATAGTATGATTCTGTATTAGTTTATCTTGATTATAAAATTACACTAGTACACTTTTTGTGTATTGAGCACGATCGTTTGAGATTATTCGATTTGTACTGTCTATATAAAAGAACAAAACCTCAATTATTATGGATATTCATACTTTTAATCCATATATGATAACCTCATGTGTATTCAATATTTATTTTTTTTTGATTCATCATCAGGTGATATTTAATTAAAAAAACCAATAAGCTTTGTCAGTTGGGAGATAATATTGTTTGTATGGTGTGTTTAATATTGTTTCTACAAACCAATAAGCTTTGTCAGTTGGGAGATAATATTGGTTATAGAAGTAATCCGTGTCCTAATGATTTATTTAGATTGATTATATCTCTTTGAGAAGCTCACAAGAATTATCATGTAAACCCAGTAGGTGGGTTTAATCTGACATTGTATTAAAGTTGAGTGGTTCTGCATACTCTTGGATTTAGAGATTAATTAATAGAGTTGTTAATAACTCATTTTAACTAGTGCCATTGAATACCTTATGTACGAGGAGTTAAACAGACTCATAATAATGAGCCCATAACGTAATTTGAGATTAAAGTGACAGTTCAATAATAATTCTTTAGGGGACTGAATTATTATTATTATTATGCTTAAGTTGTATGTTATGGGCTAAACATGGGATGTCAAAACCCATTGGAAAGCTTAACCCTTATTTCTCCTCCCGATCCCTATTATAGCCTATAAATAAATCATCTCAACAGTCTAAAAAAACACACAAGACATTAGAAACTTAAAATTCAAGTGAGAATTTCACGAGTGAAATTGTGAGGTTACAGAAAATTTATGTTGGAGACAGCAAATTGAGGTCATTTAGAGGATCGTTGATGAGTGTGTAAATTCACAAGTTTGGCACCATGTTTTGTACTAGTTTTGGAGAGTTTTGATGTGGAAATAGGTAGAAAACCTATATATATTGTGAATTAGTATGAATCAGGTGTTGGTGGAGCTATTTGAGTGGTTTTCATAGTAAAAATGGAGTGGAAGTGCCAAGAATCGAAGAGACGAAGTCGAGACCATGCGAACTGCCAAGAAAAGAGGTGGGTTCGACCTGTTGGAGGAGGGTTCGACCTCTCCAGCAGGTCGAACCAGTGTTGGAGAAGTGCTGGAAGTAGGTTCGACCACGACTCAAGGGGTTCGACCTGTTCATCAGGTCGAACCATGGTCGAATCAGTTCGTGAGAAGCTGGGTTCGACCACGATGTTGGGAGTTTGACCTGACGGTTGGCCGAACCAAGAGCAGAAATTGTCCAGTGATGAGGTTCGACCTGGGGTTCGACCAAGTCCTGAGAGGTTTGACTTGTTCAAGAGGTCGAACCAGTGCAGAATTCTTCCAGTAGTGGGGTTCGACTTGGGGTTCGACCTGTGGCCAGTGGTTCGACCTGTTTGACGAGGTCGAACCTACGTACAGAAACTTACCTTATCCAGATTTTTCGAGGCCAAAACGCGTGAGATCACTTGAAAAGCCCATTCCAAGCCCTAGAGACGTGATTACAAGTATAAAAGGAAGCTTATGCAGTCCAAGAAGGAGAGCTTTTGATCGAGAATCATAAGGAGATAAGGAGACGTGGATTGGAGGAGACGATCTTCCACCATCCGGAGGGCTGTGACAGAGCTCCGCTGGAGGTTCAAGTAAGATCGGTCCATCTAACCATGATTGTTCCTAGATCAATTATGGGCTAGAGCCGCTTCGGTAGTTCTAGGGTTATGAAGGTTTCATGAGTTGATTTATCTTTCGTGTGTATACTCCATACAACACTACTCGTGGTTTATTTTATATAAGATTATGCTTTTTTAATCCATACTCATAGTCGTTTTGTGCATCAATAATCGTTGTGTAGAGTCTGAATACATAGCATGGTTATTGGTTGAGTGCGTTCACTAAGGAGCAGGGTTTACTGTTATAATTCTAAGTGAAGGGATTCCGAAGTCTTATTAGAACTATCTTATATGAATACTTGTTAATTGAATCATATTCGGGTTAATAAGTAGGATAAAGAGTATAACTTTATAGTACCTATAAAGGGAGATCAAATCGGGTTAGAGTACTAAGTGCACGGGAAATAATTGATTATGATAGTACCTAGAAAGGGGGTAAAGTATACATCTTGCTCCGAGGATATTCACACGTGTCAAATGCTTATCTACTTGTGTCTATAGAGTAGATTTGCATGGGTTAGTAATGCGTCCATAAACCACAAGGCAGAGTCAGACATCGACACACAAAAGTATGAATTAATGAATGAAACCGGATGACCTGACGAGCTACCTATCATCTTACTTGACCACAACCTTCTATCTTTTCTTTTGTTATTTCGATTAATAGTTCCTACTCAATTTCAACATTATTATATTTCCAAATAGTCTTAGTTTACTAGAGTATAATTGAATTGATATTTATCCGTCCCTTGGGTACGATAATAACTTTGGTCACCTTCGAAACTACAATTGATATCCTTCACACTTGGGGATTAAAGTTGTGTGTTGAGAAAACTACCATCAAGTTTTTGGCGCCGTTGCCGGGGACGGCTTAAAATATCTTTTTGTTATTTCTAGTTTGTTAGGGATATTTAACTTGTTTTGCTGTTTTAATTCTAGTTCTTTTTAGGTGTATGCTCACGAGATCAAAGAAAGGTGAACTTGAACCCTATAATCCTGAGATCGGAGCATCGTCAAGAAAGAAGAAGAAGAAGAAGAGCAAGGTAAAGACTATTGATCCAGCTGAAGCTCTGAATTTTGGAGTTGAAGTTGACGAGCAGATTTCGCAGATGATTGAAGCTACAACTGAAGTTAATTTGGGGGTAGAGACAGTCAACATGGCAGCGAATCCGGATAATCTAGCCATCCGAGAGGTTTTCAGAAACAATGGGGCTGGAAATTTTGGGCTTCTAGGAGCGAGGGGAACTAATACAGCTTTCGATCTTCATCCCGCTCTTATTAGCATGATAGAAAGGAACTCCTTTTCAGGAGGGTCTTTCGAGGATCCGCAGCAGCATCTGAACAAGTTCCTGGGCTATGCAAGTACTCAAAAAGATGCAGGAGAACATGAAGATGCTAGGAAGATCCTCTTGTTCAAATTCTCGCTTACTGAAAAGGCGAGAGATTGGTATGACACTATCAACGCTGCTGAGTGCACCACTTGGGAACAACTGAAGTTAAGGTTCTTGGAGAGGTACATGCCACCTTCAAAGGTGTTTAAGATAAAGCAAGACATTAACCAATTTGCTATCGGTGGAGGTGAAAAATTTCATGAAGCATGGGATAGATTCAAGGACATGCTTAGGAAGTGTCCTCAACATGGGCTATCTAAAGCTCAATATATTAGTATATTCTATAACGGATTGGACTGTGATTCACGAGTGTTATTGGATGCTTCTTCTAATGGAGCATTGCTTACAAAGTCATCCGTAGAGGTCGAGAAGTTGTTTGAAGATATTTCGATGAATTCGAGGGATTGGCCAACTGATAGAGTTAGAGGTATGTATGTCCTTGGAAAGGTAGCTCAGGTTGAACAAGCAATGGTGAAAGCAAGTAGAGAGGATGAGATCGTCTCTAGCTTGTCCAATATCAACAAGCTACTTGAATCCCAACAGAAGCAAATCAGCGAATTATCTCAGCGCGTACCAATCATGCAGCAGGAACTAATGAAAGAGGGACCAATCCAAGAGGAGTTGGAAGAGGCACACTATGCCATGGGTCAAAGTATTCAAGGGGCTAGGTATCAAGATCAAGGAAATCGGAACTACCAAGGGAACTATCGAGGAAACTTTAATAATCGTGGTCCCCCGGGTGGTTATCAACAGCCGAGGAGGCCGGAGTTCTCATGGAGCAATCCGAATAATGCAATTCAACCTCCTATGGGTGTTGATCCGGGTGCAAAAATGGAAGAAGGGAAACCGGGTCTTGAGTATACTGTGAACAGGTATATTGCCAAGAATGATGAAAGAGTTAACCGCCTGGAGGCAAAACTTGAGAAGAAAATCGATGCAAACTATGAGGTTATATCTAAGCAGGTGAAGGACCTCACGTTATTGATGGGGGAGATGGCAGGAAGTGTTAACAAGCTTACTCAAACTCTTGAGAAGGGGAAGTTCCCGTCTCAAAGTATTGAGAATCCAAGGTCCTGCAACGCCATCACATTAAGGTCGGGAACGCAGTACGAGAGACCCATGAGGCCAGAATCAAATTTGGACATGTCTAGGGCCAGGTTCGACCATGGTTCGACCATCATTGAAGGTCGAACCATACAGGGGAGGTCGAACCAACACACTGGACACGATCAGGAGAGATTGCAGCATCGGTTCGACCAAACTGCAGATGGTTCGACCTGGCATACAGGTCGAACCTTGGCCGAACCCGACAACTCGGAGCACTCTATTTTTTTAGAACACCAGTTCGACCAAATCAATCATGGTTTGACCTATCCTATAGGTCGAACCCAGGTCGAACCGTACAGCCAGGAGCACTCTGTTTTGTCGCAGTAACAGTTCGACCACGACGTTCATGGTTCGACCTATTAAACAGGTCGAACTATGGTCGAATCGGATGGCGGAAGGAGTATAGTAGGTAGGTTCAACCTAGGTGCCCGTGGTTCGACCTATTCCACAGGTCGAACCCAGGTCGAACCTTAAATTCAAAAAGAGAGCCGTTGTCCAGAAGCAAGGTTCGACCAGTACGCACCTGGTTCGACCTGTTCCACAGGTCGAACCCTGGTCGAACCCCACCAGAATTTGACTATTCCTACTCCGAACACTCCCGATGATGTTGATGCTACTCCAGTGGTTCAGAATGAGCAAAGTACAGAGATCATAGCTGAGAAAAAATGGGAGAGAGCTAACCGATTGAGAGCTGAGAAGGATAAAGCGGAGAAGGTTGATCGTGATGAATGGGGGATTCCCAAAACAAAGATACCTCCGCCGTTTCCTTATAGGTTCATGAAGAAGGGATTGGAAGAGAAGTTCAAGAAGTTTTCAGAGATAATAAACAAGATAAGCTTGAGCATTCCTTTCTCAGAGGCAATCATCGAGATGTCGTACTATGCCCGATTTCTTAAAGATATATTGTTGAAGAAGCGGAGCTTAACCGGAATTGAAATGGTGAATTTATCTGAAAATTGCAGCTCAATCATTCAAAAGAAGCTTCCGCAAAAGATGAAGGATCCGGAAAGCTTCACTATCTTGTGTGATATTAGAAAAGGGCCGGCACGACGAGCTTTGTGCGATCTTGGGGCAAGCATCAATTTGATGCCATTGTCTATCTTTAAAAAGCTTGGTTTGGGGGAGTTAACTCCTACAACAGTTGCTCTACAATTGGCGGACAGGTCGATGACGTTTCCAAAAGGTATTATTGAAGACGTTCTCATCAAAGTAGATAACCTAGTATTTCCTGTGGATTTTCTTATGCTAAAAATGGATGATGACAAGGATAATATCCCTTTAATCTTGGGGAGACCTTTCCTTGCTACTGCTGGAGCTATGATTGATGTTCAAAAAGGGGAACTCAGATTGCGGATGGACAAAGAAGAGGTGCTATTCAATCTAGACAAAGCAATGAAGATGCCCATGGAGTCTCAATGTTATAGTATTGACGTGATGGAGGAGATTGTAAAGGAGGATATGTCTTTGATGTCTAAGGATCCTCTTGAGAAATGTTTGATGGAGTCTCCTACTTCTTCCACTACAGAGCTTGATGGTCTATCCAATGATGAATGCATTGAATATCTTGAGAACTTACTTGCTTTGGGTGAGGCCAGGTATGCATTGGAAAAATCGAAGGCTGAAGAAGTGAAAGGGACTAAAACGTACTTGCCATTGGAGAGAGAGAGCACTCCGATGGAAGTAAAGAAAGAGGATGCCTACTTGAAGCCTCCTAACTTACCACCGGCTACTCACAAATTTGAAAATCTTTTCTCTCATTCTTTATTTAGTAATCAATTTTGTCTTAACCTTGATCTTGATGGTGATGGGAGTGATTCCACAATTGAATGGAAGATTGACAGGAATGAGAAGAGAAAGTTGGAGAAAGGAGATTCGACTGATCGTATGGTGCCAAGGAAAGGTAAGGTGGTAAGTGAGGATAGTAAGAGGGGGAGAAAGTATTGGAAGGTGAGGATGCGACGAGACCGTCCTCTGATCAAGTAGTCTTCATAGTGGTACCGTCGTGACTCTCTGACGTTAAACATGAGCGCCTGTTGGGGGCTTTCCCTCCCGTTTTAATGCTTTATTTCATTAGTGTGAGTAAAAATTTTTTATATTTGAAGTGCTTACTTTTCGGCAATTACATCTCTTTGCAAACTTAGTTTCAACTTTAGTTTCTACTAAGTTTGGGGGGTGTGATGTACGTACCTTGATAAGCACCGATAGTATAATCTTTTTCTTTGTGATGTTTGTTAGGGAAGTTGGTTTTTGCGCCATATTTAAAATTTTATTCGATTTTGATGTGACGATTTTTTACAACTTGTCTAATGTTTAGTGAGTTTTGGTTGTGTTTTCTTTTACGGAGTTACTCATGAATAATATTTTGTGGAACAATTTTTGATGAGGATGTGCTCTAGTTAGTACTTAATGATTCGTATTGAAGTTTGAAGTGTGTAGGGATTGAAGAACACTCAGTTTGGAAGCTTAGAAGGGTGGTTCGACCAAAGCCAGGGTAGGTTCGACCAAAGCCTGGAGGTCAAACCGAGCAGAGGAAGTCGAACCGACGCAGAAAATCATCCAGTGAGGTGGTTCGACCAGATCATTCTAGGTTCGACCTGTCTAACAGGTCGAACCAAGGTCGAACCCGAGGTCTTAAATCATGCAGTAGGGTGGTTCGACCTGAGTCGATATGGTTCGATCTGCTTGGAAGGTCGAACCCGAGGTCGAACCAGTTCGTTCAGAGCACTCTGTTTTCCAAAAGATTGGTTCGACCAACACAAGGGTGGTTCGACCTGTCCAGTAAGTCGAACCCAGGTTGAACCAAGAAGAGCATTTGTCCAGAAGGTAGGTTCGACCTCGTCATCCATGGTTCGACCTGTTCAAGTGGTCGAACCTGAGGTCGAACCAAGCCAGGTACGCATTTTAAGTTGATTTTTCAGAAGGGTTCGATCACTTTTTCAAAACACCAAACCCCGAACCCTCTTCGAACCTGTACACTCTTGCACAAATTCTTCAATTACACTTGATTGCACACCGATTACATAACATTACACCTTGAATTTACGAATTGGGCGCGGATTTGGGCAATTTTCGTCGCAAAATTAGGGCTCCAGTCGCGATTCTTAAGTGTGTGTGTGATTCGATCGTTTGTTTACCATGGGCAAGTCAAAAGGTACGTTCTTCCAACTCAATTACTCTAGGATTGAAGGTTTAGGTATGCAATTCGTTGTGGTTAGGAGGATTGAGGTTGAATTTGGTTGGTTTTCATGGTAAATGTTGATAATTTGATTTGATTCATATAAATTCATGTTTGTTGGTGGAGAATGTTTGATTATAGATTGAACTTGATGGTTTATGTGAATTGATCAACAATTTTGTGCATCTATTAGGATAAGCATTTTAGTTTAGTTCAAATTGATGATAGTTGGAGTGGTTCATGAAGTTCAATTGTTGAAATTTTTGGTGGAATTGCTTGAATTGCTTAATGCATGCTTGTTGGTTATGTTTTGATGATTAAAGAACGTGTGATTGAAGATGTTTTGAGCATGTTGAATAAGCAAGTGGGGTTGAGATGTTAGTTTGAGTGATTATGCATGGATGCTTGAAGTTTTGAGTAGAGCATAGGTTATGCTAGTCAAATACTTGTGTTCTTGTCTTGTTGGTTGTGTTAAAATAGTTGTTTTCAGGAAAGGGACAAGGATCAAGTAAAGGTAAAGGTAGAGCAGAGGAAGTAAGAACGAAGAAGAGGCAAGACAGGCCTTCTAATGTGGATACAGTGACTAGGAAGCTGAGGCTACAAGATCGTTTACCCGAGAACTTCAAAATTCAAATGCAAAACTGGGATGAGATTAAAGAAAAATGGGAAGAAGTCTCAGATAAGATAGCTCGTACTCGATACCAAGATGATGAGGCGATGAGGATAATGAGAATTGGGAATGATATTTTCTGGATGTTCGATCAAGTGGGTATCCGGAGGTTTATGGAGTTAAAGAAGCCGATGTATTTCCATGTTACAGCGGAAGTAGTTTGCTCATTTGAGATGGTGAAGGACCCGCTTGGGTACCCGTATCAGTGTACGTTTCAACTTGGTGGAGTGAGTAGGAGATGGACGTTTGAGGATTTTAATGAGCTGTTTGAGACGCCTTTGGGAATCTCTCATTTGGAGAATGGTGCATTCAACGCTAATAGGTTTTGGAGAGAGATCACAGGGGAGATTGGAGATTATAAGATTAGGCAGGCTCGTGCTTCTTCGATAAAGAATCCAGTTTTGAGGTGCATGGATCGTGTTTTGAGCAACACGTTGTTCGCCCACTCAAAGGGGAGTGTTGTGTCTAGAGGAGAGCTTTACGCCTTGTGGTGTATGCTAAATGGGGTGCAGTTCAATGTTGGAGCGTATTTCATTGCATAGCTACATCGATTCAGGACTATTGGGTTTCAAAAGGTGAATATTGGAGGGTTACTGACGATTGTGGCTGAGCATTATAACTTGGATTTCACTGGCATCACACCCGTTAGAGGAGAGCCCGATTTGGTGATGTTTACATGCATGAAGGGAGGATTTGCCCATTTCAAAGATGGAGATTGATTCTTCACGAGGGGACTCAAGCCTTTCGATTTTATGTTCCCCTTCGATGTGAGTAACTTGACTACTATCCGGGTGGCGAGGAACAAGTTGATGGATTCTCTCGGACACAATGCCTTATCCGTGACAGTAAAGTCGGGTGGTAATTGGAGGACTGTATCGCAGATGTGTGCAGATGGTAGGATGGTGGAGTTACAGCAGATTGTTGATCAAGGAGAGTTCCGTCCACCACAACAGCCCAAGGAGGAAGAGCAGCTCGAGGAGGAGCAGCAGGATGAAGAGATGCCAATGCAGCACGACGCACCTCAGCATGAGCCAGCACCGCGTCAGCAGCGGGCTGTCCCGAATGATACACGGGAGCAGCTTCGCCTTATTAATGAGCAGCTGGTCGCGATCATTGCTAGCCAGCAGGAGACGAATCGACAGCTCGCACTCGCCAACACCAACTATGCTACGCTGAATGAGAG
This sequence comes from Pogostemon cablin, assembly GCA_023678885.1. Lineage (NCBI taxonomy): Eukaryota > Viridiplantae > Streptophyta > Magnoliopsida > Lamiales > Lamiaceae > Pogostemon > Pogostemon cablin. Next base: position 29,509,776 of record CM042965.1, on the reverse strand, counting down.
GTATACTGCTTTGAATGAAAAAGTTGGTAGGTTGGGTGATCGAGTTGATTACTTGGATAGACACATCGATGATCTACACCGGATTGTGGAATAGAGGCTTGATGATGAGGATGATGATGATGAGGATGATGATGCTCCGGAGGAGTAGTTTGGTTCAGGTTTTCTTTGGTTTCCTCCGATTCATCTTGATTCCATTATTTTTCTTTTGGGGTGTGATTCATGCGTGAGTGGAATGTATAAGTGATATCGATTGATAGATGCTTGTATGATTGATTGGGTATAAGCTTGTTGATTTTGTGCATTCATATGTTCATGTGTTAATTTCTATTGATGAAAGGCATGTATAATTTGATAAGTATGTTGAGTTTGTGTGGAATTGATCTTAATTATGTGCTATGAGGAGTACTAGGATTACCCATGTGAGGATTTGATCTTTCTAATCATGTTTGATCATGATTATTTTATTCTTGAGAGGATCATTCATATGAACGTATTCTAGAACTTGGCTTGGCGTCTTGTGTGAAACTTATGATTGATGAATTGTTAGGACATGATCTTAGGTCATTATTGTGTAACTAAGTTACTTAGCCAAATTTTGTCCTTCCTAATGATCTTATTAACCTTTGGATGCCTCGTTGAGCCGTTAAAAATCTTTTCTTTGGTAGCCGAAGTAAAAAAACCTTATAAACCTTTATTTGAGCTTGATTAACCTATTCATTGGTAGAGAGAGTTGAGGTGAGTAAGTGTTGCAAGAAGAAAGAGGAAGATAGAATATGGTTGTATGAAAAGAATATGGTTAAATCTTGTTTAGGGGTAGTGCCTGAAACAGGTACCCCGATAGATTTTATACATAGTGCATGAAGCTTAGCAGCTGATGGCCTATACAAGAGAAGAAGGGTAGTGCCTAAAACTGGTACCCGAATTGTCTAAAGAGATGATGTTGATGCACGAAAAAGAAGAAAAATCCATGAAAAAAAGAGGAGAAGTTGGAGGAGATATTGCAACAAGAAGTAGAAATCAAGAACCTCCAAGGTAACTCTCTACTAGTGTCTTAAGTCACTTTACCTAAATTTTCCTACCTTTTTCCAAAGAGCCAACATTATAACCCAAAAATAAGTCCTTTGTGATCCTAGTGAAGAGTTGATTATAAGTTGAATTTTGAGACTTTTGCCAAGCTTATGGTTACGCGTGAATATGGATTGATATGAGTGTTTATATTAACCTATATAGTGCGTCACGCACTTGAGTGAAAGAGAATAAATACTTATCTTGAGAGCTAGATTACTTAGTACTCCGAATGGTGTGTGATTGGATTGGTTTGGCATGAGTGATATATATGAAGCAATTAATACTTGTTTGATTTAATGAAGTTGCATGTGTGATATGTGTTGTACTTTATCTTGGTGAATTATACACGACTCCTGTGGTTTGATTTGGTTGCCTCGGGACGAGCAACATGTAAGTTTGGGGGTTTGATGAGTGTGTAAATTCACAAGTTTGGCACCATGTTTTGTGCTAGTTTTGGAGAGTTTTGATGTGAAAATAGGTGGAAAACCTATATAAATTGTGAATTAGCATGAATCAGGTGTTGGTGGAGCTATTTGAGTGGTTTTCATAGCAAAAACGGAGTGGAAGTGCCAAGAATCGAAGAGACGAAGTCGAGACCATGCGAACTGCTAAGAAAAGAGGTGGGTTCGACCTGTTGGAGGAGGGTTCGACCTCTCCAGCAGGTCGAACCAGTGTTGGAGAAGTGCAAGAAGTAGGTTCGACCATGACTCGAGGGGTTCGACCTGTTCATCAGGTCGAACCATGGTCGAACCAGTTCGTGAGAAGCTGGGTTCGACCATGACGTTGGGAGTTCAACCTGACGGTTGGCCAAACCAAGAGCAAAAATTGTCCAGTGATGAGGTTCGACCTGGGTTCGACCAAGTCCTGAGAGGTTCGACTTGTTCAAGAGGTCAAACCAGTGCAGAATTCTTCCAGTAGCGGGGTTCGACTTGGGGTTCGACCTGTGGCCAGTGGTTTGACCTGTTTGACGAGGTCGAACCTACGTGTGGAAACTTACCTTATCCGGATTTTTTGAGGCCAAAACACGTGAGATCACTTGAAAAGCCCATTCCAAGCCCTAGAGACGTGATTACAAGTATAAAAGGAGGCTCATGCAGTCCAAGAAGGAGAGCTTTTGATCGAGAATCATAAGGAGATAAGGAGACGTAGATTGGAGGAGACGATCTTCCACCATCCGGAGGGCTGTGACAGAGCTCCGCTGGAGGTTCAAGTAAGATCGGTCCATCTAACCATGATTGTTCCTAGATCAATCATGGGCTAGAGCCGCTTCGGTAGTTCTAGGGTTATGAAGGTTTCATGAGTTGATTTATCTTTCGTGTGTATACTCCGTACAACACTACTCGTGGTTTATTTTATATAAGATTGTGCTTTTTTAATCCATACTCATAGTCGTTTTGTGCATCAATAATCGTTGTGTAGAGTCTGAATACATAGCATGGTTATTGGTTGAGTGCGTTCACTAAGGAGCAGGGTTTATTGTTATAATTCTAAGTGAAGGGATTCTGAAGTCTTATTAGAACTATCTTATATGAATACTTGTTAATTGAATCATATTTGGGTTAATAAGTAGGATAAAGAGTATAACTTTATAGTACCTATAAAGGGAGATCAAATCGGGTTAGAGTACTAAGTGCACGGGAAATAATTGATTATGATAGTACTTAGAAAGGGGGGTAAAGTATGCATCTTGCTCCGAGGATATTCACACGTGTCAAACGCTTATCTACTTGTGTCTATAGAGTAGATTTGCATGGGTTAGTGATGCGTCCATAAACCACAAGGTAGAGTCGGACATCGACACACAAAAGTATGAATTAATGAATGAAACCGGATGACCTGACGAACTACCTATCATCTTACTTGACCACAACCTTCTATCTTTTCTTTTGTTATTTCGATTAATAGTTCCTACTCAATTTCAACATTATTATATTTCCAAATAGTCTTAGTTTACTAGAGTATAATTGAATTGATATTTATCCGTCCCTTGGGTACGATAATAACTTGGTCACCTTCGAAACTACAATTGATATCCTTCACACTTGGGGATTAAAGTTGTGTGTTGAGAAAACTACCATCAATCGTCGCCAACACGGCATCTAGATGAGACATAATAATACAACAGAAGATCGTGAGTTCAATTCTGAAGTTTGTAAGTTTTACACACATAGTCTTTGGTTAAAGGTAGTACTTTTTATTTTTTTTACTGCTTTAGATTTGCATGGATCCTGAATGGGTTACGCAATCTATCGTCGTCAAATTGAGACTCTAAGGACTATAATGCACTATATGAGAATGCTTTGGGATGCAATTGAATTCTCTAAATGAAACCTTAGGGTCTATTTATAATATATGAAGAGTCATGGTGCCTCTTTTGCAAGGATACCTCAGATCATTCTAGACCGCCTAATCGTGTCTTTTGATTAAGATCATAATCTGAAGTTTCTGATCACATTCTTTTAATTTTTGTTCACACCTGTGAGCCACTTTAACTACCAAGTGTATTTATAACCACACCGGAGAACGAACCGATGTCCTCAACGGTTCGAGGCTCAACTAGTTCAATCGGCAGTTCAACCGGAAAAACAAAAATTACATATTTTTAAGAATATTTTATTATTTTATTTATATATATGATTTTATAAATTAAATAAATAACTAAACTTTAAGTTTACTCTAGTTCAATTGGGCTTCACCATTTGTATTGCATGCCCAAAATATTTTGAAACCAGTTTTGAAAATCTGCTCTAAATTTATGCCATGAGCAAATTTTAGGTATATTGTTGATCTTTTTTATTTTTAAAAACAATATTTTCACTTCGCCACCTACCCTATCCAGCCCACTCTGTCTCTCTATCTCTCTTTTTAATCTCTCGCGGTCTCACCCACTATTTTCAATCTCCCAGCTATACACCACTCCATCCATCTTGATGGTGATTGGATTTTATGGTCTACGTGATTCGTTCAGGTTCCATGCGCATCTAACGCAGCAGAATAACAGAAAGTATTACCTTTCATCGAAGACCGGGGGAGAAGTCTAAATCAGCTGCAGAAATGACCTCTTGATCTCTGCTGTATTCCTATGCCTCGTCTAGACGTCGTGTGGATGACGATCTTCTAGGCGATTCCAATCCCCAGTATTCCTCATATTTCTCACGTTCTCTCTTATCTGATGAGAAATCTGATTTCTCATCTTTATTCTGATAATAGGTGTGAATAATAAAAATTAAGATTACTGGGATGACTTATTTATAGGCTACAATAAGGACCAGAAGGAGAAATTAGGGTTGGGCCTCTCATTGGTTTTAGGCATCCAAGTTTAGCCCAAAACTTATACGTAAGCCCAACAATAATTATTCAGTCCATTAAAGAATTAATATTGCACTGTCACCCTAATCCAAAATTACATTATGGACTCCTTCTTATTATGAGCCCGTTTAACACCCAGTGTTTAAGATATACAATGCTCATTAATTAAATGAGTTACTGATAACTCAATTAATTAATCTCTAATCCAAGAGTAGTACCACTCAACCTTATTATCATGCCGGAACAAATCCACCTTTAGAGTTTACATGATAATCCTTATTAGCTTTTCAAGCGGACATCATCAGCCTAGGACACGGATTCCTTCTACAATCAGCAGCACACCATACAGACAGTACTATCTCCCAACTCACTGAGCTTGTTGATTTAATAATTAAATCTCACCCATTGGTGAATCAAAAAAATAAATATTGAATTACATGTCGAGGTTATTGTATAGGGATTAAGAGTACGAACATCCATAAATACTGAGGTCTAGTTCTCTAATATAGTCAGTAAAAATCGAACAACCTCACGCGGTCCTACTCAATACACACAAAATGCACTAGTGTAATTTTATAGTCAAGACAAACTAATACCAAATCACACTATAACCATCCCGATAGATTTTTCCCGTCTATTTTGGTTGTGAGCATCTATTTATACTTTATAAAGAGCTGATAACATGATCTTCCGTGTGACGCCACATACCATATTATCTATAATATAAAGTAAATAGACTATTGCATCGACATATAAATAGATTATAAGATGCAATCATTTGATCAATGATTCTCATCTCAAATATTATTAAAATATTATTCATACTAAAGTTAGGCTTTTACTATACAATTCAACACATCTTTCCCAGTCTATTTCTGCAAATCAAATAAATTATTAACCTCCATTCTCGCAGACCTCCTTCTCCCCAAGAAGCCTCACCATTATTGTCATCGCCGCCGCATAGTCAAAGCTCAGCGCAAGAAATTCAAGCTTCCGTGGGGCTTGATTCTGATCGGATCTTAGAGAACTGACTCTAGATCTACACCGACCTGAACCACTGGAATATGACTGACCACGTGAAGGATTCGGCGAGGAGTGTAAGAAGTGGCAGATCCTGATAGTGCCTTTTTTAAAAAGATTAAAACTGACGGTTTACGGTTTAGACAGTTCCACCAGTTTTTTTGATTTTAACTGGTCCAAACTAAGTTTTTCAGGTTAAACCTTAGAAACAGTTTTAAGAGGGTTTCAGACCAGTTCCCAGTTGAACCGATTGAACTGGTTCAACCTGCTGGTCCAGTTTTGAAATCACTGTAACCACCAATGCACCCTTTGGTTCCACCCACTGAGCGACTGCTGGACCACATATCCTGCCGACCCGATGACCCGACCCGACCTAATGACTAATCAAAATGATTGGTCTTAGCCAAATCGATCAGTTTTTCACGCTATTGGTTCATTCCATTTGGACCCTGGTTCAAGTCCTAATTGCAACGATTTTAGGCTCAATTCATATCTCCTTTCAACATGTGGGTGCGACTAGCCAATTAGGCTTGCCTTGTGGCATCTTGGCTTGCACCATGTGAACCACTCAATTTAACTTTATAAGGTGTGTTGGCGCTTATAAGGTGTAGAAAATTTCAATAATTTTCCTATTTGAGACTACTTCCCACTTCAAACGTTTACTCTTCATTTTACTTATATTTTCCTGAAATTAAAGTTGCAATCTTTATGTATTAATTACTCATTCATTTGAAATTGGTTTTAAGAAAAATTATACATTAAATTCATCTACTTGGAACATAATTTTTGAATACGCAACTTATTTCCATTTTCGACTAACGATATATTACAAAAATATTGGTAAAAAATAGGCTTGACCCATTCATTTATTTGACCAAATTTCGAAGATCTCCCACATGAATCTAATTAATGCATGCAGACTCAGTTGAAAATTTAGGTGAACCTTTATTACATCAGGAATGGTAGGTTTTGACTTTAAACATTCCTTAAAAGAATGCATTTGAATTTACTTGCTATTTGGTGAACGCGATGTCTCGAACTAGTTAGCATTTTTGTGTAAACCAAAATAACGACACCTATACAATTACAATTCTATCACCCTTCTTTCTCATGTTATGTGCAATTTGGCCCTAATCCATCTTGGATTCTTAAGTGTATTTCTCATTTAAGCTGCAGGTGAAATGCAAGATTGGTCCCATTGGAATAGGTCACATCCAGAAAGGGTCCAATAGCCTGCAATTTTGGTCCTGTTGGGGTTTTTCTTTGAAATTCTGTTAGATTTAACGGAATATTCTAGTCTATTAGCGGGGACAAAAATGAAATTTGCAATATCGATCCCAATTTGTGAAAAAATATTCTCGAAATAGATTTAATATTATATCAATTCTGGGCCAGATTTACTTCTCCTTTCCGCACTTCAAAATGGTATCAGAGCCCTATGTTTATTTATTTATGAATGAAAAATTTTATTATAGACTTATATCACTTAACGAGAGGAGAGTATTAAAGATATATGGATCCAAACGAAAGTTCGACATTCGAGTATGGCAGGGCTAGTAGCCCTGTTCAAGGCGGGAGCAACAGTCCTTTCAGGAATGTTGGAGATACCACATTCTTTACAGATAGAGGAAGAACACTTGGAGGAAATCCTCAAGGATGAATTAAGATATTCCAAGGAGGTGTCAAGAAATATAGTGGAACTTATCAGTTTCACAGAGATTCATGGACGTGTCCCCAGACATGAACAATAGAGAAGACGACCAAATTAAGGTCCAAGAAAGATCTACAAGTCATACTTCTTTTCATGGTGGTCAAAATGACAGATTGGAAGGAGATTGATGCAGATACCTCTAAGATAAGTTAAGATCTTAGAGAAATCCAAAAGAAGGTTCAATTCTTCAGGAATTATAGCCAAACAATGTCAAGACTAGTAGCCAAAATCCTTGTCTGAATGGATATGGTGGAAAAGGTGCAGAAGCAACAACTTGATCTCATTAAGATGTACAAGAATAGGTACAATCTCTAGAAACCAAGGCGACAGGGAGGAAGCCATGAGGAAGGTTGTCACCAACATTGGAACAGAATCCCTCTTTACATCAAAAGGGGAAGACGACAGGGTCACAAGGTAAAAGACGGAGAGTGAGAAGATGATCATTATCCTTCGAGGAGAATCCACATCTCCAGATGGAAAGAGCGAATGTTGAGGATCTACAAGATCTATGAGTCCTTCCAAGGACTAACACTTGTAGATCTAAAGATGAATGCGGGAAAACTTCAAGCTCTCTCAGCAGTCGCGGGCTCCTTAGATACAACATGATCTGAGCCAAAATAAAGGAACTTCTGGATCACATGGAGTCCATGAAGTGAGATAAGAAGAAACAATCCCAAACCAAAGAAATTTCAAGATAAGGTAACAAGATTGTCAATAGGAGCAAGTCGAGTTCAAGGATCTACTCTACACAACACCCTATATGATCGATCTCATCTTAAATCGATAAATCCATACGGGTTGATCTTGACCTCGACACTCTAGATTTCAAGAACAGAGAGACTTTAATCGATGAGTGGACAAATGCAATGAAGATTGCAGAAGGTGCACTGGAGCTGGATAAAGAAGGGTTCATAAGATTCCTAACTATAAGCCTGAAAGGATCAATAAAGTGCGCCTGGGAGCTACTCTCAGACGAACTTAAGAAGGATGCCATGGAAGGTGAAGCCCTTGGTGATATTGTTGATCGCACGGCCAAGATCTTTAAAATTCATTTCATTGGAGTAGGCTACACGGCTGGTGGAGCAGGTAACGGATTCTTGGTGCAAAGCGACAAGATGAACTTTAGGGCCCGTAGGTGTTTTTGGAATTTGGATTCCATGGGATGATTGTTGATCGATGAACGTAATTAAGAATTTTGGGGACTTTGTTATAGACTCTGAAGATGATGGAAGGATTTTAATCTGTGTTAGAACCCTTAACACAATTTAAGTTTATGAGAGAAAAAATGTTTAAATTAAATTATTAAAAATAAAATAAATTAATATATTAATATGAGTGGAAAGATATCGATTATCATAATCGATATTTATATGTTGTATAGACATCAATAAAAGATATCATTAGGCAATCACATATATATCAGTGGTAGTATAGATATCAGTAAGTCAACTCATATATATCAGTTTTAATAATCACTGATATCTATGTACTGACATCTATTCATAGTTTTGTTGTAGTGTATATAAGAAATTAGGAACATTGATTTGTTGAGTCGTAATGAGCTTATGATTATTTTAAAAATTTATGAAATGAATTTGTATCAACAAGATTCTGAGTATGATAGAAAATGTGTTGTTTTCAAAGGTGAAACCTCTTCAAGTTTTGGAAAACTTCGACCATAATTAAAATTAAACAAGTTGAAAAAGATGTAGATAATATTTTTACAATTCTGATAGTATTGCACTGATTGCAAAGAAATTTGAAGCTTACATGAGACAAAAGAAAAATAAGTTTAATGCAAGCAGTCAGCCTATGATAGAGATAAATAATTCCCCTCAAACTTTTACTCGTAAACCCACACAAAGAAGAAAATTTAAGTGTGATCCTAAGTTTAGGAAAAAGATTATTTGTGATGAATTAACTGGTTTTGGTCATTATGAAAATGAATATGCTAACACTTTTCTGGAGAAAAGATGAGCTTAAATGTTTCCCTTAGTGATGATAATTTAGAAGGAGATCCGAAAACAAAGGATGAAGCACTCACATTCCTAATAGAATGTGTGAATGAAGATCTTTCTGGAAGTGACTCAGATGTTGAGTCTAGTATGACAACATCTGCAATAACATCAAGAAGGTTTCGGCCTACTTCTGATTTTAATGTAAACTTTACTAATAGTTTCTCTTCTAGAGTAGGTACCTCACAAGAACCTTTAGAGATCAAGATTTCTGAACTTTTGAAAGAACTTAAAGTTGTCAAACAAGAGAATGATGGACTGATTGAGACTATCAAAAGACTTGAGGTAAATCTTACCAAAAAGGATGCTGCAATTTCCAAACTCTTAGATCAGTTAGCTGCTTCAATACTAAGTTTCAAAAGGTACTCTAAAGGTACATCTGTACTTATGAAGCTGTGTTTGTTGAAAAAATTAATATGTTTGGTCTTGGATATTCTGAAAATTCCAATCCTTTTAACTTTGAAAAAATGTTTCATTTGAGAAACCAAGTTCAAATGGACTTTTTAAAAAAGTTTCCAAAACAAAAAGGTCAAAGGACTTTCATTTATCATTATTGTTCAGTGCCTGGACACATTCATCCTTATTTTTTTAAACTGAAAGATTATTTACTTTCTAGTAAAGTGTATTCTAGAGTGTTACCACATAAGTATTTACACACACCAAAATTTGCTTCTAGACACACGTGTACCTATTGTACGGAATTTTGATAATGGTTTTTCTAGACATATGACTGGAAATATTGAATATTTGAAAGAATATGAAGCTTTTGATGATGGTAAAGTAACAAATGTGGTGGCTCTAACGGAAACATTATTAGTAAGGGAACTCTGAAAGTTAAAGGTTTTCCAAGATTGATAAATGTGCTTTATGTTGAAGGTCTGCATGCTAATCTAATTGGCATAAGTCAGTTATGTGATAATAATTTTCATGTGAAATTTGACAAGAATTCTTGTTATGTGCTTGATGAAACTGATGATTGTGTGATGGTTGATAATCGATCTGCTGATAATTGTTATCTGATTGGTAACAACGCTTAATGAAACATCTCACAACTTGATGAAAGTATTCGCTGGCATAAAAAGTTGGCCATGTTAATTACATAAATTTACAAGAACTGATTAAGTTAGAAGCTGATAATGGACTACTTAAACTCAGTTTTAGAAACACACATGTCTGAGATTCACGCCAAATAGGGAAGCATGTAAAGTCTTCACATAAAATCACTTCAATATGCACAACAACTACATGCTTTGAACTTCTTCACATGGATCTTATGGGTCTTATGGAGAATTGGAGACTGAAAAGGTGCAACTATTGTATACAGAAACATACATTTAAAAAAACTACAAATATAGGTAATATATGTATATACATTTAAAAATGATGACCTATTTTTCTTCTTAATTCTGGTCTGAACATATTGATCATCAACAATCTCCTCTTTATCAACACTATCACCACTTTCATCAGATTCAAGTTGTTGAACATCAACCTCAAAATCCTCATCAGATTCAATATCATATAGATCCTCATCGGAAGGTTTTTTTAAACAGCTTTCTTAGGTGGAGTCTTTTAAGGAAAAGATTTCTTAGTTGAAAGGTTTTTAGGAGCAGATTCCAAGGAAGTGACATTAGTTGAAGAATTTTTTGAGGAGATTTTTTGGTATAAGGAAGGTTTTTTAAGCAGCTTTCTTAGGTGAAGTCTTTTCAGGAAAAGATTTCTTAGCTGAAAGGTTTTTAGGAGCATATTCCAAGTGACATCAATTGAAGGATTTTAGGAGGAGATTTCCCGGTATAAGGCATTGGAGTAAATTTAAAGGAAACACTCTTAATTGAAGCTTTTTAAGAGAAGCTTTCTTAGTTGACGGATCATTGGAAAGAGGTTTCAAAGAAGTGCTCTTAGATGAAGGCTTTTCAGAAGTAGGATCCTTAGAAGCTTGCTTTTTCTTCTTTTAACAACTGCATTAGGCCTATCAGTACTTTTTCTTTTCAAAGAAGCCCCTCCAGGTTCATCCTCTACAAAATTTGAAAGTAAGTGACTATATTATTCTTCAACAAGAACCTGTGTTCCAACAGGCTCCTCAAGCAAATCGTCCACCTATTGTTCTCCAAGAACAGGCAACTCTCCAGGAGATACTCCTTTTGAATTAGATGTAGTGTCATTTCCCTTGCCATTCTAATTTTTAGATGTAGAAACACATAGTATAATTAGCTTTCATATGTTAAGAAGAATACATACAAAATAATCAATTTATCACTACCAAAGGAAGTCAAAGTATGAATACAAAATTTACACACAATCCCTAGAACTAATAAGACAATATATCTAATTATTCATCAATATAATTAAACATTTTAAAATGCAAATAAGTTCTCCTGAATTACTAAATTTATAGAATAAGTTTACTGCTTTCATAAGATCATAGCAATCACTTAAAAAATATCAGAAGTAGGAAGCTAATAAACAATTCCATAGACTGATCACTCCAAAACTAAAAGAAACGCTGTCAAAGAATCAAGAATCACACACACCATTAAGTGTAATATATATATATATATATATATATATATATATATATATATATATATATATATATATATATATATATATATATATATATATAATCGATTTCTAAGAAAAAGAGAGGCAACCTAGTTCAAGAATTCAAAAACTGCAATGTAAATTGAACCACAAAAAGTCAAAACATTTAATCTTCACAATCATAGAAGTATGAGAATGTTAAAAATTGATTTCTTACACAAAGGCGTGTGTAAAAAATGTAAAAAACACAGAAAGTAAAAACCACAAAACAAAACATAAAAATCACAAGAATTGAAGGACGACGTCAAGAACATGAATACAAAATCACAGAATAAAAACGTAAAAATCAAAAAGTAAGACTCGAAAAAAATAAAGAAATAGATAAGCATTTACCGCAGAGGATCAAAGGACGATGTCGAGATCAAAAAGATGAGAGCAATTCATACAGAAGCTAGAAATAAAGAGAGACAAATAGATTTAAGCTAGAGTTTCCAGAGAAGAATAAAGAAGAAGGAGAGAGACGGAAGGAAGGCTAGGGTTTGGTCACGAATCTACAAAATAAAAATGGGTTCAAAATTGCATTTATACTACGGATCATAGAATCGGGTTGGATATAGGTGCAACTTAACACCCAAATAGATACAATAATAGTCTTATTTTAGACAAAATTCAGTAGTAATAGTTTTTTTCATTTTAAAATATTATTCTAAGTTCTAATTTTCAAAGAATGGTGATAATAATATATTAATTTTTTTAATCTCATTTTCAAGTTATCCTATTTAAAATTTTAATGGTAAAAGAAAACATAAATATTTTTTTATCAAAAATAATTAAAAGAGTATATCTCTATTTATGTATATATTAAATCTAATTTTTAAATTTGAATAATACAAAATAAAAAAGAATAAAAATGAAATTGTAAATTATAATAAGAAAAATAAATATTCTTTATAATAAAATGACAAAGACTTGTGTGTGGGCGTTTCACAGAATGATCTTCGTAAGACAGATAAAAAATGATAACTTTTATAATGAAAAGTGATGCCTAATTGATGAAAAGTAATAGCGTTTGTTTGAACTATTTCATGAACTATTTATAGTATAAATAAAAAGTGATAAAATTTTATAAGAAAAGTGATAGTATATTTAATAAAAAGTGATAACTAATTATAGAAGTAAAAAATAGTCTCATAGTAAGACAGTCTCACACAAATCTGCCCCTAATAAAATAATATAAAGAGGATAAAAATATCGAATTAAAAAGACAAAACAAATATTTTTGCAAAAATATAATTGATTTACTAGTCCAATAAAATATATACTCATTTCATTAGAACAAAATAATTTATAAACATACTTTATATTTATACACATATACTTCCTTCGTCTCATGTTAAAGTTTACATTTTTCATTTTTGTTTGTTCCAAGGTAAGTTTTACATTTCATTTTATGCCAAGTGGGAGACACACAAAATAATTAATATATTTTTAGGGAGTCCACACACAATACAAATACAATACAAACTAAAATTACAATATTATATCCATTAATCCACTATATATTAAAAATATTATATATCTTAATCTTGTTAGCAGTATACTTGTATTCTATATATTTCATGTATTACACATAGAATGTACACTACTTATCTCACACCTTATAATTGTATATATTGTGCCTTGTAGCTATCTTTAAATTGATTGATAAAATATTCCTTATCTGGTATCCAGAGAGCTTATTGGCTACTGCCCTCTTAAGATCCTAAAACCTACTTAGTGACCACCGCCACTCTTCATTGCTTTTTTGGCTTAGCGACTGTAATTCTGCCATTCACGGATGTCATCCTCCAGCGAATCTTCTTCCGACTTGGTAGCATTCAACATCTGCTCCCAAGCTCCACTGAAACTGACATCCGCAAACTACATCGCCTGGAGTTTTCAAATTCGAACTCTCCTTTCTGAACATAGTCTGTTCTGCTTCATCGACGAAAAACATCCATGTACGGCTGCCACTATCCGCCATTGTGACACCACCAAATCGAATACAGTGTACACGTAGTGGGTTAGACAATATTAGTTAATTTTTTATGCTTTAATTGGTTCAATTGATCCAATGCTCATTCCCTTTATCGCGTCGGCCACTAATTCTGCTACAGCCTGATCAACACTGACCTCCATTTATGGCAAATCCTCCAGAGGTTGATTCTTTCTTTGAAGAATCGAATTTACAATCCAATTAAAGGTAACAAGTCAATTACTGAATTCATGTTAAAAATTAAAGGCAATGTTGATGAGATTTCCCTTCTGGGTGTCAAAACCGATCCCAAGGACGTGGTTCTCAAAGTCCTAAATGGTTTAGACTAATCATACAAGAAGATGGGATTGGCTATTCAGGCGCGTGAGACACTCGTTTCTTTTGATGAACTGTATGAGAAACTCTTGAGTACCGAGGCTTAATTGGCTAAGGGTATCTCCACTGTTCAGGATGCTCCCACCACTGCGTTCACTATCTCCCATTGGAATTCCAGCGCTCTACCCAGATCTGGACAGCGACATAACAATTCAGTCTTTGAGAATCACTCATGCTCCTCTTGTCAACAACTGCAGCAGGAGAATTCTCCTGCCGCTGCTAGTACTGCAGGATTATTGGGCATTCTGCCCAGCGGTGCTCGGACATACCCTCAATGGCTCATTTTTTGAACAATCAACACGACCAAGCACCGGTGTATGCATCTTTCTCAGCCCATTCTGCAGTGAATGTACCTTCCTTTCTCGGGTGGGTATTGGACTCCGGGGCTACGCATCACGTCATGATAGACCTTGCTAACTTGTCCCTGCACATGCCTTATGAGGGTTCCAACAGCCTTGTAGTCGATGATGGTACATCGTTACCCATTACTCATATTGGTCATCTTTCTCTTTCATCCTCTTCTAATCTTAAGTTTCAAAATACCCTTGTTGTTCCCCTTATGTCTAAAAAATTATTGTCTGTTTCTCAACTTTGTCAACAGAATAATGTTTCTATTTTTTTCTTACCTTCTCTCTTTCAAGTGATGGATCGACGTTCTGGTGACGTCCTCCTGCAGGGTCCATGCATTAATGGACTGTATGTCTGGCCATCAACTTTTCCACCCTCAGCCCATATTTTCAGTTTTCAATCTACATCCCTGAGGCATGCTCGACTAGGTCACCACAAAAATACTTCAGTTTTCTTTATCTAGTAATATCTGCCTAATTTTAGGTCCTTTGAGTTCAGTTGTGACTCGTGTAAATTCATTAAAAGTCACAAACTGTCATTTGCTGATTCTACATTATACTCTTCTAAACCTTTGGAATTGATTTACTTTGATGTGTGGACATCACCTTTATATTCCTTGGATGGATATAAATATTCTGTTGTGTTTGTTGATCATTTCACTAAATAGCGAGCTAGATGACTTAGCACTCATAGAAGTATTGTGATTAATTGATATTTTTGCATGGATAAAAGGTATGATGAATACATGTTTTGAATTGATAGAATTGCATGTGTTAGATTAAGTTGTGCTTATTATGAGGATCTTGTGAATCACACTCTCTTGCCTTTATTTTGATTGCGTTGCCTCGGGACGAGTAACATGGAAGTTTGGAGTTTGATAAGAGTGATAATTCACGTATTTTGAGCTTTGATTTGTGTGGAAATTGAGTACGATTTGGTCTATTATCAAGATAAATTGAGATGTTTAATCAGATGCTACTGAGGCTATTTGAGTATATTTATACAAGAAAATAGGTCAGAAGGGCTCAGAGTTGGAAAACACATTTTTCAAGGCATAGCTCGAACAAGGAAGAACTCATCCAAGGTACATGATGGAAGTTGAGCTGGAGGCGATCGGATTATAGAGGTGTCATTCGACCAAGGGTAATTTGGTCGAGCTACAGCATGAAAATCGAGCTAGGCGAAGCTTCAGTTTACGGAAACGTAGCTCGACCGCAGCTGGACCAAGGGGATCCAGCTCGACCAAGACCATTCTGGTCTAGCTGAGACATGTCAGTGCTGAAACGTCAGGATTTCACCTCCAGTGCATGTATTTTCGTGTTTTCCAAGAAAAAGCCCAGTAAAGATCCGTAAGGAGAGTTTACAAGTATAAAAAGGGATGCAGATCACATCAAAAAGTGAGTTAGATTCCAATTTCAATCCTACACCACATCCAAACTCTAACTTCATCCTACGGAGCTGTGTAGAGAGATTCGTGCAGCGAATCACCAAGTGAAGATTCAAGACGGAGCGAGAAGCAAAGGTGCCCACATCTAGGGTTTATTTCACAACTTAATCTTTCTTGTAATTTTCAAGACTATAGGTAAGATCTATTCAAACACCATGAACATTCTTCGAAGCGTCATGGGCTAGAACCGCTTTGGTAGTTCTAGGGTTTATGAAGGTTTTACTAGTTAATAAAACTTACGTGTGTATACTCCGTACAACACTACTTGTGGATTTATTTTATATAAGACTATACATTTTTAATTCATACTCAGAGTTCTTTTGTGCATCATAAACTATTATATAGAGTCTGAATATATATCTTGGTTATTGATTGAGTGCGTTCACTGCTGAGCATGATTCCATGTTATAGTTCTAAGTGAGGGGACTCCAAAACTTCATTAGAACTATCTTATATAAATAATTATTAAGTGAATTGAATTCGTGTTAGTAAGTAGGATAAAGAGGATAATTTCATAGTATCTATAAAGGAAGATCATGTTGGGTTAGAGTACTTAGTGCACGGGAAATAATTGATACTGATAGTACCTAGAAAGGAGGGTGAAATTATGTTCTTGCTTCGAGGTAATTCACATGTGTTATACGCTTATCTGCTTGTGTCTATAGAGTAGATTTGCATGGCTTAGTGATGCGTCCATATTCCACAAGGTAGAGTCGGACATTGATATACGAGAGGAAGATTAATTAGTGAAACTGGATGGCCCGAAGAGCTACCTATCTTCTCACTTGTTCAACTCTCGTTAATTCTCTACTTTTTTAGCTTATTTGCTATTTAATTAATTTGTCTAGTAGAATAATAATTACTCCTCAATTAAATAGCCAAATAATAGTTTTAGTTAATTTAGTTAATAATAAATTGATAAACATCCGTCCTTTGGGTTCAATAATATAACTTGGTCGCTTATCAAAGCTACAATCGCATTCTTCATACTAGGGAATTAATTGTGTGTTGAGAAAATGCCCATCAAGGACCCATGTCATCTCACACCTCACTACCCCTCCTTACATTCCCGAACACAATGGTGTCTCCGAATGTAGACAACGCCATATAGTCGATACTGCCCTTGCTCTTCTCTACAATGCCTCTATACCCCTTCAGTATTGGCCCTATGCTATCTCTGCTGCTGTTTATATTATCAACCTACTACTTAAAGCTAACCTCAATATGATCTCCTCTTATGAAAAACTCTTCCGCAAGCTGCCCAATCTCACCAAACTTCATGTCTTTGGGTGTTAATGCTACCCACGGCTCCATCCCTATTATCCCCATAAACTCGCTCCTCGATCTACACCATGTGTATTCGTGGGATACTCACAAAACCAGAGCACTTATCTTTTCTTAGATTACACCACCAACCGAGTCTACACCTCCCAACATGTTGAATTTTTGGAGCATGTCTTCCTTTTCCAAACTAACTTCCCCACTAATCACTCTCATTCACCTGTCATGCAAAACTCTACCCCACCAGACCCTCATGCTGATATTCCATCACCGCCGCCAATTCCTAATAGCCCTGTCACTCCACCTAACACTCCTTCGAAGTAGGACCTGCCAACATCACCACCAGCAATGCCGTTGGTTCCACAAGATGACTCTCTGCCTGATCCTTCACCACCTCTGCC
Source organism: Pogostemon cablin (assembly GCA_023678885.1). Lineage (NCBI taxonomy): Eukaryota > Viridiplantae > Streptophyta > Magnoliopsida > Lamiales > Lamiaceae > Pogostemon > Pogostemon cablin. Next base: position 29,492,225 of record CM042965.1, on the reverse strand, counting down.
TTTTCAACACTCAATGACCACTCGTTCCAAGAATAATATCACCAAGCCCAATCCCAGGTACTACTACACTTCCTCTCTTTTTATTGATGCTGAACCAAGCTCTATTTCCCAGGCTTTATCCAGCTCCTCCTGGCGTGATGCTATGTTCCTTGAGTTCAATGCCTTGCTCTGAAATGGTACAAGGTCTCTTGTTCCGGGCACTACTTCTCAGAATATTATTGGTTTCAAATTGGTGTTTCGCATCAAGCAAAAACTGGATGGGGTCTATTGATTGCTATAAAGCAAGGCTTGTTGCGAAAGGATTTCATTAACATTTTGGTGTCGACTTCTCTAAAACTTTTAGTCCAGTTGTAAAGCCTACAACAGTTTGAATTGTTCTCAGTATTACAGTGGCTAGACAGTGGACTCTTTGGCAGTTTGATGTGAATAATACCTTCTTGCATGGATCTCTTTCGGAAGAAGTTTACATAACCCAGTCACCCGGCTTTATTGACCCTGATAGACCTCATCATGCTTGCCGATTACACAAATCCATTTATGGCTTGAAGCAGGCTCCACGCACCTGGTATAATGCTCTTCAACAGTTTCTCATATCCTTTGGATTTCCTGTACTAAATCTGATTAATCTCTCTTTGTCTATTGTTGGGGTGACACTCTTGCTTACTTTTTGGTCTATGTGGATGACTTGGTTCTTACTGGCAGTGATGATATCTTTCTCGGCAATTTTGAAACTGCTCTAGCCACTCACTTTTCTGTTAAGTCTCTTGGGCCACTTTCCTATTTTCTAGGTATTGAGGTGCATTGCACTTGTAGTGGCTGTAATCTTTTACAACATAAGTATATCACAAAGCTCTTGGCATGGTTAAACATTTTAACTGCAAAACCTGTTACCACTCCACTTGCTCCAGGTTCCAAGTTCTCAATACATGATGGAACTGATCCTCATGATGCATCTATATTGATAGGTTCTTGATAGTCTTCAGTACTGATGAGCGTTTTATCAACACACAATTAATCCCTAAGTATGAAGGATGTTATTGTAGCTTTGATAAGCGACTAAGTTATATTTATCAAACCCAAAGGATGTATTATTATTAATTTAATTATAATCTAACTTATTAAGACTCGGTTTGCAATAAAGTTGTGGAATAATTAATTAACTACTAAACAAATAATTAAAATAGCAAATAAAATTAACAAGTAGTAGAGATTAAACGAAGGTGAACAAGTAAGAAATTAGGTAGTTCTTTGGGCAATCCAATTTTATTCATTAATTTCCCTTTCGTGTATCAATGTCCGACTCTGCCTTGTGAAATATGGACGCATCACTAAACCATGCAAATCTACACTATAGACATAAGTAAATAAGTGTGTAACATATGTGAATATCCTTGGAGCAAGAGATATAACTCACACCCCTTTTTAGGTACAATCAGTATCAATTATTTCCCATGCACTAAGTACTCTAACCCGATATGATCTCCATTTATATATACTATGAAGTTATTCTCTTTATCCTACATATTAACCCAAATCAGATTCAATTAACAAGTATTTATATAAGATAGTTCTAATGAAGCTTTGAAGTCCCCTCACTTAGAATCATAACATAAAATCCTGCTCAGCAGTGAACGCACTCAATCAATAATCAAGATATGTATTCAGATTCTACATAACAATTAATGATGCACAAAATAACTCTGAAAATGAATTAAAAACTCATAGTCTTATATAAAATAAACCACAAATAGTGTTGTACGGAGTGTACACACGAAAGTTCAATTAAATCATAAAACTTTCATAAATCCTAGAACTACTGAAGCGGTTCTATTCCATGATTGATCGAAGAACAATCATGGTAGTTGGATAGATCTTACCCATAGTCTTGAAAAGTATAAGATAAATTAAAATGCGAAGTAAACCCTAGATGTGGGCACCATCGCGTCTCTCTCCATCTTGAATCTTCACTTGGTTCTCACTTGATTCGACAGACGAATATCTCTCCACAGCTCCTCTAGATGATGGTAGGGTTTGGATGTTGTGTAGAATGAATACGGTACCTTTCTGATGTGTAGGGTCTTCCTTTTATACTTCTAGTTCCTCCAATGGACATTTATTGAGCTTTTTAAGTGAAAACACATAGTGAAGGTGTAAAATTACAGATCTGAAGACATTTCGCGTAGTGGTTCGACCAAACACTAGGTCGAACCAACTTCCTGTTGGATTGTATACTAAAAGTCTAGCTTTACTATGAACAATGTTATCACAATTTATTTGAAATGAGAATCATATGATCAAATGATTGTGTCTTATAATTTATTTATATGTAGATACAATAGTCCACTTACTTTATACTGTAGATAATATGTTGTGCGACAATACGAGAAAGATGATATTATCGGTTTCCTTATAAAGAATAAACAGATGCTCACAATCGAGATAGACGGGGACTCTCTATCGGGATGGTTGTAGTGTGATTTGGTATTAGCTTGTCTTGACTATAGAATCACATTAGTGCACTTTCTGTGTATTGAGCAGGACAACTTGAGATCGTTCGACTTATACTGACTTATAGAAGAACTTGATCTCTGTTATTATGGATGTTCGTGCTCTTAATCCCTATACAATAACCTCGACATATAGAGCAGTACATATTTCTTTGATTCATCAATGGGTGAGATTTACATGTAATTAAATCAACAAACTTGGTGAGTTGGGAAATAGTGTTGTCTCTATGTGTGTTGTTGATTGTAGAAGGAATCCGTGTCCGTTATAGGTTGATGATGTCCCCTTGAGGAGCTCCTAAGGATTATCATGTAAACCCTGCAGGTGGATTTATTCCAGCATGATAATGAGGTAGAGTGGTACTACTCTCGGATGAGATATTAATTAATGGAGTTGTCAGTAACTTAATTAATTAATGGCATTGTATATCTTAAACATGGGGTGACTAACGGGCTTATAATAAGAAGATGCCCAAAACATAATTTTGGGATTGGAGCGGCAGTTCAATAATAATATTTTAGTGGACTATATTATTATTATTGGACTTAAGTATAAGTTTTGGGCTAAACTTGGATACTTGAGCCCCATGGAGGCCTGACTCTAATTTCTCCTCCTGGTCCCTGTTGTAACCCATATATAAGTCATCTCAGCAGTTCTAACCCTAAGTGAGACATGCCTAACACGTGAAGAGAGTAGATGGAATAGCAGATTGAGAATATCTCGATGATCGTTGCCCACACGACGTCGAGATTGGACTTGGGAATACAGCAGAGATCAAGAGGTCATTTGCTTCTGCTGTCTGCCAACTTGCACAATTTTTATAAAATCATACAGACCTCAGAATTCAACGTATGATGTACTGACAAAAAGTCATGGAAGATAGGATCGTTTTGGGGCATAGATCACTTGATTCAAAGATCATATGAGAGAGTTATGCCCAAAACGGTGAGTCTGCACAGGCTGCCAGCGAGAATCCTTCTTCTTCAACAAACCTTGGTGAAAGGTAATACGTTTCTTTGATTTCTTGCTTTTGCTGAATTAAAAATGTATGGAACCCTAACGGTTCACGTTAACCAAATGATCGAATGCCAATACTTCTACCTGGTCGAACCAGGGTCGAATCAATGTCGGCGATTTAACGCAGCTTCAGGCACTTGGTTCGACCATGGTTCGACCTTCATGGTTGGTCGAACCATGTCATCGAGATCGAACCACACTGTAACAACATTTAAGGTTACTGGTTCAACCCAAACCAGTAATCAAACCTCAAGCTTTTTGGTCGAACCAGATGCCTGAACACCCCTTTTCCGATTCCGAGCACTTCTGTCCTGTTTTCCTTCGAAAATCAACACAATAGGCCTCAAACGCACCAGATCTGTAACTTTCCACTACATATCTCGATTTATCTCAATTTAAGATCAAATCATACAACATTATTACAAAAATCAGAGCTCAAATTACATGAATTTTCACTCTCATCGAGCCCCCAAACTTACATGTTGCTCGTCCCAAGACAACGAAATAAAAAACAATAAGAGTAAGTGCAAAATTTACAAGTCCATCAAGTCATGTACAATACATACCTACACGTCAATTCTATCAATTTAAAACAAGTACAACTCGCATCATATATTTCATTCATGTAAAAACATCACTCAATTATAATACGCTTCGGAGTGCTAAGTCATCTAGCTCACAAGATAAATGTTTACTCTCGCTCTCAAGTGTAAATTCTGTTCACTTAAATGGTTAACATATACGCTCAAAATCAATTCATATTTATGCATAACCATAAGCTTGGCAAGGGTCTCAAAAATCAACTCATAATCGTTTCATCACTAGGATCACAAATGACTTGATTTTAGGTTGTAATGTTGGCTCTTTGATAAAGGTAGAAAAATATAGATAAAGTGACTAATTTACTAGTAGAGAATTACCTTGGAGCTTTGCTTTTCATCAAACAGCTTCCTCTTCTCCATTTTTATTCTCATGATCTTTTACGATTCTCCTTTTTCCTTCTTCACTTGGAATCAACATCTTTCTTTTCTTCGAACATAAGGGTACCAATGTTTGGGCACTAACCTTCTAAGAAGTTGGGGTACCAGCTTTGGGCACTACCCCTAAACAAGATTTAACCATATATTTTTCTTCAATATCACCAATTTTTCCTTTACTTTCTTCTTACTCTCAACGCTTGAAACTTATTCACCTCAACTCTCTACTAGTGAGTATGGTAGCTATAGGCTCAAATAAAGGTAATAAGGCTTTTTAATCTAAGGTTTGCCAAAAAAAAGCTTTTAAAGGCTCAACGGATGGAAAGGTAAAATTTTGGCTAAGTGACTCAAATAAATAATAATGGCCTAAGATCATGTCCTAATAACTAACAATCATAAGTCTCACCCAAGACCTCAAGCCAAGTTATAGAATACGGATATATGAATGATACTCACAAGAATAAACTATCATGCATGGATGTAGCATGATTTCATAAGGCTCAAGTTCTCACATGGGTAATAGATTTTCTAAGCACTCTTCATAGCAAATAATCAAGATCAATTCCACAATGAACTCCAAATATTCAACAAATTATACATGCTTCTCATCAACAAAATCAACACATGCAAAATACGAATGCAACATACTTATCAAAGAGTTAACACCCATCATAACAATCCAAATAAAGTCTCACCAATCAATTTAACACCAGAATTTGTATAGAATATCAGTACATGCCACTCATACCACCAAATACCCAACCTGTTGATAGGCTTTTTCTGCGCACTATAATTTAATCCCCAAGTATGAAGGATATCAATTGTAGCGGTATGTGACCAAGTTAAATTATCGAACCCAAGGGACAGCTAACTATTTATTTTCTAATTATACTAGCTTAATCAGAATAAGGTAACCGATTTTCAATGTTTTGTTGCGAATTAACTAAAATACTTAAATAATAAATAATTGAATTAATTAAAAGCAAGGAAAAATAACAACAAGTTTCTAATCAAGAGATGACAAACAGTCCTAAGGAATCAGGTATTGACCAATTAATTTGGGTTATTAAACTTACGATTGTTCATTCATGCAGTTTCACTGAAAATACACCACATATCCTTGTTATCCCACCGAATATGATTCGATTCTAAGCTAACAGTGTACTCTGGTTTAAATCCTAAGGTGCGCAAATATTACCAAGCCTTATTCCTAGATACTAATCAAAGCAAGCAACAATACCTCCGGATGGTAAGCCCGACTAACAAGATATTTTCTGGAATTACTACAAGGTTCTATTCACTTCCTACTTGATTGTCTAATTGCATTGTTCCACTAAACTAATCAAGCATTTGACATACCAGTTCATGAAATTAAAGTGCTTATAGCGGAGCTACTCTAATCCCTAACAGATAGACAATACCAATCATGAACGCACACAAGCTAACACAATAATCCAAGCATTATAGCGGATGTCATGAATATATTATGAAGACGTTACGAAGCAGATTAACATGTCTTAATAAAATAAGTAAAATCAAAAGCTCAACTGCATAAAATCCCAATCTTTGGTCTAAATCCCCAAATCAATCAAATCAATCCATCAAACCCTAGAACTGTATATAAAATTAGCCCATGAGATTACAAGCAATCCTCATGGCTAAGCAATTCATAACAATAATCAAAGTAAAAGAAAGAGAAAGATAGGAATTATGAAACCCTAGTGTAGACGTAGTCTTTCGTTCCTTCTCCGTCTCTCCAATTGCTCGATTCTCCCTCAATTAGCACTTGGAACCCTCTTGAAAGTGGATGGATGGTGAAATCAGGTTGTCAATCTGATATGGAAGGATTGGAGGTGTGAATTGATGATGGGTTATGGATGGGTTCTCTCCAATTTGTGTCTTGATCTCCCTAATTGTTTCTTGGACTGATGCAGGGCTTTTTCGCGATCAAAACTGCTTCAGAATCGCAATTTGAGGGTATATATACGCTGCTGCATCGAACAAGTCTCGTCTGGGCCCGATTTTGGGCCGCTCGGCACCTTGCTCGAGCCGAGCTCATGGCCGAGAGGCCCCCAAACCAGCCGAGCAGCATATGGGTGAAATGGGAACGTCGTGTAGGCTCTGAGGGCATCCTACTCGGCTGGAAATTCGCAAAATGTTGGTCCTGCTCGAGCCGAGCGGCCTCCCGAGCTGCGGAGACTGCACTGCGCGACTTCACCGTTTTGAGCATAACTTCTTCATACGGACTCCAATTTGAATGATTTTTGCGCTCACGTGTTCCTCTTTTCCTTGGATTTCTATCCATATAAAGAACTCTGAGAAAATCTAACATTTGAATATGTAAAAAGTCATGTAAAGTGGCTGCTCGGTACAGCATGTGCGACGTTAGCACTTTGATCATAACTTTCTCGTTTGGAATCCAATTGGGGTGTTCTTTATGTCAAAACGACCCTCTCTTCTGTGTATTTCCAACCATATATCATATGATCAATTTGGACTTCTATAAGAATACAGAAATTTGTGCAACATGGACTGTATTTTTCAGCATTCCTTCTCACTTTCACTCCTCATTCTAACTTTGAACTTTTGATCATGTTTTACCCTTCAAAACTCAACAAAACACCTTAGTAGCATCTTAATTATGCAAGATATGAAAACCATGCCATTCTATACAAAATCATGGCCACATTCTATCAAAAACGGTGTAATGTGAGACCTAAAATACGTTAAATTCCACTCTCAACAAACCCCCAAACTTACCTGTTGCTCGTCCCGAGGCAACGACATATAAAACCAATAGAGTAATTGAGAGGAAATTTCACAACTTCACATCCAAGAAAATATAACAATTCAAAAATCATACTTCAAATACTAAGACAACCATCCATCTAAGAACATACAATTCAAATCAACTACTTCACTTTTTCGGAATGCTCATCCACCATTCTCACGGGTAGTATTTACGCTCATCGCTCAAGTGTGAGATATACACTTCAGGGTAAGGTGTTTACACTCAAAGTCAATTCAAACACATGCGTAACCATAAGCTTGGCAATCATCTCAACTCTCGACTAAAGGAATAATTTCAACAATAGGATCACAAAGGTCTTGCATTAGGTTGTAATGTTGGCTCTTTGGTAAAGGTAGGGAGTATATGGATAAGGTGACTCAATCACTAGTAGAGAATCAAAGAAGACTTACAGCTTTTCAACAAACATCTTTACTTTCTTCTTTCTTCTTCATCGCTCTTCAATGCTTCTTGCAATTTGATTCCTCCTTCACTTTTGAACACCACATCCTTACTTGAAAATTTTTTTCTTCTTCCCTCTTTTCTTTTCTCTTTTTTTTTTCAAATAAGGGTACCAGTTTCAGGCACTACCCTTTTCATGGGGTACCAGTTTCGGGCACTACCCCTTTATGCAACAATTTAACCACTCTCTTCAACAATTTTCATCACTTCCAACTTATTCTCCTTTTATGTTTCTTCACAAGACACCAAATTGACTTCTTCAACTCTCTACTAGGTAGGTTTTTTTTTTTAAAGCTAACAAGGGATCAATTGGCTTATCACGTAGGCTTCCAACAAATATGACTTTTCAGGCTCAAAAGGGTTAACTACGGATAATTTCAATAGGTAGGATAATAATTTGGCTAGTGACTAATAAATAACAAAGATGACCTAAGATCATTTCCTATCATCTAATTAAACACGTAGCTTCAAGCAAGATACGAAGCCAAGTTCTAAAATACGTGTGTATGAACGATACTCACAAGAATAAACTGAATCATGCAATTGGTCATGATTTCAAAAGGCTCAAAATCTCAAATGGCTATAGGAATGAACGAGCAATCCTAATAAAGTTACATAGCTAATCTTTCATGCACATAAATAAATTTCAAGTATCTCAATATCCAAGCACAATCTCAAACTGCTTCTCAAACACAATCACACAAAAATACCATCAAGTGCCAAGAAAAATCAGAAAATCATCATAGAGAACTAAAAATCAACTATACCAACACTAGGATTAACACAAAACAAATAAACACAAACAAAAACAACATGAAACCTGGAAAATCGTAAAAAATCGAACCCTCAACATCATCAAATAAATTGAAAATATTAAAAATCCGCAAAAAATCGACCCTCCAAGCAACAACACAATGCAAAAATTTTACTTCGGTACTACAAGACAAGGTATGTACGTAACCTCCCCCCAAACTCAGATCAAACAAAGTGAGAAACTAAGTTTGCAAATAAGTATATACCGTAGTCGAGCAATACCTAATAAAATTATTACACCAACACAGACATAGAAAAGCAATTAAACCAGGAGGGACAGCCCCCAACAGGCGCTCATGTTTAACGTCGGAGAGTCACGACGTAATACCTCAAGCTCATCGGAATGGCCATGGATATCTTTCATCCTTTCCATCGTATTCTACTCGCTGTGCTTCTTCATCAATCCAATACTTATGGCAAGGGATGGCCTCGTTGGCATTCTTAAAATTTATCTTGACCTTGCCAACCATGTTAAGATCAAATTTCATCAACCTCTTCATTCTACTCCACCACTTATTCCTTCTTCCGACGAAAATTCCCAACTTCTCTTCTAACTCCTTTTTATCCCTAAAAATATGTGAGGAATCATTAGGTAAAACAAAGTCAATAGAAATAATATCATCAAATTCAATGCAACTTAAAGAGTTTAAAGGTTTAGAAATGCTCATTTCATTCTTCAAGTCCTCTTCGGTTGCTTCATGACTTTGCTCTTATTCTTTCTTTTCTTTTTCAACATCGTCAAATTCTTCATCAATCACTTCCTTTGCCTCAAAAATTGTCTCCAATTGATAGCTCAATTCGAGTGGAGCCGCTTGACTTAATCGAGTGGACTCCTCTTCGACTTCTTCTTCCTTAAACAACAACATAGGACCTTCAAACTGCATTCCAGGGCACAATGGAAAAACAATATCTTCTTCAAACTCTTCTTCATCCATTCTTTCCTCTTGTTGACCTTGAGAATTTAAACTTGAAGTGATGTTCGCAAGAAGATTGTTTATGTCTCTTGTTCTTTGATCAAACTCCTGCGATGCAACTTCCCTCTCCTGCGATTGAACTTTCATCTTTCTTTCTAGAGCTTCCAATATTCCCATGTTTTCTTCATGCTTCTTGATGGAAGTATCAAACGCGTCTTGTAATTCTTGGGAAACTCCAATCGATCCAGAATAAGTGTTCTCTTGATAAGGTTGATATAAACTTTCATTATAAGCACAAGACCATTCATCTTCATATCTGACTTGATTGTAGTACTGAGAATGACTTTGATTCACTAAAGAATCATAACCATAATTCCTCTCATCCATGTAATATGGAGAAGGAACCATAGCATTATGATTTTCATATCGTTTCAATATTTTGTCTATGCATGAAGAAGGATTCATAACATTTTGATTTTCATATCTTTTTAATATTTCGTCCATCTCAGTACCTCAAAAATAATTTATAGTCAGAATATATTCAAATAAGAAAAATAAAAAAAAGCAATAAAAAGTCCTAATTAAACTAGCAATAAAAGAAAAATAAATAATTAAGCCGTCCCCGGCAACGGCGCCAAAAACTTGATAGGCTTTTTCTGCGCACTATTATTTAATCCCCAAGTATGAAGGATATCAATTGTAGCGGTATGTGACCAAGTTAAATTATCGAACCCAAGGGACAGCTAACTATTTATTTTCTAATTATACTAGCTTAATCAGAATAAGGTAACCGATTTTCAATGTTTTGTTGCGAATTAACTAAAATACTTAAATAATAAATAATTGAATTAATTAAAAGCAAGGAAAAATAACAACAAGTTTCTAATCAAGAGATGACAAACAGTCCTAAGGAATCAGGTATTGACCAATTAATTTGGGTTATTAAACTTACGATTGTTCATTCATGCAGTTTCACTGAAAATACACCACATATCCCTGTTATCCCACCGAATATGATTCGATTCTAAGCTAACAGTGTACTCTGGTTTAAATCCTAAGGTGCGCAAATATTACCAAGCCTTATTCCTAGATACTAATCAAAGCAAGCAACAATACCTCCGGATGGTAAGCCCGACTAACAAGATATTTTCTGGAATTACTACAAGGTTCTATTCACTTCCTACTTGATTGTCTAATTGCATTGTTCCACTAAACTAATCAAGCATTTGACATACCAGTTCATGAAATTAAAGTGCTTATAGCGGAGCTACTCTAATCCCTAACAGATAGACAATACCAATCATGAACGCACACAAGCTAACACAATAATCCAAGCATTATAGCGGATGTCATGAATATATTATGAAGACGTTACGAAGCAGATTAACATGTCTTAATAAAATAAGTAAAATCAAAAGCTCAACTGCATAAAATCCCAATCTTTGGTCTAAATCCCCAAATCAATCAAATCAATCCATCAAACCCTAGAACTGTATATAAAATTAGCCCATGAGATTACAAGCAATCCTCATGGCTAAGCAATTCATAACAATAATCAAAGTAAAAGAAAGAGAAAGATAGGAATTATGAAACCCTAGTGTAGACGTAGTCTTTCGTTCCTTCTCCGTCTCTCCAATTGCTCGATTCTCCCTCAATTAGCACTTGGAACCCTCTTGAAAGTGGATGGATGGTGAAATCAGGTTGTCAATCTGATATGGAAGGATTGGAGGTGTGAATTGATGATGGGTTATGGATGGGTTCTCTCCAATTTGTGTCTTGATCTCCCTAATTGTTTCTTGGACTGATGCAGGGCTTTTTCGCGATCAAAACTGCTTCAGAATCGCAATTTGAGGGTATATATACGCTGCTGCATCGAACAAGTCTCGTCTGGGCCCGATTTTGGGCCGCTCGGCACCTTGCTCGAGCCGAGCTCATGGCCGAGAGGCCCCCAAACCAGCCGAGCAGCATATGGGTGAAATGGGAACGTCGTGTTGGCTCTGAGGGCATCCTACTCGGCTGGAAATTCGCAAAATGTTGGTCCTGCTCGAGCCGAGCGGCCTCCCGAGCTGCGGAGACTGCACTGCGCGACTTCACCGTTTTGAGCATAACTTCTTCATACGGACTCCAATTTGAATGATCTTTGCGCTCACGTGTTCCTCTTTTCCTTGGCTTTCTATCCATATAAAGAACTCTGAGAAACTCTAACATTTGAATATGTAAAAAGTCATGTAAAGTGGCTGCTCGGTACAGCATGTGCGACGTTAGCACTTTGATCATAACTTTCTCGTTTGGAATCCAATTGGGGTGTTCTTTATGTCAAAACGACCCTCTCTTCTGTGTATTTCCAACCATATATCATATGATCAATTTGGAGTTCTATAAGAATACAGAAATTTGTGCAACATGGACTGTATTTTTCAGCATTCCTTCTCACTTTCACTCCTCATTCTAACTTTGAACTTTTGATCATGTTTTACCCTTCAAAACTCAACAAAACACCTTAGTAGCATCTTAATTATGCAAGATATGAAAACCATGCCATTCTATACAAAATCATGGCCACATTCTATCAAAAACGGTGTAATGTGAGACCTAAAATACGTTAAATTCCACTCTCAACAAACCCCCAAACTTACCTGTTGCTCGTCCCGAGGCAACGACATATAAAACCAATAGAGTAATTGAGAGGAAATTTCACAACTTCACATCCAAGAAAATATAACAATTCAAAAATCATACTTCAAATACTAAGACAACCATCCATCTAAGAACATACAATTCAAATCAACTACTTCACTTTTTCGGAATGCTCATCCACCATTCTCACGGGTAGTATTTACGCTCATCGCTCAAGTGTGAGATATACACTTCAGGGTAAGGTGTTTACACTCAAAGTCAATTCAAACACATGCGTAACCATAAGCTTGGCAATCATCTCAACTCTCGACTAAAGGAATAATTTCAACAATAGGATCACAAAGGTCTTGCATTAGGTTGTAATGTTGGCTCTTTGGTAAAGGTAGGGAGTATATGGATAAGGTGACTCAATCACTAGTAGAGAATCAAAGAAGACTTACAGCTTTTCAACAAACATCTTTACTTTCTTCTTTCTTCTTCATCGCTCTTCAATGCTTCTTGCAATTTGATTCCTCCTTCACTTTTGAACACCACATCCTTACTTGAAAATTTTTTTCTTCTTCCCTCTTTTCTTTTCTCTTTTTTTTTTCAAATAAGGGTACCAGTTTCAGGCACTACCCTTTTCATGGGGTACCAGTTTCGGGCACTACCCCTTTATGCAACAATTTAACCACTCTCTTCAACAATTTTCATCACTTCCAACTTATTCTCCTTTTATGTTTCTTCACAAGACACCAAATTGACTTCTTCAACTCTCTACTAGGTAGGTTTTTTTTTTTAAAGCTAACAAGGGATCAATTGGCTTATCACGTAGGCTTCCAACAAATATGACTTTTCAGGCTCAAAAGGGTTAACTACGGATAATTTCAATAGGTAGGATAATAATTTGGCTAGTGACTAATAAATAACAAAGATGGCCTAAGATCATTTCCTATCATCTAATTAAACACGTAGCTTCAAGCAAGATACGAAGCCAAGTTCTAGAATACGTGTGTATGAACGATACTCACAAGAATAAACTGAATCATGCAATTGGTCATGATTTCAAAAGGCTCAAAATCTCAAATGGCTATAGGAATGAACGAGCAATCCTAATAAAGTTACATAGCTAATCTTTCATGCACATAAATAAATTTCAAGTATCTCAATATCCAAGCACAATCTCAAACTGCTTCTCAAACACAATCACACAAAAATACCATCAAGTGCCAAGAAAAATCAGAAAATCATCATAGAGAACTAAAAATCAACTATACCAACACTAGGATTAACACAAAACAAATAAACACAAACAAAAACAACATGAAACCTGGAAAATCGTAAAAAATCGAACCCTCAACATCATCAAATAAATTGAAAATATTAAAAATCCGCAAAAAATCGACCCTCCAAGCAACAACACAATGCAAAAATTTTACTTCGGTACTACAAGACAAGGTATGTACGTAACCTCCCCCCAAACTCAGATCAAACAAAGTGAGAAACTAAGTTTGCAAATAAGTATATACCGTAGTCGAGCAATACCTAATAAAATTATTACACCAACACAGACATAGAAAAGCAATTAAACCAGGAGGGACAGCCCCCAACAGGCGCTCATGTTTAACGTCGGAGAGTCACGACGTAATACCTCAAGCTCATCGGAATGGCCATGGATATCTTTCATCCTTTCCATCGTATTCTACTCGCTGTGCTTCTTCATCAATCCAATACTTATGGCAAGGGATGGCCTCGTTGGCATTCTTAAAATTTATCTTGACCTTGCCAACCATGTTAAGATCAAATTTCATCAACCTCTTCATTCTACTCCACCACTTATTCCTTCTTCCGACGAAAATTCCCAACTTCTCTTCTAACTCCTTTTTATCCCTAAAAATATGTGAGGAATCATTAGGTAAAACAAAGTCAATAGAAATAATATCATCAAATTCAATGCAACTTAAAGAGTTTAAAGGTTTAGAAATGCTCATTTCATTCTTCAAGTCCTCTTCGGTTGCTTCATGACTTTGCTCTTCTTCTTTCTTTTCTTTTTCAACATCGTCAAATTCTTCATCAATCACTTCCTTTGCCTCAAAAATTGTCTCCAATTGATAGCTCAATTCGAGTGGAGCCGCTTGACTTAATCGAGTGGACTCCTCTTCGACTTCTTCTTCCTTAAACAATAACATAGGACCTTCAAACTGCATTCCAGGGCACAATGGAAAAACAATATCTTCTTCAAACTCTTCTTCATCCATTCTTTCCTCTTGTTGACCTTGAGAATTTAAACTTGAAGTGATGTTCGCAAGAAGATTGTTTATGTCTCTTGTTCTTTGATCAAACTCCTGCGATGCAACTTCCCTCTCCTGCGATTGAACTTTCATCTTTCTTTCTAGAGCTTCCAATATTCCCATGTTTTCTTCATGCTTCTTGATGGAAGTATCAAACGCGTCTTGTAATTCTTGGGAAACTCCAATCGATCCAGAATAAGTGTTCTCTTGATAAGGTTGATATAAACTTTCATTATAAGCACAAGACCATTCATCTTCATATCTGACTTGATTGTAGTACTGAGAATGACTTTGATTCACTAAAGAATCATAACCATAATTCCTCTCATCCATGTAATATGGAGAAGGAACCATAGCATTATGATTTTCATATCGTTTCAATATTTTGTCTATGCATGAAGAAGGATTCATAACATTTTGATTTTCATATCTTTTTAATATTTCGTCCATCTCAGTACCTCAAAAATAATTTATAGTCAGAATATATTCAAATAAGAAAAATAAAAAAAAGCAATAAAAAGTCCTAATTAAACTAGCAATAAAAGAAAAATAAATAATTAAGCCGTCCCCGGCAACGGCGCCAAAAACTTGATAGGCTTTTTCTGCGCACTATAATTTAATCCCCAAGTATGAAGGATATCAATTGTAGCGGTATGTGACCAAGTTAAATTATCGAACCCAAGGGACAACTAACTATTTATTTTCTAATTATACTAGCTTAATCAGAATAAGGTAACCGATTTTCAATGTTTTGTTGCGAATTAACTAAAATACTTAAATAATAAATAATTGAATTAATTAAAAGCAAGGAAAAATAACAACAAGTTTCTAATCAAGAGATGACAAACAGTCCTAAGGAATCAGGTATTGACCAATTAATTTGGGTTATTAAACTTACGATTGTTCATTCATGCAGTTTCACTGAAAATACACCACATATCCCTGTTATCCCACCGAATATGATTCGATTCTAAGCTAACAGTGTACTCTGGTTTAAATCCTAAGGTGCGCAAATATTACCAAGCCTTATTCCTAGATACTAATCAAAGCAAGCAACAATACCTCCGGATGGTAAGCCCGACTAACAAGATATTTTCTGGAATTACTACAAGGTTCTATTCACTTCCTACTTGATTGTCTAATTGCATTGTTCCACTAAACTAATCAAGCATTTGACATACCAGTTCATGAAATTAAAGTGCTTATAGCGGAGCTACTCTAATCCCTAACAGATAGACAATACCAATCATGAACGCACACAAGCTAACACAATAATCCAAGCATTATAGCGGATGTCATGAATATATTATGAAGACGTTACGAAGCAGATTAACATGTCTTAATAAAATAAGTAAAATCAAAAGCTCAACTGCATAAAATCCCAATCTTTGGTCTAAATCCCCAAATCAATCAAATCAATCCATCAAACCCTAGAACTGTATATAAAATTAGCCCATGAGATTACAAGCAATCCTCATGGCTAAGCAATTCATAACAATAATCAAAGTAAAAGAAAGAGAAAGATAGGAATTATGAAACCCTAGTGTAGACGTAGTCTTTCGTTCCTTCTCCGTCTCTCCAATTGCTCGATTCTTCCTCAATTAGCACTTGGAACCCTCTTGAAAGTGGATGGATGGTGAAATCAGGTTGTCAATCTGATATGGAAGGATTGGAGGTGTGAATTGATGATGGGTTATGGATGGGTTCTCTCCAATTTGTGTCTTGATCTCCCTAATTGTTTCTTGGACTGATGCAGGGTTTTTTCGCGATCAAAACTGCTTCAGAATCGCAATTTGAGGGTATATATACGCTGCTGCATCGAACAGGTCTCGTCTGGGCCCGATTTTGGGTCGCTCAACACCTTGCTCGAGCCGAGCTCATGGCCGAGAGGCCCCCAAACCAGCCGAGCAGCATATGGGTGAAATGGGAACGTCGTGTAGGTTCTGAGGGCATCCCACTCGGCTGGAAATTCGCAAAATGTTGGTCCCGCTCGAGCCGAGCTGCCTCCCGAGCTGCGGAGACTGCACTGCGCGACTTCACCGTTTTGAGCATAACTTCTTCATACGGACTCCAATTTGAATGATTTTTGCGCTCACGTATTCCTCTTTTCCTTGGCTTTCTATCCATATAAAGAACTCTGAGAAACTCTAACATTTGAATATGTAAAAAGTCATGTAAAGTGGCTGCTCGGTACAGCATGTGCGACGTTAGCACTTTGATCATAACTTTCTCGTTTGGAATCCAATTGGGGTGTTCTTTATGTCAAAATGACCCTCTCTTCTGTGTCTTTCCAACCATATATCATATGATCAATTTGGACTCCTATAAGAATACAGAAATTTGTGCAACCTCGGCACCTTGCTCGAGCCGAGCTCATGGGCGAGAGGACCCCAAACCAGCCGAGCAGCATATGGGTGAAATGGAAACGTCGTGTAGGCTCTGAGGGCATCCCACTTGGCTGGAAATTCGCAAAATGTTGGTCCTGCTCGAGCCGAGCGGCCTCCCGAGCTGCGGAGACTGCACTGCGCGACTTCACCGTTTTGAGCATAACTTCTTCATACGGACTCCAATTTGAATGATTTTTACGCTCACGTGTTCCTCTTTTCCTTGGCTTTCTATCCATATAAAGAAATCTGAGAAACTCTAACATTTGAATATGTAAAAAGTCATGTAAAGTGGCTGCTCGGTACAGCATGTGCGATGTTAGCACTTTGATCATAACTTTCTCGTTTGGAATCCAATTGGGGTGTTCTTTATGTCAAAACGACCCTCTCTTCTGTGTATTTCCAACCATATATCATATGATCAATTTGGACTTCTATAAGAATACAGAAATTTGTGCAACATGGACTGTATTTTTCAGCATTCCTTCTCACTTTCACTCCTCATTCTAACTTTGAACTTTTGATCATGTTTTACCCTTCAAAACTCAACAAAACACCTTAGTAGCATCTTAATTATGCAAGATATGAAAACCATGCCATTCTATACAAAATCATGGCCACATTCTATCAAAAACGGTGTAATGTGAGACCTAAAATACGTTAAATTCCACTCTCAACAAACCCCCAAACTTACCTGTTGCTCGTCCCGAGGCAACGACATATAAAACCAATAGAGTAATTGAGAGGAAATTTCACAACTTCACATCCAAGAAAATATAACAATTCAAAAATCATACTTCAAATACTAAGACAACCATCCATCTAAGAACATACAATTCAAATCAACTACTTCACTTTTTCGGAATGCTCATCCACCATTCTCACGGGTAGTATTTACGCTCATCGCTAAAGTGTGAGATATACACTTCAGGGTAAGGTGTTTACACTCAAAGTCAATTCAAACACATGCGTAACCATAAGCTTGGCAATCATCTCAACTCTCGACTAAAGGAATAATTTCAACAATAGGATCACAAAGGTCTTGCATTAGGTTGTAATGTTGGCTCTTTGGTAAAGGTAGGGAGTATATGGATAAGGTGACTCAATCACTAGTAGAGAATCAAAGAAGACTTACAGCTTTTCAACAAACATCTTTACTTTCTTCTTTCTTCTTCATCGCTCTTCAATGCTTCTTGCAATTTGATTCCTCCTTCACTTTTGAACACCACATCCTTACTTGAAAATTTTTTTCTTCTTCCCTCTTTTCTTTTCTCTTTTTTTTTTCAAATAAGGGTACCAGTTTCAGGCACTACCCTTTTCATGGGGTACCAGTTTCGGGCACTACCCCTTTATGCAACAATTTAACCACTCTCTTCAACAATTTTCATCACTTCCAACTTATTCTCCTTTTATGTTTCTTCACAAGACACCAAATTGACTTCTTCAACTCTCTACTAGGTAGGTTTTTTTTTTTAAAGCTAACAAGGGATCAATTGGCTTATCACGTAGGCTTCCAACAAATATGACTTTTCAGGCTCAAAAGGGTTAACTACGGATAATTTCAATAGGTAGGATAATAATTTGGCTAGTGACTAATAAATAACAAAGATGACCTAAGATCATTTCCTATCATCTAATTAAACACGTAGCTTCAAGCAAGATACGAAGCCAAGTTCTAGAATACGTGTGTATGAACGATACTCACAAGAATAAACTGAATCATGCAATTGGTCATGATTTCAAAAGGCTCAAAATCTCAAATGGCTATAGGAATGAACGAGCAATCCTAATAAAGTTACATAGCTAATCTTTCATGCACATAAATAAATTTCAAGTATCTCAATATCCAAGCACAATCTCAAACTGCTTCTCAAACACAATCACACAAAAATACCATCAAGTGCCAAGAAAAATCAGAAAATCATCATAGAGAACTAAAAATCAACTATACCAACACTAGGATTAACACAAAACAAATAAACACAAACAAAAACAACATGAAACCTGGAAAATCGTAAAAAATCGAACCCTCAACATCATCAAATAAATTGAAAATATTAAAAATCCGCAAAAAATCGACCCTCCAAGCAACAACACAATGCAAAAATTTTACTTCGGTACTACAAGACAAGGTATGTACGTAACCTCCCCCCAAACTCAGATCAAACAAAGTGAGAAACTAAGTTTGCAAATAAGTATATACCGTAGTCGAGCAATACCTAATAAAATTATTACACCAACACAGACATAGAAAAGCAATTAAACCAGGAGGGACAGCCCCCAACAGGCGCTCATGTTTAACGTCGGAGAGTCACGACGTAATACCTCAAGCTCATCGGAATGGCCATGGATATCTTTCATCCTTTCCATCGTATTCTACTCGCTGTGCTTCTTCATCAATCCAATACTTATGGCAAGGGATGGCCTCGTTGGCATTCTTAAAATTTATCTTGACCTTGCCAACCATGTTAAGATCAAATTTCATCAACCTCTTCATTCTACTCCACCACTTATTCCTTCTTCCGACGAAAATTCCCAACTTCTCTTCTAACTCCTTTTTATCCCTAAAAATATGTGAGGAATCATTAGGTAAAACAAAGTCAATAGAAATAATATCATCAAATTCAATGCAACTTAAAGAGTTTAAAGGTTTAGAAATGCTCATTTCATTCTTCAAGTCCTCTTCGGTTGCTTCATGACTTTGCTCTTATTCTTTCTTTTCTTTTTCAACATCGTCAAATTCTTCATCAATCACTTCCTTTGCCTCAAAAATTGTCTCCAATTGATAGCTCAATTCGAGTGGAGCCGCTTGACTTAATCGAGTGGACTCCTCTTCGACTTCTTCTTCCTTGAACAACAACATAGGACCTTCAAACTGCATTCCAGGGCACAATGGAAAAACAATATCTTCTTCAAACTCTTCTTCATCCATTCTTTCCTCTTGTTGACCTTGAGAATTTAAACTTGAAGTGATGTTCGCAAGAAGATTGTTTATGTCTCTTGTTCTTTGATCAAACTCCTGCGATGCAACTTCCCTCTCCTGCGATTGAACTTTCATCTTTCTTTCTAGAGCTTCCAATATTCCCATGTTTTCTTCATGCTTCTTGATGGAAGTATCAAACGCGTCTTGTAATTCTTGGGAAACTCCAATCGATCCAGAATAAGTGTTCTCTTGATAAGGTTGATATAAACTTTCATTATAAGCACAAGACCATTCATCTTCATATCTGACTTGATTGTAGTACTGAGAATGACTTTGATTCACTAAAGAATCATAACCATAATTCCTCTCATCCATGTAATATGGAGAAGGAACCATAGCATTATGATTTTCATATCGTTTCAATATTTTGTCTATGCATGAAGAAGGATTCATAACATTTTGATTTTCATATCTTTTTAATATTTCGTCCATCTCAGTACCTCAAAAATAATTTATAGTCAGAATATATTCAAATAAGAAAAATAAAAAAAGCAATAAAAAGTCCTAATTAAACTAGCAATAAAAGAAAAATAAATAATTAAGCCGTCCCCGGCAACGGCGCCAAAAACTTGATAGGCTTTTTCTGCGCACTATAATTTAATCCCCAAGTATGAAGGATATCAATTGTAGCGGTATGTGACCAAGTTAAATTATCGAACCCAAGGGACAGCTAACTATTTATTTTCTAATTATACTAGCTTAATCAGAATAAGGTAACCGATTTTTAATGTTTTGTTGCGAATTAACTAAAATACTTAAATAATAAATAATTGAATTAATTAAAAGCAAGGAAAAATAACAACAAGTTTCTAATCAAGAGATGACAAACAGTCCTAAGGAATCAGGTATTGACCAATTAATTTGGGTTATTAAACTTACAATTGTTCATTCATGCAGTTTCACTGAAAATACACCACATATCCCTGTTATCCCACCGAATATGATTCGATTCTAAGCTAACAGTGTACTCTGGTTTAAATCCTAAGGTGCGCAAATATTACCAAGCCTTATTCCTAGATACTAATCAAAGCAAGCAACAATACCTCCGGATGGTAAGCCCGACTAACAAGATATTTTCTGGAATTACTACAAGGTTCTATTCACTTCCTACTTGATTGTCTAATTGCATTGTTCCACTAAACTAATCAAGCATTTGACATACCAGTTCATGAAATTAAAGTGCTTATAGCGGAGCTACTCTAATCCCTAACAGATAGACAATACCAATCATGAACGCACACAAGCTAACACAATAATCCAAGCATTATAGCGGATGTCATGAATATATTATGAAGACGTTACGAAGCAGATTAACATGTCTTAATAAAATAAGTAAAATCAAAAGCTCAACTGCATAAAATCCCAATCTTTGGTCTAAATCCCCAAATCAATCAAATCAATCCATCAAACCCTAGAACTGTATATAAAATTAGCCCATGAGATTACAAGCAATCCTCATGGCTAAGCAATTCATAACAATAATCAAAGTAAAAGAAAGAGAAAGATAGGAATTATGAAACCCTAGTGTAGACGTAGTCTTTCGTTCCTTCTCCGTCTCTCCAATTGCTCGATTCTTCCTCAATTAGCACTTGGAACCCTCTTGAAAGTGGATGGATGGTGAAATCAGGTTGTCAATCTGATATGGAAGGATTGGAGGTGTGAATTGATGATGGGTTATGGATGGGTTCTCTCCAATTTGTGTCTTGATCTCCCTAATTGTTTCTTGGACTGATGCAGGGTTTTTTCGCGATCAAAACTGCTTCAGAATCGCAATTTGAGGGTATATATACGCTGCTGCATCGAACAGGTCTCGTCTGGGCCCGATTTTGGGTCGCTCAACACCTTGCTCGAGCCGAGCTCATGGCCGAGAGGCCCCCAAACCAGCCGAGCAGCATATGGGTGAAATGGGAACGTCGTGTAGGTTCTGAGGGCATCCCACTCGGCTGGAAATTCGCAAAATGTTGGTCCCGCTCGAGCCGAGCGGCCTCCCGAGCTGCGGAGACTGCACTGCGCGACTTCACCGTTTTGAGCATAACTTCTTCATACGGACTCCAATTTGAATGATTTTTGCGCTCACGTATTCCTCTTTTCCTTGGCTTTCTATCCATATAAAGAACTCTGAGAAACTCTAACATTTGAATATGTAAAAAGTCATGTAAAGTGGCTGCTCGGTACAGCAAGTGCGACGTTAGCACTTTGATCATAACTTTCTCGTTTGGAATCCAATTGGGGTGTTCTTTATGTCAAAATGACCCTCTCTTCTGTGTCTTTCCAACCATATATCATATGATCAATTTGGACTCCTATAAGAATACAGAAATTTGTGCAACCTCGGCACCTTGCTCGAGCCGAGCTCATGGGCGAGAGGACCCCAAACCAGCCGAGCAGCATATGGGTGAAATGGGAACGTCGTGTAGGCTCTGAGGGCATCCCACTTGGCTGGAAATTCGCAAAATGTTGGTCCTGCTCGAGCCGAGCGGCCTCCCGAGCTGCGGAGACTGCACTGCGCGACTTCACCGTTTTGAGCATAACTTCTTCATACGGACTCCAATTTGAATGATTTTTACGCTCACGTGTTCCTCTTTTCCTTGGCTTTCTATCCATATAAAGAACTCTGAGAAACTCTAACATTTGAATATGTAAAAAGTCATGTAAAGTGGCTGCTCGGTACAGCATGTGCGATGTTAGCACTTTGATCATAACTTTCTCGTTTGGAATCCAATTGGGGTGTTCTTTATGTCAAAACGACCCTCTCTTCTGTGTATTTCCAACCATATATCATATGATCAATTTGGACTTCTATAAGAATACAGAAATTTGTGCAACATGGACTGTATTTTTCAGCATTCCTTCTCACTTTCACTCCTCATTCTAACTTTGAACTTTTGATCATGTTTTACCCTTCAAAACTCAACAAAACACCTTAGTAGCATCTTAATTATGCAAGATATGAAAACCATGCCATTCTATACAAAATCATGGCCACATTCTATCAAAAACGGTGTAATGTGAGACCTAAAATACGTTAAATTCCACTCTCAACACCTGTAAAGAGAAGAGAGAAGGGAGATGAGATGAAGCTGACAAAGATAAAACCCGGCGCGCTCTACTCCTTGGAGCATCACATTACTATCTTCATTGCGCCAATCATCGAAATCCCTCTGCAAGCTATCCACCTTCCTATCCAAAGCTTCGTAATTATCATTCAAATCTCCCAACCTCTGATCCATAACCACATAGTTGGCATGCAACGCATTGTAATGTAGGTCGAGCTCCGCATAGCTCGTAGTAAGCAAGCCCAAATGGTGGTTCATCTCCCTCTGATTGTTGTTCAGATTGAAAAGGTGCTCATTCATCGACCGAAACTACTCTCTGTAGAACTCATCAGAACTGCCCCAATGCTGCTGCTGTGGATGTGGTGGTGGTGGTGGCATCTCATGCTGCTGCTGATGCTGTATATCCGAATCAGGATATGCATAAAAGGCTCATCTCCATGCATCTCCTCAACTTCAAACAAGCATGCTCCCAACTCCATTTGTTCATATAATTAAACCATGAATCCATAAACATGCTATTCCATTTTCACTTCAAAATTCAACTGTCCAACAAGAATTTTCAACATTTTCACTATTCACTTCACCTTCATCACTTAAGCATGCAATTATCTAACTTCACAAATCCACAAAAAGTCTAACATGCTTCTCTTCACCACACAAATTGCTCAACAACTTCAAATAGAATATCAAGGTCTAAACAAAAATCAACAATTAAAATCGAACCCATCACTTGTTCATAAGAAATTCCAAATAAAAATCCAAATTACACCATAAATCTACATAAAACAGGTCCAATCAACTTACCCTCTTAAAATCAAGAAATAGACTTTCAATTGTAGGGTAATAGGGTCAAGAGAACGTAGCTTTCGATCCATCCATGGCTTAGTATGAACAAGAGATGAAAATTCTCTTTTTAGGTGTAAAACCCTAGTTTTACAACTAGAAAATCCCAAATCCATGAGAAATCAAGTGTGGGAAGGGTGGAAACTGGTTTAATCAAAGTTGAATGAAGTGAAATAAAAGTTCGAAAAAGAGGGTTTTTGGTTCGGAGGGAGTTCGAGTGCTGGTGGTGTGAAGAATGAATAAAACGAGGTTGAAAAATAAGAATATATCGCGACTTACCTGGTCTGATTTAAGTTGAACCACAGTGTCGTGGTCAAACTAGCCTGTAAAATTTCTCTGGAGTCTGGTTCGACTCGAACCACAGGCCGAACCAAAGCCTCGAGGTCGAACCACTCTATACCAATTTCTCTGATTCCTTGTTCGACTCGAACAGAACATTGAACCATAGCATTAGGGTCGAACCATCTTGTAACAAAATTTTAGGTTTATGTTCGACCCGAACCAGTGGTCAAACCACTAGCTTTTTGGTTGAACCATCCACCTAAACAATTTCATAAAAAATCAATCCTAGTTCGACTCGAACCATCTGGTTTAACTTACAGAATATGGTCAAACTAGCCTTCTGTTCCTCCAACAATGATTCTTCTTCATCCCCTGCAAACTTCAAGCTAAAAAACGATCATTAGGTACCAAAACAGAGCAAAACTATAGCTAGAGTACCAAAATTAGGACTCAAATAATCATGTGTATACTCCGCATACTACGTAATAAATAAAACACCACTGAACATTAGGCAAATTGCAAAAAAATTGACACATCAATCCCGATTAAAGTTTTAATATACCGCAAAAAATCAATTCCCCTAATAAACGTTACAAAGAAAAAATTATACTATCGGTGCTACGATGAGGTAAGTACATCACACCCCCCCAAACTTAGTAGAAACTATAGTCGAAACTAAGTTTGCAAAGAGATGTAATTTCCGATATGTAAGCACGTTGAATATAAAAATTTCTTACTCACACTAATGAAATAAAGCAGTAAAACAGGAGGGAAAGCCCCCAAAGGGGGCACTCTTGTTTAACGTCGGAGAGTCACGATGGTACCAAATCAATGTAAGGTATCCTCAAAGATGACGCAAGCATCATTCGGCGACTTATAATGCTTCAATTGATGCCCATTCGCCGCTATGATGTCTCCGTCTTTGTCCATGATCTCAAAACTCCCCCTCTGCAGGCTCTATGGATAATGAAAGGTCCCGTCCACTTTGATTTCAATTTTCTTGCAAAAAGCTTCAAACGAGAGTTAAACAGTAATACCTCATCACCTTGCTTGAACACCTTGTAAGTGATCTTGGAATCATACCATTTATTCATTCTTTCCTTGTAGATCACCGAATTCTTGAAAGCTTGATTTCTGAACTCGTCTAGTTGATTGATATGAGCCAACCTCAACTCCTTTTGCTCCTTAAAAGAAAACTTCATACTTCTCATGGCCCAGAAAGACTTGTGTTGAATCTCTACGGGTAAGTGGCCCAGCTTCTAATAGATAATTTGATAAGGTGACATGTCTAGCCAATCTTGTATGCAGTTCGAAACTCCCACAGAACATAATCGAGCTTCGTAGCCCAATCTTTCCTATTAGTTCTGACTACCTTCTCTAAAATTTGTTTCACTTGTCAATTAAAGACTTTGGCTTGCCCATTAGCTTGAGGGTGATAAGGTGTAGTAACCCTATGCTTAATACCATACTCCTTGAGAACTCTTTCAATAAGCTTATTGATGAAGTGGGAACCTCCATCACTTACTAGTGCTCTAGGAACTCCATAGCGGGAAAATATACGTTTCTTCAAGAACGATAACACAGTCTTAGCATCATTCATACGAGTAGAAATTGCTTCCACCCACTTAGAAACATAATCCACTGTTAGAAGGATGTAGAGAAATCCATTAGACAGGGGAAAAGGCCCCATAAAATTGATTCCCCATACATCAAAGATTTCAACAACAATTCTCAGCTGAAGTGGCATCTCATCTCTTCTACTTATGTTTTCCATCCTTTGACATCTATCGCATGTCGCTACGTACATAGGATTCACAATCTTTAAACAAAGTAGGCCAATAAAGAGTAGATTGAAGTACATTCGCTGCAGTCTTTTGGGCTCCGAAGTGCCCCCGTTAGGTCGTGAATGGCAAAAATCAAGAAAACTCTCCATCTTAATCTCAGGCACACACCTACGGATGATAGAATCCATACAAATCTTGTAGACGAACAAATCATACCATATAAAATTCTCAACATCTCTCTTAAATTTTGCTAGTTGATACATATTGAGATCTTTCGAAATTTCACCTACTGCAATGTAATTGATATAATCCGTGTATCATGGATTTATTCCTTGAGCAGCTACTACACAGGCTTTCTCTGCTCCTTCAGCAAACACCGCCATAATCTTCTCATCAGGGAACATCTCCTCTATGTAATTAAAAGAATCATCACAATGCTCCCATGTCTCCAATCTTGATAGGTGATCCGCCAACACATTCTCTGTACCTTTCTTATTCTGGATCTCTATATCAAACTCTTGCAGAAGAAGAATCCATCTAATGATCCTTGACTTCGCTTCCTCCTTCTCCATCAAGTACCTGATCGCAGAATGATCCGTGCACACTATAGTCTTCATGCCACCAAATACTATCAAAACTTATTGAATACATACACAACAGCTAGAAACTCCTTTTCAGTGACAATGTAGTTCTTTTGTGCTGCATCAAAAGTCTTACTCGCAAAATAAATGGCGCAAAATTTCTTCTCTCTCAACTGTCCAAGCACCACTCCAAGTGCTAAATCACTTGCATCACACATAAGTACAAATGGCTAAGTCCAATCCGGTGTGATCAAGATAGGTGCAGTAATAAGTGCCTCCTTCAAAATTGGAAAAGCTGTTAGACATTCATCATAAAAATTAAATGGAACATCCTTTTCAAGTATGTGAGACAACGGCTTGGAGTATTTCGAGAATTCTTTAATAAATCTTCTATAAAATCCAGCGTGTCCAAGGAAGGACCGCACTCCCTTCTCATTAGTGGGTGATGAGTGTTTTCTCAACACACAATTAATCCCCAAGTATGGATGTTATTGTAGCTTTGATAAGCGACCAAGTTATATTTATCGAACCCAAAGAATGTATTACTATTAATTTAATTATAATCTATCTTATTAAGACTAGGTTTGCAGTAAAGTTGTGGAATAATTAATTAACTACTAAACAAATAATTAAAATAGAAATTAAAATAAACAATCAGTAAAGATTAAACGGAGGTGATAAAGTGAGAAATTAGGTAGTTCTTCGGGCAATCTAGTTTCACTCATTAATTTTCCTTTCATGTATCAATGTCCGACTCTGCCTTGTGGAATATGAACGCATCACTAAACCATGCAAATCTACTCTATAGACACAAGTAAATAGGTGTGTAACACGTGTGGATATCCTTGGAGCAAGAGATATTACTCATCCCCCTTTCTAGGTACTATCAGTATCAATTATTTCCTGTGTACTAACTACTCTAACCCAATATGATCTTCCTTTATAGGTACTATGAAGTTATTCTCTTTGTCCTACTTATTAACCTGAATCTGATTCAATTAACAAGTATTTATATAAGATAGTTCTAATGAAGCTTTGGAGTCCCCTCACTTAGAATCATAACATAAAATCCTGCTCAATAGTAAACGCACTCAATCAATAATCAAGATATGTATTCAGACTCTACATAATAATTAATGATGCACAAAACAACTCTGAGTATGAATTAAAAAGGCATAGTTCTTACATAAAATAAATCACAAGTAGTGTTGTACGGAGTATACACACGAAAGTTCAATTAAATCATAAAACCTTCATAAACCCTAGAACTACCGAAGAGGTACTAGCCCATGATTGATCGAAGAACAATCATGGTGGTTGGATAGATCTTACCCATAGTCTTGAAAATTACTAGATAAATTAAGATGCGAAGTAAATCCTAGATGTGGGCGCCATCGCGTCTCTCTTAGTCTTGAATCTTCACTCGGTTCTCACTTGATTCGATAGAAGAATCTCTCTCCACAGCTCCTCCGATGATGGTAGGGTTTGGGTGTTGTGTAGAATGAATGTGGTGCCTTGTTGATGCGTAGGGTCTTCCTTTTATACTTTCAGCTCCTCCAATGGACCTCTAATGGGCTTTTTAAGTGAAAACACGTACGGAAGGTGTAAAAATACGGATTTGGAGACATTCTGGGTGGTGGTTTGACCAAAACCCTATGTCAAACCAAATGCCCCCTGGTCGAACCAGGGTCGAATCAATTTAACACAGTCTCAGGCATTTGGTTTCGACCATGGTTCGACCTTCATGGATGGTCGAACCATGTCATTGGGATCGAACCACACTGTAACAAACTCTCAGGTTCCTGGTCTGACCCGAACCAGTGGTCGAACCACAAGTTTTTTGGTCAAACCAAATGCCTAAACACCTATTTTCTGGTTCCGAGCACTTCTGTCCTATTTTCCATCAAAAATCCGCTTAAACGGCCTCAAACGCACCTGATCCGTGACTTTCCACTACATATCTCGATTTATCTCGACTTAAGATCAAATCACACATCATTATCACAAAAATCAGAGCTTAAATTATGTGAAATTTCACTCTCATCAAATCCCCAAACTTACATGTTGCTCGTCCTGAGGCAACGAAATAAAAAATAATAAAAGTAAGTGCAAAATTCATGAGGCTATCAAGTCATGTACAATACATACCTACACATGTAATTCTATCAATTTAAAACAAGTACTACTCGCATCATACATTTCATTATGTAAAAACATCACTCAATTATAATACGCTTCGGAGTGCCAAGTCATCTAGCTCACAAGATAAATGTTTACTCTCGCTCTCAAGTGTAAATTATGTACACTTAAATGGTTAACATATACGCTCAAAATCAATTCATATTTCCACATAACCATAAGCTTGGCAAGGGTCTCAAAAATCAACTCATAATCGTTTTATCACTAGGATCACAAAGGACTTGATTTTGGGTTGTAATGTTGGCTCTTTGGTGTAGGTAGGAAAATATAGATAAAGTGACTAATTCACTAGTAGAGAATTACCTTGGAGCTTTGCTTTTCATCAAACAGATTCCTCTTCTCCATCTTTATTCTCATGATCTTTTACGATTCTTCTTTTTCCTTCTTCACTTGGAATCAACATCTTTCTTTTCTTTGAACATAAGGGTACCGATGTTTGGGAACTACCCTTCTAAGAAGTTGGGGTACCAGTTTCGGGCACTACCCCTAAACAAGATTTAACCATATATTTTTCTTCACTATCACCAATTTTTCCTTTACTTTCTTCTTACTTTCAACGCTTGAAACTTATTCACCTCAACTCTCTACTAGTGAGTATGGTAGCTATAGGCTCAAATAAAGGTAATAAGTCTTTTTAATCTAAGGTTTGCCAAAGAAAAAACTTTTAAAGGCTCAACGGGGATTCCAATGATTTTCACAGTATATGTGAAGGTAAAAATTTGGCTAAGTAACTCAAAAAACCATAATGGCCTAAGATCATGTCCTAATAACTAACAATCATAAGTCTCACACAAGTCTCCAGGCAAAGTTCTAGAATATGGATATATGAACGATACTCACAAGAATAAACTATCATGCATGATGGAGCATGATTTCATAAGGCTCAAGTTCTCACATGGGTAACAGATTTCCTAAGCACTCTTCATAGAATATAATCAAGATCGATTCCATAGTGAATTCCACATATTTAACAAGTTATACATGCTTCTCATTAACAAAATCAACACATGCAAAATACAAATGCAACGTACTTATCAAAGAGTCAACAACCCATCATAACAATCCAAATCAAGTCTCACCAATCAAATCCAACATCAAAATCAGTATAAAATATCAGTACATGCCACTCACGCCACCAAATACCCAACCTGTCAAGAGGAAAGAGAAAGGGGATGAGATGAAGCAAGCAAAGATGAAAACCTGGCACCCTCTACTCCTGTAGAGCATCATCATCACTATCCCCATTGCGCCAATCATCAAAATCCCTCTGCAAGCTATCCATCTTCCTATCCAAAGCCTCATATTTATCATTCAAATCTCCCAACCTCTGATCCATAACCACATAGTTGGCATACAACGCATTATAACGCATGTCGAGTGCAGCATAGCTCGTAATAAACAAGCCTAACTGGTGGTTCGTCTCCCTCTGATTGTTGTTCAGGTTGACTAGGTGCTTATTCATCAATCGAACTCTCTATAATAATCATCAGAACCGCCCCAATGCTGTTGCTGTGGCTGCTTTGGATGTGGTGGTGGTGGCATCTCATGTTATTGCTGATGTGGTATATCCATATCAGGATGCACAATAGGCTCCTTTCCATGCATCTCCTTACCGTGCTCTTCATTCTGAGGCTGCTGCGGATGCTCCTGCTGCTGCTGCGCTTGGTGTATTATCATTTGCAGCTCTTAATACTGCCCAGCAGCGTATATCTGAGCTACAGTCCTCCAATCTCCTCGCCTTATGCACACTACAGATATAGCCTCATGCGCCAAAGTGTTCATCAACATATTTTCGTTTAACCTGACCATAGTCAAACCCCTCACATCATACGAAAACATGAAAGCATAAGGGTTAGAACCCCTAGTAAACAACCAGTCTCCATCTAGATGCAAAGCAAATCCAGCTCGATCACATGCACTCATCACTAGATTAGGAACATCCAAAATAAGAGTAATACGGGTGAAATTCATGTGGTACGACTCAGCCACGGGAATAAGAAATCCTCCAATATTCACTCTTTGAAAAGAGTAACTCCTGAACCTATACAACTGCTGAATCAAGTATTCACTCACATTAAACTGCACTCCATTCATCATACACCATAAGACATACAACTCCCCCCTGGATAGGCAACTCCCTTTAGATCGGGCAAACAACGTATTGCTCAAAACTCTATTCATATATCTGATAACGGGATTATGAATCATTGTAGCACGAGCCTCCTTAGAAACAAAGTCCATATCTTCTCCTGAAATAGGTCTCCAGAACTCATTTGGCTTGAATTGACCATTCTCATTCCTAGAAATCCCCCTAAGAGTTCCTAGCAACACATTAAAATCCTTTGATGTCCATGCCCTCCTTTCACCTCCATGCTGAAATGAGCATTCATGAGGAAGAAGACTAAGACCCTTCTTAATTGTAATTGAACACAACACCTCTACAGTCACATGAAAGTAAATAGGCCTTTTCAACTTCATGAAATGACGGATGCCCACCTGATCGAACATCCATATTATGTCATCAAGGATATTCATTGTCACCATGGCCTCATCATTTTGGTACCTTGTACGAGTAATCTTATCAGACATCGCACCCCATCTATCCTTAATTTCATCCCACTCCTCCATCTCAATGTGGAAATTCCTTGGCAACCTCTCCTTAAGCCTTAACTTCTTAGTCATCTCGTTTTCACGAGGCTACCTATCCTCTCTCTTCTTGGAGTGGGTTTCGGCGGCCTTCTCTTTTCCTACAAAAGTAAGACTTCATTACCAAACAAATTCAAGAAAAGAAAAACCAACCAAAGATAAAATCTAATTATACACTAAACTCTACTCAAGACTTCAAGTTGTTCATGTATAATCAATTTCAAACAAGCATGCTCCCAACTCCATTTGTTCATAAAATTAAACCATGAATCCATAAACATGCTATTCCATTTTCACTTCAAAATTCAACTCTCCAACAAGAATTTTCAATAATTTCATCATTCACTTCACCTTCCTCACTTAAGCATGCAATTATACCAAAGTTTTAACATGCTTTTCTTCGCCACACAAATTGCTCAACAACTTCAAATAGAACATCAAGGTCTAAACAAAAATAAACAATTACAATCTGACCCATCACTTGTTCATAAGAAATTTCAAACAAAAATCCAAATTACATCATGAATCCACATAAAAATGAGTTCAATCAACTTACCCACTTAAAATTAAGTAATAGACTTTCAATCCTAGGGTAAAAGGGCCAAGAGAACATACCTTTCGATCCAGCCATGGCTTAGTATGAACAAGAGATGAAAGTTTCCCAACTTGGATGGAAAAACCCTAGTTTTACAACTAGAAATCCCCAAATCCGTGAGAAATCAAGTATGCGAAGGTTGAAAAGTGGTTTAATCGGAGTGGAATGAAGTGAAATCGAAGTTGGGAAGAGAGGGCTTTCGATTCGGAGGGGATTCGAGTGCGGATGGTGCGAAGAATGAATGGAATAAGGCTGAAATCAGATTTAAAACACTAATTACCTGGATTGATTCTACTCAAACTAGCTGGCCGAACCACTCTGTACCAATTTCTCTAATTCTCGATTTGACTCGAACTAGACATCGAACCATAGCATCAGGGTTGAATTGGCCTGTAACAAAGTTTCAGGTTTCTGGTTCGACCCGAACCAGTGGTCGAACCACACGTCATTGGTCAAACCATCCACCTGGAACAATTGCTCAGAAATTCCTCAACAGGTTCGACTCAAAGCAGCTAGTTCGACTTACTCAACATGGTCGAACTGGCCTTCTGTTCCTCCAAAAATGATTCTTATTCATCCCCTGCAAATTTCAAGCTCAAAAGCGATTATTAGGTACCAACACAGATCAAAACTATAACTAGAGAACCACAATTAAGACTCAATAATTCATGTTTATGCACTCTGCATACTACGTAAAAAATAAAACACCACTGAATATTAGGCAAATTGCAAAAAAAATCAACACATCAACACCGATTAAAGTTTTAATATGCCGCAAAAAATTAACTCCCCTAACAGACATTACAAAGAAAAGATTATACTCTCGGTGCTACGATGAGGTAAGTACACCACACCCCCCAAACTTAGTAAAAACTATAGTTGAAACTAAGTTTGCAAAGAGATGTAATCATCTAGATAGGCATACTTCAAGTGCTCCGATAGCGATTTCAACTCCTCTTTTTTTCCTCTTTTGCTGTGCTCTCTCTATCCAATGACAAGTACTTTCTAGTCCACTTTACCTCTTCAATCTTGGTTCTTTCTTATTCATACATGTCATCACCCAAAGCAAGTAAATTTTCAAGAAATTAAATACATACCTCATTAGAGAGCTCATCTAGCTCTGTGGTGGGAAAAGTAAGAGACTCCGCTAAGCATGTCTCTAAGAGATCCTTTGAAAGGATCAATGACATATCTTCCTTCAAAATCTCCTCCATCACATCAATGCTGTGACATTGCATCTCCATCGGAATCTTTATTGCTTTATCAAGGTTGAACATAACCTCTTCTTTATACATCCTTAGCCTTAGCTCACCCTTTTGAACATCAATCATAGCTCCAGCAGTGGCAAGGAATGGTCTTCCTAAGATAAGAGGGACATTATCCTTGTCATCTTCCATCTCGAGCACTAGAAAGTCCACATAAAATACCAGTTTCTCTACTTTCACTATAACATCTTCAATCACACCCTTCGGAAAAGTCATATACCTATCCGCAAATTGTAGAGCAACTGTGGTGGAAGTTAACTACTCCAAACCAAGCCTTTGAAATATTGACAAAGGCATCAAATTGATGCTTGCCCCAAGATCACACAAGGCTCATCGTGCTGGCCCCTTTCCAATTTCACATAGAATGGTGAAGCTTCCCGGATCCTTTAACTTAGCTGGCAACTTCATCTGAATGATTGAGCTGCAGTTCCCTGATAAATTCACAGTTTTAATTCCGTTCAAGCTTCTCTTCTTCAAAAGTATATCCTTTAGAAAGCGGGCATACTATGGCATCTCCAAGATTGCTTTAGAGAAAAGAATGCTCAAGCTTATCTTGTTTATGATATCTGAAAACTTTTTAAACTTTTCTTCCAATTCCTTCTTGACTAACCTGAAAGGAAACGGAGGAGGTATCTTTGTCTTAGGAATTCTCCATTCATCACATTCAACCTTCTCCACTTTGTTCTTCTCAACTCTCAATCTCTTTGTTATTTTCCACTTTTTTTCCACTATAAGCTCAGTATTTTGCCCTTAGGATAGCACTGGAGTACCATTAACATTAGGTAAGGCATTCTGCATGAAAAATGGTGCTGGAAAGAATGATTCGACCTCGGTTCGACCTTGAGTATTGGTTGAACCAGGTATGTAATGATCGAACCGGACATCAGAAAGTTCATCATCTCTCGTATAGGTCAGTTTGACCTTCAGGGTTGGTCGAACCAAGGCTGTGTTTGTCGAACTAAACATCAGAAGGTTCAGAATCTCGTGGACAGGCTAGTTCGACCATGGTTCAACCTTCAGGATTGGTCGAACCAGGTCGTAATGGTCGAACTGACCATCAGAAAGCTCCGGAGAATGCCCAGGTGCTTGTTTGACTTAGTTGATATAAATCGACCTGATATTTTGGTCAAACCATGGTCGAATCGAGCTCCTAGAGCTCCAGAATTTATCTCCGGCATCATCGGTCCCTCATACTGTATTCCAGACATTAACATGATGACATGGCACTCTTTCGGGTTTATTATACTTTGGGATAAGAACTTTCCCTTCTCTACCATTTGTGTTAACTATTTCACATTCCCGGCCATTTGTCCCATCAACAATGACAAGTCCTTCATCTGCTTAGATAGATCCTCATTATTTGCATCTATTTTTGCCTCTAATTTAATCTCTAGACGATCCACTCTTGTATCATTCCTCGCCATGTACCTATTCACTGTATCCTCAAAACCAGGTTTTCCTTCTTCGATCTTAGCACCCGGATCGACACCAACAGGAGGTTGTACTGCTGTATTAAGATTACTCCATGAAAACTCTAGCCTCCTTGGTTGTTGATAATTACTAGGGGGACCACGATTATTGTAGTTCTCTTGATAATTCCGATTTCCTTGATTTTGGAACCTCGTTCCTTGAATACTTTGACCCATGGCATAGTTTGCCTCTTCTAATTCCTCTTGGATAGCTCATTTATTACCAACATCCTGCTGCATAATTGGTACTCTCTGCGCTGTCTCCGTAATCTGCTTTTGTTGAGACTCAAGTAACTTGTTGATATTAGCCAAACTAGAGATGATCTCATCTTCTCTACTCGACTTAACCATAGTGTGCTCAACCTGCACTACTTTTCAAAGTACATAGGTGCCTCTCATTCTATCAGTTAGCCAATCTATTGTATTTATCGAAATATCCTCAAAGAGCTTTTTGGCCTCAATGGGTATCTTAGTAAGTAGTGCTCCATTGGATGAAGCATCCAGTAAAAATCGAGAATCACAATCAGACCCATTGTAGAAAATACTGATGCATTGAGCTTTAGATAGCCCATGCTGTGGACACTTTCGAAGCATGTCCTTGAACCTGTCCCAAGGCTCAAGAAAATTCTCTCCACTACCGATAGCAAATTGATTGATGTATTACTTCATCCTAAACACCTTGGAAGGTGGCATGTATCTCTCCAAGAACTTCAATTTCAATTGCTCCCAAGTAGTGCAATCTGCAGAATTAAGAGTATCATACCAATCTCTCGCTCTTTCAGTAAGCGAGAATTTAAACAACACAATCCTCCTTGCATCCTCATGATCTCCTGCGCTCTTTTGGGTGCTTTCATAACCCAAGAATTTATTCAAATATTGTTGAGGATCTTCAAAGGTTCCCAAAGAGAAAGGGCTCCTTTCTATCATGCTGATCAGAGTAGGGTGAAGATCAAAATCCGCACCGGCCCATCTCGTTTCTAACAGCCCCAAGTTGCCTCCTTTGTTGTTCTTGAAGACTTCACGGATGGAAACATTATCCGAATTCTCCCTATCTTGGGCCATACTGACTGCTTCTGCTTCTGACTTATCTCCAGTTGCAGATTCAATCATTTTCGGGTTCGGTACTTCAACTTCAACCCCAAATCAAGACTTTTGGTTGCTTCCAAGTTCTTGTTCTCTTTCTTCTTAGCTTTCCTTTTCTAAATTTGATAAAATAGTCTCAATTAAGCTAAAAATATTAAATTAATAATTAATGCCATACTCGACAACGGCGCCAGAAACTTGATGAGCGTTTTCTTAACACACAATTAATCCCCAAGTATGAAGGATGTTATTGTAGCTTTGATAAGTGACTAAGTTATATTTATCGAACCCAAAGGACATATTATTATTGATTTAATTATAATCTAACTTATTAAGACTCGATTTGAAATAAAGTTGTGGAATTATTAATTAACTACTAAACAAATAATTAAAATAGCAAATAAAATAAACAAGCAGTAGAGATTAAGCGAAGGTGACTAAGTGATAAATTAGGTAGTTCTTCGGGGCAATCCAATTTCACTCATTAATTTTCCTTTCGTGTATCAATTTTCGACTCTGCCTTATGGAATATGGACACATCACTAAACCATGCAAATCTACTCTTTAGACACGAGTAAATAAGTGTGTAACACGTGTGAATATTCTTGGGGCAAGAAATATAATTCACCCCCTTCCTAGGTACTATCAGTATCAATTATTTCCCGTCCACTAAGTACTCTAACTCGATATGATCTCCCTTTATAGGTAGTATGAAGTTATTCTCTTTATCCTACTTATTAACTCGAAACAGATTTAATTAACAAGTATTTATATTAGATAGTTCTAATGAAGCTTCAGAGTCCCCTCACTAAAAATCATAACATAAAATCCTGCTCAACAGTGAACGCACTCAATCAATAAATAAGATATGTATTCAGACTCTACATAACAATTAATGATGCACAAAACAACTCTGAGTATGAATTAAAAATGCATAGTACAACAAGTAGTGTTGTACGGAGTATACACACGAAAGTTTAATTAAATCATAAAACTTTCATAAACCCTAGAACTACCGAAGCGGTTCTAGCCCATGATTGATCGAAGAACAATCATGGTATTTGGATAGATCTTACCCATAGTCTTGAAAATTATAAGATAAATTAAGATGCGAAGTAAACCCTAGATGTGGGCGCCATCGCGTCTCTCTCCGTTTTGAATCTTCACTTGGTTCTCACTTGATTTGACAAATGAATCTCTCTCCACAGCTTCTCCGGATGATGGTAGGGTTTGGATGTTGTGTAGAATGAATACGGTACCTTTCTGATGCGTTGGGTCTT
The DNA here is from genome assembly GCA_023678885.1 of Pogostemon cablin. NCBI lineage: Eukaryota > Viridiplantae > Streptophyta > Magnoliopsida > Lamiales > Lamiaceae > Pogostemon > Pogostemon cablin. The sequence goes on along the minus strand of CM042965.1, from coordinate 29,455,392 downwards.
CCTTTTATACTTCCAGTTCCTCCAATGAACCTCTAATGGGGCTTTTAAGTGAAAACACGTACTGAAGGTGTAAAAATACGGATCTGGAGACATTCTACGTGGTGATTCGACCAAAACCCTAGGTCGAACCAAATGCCCCCTAGTCGAACCAGGATCGAATCAACGTCGGTAATTTAACGCTGCTTCAGGAATTTGGTTCGACCATGATTCGACCTTCATGGCTGGTTGAAACATGTCATTGAGGTCAACCACACTGTAACAAAATTTTAGGTTTCTGGTTTGACCCAAACCAGTGGTCAAACCACAAGCTTTTTGGTCGAACCAGATGCTTGAAAACCTATTTTCTGGTTTCGAGCACTTCTGCCCTGTTTTCCTTTGAAAATCAGCTCAAACGGCCTCTAACGCACCTGATTTGTGACTTTCTACTACATATCTCGATTTATCTCGACTTAAGATCAAATCACACATCATTATCACAGAAATCAGAGCTCAAATTATGTGAATTTTCACTCTCATCAAGTACCTTCTGCTCACTCGCCGGAACATTGCTGATGAGCGTTTTCTCAACACACAATTAATCCCCAAGTATGAAGGATATCAATTGTAGTTTCGAAGGTGACCAAGTTAAATATCGAATTCACGGGACGGATAAATATCAATTTAATTACGTTCTAGTAGATTATGACTATTTTGGAAATAAACAGTTGGTTTATAAACTAAGTAACAATTTAAATAGCTAATAAATAACAAGAGCAAGTAAATAGTAGTTGTGATCGAATAAGATAATAGGTAGTTCGTCAGGCCATCCAGTTTCCTTCGTTAATTCGTACTTTCATGTGTCGATGCCCGACTCTGCCTTGTGGTTTATGGACGCATCGCTAGACCACGCGAATCTATTCTATAGATACAAATAGATAAGCTTTTGACACGTGTGAGTATCCTCAGAGCAAGACGTATACTTTACCTCCCTTTCTAGGTACTATCATAATCAATTATTTCCTGTGCACTTAGTACTCTAACCCAATTTGATCTCCCTTTTTAGGTACTATAAAGTTATACTCTTTATCCTACTTGTTAACTCGAATTCAATTCAATTAACAAACATTCATATAAGACAGTTCTAATAAGACTTCGGAATCCCTTCACTTAGAATTATAACAATAAACCCTGCTCATTAGTGAACGCACTCAACCAATAATCATGTTATGCATTCAGACTCTACACAATGATTATTGATGCACAAAACAACTATGAGTATGGATTAAAAATGTGCAATCTTATATAAACTAAACAACAAGTAGTGTTGTACGGAGTATACACACGAAATACAAATTAACTCAAGAAACCTTCATAACCCTAGAACTACCGAAGTGGCTCTAGCCCATGATTAATCTAAGAACAATTATGGTTAGATGGACCAATCTTACTTGAGTCTCCAGCTACACCTCTGTCACCACCCTCCGGATGGACTCCTCTTATGATTCACGATCTTAAGCTCTTCGTGCTTGGACGTTCTTGAATGTCTCTCCCTTTCTTGACTGCATGAGCCTCCTTTTATACTTGTAATAATGTCTCTAGGGCTTGGAATGGGCTTTTCAAGTGATCTCATGCGTTTTGGCCTCGAAAATCTAGATAAGGTAAGTTTCCGCATTTTGGTTCGACCTCGTCAACAGGTCGAACCACTGGCCAACAGGTCGAACCCTACTACTGGACACATTCTGCACTTGGTTCGACCTCTTGCACAGGTCGAACCACTTCCTCACAGGTCGAACCTCAGGTCGAACCATGCTACTGGATAATTTCCGCTCCTGGTTCGACCAACTGTCAGGTCGAATCCCCAACGTCGTGGTCGAACCCATCTTCTCGCGAACTGGTTCGACCATGGTTCGACCTGATGAACAGATCGAACCCCTTAAGTCGTGGTCGAACCCTCCTTCTATTGTTTCACAATGCTGGTTCGACCTGTAGGAGAGGTCGAACCCTACTCCATCAGGTCGAACCCTACTCTTTCCTTGGCGGTTCGCGTGGTCTCGACTTCGTCTCTTCGATTCTTGGCACTTCCACTCCATTTTTGCTATGAAAACCACTTAAATAGCTCCACTACACCTGATTCATGCTAATTCACAATATATATAGGTTTTCCACCTATTTCCACCTCAAAAAGCTCCAAAACTAGCACAAAACCCGATGCCAAACTTGTGAATTTACACACTCATCAAACCCCCAAACTTACATGTTGCTCGTCCCGAGGCAACCAAATCAAACCACAGGAGTCCTGTATAATTCACCAAGATCAAGTACAATATATATCACACATGCAACTTCATTCAATCAAACAAGTATTAATTGCTTCATATATATCACTCATGCAAAATCAATCCAATCACATACCATTCGGAGTACTAAGTAATTTCGCTCACAAGATAAGTATTTATTCTCTTCTACTCAAGTGCGTGAGGCACTATATAGGTTAATATAAACACTCATATCAATCCATATTCACACGTAACCATAAGCTTGGCAAAGGTCTCAAAAATCAACTTATAATCAACTCTTCACTAGGATCATGAAGGACTTATTTTTAGGTTATAATGTTGGCTCTTTGGAAAAAAGTAGAAAAATTTGGACTTAGTGACTTAAGACACTAGTATAGAGTTACCTTGGAGGTTCTCGATTTCTTCTTCTTACAGCAAGTTCTCCTCCAATGTCGTCTCTTGAACTTGTAAAATTCCTGAATTTCCTTCTTTTCATGGCATCAACATCATCTTCTTAAACAATTCGGGTACCGGTTTTAGGCACTACCCTTCTCATATATAGGCCTTCAGCTGCTAAGCTTCATGCAACAAGTATGAACAATCGGGGTACCAGTTTCGGGCACTACCCCTAAACAAGATTTAACCATATTCTTTTCATCCAACCATGTTCTATCCTCCTTTTCTTCTTGCAACACTTACTCTCCTCCACTCTCTACCAAGGATTAGGTTAATCAAGGCTCAAGTAAAGGTTTATAAGGTTATTCATTTCGGCTACCAAAGAAAAAGCTTTAACGGCTGAACAGGGCATCCAAAGATTAATAAGATCATTAGGAAGGATAAATTTGGCTAAGTAACTTAATCACAAAATAATGGCCTAAGATCATGTCCTAGCAATTTATCAATCATAAGTTTCACACAAGACTCCAAGCCAAGTTCTAGAATACATTCATATGAATGATTCTCTCAAGAATAAAATAATCATGATCAAGCATGATTAAAAAGCTCAAATCCTCACATAGGTAATCCTAGTACTCCTCATAGCACATAATTAAGATCAATTCCACAAGAACTCAATATACTTGTCAACTAAACATGCTTTTCATCAATAGAAATTAATACATGAACATATGAATGCACAAAAATCAATAAGCTTATACCCAATTAATCATACAAGATATCACTTATACATTCCACTCACGCATGAATCACACCCCAACCTAAAGATAAAAGGAAAAATAATAGAATCAAGATGAACCGGAGGAAACCAAAAAAAACCTGAAAGACTACTCCTCCGGAGCATCATCACCCTCATCATCATCATCCTCATCATCAAGCCTCCAAAACCTATTAGCGTTGAAGTGTCCATTCTCCACTCGAGAAATCTCTAGAGGGGTCTGAAAAAGCTGATTAAAATCCTCAGCCGTCCATCTCCTTCGGACTCCTCCTAACTGAAATGAGCACTGATACGGGTAGCCAAGTGGGTCCTTTTCCATCTCAAATGAGCACACTACCTCTGCTGTAACGTGAAAGTAAGTCGGCTTCTTCAACTCCATAAATCTGCAGATCCCCACTCGATCGAACAACATCGTCATATCATGCCTAATGCTCATAAGTATCATGGCCTCATCATCTTGGTATCTTGTTCGAGCTATCTTGTCTGATACTTCTTCCCACTTTTCTTTAATCTCGTCCCAGTTTTGCATTTGAATTTTAAAGTTTTCGGGTAAACGCTCTTGTAGCCTCAGCTTCCTCGTCACTATGTCCACATTCGAGGGCCTGTCTTGCCTCTTCTTCGATCTTGCTTCATCCATCTTACCTTTTCCTTTATTTGATCCTTGTCCCTTTCCTGAAAACAACTATTTCAACACAACCAACAAGACAAGAACACAAGTATATGACTAGCATATCATATACTCTACTCAAGACTTCAAGCATCCATGCTTAATCAACTCCAACTATTATCTCAACACCACTTGCTCATTCACATGCTCAAAACATCATCCATCACACTCTCTTTAATCTTCAATTCATAAACAACAAGCATGCATCAACCAATTCAAGCCATTCAACATAAATTTCAACAATTGAACTTCATGAACAACTCAAACTATCAACAATTCAAACCAAGTTAACATGCTCATTCCTCTAGATGCATCATATCCTTGATCAATCCACACAAAACTCAAGTTCTATCCATAATCAAGCAATCTCAAACCAATAAACATGAATTCAAATGAATCAACTCCACACTATCAATTATCACCATGAATTTCAACCAAAACCAACATCAATCAACTTACCCACAACAAATTTCTTGCAATAAACTTCAATCCTAAGGTAATTGAGTTGAAAGAATGTACCTTTCGTCTTGCCCATGGTTAAAAATTGATAATTTGCGCACAACACTCGAAAACGCGACTGAAGCCCTAATTCGCGATGAAAATCGCCCAAATCCACGCCCAATTCAAGAATTAAGAGTGTAATGTTGTGCAATCGGTGCAAAATCAAGTGTAACTGACGAATTTGTGCAAGGGTGTTACGGTTCGGGGAAGGTTCGAGGTTTGGTGAACAAAAAATATGATCGAACCCTTCTAAAAACTCAACTTAAAATGCTTACCTGACAGGGTTCGACCTCGGGTTCGACCTGCGGAACAGGTCGAACCTCGAGTGACGAGGTCGAACCTACCTTCTGGACAATTACTCCTCGTGGTTCGACCTGGGTTCGACCTTCTAAACAGGTCGAACCATGAATGTCGTGGTCGAACCTATCACCTGAAAAACAGAGTGCTCTGAACGGACTGGTTCGACCTCAGGTTCGACCTGTGGAATAGGTCGAACCATAACGGCTCAGGTCGAACCACTCTACTGTAAGATTTAAGTCCCGGGTTCGACCTTGGTTCGACCTGTTAGACAGGTCGAACCATGAATGATCAGGTCGAACCTCCACACTGGATGATTTTCTTCGTCGGTTCGACTTCCTCTGCTCGGTTCGACCAGTGCCGGTTCGACCTCCTGGCACTGGTCGAACCTCTCCTGGCTTTGGTCGAACCACCCTTTTAAGCTTCCAAACTGAGTGTTCTTCAATCCCTATACACTTCAAACTTCAATACGAATCATTAGGTACCAACTAGAGCACAACTTCATCCAAAATTTGTTCCACAAAATATCATTCATGAGTAACTCCATAAAAGAAAAACAGCCAAAACCCACTAACATTAGGCAAGTTGTAAAAAATCGTCATATCAAAATCGATTAAAATTTTAATATGGCGCAAAAACAAACTTCCCTAACAAACATCACAAAGAAAAGATTATACTATCGGTGCTTATCAAGGTAAGTACATCACACCCCCCCAAACTTAGTAAAAACTATAGTTGAAACTAAGTTTGCAAAGAGATGTAATTGCCGATAAGTAAGCACGTCACATATAAAAATTTCTTACTCACACGAAAGAAATAAAGCATTAAAACGGGAGGAAAAGCCCCCAACAGGCGCTCATGTTTAACGTCGGAGAGTCACGACGGTACCAAATCAGATCAAGGTATCCACAAAGATGACACAAACATCATCCGGCGACCTATAATGCTTCAAGCGATGTCCATTCTCCGTAAAAATGTCTCCATCCTTGTCAATAAGCTCAAAACTCCCCCCTTCTAAGACTCGATGAATCATGAACGGTCCCGTCCACTTCGATTTCAACTTGCCTGTAAAAAGCTTTAAACGAGAGTTAAAAAGTAATACCTTATCTCCTTGCTTGAACTCCTTGTACGAGATCTTCGAATCATGCCACCTCTTAATCCTTTCCTTATAGATCTCTGAATTCTTGTACGCACGACTCTGAAACTCATCCAAAAGATTGATGTGAGTAATCCTCAACTCCTTCACATCCTTGAGAGTCAAGTTCAAGCTTCGCAAAGCCCAAAACGCTTTGTGTTGAATTTCCACAGGTAAGTGGCACGGCTTCCCATAGACAATCTGATACGGTGACATATCTAACACCGTCTTGTACGCGGTTCGGAACCCCCACACGACATCATCGAGCTTCAAAGCCCAATCCTTTCTATTGGTTCCGACCACCTTCTTCAAAATTTGTTTGACTTGACGGTTAGAGACCTCCGCTTGCCCATTCGCTTGAGGATGATAGGGTGTAGTGACCCTATGCTTAACACCATATCCTTTAAGCACCTTCTCAAGAAATTTATTTACGAAATGCGTACCTCCATCACTAACAAGTGCTCTAGGGACTCCAAAATGGGCAAAAATATGCTTCTTCAAGAAAGATATAACATTTTTTTAATCATTCAAGCGAGTAGAAATCGCTTCCACCCACTTAGAAACATAATCCACCGCAAGTAGAATGTAGAGAAATCCATTCGATGGGGGAAAAAGGCCCCATAAAATCGATTCCCCACACATCAAAAATCTAGACCACTATGTTTGGCTGAAGCAGCATCTCGTCTCTCCTACCAATGTTCCCCATGCGTTGACACCTATCGCACGACGCCACATAGGTCTCACAATCCTTGAACAAGGTAGGCCAATAAAGAGCGGACTGAAGTACCTTGGCTGCTGTCTTTTGAGCGCCGAAGTGCCCCCCGTTAGGTTATGCATGGCAAAACTCGAGAACACTCTCCATCTCCATCTCGGGCACACACCTACGGATGATAGAATCCGTACAAATTTTGTATACAAACGGATCATACCATATGAAAGTCAACATCCCTTTTGAATTTAGCAAGTTGATATCGGTTGAGATCCCTTGGAATTTCTCCCACAGCAATATAATTAACATAATCCTCATACCATGGATCAACTCTCTGCGCAGCAACCACATACGCTCGCTCAGCCCCTTCAACAAACACGGCCATGATCTTTTCATCCGGGAATATTTCCTCAATATACTCGAAAGAATTATCACAATGTTCCCTAGTCTCCAACCTCGAGAGGTGATCCGCTAACACATTATCAGAACCTTTCTTATCCCGGATCTCCATGTCAAACTCTTGAAGTAGAAGAATCCACCTTATGATCCTAGGCTTCGTCTCCTTCTTTTCCATCAAGTACCGAATCGCAGAATGATCCGTGTACACTATAGTCTTCATGCCAACCAAATACTGACGAAACTTATCGAATGCGTACACAACAGCCAAAAATTCCTTTTTAGTCACCGTGTAATTCTTTTGTGCCGCATTGAAAGTCTTTCTTGCGTAGTAAATGGCGCAGAACTTCTTTTCCTTCAGCTGCCCAAGCACCACTCCAAGTGCTACATCACTTGCATCACACATTAGTACAAACGGTTGAGTCCAATCCGGTGTGATCAAGATAGGTGCAGTGATAAGCGCCTCCTTTAAAACTTGAAAAACTGTTAGACATTCATCATCAAACATGAAAGGAACATCCTTTTCAAGTAAGTGAGATAAGGGCTTAGAGTATTTTGAGAAGTCTTTTATGAATCTCCTGTAAAAACCGGCGTGTCCAAGGAAGGACCGCACTCCTCTTTCATTGGTCGGTGGTGGAAGCTTCTCAATCGCCACCACTTTAGCACGATCTACCTGCAACTCTTTAGCCGAGACATGATGCCCAAGAACAATCCCATCCTTCACCATGAAGTGGCACTTCTCCCAATTCAAGACAAGATTAGTCACTTGGCATCTTTTCAAAACAGTAGCTAGGTTAGACAAACAAATATCAAAGGAGGAACCAAAAATAGAAAAATCATCCATGAACACCTCCATGATCTTCTCTATCAACCCATCGAATATTGCCATCATGCATCTCTGAAAAATAGCAGGCGTATTACATAACCCAATGGCATTTTCTAAAAAGCAAAGGTCCCGTAGGGGCAAGTAAAAGTGGTCTTTTCTTGATCCTCGGGGGTAATCATAATTTGGTTGTACCCCGAGTATCCATCCAAGAAATAATAAAACTCATACCCTGCAAGACGATCTAACATTTGATCCATGAAAGGAAGAGGAAAATGATCCTTACACGTGTTCTCATTCAACTTCCTATAATCAACACATGTACGCCATCCCGTAGGAATCCTAGTAGCTATCGCTTCTCCATCCTCAGCTTTTACTAAGTAATACCCCCCTTTTTAGCAACTACATGCAATGGACTCATATGGGGACTATCACTAATAGGATATATGGTTCTGGCATCCAACCACGTAAGGATTTGCTTCCTAATTACCTCTTGAATCGCGGGATTAACCCTCCGCTGATTCTGAACACTTGCCTTCGCCTCATCTAACAATCTTATCTTATACATACAATACGAAGGACTAATTCCTTTCAAATCCTCAAGAGACCAACCAATCGCGGATTTATACTTCCTAAGAATGTTCAATAACTCCTCAAGTAGATCATCATCAAGAGAAGAAGATACAATTACCGGATATTTTTCATTGTCGCCAAGAAAGGCGTACTTCAAGTGTTCCGTCAAAAGTTTCAACTCCTCTTTCCTCACTTCCATCGGAGAGCTCTCGTTATCCAACGGCAAGTACTTTCTCATCCACTTGACTTCTTCCACCTTAGTTATTTCTGATTCAAACCTGTCATCACCCAAAGCAAGTAAGTTTTCAAGAAATTCAATACATACCTCGTTGGAGAGTCTGTCAAGCTCCGTAGTGGGATAAGTAAGAGATTCCATCAAACATATCTCAAGAGGATCCTTTGACAGGATCAGAGACATGTCCTCTTTCACAATCTCCTCCACCACGTTAATACTATAACACTGCGACTCCATGGACATCTTCATGGCTTTGTCTAAGTTGAAAAGAACTTCTTCTTTGTCCATCCGCAATCTAAGCTCTCCTTTCTGAACATCAATCATAGCTCCAGCAGTAGCAAGGAAAGGTCTCCCCAAGATTAAAGGGATATTATCCTTGTCTTCTTCCATCTCTAGCACAAGAAAGTCCACAGGAAAGACTAGCTTCTCCACTTTGACGAGAACGTCTTCAATTATACCTTTTGGAAAAGTCATCGACCTGTCCGCCAATTGGAGAACCACTGTTGTAGGAGTAAGCTCCCCCAAACCAAGCCTCTGAAAGATGGACAAAGGCATCAAATTGATGCTTGCCCCTAGATCGCACAAAGCTCGCCGTGCCGGCCCCTTTCCGATTTCACATAGAATAGTGAAGCTCCCTGGATCCTTCATCTTTTGCGGCAGCTTTTTTTGGATGATTGAGCTGCAATTCTCAGATAAATTCACCGTTTCAATTCCGGTTAAGCTCTGCTTTTTTAACAATATGTCCTTTAGAAATCGGGCATAGTACGGCATCTCCATGATTGCCTCTGAGAAAGGAATGCTCAAGCTTATTTTGTTCATTATCTCTGAAAACTTCTTAAACTTCTCTTCCAATCCCTTCTTCACAAGCTTGTAAGGAAATGGTGGAGGTATCTTTGTTTTGGGAATCCCCCATTCATCACGATCAACCTTCTCCGCTTTCTCCTTTTCGGCTCTCAAACGCTTGGCTCTCTCCCAATTTTTCTCATCTATTATCTCAGTACTTTGTTCATTCCGAACCACTGGAGTAGCATCAACATCATCGAGAGTGTTCGGAGTGGCAACAGGTAATTTCTGGTGGGGTTCGACTAGGGTTCGACATGTGGAACAGGTCAAACCATGTACGTACTGGTCGAACCTTGCTTCTGGACAACGGCTCTCTTTTTGAATTTGAGGTTCGACAAGGGTTCGACCTGTGGAACAGGTCGAACCATGGGTATCTAGGTCGAACCGGCCTACTGTACTTCTTCTGCCATCAGGTTCGACCAAGGTTCGACCTGTTTGATAGGTCGAACCATGACTGTCGTGGTCGAACCGTTGCTGCGACAAAACAGAGTGCTCCAAGTAGTGCGGTTCGACCTGGGTTCGACCTGTTGGATAGGTCGAACCAAGCTTGGTTTGGTCGAACCGGTGTTCTGGAAAAATAGAGTGCTCCGAGTTGTGGGGTTTGACCATGGTTCGACCTATTGGATAGGTCGAACCATCTGCAGTTTGGTCGAACCGATGCTGAAGTCTCTCCTGATCATGTCCAGTGTGTTGGTTCGACCTCCCCTGTATTATTCGACCTTCAATGTTGGTCGAACCATGTTCGAAACTCGCCCTAGACATGTCCAAATTTGATTCCGGCCTCATAGGTCCCTCGTACTGCGTTCTCGACCTTAATGTGATGGCGTTGCAGGACCTTGGATTCTCAATACTTTGAGACGGGAACTTCCCCTTCTCAAGAGTTTGAGTAAGCTTGTTAACACTTCCTGCCATCTCCCCCATCAGTAATGTAAGGTCCTTCACCTGCTTAGATATAACCTCATGGTTTGCATCGATTTTCTTTTCAAGTTTGGCCTCAAGGCGGTTAACTCTTTCATCATTCTTGGCCATATACCTGTTTACAGTATCCTCAAGACCCGGTTTCCCTTCTTCCACCTTAGCACCCGGATCAACACCCATCGAAGGTTGAATCGCATTATTCGGATTGCTCTATGAGAATTCCGGCCTCCTAGGCTGTTGATAACCACCCGGGGGACCACGATTATTAAAGTTTCCTCGATAGTTCTCTTGGTAATCCGGTTTCCTTGGTCTGGATACCTAGTCCCTTGAATACTCTGACCCATGGCATATTGTGCCTCTTCCAACTCCTCTTGGATTGGTCCCTCATTCTTTAACTCCTGCTGCATGATTGGTACGCGCTGAGATAATTCGCTGATTTGCTTCTGTTGGGATTCAAGTAGCTTGTTGATATTGGACAAGCTAGAGACGATCTCATCCTCTTTACTTGTTTTAACCATTGCTTGTTCAACCTTAGCTACCTTACCAAGGACATAAGTACCTCTAACTCGATCAGTTGGCCAATCCCTCGAATTCATCGAAATATCTTCAAACAACTTTTCGGCCTCTACGGATGACTTTGTAAGCAATGCTCCATTAGAAGAAGCATCCAATAACACTTTTGAATCACAGTCCAATCCATTGTAGAATATACTGATATATTAAGCTTTAGATAGCCCATGTTGAGGACACTTCCTAAGCATGTCCTTGAATCTATCCCATGCTTCATGAAATTTTTCTCCTCCACCCATAGCGAATTGGTTAATGTCTTTCTTCATCTTAAACACCTTTGAAGGTGGCATATACCTCTCCAAGAACCTTAACTTCAGTTGCTCCCAAATGGTGCACTCAGCTGCATTGATAGTGTCGTACCAATCTCTCGCCTTCTCAGTAAGCGAGAATTTGAATAAGAGGATCTTCCTAGTATCTTCATGTTCTCCTGCGTCTTTTTGAGTACTTGCATAGCCCAAGAACTTGTTCAGATGCTGCTACGGATCCTCGAAAGACCCTCCTGAAAAGGAGTTCCTTTTTCTATCATGCTAATAAGAGCGGGATGAAGATCGAACGCTGAATTAGTTCCCCTTGCTCCTAGAAGCCCAAAATTTCTAGCCCCTTTATTTCTGAATACCTCTCGGATGGCTAGATTATTCGGATTCACTGCCATGTTGACTGTCTCTACTCCCGAATTAACTTCAGTTGTAGCTTCAATCGTCTGCGAAATCTGCTCATCAACTTCAACTCCAAAATTCAGAGCTTCAGTTGGATCAATAGTCTTTGCCTTGCTCTTCTTCTTCTTATTCTTTCTTGACGACGCTCCGATTTCAGGATTATAGGGTTCAAGTTCACCTTTCTTTGATCTCGTGAGCATACACCTAAAAAGAACTAGAATTAAAACAGCAAAACAAGTTAAATAGCCCTAACAAACTAGAAATAACAAAAAGATATTTTAAGCCGTCCCCGGCAACAGCGCCAAAAACTTGATGAGCGTTTTCTCAACACACAATTAATCCCCAAGTATGAAGGATATCAATTGTAGTTTCGAAGGTGACCAAGTTAAATATCGAATCCACGGGACGGATAAATATCAATTTAATTACGTTCTAGTAGATTTGACTATTTTGGAAATAAACAGTTGGTTTATAAACTAAGTAACAATTTAAATAGCTAATAAATAACAAGAGCAAGTAAATAGTAGTTGTGATCGAATAAGATAATAGGTAGTTCGTCAGGCCATCCAGTTTCCTTTGTTAATTCGTACTTTCATGTGTCAATGTCCGACTCTGCCTTGTGGTTTATGGACGTATCGCTAGACCACGCAAATCTATTCTATATACACAAATAGATAAGCTTTTGACACGTGTGAGTATCCTCAGAGCAAGACGTATACTTTATCTCCCTTTCTAGGTACTATCATAATCAATTATTTCCTGTGCACTTAGTACTCTAACCCGATTTGATCTCCCTTTTTAGGTACTATAAAGTTATACTCTTTATCCTACTTGTTAACCCGAATTCAATTCAATTAACAAACATTCATATAAGACAGTTCTAATAAGACTTCGGAATCCCTTCACTTAGAATTATAACAATAAACCCTGCTCATTAGTGAACGCACTCAACCAATAATCATGTTATGCATTCAGACTCTACACAACGATTATTGATGCACAAAACAACTATGAGTATGGATTAAAAACGTGCAATCTTATATAAACTAAACCACAAGTAGTGTTGTACGGAGTATACACACGAAATACAAATTAACTCATGAAACCTTCATAACCCTAGAACTACCGAAGTGGCTCTAGCCCATGATTGATCTAAGAACAATCATGGTAAGATGGACCAATCTTACTTGAGTCTCCAGCTACACCTCTGTCACCACCCTCCAGATGGACTCCTCTTATGATTCACGATCTTAAGCTCTTCGTGCTTGGACGTTCTTCGATGTATCTCCCTTTCTTGACTGCACGAGCCTCCTTTTATACTTGTAATCACGTCTCTAGGGCTTGGAATGGGCTTTTCAAGTGATCTCACGTGTTTTGGCCTCGAAAATCTGGATAAGGTAAGTTTCCGCGTTTTGGTTCGACCTCGTCAACAGGTCGAACCACTGGCCAACAGGTCGAACCCCAGGTCGAACCCTGCTACTGGACACATTCTGCGCTTGGTTCGACCTCTTGCACAGGTCGAACCACTTCCTCACAGGTCGAACCTCAGGTCGAACCACGCTACTGGAAAATTTCCACTCCTAGTTCAACCAACTGTCAGGTCGAACCCCCAACGTCGTGGTCGAACCCATCTTCTCGCGAACTGGTTCGACCATGGTTCGACCTGATGAATAGGTCAAACCCCTTAAGTCATGGTCGAACCCTCCTTCTGCTGTTTCACAATGCTGGTTCGACCTGTAGGAGAGGTCGAATCCTACTCTATCAGGTCGAATCCTACTCTTTCCTTGGCGATTCGCGTGGTCTCGACTTTGTCTCTTCGATTCTTGGCACTTCCACTCTATTTTTGCTATGAAAACCACTTAAATAGCTCCACTACACCTGATTCATGCTAATTCACAATATATATAGGTTTTCTACCTATTTCCTCCTCAAAACGCTCCAAAACTAGCACAAAACCCGATGTCAAACTTGTGAATTTACACACTCATCAATTGCCTATGTTGTTAACAAGTTGTCTCAATTTATGCATGCGCCTACTGTCACTCATTGGGAATTGTTAAGCGTCTCATTTTTTACCTCAACAGCACCAGGCACTGTACGCTATTTCTTCGTCATAATTCACCTCTCACTTTTTATTGCTTCACAGATGCTAATTGGGCCGGTGATCCTGATAACGGCTTCTCCACTAAAGCCTATGTTATGTTTCTTAGCGCTAACCCTGTGTCCTGGAGCTCGCGCAAGTAGCACACTATTGCTCGCTCCTTCACTGAAGCTAAATATTGGTTAATTGCCTCGGCTGCCACTGAAGTTCAATGGGTCCGATCTCTCCTATCTGAACTTTGTGTTCCTATTCAACCATCTACAACTGTTATTTATAGTGATAACATTGGTGCTACTTATGTGTGTTCTAACCCAGTGTTCCATTCTCGTATGTAACACATCGCCATTGAGTATCACTTCGTTTGAGATCTTGTCAAGACTGATCAGTTGCGCGTCTCTCATGTTTCTACTAATGATCAGCTTATCGATGCTCTCACTAAACCAATTTCTAGTCCCCGTCTCTCGCTGCTTATGTCCAAGATTGGTGTTGTCATCCGACCGCCATCTTGAGGGGGCATGTTAAGAGTATACTTGTATTCTATGTACTAAATATATCCCACATAGATCGTGCACTACTTATCTCACATCTTGTAATTGTATATATTGTATTCTGTAGAGATCTTTAAATTGATTGATACTATTTTCTTTATAAATCTATGTGAAAAAAAAATGTAATCATTAATGCGGGATATGGAGTATATACCAAGACTTGAGTTGATCGCCTCACTCGTCTCAAGGAAGCAAAACCTTGAGTAAGCTTAACTTATTTGTGGTACATCATATGATCTAACTCCTCTGTTATTCGAATTTTACATTTGGCATTGATTGAACCTTTTGACAATCATACTTAAACAATAAGTCTTGTTACAATCAATTGAGGTATCTCTTGCAATATAACTCCTCCATCAATATTCATAATAAAAATGTTAGGGATCACCACATACAATCAAATAATAAATCTTCTATCATAAGTCACTTTGAGGTATGTTCCATGCTTTAACTTCTCCATCAATATTTAGGATAGAGATGATAGAGGCCTAATGATGTAAACCATTTACAAAGGGGTGAGTCTTGTGCAAGACGTCTCACGGATCTTATTTCGTGAGGCGGATTACCCATTTAAATGCAATAAAAATGAGGATATATGTCTAATATATGGATTTCAATTCGCTATTAAGCATTATATCAGCTTATTAATTTTTTTAGTTTATTTTTTAAAATTTAAATAGATTATTAGTACTAATCATCTTTAATTATTATGATTAATAAGTTTTTTAATTTTATTTTTTATATTCACTTATTCATAATTTGATAAGTATTATTTTTATTTAAAAAGTTATAACTTTTTATTCGTTTACAAATTACTCATAATATAGTTCGATTACATGATTATCATTTTTTAATTATCAGTTATCACTTTTAATTAAAAATTATCACTTTTTATTTTTCCAGTTAACTAGCATTTACTAGGCTGCACGTTGCGCGGACATGGACATTTTATAAATATTTTTATATGTAAACTTTTATTTTTTTATGAGGTTAATAATATTCTCTTGGAATTGAAGAGTAATATATTTTAATCTAAAATCACAACGATCTCATGCGCTTGTCTAATCTAAAAAGTAAGGATTGGTTCATACGCTTGTCTCCACAATTCAATATCTACATGTCAAATTTTCAGATCATCAATTATCAAGATAGATAACATTTTACCTGCAAATGACAATGGACAAAAGGATGCGCTTAGAACAATTCTAATTAAAATATTTTTTTTGACAGACATTAAATGATGCTATGTATTTTTATGCAGAGTGACATGAAACATTTGATAATTTCTTAGAATGACAATCATGATGCAAATTAAACAAAATAATATATTATAAAGAATGTAATGAACATCGTATAGAATGTTTGTATGGTTTATTCTTGTTTCTATTTAGTAATTGTTGATAAGAGCATGAAAAAGAACTTGAGCATGCAACTTAATCAACACGGGCTAAATGTTCCTAACTATTTTAACGTTACCATGGAAAAGAATTTGAGAACATTTTGTATTTTTTGTTAAATAAGTGGAAACACTGCCCGTTTCATTATTTCTAGTTTCTACTCGGGCCATGCGTTGCACAATAAGGAACTTTGTTAATTTTTTTATCTAAAATTGGGTTGTGCTTGATCCGTGTAGGGATGGCAACGTGTAAGGTACCAGGTTATTTGGTATCCGTATCAGTATCCGATTAAAAAATAACTACCCGTACCCGTCCCAATTAAAAAATTTATGATGGTACCCATACCTGTCTCATACCCATTTATTAATCCAATCCCTCAATCTATGATATGCATTTTCCTTTTAGCGGTCAGAAAATCAAGAAATAGAGCGATGCACGGAAAGACGTTATGACAAAAATAATGTATTTATTTGTAATTTATAAAAATTTTAAAAGAATGAGCTTTGATTATTGGGAATTATATTAAAGTTATTTAATTGCATTTAAGGTAAAATATTGTGAGTGCAATCTCATATATTATTTTTTTTGTTTAATTTTTAATGTATTAAGACTAATATGATGAATACAATATTAATATAATATAATAGCATGTATACGAAATATGTTTAAGTCTACAATAATAAAATTTGAAATTGAAATATGTATTGAGGGAAAAGAGCTTAGGAAATTCCTAAAGATGTATAGTCAACTAAGTAACTACAATAAAAAGGATGGAACATTGAAAGTTTAATCATGACGATGATGGCTCAGAATAGAATGAATGCAAAAATTAACTCTTTGACCAACTATCCTAACAACACACCCAGTTTCTAGCAGCAATGCAACAAAGAGGTTCATAAAATATTGAGGAACAATTTGAAGATATATTATAAACTTAATAAGAGATAAAATAGAGTATTATCTTAAATAATGGAAAAGTATAAATTAACGCACAATATACTTAACAATATCGGGGTTCACAGGGCTAAAGAACTCTGGAATTAACTTTATGATAAAATAAATTTAAATGCATCAGATAAATAGAAACAGTAAATTCGATTAACAGTAAATTTGATTAGCATAAAAAACATGAGCATAATCAATATTATTCAATTTAGCAACCCAGTGTATTCCATTAAGATCGTAAATATGAACAGAGTATTTTTAGTACAATCAAACTGGCTGTAAAAACATAGTTGGAACAACCTGCAAAATATAAAAATAGCAACATATTTAGGCTCACAATTAAAAAATTATTATCACGAAAGTAGGTATATTATGTTTCATTTGTGCGCAAGTGTGTGTAGAAGTAAATAAAGAATCCTGATACAAATGAAGGGGGGTAGAAGTAAATAAAAATTGCAACGGCTATAGAAGTAAATAAAGAATCATGATACAAATGAAAGAGGATAGAGATATAATTAGATTTCTGGTTCCTAAGATTTATGTTATCAAGAAAAAGATAAATTATAAGCTCATGTAATTTATAAAGGAAGACTTGAACCAATGCTTAAAATAAACTTCAAACCTAAGCAATTTATTGTTTGAAACATGGAAAGAGAAGCATATTAAACCATTTTAACCCAATTAAGAGAACATACTGGAGAAAGGACTTCTAAAATTTTGACGGTTTGAGTGACTAATTTAAAGTAATAATGCACAACTGCAAAGAGCAGGGCAAATATCTTAATCAACCTATCATATATACCCCTACTTTTTTCCTCATCTCAGTACTATATACTTGCAGAAAAAATTACCTTTCGCGTAGGAGCTTAGTGTTGAGAGTTGAATTTCACGCATTTTACATATGCACATTACACCGTTTTGCTTAGAAAAGTTATTATTTTTGCATGGAATTGTGTACATTTGAGTATTTACATGATTTTGATGCTACTAAGGTGTTTTGTTGAGTTTTGAAGGGTAAAACATGATCAAAAGTTCAAAGTTGGAATGAGGAGTGAAAGTGAGAAGGAATGCTGAAAAATACAGTCCATGTTGCACAAATTTCTGTATTTTTATAGAAGTCCAAATTGATCATATGATATATGGTTAGAAAGCCACAGAAGATATGGTCGTTTTGACGTAAAGAACACCCCAATTGGATTCCAAACGAGAAAGTTATGATCAAAGTGCTAACGTCGCGCATGCTGTACCGAGAAGCCACTTTGCATGACTTTTTACATATATAAATTTTGGAGTTTCTGAGAGTTCTTTATATGGATAGAAAGTTAAGGAAAAGAGGAACGCGTGAACGCAAAAATCATCAAAATTGGAGTCCGTATGAAGAAGTTATGATCAAAACGGTAAAATCGCGCAGCGCAGTCTCCGCAGCTCGAGAGGTCGCTCGGCTCGAGCGGAACCCTCATTTTGCGAATTTCCAGCCGAGTGTGATGCCCTCAGAGCCTACACGACGTTCCCGTTTCACATATATGCTGCTCGGCAGGTTTGGGGGTGGCTCGGCCATGAGCTCGGCTCGAGCAAGGTGCCGAGCGGCCCAGTTCAGGGCCCAGACGGGGCCTGTTCGATGCAGCAGTGTATATATACCCTCAAATCGCGATTCTGAAGCAGTTTTGATCGCGAAACAGCCCTGCATCCATCTTAGAAACAATTAGGGAGATCGAGACGTCAATCGGAGAGAGCCCAGCCATAAACCATCATCAATCCACACTCCTATCACACCCATATCAGATTACAATCTGATTTCATCATCCATCCAATTCCACAAGGGTTTCAAGTGCTAATTGAGGGAAAATCAAGCAATTGAAGAGACGGAGAAGGAACGTGAGATTGCTCCTACACTAGGGTTTCACAATTCTTATCTATTCCTTTCTATTACTTTGATTATTGTTATGAATTGCTTAGCCATGAGGATTGCTTGTAATCTCATGGGCTAGTTTTATATACAGTTCTAGGGTTTGATGGATTGATTTAATTGATTTGGGGATTTAAACCAAAGATTGGGATTTTATGCAGTTGAGCTTTTGATTTTACTTATTTTATTAAGACATGCTTTTCTGCTTCGTAACGTCTTCATAATATATTCATGACATCCGCTATAATGCTTGGATTATTGTGTTAGCTTGTGTGCGTTCATGATTGGTATTGTCTATCTGTTAGGGATTAGAGTAGCTCCGCTATAAGCACTTTAATTCCATGAACTGGTAAATCAAATACTTGATTAGTTTAGTGGAACAATGCAATTAGACAATCAAGTAGGAAGTGAATAGAACCTTGTAGTAATTCCAGAAAATATCTTGTTAGTCGGGCTTACCATCCGGAGGTATTGTTGCTTGCTTTGATTAGTATCTAGGAATAAGGCTTGGTAATATTTGCGCACCTTAGGATTTATACCAGATTAGACTGTTAGCTTTGAATCGAATCATATTCGGTGGGATAACAGGGATATGTGGTGTATTTTCAGTGAAACTGCATGAATGAACAATCGTAAGTTTAATAACCCAAATTAATTGGTCTCCACCTGATACCTTAGAACTGTTCGTTATCTCTTGATTAGAAACTTGCTTTTATTTTTCCTTGCTTTTAATTAATTCAGTTATTTAATATTTTGTTATTTGGATTAATTCTCTACAAACATTGGAAATTGGTTACTCAATTCTGATTAAGTAGTAATTTATAGAATAAATAAATAATTAGCTGTCTCAGTGGGATCGATAATTTAACTTGGGAACTTGCTGCTACAATTGATATCCTTATACTTGAGGATTGAATTGGAGTGCGCAGAAAAAGCCTAACAAGTTTTTGGCGCCGTTGCCAGGGACAGTTTTAATTATTTATTTTCTTTTATTACTTAGTTAATTAGAATATTTTTTTTGGGATTTAATTGTTTTACTTTGGATTTTTCTTGAAGTTGCATGCAAACTAGGTCAAAGACGAGAGCACAAGATCTCAAATTTGATCCGGAAGTTGAAGCGTCTGCAAGGAAAAGGAGAGTAGCAGTTAAGAGTCTCAAAGCACCTTCCACAGCGGCTAAGTTACCACTTCCGAAGAAGAAAATGGAAACACCGAATCCTAAAACAATCGTAGAAGAGAAAGAAAAAGAGCAGATAGAAAATCAGGTTAACCCAGAAAAGGCTGAATCAGAAGCAGAATTCGAATTAGAATTAGAAACAGCAGACATGGGAGATAGAACTGATGAGGATGACATCGTCATCCGAGAGACATTCAAGTCCACTAATTTAGGAGGATCAGGCGTAGTTGGAGCCGTTCAAGCTGATGAAATGAACGACATAAGGCCAGCCCTGATTCATATGGTGGAGAAAAACCCCTTTGCCGGAGGCGTTTTTGATGAGCCCTATGGCCATCTTAAGCGTTTCAACAGCTACATGGATACAGTGAAAGCTGCTGATGCTACTAATGATAGATGGAAGATGAGGCTTTTTCAGTTTTCATTGGTTGATAAGGCAATGGAGTGGTATGACAAGCTAAAGGGAGACAGTTGCTCAAACTGGACTGAGTTGCAGCAGTTGTTCGTGGATCGATTTATGCCACCAGGAAAGGTTCTTTTACTGAAACAAGAGATCAATCAATTCAAGCAGCGGAGAGATGAGTCGTTTAGAGAGGCCTGGGAAAGGTTTACTGATGCGTTGAGGAGATGCCCACAGCATGGATTCAAAAAGTCTCAACTCATCGGTGTCTTCTATAATGGCCTTGACAACGAATCTAGAGTGTTGGTTGATGCTTCTGCAGGAGGAACAATTTTTGGCAAAACATCCAATGCCGTAGAGAAATTATTTGATGATATCTCTTTGAACTCAAGGGATTGGCCATCTGAGAGGATCCGAGGGACTTATATACTTGGTAAAGTTGCAAAGGTTGAAGAGAAATTTTCTGAAGCTGATAAGAATGATAAGGTTGTTGCTCAATTGGAACAGATGAATAAGAACCTGATTACTCTGATATCAGGTAATAATGGGGGAGGCAACCGAGGATCTGCAAGTGATGATGTGGTGATGAACCTTCAAGAGGTCGAGGATGCTAATTGGGCTATGGGGCAGAGTCTTCAGGGTTCGAGAGCTCCTCAAAATTGGCATGGAAATAGGTACCCTCAAGGTAATTCGAACCAGAGGAATATCCAAGGGGGAGATCCTAATAATCAAGGAGGCAATTGGCAGAATCAGAGGCATGAGAACTTCTCTTATTCAAATCCGAATAATGCAGTTCCATATCCTCCTAATTTTGATCATGGCGCTAAGACTGAAGAAGGGAAGTCCAGTATTGACGATGTGTTAGCAAGATACATGAAGAAGAATGATGCCGACATAAACAAGATCAATAACTGCATTGTTCTCATGGACTCGAATATGACCAAACAGAATGAGGAAGTGAACAAGCAGTTGAAGAATTTGTCATATACCATAGGACAGATATCCTCTAAAGTAAATCAGCAGCAAGTGCAGTTGCAAGAAGGAAAGTTTCCTTCGGATATGGAAATCAACCCAAAGGAGAGTGTTAATGCGATCACGTTGAGATCTAAGAAGTATTGTAAAGGTCCAAAACTGATGCAGGACGTCACAGAACTTGTACAGAATAAAGCAGAACAGAAGCAGTACAAAACAGGGATGGAGCAGGACCGATTAGACGCCGCTCGACTACCGGCTCGGCCAGAGCAGACTGCCGAGCAGGTTCAGATGCTGCCGAGCGAGACTCTGGCTAGTTCCGATGTGTCTTCCAGTTCAGGTGGGACCCAGCTTGGCACCGCTCGACTTCCGCTCGAGCCGAGCGAGCCGGCGAGCTGCCCTCCAGGGTTTTCTGCGCGTCCGAATTCTGTACAGAGTCAATCTGATCTGGAAATTTTTGATAAGAAGTGGCAGAGAGCGAAGAAACTGAGAGAAGCGGAACAGGTATTCGAGAAAGACAGTTTGGGACTTCCAATTACAAAGGTACCAATTCCTTTCCCTCAAAGATTCATGTCAAAAAGCCTTGATAAGAAGTTCCGTAAGTTCACTGATGTTATGAGGGATGTCCAAGTCACTATTCCTTTCTCGGAAGCATTGGAAGAGATGCCACATTATTCAAGGTTCATCAAGGAAATTATCTCCAGAAAGAGGAAGCTTAACAGTGTGAAGACAGTGAATTTGACAGAGAACTGCAGCTCTATTATTCAGAAAAAGCTTCCAGAAAAATTGAAGGATCCAGGGAGCTTCATCATTCCCTATGAGATTGGAAAAGGACCATCTAGGAGAGCACTATGTGATTTAGGAGCCAGTATAAATTTGATGTCTTTATCAGTGTTCAAGAAGCTTGGTTTTGGGGAGTTGAAACCTGCGTCTGTTGCCCTACAGTTAGCAGATCGATCGTTGACATACCCCGAGGGAGTGATTAAAGATGTGCTAGTGAGGGTGTCGAATTTTACTTTTCCTGTAGATTTCCTTGTACTTGACATGGAGGATGAAAAGGATGGTGCGCCTCTGATCTTGGGGCTTCCATTCCTTGCAACTGGAAGGGCTCTGATTGATGTGTTCAAAGGAGAGTTGAGGCTTAGGGATGATGATAAGGAGATTGTCTTTTCTTTGAATAAGGAGATGCAGTGGCCCAGGATCAGCAGCAGTGCAAGTCTGTGGATGTAGTGGACACAGAGCATGATGAGAACTTTATCCTTTCTGATGCAGAGTTTGAGAATTTGTCTAATGATGCATGTATTGATTATCTTGAGAGGCTATTTTCATTGGGCAATGCTAGTGTGAATCGGAATAAGAGGTCCACTGTTGAAGTGGGGATGAAGCCTGCTGCTAAGGAAGAGAAGCAAAAGAGCCAAAGCATTGAAGTGGTAGAGGAGATCGCAGGACCAGGCGTATCTCTTACTTTTCCTACTACTAACTCTAATGTGATATTTGATAATCTTTTAGTTGCAGTAAAGATGGATGATCCATATCTGAAGCCTCCGAACATACCTCCGGATTTTTATTCTTATATTGATGTTGAAAATTCTAACTTGTTTGATCCTTATTTTGCTAGCAGGTTGAGCCTACAATTGAATGGAAGATTGACAAGAAGGAATCAAGCCAGTCATGGGAGGAAAAGAATTTAAAGAGTCATATTTCAGTGACAAAGAAGGGTGAGATGGTTAGTACAGAAAATAAGAGAGGATGAAAGTACTTGAAAGTAAAGATGAGAGAAGACTATCCTCCGATCCAGTAGTTGAAAAGAGGTATCCCGTCGTGACTCTCCGACGTTAAACATGAGCGCTTGTCGGGGGTTGTCCCTTCCGTTTTTTTGCTTTTATATGTTTGTGTTGGTGTAGGAGTTTTATTAGGTGTTGCTTGACTGCGGTATATACTTCTTTGCAAACGTAGTTTCTCACTTCATTTAATCTAAGTTTGGGGGGGTAACGTACATACCTTGTCTTGCAGTGTCGAAATAGAATTTTTACATTGTGTTGTTGCTTGGAGAGTCGATTTTTTGCGGATTCTTAATATTTTTGATTTATTTGAGAATATTGAGGGTTTGATTTTTTGCGATTTTTCAGGTTTCGTGTTTTGTTTTGTGTGTTGTTTGTTGGTCCTAGTGTTAGTATAGTCGATTTATGGATCTCTGTGATGTTTTTTTCAATTTTTCTTAGCACTTGAGGGTATTATATTGTGTGGATGGATGATATTGGATTGTTGATTAGGAGTTCATGGTGGTATTCATAGAGTTATGTGTTATTGATTCATGATGTATGATTGTACTTGAGAAACAATTTGAGATTGTGCTTAGATATTGAGATGCTTGAAATTTGATATTGTGCAAGGATGATTAGCTATGTAGCTTGATTAGGTTTGCTCGTTCATTCCTATAGCCATGTGAGATTTGATCCTTTTGAAATCATGACAAATTGCATGATTCAGTTTATTCTAGTGAGTATCGTTCATACACACGTATTCTAGTACTTGGCATTATATCTTGCTTGAAGCTACGTGTTTAATTGAATGATAGGAAATGATCTTAGGCCATCTTTGATATTTATTAGTCACTAGCCAAATTATTATCCTACCTATTGAAATTATCCGTAGTTAACCCTTTTGAGCCTAAAAGCCTTATTTTTGTGGAAGCCTACGTGATTAGCCAATTGATCCCTTTGGTAGTCTTTAAAAATCCCTACCTAGTAGAGAGTTGAAGGAGTCAATTTGGTATCTTGAGAAGAAACATAAAAGGAGAATAAGTTGGAAGTGATAAAAATTGTTGAAAAGAGTAGTTAAATTGTTGCATAAAGGGGTAGTGCCCGAAATTGGTACCCCATGAAAAGGGGTAGTGCCCGAAACTGGTACCTTTATTTGAAAAAGAAAAAAAAGAGAAAAGAAAAGAGGGAAGAAGAAAAAAATTTCAAGTAAGGATGTGGTGTTCAAAAGTGTAGGAGGAATCAAATTGCAAGAAGCATTGAAGAGCGTTGAAGAAGAAAGAAGAAAGTAAAGCTGTTTGTTGAAAAGCTGTAAGTCTTCTTTGATTCTCTACTAGTGATTGAGTCACGATATCCATATATTTCCTACCTTTACCAAAGAGCCAACATTACAACCTAACGCAAGACCTTTGTGATCCTATTGTTGAAATTATTCCTTTAGTCGAGAGTTGAGATGATTGCCAAGCTTATGGTTACGCGTGTGTTTGAATTGATTATGAGTGTAAACACCATACCCTAAAGTGTATATCTCACACTTGAGCGATGAGCGTAAATACTACCAGAGAGAATGGGTGGATGAGCATTCCGAATTAGTGTAATAGTTGATTTGAATTGTATGTTCTTAGATGGATGGTTATTTTGCATTTGAAGTATGATCTCTGAATTGTTATATTGTCTTGGATGTCTTCTGCTGTGAAATTTCCTCTCAATTAATCTATATTGGTTTTTAAGGTCGTTGCCTCGGGACGAGCAACAGGTAAGTTTGGGGGTTTGTTGAGAGTTGAATTTCACGCATTTTACATATGCACATTACACCGTTTTGCTTAGGAAAGTTATTATTTTTGCATGGAATTGTGTACATTTGAGTATTTACATGATTTTGATGCTACTAAGGTGTTTTGTTGAGTTTTGAAGGGTAAAACATGATCAAAAGTTCAAAGTTGGAATGAGGAGTGAAAGTGAGAAGGAATGCTGAAAAATACAGTCCATGTTGCACAAATTTTTGTATTCTTATAGAATTCCAAATTGATCATATGATATATGGTTAGAAAGCCACAGAAGATATGGTCGTTTTGACGTAAAGAACACCCCAATTGAATTCCAAACGAGAAAGTTATGATCAAAGTGCTAACGTCGCGCATGCTGTACCGAGCCGCCACTTTGCATGACTTTTTACATATTCAAATGTTAAGAGTTTCTGATATTTCTTTATATGGATAGAAAGCTAAGGAAAAGAGAAACGCGGGAGCGCAAATATCATCCAAATTGGAGTCCGTATGAAGAAGTTATGCTCAAAACGGTGAAATCGCGCAGCGTAGTCTCTGCAGCTCGAGAGGTCGCTCGGCTCAAGCGGAACCCTCTTTTTGCGAATTTCCAGCCGAGTGTGATGCCCTCAGAGCCTACACGACGTTCCCGTTTCACATATATGCTGCTTGGCAGGTTTGGGGGTTGCTCGGCCATGAGCTCGGCTCGAGCAAGGTGCCGAGCGGCCCAGTTCAGGGCCCTGACGGGGCCTGTTCGATGCAGCAGTGTATATATACCCTCAAATCGCGATTCTGAAGCAGTTTTGATCGCGAAGCAGCCCTGCATCTATCTTAGAAACAATTAGGGAGATCGAGACGTCAATCGGAGAGAGCCCAGCCATAAACCATCATCAATCCACACTCCTATCACACCCATATCATATTACAATCTGATTTCATCATCCATCCAATTCCACAAGGGTTTCAAGTGCTAATTGAGGGAAAATCAAGCAATTGAAGAGACGGAGAAGGAACGTGAGATTGCTCCTACACTAGGGTTTCACAATTCTTATCTATTCCTTTCTATTACTTTGATTATTGTTATGAATTGCTTAGCCATGAGGATTGCTTGTAATCTCATGGGCTAGTTTTATATACAGTTCTAGGGTTTGATGGATTGATTTAATTGATTTGGGGATTTAAACCAAAGATTGGGATTTTATGCAGTTGAGCTTTTGATTTTACTTATTTTATTAAGACATGCTTTTCTGCTTCGTAACGTCTTCATAATATATTCATGACATCCGCTATAATGCTTGGATTATTGTGTTAGCTTGTGTGCGTTCATGATTGGTATTGTCTATCTGTTAGGGATTAGAGTAGCTCCGCTATAAGCACTTTAATTCCATGAACTAGTAAATCAAATACTTGATTAGTTTAGTGGAACAATGCAATTAGACAATCAAGTAGGAAGTGAATAGAACCTTGTAGTAATTCCAGAAAATATCTTGTTAGTCGGGCTTACCATCCGGAGGTATTGTTGCTTGCTTTGATTAGTATCTAGGAATAAGGCTTGGTAATATTTGCGCACCTTAGGATTTATACCAGATTAGACTGTTAGCTTTGAATCGAATCATATTCGGTGGGATAACAGGGATATGTGGTGCATTTTCAATGAAACTGCATGAATGAACAATCGTAAGTTTAATAACCCAAATTAATTGGTCTCTACCTGATATCTTAGAACTGTTCGTTATCTCTTGATTAGAAACTTGCTTTTATTTTTCCTTGCTTTTAATTAATTCAGTTATTTAATATTTTGTTATTTAGATTAATTCTCTACAAACATTGGAAATTGGTTACTCAATTCTGATTAAGTAGTAATTTATAGAATAAATAAATAATTAGTTGTCTCAGTGGGATCGATAATTTAACTTGGGAACTTGCTGCTACAATTGATATCCTTATACTTGAGGATTAAATTGGAGTGCGCAGAAAAAGCCTAACAAGTTTTTGGCGCCGTTGCCAGGGACGGTTTTAATTATTTATTTTCTTTTATTACTTAGTTAATTAGAATATTTTCTTTGGGATTTAATTGTTTTACTTTGGATTTTTCTTGAAGTTGCATGCAAACTAGGTCAAAGACGAGAGCACAAGATCTCAAATTTGATCCGGAAGTTGAAGCGTCTGCAAGGAAAAGGAGAGTAGCAGTTAAGAGTCTCAAAGCACCTTCCACAGCGGCTAAGTTACCACTTCCGAAGAAGAAAACGGAAACACCGTATCCTAAAGCAGTCATAGAGGAGAAAGAAAAAGAGTAGATAGAAAATCAGGTTAACCCAGAAAAGGCTGAATCAGAAGCAGAATTCGAATCAGAATTAGAAACAGCAGACATGGGAGATAGAACTGATGAGGATGACATCGTCATCCGAGAGACATTCAAGTCCACTAATTTAGGAGGATCAGGCGTAGTTGGAGCCGTTCAAGCTGATGAAACGAATGACATAAGGCCAGCCCTGATTCATATGGTGGAGAAAAACCCCTTTGCCGGAGGCGTTTTTGATGAGCCCTATGGCCATCTTAAGCGTTTCAACAGCTACATGGATACAGTGAAAGCTGCTGATGCTACTAATGATAGATGGAAGATGAGGCTTTTTCAGTTTTCATTGGTTGATAAGGCAAGGGAGTGGTATGATAAGCTAAAGGGAGACAATTGCTCAAACTGGACTGAGTTGCAGCAGTTGTTCGTGGATCGATTTATGCCACCAGGAAAGGTTCTTTTACTGAAATAGGAGATCAATCAATTCAAGCAGCGGAGAGATGAGTCGTTTGGAGAGGCCTGGGAAAGGTTTACTGATGCGTTGAGGAGATGCCCACAGCATGGATTCAAAAAGTCTCAACTCATCAGTGTCTTCTATAATGGCCTTGACAATGAATCTAGAGTGTTGGTTGATGCTTTTGCGGGAGGAACAATTTTTGGCAAAACATCCAATGCCGTAGAGAAATTATTTGATGATATCTCTTTGAACTCAAGGGATTGGCCATCTGAGAGGATCCGAGGGACTTATATACTTGGTAAAGTTGCAAAGGTTGAAGAGAAATTTTCTGAAGCTGATAAGAATGATAAGGTTGTCGCTCAATTGGAACAGATGAATAAGAACCTGATTACTCTGATATCAGGTAATAATGGGGGAGGCAACCGAGGGTCTGCAATTGATGATATGGTGATGAACCTTCAAGAGGTCGAGGATGCTAATTGGGCTATGGGGCAGAGTCTTCAGGGTTCGAGAGCACCTCAAAATTGGCAAGGAAATAGGTACCCTCAAGGTAATTCGAACCAGAGGAATATCCAAGGGGGAGGTCCTAATAATCAAGGAGGCAATTGGCAGAATCAGAGGCATGAGAACTTCTCTTATTCAAATCCGAATAATGCAGTTCCATATCCTCCTAATTTTGATCATGGCGCTAAGACTGAAGAAGGGAAGTCCAGTATTGACGATGTGTTAGCAAGATACATGAAGAAGAATGATGCTGACATAAACAAGAGCAATAACTGCATTGTTCTCATGGACTCGAATATGACCAAACAGAATGAGGAAGTGAACAAGCAGTTGAAGAATTTGTCATATACCATAGAACATATATCCTCTACAGTAAATCAGCAGCAAGTGCAGTTGCAGGAAGGAAAGTTTCCTTCGGATACGGAGATCAACCCAAAGGAGAGTGTTAATGCGATCACGTTGAGATCCAAGAAGCATTGTAAAGGTCCAAAACTGATGCAGGACGTCACAGAACTTGTACAGAATAAAGCAGAACAGAAGCAGTACAAAACAGGGATGGAGCAGGACCGATTAGATGCCGCTCGACTACCGGCTCGGCCCGAGCAGACTGCCGAGCAGGTTCAGATGCTGCCGAGCGGGACTCTGGCTAGTTCCGACGTGTCTTCCAGTTCAGGTGGGACCCAGCTCGGCACCGCTCGACTTCCGCTCGAGCCGAGCGAGCCGGCGAGCTGCCCTCCAGGGTTTTCAGCGCGTCCGAATACTGTACAGAGTCAATCTGATCTGGAAATTTCTGATAAGAAGTGGTAGAGAGCGAAGAAACTGAGAAAAGCGGAACAGGTATTCGAGAAAGACAGTTTGGGACTTCCAATTACAAAGGTACCAATTCCTTTCCCTAAAAGATTCATGTCAAAAAGCCTTGATGAGAAGTTCTGTAAGTTCACTGATGTGTTGAGGGATGTCCAAGTCACTATTCCTTTTTCGGAAGCATTGGAAGAGATGCCACATTATTCAAGGTTCATCAAGGAACTTATCTCCAGAAAGAGGAAGCTTAACAGTGTGAAGACAGTGAATTTGACAGAGAACTGCAGCTCTATTATTCAGAAAAAGCTTCCAAAAAAATTGAAGGATCCAGGGAGCTTCATCATTCCCTGTGAGATTGGAAAAGGACCATCTAGGAGAGCACTATGTGATTTAGGAGCCAGTATAAATTTGATGTCTTTATCAGTGTTCAAGAAGCTTGGTTTGGGGGAGTTGAAACCTACGTCTGTTGCCCTACAGTTAGCAGATCGATCGTTGACATACCCCGAGGGAGTGATTGAAGATGTGCTAGTGAGGGTGTCGAATTTGACTTTTCCTGTGGATTTCCTTGTACTTGACATGGAGGATGAAAAGGATGGTGCACCTCTGATATTGGGGCGTCCATTCCTTGCAACTGGAAGGGCTCTAATTGATGTGTTCAAAGGAGAGTTGAGGCTTAGGGCTGATGATAAGGAGATTGTATTTTCTTTGAATAAGGAGATGCAGTGGCCCACGGATCATAAGCAGTACAAGTCTGTGGATGTAGTGGACACAGAGCATGATGAGAACTTTATCCTTTCCGATGCAGAGTTTGAGAATTTGTCTAATTATGCATGTATTGATTATCTTGAGAAGCTATTTTCATTGGGCAATGCTAGTGTGAATCGGAATAAGAGGTTCACTGTTGAAGTGGGGATGAAGCCTGCTGCTAAGGAAGAGAAGCAAAAGAGCCAAAGCATTGAAGTGGTAGAGGAGATCGCAGGACCAGGCGTATCTCTTACTTTTCCTACTACTAACTCTAATGTGATATTTGATAATCTTTTAGTTGCAGTAAAGATGAATGATCCATATCTGAAGCCTCCGAACATACCTCTGGATTTTTATTCTTATATTGATGTTGAAAATTCTAACTTGTTTGATCCTTATTTTGCTACGCAGGTTGAGCCTACAATTGAATGGAAGATTGACAAGAAGGAATCAAGCCAGTCATGGGAGGAAAAAAATTTAAAGAGTCATATTTCAGTGACAAAGAAGGGTGAGATGGTTAGTACAGAAAATAAGAGAGGATGGAAGTACTTGAAAGTAAAGATGAGAGAAGACTATCCTCCGATCCAGTAGTTGAAAAGAGGTATCCCGTCGTGACTCTCCGACGTTAAACATGAGCGCTTGTTGGGGGTTGTCCCTTCCGTTTTTTTGCTTTTATATGTCTGTGTTGGTGTAGGAGTTTTATTAGGTGTTGCTTGACTGCGGTATATACTTCTTTGCAAATTTAGTTTCTCACTTCATTTAATCTAAGTTTGGGGGGGTAACGTACATACCTTGTCTTGCAGTGTCGAAATAGAATTTTTACGTTGTGTTGTTGCTTCGAGAGTCGATTTTTTGCGGATTCTTAATATTTTTGATTTATTTGAGAATATTGAGGGTTTAATTTTTTGCAATTTTTCAGGTTTCGTGTTTTGTTTTGTGTGTTGTTTGTTGGTCCTATTGTTAGTATAGTCGATTTATGGATCTCTGTGATGTTTTTTTCAATTTTTCTTAGCACTTGAGGGTATTATATTGTGTGGATGGATGATATTGGATTGTTGATTAGGAGTTCATGGTGGTATTCATAGAGTTATGTGTTATTGATTCATGCTGTATGATTGTACTTGAGAAACAATTTGAGATTGTGCTTAGATATTGAGATGCTTGAAATTTGATATTGTGCAAGGATGATTAGCTATGTAGCTTGATTAGGTTTGCTCGTTCATTCCTATAGCCATGTGATATTTGAGCCTTTTGAAATCATGACAAATTGCATGATTCAGTTTATTCTAGTGAGTATCGTTCATACACACGTATTCTAGAACTTGGCTTTATATCTTGCTTGAAGCTACGTGTTTAATTGAATGATAGAAAATGATCTTAGGCCATCTTTGTTATTTATTAGTCACTAGCCAAATTATTATCCTACCTATTGAAATTATCCGTAGTTAACCCTTTTGAGCCTAAAAGCCTTATTTTTGTGGAAGCCTACGTGATTAGCCAATTGATCCCTTTGTTAGTCTTTAAAAATCCCTACCTAGTAGAGAGTTGAAGAAGTTAATTTGGTATCTTGAGAAGAAACATAAAAGGAGAATAAGTTGGAAGTGATAAAAATTATTGAAAAGAGTAGTTAAATTGTTGCATAAAGGGGTAGTGCCCGAGATTGGTACCCCATGAAAAGGGGTAGTGCCCGAAACTGGTACCCTTATTTGAAAAAGAAAAAAAAAAGAGAAAAGAAAAGAGGAAAGAAGAAAAAAATTTCAAGGATGTGGTGTTCAAAAGTGTAGGAGGAATCAAATTGCAAGAAGCATTGAAGAGCGTTGAAGTAGAAAGAAGAAAGTAAAGCTGTTTGTTGAAAAGCTGTAAGTCTTCTTTGATTCTCTACTAGTGATTGAGTCACGATATCCATATATTTCTTACCTTTACCAAAGAGCCAACATTACAACCTAACGCAAGACCTTTGTGATCCTATTGTTGAAATTATTCCTTTAGTCGAGAGTTGAGATGATTGCCAAGTTTATGGTTACGCGTGTGTTTGAATTGATTATGAGTGTAAACACCATACCCTAAAGTGTATTTCTCACACTTGAGCGATGAGCGTAAATACTACCAGAGAGAATGGGTGGATGAGCATTCCGAATGAGTGAAATAGTTGATTTGAATTGTATGTTCTTAGATGGATGGTTATTTTGCATCTGAAGTATGATCTCTGAATTGTTATGTTATCTTGGATGTCTTCTGCTGTGAAATTTCCTCTCAATTAATCTATATTGGTTTTTAAGGTCGTTGCCTCGGGACGAGCAACAGGTAAGTTTGGGGGTTTGTTGAGAGTTGAATTTCACGCATTTTACATATGCACATTACACCGTTTTGCTTAGGAAAGTTATTATTTTTGCATGAAATTGTGTACATTTGAGTATTTACATGATTTTGATGCTACTAAGGTGTTTTGTTGAGTTTTGAAGGGTAAAACATGATCAAAAGTTCAAAGTTGGAATGAGGAGTGAAAGTGAGAAGGAATGCTGAAAAATACAGTCCATGTTGCACAAATTTCTGTATTCTTATAGAATTCCAAATTGATCATATGATATATGGTTAGAAAGCCACAGAAGATATGGTCGTTTTGACGTAAAGAACACCCCAATTGGATTCCAAACGAGAAAGTTATGATCAAAGTGCTAACGTCGCGTATGCTGTACCGAGCAGCCACTTTGTATGACTTTTTACATATTCAAATGTTCGAGTTTCTGATATTTCTTTATATGGATAGAAAGCTAAGGAAAAGAGGAACGCGGGAGTGCAAATATCATCCAAATTGGAGTCCGTATGAAGAAGTTATGCTCAAAACGGTGAAATCGCGCAGCGTAGTCTCTGCAGCTCGAGAGGTCGCTCGGCTCGAGCGGAACCCTCTTTTTGCGAATTTCCAGCCGGGTGTGATGCCCTCAGAGCCTACACGACGTTCCCGTTTCACATATATGCTGCTCGCAGGTTTGGGGGTCGCTCGGCCATGAGCTCGGCTCGAGCAAGGTGCCGAGCGGCCCAGTTCAGGGCCCAGACGGGGCCTGTTCGATGCAGCAGTGTATATATACCCTCAAATCGCGATTCTTAAGCAGTTTTGATCGCGAAACAGCCCTGCATCCATCTTAGAAACAATTAGGGAGATCGAGACGTCAATCGGAGAGAGCCCAGCCATAAACCATCATCAATCCACACTCCTATCACACCCATATCAGATTACAATCTGATTTCATCATCCATCCAATTCCACAAGGGTTTCAAGTGCTAATTGAGGGAAAATCAAGCAATTGAAGAGACGGAGAAGGAACGTGAGATTGCTCCTACACTAGGGTTTCACAATTCATATCTATTCCTTTCTATTACTTTCATTATTGTTATGAATTGCTTAGTCATGAGGATTGCTTGTAATCTCATGGGCTAGTTTTATATACAGTTCTAGGGTTTGATGGATTGATTTAATTGATTTGGGGATTTAAACCAAAGATTGGGATTTTATGCAGTTGAGCTTTTGATTTTACTTATTTTATTAAAACATGCTTTTTCTGCTTCGTAACGTCTTCATAATATATTCATGACATCCGCTATAATGCTTGGATTATTATGTTAGCTTGTGTGCATTCATGATTGGTATTGTCTATCTGTTAGGGATTAGAGTAGCTCCGCTATAAGAAATTTAATTCCATGAACTGGTAAATCAAATACTTGATTAGTTTAGTGGAACAATGCAATTAGACAATCAAGTAGGAAGTGAATAGAACCTTGTAGTAATTCCAGAAAATATCTTGTTAGTCGGTCTTACCATCCGGAGGTATTGTTGCTTGCTTTGATTAGTATCTAGGAATAAGGCTTGGTAATATTTGCGCACCTTAGGATTTATACCAGATTAGACTGTTAGCTTTGAATCGAATCATATTCGGTGGGATAACAGGGATATGTGGTGTATTTTCAGTGAAACTGCATGAATGAACAATCGTAAGTTTAATAACCCAAATAAATCTGTCTCTACCTGATACCTTAGAAATGTTCGTTATCTCTTGATTAGAAACTTGCTTTTATTTTTCCTTGCTTTTAATTAATTCAGTTATTTAATATTTTGTTATTTAGATTAATTCTCTACAAACATTGGAAATTGGTTACTCAATTCTGATTAAGTAGTAATTTATAGAATAAATAAATAATTAGCTGTCTCAGTGGGATCAATAATTTAACTTGGGAACTTGCTGCTACAATTGATATCCTTATACTTGAGGATTAAATTGGAGTGCGCAGAAAAAGCCTAACACTTAGCTAATTCAACACTTTTATTTCCATTGACCCAATGAGCATTGAGAAGTATACGCTCCTCTTCCAGAGTCCAAGCATGTGGATTTAAATGATCGTGCTGCCTGAAAGTTAAAAAATCATATTTATTCCTACTAAATCAATTATCAATTAAGCATGAAAAATAAGGCTATGCAAATACATATCAATATTGTGCTTGGTCAAGATTTATTTATATTTAATTGTATGCAACCCAGTTTTTTAGTCTCTTTCCAAGAAGGTCTCCTTTGCACACATCTATGATTTTCCCATTTATTGGAGCTAGACCTATTTTATTTCCTTATTTTCTATTGTATATAGTGTTGTAGTCCAGTTCGTACACCAATATTATATAAATAGAATAAAGAAAAAATATTTTTTCCTTTAAGAATATTAACATTGTCATAGGTAATGATCAGCTTATTCTATGTCCGAACAACATAGAATGTGTTGTTTGCACAGAGTTATTGTGTAAAGATCAGAATAATATTTAAAATATAAAATCAAAGACTGAAATTTGACTGACATGCATAAAAAATCATTGCAATATGATAGAGAAGGAAAGATTGGATATTTTCGTATTTTGATTTGAAGTCAATAATCTCCTTTAATTAGATTATTTAGTTTTCTTATTTTTTATTTCATATTCCTGCTATTTTAATAATTAGGGTTAGGGTTATGATTGTGGGCCTTCAGTCTATTAAGCCTATTTAAATACCATGTATTATTGTAGGGAAATCATCAATAAGAAAGTATTATATTTTGCAGCCTTACTTGGTTTGTGGCAGGGTTCATCTCTGTGTCCTTCTTTTGAAGGATTGTAGCCTTACGGCTTGTGGCGGAGAATTCTATTCTTCGTGGCCCTCCTTGAGGGATTATTTCAGCGTGTGTGTGTTTTTTTGTTATTAGAATCACCTTAACTCTATCAATTGGTCCGACCTGCCCTTCTCTCTTCCTTAATGCCCCACACCCGCTCAATGACAGAAAAAGACATATCTGAATCAGTGGCACTAGAGAGGTGCGCTGCGATAGAGAAGGTGATCGAAAACATGCAGCAGACCTTTGAGTCACGTTTTTCCAGCATCGAGGACACCTTTTCCTTTTAATTTGCGACTGTTCGCAAAACCCAGGAGCGTCATGATGCGATGTTTAATGCCATCATGGCTAAATTGGAGAACATGGCCCCTACGGATGCCACAGAATCACCAAACCATGCCCTGGACACGGTTGCTGTGAACCTGACCACTCCTTTATCACCTAACTTGGCTGCCAGTACTTCCCTTGGAACCAAATCAATTGGCAGTTTTGGTTCCTTTTGGGCGGTTCCGCCTTCTGCTTCGACTGTTGATTGCATAGCACACAACCCGAAGATAGAACTACCACCATTTGACGGATCTGAACCGGTGGCATGGCTTGTGCAGGCAGAGCAATATTTTCTGGTACATCACACACCTGTTGATGACCGAGTGCAATTATCACTGATCGTGATGTCGGGAAAGGCGATGTTTTGGGCGTAATGGGTGCTACGGTGATCAGCCACCATTACGTGGGTCCAATTCTCCCGCGAACTAATTTATAGGTTTGCGGATAGCTTTGCAATTAATGCTTACGAGGCAATGCATGTGAGTAGGCAAATGGGACACATTAAGGATTATATCTCCTTGTTTGAGGAATGGGTAGCCCAACTACCATCACTACCCTCGGAGCAATATCTCAGGATATTTTTGAGAGGGCTGCAAACATCGATCTGTGATCGAATATTAGATATGGAGATGTTAGACGTGTTTGCGACTATTCGGGCTGTACGCCGAGTTGCTAGAGCCCCCCAACCAAGTGGGATAGTGCACAGATTCTCCCCGTCGAGGAGTTTCTCGCGGCCACCGACCACCTTCAAGGGGGACTCAACTTACCCTACAACCACCCATCAAGGATCAGATAATTTACAGCCGACACATTCGATACTGACAGCCTCTAGCGTTGGATCAATTAACAGATTGAACTGAAACACAAAGCACTTGACGGCAGAGAAAGCTCGTGAATATCACGAGAAGGAAAAGTGCTACCGCTGTGGACAACAATATAGTCCCCTATATAAATGTACCGAAAAGTTCTATAGCATTTATATTGAACCAGAGGGACATGGAGCGGAAGAGGAAACTTTTGTGCCCTTCTCGAAGGACACCATTGAACCAGAGGGTTATGGCTAATTGCAGCCTTGGGGTCAAGGCTGTTCGGAGAGGGAGGCAATTGATAGAGAAGGAAAGATTGGATATTTTCGTATTTTGATTTGAAGTCAATAATCTCCTTTAATTAGATTATTTAGTTTTCTTATTTCCTATTTCATATTCCTGCTATTTTAATAATTATGGTTAGGGTTATTATTTTGGGCCTTCGGCCTATTCAGCCTATTTAAGTACCATGTGTTATCGTAGGAAAATCATCAATAAGAAAATATTATATTTTGCAGCCTTACTTGGTTTGTGCCATGGTTCATCTCTGTGGCTTTCTTTCGAAGGATTGCAGCCATACGGCTTGTGGCGGAGAATTCTATTCTCCATGGCCCTCCTTGAGGGATTATTTCAGCATGTGTGTGTTTTTTCTTGTTATTAGAATCACCTTAACTCTATCACAATAATAATGGAATAATAATATTAGATGATACACTTTTCCCATCTTTCAGTTATGTCCTACAGAAATAAAATTTCTAGTTATCTCATTAGTATATGTTTTTATATACCGTTAGAGCTTCATTAATCATGATTATTAGTTAACCTAAGTTTTAGTCTTTAGTTGAGTTAGTCATGGTCAACAGTTTATAGTGAGCTAACGATAAATAAATAGTTAGTGACAACCATACTTGATTTACAGTTAATTTGATGAAATCTATAGAAAGGATTTCAATGTTTGGTTCCTGAAAAGTACATGAGATAGAAAGAATTAAAAAAGTAAATTGTTTACAAACCAAAGAAAAAACGTAAGGATACGAAATGAAGTTCCAATTAGTTTTTCACAAATATCCATATTGTACCATGCCAATAATTAAGTGATTAGAGGACAAAAAATCTATTATATGCATCATTAACAAAATAATTTCAAGGAGCTTAAAAGTCAAAGAAGAAAACGTTAACCTAGGAGAAAATTGGGACTTGACCATTAAGTTGCTCAAACGCCTGGAAATAGTAAAAATAAAAGCGAAAAAGATTAGAAAATGGGATAAATTTTTAGATTGTACGCTTTAATTCAAAGGCAATAGAAATATAAGAGAATGGGATAAATTTTTAGATTGTACACTTTAATTCAAAGGCAATAGAAATATAAGAGAATAAAATAATGCAGAAGGATAAACTATTTTTTTTCAAGATTGTTATTACAGAATTCGAGAGGTCATTTCTTATGCAAATCATCTGAAAAATGTCTCTTCATCCTGATAACCATTTTGTGATTACCAGATTCACCAAGTTACTTGATTTGTATACAGTCAACTCTCTTAATCTATGAAAAAATATAGTTATTACTTAGCAACCTAATGCAAACTTAATAATGGACAATTAAATATATTTATTCATTGTTGTTAAAGGTTGTTGTAAACTAAACATGAGAGCGAATAATAAGGCCACCTAAAGATAAAAACATTTCTCACTCTTAATCATGTAAACAATTAAACCTGAAATTTAACATTTAAAAATGATATATCATACACTAAAGGAAATAAAGAAAAAATTTATTATGATATAAACATGAACTGAATATCTTACCTCAATTTTACAACAGGTGCTTTGTGGTAATAATTATGTAGGCACATGATATCCGATCTCATGAGTTTGTATAGAAGAAAAATCATGACAAATACAATGTTAGCAATTGTGCTTAAAAAATATGCTAGAATCATTATAAAAAGAGATAAACGTGATAAACACACTTCCTTAAGTAAGAAAGAGAAGGGCTAATTTATAAATGAGCAGGCCAATCGTAGGATCCGTTAGATATGGTTAGATTCATCATAAGAATTGCAGATTAAAAAAGAAAACTTAAGCATAAAAGTCGTTTGACATTTGTGCTTATGCCAAACCAAGAAAATAGAAAGAAAAAGTCTCAAGAATCACTAATAATATTGACATCAATAAAATTACGTCTATAAGCCAAACCAACAAAACAACAATCGATTGACGTATGCATACATATATGCAACAACAACAACAAAACATATATCAGTCATTTAATTAAATAAACTTACCAAAGAGATAAATGATGGGCAGGGTTTGTTTTCTTTTAGATCCCATTGTAAAATGTTGTTCTCATGAAGAACTTTAAGGCCATATGCAGCATCATTAAAATTAAAAATTAAAAATAAAAGAACTTAAATATATATGAAGTGAAAAAGAAGTCATAGGCATAAAGAGTGGTGAAACAACAATGTTAAAACAGATATCTAGTTGCAGCATCAAGTGGTTTGCAATTGCCTAAGAAATTCTTCCTTGATGTTCTTGAATATACATAGAAAGTCCTCCATATGTAATACTTCATGACTATGTACATCTTTCCAGACAATATACAATAAAGTTTCTCTAAGTTGAATACCACTAAAAAATATAATTTAAACACAAAAATAATAATTCTAATGGTTCATATATGAGTAGTATTAGTACTATTTCACTCATGACTTTTACCATTTAATACAACCAAACCAACACCGTAGACTTCTATGAAGCTTCAACTAATCAAAATAAACTAAATGACATAAAAAATCAGAAAAAAACTATCTAAGAGTTGACATTCGTTAAAGATGTTAACGACACTGCTATTTACATGTGAAATTAAGTCACAAATACGGATTAACAAAACTACCCCCAAACCTGACTAATTTTACCAATAGTTTAAACATTACCTAAAGCCACCAGCAACACTGTTGTTAGCATATATCAACTTATGTTTATCAAAAATACCACAAATGAGCCCATGAGTAAGAAAGAAAAGGGCTAATTCACAAATGAGCAGGCCAATCGTAGGATCCATTAGATATGGTTAGATTCATTATAAGAATTGCATATTAAAAAAAACCTTAAATGAAAAAGTCATTTGACAATTGTGCTTATGCCAAACCAAGAAAATAAAAAGAAAAAGCCTCAAGAATCACTAATAATATTGACATCAATAAAATTATGTCAATAAGCCAAACCAACAAAACAACAATCAATCGCATACATATATTTAGCAACAACAAAACATCTATCATTCATTTAATTAAACAAACTTACCACCGAGATGAATGATGGGCAGAGTTTGTATGCTTTTAGATCCCATTGTAAAATGTTGTTCTCATGAAGAACTTTAAGGCCATCAGCGGCATTATTAAGATTTTAAAAAAATAAAAGAACTTAAATATATAGGAAGTGAAAAAGAAGTCATAGATATAAAGAGTAGTGAAACAACAATGTTAAAGCAGATACCTAGTTGCAGCACCAAGTGCTTTGCAATTGCCTAAGAAATTCTGCCTTGGTGTTTTCGAATATACATAGAAAAGCCTCCATTTGTAATACTTCAAGATAATGTACATCTTTCCAGGTTCTGACATAACACAATAAAGTTTAATCTTTAAGTTGAATACCACTCAAACAATATAATTTAAACACAAAATAATAATTGTAATGGTTCATATATGAGTGGTATTAGTATTATTTCACTCATGACTTTTACCATTTGATACAATCAAACCAATATCGCAAACTTCTATGAAGCTTCAACTAATCAAAATAAACTAAATGAAATAAAAAATAAATAAAAAAATTGTCTAAGAGTTGACATTCGTTAAAGATGTTACCGACACTGCTATTTATATATGAATATAAGTCGCAGATATAGATTACCAATACTACCCCAAAACCTGACTAATTTTACCAATAGTTTAAACATTATCTAAAGCCATCAACAACATTGTTGTTAGCACATATCAATTTATGTTTGTCAAAACTACCACAATATAATTTTCTTGTTCCATTGCATAAATACTTGACTAAACGAACATCTGTGCTCAATTTATGTTTATCTATGTATCTCAACTGA
Organism: Pogostemon cablin; assembly: GCA_023678885.1. Lineage (NCBI taxonomy): Eukaryota > Viridiplantae > Streptophyta > Magnoliopsida > Lamiales > Lamiaceae > Pogostemon > Pogostemon cablin. The sequence goes on along the minus strand of CM042965.1, from coordinate 29,415,499 downwards.
TTTTACAAAATTGTGTTGGCTAACTTAACAGGGGCTATTTAGTTAGTAGCATGACACACAATATTTGATCTCTTTAATAAATTAAAAGATCTACATCCATACATGTACGCATAGTAGCATGTTAAACGATAAAAATTTTTTAACGATCAAGTAAACAATCCTCAAAGTCTCAGTAGATATAATTATATGAATGCACTCCAATGAACATTTGACCACATCATAGATGGGCTTGTCACGGAAATCACTAATTTTTATCTATCTAGAATGGTTCCCTGAAAAAATTCTGTAATTCAATTCAATTATTGTCATTAAAATGAACCAATCCTGACATTAACATTACTGGCATTTTTTAACAATGCAAGCTTGATATGAATCGAGAAAGATGCACCTTCATATGAAAACATACTATCTTTTTCAGCACCGAACATGAAGGTGATGGGAAATCCTTGAACATTAAACCTGCTCATCAAAGATTGGCCACTATAATTGGTTAAAAATGTGATATATTTCTATCATTGATGATTATAATCTGAAGAAAAAGACGATTAAGCCAAGACTCTTTTTTAATCATTATTGATCAAGCCAGATTACATGGTCATCATCCTTCGTGAACAACCCTGATGCAACTTATTACTTAGGTTAGCTCATAATCTAGAAATTTCAGTTTATCACATGATCACAATGTACAGAATAATATTAAAAACTCCAAAAATTAATCTAAATGAAACATGAAATTACTTCATCTCATTAAATCTGATCACAAGATTCTGTTCACTTATTAGAAACTCAAATTTTAAGTTTCTGTATAACTTATGTTAAATAGCAAATAAATTTTATTATTTACTACATTAAAAAAGAGAGTTCAGCGACATACCGATCAACAAAGGAGTGTAACTATCATTCCTCCTTGTTACCATTTGGAATGACACAGTGATAAACCACCTCTGCCTCCTAAAAGGCATGAATAAATTTACATATTCATAATCGTTAATTCGTGATCAATGAAAGACAATGAACTACCAATCTTGTTTTTATGATTCTTCAAGCATGCAAGATGTGTATTAAGATTTGAGCTCATTGAATTATTTCACCCATAAAAAAGCTCAGAACTTACTACACCAGAAAAAGCAACTAATTTTTCAGTGGCTGGTAGCTATTTCTTAAGAACTAAAAAATTTATGTTGCATATCTAGCACTAATAGAATACATCATGCATTAACCATAACATAAGAATATAAATAATACTTAGTGCAAAAAAATGGAACATTTAAACTTTCATACAACTTAGTGCATAAGAATCAACCTTTTAATCTTTACAAACACTGTATTCAGCAAATAGAGATATCATTAATCTTTTAACCCATCTCATCTACTTCCAACCTAAAACTAATATAATTTTAAGTTAATGATATATGAAAACTCATCTCTAAAGATTTGAATTCCACAACACTAAATTTATATCTAAAATTTTAATTTAATTTAATTTCTAAAGGCTGACCAGATTTAAATCTTCCTAAATTTATATTACTTAGATCATAATTTAATTTTCTTAAACGTTAACAAAGTAAAACCTTATTTGAGATTAGATATAATTGACATCATCAAATTGAACACACATGTAAAAATCAGTTAAGATCTAAAACATAAAGTTTTTATTAATCATGCTACTGTGCAAGCAATCTACCAAATACTTTTTGGTTTTCAGTATTATTCAGCAATAAATCAAAAACATATTTATAAAAAAGTGTTAAAACATACCAGCCTAATTATCTGATGTGACCTCAAGCTTTTGTCATTCAATGAAGTTTCACCCACCTGCCTCTGTGCTGCAAGTTTTTTTTTAGGTGATTATTTTTCAAAGACCAGTTTAACAGACTGTGGTACTAACTTTATATGAGAAAGTAACAAAGGTAACATTTAAAAAGAAAAAAAAAAGCAAGTCTTGTATGTGATAGATAAGAAGTGATATATATGGAGTAATAAAAAGGTGATATCATATCATACCAAAAATGAAAATGAAGGGGGCTAGACTCTCTATTAAGAAGATCCACAATAATTTCATTGTATATATCTATTGCTGAGAACTTTAGCACGAAATCCCTCTCCAGCATTTGGGAAAACAAAACTGAATTTTTGGATGATTCCATCTTCCTTAGTTTTGAATCTCATGCCCACTTACGTGCAAGTAGGCTGCTTGTAACTAAGAATATGAAAGTAAAATATTTTTACTATGGCTCAAAATATTAGAGAAGTGTATAAGTAAATATAAATCTCCCACGTAGTCAAATAAATACAACAAAAGACATGTTGCTATGTTTCAGTATCAATTTCCTAATAGCCATGATGAAGCCATTACTATACCAAACAATAGAGCATTTTGTCTTCCTAATTACACCTGCCCATGAAACATTTTGAAGTGTAATGAATCAATATTAAAATTCTTTGTTGATTGGATAAATGAGGGATTTAGAGGTCTTTAAATTGACATACATGACAATTATGTGGTTTTCTTTTGTATGGTACTTTGTATATTGAGTATAAGGTAAACCTCTTGCCTCATACTCTTATGATAATAAACTTTTCCTTATAAAAAATATATATATATTCAGATTTTTCAAAGAACAAAATGTGTTGTCATTGTTCTGTTTGGCTTTTGTCATAGTATTATGGCTAAAAAGGTAAATTATGCAGTAATGAATCACTAATGAGATGCAAATTCCCTTCATATTTTCTGACAGTACATCATTTTGTTGCATAAATAGTTGTTAATGTAACTCACTAAATTTAGAGAATCGTTCATACCTAGATATATTGGACACTAAACTTCTTTGCGTATGTCTGCCAACTTCACGACAATAAATCTTGAATTTAACAGCATAAGGTTTAAGTGCAATACATGAACTTTAGAAGGCAGTAATATGATCATATAGAAATCCATTGAAAAATTATTTTTTTCAACATATAATCAATAAAATCAAAGAAAAATAGAAATACCTTCTTCATCTTCTTTAAACACAGAAATCGAACATCGGGAATTTCATCTGTTCCAATTTTCTAATTTCCTCCAATATAGGGTATAATATTTTCAATATTCAACTCAATTTTTAATTTGAAAGGATTCGACAATGGGTTACCTCTCTCCACGTTTGGATGCTTTTCGTCGCCTAAATTCTCGCAATTGATCGTCACCGATTTTGAACGGAGATTTAGCGATTAGATTTCCCTCTAGATGAAGAATGTTAATGATGATTGAGAATCGGCAAGTGATGAGAGGTGAGAAATTGATGTATCATTCTTCCTACAGAGATTTTCAGCAATAAGACAAAAGGTATTCTCATCAAGAAAAAAACGATTTACATTATTAGAAAGAAAATCAGCTATGGTAAGATTGATTCAAATACCTGACAGATTGAGAGGTCGCGATGGTGAGAAGAAAACAGACACTGGTGAGTCGCGGTGTTGAGAAGAAAACAAACGCTGGTGATGAGAAGAAAATCAAGGTACCGAGATGAAAAGTAGGGTTTTGTTCACAACAAATGTAATGGTTCACAAATAGGTCCAAACATTTGTCTAAATGACAAAAAAGGCACCGAGAATTACAATTCAAAAGTAAACAAATGAGATCAACAGTGTAGATTATATATGCTAAAAATAGATAGACATGATTGAGAAATAAAAGTCAAAATAGGCAAAAGCAGTCAAAATTAAGCAAATCCATTTTGCTTTTATATTAGTATAGATTATTCATGATTCTGTTGCTCGTTATCACTTTCTTGATTGACTATCACTTTTTATTTAAAATTTTATCACATTTTAATCGTCATACAAATTATTCATAAAAAAATTCGATTGAACGATTATCACTTTTCTTTTATCATATACTCCCTCCGTCCCACACTTATGTTCACACTTTCTATTTTTGTCTGTCCCACACTTATCTGTTGGATTGTATACTAAAAGTCTAGCTTTTTGTATGAACAATGTTATAACAATTAATTTGAAATGAGAATCATATGATCAAATGATTGCATCTTATAATTTATTTATATGTTCGATGCAATAGTCCACTTACTTTATACTGTAGATAATATGTTGTGCGACAACACGCGGAAGATCATATTATCGGTTTTCTTATAAAGTATAAACAGATGCTCACAATCGAGATAGACGGGGACTCTCTATCGGGATGGTTGTAGTGTGGTTTGGTATTAGCTTGTCTTGGCTATAGAATCACATTAGTGCACTTGTGTGTATTGAGCAGGACCGCTTGAGATCGTTCGACTTATACTGACTTATAGGAGAACTTGATCTCAGTTATTATGGAAGTTCGTGCTCTTAATCCCTATACAATAATCTCGACATGTAGGGCAGTATGTATTTCTTTGATTCATCAATGGGTGAGATTTACATGTAATTAAATCAACAAACTCGATGAGTTGGGAAATAGTGCTGTCTCTATGGTGTGCTGTTGATTGTAGAAGGAATCCGTGTCCGTCATAGGTTGATGATGTCCCCTTGAGGAGCTCATAAGGATTATCATGTAAACCCTGCAGGTGAAATTTATTCTGACATGATAATGAGGTTGAGTGGTACTACTCTTGGATGAGATATTAATTAATTGAGTTGTCAGTAACTTAAATTAAATTAATGGACATTGTATATCTTAAACATGGGGAGACTAACGGGCTCATAATAAGAAGGAGCCCAAAACGTAATTTTGGGATTGGTACGGTAGTGCAATAATAATATTTTAGTGGAATATATTATTATTATTGGACTTAAGTATAAGCTTTGGGCTAAACTTGGATACTTAAGCCCAATGGAGGCCCAACCCAATTTCTCCTCCTGGTCCCTGCTGTAGCCCATGTATATAAGTCACCTCAACTTATCTGGAACCCTAATCTAATCTAATCTAACTGATTATTCACGTGTGATGAGGGTTGAGAGCAGATTGAGGAGGTCTCGTAGATCGTCGCCCACACGACGTCGAGATCGGACTTGGGACATACGGCAGAAGATCAGAAGGTAGTTTGCTGCTGCTGTCCGCCACCTTGCGAAATTGATATAAAATCATAAAGTACTCAGAATTTGATGATCAATATACTGACGGAAAGCCGTCGAAGAGAGGATCATCTAAACGCAAAGATCACTCAATTCCGACATTAGACGAGGAAGTTATGGCCATTCTCGTGAGACTGCGCATGCTACCTGCGAGAATCAATCTTCATCAACATACCTTGGTGAACGGTAATCATTTCTATGATTTATTGCTTCCGCTGTGATAGAAACGTATGAATCCCTAATGGGTCACGTTAACCAAATGATCCAAACGCCATCAATTGGTATCAGAGCTTCGGTTTCGTGGTGAAGCGTGACACGTTAGGCTAGGGTTTATGTGATTAATTTTTTGAAATTAGGATCGCATGTTTAGGGTTTTGGTTTTACTGCGCAAACCATGAATATCCCTATGTGAAATATACCCTATATCATATCTGTTCGTTGATGGTTGTGTGTGAGAGGATTCGACGAAAACTGTTCGTCAATTTCACATGGAAGGAAGAAATTGAGAAAAAATCCAGCGCAGTGATATTGCAGAGGCAATAACCAGAGTTTCAACCGTCGGATCAGGCTGAATTTTGGTCAGCATGTTCGGATTTTTTGGATGTACATTCTGAACGGTGAAGATCGTATTTTGAGCTTTGTGTTATCGGGAATAAGCTGAAAACAGAAGCAGTTTTTGGGCGATTCTGTTCTGCGCAGTCGAGGGAAAAGAGATATTTCTCACAATCTAATCGTTGGATCGACCTGTAATTTGGACAGCATGTTCAAAACTCACAGCTGTATATTCTGGACGGTGAAGATTGTATTCCCAGGTTCCTACGGTTGCGAACCCTGAACGACAGTTGGTGTAGTTTGATGTTGCGCGTTGGGCTGAACTTGATTCCGTGCAAGTAGGCCCTTGGACGAGCGACAGTTCGAGCGGATTTGCATCAGGTTCGATTGGTCTACATCAGGTTCGATCGATACTGTACCAGGTTCGAGTGGATTTGTATCAGGTTCGATTGGTCTGCATCAGGTTCGATTGATGCTACACCAGGTTCGAGCGGATTTGCATCAGGTTCTATTGGTCTACATCAGGTTCGATCGATGTTGCACCAGGTTCAAGCAGATTTGCATCAGGTTCGATTGGTCTGCATCAGGTTCGATTGATGCTACACTAGGTTCGAGCAGATTTGCATCAGGTTCGGTTGGTCTGCATCAGGTTCGATCAATGATGCACCAGGTTCGAGCGGATTCACATCAGGTTCGATTGGTCTGCATCAGGTTCGATCGACTCTGCACTAGGTTCGAGCGAGTTTGCATCAAGTTCGACTGGTCTGCATCCGGTTCCGCGTGAGTCTTCACAATATGATCGGGCAGGGTGCCAGAGTGGTGCAGCAGGCTGCAGGGAGGTCGATCCCCATCGCAGTTGTCCGTATTCGTGATTGGTGGCGAACAATCGAATTTGCTGTTATATAACTGTTATAATAGATTTATTAATTGATTATTGTTATATATGTATGCATGATTCTCTATGATTTATTGCCTTAAATAGAAGCATGCTAGATTGCGTATTATATTTGGTATATTATATGCATGTATTTTGGAGTGTTGATCAAGTCAACTTATTTTTGGCAATTTATTTCCTTATATATAACTGCTATAATTGTTTTATTGGTCAATTATTGTTATATATTTGGAAGTATGAGCATGCTAGGTTGCATATTTTATTCTGAAATATTATATGCATGTAAAAACCATCGGTCTTAAATAACTAAGTGGGAGAGGGGATTGGTAAAAATTCCCGCTGCCTCCATTATTGGTTTGTAAGTGATGTGGGTAAACTTGCGCGTTGGCAATAGAGCCTTCCTCCCTAACGGATGAGTTTATTCACGGATCACTAGTACAGACTTCTTTAAATAATTATTGTTTGTAATGTGATGCATATAGACTTGCGCGTTGGCTATAGTGCCTTCCTCCCTAACGGATGAGCTTATATGCGGTTCACTAGTACAAACTTATATAATTGATGGTTGTAGAAAGTTATCTGAGCGCGTGTGTACTTCTCCAACAGTAAGGTACATAAGCTTGGGCAGCGGACTTGGAATCAAATAATGGTGCACACTTAGATGTAAATAATTAGTATCCTCCCCAACGGAGTCACTGCTATTATTTGCATGGCTAAAGAGGAACCGACTATTAATTATTTAGTCATAAAGTTAGATTGACAAATGAAATTAATGGGTAAAACCTTCTCTTGTAAATGTTCGGGTTTGTAAACGTCCACACTAACGTGGCTTACAGACTCACGGTGCTTGAGATGTCGGTGAATTTTATTTTATATTGTTTTGAGGGAATCAATATAAAAGGATAAAATTCGAAGTTTTGATTGGTAAATTAATTTATGATTCTCTGATTTTCAAATGGTTTTATCTCACATATTATTAACTAAAAGAAATTATATTTACTTGTCTAAATTAGATGATTAGAAAAGAATCTTGGTTTTGAATTTTACTGCTTAAGAAAATACATGTGTGTTCTCACAAGGGACGTCTCATGATGCCTATTAAAGTCTCCAGTGAAGAGATGAGAGGTTCATAGAAATATGATGGTCTCATGTAACTCTTCGGATACTTGAGTAAGTTAAAAGGCAGAAGATCATGATTTAATTTGATGAATGAATTGGGAAAGCATGGAGTATAAATTGAAGGGAAACCTAGATCAATTTAATTCTTCGTGAATTGCCTAAATGTTTTTGAGTAAGTTCCACCTGAATTACAATAGGATGTATATGGTGGAAAACTTTTGGCAAAACATGTGGCAAAGGAAAGCCATTTTCATCATAATGTGAACAAGTTTTATATCTTATTCACTAGTTGTTTAAAACATGATTAGTGATGGCATTTACTGACACGAAATGTGTAGTTACTGGAATCACTAAATGTTTATTACTAAGTGAGGATAAGATTGTTATGACATGGGTAAAACTACAAGAGTAGTGGCTATTGCAGTGGGAGCTGTCTATTTATCTAATGATATGAGTAGACGTTTGATTATGAGAAATTGTTTTACGTACGTTTTCATAGAAAGAATTTGATTTCGGTTTCTATGCATTAATAGATGGATACTCCATTTCATTTAAATGACATGGTCATTATAATGAAGGATAGAGTTGTAATCTGTTATTGTACGTTGGTGAACAATTTGTATACTCTTAAATCATGTATATTCCACAGATGCAACAAATAGTAATTAATAATGAATCTTCTAATCTTAGTAAGAGAAAGATACCTTCGGATATGAACTAAACATATATTTGGCATCTAAGACTAGATCATTTTACTTGAGTAGGATTCAAAAGTTGATAGCCGATAGACCCTTAGGTTTATCTGAAGTGAAAACTATCTGACTTTCGAGTCTTGCTTGGGAGTAAAAATGACTAATTGCTTTTTCAAGGCAAAGGAGTGCAGAACCAAAGATATATATGTTGGAATTAGTTCATTATGATTTATGTGGTCCTAAGATTGTCCGGATGAAAGGTGGATATGAATATTCGTCAATCGATGATTATTCTAGATACCGATATATTTATTTGATGCACTGCATGTCTATGTTCTTTGATTAATTCAAGAATTGCAAGGCTGGTACAGTGAAGCGTCATGGAAAATATATCAAGTAATGACGATTTAATCGTCATTACGAGTACCTCTTAGGATAGTTAGGAGCTATTAATCAAAGGTTGAGATTAAATCTCAAGTGGTCTACACCGGGCATGCCCCAGCTGAATGGTGTGGTAGATAGAAGGAATAAGACTCTTATGGTAATGATTAGATAGATGATGAATTATTTGGAATTACTTGATTCATTTTATGGATAAGCCCTAGAAACAGTAATTCATTTGAATGTTTGTCTGTTTGTGGGATATGCTATAAAAATGAAGGTGATTTATTTAGTCTAAAAGATCGAAGGGTGATTGTTAACACAAACACTAGATTTTTGGAAAGAGACTATGTATTAAATCATAAACCCATGTATAAATTGTTCTAAAGGAAGTGAGAGGGAAAAACACAAAGTATAAGTACCAAGTGTACAAGAGGATATACCACAAGGTAAACTGCAACGCGTGTCATGTCTGATACACAATTGCATGTAGTGCCTTATCGTAGTGGGAGGATTCTTCGACAACTTGTAAGATACATATTTTGGGAAAGTAGTGAGACTTGGTCCCTCGCAAACATAAAATGGACCCACGGATACGACGAAGCACTACAAGTTAGAAATGCCAAATCCTAGCAAAGTGCAATGAATATTAAAATAGAATCGATGAATTTTAAATTAGGTCTGGATGCTTGTTGAACCGCTAAATGGCGTAAAAGCCATTGAAAGCGGGCATGCAAGAATAAAAGAGGATCATAGAATAAGGTGAAAACCTTGGAAGCAAGCTTGTTGCGAAAAGGTATACTCAGAAAGAAAGAGTTCGATTACGAGAAAACCTGTTCGCCGGTAGTTATGCCTAAGTTGATTCGGACTCTTTTATTTGTTGCTACTCATATGAAATATGAGGGATAGCAAATAGATGTCGAGACAACTTTCCTGATTGGAAGTCTTAAGGGAAACATCTATGTGAAGCAACCAGAGTGATTCATTGTAAAAAGCTAAGAGCATTGTGATAATAAGCTTAAAAGTGTCCATTCATGGACTAAAGCAAGCTTCAAGATCATGAAACATCCGTTTTGATGAGGCAATCCAGTGACATGGATCTAATCAATGATCGGATGGGTCTTGTGTATTGAAAAGAGTGATGGAAGCATGGTGGTATTTCTTGTACTATACGTAGATAGTATCTTGCTCATTGGATATAATGAAAGAGTATTGTCGGGCGTATGGGTATGGTTGATAAAGCAGTATGAGATGAAGGACTTAAGAAGAGTAAAAATATCCTTTTGATCACGGTAATACGGATCACAAGAAAGGATGTTATGCTTATCTCAAGTTTCATATAATGATACGATCCTTACTCGTTTAGCATGTGAATTTATCTAAGTGAATGTGTCTTGTGACACAAAAGTAGATAAAAAAGATGAAAGCGGTTCATTATGCTTCGGCAAATGAGGAAGCTTAATCTAAGGAATGTTATGCACGAGATTGGATATCTGTTTTGCCGATGGCATGAACAGTGGGTATCAACGTAACCCGGAACAAGAATGATGAACTGTGGTAAGACATATACTTATGTACCTGAAAAGGACTAGAAACTATATGTGGGCTTACCGAACAGATTCACTGATTCTTATGGGTTACATAGATTCAGATTTTTCAAATCAGATAGGGACGACAGTAAATCTACCTCAAAGGTTATGCATTTAATTTTAGGAAGTTGAGTCATAATGTGGAGGAGTGTTATATAGAAATATATTTCAGACTCCGGACTCCATCATGGAAAGATGATAAATTGGAGCCTATGAGGCAGCCAAAGTATCTGTATGACTCTAGAAACTTCAAGATGGACTTCGAAGTGTTTCAAAGTTTGCCCAAGGATATCACAATTTATATTGATGATATTGGTGCAGTTGCAAACTTGAAGGAATCACGAGCCTATAAGGAAATTAAACACATGGAGCGCGAGTACCACCTGTTACGAGAAATCGTATGATGAGGGGAAGGTTGTTGTCACCTAGATTGCATTGGATGATAACCTAGTAAATCCATTTACAAGGACCTTAAGGCGAGAGCTTTTGATGGTCGTGTAGTGGGAGTGGAAATCAGATGTATGGCAGAAGACATGACAGCATAGACTTTTAGTATAAGTGGGAGATTGTTGGATTGTATACTAAAAGTCTAGCTTTTTGTATGAACAATGTTATAACAATTAATTTGAAATGAGAATCATATGATCAAATGATTGCATCTTATAATTTATTTATATGTTCGATGCAATAGTCCACTTACTTTATACTGTAGATAATATGTTGTGCGACAACACGCGGAAGATCAAATTATCGATTTCCTTATAAAGTATAAACAAATGCTCACAATCGAGATAGACGGGGACTCTCTATCGGGATGGTTGTAGTGTGGTTTGGTATTAGCTTGTCTTGGCTATAGAATCACATTAGTGCACTTGTGTGTATTGAGCAGGACCGCTTGAGATCGTTCGACTTATACTGACTTATAGGAGAACTTGATCTCAGTTATTATGGAAGTTCGTGCTCTTAATCCCTATACAATAACCTCGACACGTAGGGCAGTATGTATTTCTTTGATTCATCAATGGGTGAGATTTACATGTAATTAAATCAACAAACTCGATGAGTTGGGAAATAGTGCTGTCTCTATGGTGTGCTGTTGATTGTAGAAGGAATTCGTGTCCGTCATAGGTTGATGTTGTCCCCTTGAGGAGCTCATAAGGATTATCATGTAAACCCTGCAGGTGGAATTTAATCCGACATGATAATAAGGTTGAGTGGTACTACTCTTGGATGAGATATTAATTAATTGAGTTGTCAGTAACTTAAATTAAATTAACGGACATTGTATATCTTAAACATGGGGAGACTAACGGGCTTATAATAAGGAGCCCAAAACGTAATTTTGAGATTGGTACGGTAGTGCAATAATAATATTTTAGTGGAATATATTATTATTATTGGACTTAAGTATAAGCTTTGGGCTAAGCTTGGATACTTAAGCCCAATGGAGGCCCAACCCAATTTCTCCTCCTGGTCCCTGCTGTAGCCCATGTATATAAGTCACCTCAGCTTATCTGGAACCCTAATCTAATCTAATCTAACTGATTATTCACGTGTGATGAAGGTTGAGAGCAGATTGAGGAGGTCTCGTAGATCGTCGCCCACACGACGTCGAGATCGGACTTGGGACATACGGCAGAAGATCAGAAGGTAGTTTGCTGCTGCTGTCCGCCACCTTGCGAAATTGATATAAAATCTTAAAGTGCTCAGAATTTTATGATCAATATACTGACGGAAAGCTGTCGAAGAGAGGATCGTCTGAACGCAAAGATCACTCAATTCCGACATCAGACGAGGAAGTTATGGCTATTCTCGTGAGACTGCGCACGCTGCCTCCGAGAATCAATCTTCATCAACATACCTTGGTGAACGGTAATCGTTTCTATGATTTATTGCTTCCGCTGTGATAGAAACGTATGAATTCCTAACGGGTCACGTTAACCAAACGATCCAAGCGCCATAAACTTATCTTCACCACCCAAAAAAGAAAACTTCACATTAACCAACAACCTCAAAAGTTATCTTAATTTCAAAAATACCACTCCCACCTAATTAACACACATATAATATACTTTATAATTTATTTATTACCTAAAAATACCACAATACCCTTAAAAAGTCAATAAAGTTGGTCAAAAATAATTTTTCTTAAACTCCGTATCTACAGTTTCGGTGAACTTAACTATGGGACGGAGGGAGTATAATTTTTTATTAAAAATGTTATTATTTTTTATCTATCCTACAAATTATTGATTAAATAATTCAATTGGACGAATATCAAAAATATTACCATTTTTCATCCATTCTAAGAATTTTAACGGATCAATTCAAGTAAACAATTACCACTTTTCTTTAATAGGGTATCACTTTTACTAAAAATATTATTTTTTTTTTTAAAAAAATATTATCACTTTTTATAAATTTGTAATATTTAAATTGAAAAATAAATTAAAAGACTGAGGAAATTAATTGTCACTTTTTTAATAATAAAAAAAACATAGAAATTAAAATAATAGAAAAAAAACGTTAAAAGAAGAAATATGTATAGTATACAGTTAAATTGTTGCCTAATTAGTTTTGTTGATTAGCATTGTAGCTCTTCCACCAGCAGGTTTTTCAGATATGTTGATATGGCACTACTCACGTGATGGGACGTACTCGGTAAAGACAGCGTATAAGCTTGCTTCTGCTCTTACACACGATCTGCAATTGGGAGTGGATGGAAACTGGAAAGCATTGTGGAATCTAAAAATTCCACGAAAGATGAAAATTTTTTTATGGAGGGTGTGCATAGATGTTCTCCCATGCAAAGAAAATTTATTCAAGAAAAGCGTAGTAGGGAACAAGATGTGTGATGTATGCTAAGTGGATACGGAGGACGGGTGGCACATATTTATTACATGCCGGTTTACTGAAGATTGCTGGAGGTTTGCAGATTGTTATGAAGTGTTATCAAATGCAATTGTAAGGGTTGAAAGTTTGCGTGTTTGTATAAGATTGTGCTTCTGTTACTCCAAGAATGATCAACCGAGAGGAAGGAAGCATTTGCCATGACATTAAGACAGATTTGGAGGGAACGAAATTGTCTTGTGTAGAATAGAGATATGAGTATAGCTCCAAGAGCAGTGTAATCAGCTACCAACGTTTTGAGAGAATGGAAAACAGTTAGGAAACACATGAGAAGAAGAATCTAATTACATCTTGTAAAGCATGGCATAAACCTCCTGCAAGTTATACAAAAGTGAATGTTGATGCTGTTTTTTTTCTTGATACGGTGGAGATAGGTGTTGGGATGATCATTTGAGATGATGAAGGAGCATTTATTGCATGTCGATCGATATTGATTTCAGGGAATTTTTGACTGGATGAGGGTGAGGCTATGGGACTTCATGAAGCCTTGTCTTGGATTAAGGAGCTAGGACTTCAACGAGTTATTTTTTAGACTGACTCTAAAGTCGTCCTTGATGTAGTTTCATCAGCTTAAACAGAGGTTTCAGTGTTTGGAGATTTTATTTCTAGTTGCAAACAATTACTTTTATAAAATATTTTTTACTATGTCCTTTATGTTCGTCGTACTGCCAATGATTTGGCACATCATATTGCTCGGGCGCCACGATCTGTCGTTAGCCCCTATTGTTGGGTCGAGCCTCCAACTTTTGTGGATGGTCTTCTCAATATATTTTGTTCATGTGATCTCAATCAATAAACCAGTCATTTTTTGTGTTTCAAAAAAAATTTAACGCTGTAGCGTGGGTATTTTGAAATTTGTCTCACGAATTAAGATTCGCAAGCCGGTCTAATGCAAGTATTTACCTTTATAAATTACCCCTTATCAAATTACAATTTACGAAAGTAGTTGGAATGATCTTTAACTTTTTTATTCATTGTCCTTTTGCAATATAATGTCATGCATGATGTAATATATAATAAAAATAATTGGTTGATCCTATTGATCAGAATCCATAAATGATTAAGTTATTTGGTATTCCGATATGCTCCACGTGGTATGGTGACAACGTTTGACTAATTAATACCAATAATTAGAAAACCGGACCGGATCGGCCGGTTCAACCGGTTGAACCGATCCAGGTACACAAAAAAACCATTTATGGGTTGAACCGGGAAAAATCAATTTGAACCGGTTCAAATCGGAAACCGCCGATTCTCTCTCCCTTTTTTTTTTTGAAATTCTTGTATTGAGATTTTTTTTCTTAAATTTTCGTATTGAGATTCATTGACTAATTTGGGAGCCAATATCTCAAAATATGATGGATGCAAAAAATAGGTAGTAGTGATCATCACATATATAGAAGTATAAAACCTCTCCTCTTTACTAAATTTTCGATGTGGGATATTGAAGTTGATGGAAAAGAATGGATAAAAGGTGGTCTTTATATATAGAGATCCAATATCTCTTTCTTTCTTATAATTAATCAAAGTGGGATCTTTTCCATTTCTTACAAATATATACATTTGTAATTTATCACTCATTATTTTTTAAATCTTGAAACAAATAAATTTATTTACTTAATTGTATCTAAATAATTGAAAAAAATATCTTGAATGAATAATGATTAAAATTAGAGTCAATAAATAAAAAAAATTAACAATTTTCTTTTCATTTTACTTTAATTCTAATATTCTTAATTAATTTTCTTTCAATTTCAAGGTAAATTTGAATTAGATTAAGTATTAATATAAATTAAAATAAAATAAAAAATCATCTTATTTTTACATTTAACTTTATTCTTTTAATCTATTATTTTTCATGTGCATAAAGTATGTTAATATAAAACTATATATAAAATAAAAAAATATTATTAAAATTTAAAAATATGTAATTTATATTTTTTCGGTTGAACCGTCAGATTCGACCGATCAGACATTGAACCGTTAGGGTCACCGGTTCGACCTTCGATCCAGTTTTCTAATCACTGATTAATACATTTATCAAGTACACGAAATCAACCCAGGGTTGGTATCTATAAAAAGTCAATTTCGTTTAATAAAAAAAACTACATTGATCCTTACGTTAGAACAAAATTTTGGATGTGATGGTATTTTTGCCCACTCTCAATTTTGAAAGATCATTTTCCCCACCCAAACGAAAAACATCATTTTTGCCCACTATTTAGTCATTCCTAAAATTATCTCCAAATCAAACAGATTAGATATATACTCCTGTAGGCACTTGAATTTTATTGCCCATTAAGGAAAATATGTGGCAAATTAATGCAATAATTATCAATTAATTATTTATTTATTAAGGGATTTAAATAAATAAATTCCTAAAATAAATGAGTAAATAATTTATAATTGGGTAAGATCCAGTCAAATAAGTCTGACTTAAAGCCTAAGAAAGTGAAGGCCCAAGCCCGCATAATTAGGTCAAAACTGACCAATTAGGCTGCGAGTTATTTATGGGGCATCCTCATACTTCACCTATATAAAGAGTCATCCTCCATTCATTCCAGACACACAAAAAAAGACCTTAAGACACAAACGCTTTGAAGAGATTGAAACACGAGCAACGCTCCTCAAGATCTTCAAGCATCTTCAAGTCAAGAACAGCAAACGATTTGGGATTAAGGTGCGGAGCCCCCCAAATCAAGCGTTCTTCATAGTGCGGAGCCCCCCAAATCAAGCGTTCTTCATAAACTAAGTTCTTCGATGTTCTTCGCGCCAAGAACAACATACGACCTGGGATAAAGGTGCTAAGCCCCCAGATCGAGTATTTCTTCGGATCAAGTACGTTTAATTCAAACAAAGGCTCAACGCCTCTGGATAAACGTTATAAGATCCCAAATAGAAGTTCGGACAAGCTTCAACTGAAGATCCGACTCAAAACACATAGTCAACGCGGTCAACACACCAAGTCAAAGTCAAGTCCAAATTGGTTCGAGAGAAGAATCAGAGGATAGATAGAGATTGTTTCCTAAATTATCAAGTTTAATCCTTCTGAATTATCATTGTAATTCTTTTGTGTTTATTTTATTATAAATACAATATTTTTTGTTACAAATTTTGGCACGCCCAGTGGGACAGTCTCTACCTCTCATCTCTTCTCCCTACAAGCTCGAAGATACAAAGCATGACTCGTCTCAGGATTGCAATAAGAAGACCTTCTACCTTGAAGCATTCAGAGCTGCAAACTGAAGAGATTCAAAAGATAACTCCACTCAAGATTGCGATACAAAGGCCTGCTGCATCAAAGCCTCCAGAGTTGCAAACTGAAAAGGTTGGAGTCGTTATAAGAAGTATTCCCGAAGGCTCCTGATGAGAGTGAAAATAAGCGTGTTTTAATATCCAATTTAACACCTTTTTGATTGATATTGTAGTCTTATATGAGCACAAATGTTTTATATTCGATATATGTGAGAATTATGTGCACTTGAGGTGTTTTATTGTGTTTTAGGTGGAAAAAGGATGAAAAATTGCAAAGTTGGAGAAAAGGTGCAATTTGTGCAATAATGCTGAAAACGCACATCCAACTTTCATAACTATTCTGTATTGTTGTGTAGCTCGAAACTATTGGTGTGATATATGATTGGAAAGCCACTGAAGAGAGGGTCGTTTTGGCATAAAGAACACCATCATTGAAGTCCGAACGAGGAAGTCATGAGCAAAGTGGTGACGCCGCACGAGCTGTGCCGAACAGAATTGCAGTGCTACTTTCCATGGCCTGTTACATATTCAATTCTTGGACTTTTTGTGATTTCTTTATATGGTTAGAAATCCAAGGAAGAGTGGATCACGTGAGCGCAAAAATCACTCAATTCGGAGGTCGGATGTGAAAGTTATACGCAAAACGAAGAGACTGCGCAAATCGGTTCGACCTATGGTTCGACCAAAGAGGGAGTGGTTCGACCTGTGCAAGAGGTCGAACCAAGTGCAGAATGTGTCCAGTAGCAGGGTTCGACCTGTGGTTCGACCTTTGGCCAGTGGTTCGACCTGTTTGACGAGGTCGAACCTACGTTCGGGAACTTACCTTATCCGAATTTTCGAGGCCAAAACGCGTGTGATCACTTGAAAAGCTCATTCCAAGCCCTGGAGACATGATTACAAGTATAAAAGGAGACTCATGCAGTCAAGGAAGACGTCCAATCACGGAGGAACACAACACAATACAAGAGAGGAGAAGAGAGGCCACAACATACAACACCCCACAAGGGGGGATCACCCCCCAACCATCATCCTTTTCTCCATCCATCCATCACTTTGAAGATTCGTTTGTGGAATCAAGGGGAGAACTAAGAGGAGAATTCAAGAGCGAGAAGGAGACGATGACGCCACATCTAGGGTTTATTCGTTTTCTAATTTATCTTGTATTTTCTGGACATCCGGGTAAGATCTATCCAACACCCATGATTGTTCTTCACAACATCATGGGTTAGAGCCTTTTTGGTAGAACTAGGGTTGTGAAGGTTTTATCTAGTTAATTGAACTTCCATGTGTATACTCCGTAAAACACTACTTGTGGATTTATTTTATATAAGATTGTGCCTTTTTAATCCATACTCATAGTCGTTTTGTGCGTCAATAATCGTTGTGTAGAGTCTGAATACATAACATGGTTATTGGTTGAGTGCGTTCACTGTTGAGCAGGATTCCATGTTATGATTCTAAGTGAGGGGACTCCGAAGCTTCATTAGAACTATCATATATGAATACTTATTAATTGAATTGAATTCGGGTTAATAAGTAGGATAAAGAGGATAATTTTATAGTACATATAAAGGGAGATCATATCGGGTTAGAGTACCAATCCTAGGAGAAAATAATTGATACTGATAGTACCTAGAAAGGGGGGTGAAATTATATCTCTTGCTCCGAGGTTATTCACACGTGTTACACGCATGTTTACTTGTATCTATAGAGTAGATATGCATGGTTTAGTGATGCGTCCATATTCCACAAGACAGAGTCGGACATTGACATATGGAAGGGAAGTTAATGAGTAAAACTGGATTATCCTAGAGCTACATATTCTCCTACTTGATCACTTTTGTATCCTTCAAGTGATATTTATTTTATTTGTTATTTTAATTACTTGTTTATTAGTTTAATCATCCTAAACCTCAAACTTAATTACCAACTTGTCTTAATTAATTTAGATAATAATTAAATTGATAATACGCCGTCCTTTGGGTTCGATATTCACTTGGTCGCTTGCTTAAGCTGCAATTGATATCCTTAATACTTGGGGATTAATTTTGCGTGCAAAGAAAACGCGCATCAAGTTCTTGGCGCCGTTGCTGGGGACGGCTGTTATTATTGATTTTATTATTTCTAGTTGATTAAGATTTTTTTTTCTTTTTCTTTTATTTGTGATTATTTATTTCTATCTAACCTTGAATTTTTCCAAGTTACTTGTGCGCTTGTAAAAGGATAGGAAGGAAAAGAAGGAATAACACATTGATCTAAAATGGCCGGAGCAAGACAGAATCCGGATAATGTTGCCATACGTGAAATTTTCACGAACTTTGGGAATGTCAACATGGGGTTGATAGGAGCAAGGGGGGAAGATGATGATTTTGAGATAAATCCCGCTCTTATTAACATGGTAGAAAAGAATCCCTTTTCTGGAGGTTGTTTTGAAGATCCATATCAGCATCTCCAAAGATTTCTTGGTTATGCAAACACTCAAAAGGGCAGTGGAGCGAATGATAATGCTAGGCGGATCGCCTTATTCAAGTTCTCTTTAATTAATAAGGTGGAAGCTTGGTATGAGACCCTTGATCCAGCCGATTACAATACATGGGACCAACTGCAGCAGAAGTTCTTGGAGAGATACATGCCACCCTCAAGGATCTTAAGAATGAAGCAAGAGATCACTCGATTTGTTATGAATCAGGGTGAGAAATTTTATGAGGCGTGGGACAGGTTTAAAGACATGCTCAGGAGGTGTCCACAGCATGGAATGCCGAAGGCTGAATACATAAACATCTTCTATTATGGATTGGATTGTGAGTCGCGTATTTTTATTGATGCATCATCAGGAGGAGCGCTGTTATCAAAGACAGCACTTGAAGCGGAAAAGTTGTTTGAAGACATCTCTATGAATTCACGTGACTGGCCAAAGAGAGAGATAGAGGATCATATGTACTTAGCGAGGTAGCGCAGGTTGAATATCAAGTGAAGCCGAATAGGGATGATGAGATCGTCTCTAGTCTAGCTAACATCAACAAGCTACTAGAGTTCCAGCAGAGGTAGATTACAGAGTTGACACTAAGGGGGTCTAGTAGGCAGAAGCAAGAAGTGAAGAATGTTGAAGATACCTTCCATCGATACATGGCTGAGAACGATGCAAGGATTGATCATCTTGAGGATACCATGAATGTTGATCATGCAGATTTATCTAAGCAGATGAAGGAGCTTACTTTGATTATGGGGCAGATGACCGCGAACGTGAATCAATTGACACAAAAATTGGAAGATAAAGCCATCACGTTAAGGTCTGGAACACAGTATGAAGGAACGACGAGGCCGAAATCAAATTTGGACATGACTAAGCATCGGTTCGACCAACACCCAGATGGTTTGACCTGGCATAAAGGTCGAACCATGGTCGAATCTCACCATTCAGAGCTCTCTATTTTTCAAAATCATCGGTTCGACCAACACCAAGAGGATTCAACCTGGCATACAGGTCGAACCATGGTCGAACTTCATCATTCAGAGCACTCTGTTTTGTCGTAGCAACGGTTCGACCACGACCGTAATGGTTCGACCTCTCAAACAGGTCGAACCCATGTCGAACCGGAGGATAGAAACTTTACAGTGAGGCGGTTCGACCTAGGGGCAGTGGTTCGACTTCCAATACTGGTCGAACCCTAGTCGAACCTCAAGAGTAGAAAGAGAGCAGTCTTCCAAGAGATAGGTTCGACCATTACGTACCTGGTTCGACCTCTCAAACAGGTCGAACCCAGGTCGAACCTCACCAAAATGTGCCTGTTGTTGCACCTAATGTTCCTTATGATATGGATGCTACTCCAATAGTTCGGAATGAGCAAAGTACAGAGATAATAGCTAAGAAAAAGTGGGAAAGAGCAAAGAGATTGAGAGCCGAGAAGGATAAAGCGAAGGAGGTTGAACGTGATGAATTGGGAAGACCAAAGACCAAGATACCTCCTCCGTTTCCTTCAAGATTGGCTGAGAAGGGATTGGAAGAAAAGTTCAAGAGGTTTCACAATGTCATAAGCAAAGTAAGCTTAAACATTCCTTTCTCTGAAGCAATCATGGAGATGCCATACTATGCCCGATTCCTCAAGAATATTATATCAAAGAAGAGAAGCTTGAACGGAGTGGAGACGGTGAACCTATCAGAGAATAGGTTAATTGAACTTCTATGTGTATACTCCGTACAACACTACTTGTGGATTTATTTTATATAAGATTGTGCCTTTTTAATCCATACTCATAGTCATTTTGTGCATCAATAATCGTTGTGTAGAGTCTGAATACATAACATGGTTATTGGTTGAGTACGTTCACTGTTGAGCAGGATTTCATGTTATGATTCTAAGTGAGGGGACTCCGAAGCTTCATTAGAACTATCATATATGAATACTTATTAATTGAATTGAATTCGGGTTAATAAGTAGGATAAAGAGAATAATTTTATAGTACCTATAAAGGGAGATCATATCGGGTTAGAGTACCAATCCTAGGGGGAAATAATTGATACTGATAGTACCTAGAAAGGGGGGTGAAATTATATCTCTTGCTCCGAGGTTATTCACATGTGTTACACGCATGTTTACTTGTGTCTATAGAGTAGATATGCATGGTTTAGTGATGCGTCCATATTCCACAAGGCAGAGTCGGACATTGACATATGGAAGGGAAGTTAATGAGTAAAACTGGATTATCCTAGAGCTACCTATTCTCCTACTTGATCCACTTTCGTATCCTTCAAGTGATATTTATTTTATTTGTTATTTTAATTACTTGTTTATTAGTTTAATCATCCTAAACATCAAACTTAATTACCGACTTGTCTTAATTAATTTAGATAATAATTAAATTGATAATACGCCGTCCTTTGGGTTCGATATTCACTTGGTCGCTTGCTTAAGCTGCAATTGATATCCTTAATACTTGGGGATTAATTTTGCGTACAAAGAAAACGCGCATCAGCTCCGTAGAGGTAAATCATATGGTGGGGATTACTCTCAACATGCCATTGCACGGAGACAAGAGTGGTGAAAATGTTTCTACTTGCTTAACTCCTCGCTCCACGCCAAGCTTATCATCTACCTCAACTGAAGCTGCAGTGATGACGACAAGTGCTATGACCATTGAGGATCAACTCGCAAGTATGATAAAAGCCATTGAAGGACTCAACAAGCACATGAAAGCTCAAGATTTAAAAATCTGTGAACTTATGAAGAAAATGGAGAATGTGGAGACAAGCCGTACAAATAAGAAACAAGTTGGGGATGAGCACGAGAAAGAAGACTCGACGAAACATTATTCACCTGAAGAAAAGCCAGCTGATGACAAGATACAAGTTTCAACTGATGGAATGCTTCCTATCAACCAACTAAAGAATATCGTGATAAATACGATAAAAGATAAGTTTGAAAGGAGCTCCAAATCTTCTTCAACCTATGTCAAGCCATATAAAAAGAGGATTGATAACTTGAGGATGTCAATTGACTACCAACCTCCCAAGTTTCAATAATTTGACGGCAAAGGCAATCCAAGACAACATGTGGCGCACTTTGTCGAGACATGCAATGATGTCGGGACCTATGGGATCATATGGTGAGGCAATTCGTCCGATCTCTGAAAGGAAATGCCTTTGATTGGTACATCGATTTGGAAGCTAACTCCATAGATAGTTGGGGGAAAATGGAAAAAGAATTCCTCAACCGTTTCTACAGCACACGAAGAACTGTTAGCATGATGGAGCTAACAAATACTTGGCAAAGAGATAAAGAATATGTCATCGATTATATTAATAGATGGAGGAGCCTAAGTCTCAACTGCAAAGAAAAGCTATCAAAAACTTCAGCTATAGAAATGTGCATTCAAGGGATGCAATAGAATCTTAGCTACATACTCCAAGGAATTCGGCCTAAAACTTTTGAAGAGTTGGCTTCAAGAGCTCACGATATGGAATTGAGCCTGACATCAAATGACATCAAATGGCCCTCTATTCAAGACTCTTATGAGTTTGAATACATGTCCTTCGATGAGCCCTTGGAAGAGGAACCACAAACAAAGGCTGCAGTTTCTATAAAGATTAACAGAAATGAAGTTGAAGCAAGAGAAAATAGTGCATCCCAAGATTGGGGGCAATAATCTATTGGTAAATCAAGACAAAGCTCCTTTACATGAGCTAAAACTGTCAGCATTACGCTCCTTGATACGAGCTTAAACTATCTAAAATCTTCCAAGTCAAAGCTCCCTGACACGAGCGAAAACTGTCTACATCATGCTCCTTGATATGAGCTAAAACTATCTATATATGACGCTCCTTGATACGAGCTTAAACTGTCTACAAATCAAATCCCATGCTCCTTGATACGAGCCTAAACTATCTAACACAAATCAAATTCAAGGCTCCTCGATACGAGCGAAAACTATCCACACTGTACTCCTTGATATGAGTATAAACTATCTACACTTCAAATCATATCTCCTTGAGAAGAGACAAAACTCTCTACATGTTCGATACTCCTTGATATGAATATAAACTGTCTACACATCAAGTCAAATCTCCTTGGGAAGAGAATAAACTCTCTACACACAAAGCTCCTCGACATGAGTGAAAAATGTCCACACAAGGCTCCTTGACACGAGCATAAACTGTCTACAAGTTCAAATTCAAGACTTATTGACACGAGTATAAATTATCAGTAAATTCAAGTTCAATGCTCCATGACGCATGAGCCTAAACTGCATGTTACTCCTGGCCCACATGGGTATAAAATGTGTACGGCACCCTCCCATTCAAATCAAATAATGTCTCTTGAACTACGTTTTGACTTGATCCTCTTCGAAGAGGTACGTAGGCAACTTAGCACTCTGCTAAGTTCAGTCATAATTCAGGCTAGGAGAGGCAAGCAATAAAATTCAATCACGTTGATCAAGAAATTGATTGTCGCAAATTGTTCACCTCAACACAAAGGCATCCGTGAACAAAATGCGAGGGGGCTTTTGTAGGCACTTGAATTTTATTGCCCATTAAGGAAAATATGTGGCAAATTAATGCAATAATTATCAATTAATTATTTATTTATTAAGGGATTTAAATAAATAAATTCCTAAAATAAATGAGTAAATAATTTATAATTGGGTAAGATCCAGTCAAATAAGTCTGACTTAAAGCCTAAGAAAGTGAAGGCCCAAGCCCGCATAATTAGGTCAAAACTGACCAATCAGGCTGCGAGTTATTTATGGGGCATCCTCATACTTCACCTATATAAGGAGTCCTCCTCCATTCATTCCAGACACACAAAAAAAGACCTGAAGACACAAACGCTTTGAAGATATTGAAACACGAGCAACGCTCCTCAAGATCTTCAAGCATCTTCAAGTCAAGAACGGCAAACGATTCGGGATTAAGGTGTGGAGCCCCCCAAATCAAGCGTTCTTCATAGTGCGGAGCCCCCCAAATCAAGTGTTCTTCATAAACTAAGTTCTTCGGTGTTCTTCGCGCCAAGAACAACATACGACCTGGGATAAAGGTGCTAAGCCCCCAGATCGAGTGTTTCTTCGGATCAAGTACGTTTAATTCAAACAAAGGCTCGACGCCTCTGGATAAACGTTATAAGATCCTAAATCCGAGTTCGGACAAGCTTCAACTGAAGATCCAACTCAAAACACACAGTCAACGCGGTCAACACACCAAGTCAAAGTCAAGTCCAAATTGGTTCGAGAGAAGAATCAGAGGATAGATAGAGATTGTTTCTTAAATTATCAAGTTTAATCCTTCTGGATTATCATTGTAATTCTTTTGTATTTATTTTATTATAAATACAATATTTGTTGTTACAACTTCTTCCGTCCCGAAAAAGTTTGTGCTCCCTTTCCGGCACGGAGATTAAGAAAGTTATAATTTTTAGGGGTATAATGGTATTTTTTGTGATAAATAAATGATAAAGTATGTTAGGTAGGGATGATTTTTTTGTAAATAAGGTGTATGGGAAAGGGTGGTTGTTTTTTACTTTTTACTTTTTTTGGAAGATGCAAACTTTTGTGGGACAGACCAAAATGGAAAGTGTGACATCAGGAAGGAGATGGAGGGAGTAATAATAATTATTAAAATTATAAATATGGACTATAAATTTTTTCTTCAAATTAATTTACGATATTCAAAAGATTTTTTCTTATCTTATTATAGTGGACCGAATAGGCATTGTGTTTTATTTAGCTATTTTCCACTTCATTTGGTTCAAATTCACATCTCTAATCAATCAAAATTAATAAAACAATAATATACTAACATTTTAAAAATTTCAATTAGCAAATAAAAATTAATAAATTTAATTAATTGAAAAAAATTAAATGGTTTTATTGAACTTTAAGAAATGTAAAAAATTAATTAATAATAAATTTAGTTTTTTATATTAAATTATGTGATGGTTTAAAATTTAGTGTATTAACTAAAAATACTTCCTCCGTCCCAAGTAAAGGTGGTCGTTTACTTTTTACACGTAGATTAAGAAATATTATTATTTTATATGTAATGAGTAGTTGTATTAGAGAGATGTGATGTGTCCTTTTTACTAAAAGGAAAAATAAGAACCTTTGAATGGGACGCCCAATATAATAAAATGTGGACGTTTCGACGGGATGAAGGGAGTAGATCTTAGGTGAGATCATCTCACGAATCTCCTTACGTGAGACGAAGTTCTATAAATCTTGAATCAGCTAGGAGTGCTAATATCACCAGTACATAATAATTAAACTAAGTGAGTCTTGTTGGGTTTATCCGCCCAGGGAGTCGGGCCCACTCAATCCATTAGCATGATATTGTCCGCTTTGGGCCGCCCATAGCCCGCACGGTTTTACCACTCTGAGCCTCACGCTCAAAAGGCCTCATGCTAGGGAGAGTCCATCCCTCAATTATAAACCCTCCGCCATCCCCACGTCTAACCGATGTGGGACTTTGGTTGACACCCAACCAACATTTCCCCCTCAAACAAAGTCCCGCAGCTAGACCATCCAGTTTGAGGTCCGAACATCCCACCAACCCCGGGCTGGGCCGGTTAAGTCTGGGGCCTGGCTCTGATACCACTTGTTGGGTTTATCCGCCCAGGGAGCCGGGCCCACTCAATCCACTAGCATGATATTGTCCGCTTTGGGCCGCCCACTGACCCGCACGGTTTTACCACTTTGAGCATCACGCCCAAAAGGCCTCATGCTAGGGAGAGTCCATCCCTCATTTATAAACCCCTCGCCAACCCCACTTCTAACCGATGTGGGACTTTGGTTGACACCCAACCAACATTTCCCCCTCAAACAAAGTCCCGCAGCTAGACTATCCAGTTTGAGGTCCGAACATCCCACCAACCCCGGGCTGGGCCGGTTAAGTCTGGGGCCTGGCTCTGATACCACTTGTTGGGTTTATCCGCCCAGGGAGTCGGGCACACTCAATCCACTAGCATGATATTGTCCGCTTTGGGCCGCCCACTGGCCCGCACGGTTTTACCACTTTGAGCATCACGCCCAAAAGGCCTCATGCTAGGGAGAGTCCATCCCTCAATTATAAACCCTCCGCCATCCCCACGTCTAACCGATGTGGGACTTTGGTTGACACCCAACCAACATTCTTGTTGGGTTTATCCGCCCAGGGTGCCGGGCCCACTCAATCCACTAGCATGATATTGTCCGCTTTGGGCCGCCCATAGCCCGCACGGTTTTACCACTCTGAGCCTCACGCTCAAAAGGCCTCATGCTAGGGAGAGTCCATCCCTCAATTATAAACCCCTCGCCAACCCCACTTCTAACCGATGTGGGACTTTGGTTGACACCCAACCAACATTTCCCCCTCAAACAAAGTCCCGCAGCTAGACCATCCAGTTTGAGGTCCGAACATCCCACCAACCCCGGGCTGGGCCGGTTAAGTCTGGGGCCTGGGTCTGATACCACTTGTGGGGTTTATCCGCCCAGGGAGCCGGGCCCACTCAATCCACTAGCATGATATTGTCCGCTTTGGGCCGCCCATAGCCCGCACGGTTTTACCACTCTGAGCCTCACGCTCAAAAGGCCTCATGCTAGGGAGAGTCCATCCCTCAATTATAAACCCCTCGCCAACCCCACTTCTAACCGATGTGGGACTTTGGTTGACACCCAACCAACATTTCCCCCTCAAACAAAGTCCCGCAGCTAGACCATCCAGTTTGAGGTCCGAACATCCCACCAACCCCGGGCTGGGCCGGTTAAGTCTGGGGCCTGGCTCTGATACCACTTGTTGGGTTTATCCGCCCAGGGAGCCGGGCCCACTCAATCCACTAGCATGATATTGTCCGCTTTGGGCCGCCCACTGACCCGCACGGTTTTACCACTTTGAGCATCACGCCCAAAAGGCCTCATGCTAGGGAGAGTCCATCCCTCAATTATAAACCCCTCGCCAACCCCACTTCTAACCGATGTGGGACTTTGGTTGACACCCAACCAACAAGTCTTGTACGAAATAGTCTCACAAATTTCATTCTACGCATTAGTCAAATGAGTAAAAAGGCGGCGCTGCTATCTGCCAAATGCATGGACTTCGCTTAACGTACCGCATTTATGTAATTAGCTTATTAATACTCCATCCGTCCATTTAAGGTGTACGTTTGCTTTTTGCACGTGAATTAAGGAATATTATTATTATAAAAATTGTGCATCCTATCATTAGGGATCGCTCCTGCCGTGGGGATTGATGGAGGTAAATCGCAGGATATGTCTCAAGTGGGTTATAGAGATGGCTCAATGTTTAACATGTGCTTGCAAGAGGCCAAATCCATGCCAAATGCATGATTCGAACCCCCACCCTGCAGCAACCAAGCTCAATTGAAAGGTCTTTCCACCCTTCCTCTACCACTTCAGCTATGCCCTGTGGGCAATATTATTATTATATGGGGCAATATTATTATTATATGTAAAATGGGTAGTTGTATTAGAGAAAAGTGGTAGGTCATATTGTGTACTTTTTTACTAAATAAGGGAAATGAATACCTTTGAATCGGACTTAAAAAATAGTAATATGGACACCTTAGAAACGAACGAATGGAGTATTTTTTAGTGTAGTTTTAAAATTTTTAACTATATTATTTAGTATTAATTATCTTTAACTATTAAAAGTATTATGTTTCTTTATTATTATTTTTGTTGTATTACTTATTCATAATTTGATTTATTTTTATTTAAAATGTTATAACTTTTTATTTGTTTAGGAATTATTTATAATATAATTCGATTATATGGTTATGACTTTTTATTGATCCGTTGTTATTTTAAATTTAAAAAATTATCACTTTTTTATTTTTTTTGTTAATTATTCATGATTCAGTTGGTCGATTATCACTTTATTGACTGAATATCACTTTTTACTTAAAACTTTATCACTTTTCAATCGTCATACAAATTACTTGTATAAAAGTTCAATTGAACGATTATCATTTTTTTATCATATATAACTTTTTTTTGTTAAAAGCGTTATCACTTTTTATCTATCCTACAAATTGTTAATTAAATAGTATAATTGAACGAATATCATATTTATTTGATCAGATATCACATTCTATTAAGAATGTTGTTACTTTTTTATCATCCTCTAAAAAACCTCTCCTTATTTAAATGTCACTCTTTATTAAAAGTATTATCATTTTTCTGTTCTACGAATTATTTATGGAATAATTCAAGTAAATAATTATTACTTTTTTAATTGGGTATCACTTTTATTAAAAATATTATATTATTTTTTAAAAAATATTACTCCCTCCGTCCGGCTCTAAGGTGTCCGTTTGCTTTTTGCACGTGGATTAAGGAGTTTTATTATTATATATAAAGTGGATAGTTGTATTAGAGTGAAGTGGTGGGTCATATTGTGTATTTTTTTACTAAATTGGGGAAATGGATACCTTTGAAGCGAACGCCAAAAATAATAAAATTGACACCTTAGAAGCGGATGGAGGGAGTATTACTTTTTATAATTTTATAAATCGAAGAATATTATATTAATATTATCACTATTTAAATCGAAAATTAAATTAGGAGATTGACAAAATTTATCGTCACATTTTTTAGTAATTACATAAAAAAAACACACATAAATTAATATAATAATAGTTAAAATGAAACGTTGAGAGAATAAAAAGAAATTAAATACGTACATGCGGTGAGATTGTTCTCAGTTCTCCTGATTAGTTTAGATAATTAGCGCGGGTCACACATGCTTTTCAATGTATATATTTTGAGATTCGTTTCACAGACTATGTCTCACAAATTAAGATTTGTAAGGTAAGATGAGACTATTTAATATGAAATTAATGAATAATTAAAATGAATAAATATCACTTTTTATTAATTAAAAATAATTTACTTAAAAATATTATCACTGAGTTTGATTATCACTTTTCCACTATCATTTGCTTACACGTTATATGTCAAATAGTTTAATTGGATAATTATCACCTTTTCATGATCAAATATCACTTTTGAGTTAATCTAATGTACATGCTTGTACACTAACCAACAGGATCCATATTCACAAGTGGGTTAAATATATAACTCAAAAAACACCCAAATGGGTTATTATTTTCTTCCTCCAAAATCACACTGTTAGATGCGTCCCCTCTCCTCTCATTTTTCTTTGCCGCCCGCTCCGCCCTTCTTCGATCTCCATCTCCGTCGACTTTATTCTAGTGCTTCCGCCTCAGCCTCCGTCTCCTCTTCCAAACTTGCAGATTTTCCACCTCCGTCGCCCTCCTATGATTCTCTATCTCCGTAACCTTTATTATGGTGTTGCTGCCGTTGCCTCTACCTTGATCTGACGACCTTCAGCGATCGGTCTCACAATTTCTACTTTAGATCTCCCTAGATCTGTGGACCTTCTTCTAAGAAACAGATATACTTCTTTAGATCTCCTAGATCTATTGACCTTCTCTAAGGATTTGGTATTCTTTTCTTTTGATCAGCGGGACTTGTCATCTTCTCACAAGTATGAGCGGCTGGTCTTCTTCACACAATATTTTTTCAACTTTTTAAAAGATTATTAGCTCAATGTATGTGTTTTTATATATAAATGTATGTGCTTTTATATGTAGATGTATTACTTTTATATATGTGCGTTGGGTCAAGATCTTCATATTCTCTCTCCATCACGACTTCAGATCTATGCATCAATCTTCTCACGAAGTTCTGTCTTCAACAAAACTCATCAGCGACTCCTGTATTGATTTTAATTTATTAATGTATATTGTTGTATTTATAAATGTATTGTCTAATTTTATTATTAATACAAACTTTGAAATTCATGTTAATAGAAATTATATGGGATCTGTTCTTTCATTTTACTAGAAATCATATGAATCATGTTCTCTCGTTCTCTCTGTTTGCTCTTGTACTTTTTCAATAAAGATTACAGTAAGTTTTTAAAAGTATACATTATAAATAAAATATTATACACTTGTGCATTAAGAGTGATACACTAACACAATTAAAATTATACACTCCACCTTTTAAAATATATAAAGTTTTCACCAAAAAATTATACACTTGATCATTCAAATTATATACTTCGTTTTTAGAACTCATACATCTATTCAATAAAATGTGTATATTTCGTTGTTTAAACTTTCGAGAATGTTAAACTTTCGAACACCAAAAAACTTTATAGACTTATTCAATAAAAGTTAATACTTCATCCAACACCATTCTCATTACGAAAATAGTAATATTGTTCATAAATTACAGTCAAAACTACTCTTCGAACAACAATTGTTTATTAATAAAACGTATACATTTCTTCAATAAAACATATACACTTCTTCAATAAAACGTATACATAAGTATAGTGGCAAATTCCTCCTCTTTGAACACCCCCATAAAGCGTCGATGAACTCTCCAGTTGGACCAAATCAGAATAAATGGTCTTAAAATTCTGCTTGAGTCCAGATCTCAAAAAAACTTCAGACGAAAATGAGAAAATCAGGGAATAAAAACTACTTTCTCGAAGAGGACGTAGAGGGCGATGGATCTGACCAAACTTCCGATGAAAATTAAAAAGTCGACGAGTATGACAATGGATTTCACGAAGTTCGAAGAGGAGGTAGTTGGCAAAATGCAGCGATCGACGACTGTGATTGAGAAGGCGGTGCGGAGGAAGAGTTATGGAGGAGGGGACGATGCGGTGGAAATACGGTGCGATAGAGAACATTAGAGAGAGAGATTAGGAAAACAACGTGAAATGAAATGATCCAAATAGGGTTAGAAATAATATTAAAAATACTCCGGGTCATGGGCTGGGTTGACCCGGTTGTATATAAACAATTGGGTATAATAGACTTTGCCATCACTTTTTACTTAAAAATGTTATCACTTTTTATTAGTCTTATAAATAAACACTTTTTACTTAAAAATTTTATCACTTTTTATTCGTCTTATAATTTATTTATAAGATAATTTATTAATTTGACAATTATTATAAAAATGCTCATCCATCACTTTTTTCAGTTAAATATTAGTCTTTAATTTTTAATAAAATTATATCGTGTAATATAAAATGTTATTTAATTTTTTAAAATCAGTTAGTATAGTAACACTCATGTTTAAATGTATTAAATTATTTTAGAATTTATATTTTAAAAAAATTAATTTTAATTTTGAAGTGTATAATAAAATAAGAACTCAAAAAGATAACAAGATTATAGTTTAGTCAAAGTGGTAGAAGTAACTCTTTTAATAAGAAGGTTAGAGGTTCAAACCTTTTTAGTGAATTTTCTTTTGCCCTTATAAAAAGAATATCAAATGTAACATTCATAAAGTGTAACATTTTTTTAAAAGTGTTATTAATGCTCGAAATAGTATTTCCTTAGACAAAAGGCATCACGAGCAAATATTGCACCATAAAAAATGTTATATATTATTTACAATATATAACAAGAAAAGTGGTAGAAGTAACTCTTTCTAATAAGAAGGTTAGAGGTTCAAACCTTTTTAGCGAATTTTCTTTTGCCCTTATAAAAAGAATATCAAATGTAACATTCATAAATTGTAACATTTTTTGAAAAGTGTTATTAATGCTCGAAATAGCATTTCCTTAGACAATAGGCATCACGAGCAAATATTGCACCATAAAAAATGTTATATATTATTTACAATACACATTTTTATTATTAAATAACACTTTTGACGTGTTATTATATAAAGCAAGTTATGTTGTAGCGAAAGAACTGACCTGAATTCTTTTGGTGATTTGGGACTCATTATTGATATTTTACAAACACCTGGTGTGCAGGAGAAGAGCAAATTGCTCGAGTAATGCAAGGTGAATTTATCGCCAGAATTAGTTACTGGCGTTCTTTTTAAGAGGCGAAACGACTAGAAAACCGCTTTCACCTTCTTCCTGTGGGCTAATAAGCAATCGGATTACAGCCATATGCTTTGGGAGTATCATACAATTATCGCGATTCTTGAGAAGTTCAGGAAGTTCGATACTACTTGTAAATTGATCGATGACATCAAAAGTGCATCGCTTGTTTCTCCACATATGCTCTTCATCATGATTAGGAAATACGCAATAGTGCACGATGTTGCTAAGGAGATCAATACTTTTACGGGCACTGAAAATTCAAGTTTGAAATCAAAATTGCAGAATTCCAAAGCCTTTTGTGTAGAAACTGAGTGTTGTGTAGAAATTTTGGTGCATTTAGAAATTTAATCGGGATTGTATAACAATTTATCATAACTAATCTTATTTTATTATTTATATAAGGGTATTTATATCTTCTCACATAAATATATTTTAAATCTATAAATTAATGCTGTTCATTTAGTAAATTCGGGGTACAAATTGTCACTCCCTAAAATTAATAAAAAAAAATTCTTAAACTCTGTATCTATAGTAAGCGCATCACTTATTTCGGCCAGAGTATAATTTATCATGTTTAGCGGAGTAATAATTACTATATTTTTATTAATTATTATTAATTTTATAATTTGGATTAAAAAATATTTATTTAATAATATATTAGTAATAAATATTACTCCATAATTTATGTCCAATAAGAATTTAGTAACAATTTTAATAGTTGGTATAATTTGGATCAGATAATACAGTTCATTATAATTAACAATAATTTTAATTATTATTAATAAATTTTTAATAAATTACTAACTTATGATCAAATAAACAATTTAGTAATATTT
The DNA here is from genome assembly GCA_023678885.1 of Pogostemon cablin. Classification (NCBI taxonomy): domain Eukaryota; kingdom Viridiplantae; phylum Streptophyta; class Magnoliopsida; order Lamiales; family Lamiaceae; genus Pogostemon; species Pogostemon cablin. The sequence goes on along the minus strand of CM042965.1, from coordinate 29,382,842 downwards.
TTATTAAGGGAATATTTTGGGTGAGACCGTGTCATGGATCTTGTCATGTAGGATGAATCATATCGTATTCATTAATGTAAAATAAAAATAAAAATAAATAAGTCATTGGAAAGTCTACGTAGTATTCTTTTATGGAAAGTTTTGCGTGAGACCGTATCACATGAGATCATTTTATATTTTTTAAATTAGTTATCACTTTTACTATAAAACGTTATCACTTTAACTATAAAATGTTACCACTTTTTATTTATATTAAAAATAAATTATTTATAAAATATCATTATCATTTTTAATTAATTGAGTATCACTTTTTGTTATAGAAACTATCACTTTTTAACCATCTCACATAAATTCTTATATGAGACGTTTTCACACACGTCTTTGCCTTTTTTTTATTAATTGAAAAGCCCTTAATATTTAATATTTAAACATAGTTAAATATGCATAAAAAAAATTAATGATTTATTTTGACAAATACTTATAATTTCAAGCACTCTAAAATAAATAAATGGTTTAATTGTAAATTTCATCAATCTTACAAATATTTCAAGCACTCTAAAATAAATAAATGGTTTAATTACAAATTTCATCAAATACTTTAAATGGACAGTTATCTCTTCACATTTAAAATATTATCGTGTTCAATAAATTGTTAAAGCATGAAATTATTTTATTGATGATTATTGATCCACTTTCTTTTATAAAGTATGACTTTTTATTTGAAGTATTGCTTTTTATCAATCTTACAGATTGCTTAAGAAATAGCCGTTAATTGGATGATTATCACTCTTTCATATTCATGAATCACTTTATATTTAAAATGTTATCACTTTTTATTTGTTCTATAAATCATTTATGCACGAAATAATTAATTGACTGTTATCAGTTTTTCTTGATCAAGTATCACTTTTTTACTAAAAATATTATCACTTTTTTTTTAATCTATCTTATGAATTGTTTATAATATAATTTAATTGAATATGAGCTAGCTCACCTAGTTATTGGACTACTCACTAATGTGAGTAATTCAAAATTATGAGGGAAGTTGTAAGAGCCTTGGAGTAAGGGGAGTATAAGTGTTTAGTGTAACTACTAATTATACTAATAACCAACATTTATAGATAAAAAAATAATTAATTAATTGAATGGATATCACTTTCTTCTAATCAAATATCGCTTTGTATTTCTCCTAATATAAATTATGAGCAAAACATGAGACTACTTTAGATTTTGATCTTAACTAATTATCACTTTTTATTAAATATATTATCACTTTTTATTTATATTACAATTGTGTATGAAATAGTTCACTGCACTATTATCACTTTCATCTCATCAATTGGGTATTATCACTTTTTTTATTAAAATTATCACTTCTTATATATCTCACGAAACTTATTCCATGAAATATCTCACAAAAGTGAACTATAAATTATCCATGCATTATATAGATGAGTGAGTCTCATGTAAATCAAATTTATATGTAAATCCTATTTTATTTAAATGACTCTTTAGTATATAAAAAATTACTCTTTGGAGACTAATAATTTTTATAAAGAAGAGTAATAATTCATGTTTTTAAAGAGTAATTTTTTATGTAATAAAGAGTAACAGGGTTTATATTTTAATGTATGTAAACCCGGTTTACACAAGTGTTTGTCTAATTAGATTAATTAATAATTATCACTTTTCATTTATCATGTATTAAAAATTTTTAATTAAAAATTGATAAGGTATCCATTTTGACATTTTGGTCATCCATTCATAAGGTATCTATTTTCCTTTTTTAGTAAAATGACCCCACACATATCAACCACTCACTACTAATACAGCTATCCATTTTATATAAAATACTAATACTCTTTAATCCACGTGCAAAAAATAAATGAGTACCTAATAGATGGACGGAAGGAGTATCACTTCTCATTCGTCTACCAAATTACTCCCTCTGTCTCATCCTAATGGCTACATATTTCCATTTTGGGCGTCTCATCCTAATGGTTACATTTATCTTTTTAGCATATGGGACCCACACAAATTAATTACTTTTTCTCTATGGGCCCACACATCCCACTAATACACCTACCCACATTACATTAAATTATTATTTCTCTCACCTCAATACACATTAAAATACTATATTCATTAATCCCCATGCAAAAAGCAAATATAACCATAAGGACGAGACGGAGGGAGTATTCTAAGATATAGTTCAATTGGTGAATATCGATTTTATAGGACTAAATATCACTTTTATTAATAACATATCTCTCTTACTCAATTCTTTTGCATAATTAGTAAAATGAAAAAAATCAATTAAATATATTCAGCATATTATAATATTCCTTCTGTTCCACCGAAACGTCCTTATTTTACTATATTGGGCGTCTCACTCAAAGCTCTCCAGTTTCTCCTTTTAGTAAAAGGGCCCCCACATATGACACACTATTCACTACTAATACAACTACCCACTACACAAAAAATAATAATACTCCTTAATCTACGTGCAAAAAATAAATAGGGACCTATATCACGGACGGAGGGAGTACTTATTTTTAAAAGAAAATTAGTAGTTAAATCAAAATAAAAAGAAAGTAAATGGAATTTTTTTAATAAAAATTTAGATTATTCATTAAATATTAATAAAAAATAAATAAAGTAAAAATATGTATTAAATAGATTAATACTCTCTCCATTCGCTTCTAATGTGTCTATTTTACTATTTTTGGTGTCCGTTCAAAGGTATTAATTTCCCTTATTTAGTAAAAAAGTACACAATATGGCTCACGACTTCCCTCTAACATAACTACCCACTTTATATATAATAATAATACTCATTAATCCATGCGCAAAAAATAAATGGACATCTTGGAATCAGATGAAAGGAGTATATCTTAAAAGAAAAAAAAATAATTAACTATATAAAAATAAAATTAAAACAATAATAAAATTTCAAAAAGAAGAGAAAGAAGTACCACGACATGCACCCCGGTTCGGAACTGCCAGTTTTGGTTTCGAACCGGCGGTTCTGGTTCCAACGGAGGGGGAACCGGAACCGAACCGGGGGCTAGGGATTTTGGTTCGTGAACCGGCGGTTTCGGTTTCGGTTCGGAACCGCCAATTTTTTTTTTGTATTTTTTTTATTTCTTTATGTTATATTTATACATCATACATGTGTTATCAGTTATTATGTGTAATTTATTTATTAAATAAGTGAAACATGTGTAATTAAAAATTGAAATATTGAATTTGAATTAATGTAATAATAATATCATTAAAATTGAAAACATGATGTATGCACTATGCAATATTCAATAATGCAAGTAAAAATTTCAAAGTTGATATTAAATTCATAATAATCATACAATATTAATTAATGTGATCACATAAAAAATTTAATTATTAAAGTCTAAACCATTACAATTTACAAATGTAGAAGTGTAGAGAATACTACAAGTTTACTTCCATGTCAACTACTCTATTGTTACACTTCAAAAATTTTAAAAAATACAAACTTTATAAGATAAAATACAATAATATAATAGAGGGGGAAAAAAAAAGGACTTGAGCTTAAATTTAGGGTTAAACTTGAAAATTCAAGTTCAACTTAAATTTAAGTTGCCTACGTATCCTCGAAAGGAATCAAAGCCCACGTAGTTCTCTTAACTTACCTCAACTTACCTCTTTGGCTCGATGGAGGTGAATGGTGATGGCCTTTTTGTTTACTCTACCAATCTAACTCGCTTCCATATTCCGTAATTTCATCATCCGATCGGTCTTCTTCAATTTGATTTTGAATCCGTCTTTTCGCCTTTGACTAATCATCAAGCAAACACAAATTTTTTAAATTTGTCACACTTAAATTGGATCGTGTCAGATCCAAAGTGAGATTACCAAGACTAAATGCTTGTTCGACGGCAACCATAGAGTCGGGAGATGCAAAAACCTCTTTTACAATCAATGATAAAATAGGGAATGACTTTGTTCTCCTTGACCACCACTTCAAAATATCAAAACTAGTTCCGCTTGTTTCAAACTCAAAAGTATTAGTAAAATAAGAATCAAGTTCTTAAAAAGGATTAGATATAACTCGTGCACGTTTTTGAGATCTAGCATCATAAAAATTATAAATTTTTTGAAGAGCATCATATTTCCTAGAATTATCAACAATATCATTACTATCATCACCACTAGATTGATCATCATTCGTACCATTTTGTTCTTTATACTCCTTAAAAAGATCCTTTAGTAGATTATAAGTACTTGCAACTATATCTTTAGGATTAGGAGCTTGTTGTCTAGTAGGAGAATCGCAATTAGCATACAATGAATCATAGTAAAGCATTAATAATTCTTCTAAACCATCCGTTCTAATACGTGGGTCCAACAATTTAGCAACTAAACACAAGTCCGGGATTTGAAAAAAATATTTTAACTACTTAGATTTCATGGAAAGAATAGCATTTGACAACAATGGGTGTGCTTCATTAGCACTAAAAACCATAGCAATTTTAACACAATTATCAACAACTAAATTTGAAGTAGGATAATAAACACCGGATAGTTCTTCCGTAGCATCATTAAAAATTTGCAAAACATCACATAGAGTATAACATGTGTCCCATTGATTAGCAAACAATATTTGACCACCCGCATCTTGTGAGTAAAAAACGTAAATATGATCTTTATAATCAAAAGAGTCATGCAACATTTTATACGTCGAATTCCAACGAGTTGAAACATCTAAAGGAATTTTTTTTGGGTGAATATTCACAGATTGACAATATCTTTTCCACCTTTTAGTAACGGAAGGGTTTCTCATTATATACCATATAGCACTTTTAATAGGTTGAATGTGTGTTTTCAAAGCACTTATACCATCTTGAACACATAAATTCAATATATGACAAATACATCTAACATGAAAAAATCTACCATCAATTGAGGGTTTGCAAATATCAATAAGACTTTCTAAACTAGCCGTATTAGCACTAGCATTATCAAATGAGATTGTAAAAATCTTTGTAACTAAACCATATTCTTGCAAAATAGTACTAATTTTGTGAGCAATATTAATGGCGGTATGAGAAACATTAAATGATCTATAAGCAATTAATCTTTTTTGCAAACTCCTTGAACTATCAATCCAATGACAAGTAATACTCATATAATCTGCTTTTTGCCAAAAATTGCTCCAAATATCCGAACATATAGACACTTTATGAGGTAATTGTTGCAAAATTTGTTTTAAAACCAAACCATACTCTTTAACAACTTTAGCAACACCAAGTTTACATTTATTACGATGCAAAGGTGGGACTTGAGGATTTAAAGTAAGATTTACCCAATCTTGAAAAAAAACAATATCGGCAAAGTTAAGTGGCAAATGTTTGGTGCACATAAGTTTAAGGTATAATCTCAAATAATTAGATTCATCAAATTTAAAAAGAGTGTTACCCGACGCCGATGAACCTTCTCCTCCGAAAGAGGCCGTGAACCCTCGTCTTATTTGTGTTTGACCGGTTGAGATGCCAATCTTGTCTGGATGCTTCGAGTTGATGTGCTTGATGAACGTTCCATATCCTCAGCTATGCTTGAATTTATACTTCGCACCACAATAGTTGCAAATAACTTTGAATTCATTCGAATTCTCAATCGCCTCCTTCTTGAAATGAATGAAAAATATATCGGAACGTAATACTTATGGGGAACTTCGAGTCGATCCTCAGCCTCCGCTAGAGCCTCCAACTCCATCTCCGGTACCCGTACCACCCGAGGTTGGTTGACTTCCACTCGCCCTTTATTGTGATTGACCTTGAATATTATCATTGTCGTCGTCGGAGGGGAAATCATCTCCAAGTATCTCCCTAACATTCAAGTTGAACAAATGAGGGGAGATTTCTTCATCCGAAGGAATATTTTCAAGTTCAATATCTTCTAGAGTTGGTGGAAGTTGGCGTGGAGGTGGTGGAGGACAATTTAAGGTGTTGGGTATGGATTTTCCTCTAGAAGAAGAAGGTGAGGCACCGGATGAAGAAGAACCTCTTCTAGGCATTTTTTTTAGATTGAAAAAAGGATGAATATATAGGATTTATGAACTAAAACTAAGAGACTAGAAGTAGAAGTATACTAATTAGTAGTATATGTGTGGGAAAGAATAGAAAATGATAATGAGAGAATTGAAATGAAAGTGATAATAAGAGAATTGAAATAAAAGACTACAATTTTTTTTTTAGTTTGATATATATGAACTAAAAAAAGAAACTTGAGACTTGAGAGTTGAGATGAGATGAGATTGAGAACTTGAGTAGTTGAGTAGAAATGCAGAATCAATCAAGAATGTGGAATAGAAGAAGAAGTAGTGTAGAAAAGAGAGTGTAGTAGTAGTAGAAGTAGTAGATTGAATGTGAATATTGTGTGCTCAAATTGATCACACTTGGGGGTATTTATAGAGGATTGGAAGTGATCTCATTCATCCATTTCAAATTTTAAACACAAAAAAATCTCAACCCTTGAATTTAAAAAAAAAAAAATTGATCGGAACCGCCGGTTCCGCCGTCCATCTCAACCGTTGATCTTCAACGGTCACACGATCTCGGCCGCACGTTTGAACCGTGTTCTACCAGTTTCGGTTTCCTTTTTTCCGGTTCCGGAACCGGCGGTTCTGGTTCCGGTTAAAATCGGCGGTTCCCCGATTCGAACCGCTGGTTCCAGTTTCTTTTGCATGTCTCACTACTGCCCTAACTCGAATCTTCAATCGAGGGGTTAGAATTATTGAGCTTCGGACGCCGAACAATGTTGAGACACAATGTTGAGACATGATTAGTTTTCAAATGAAAAAAAAAAATTATATTCCTAATAACGGACAGGTTAATGGGTTAGAAATTAACTAATGGAGCTCCGTCCCATTTACTAATATTCATAAAATGATTTCATACTAAAATGATTTCATACAAGTATTCGTCTTTTGATAATTAGTAAAATTTGGATTGATTAATATTTATACTTTCTCCATCCCATTCATAAATCCCTATTTACTTTTTGCACGTTAATTAAAAAATATTATTATTTAAAATGTGTAATGAATAGTTGTATTAGGAGTAAGTGGTGAGATATATGTAGGACTATTTTACTGAAAAAAATTATGATCTTTGCATAGGACACCAAATATAATAAAATGATAATATTTTGAATGGATGGGGGAGTAGTAGTAAATATATACTGTATTAATAATTTTCAACTATTATATTTTTGAATAATTAATATTACATTCATCCCATAAACAAATTCACACTTTTTATTTCTATTCGTTCCATAAACAAGTTCATACCTCAAATAAGAAAATACAAACAAATCAATAACCTCACAACACACATTAATTTCAAAATTGTCACATCTTTATAACTTACATAACTTACTTTATAATTTATTTATTATTTAAAAATATCAAACTACCCCTAAAAGTAAAGCAAAAAATAGTTTTTTCTTAAACTCTGTATCTACAGTAGTCGTGGACTTCTCTTTGGGACAAAGGAAGTAATTAATAAACAGATTCACATTAATAAATATTCATAATTTAAATCGAATAAAATATATATTATATTTAATAATATTTTCATAAATTTTTTATTGATGATATAATTTGGACCAGATACATTACCAATAATTTTAATAATTTATGTTCCAAATTTATAAATTTAATAATAATTGTGACAACTCTGATTTATTGTGGGCATATAGTTTGGGCAATTATTATTAATTGTGGGCAAAGAAGATGTTTTAAGTTTGAGTGGGCAAATGAGGTTTTTTAAAGTTGAAAGCGGGCAGAATTATCTATTCTCACAATAATTTAAAGTTGAAAGTGAGCATGATTTTATTAAATTGATGAGAAATTACCATAAATGGTCCATTAAGTTTAACTAAACCCATATTTAGTCCTATAAGTTTATAATTTTTCAATTTTAGTCCTTTTTAATTCAATTTTATTCCTTTGAATCCAATTTTAAGGGCGGCACTATTGCCACTGGAAAGATTACTAAGAGTACCCAAATTTTTAAAAAAATTATTGTGAATCTACTATTATATCCCCACTACTAAATTTACTATATATCTATAAATTTATTACTAATCTTACCCAATCAATTTACTAATCCCACCCTAAACACATCTTAATACACACAATACACCATAAACACACACAAGATTAGAAAACTTGATCTTTCCGTCTTGATTCTGTCCAAAAAAAAAAGTAAAATATTTTCTTAATTGTTTGATGATGAAGAACACAAACCCTAATATTAATTTTATTAACCCAACAAATTCTTAAATGCTTCCCACATTATACATATATAAACGATTCCATGGTAAAAAATAATTAATTAATCGAGAGCTGTTGATTAATTTTTCCTTAAGGTCATTTTGTTTATTCATTAATGAATAAAACTGCCCACCAATGTCAATAAGCGTTCTAATGGTTAAACCAAGCATCCTCTTTTTTCTTCTTTCCTCTTGCCCTTCTTTTCCTGTTCGTGTGCGTCGTCGTCTTTTTTTTTTTTTTTCTTTTGTTGTCGTGTGTTTATTTTTGATTTGTTGAGATGGATAGGGTTAGTGAATTAGTTGGGTGGAGTTAGTAATTATAAAGATATGATAGTAAATTAACATAGGGATATAATAGTATTTTCAGTATAATATTTTTAAAAATTTGGGTGCTTTAAGAAATCTTTGCCATTTTCAGTATAATATTTTTAAAAATTTGGGTGCTTTAAGAAATCTTTTGGGTGGCAAGCGCCACCACAATTTTAATCCAATCTCCTACTCCCTCCATCCCAAATTCAAGTTCACATTTACTGTAGATACGGAGTTTAAGAAAAGTCACTTTTTGACTTACTTTTGAGGGTAGTATGATATTTTTTGATAATAAATAAATGATAAAGTATGTTATGTGTGTTAAAAAAGTGATGACAAATTTGAAATTAAAGTATGTTAGAGGGATATTAGTTTGTTGTTTTTTCCTTTTATGGAAGTGTGAAGTTGAATTTGGGACGGATCAAAATAGAAAGTGTGAAGTTGAAGTTGGGACGGATGGGTACAAAATTTCAAAAGTTGATCGGTAACTCAATTTTGTGAGATTTCCACGTGGCATTAACATACAAGCATTTTAATACAAATATTCTCTTGAACTGCCACGTCATCCATGGGGTCTTCACAGCAAACTAAGAAACAGCATCACCCACCGACAGTCTCATCTGCTGGCCCCGCCTCATCGTCGGCGGAGAGACTGGAGAACCCGCATCATCATCAGGAGTGACCACGGGGTTATAGATGGAAGGCTTCGGCGCCGGAGCAAGTGGCTCGGCCTTGAACAGCAGAACCTTGTCGACCACCAACGGATCTGCGTCAATTAGGGTTTCGATGATCGTCGCCGTAACAATTTTGGTCTCCAGCCCCACATCATCGCCGTCGTTCTGAACAACTCCCCTTCGATCGACGAATTGGCGTCGCAGGCCCTAGAACTCCGCCGGAAAAGGCCATTGCCCACCGCTCCTAAGATCCTTCACGCTTCGCCACATCCACCACGTTCTAACCGCCCCTGTCGGAGTCCGTCACTCAGCCGAGGTCTGTTTGTCTACATCGCCGGAGAAGAACGTTGAACAGTATGTTGCCTCCGCCATCCAGCCGTTCAAGTCATGGGCGCTCACTAGCACAGTTGCCGATCTCTAAAAAGCCACTTGCTTCCGTCATCGGGAATAGCCATTGTCCCCGGTAGAAGCTACGAGCCTGAATCACCTTCAGTCGTCCGTCGCCAAAGTGTTCATCAATCCGTTGCTCGCTCTCAGCATTCCCGGAGAATTGAACACCGGAATTTCATGGTGGAGCAGCAGCGAAGATTTTCCGTCGCCGGTGAGGTTCTTGTACCTGCAAATAATTGATCAGAATTTCTTTCTCACACACACACACTATTGTGTATCTATACGTGTTTAATTAATTACTTGGGCATGAATGAATCGAGAGATTCGTCGGAGGGGCAGAAAATTGTTAATCCTCCGACGGCGTTATGGGCGAACACGTCGTTGACCTTTTGTTCTGTAACCAAGTCAAAACTCGGGCTGATGTGGCAGTTGTGATTTGTGTAAAAATGCTCGTGTTATGCCACGTGGATATTGCAAAACGGTGCTGCCGGAAAACCTCACAAAATTGAGTTACCGATCAGCTTTTGAAATATTTTAGGAAATTGGACTAAAATTGAATTTAAAGGATCGAAATGATAGGACTAAAATTGGATTCAAAAGAACTAAAATTGAAAATTTCTAAACTTACATGACTAAATGTGGTTTCATCATAGTCAGTGAACCACCTGTGATAATTTCTCTTAAATTGATAGATAATCCTTAATCAACATCTGGAATGTGGACCCGGAATAATTCAAACTCGTAGTACTTAAATATTTAGTCCACATCAAATAAGAACTACTAGTTTTAATAAATAAAGCACATCTCTCCATCACTTCCTCAGCAAAAGCTCATACGCCCTTCGGATACACCGTGTCCCCATGTGAATACAATCTACCCTCTTTAATCCTGTGTATTCCTAGGGATTTAAATTGCAAAGGGGCATGAACATGTGAATACAATCCACCCTCTTTAATCCTGTGTATTCCTAGGGATTTAAATTGCAAAGGGGCATGAAAATTGTAAAGGCACACGAAATGTGTTCGTGCGCCCGAATGCACGTAGCCTCACTCTCCTTCCTCCCCTTTTCTGTCTCTTTTATCATATCCCAATTTCAACGACCCTCTCCTCCCACCATCCCTCCCTCCTTTTCGTGTATCCCTACGTTGAAAATCACGATTACCAAAAAGAGAGGAAAAATAAAATGAAGATCTTGTGTGATGTGTCTGATAAAGATGAAGCATCATATTTCTGAGTCGCCGATGAGGCCGCCCTTTGCGCCGCCTGTGACCACCGCGTCCACCACGCCAACAAGCTCGCCGGAAAACACCACCTCTTCTCTCTCATTCACCCCTCAACTAAACAAGCCCCCCTCTGCGATATTTGCCAGGTACAGTTTTTATTAGTAATTAATTTCTTACATTTTTTTTATTGATTATATTAATATTGTTAGCTATGTGTGAACATATTTTTTCATGTATCTAATTAAAGCTTTAGTTTTAAAAAAATTGCAGGAGAGAAGGGGTTTCTTGTTTTGCCAGCAAGATAGGGCGATCCTCTGCAAAGATTGTGATATCCCAATCCACAAAGCAAATGAACACACAAAACACACACGAGGTTTCTACTTACTGATGTGAAACTCTCTGCGACTTCTGTTCTTTATTCTGCATCGACTAGTGACGCCTCCGACGGCGTCGTTTCGAGCAGCAACCGCCAAGATTCGAAGCATACCCACGGTACACCTTCACCTGACAAGAGTACAACACCCCAAAAGACCACATCAACAACATCATTGAATGTGGGGAATTTGAATAGCTCAGTGATCTCAACAAGCAGCATTTCAGAATACTTGATGGAAATGCTTCCTGGCTGGCATGTTGAAGACTTTCTTGATTCCTCTTCTCTTACTTTTAACCAGGTTTTTTTTTTAGTGAATGAGACCATCAGATTAATCAATCAAGAATTTATCTTCATAGTCTGAATAATTTGAGTTTTACAGAGCGGAGAAAATGAAGCGATGACAATCTTGGATGCTGGTTTCCAGAAGAACACAGAAAACATGGGACTTTGGGTCCCTCAAATTCCACCCCCTCTTGTCCAACAATCACACAATCAATCATTTCAATCAGCAGAGTTGGCCTTTGGACTTCCAAATGGATATAAAGATCATAAATCGAAGGGATTAACCATCAATAATAACATCAAATCTAGAAGAAGAAAAGGGGTAGACAACTTTTTTTCTGTTCCACAGATGACCCGTTCTTCCACCACCATCAAGAGATCAAGAACTTTGTGGTAGCTGTAAGCAATTAAAATTCACGGTCCAATCAAATGGCGACACGTGGATTTTATTGATTAAATATCAATTTTAATTTATTATATTTTATTTTGGGGATTTAATAAATTAATTCCTAAAATAGATTAATAAATAATTGATAATTAATTTAATACCCAACAAATTAAGTAGGGTTTAAATTAAGTAAAGCTTGACCCATAAGTTAAGTAAAGCATGGAAGGTTCCAGAATCAGGTCAAATTAAGCAATGACCAATCAGGCTGTGATGTATTTGGAACGGCTCAAGCCCGCAGAATCAGACCAAATCTGTCATAGACCAATCAAATTGCAAGTTATTTATGGGGCATGCTCATTCCCTCACCTATATAAGGAGTCCTCCTCCATTCATTACACACACATTCAAAGACTTGAAGACATAAACGCTCTGAAGAGATCAAGAACACGAGCAACGCTCCCTTGAGATCTTCAAGCATCTTCAAGTCAAGAACGTCAAGCGATTCGGGATTAAGGTGCGGAGCCCCCCAAATCAAGCGTTCTTCATATACTAAGTTCTTCGGTGTTCTTCGCGCCAAGAACAACATACGACCCGGGATTAAGGTGCTAAGCCCCCCAGATCGAGTGTTCTTAGGATCAAGTACGTTTAATCCAAACAAAGGCTCGACGCCTCTAGATTAACGTTATAAGATCCCAAATTCGAGTTCGGACAAGCTTCAACTGAAGATCCGACTCAACACACACAGTCCACGCGGTCAACACAACAAGTCAAAGTCAAAGTCAAAGCCAAATTGGTTCGAGAGAAGAATCAGAGGATTGATAGAGATTGTTCCTAAATTTTCAAGTTTAATCCTTCTGGATTATCATTGTAATTCTCCTGTATTTATTTCATCATAAATACAAAAATTCGTTGTTACAAATTTGGCACGCCCAGTGGGACCGTCTCTACCTCTCATCTCTTCTCTCTACAAGCTCGAAAATATGATATGACTCCTGTCAGGATTACTGTAGGTAGGACTGCTGCTTCTAAGCTCTCGGAGTCATTGACTGAATATGTTGCTGTTGTTACGAGGAGCATGTCAGAAAAAGCTCGTTCGGAAGCCTCATCTGGATCCAACCCTTCGGTTGAGGAGGCTTCGAGAAAACAACTACCTATGAAAGATGATAGTGATGAAGATTCTGCATCTTCAAACTCTTCATCTGACTCCGTTGCAGCTCCAGTAATGATGGCAGGCGCCACGACTGTTGAGGAACAATTAGCAAACATTATGAAAGCTATCCAGGGGCTCACAAAACACATAGAAGCTCAAGACACAAAGATCTCCCAATTTATGAAAAGAGACATCGCGGAGACTAGCCGTGCAAACGGAAAAGGAGTCATGGACGATAGTGAAGTAGAAGAGGTCACAAGGCGCCAGACTATTGAAAAGGAGCAAACTCAAGGAACGTTGCCACTTTCAGCTGATGGAATGCTCCAAGTTGATCAATTGAAGGATATTATACTTGGAACAATAAAAGAAAGACTTCCAAGCCTACTGTTACTTATGTCAAGCCATACACAAAAAGAGTGGACAACTTAAAGTTGCCAGCTGGCTACCAGCCTCCCAAGTTCCAACAGTTTGATGGCAAGGGAAACCCGAGGCAGCATATAGCATACTTTATTGAGACTTGCCATGACGCTGGTACTTATGGAGACCATATGATAAGACAGTTCGTTCCCTCTCTCAAAGGAAATGCATTTGATTGGTATATCGACTTGCAAGCTGAATCCATTGATAGTTGGGCACAAATGGAACATGAGTTCCTTAATCGTTTCTACAGCACGAGGAGAACTGTTAGCATGACTGAGTTAACTAATACTCGTCAATTGAAGGAAGAACATGTGATTGATTATATCAATCGATGGAGAAATTTGAGTTTAAATTGCAAGGACCGATTATCCGGAGAGTCTGCTATTGAGATGTGTATCCAAGGGATGGAATGGAATCTCCTTTATATACTCAAAGGAATTCAACCTAAGACTTTCGAAGAGTTGGCTACTAGGGCCCATGACATGGAATTAAGTATGGCTGCTAGTGGAATCAAACATTCACCGATGTCGGACTCCTACAAGTCTAAAGATGAACAAGATTTCAAAAAGGGGGGCAAGTCCTATGCTAAAAGTTCCAACAAAGAGTCAATGGCCACAAATATTATGACGGTCAAGGTTCAAAAGAATGAAAATGATAAGAAAGACAAAGGGAAGCAGGTTGCTCAAGAGTGGGGGCAAAGAAGGTTAACTCTGAAAGAGATGCAAGAAAAGGAGTATCCATTTCTGAATTCAGACATTTCTGGTATATTCGATGATCTAATAAAGAACAAACTCCTTGATCTTCCTGAGATGAAGCGTCCAGAGGAAGCCGGTCGAACTAATGACCCAAAATACTGCAAGTATCATAGGTTGGTGAGTCATCCAATTCATGATTGTTTCGTTCTTAAGGAAAAGATCATGCAACTGGTTAAGGAAGGAAAAATCGTATTAGAAGATGAGGCGGGCACAAACTTCACTTCTGTAAAAGAAAGTCATGATGAAGGCTCATGTCATGTCGTGAACGAGGACAATGAAAGCGAACAACTTGAAACTAAGGGTAAAGCTTCCTCCATGAAGGTGACCTTCACATATAAAGATATGTTGTTGGGTATGCAATCTCATAATCGACCTCTATTTGTGACTGGTTACACTAAAGGGATGCGAGTGAATCGCATACTTGTTGATGGAGGTTCGGCAGTGAACATTTTATCCTTGAGAATATTGAAGAAGATAGAAATACCAATGGATGAACTCAACCATAGCCGATTGATGATCCAAGGGTTCAACCATGAGGGGCAAAGAACTCTCGGCACAATAGTTCTTGATTTGCTAATTGATGAGATGAAATCCACAGTCCTTTTTCATGTTATTGATGCAAAAACTTCCTACAACATACTTTTGGGGCGCCCATGGCTACATGAGAATGGCGTGATTCCTTCTACATTACACCAGTGCTTCAAATATAGTGAAGGTGACAACGTGAAAAGAGTATTCGGTGACGACAAGCCGTTTACTGAAGCTGAAGCTTACTTTGCATATGCTAAATATTTATTCAAGAGTACAAAGGAAGTAAAGCGTGAAGAAGCCCCGGTGCAAGATAATGGGGGCAATAAACAAATAAAGGATGAGAGAGGTAGTACATCATCTGCCACTCTCAAGGAGAACAAAGGCAAAGGGCTTGAGACCTCGGAAGAGTTAACGTTGCCTTTAACAAAAATTGATGCTAGTAAACTTTCTTCTCCACCACTCAAAGGATTCACACGTCCTATTGAAGGGCCAAAGACCGAACACGATGAAGTGTTTGAAGCCGAAATAACCAAGTCGTATAGTCCACAAGCTTATAAACTCCTTATGAAGGCTGGTTATGAACCAAAGGAAAAAGCGATGGTGAGCAAGGTGTGTCAAGAAACTATCAACCCACCAAGGCATGGGCTCAATGTTATTCAGAAAATGTTGAAAAATAGTGGTCACACTATCAAGAAGGTTAAGCCAGGTTTGGGATATGTCCCTCAAAAGCTAGTCCGCATTGCAATTAGAAGAGCAAGTACAAATTATATCACCGAGGGAGAAGCTTTATCCACGGAGGATATGTTTGACGCAAGTAATAGGGAAGTCAAGAGAATATCTGTTTTTGAAAGGCTTGGGAGTGTATTCGAAAGGCTTGGACCCTGTAAAGGAAAGTGTAGGAGGCAAAATCATGTCAAGTCCGTTAACCTCCGAAAACTCCGGAGTCAAAATCCTTCTCGCATCAAGCGGCGAAATATCTTGACTGTCTCAAGTGGAAGAGTATTGAAAGCTAAGGTGCGAAGAATCATCTTTATTAAAGATGATAGTAATAATGATAGAGAAAGTGGCGCATCCCAAGATTGGGGGCAATAAACTATTGACCAACTCAAATGCAAAGCTCCTCAGCACGAGCTAAAACTGTCTGCATGATGCTCCTTGATATGAGCTAAAACTATCTACACATGACACTCCTTGATACGAGCTTAAACTATCTAAAAGTCCCCATTGCCAATGCTCCTTGATATGAGCTAAAACTCTCTACAAGTCACGCTCCTTGATATGAGTTAAAATTATCTACAAGATACGCTCCTTGATATGAGCTTAAACTATCTAAAATTCTTAAGTCAAAGCTCCTCGACACGAGCTAAAACTGTCTGTATTATGCTCCTTGATATGAGCTTAAACTGTCTAACTCAAATTAAATCTCCTTGAGAAGAGACAAAACTCTCTACATGTTACGCTCCTTGACATGTCCATACAATACTCCTTGATATGAGTTTAAACTATCTACACACAAGGCTCCTTGATATGAGTATAAACTATCTACACATCAAGTCAAATCTCCTTGGGAAGAGAATAAACTCTCTACACACAAAGCTCCTCGACATGAGTGAAAAATGTCCACACAAGGCTCCTTGACACGAGTATAAACTGTCTACAAGTTCAAATTCAAGACTCATTGACACGAGTATAAACTGTCAGCAAATTCAAGTTCAATGCTCCATGACGCACGAGCCTAAACTGCATGTTACTCTTGGTCCGCACGAGTATAAACTGTGTACGATGAACTCCTGATCCGCATGAGTATAAACTGTGCATGACACCCACCAAAGGTAATTATATGTGGTTAAACTATTAATTCGCCCCACTCAGATATTTTAAGTGGTTAAAGCATTAAATATCCTACTTTGTCTAAAGTGGTTAAAGAATAGTCACTCCTGGCCCGCATGAGTATAAACTGTATATGGCACCCCCCCATTCAAAACCAAATCATGTCCCTTTGAACTACGTTATGACTTGATCTTCTTAAAAGGGGGTACGTAGGCAGCTTAGCACTTTGCTAAGTTCAGTCATAATTCAGGTTATTCACGTTGAGTTTTTGAGGTAAGCACTAAGTTGAAGCATGAGTTGAGAAGCGAAAGGTTGGCAATGAGAAGACGGTAGTTGAACACTACGTTGGATGGTGCCACTGAAAATGCTGCTGTCTCTCGTCGTTCTAACGCTCTTCATCCAGATCAGGTAGACGTCCTCAACATTGCCAAGCCATCATCGGCAATAGCATGTCTCTCACCAGAAATGCGGCATCACCAGTGCACTATCGCTGCTGCTCTTGCTGTCCTCGGCCGTTTGGCCACTTTTCCCAGAGGGAAGTTCAGAATACTCTATCAGTGAAGCTCGATACCCATATCAATGACACCATGTTTTGCTCTTTCCATAGTAACACCAAGGGATCACGTGCCAGCAGTGCTCGACAGACGCCGATCTCCCGATCGAGAATCATGCGCTGCCGTCACCAGAAGATACCACACGGTCGAATCCGCTTCCGATTGGCACCCATCACCCCTCTCCGTAAACATGAGCATAAACAGCAGGTAAACTCGCATCCTTGCAAAACCATTAAAGCACGCAGCAAGCAGCCGCCACAGTAAGCCATCGCCGGAAAGCAAAGCACCACCGTTGCCATTTTCCATCGCGATTCAGCCGCTGATCCCTCGTCGAGGATTGCGTGCTACCACCGTTGGAAGCAGACTTCAAGCCGTCGCAGGAAAGAGTATACTACTACCAGTGCCCGAGCTTCGCCGCTTCCAGTCGCGATTCAGTCACTAATCCCTCATCGAGGATTGCATGCTGCCATTATTGGAAGTAGAGGTTAGCCATCGTCCCCTTATAATTCTCAAACGCCGACAGTTGTCGCACGCTGATGTAACAGAATGGCAGCCGCTGGTGGTCAACAAATACTTATGGGAAACACGGGACCAGAAGGGAACCAACTACTGGAGCATGATGCTCACTCGAACACTAATGTGGTGGCGAAACACACGTCGAACTACCGTTTGAAAAAATTAAGGCTCGCCGTAGATTTCTCAGAAAAGAAAGATGGGTAAGTACAGTAACACACGCATAAACACCGTGAGAAATAGTAGGATTGTAGACTGAGATCGTCTTGTAGATCGTTACCCACACCAACATCAAGACGTGGCTTAGGAATACAACAGAAGACCGGAAGGTGGTTTCTGTCCGCCAACTTGCACAAATTCTATAAAATTGTACAGAAGTCTGATCTGGACGTGTGATACACCGTTGGAAAGCCCTTGAAGAGAGGTTCGATTTGGCGCATAGATCACCCAAATCAGAGATCAGACGAGGGAGTTATGGCCAAAACCGTCAGGCTACGCAGGCTGCCGGCGAGAATCAACCTCTACATCAACCCTTGGTGAACGGCTCACCGTAGATTTCTCGGAAGAGAAAGAGGGGCGAGGACGAGGCTCACCGTAGATTTCTCGAAAGAGAAAGAGGGGCAAGGACGAGGCTCATCGTAGATTTCTCGGAAGAGAAAGAGGGGCGAGGACAAGCATGTTACTAAGTTCTTGGTCGAAGGCAGGAGCAACAAGCAAACAAGACGAATAAACAGTTCAAAAAAAAAGAGCAAATTAAGGAATTGAAAGCTTACACTTGTAAATTGAATTCTTTGGATGATGTGTTTTGATTGAGTGTTTTGTCTTGACAGCCTCTTGGACCAATGCTGAAGAAGAGAAAAAAAAATTAGAAACACTTCATGTTACACTTTGGAAAGAAAGAGGAAAATTCAAATAAGAGAAGGAAGAACCAAGAATTGAAGTGATTATCTTGTTTGTTGAATAGCTTTCATAAAAAAAATTGAGTTCATGAAGTACCCTTATATAGTAGTGGATTCATGGATAATTATGGAAATTACTTGTGGACTCATGGATAATTATGGAAATTATTCATGGATAATTATGAAAATTACTAGTGGACTCATGGATAATTATGGAGATTATTGTGAGGTGCGCAAGCTCTACAAAATTGTAGGAGATTCTTTACTACAAATAACTTTGATAATTTTGGGTAAGGTTCATGAAATCTTGGTGAACAAGAAACAAATTTTTTACGATTCCTTCACAACAAGACATTCTGTCCGTGAACAAATCGCAAGGGGGCATTTGTAAGCAATTAAAATTCACGGTCCAATCAAATGGCGACACGTGGATTTTATTGATTAAATATCAATTTTAATTTATTATATTTTATTTTGGGGATTTAATAAATTAATTCCTAAAATAGATTAATAAATAATTGATAATTAATTTAATACCCAACAAATTAAGTAGGGTTTAAATTAAGTAAAGCTTGACCCATAAGTTAAGTAAAGCATGGAAGGTTCCAGAATCAGGTCAAATTAAGCAATGACCAATCAGGCTGTGATATATTTGGAACGGCCCAAGCCCGCAGAACCAGACCAAATCTGTCATAGACCAATCAGATTGCAAGTTATTTATGGGGCATGCTCATTCCTTCACCTATATAAGGAGTCCTCCTCCATTCATTACACACACATTCAAAGACTTGAAGACATAAACGCTCTGAAGATATCAAGAACACGAGCAGCGCTCCCTTGAGATCTTCAAGCATCTTCAAGTCAAGAACGTCAAGCGATTCGGGATTAAGGTGCGGAGCCCTCCAAATCAAGCGTTCTTCATATACTAAGTTCTTCGGTGTTCTTCGCGCCAAGAACAACATACGACCCGGGATTAAGGTGATAAACCCCCCAGATCGAGTGTTCTTAGGATCAAGTACGTTTAATCCAAACAAAGGCTCGACGCCTCTAGATTAACGTTATAAGATCCCAAATCTGAGTTCGGACAAGTTTCAACTGAAGATCCGACTCAACACGCACAGTCCACGCGGTCAACACAACAAGTCAAAGTCAAAGTCAAATTGATTCGAGAGAAGAATCAGAGGATTGATAGAGATTGTTCCTAAATTTTCAAGTTTAATCCTTCTGGATTATCATTGTAATTCTCCTGTATTTATTTCATCTTAAATATAAAAATTCGTTGTTACAGTAGCAATGCTAAAATTTTCAAGATCTCACTTCTTTAGATCTCAAATTCTCCATTTTCTCTTCTAGGGGAGATGATTTTTTTATTTTTTTTTCATTTAATCTTTTTGTTTATTAGTTTGTGCTCCAAGAGGGTCTCTTTTTCCTCGATAACATTTTACACATCTTCTACGTGTAATTTATTTTTTCGATGTGAATATCTCAAATTGTGTTTAATTAAAAGGTAAGTATAAATATAAAACACGAATTTTTTTGGAAGTCGTGCACAATCAAATAAAAATATCACATGCTACGTAATAATATAAAAAAAAACTCCCTTGTCTTCTAAAATACTCCCTCCATCCTTAGTAAGAGTCTCATTTGTTTTTGGGCACGTGAATTATGGAATATTATTATTTAATGTGTAGTGAGTAGTTGTATTAGTGGGTGTATGAGCCCATATTTTAATTATATTAGTGGGTGTGAGTGAGTCTCATATGTCCAAAAAAAAGAAATGAGATTATTTGGGTGGGACAACCAAAATGGTAAAATAAGACTCTTACCTAGGGACGGAGGGGGTATATTTACTCGTCCCACAATAAGGTTCACGTTTTTTATTTTTTGTTGTTTCAAATTAAGGTTTATATTTTTTTTTGTCAAGTTGAGCCCACAAAAAATAATTAATTATTCCATGTAGCACACACGCAACACTAATACACCTATCTATTTTACATTACATATTATTTCTCTCACCTCATTACACATTAAAATATTCCATCTCCTTTTAGATGACACACTTTCCATTTTGTGTTGTCTCACAAAAGTTTGCACATTCCAAAAAAAGCAAAAAGTAAAAAATAATTACACTTCCCCATACACTTTATTTACAAAAAAATCATCTCTACCTAACATACTTTATCATTTATTTATTATATAAAAATATCATTATATCCCTAAAACTCATCACTTTCTTAATCTTCGTGCCGAAAAGAGGGGCGCAAACTTTTCCTGGACGGAGGGAGTATATCTCTTAATCTTTATGAAAAAAAAAAATTACCGTGGGATGGATGGAGTAATATTTTAATATGTGGAAGACCAATATATATTTTAATGTATAGTATTGTGGATTTCTATAATATTATGTGAATGTTCTATGCAAAAATATTAATAATTTTATGTGTGTCTCACTTATCAAAAAGTAAAAGAGTTGGTCTTATGTGTCCCCATGTACACAAGGTGTATAAGAGTACATCATTTTATTTTAAAAAGTATATACTTTAATTAATAAGGGTACAACATTCTATTATAAAGGATATATACTTTCATTAATTTTTTTTCATAAAATTAAGTGTACTCGTCCTTATACTAAAGGGTATTTGGGCACATTGTGTCCCGGGGCACACAAGTTTTAGCCAAAGTAAAATATATATAAAATTGATTACTTATTCTACCCTTATATTCTATTTATACTATTTCATACTCCCTCCATTTTATTAATAAATTCACACTTTCTATTTTTATCCCTCCCATAAACAAGTTTACACCCTCAAATAAGGAAATAGCAAACAAACAAATACAACATACTTTAATTTAAAAATTATCACTCATTTACAATTCACATAACTTACTTTATAATTTAATTATTACCTAAAATACCATACTACCTCTTAAAGCAATTAAAAATAACAACATTTATGGAATTCCATATCTAAAAAACCGTAAACTTCTTAATGGGATGGGGGAGTATCTTATATACACTAGTTTTCATGACGTGCGCTACACGTCGTTTGCACGTCATAATTTATAAGGTGGCTTTTTGGTTTTTATTTTTATTCTACTATTTTCTTTTTGTAAAAAGCTTCTTTTTATTCTTTTTTTTTAAGACATAATACTAAACATTTTAACTGAATATTCTATTTAGTGATCAATTTAAAAACTTCTTCATACACAATAAATAATTGAATAACATCAATAAAATATTTTATTTCAAATCACATTAAGGCCTCTTTGTATATATAATGTTTTTGTCTTACAATGATCATCCGATCCTTTCTTTAACTCTTTTTGCCCAAACGGAATATATACAATTTGTTTCTTGTAAGGTACAAACTTTCTGGCATCAATCCGAACTTATCATGTACTGTTTTTAACATACATACATGAGAAATTTAGTAGATATCAAAGTAAAGAACTAAGTAAATTCATTGATTAGCAATTACTTTTTCTTCACTCTATAAAGGGTTAAGGATCAATGACTATCCAAGTGTTTGAGTCGAAATAACATGCATAATTTATTTGAAAATGGACTTGAACGTAAACTACAATCACTCCAATACATTAAGTTACCATTCATATGCTTTCAGAAGAGTTTTTTTTTTTTAATGATTTGATCCACATTATCACCCATGTTTTATAATGGTTGATTAGTCTATTTATTCTTTCTTTTATTGATTGTCTTTTACAAATTCATGAATTTAAAGTTAAAAAGTAGGGTTTTCTTTTTAATAATATCTAAACTTTTTTTTAATTAATTAACGTCATAACACATAATAATAGTGAAAATGATAAATTTTAGGTTAGTATTATTTTTTATTTCTTATTATGATGTTTCTCATCATTATAAAAATGATTAATCTAAATACGCTATAAAATAAAACATAAGAAAAATAGTTACAGGACACAACCAAAAGATGTAAGACTCAAAACCCAATTAAATGGGGACAAGACAAACCGGTATGCGAAAGAAGAAGAACCGCATTGACACCAAAGCCAGATACACGACTGAAAATAAAACCTGACAAAAAAGCAAAATGACCAACTAGTCGTAGGAACCCCCGAAGGGCCTCACTAAAAACCTATATGTGGAAAACTCAGTAGAAAAACCCCATATAGAGGAAAAGAGCACATTTCTGAAAAAGGGTTCTAAAAATCTACCATCTAACCTATAGGACCTAAGACGACCACAATCATTGCTGGGCATACGCATCCAACGAGCATTGAATAAAAAGGATTCCAAGAAAGTTGCTGAAGCAATTAAGACAAGTGAAGAGACTATTCAAGGATTAAAAGAATATGGAGAGGAGCCCTGATTAGTGTGAAAATCTGTGTGTTTTAGAGTCTGATTTAGCACAATTATGTGGGATTTATATCCGTATTTGAGCATCTTGTGGTGGAATTATATAAATTTATATTTCAGATGCGCGTGAGGTATTATTTCATGTGTTTAGGTGGAAAATAAGATAAAAAGAGCAAAAACGAAAGTCGAAAATAAAGTCGGGAGCAAAGTCAGGAGAAGAAGGGCCGGCACGAGTCGTGACGGCCGAGGAGGCTCAGTCGTGCCATCCATGCTACCGAGAGGTGCCCACATGACCGCCGAGCACGCCTGCCGAAGTTACCGAGAGCTGCCGAGCATGAGCACCGGGTGCTGCCGAGACGCACGCATCGTGCTGCCGAGAAGCACCGAGGAAGCATGCACGTCAAGCGCCCACACGACTCATGCAGAAAGTGGCACAACTCGTGCCAAGGTCTTCCAGGCCCAGTTTCGTTGTTTCATTGTTTTTTTGGCCCATTCGTGTTTTTAATATGAAAAAGCCCACTTTTAATTCAGAATTCGGAAAGGATCAGTTCTCAACTATAAAAGGAGTCCTTGGGTGTTCCAAACCCTAACTCTTCGTATCTTTTCATAATTCACCATCCCATCCACCCATCCCGGAGAGTTCACCAGTATTGCTTACTTGAAAAGGAGAACGAGGATGTTCAGAATCACAGAGGAGAGAACAGAGAATCACATCATATTTAGGGTTTTTCTTACTCTTTCTTTCTTAATTTTGGATAATATGCTTTCATACCTAACCGTGTGTGTTTCTTGTAACACCATGGGCTAGTACTCCTTGGATAGCGCTAGGTTTGAAGGTTAAATTATTTTGAATTGATGATCTAGATTTAAGGTTGGATACCTGCAGTATACTTATTCCTTTATTAATGCTTTGATTTGAGACTTATATTTTTGTCTTATATGATCTGTCCTTAGTCATGCATATGTCAATGCCTTTTGCATGCTTATGCTTATTGCTTGCATTATATAAGAATTATACTTGTCAATCTGTTATGGGTATAGGAGATCTAAACATATAACCTTTATTTATTAGAATAATTAATATAGGAAACTTAATATATCTATTAATTAGCATTCTAGAGGATTTGGTTTCTTAGATTGTTAGGTGAGAATTGGGGTTTTATTTCTTAAGTGCATATAAAGGGAAGTCTAGTGCTCTATCCTTTTATGGAATTTTGCATGAAGTACCTAGAAAGGGAGTATGAATTATTCTTCTGCATCTGAGGGTTTGAACCAAATTTATGTGTTAAGTTTACTTTAGAAAAGGGATTTAACATAATTAAGTGATTGCTTTCATAAGAACTGCAGGGATTCTAACTGATTGTCTAGTGATTTGATTTGACCAACTTAACTGGATTTTCTAGTGTTATCTATCTTCTCTTTTGAATACTTTCCATATTTAATTATTTGTTATTTTATTATTTTTAGTAATTATTTTCTGCATAGTTAATTTAGGTAATTTTCTTTAAAAATCAGATTTGTCTTAAATTAGAATAGTTATAATTAGATTAAATAGTAGATCTATAATTATCCCTTGGGTACGATATTATTTTTACTTGGTCACACGTGGAACTACAATTGATTCCCTACACTTGGGGACACATACAAAATTGTGAACAAGCCCTCTGACAATCCAGGCGATGTCGCCACCGGAGAATGCATTCCTTCACTTGTCATCGCCTTGAGAGGAATCATCTGAAACGATAGAAAGTAGAGTTCATGTCCTGAAAAATAAGATCATGAATGTGAGTAGGGACCGTTTGGTGCCAAGTAAAAGGACCACCAACATCTGAAAGAGCATCAGCTGCTTTATTTCCTTCTCTGTAAATGTGACTAATCCTGAATTGCATGTCAAAAATAATGTCTCTAGCAATTCTTCATTCCTGTAAAAATTTCCAAGGAATATCCTGATTATCAGATGAAAAAGCATGCACCACTTAGGTAGAATCAGTCTTGAACCATAAGGAAAGCCATCCTCTATCATAAGCAATGTCAATGGCCAAAAGGGTCGTGTGTAATTCAGCTTCGTAAGCATAACCCTTCCCAAACCCACAAGTGAAACAACCAAGGTGTTATCCATAATGATCTCTAAAAATGCCACCTCCTGCAATGTTCCTAGGGTCAGAGTCCGCATGTCCGTCAGTGTTAACCTTAATCCATCCAACCATAGGAGGTGTCCAACAAATAGGAATTATACAGGAAGCAATCCTGCTACGACCACTAATCCCAAAGTAGTGCAAAGTATGAAGGTCCTCAATATTGTTGTTCATTGATGAGTGTGTAAATTTACATGTTTTGAGCCATGATTCCTGTGATAAAGATGTAAGATTTGATCTTAAGTTAAGATAAATCGAGTTGTATTGTAGAAAGTCATGAATCAGGTGTGTTTGAGTCCGTTTGAGTGGATTTTTGAAGGAAAACAGATTAGAAGTGATCTGAACCAGAGAAAGGGTGTCGAAGGCACCTGATTCGACTATGAAGGAAGGCGATTCGACCAAGCAAAGAGTGATTCAACCAGTATCCCTAGTCGAATCAGGCATCGGGAGATCGTCAGGAGTGTGGTTCGACCACGACACTGTGGTTCGATCAAGCACAGTGATCGAACCATGGTCGAACCAGAAGCATATGTTTTTGTAGTCATAGTTCAACCACATAACTTCTGGTTCGAGGTGCCATTCAGGTCGAACTCCAGACCTGCCAGTTGTTACAAGTCGATTCGACCTGTGGCTTGACCTATTGTGACCGGTTCGACCAAGGCTTTTGGTCGAACTGATGCACTGGATACATCCGAATCTGTATTTTACACCTTCAGTGCGTGTTTTCGCTCAAAAATTCCATCCTAGGCAGGGGCGGATCCAGAAAATTAATTTTGGGGGTACGGTATATAATTTTAAAAATATTTTTTAATATTCAAAATTATATAATAAATAAATTAAAATTTAAAAATAATAATTATGGTTAACACTCTTGAATTTTATTTATTTATTTTATAAAAAATAATTTAAGACATTATTATCAAAATCTTTTTAAAAAATAGTAGTGAATTGAGTGTAAATGTGTGTTGTAATGAATGAATGAATAATTTAAAGGAACAATCAAGCAAGAAAAATATGAATGATTTTGTAAAACATGGATATTAATGTATTGTGTGTATTATGTAAGTGAAGTAATAAAACAAGGTTTAAAATAATAAAAGGAAAAAGTGTAGTATAATATTAGGATAAACATAAAATAAAATAATTAAAAGAAAATAAGAAAAACAAAAGAAATAATATAAACATACTTTATTATAAAAGGAAAACATAATTAATGGTAGGTAGGGTGGTGAATCGAACCCACGTCCTTCTAGTGAGAAAAAAAACTGCCAACCACTAATCTAAGGCCACTTTTTGATAATAAATATGTATATAGGTAGTATTTACATTCATTTTGGGGGTACAGCTGTACCCCCTTCTGCCATGCCGGATCCGCCCCTGATCCTAGGTCCATAAAGAGAGCTCACAAGTATAAAAAAAAGACCCTATGCAAGGAGAAAGAGAGCCATTCGCCATCTTCATTCTGCAAAACATCTGAAACCCCTACCACCATCCACGAAGCTGTGGAGAGAGATTTGTCTGTTGAATCAAGTGAGAACTCAGTGAAGATTCAAGACAGAGAGAGTCGCGACGGCGTCCGCATCTACGGGTTTACTTCGCATCTTAATTTATCTTATAATTTTCAAGACTATGGGCAAGATCTATCCAACCACCATGATTGTTCTTCGATCAATCATGGGCTAGATACGCTTTGGTAGTTCTAGGGTTTATGAAGGTTTTATAGCTTAATTAAACTTTCGTGTGTATACTCCGTATAACACTACTTGTGGTTTATTTTATATAATATTATGCATTTTTAATTCATACTCAGAGTTATTTTGTGCATCATTAATTGTTATGTAGAGTCTGAATACATATCTTGATTATTGATTGAGTGCGTTGATTGCTGAGCAGGATTCTATGTTATGATTCTAAGTAAAGGGATTCCGAAGTCTCATTTGAACTATCTTATATAAATACTTGTTAATTGAATCATATTCGGGTTAATAAGTAGGATAAAGAGTATAACTTCGTAGTACCTATAAAGAAAGATCATATCGGGTTACAGTACTTAGTGCACGGGAAATAATTGATAATGATAGTACCTAGAAAGGGAGGTGAATTATATCTCTTGCTCCAAGGATATTTGCATGTGTCACACACTTATTTACTTGTGTCTATAGAGTAGATTTGCATAGTTTAGTGATTCTTCCATATTCCATAAGGCAGAGTCGGACATTGATACACGGAAGGAAAATTAATAAGTAAAACTGGATGGCCCGAAGAACTACCTATCTTCTCACTTATTCACTTTCATTCAATCTCTACTGTTATTTAGTTTAATTGTTCTTTTAAATATTCAGTAATTAGTTACGTAATCATACAACTATTTTGCCATAATAGTCTTAATACGTTAGAATATAATTAAATTAATAATAATACGTCCTTTGAGTTCGATAATCACTTGGTCGCTTATTAAAGCTACAATAGCATCCTTCATACTTGGGGATTAATATTGTGTTTTGAGAAAACGCTTATTAAGTTTTTGGTGCCGTTGCCGGGGACTGCATTAATTATTAATTTGTTATTTCTAGTTTAATTAAAACTATATTATTCTTGTCTTTATTTTCTAACGCTTATTTTTCTTAGGTGTATGCTCACTAGGTCAAAGATAGGTGATTTAGAAGCTTATAATCCTGAGATTGGAGCATCGTCAAGGAAGAAGAAGGGAAAAAAGAAGAAGAATAAGAACGTAGAACCAATAGAGGCTCTTAATTTAGGAGTTGAAGTTGACGAGCTGAATCCGCAAGCAATTGAAGCTGCAATCGAATTTAACTTGGAAGTAGAAGTAGTCAACATGGCGGCAAATCTAGATAATCTTGCCATCCGTGAAGTCTTTAGAACAACGGAGGAGGCAATGCGGGACTGTTAGGAGCAAGAGTGGCCGGAGCAGATTTTGATCTACACCCTGCTCTTATCAGCATGATTGAAAGGAGTCCCTTCTCTAGGAGAACCTTTGAAGATCCTTAGCAACATCTGAATAAGTTCCTTGGTTATGCAAGTACACAGAAAGATGCAGGAGCTCATGAAGATGCGAGGAGGATCATCTTGTTTAAGTTCTCGCTGAATGAAAAGGCGAGAGATTGGTACGATAATCTTGATGCTGCGGAATGTGATACCTGGGAGAAATTGAAAGTGAAATTCTTGGAGCGATACATGCCACCTTCAAAGGTGTTTAAGATGAAACAAGAAATTAATCAATTTGCTATCCATGGTAATGAGAAGTTTCATGAGGCTTGGGACATATTCAAGGACATGCTTAGGAAGTGTCCACAGCATGGGCTTTTTAAAGCTCAATACATCAGTATTTTCTATAGCGGATTGGACTGTGATTCTCGAATTTTACTAGATGCTTCATCAAATGGAGCATTGCTTACAAAGTCATCCGTTGAGGCCGAAAAGCTCTTTGAGGATATTTCGATGAATTCAAGAGATTGGCCAACTGATAGAGTGAGAGGCACTTATGTTCTTGGAAAAGTAGCGCAGGTTGAGCACACGATGGTAAAGTCAAGTAGGGAAGATAAGATCGTCTCTAGTTTGACTAATATCAACAAGTTACATGCGTCCCAGAAAAAACAGATCACTGGCATAGCTCAGCGAGTACCAATTACGCAGCACGATATGTGTAATGAAGGAGCTAGCCAAGAGGAGATAGAAGAGGCGAACTATGGCATGGGTCAAAGTATTCAAGGAATGAGATTCCAAAATCAAGAAAAATGGAATTACCAAGAGAACTACAATAATCGTGGTCCCCCGGGTAATTATCAACAACCAAGGAGGCTGGAGTTTCCATGGAGAGATCCTAATATAGCAATACAACCTCCTGTTAATGTTGATCCGGGAGCTAACGTCAAAGAAGGAAAACCTAGTTTTGAGGATACGGTGAACATGTACATGGCAAGGAATGATGCAAGAGTAGATCGTCTCGAGGCCAAGCTTGAAAAAAAATTAATGCAAATCATGAGGATATTTCTAAGCAAATGAAGGACTTGACGTTTTTGATGGGGAAGATGGCGGGGAATGTTAACCAATTGACGCAAACCGTAGAGAAAGGTAAGTTCCCATCGCAAAGTATAACGAATCCAAAGCAATGTCATGTCATCACGTTAATATCTAGAACACAGTATGAGGTATCGATGATGCTGGAAACTAGTTCTGAAGCTCCAAGAGCCCGATTCAACCTCAATTCGGCCAACATAGATGGTCGAACCACACTGAGGAGGTCGAACCAGACACCTGGGCAACCTCCGGAGATCCTAACTGAGCGGTTCGACCATGACCGAGTTGGCTCGACCAAACCTTTTGGTCGAACCATGGTCGAACTGACCTGTTCAGAGCACCCTACTTTTTCAGAAAGGCGATTCAACCATGATCATTATGGTTCGACACCGTGGTTGAACCAGCCTATCAGTGGGAGAACAAACATGCAGAAGCGTGGTTCGACCATTACTCGTCTGGTTTGACCACCACACCTGGTCGAACCCAGGTCGAACCACGTCATTCGGTACCATTTTTCGCGTAGAATGATTTACTTGATGTTGATGCTACTCCAGTGCCATCCAAACAATAGAATACTGAGCTTATTGCAGAAAAGAAATGGGAAAGAGCAAAGAGATTGAGAGCCGAGAAGGATAAGGCGAAGAAGGTTGAACGTGATGAATGGGGCATTCTCAAAACTAAGATACCTCCTCCGTTTCCTTTTAAGCTAGTCATGAAGGGATTGGAAGAAAAATTCAAGAAGTTTTCAGATATCATAAACAATATAAGCTTGATGATTCCTTTCTCTGAAGCACTCTTAGAGATGCCATATTATGCTCGCTTCCTAAAGGACATACTTTTGAAGAAGAGAAGTTTGAACGGAATTGAGACAGTGAATTTTTCTGAGAACTGCAGCTCGATCATACAGAGAAAGCTGCTAGTGAAGTTAAAAGATCAGGAAAGCATCACTATTCTATGTGAAATTGGGAAAGGGCCGACACGACGAGCCTTGTGCAATCTTAGGACAAGCATCAATTTGATGCCCTTATCGATATGTCATAGGCTTAGTTTGGGGGAGTTAACTTTTCCGGAAGGGATGATTGAAGACGTTCTAGTGAAAGTAGAGAAACTAGTCTTTCCTGTGGGCTTTCTTATACTCGAGATGGAGGATGACAAGGAAATGTTCCCATTATCTTAGGGAGACCATTCCTTGCTACAGCTGGAGCTATGATTGATGTGCAAAAGGGTGAGTTAAGACTGCGCATGGATAAAGAAGAGGTGTTGTTCAACCTTGATAAAGCAATGAAGATGTTGATGGAGACGCAGTGTCACAGCATCGATGTGGTGGAGGAGATTGTGAAGGAAGATATGTCCTTTATCCTTTCTAAGGATCCCTTGGAAACATGTATAGCAGAGTATCTTACTTTTCCTACCACCGAGTTAGATGAGCTCTCCAACGAGGTATATATTGATTTTCTGGAAAACCTACTTGCTTTGGGTGATGACAGGCATGAATAAAAAAGAACCAAGTTTGAAAAGGTGAAGTGGACTAGAAAATACTTGCCTTTGGATAGAGAAAGCACAATCAAAGAAGAAAAGAAGGAGGAGTTGAAACCACTATCGGAGCACTTAAAGTATACCTACCTAGGCGACAATGAAACATTTTCGGTAATTATATCTTCTTCTCTAACTGATGATCAACTCGATGAGTTATTAGATGTGCTTAGGGAGTATAAGTCTGCAATTGGTTGGTCTCTTGATGATTTGAAATGTATAAGTCCATCATATTACATGCATAAGATAAGATTGTTAGATGAGGCTAAGAGTAGCATTCAGAATCAGTGGAGAGTTAATCCCGCTATTCAAGAAGTGATTAGGAAGCAAATCCTAACATGGCTAGATGCAAGAATTATTTATCCAATTAGTGATAGTCCCCATGTGAGTCCATTGCATGTTGTAGCTAAAAAGGGGGGCATGACAATTGTGAAAGCCGATGATGGAGAGACTCTAGCTACTAGGATCCCAACGGGATGGCGTGTGTGTACTGACTATAGAAAACTGAATGAAAATACATACAAAGACCACTTCCCTCTTCCTTTCATGGATCAAATGCTTGATCATCTATTGAGTTTTATTATTTCTTTGATGGATACTCGGGGTATAATCGAATCATGATTGCACCCGAGGACCAAGAAAAGACTACTTTTAGTTGCCCTTATGGAACTTTTGCTTTTAGAAAGATGCCTTTTAGATTGTGTAATGCACCTGCTACATTTCAGCGCTGCATGATGGCCATATTTGATGGGTTGATAGAAAAGATCATGGAGGTGTTTATTGATGATTTTTCTGTTTTTGGTTCCTCCTTTGATATTTGTTTATCTAACCTATCTACTATTTTGAAAAGATGTCAAGAAAAGAAGTTTTGCGCCATCGACTATGCAAGTAAGACTTTTGATGCAGCACAAAAGAACTACACTGTCACTGAAAAGGAGTTTCTACCTGTTGTGTATGCATTCAATAAGTTTCGACAGTATTTGGTTGGCATGAAGACCATTGTATATATGGACCATTCTGCAATCCGATACTTAATGGAGAAGAAGGAAGCGAAGTCAAGGATCATTAGATGGGTCCTTCTTCTGCAGGAATTTGATATGGAGATACGAGATAAGAAAGGAACGAAGAATGTTTTGGCGGATCAC
Source organism: Pogostemon cablin (assembly GCA_023678885.1). Taxonomy (NCBI): domain Eukaryota; kingdom Viridiplantae; phylum Streptophyta; class Magnoliopsida; order Lamiales; family Lamiaceae; genus Pogostemon; species Pogostemon cablin. The sequence continues at coordinate 29,351,042 of CM042965.1, read as the reverse complement.
CTATCAAGGTTGGAGACAAAGGAGCATTGAGATTATTTTTTTGAATACATTGAGGAGATGTTTCCCGATGAGAAGATCATGGCGGTGTTTGCTGAAGAAGTGGAAAGAGCGTGTGTAGTTGCTGCTCAAGGAATGGATCCATGGTATGCGGATTATGTCAACTATATTGATGTAGGAGAAATTCCAAGAGATCTCAACCGATATCAACTTGCTAAGTTTAAAAGGGATGTTGAGACCTTCATATGGTATGATCCATTTATCTACAAAATCTGTATGGATTCTATAGTCAGTAGGTGTATGCCCGAGATGGAGATGGAGAGTGTTCTTGACTTTTGTCATGCATAACCTAACGGGGGGCACTTCGAAGCTCAAAAGACAGCAGCTAAGGTACTTCAATCTGCTCTTTATTGGCTTATTTTGTTTAAAGACTATGAATCCTATGTAGTGACATGCGACAGAAGTCAAAGGATGGGAAACATAAGTAGGAGAGATGAGATGCCACTTCAGCTGAGCATTATTATAGAGTTCTTGAATGTGTGGGGAATCGATTTTATGGGGCCTTTTCCCCATCTAATGGATTCCTATACATCCTTCTTGCTGTGGATTATATTTCTAAGTGGGTGGAGGCGATTCCTACTCGCTTGAATGATTCAAAGACCATTTTGTCTTTCTTGAAGAAATATATCTTTGCCGATATGGAGTCCTTAGAGCACTAGTAAGTGATGGATATTCTCACTTCGTCAACAAGCTTCTAGAGAGAGTGCTCAAGGATTACGGTGTGAAGCATAGGATTACTACACCTTATCACAGAACTTGGTTTCAATTTTGGTAATTGATAAGAGCAAGTATACTCTATCGCGTAGTAGACCGTAGTGGCCAAGTGCAAAATTTAGAAATATCGAATCCAAGGGCAAAAGTGGGTAGCAGTATTTGAAAGATGTTTCACTCTAGTAGGACGAATCAATAAAAGAGGGGTTGGTTAAACTACAAACTAACAACTAGAAAAGTAATTAAAGATAGAACATGTACAAATGTGATGGAAAATAGATGAAGGTGAACAATCTAAGAAGTATGCAAGGCAAGCAACATTCATGGTAAGGTATATATAGACTCACACACACACATGCATTGATGGTTTTCATGTTATGATATTAAGGGCAATCACGTTTGTACCCCTAATCCCTATGGCCAAGGTGATTAGGTTCTCAACTCTTTTACAAGTTTAAATCTCCTAGGATTGTTCTTACTCTCAATTCCCATGAAGGTACTATGATCATAAGTTGGGTTCCCCTCACTAGTTCATCACTAATGTTCTATCATGAGGTTCTAAGCACTTGAAGGGTATGGCTTACCTCTCCTCATACTAACTAAGTTATCTCATGCAATCAATGATTCAATTAAACCACTAAGCATAATATTGGAATGGTCATCCTAACACTATGAATAGAGAATTTAATCACACAAATCATACATAAAATGATAATAAGCATTCATGATAGAAAATATTCATAACAATCATTTCATCAAACATGTGGTGTGCAAAATCTACGTAATCCCTAACCAATCATATTGCTAGCCTCACGTGAGGACTAGCCACTACATAGCATTACAAATTCATTACAATCCAAGGCATGCTCCAATTGAGCCAAATAATGAAGAAAATAACAAAATAAAGGTAAGTTGGCTCCCCTTTGATAGTGAACTTTCTTCCCTTTGATCATGCTAAAATCTTCAATCAATGATGAATTCCTCTTCTTAGATTGGTGGATGAATAGTTTTATGGATGGATTTGAGAAGATCAAGTGGATTGGATGGATGAAGTGAAGAGTGGAAGGGATGGAGATGAATGTGTGTGATTTTGGTGTCTAGTGTGTGTGGAAACTGATCCCAAATGATTCCTCTCGGATTTTATGATCAAAACATGTATTTATACTCCCTGAAAGCTTCTAGAAACTTCCTGAATTTTTCAGATTTTTGAGTGTAGCTCGACTTGAGTAGCCAACTCGAGCTACTACCTGTCAAGTCGAGTTGCGTGGCTCTGCAAACTGGATGGTTTTTCGACCCTAGCTCAACTCGAGTTGCAAGTCGAGTTGGACCTTGCAACTCGAGTTAGCTCACTGGATGATTTTGGACGCTGCTCTGCCCCAGCTCGACTTACCCTGATCTCAGCTCGACTCGAGTAAAATAACTTGAGCTCTCGCCTGTCTACTTGTGTCAGAAGCTTAACTTTCCTCGTCATCTAACTCGACTCAAGTTGCAAGTCGAGTTGGACATTACAACTCGAGTTGAGCTACTGGACACTTTCTGCCTTTACTCGACCCTCAACTCGACTCGAGTTGCAAGTCGAGCAAGACCATACAACTCGAGTGGGGTGTTTTTCGGCCCGTTTCAGCTCCCGACTCTGTTTTGCTCCATTTTTAACCTATTTTGCACATATTTAAGCTCATTTATACATTTTTATCAATCCATACCAAATCTCTCATAATTACATAAAACTCCACCAAAAGTTACACAAGTACGGATAATAACATACAAAAATTTACAAATAAAGACACTAAAATCTAGGTGAAAATAACAACGATCAATCACCCTCAAGCAAATGGGCAAGCCGAGGTCTCCAACTGACAAGTTAAACAAATTTTGGAGAAAGTAGTCAGAACAAATAGGAAGGATTGAGCTATGAAGCTCGATAATGTTGTTAGGATTCCGTACTGCTTACAAGACGGTGCTTGACATATCACCATATCAAATTATTTATGGAAAACCATGCCACTTACCCTTGGAGATTCAGCATAAAGCTTTTTGGGCATTGAGAAGCTTGGACTTATGTCTTAAGGATTAAAAGGAGTTGAGGATGACTCAAATTAATCATCTAGACGAGTTCAAGAATCAAGCTTACAAGAATTCGGTGATCTACAAGGAAAGAATGAAAAAGTGGCATGATTCGAAGATCACTTACAAGGAATTCAATCAAGGTGATGAGGTACTACTCTTTAACTCTCGTTTGAATCTCTTTGCAGGAAAATTAAATTTGAAGTGGACGAGACCGTTCATTATCCATAGAGCCTGCGGAGGGGAAAGTTTTGAAATCATGGACAAAGACGGAGACATCATAGCGGCGAATGGGCATCGATTGAAGCACTATAAGTCGCCAGATGATGCTTGCATCGTATTTGAGGATACCTTGCATTGATATGGTACTGTCGTGACTCTCCGACGTTAAACATGAGCGCCTGTTAGGGGCTTTCCCTCCTGTTTATTGTTTTATTTCATTAGTGTGAGTAAGAAATTTTTATATTTCACGTGCTTACTAATCAGAAATTACATCTTCTTTCAAATTTAGTTTCGACTATAGTTTTTACTAAGTTTGGGGGGTGTGATGTACTTACATCATCGTAGCACGGAAAGTATGATCTTTTCTTTGTAACGTCTTTTAGGAAGTTGATTTTTACGGCATATTGAAACTTTAACCGATTTTTGTTGGTATTCGATCATTTGGTTAACGTAACCCATTAGGATACCATGCATTTCTATCATAGCGGAAGCAATAAATCATAGAAACGATTACCATTCACCAGGGTATGTAGAAGATGAAGGATTCTCGCTGGCAGACTGTGCAGTCCCACGAGAATGGCCATAACTTCCTCGTCTGATGTCGGAATTGAATGATCTTTGTGCTTAGACAATCCTCTCTTCAACGGCTTTCCGTCAATATATTGATCATCAAATTCTGAATACTGTATGATTTTATATAAATTTTTCAAGGCGGCGGACAGCAGCAGCAAACTACCTTCTGATCTTCTGCCGTATGTCCCAAGTCCGATCTCGACGTCGTGTGGGCGACGATCTACAAGACCTCCTCAATCTGCTCTCAACCCTCATCACACGTGAATAATAAAATAGATTAGGGTTTCAGATAAGCTGAGGTGACTTATATACATGGGCTACAGCAGGGACCAGGAGGAGAAATTGGATTGGGCCTCTATTGGGCTTAAGTATCCAAACTTAGCCCAAAGCTTATACTTAAGTCCAATAATAATAATATATTCCACTAAAATATTATTACAGCACTGCCTTTCCAATTCCAAAATTACATTTTGGGCTCCTTCTTATTATGAGCCCGTTAGTCTCCCCATGTTTAAGATATACAATGTCCATTAATTAATTTAAGTTACTGACAACTCAATTAATTAATATCTCATCCAAGAGTAGTACCACTCAACCTCATTATCATGCCGGAATAAATTCCACCTACAGGATTTACATGATAATCCTTATGAGCTCCTCAAGGGGACATCATCAACCTATGACGGACACAGATTCCTTCTACAATCAACAGCACACCATGGAGACAGCACTACTTCCCAACTCATCGAGTTTGTTGATTTAATTACATGTAAATCTCAACCATTAATGAATCAAAGAAATACATACTGCCCTACGTGTCGAGGTTATTGTATAGGGATTAAGAGCACGAACTTCCATAATAACTGAGATCAAGTTCTCCTATAAGTCAGTATGAGTCGAACGATCTCAAGCGGTCCTGCTCAATACACACAAGTGCACTAATGTGATTCTATAGCCAAGACAAGCTAATACCAAACCACACTAAAACCATCCCGATAGAGAGTCCCCGTCTATCTCGGTTGTGAGCATCTGTTTATGCTTTATAAGGAAACTGATAATATGATCTTCTGCGTGTTGTCGCACAACATATTATCTACAGTATAAAGTAAGTGGACTATTGCATCGAACATATAAATAAATTATAAGATGCAATCATTTGATCATATGATTCTCATTTCAAATTAATTGTTATAATACTGTTCATACAAAAAGGTAGACTTTTAGTATACAATCCAACAATCTCCCACTTATACTAAAAGACTATGCTGTCATGTCTTCTGCCATACATCTGATTTCCACTCCCACTACACGACCATCAAAAGCTCTCGCCTTAAGGTCCTTGTAAATGGATTTACTAGGTTATCATCTGATGCAATCTAGGTGACAACAACCTTCCCCTCATCATACGATTTCTCGTAACAGGTGGTACTCGCGCTCCATGTGTTTAATTGCCTTATGGACTTGTGATTCCTTCAAGTTTTCAACTGCACCAATATCATTAATTTAAATTGTGATAATCTTTGGCAAACTTAGAAATACTTCAAAGTCCATCATGAAGTTTCTAGAGTCATATAGATACTTTGGCTGCCTTATAGGCTCCAATTTATCATCTTTCCATGATGGAGTCCGGAGTCCGAAATATATTTCTATATAACAATCCTCCATATTATGGCTCTACTTCCTAAAATTAAACACATAATCTTGAGGTGGATTTACTGCCATCCCTATCTGATTTGAAAAATCCGAATCTACGTAATCCACAAGAAGCAGTGAATCTGCCCTGTAAGCCTACATATAATTTCCAGTCCTTCTCAGACAGTTCATATATGTCTTACCACAGTTCATCATTCTTGTTCTGGGTTACGTTGATACCCACTGTTCATGCCATCGGCAAAACAAATATCCAATCTCGTACATAGCATTTCTTAGATTAAGCTTCCTCATTTGCCGAAGCATAAGGAACCGCTTTCATCTTCTTTATCTACTTTGTGTCACAAGACACATTTCTTTAGATAAAGTCACATACTAAAATAAGTAAGGATCGTATTATCTCATGAAGTTTGAGATAAGCATAACATCCTTCCTTGTAATCCGTATTACCGTGATCAAAATGATATTTTTGCTCCTCTTAAGTCCTTCATATCATACTGCTTTATCAACCATACCATTACGCCCGACAATACTCTTTCATTGTCTCCAATGAGCAAGATACTATCTACGTATAGTACAAGAAATACCACCACATTTTCATTAATTTTTTCAATACACAAGACCCATCCGATCATTGATTAGATCCATGTCACTGGATTACCTCATCAAAACGGATGTTTCATGATCTTGAAGCTTGCTTTAGTCCATTAATGGACACTTTTAAGCTTACTATCACAATGCTCTTAGCTTTTTGCAATGAATCACTCTGGTTGCTTCACATAGATGTTTCCCTTAAGACTTCCAATCAGGAAAGTTGTCTCGACATCTATTTGCTATCCCTCATATTTCATATGAGTAGCAACAAATAAAAGAGTCCGAATCAACTTAGGCATAGCTACCGGCGAACAGGTTTTCTCATAATCGAACCCTTTCTTTCTGAGTATACCTTTTCGCAACAAGCTTGCTTCCAAGGTTTTCACCTTATTCTATGATCCTCTTTTATTCTTGCATGCCCACTTCCAATGGCTTTTACGTCATTTAGCGGTTCAACAAGCATCCAGACCTAATTTAAAATCCATCGATTCTATTTTAATATTCATTGCACTTTGCTAGGATTTCACATTTCTAACTTGTAGTGCGTCATCGTATCTGTGGGTCTATTTCATGTTTGCTAGGGACCAAGTCTCACGACTCTCTCAAAACATGTATCAAACAGGTTGTCGAACATCCCTCCTACTACGACAAGGCATTACATGTAATTGTGTATCAGACGTGACATGCGTTGCAGTTTACCTTGTGGTATATCCTCTTGCACAATTGATACTAATACTTTGTGTTTTCTTCTCACATCCTTTAGGACAACTTATAAATTGGTATGTGATTTATTACATAGTCTCTTTCCAAAAATCTAGTGTTTGTGTTAACAATCACCCTTCGATCTTTTAGACTAAATAAATCACCTTCATTTTTATATTATATCCCACAAACAGACAAACATTCAAATGAATTACTGTTTCTAGGGCTTATCCATAAAATGAATTAAGTAATTCCAAATAATTCATCATCTATCTAATCATTACCATAAGAGTCTTATTCCTTCTATCCACCACACCATTCAGTTGGGACATGCCCGGTATAGACCACTTGAGATTTAATCTCAACCTCTGATTAATAGCTCCTAATTATCCTAAGAGGTACTCGTAATGATGCTTAAATTGTCATTACTTGATATATTTTCCATGATGCTTTACTATACCAACCTTGCAATTCTTGAATAAATCAAAGAACTTAGACATGCAGTGCATCAAATAAATATATCGGTATCTAGAATAATCTTCGATTATTCATAACCACCTCTCGCCTGGATAATATTAGGTCCGCTTGAATCAGAATGAACCAATTCCAACATATATATCTTTGGCTCTACACCCCTTTACCTTGAAAAGGTAATTAATCATTTTTACTTCCAAGTAAGACTCGCAAGTCCAATAGTTTCCACTTCCTTACAGTCCATCTGCTATCAACTTTTGAGTCCTACTCAAGTAAAATGATCTAGTCTTAGACGCCAAATGCATGTTTAGTTCATCTCCGAAGGTTTCTTTCTCTTACTAAGATCAGAAGATGCATTATTAATTACTATTTGTTGCATCTGTGGAATATACATGATTTAAGAGTATACAAATTATTCACCAACGTACCATAACAAATTACAACTCTATCCTTCATTATAATGACCGTGTCATTTAAATAAAATGGAATATCCATCTATTAATGCATAGAAACCAAATCAAATTCTTTCTATGAAAACGTACGTAAAGACAATTTCACAAAATCAAACGTTTATTCATATCGTAAGATTAATAAGCAACTCCCACTGCAACAGCCACTACTCTCGTAGTTTTACCCATGTATAAAATAATCTTATCCTCACTTAGTAATAAACATTTAGTGATTTCGGTATCTACACAACGTATCAGTAGGTGCCATCACTAATCATGCTTCAACGACTAGCAAGTAAGATTCTATCCTTGTTCACTCCTTTTATGAAATTGTATTTCCTTTATCACATGTTTTGTCAGAAGTTTCCCACCATATGCAACCTCTTGTAATTCAGGAGAAACTTACTCAAAACATCTAGGCAATTATGAAGAATAAAATTGACTTAGGTTTCCCCTTCAACTTCTATTCCATGTATTTCCAATTCATTCATCAAATTTTATCATGACCTACCGCCTTTTAACTTACTCAAGTATCCGAAGAGTTACATGAGACCATCATATTTCTATGAATCTCTTATCTCTTCACTAGAGACTTTAATATGCATCATGATAAGTCTTTTGTGAGAACACACATGTATTTCTTAAGTAGTAAAATTCGAATCCAAGATTCTTTTCTAATCATCTAATTTTGGACCAGTAAATATAATTTCTTTTAGTCAACCATAAGTGAAATAAAACTATTTGAAATTCAGAGAATCATAAAAAAATACACCGATCAAATCTTCGAATTTATCCATTTATATTGATTCACTCAAAACAATATAAAATATAAATTCACCGACATCTCAAGCACCGTGAGTTTGCAAGCCACGATAGTGTGGATGTTTACAAACCCGAACATTTACAAGAGAAGGTTTTATCCATTAATTTCATTTGTCAACCTAACTTTATGACAAAATAATTAATAGTCGGTTCCTCTTTAGCCATGCAAATGAAAGCAGTGACTCCGATGGGGAGGATACTTATTATCTACACCTAAGTGTACACCATTATTTGACCCCAAGTCCATTGCGCGAGCTTATGTGCCTTGCAGATGGAGAAGTACACACGCGCTCAGATAACTTCCTACAATCATCAATTATAAGTCTGTACAGTGATCCGTACATGAACTCATCCGATAGGGAGGAAGGTCTATGCCAACACGCAAGTTCATGTGCATCACATTACAAACATAATTTTAAAGAAGCCTGTTCCAGCAATATCCATGAATAAACTCATCCGATGGGGAGGAAGGCTCTAATGCCGACGCGCAAGTTTATTCACATTGCTAACAAACCAATAATGGAAGCCACGGGAATTAATTATCAATCCCTTCTCCCACTTAGTTATTTAAAACCAAGGGTTTTTACATGCATATAATATTCAGAATAATATACGCAACCTAGCATGCTCATACTTCCAAATATATAACAATAATTGACCAATAAAACAATTATAGCAGTTATATATAAGGAAATAAATTGCCAAAAATAAGTTGACTTGATCAACACTCCAACATACATGCATATAATATACCAAATATAATACGCAATCTAGCATTCTTCTATTTAAGGTAATAAATCATAGATAATCATGCATACATATATAACAATAATCAATTAATAAATCAATTATAACAGTTATATAACAGCGAATTCGATTGTTCGCTACCAATCACGAATGCAGCAAGAGATACCACCACGACCTATTGTAGCGGTGCCACAGCAGCAGTATTGGGACGGTCCTGAGGAGTACTTGAGGGAGCAGTTCAGGTTGATGAACGAGTAGTTGACCAACCTGAATAATAATCAGCAGGAGACGAACCGCCAGCTGGGCTTGCTTACCACGAGTTATGCTGCACTTAACATGAGATACACTGCACTGCATACGAATTACGTGAAGATAGATAGGAGATTGGGAAAGATGCAAGCCGATGAGTGTGAGCTAGATAGGAAGCTGAATAATCTCCATAGGGAATTTGACCATTGGCGCATGGAGATGAGTGATGATGATGAGGACGATGCTCTGGAGGAGTAGGTTGCGCCAGGTTTTGTTTCCTTTGTCTGCTTCATCTCATCTCCCTTCTCTTTTTCTCTTTATAAGATGGATATCTGTGGTGTGAGTGGCATGTATGTCTACTTATATTCTGATTTGATGGATTGGTTGGATGTACTTGATTTGGATTATGATGATGGGTTCTTTGCTAAGAATGTTGCATTCGTATTTGCATGTGTTGATTTTGTTGATGAGGAGCATGTATTACTTGTTAAATATGTGGAGTTCATTGCGAATTGATCTTGATTATATGCTTTAAGAAGTACTTAGGATTCTATTTACCCATATGAGAATTTGAGCCTTATGAAATTATGCTATATGCATGATAGTTTATTCTTGTGAGAATCGTTATATGACCGTATTCTAGAACTTGGCTTGGAGTCTTGTGTGAGACTTATGATTAATTAGTTATTAGGACATGATCTTAGGCCATTATTGTTTATTTGAGTCACTTACCAAATTTTACCTTCCCATATATTATATAAATCATTGTAAGCAATTGTTGAGCCTTTTAAAGCTTTTTCTTTGGCAAGCCTTGATTAAAAAGCCTTTATTTATCCTTTGCTTGAGCTTTGTTGAATTAGTCACTTTATCTATACTTTCCTACCTTTACCAAAGAGCCAACATTACAACCCAAAATCAAGTCATTTGTGATCCTAGTAATGAAGTGATTATAAGTTTATTTTTAGACCTTTGCCAAGCTTATGGTTACTCGGGAATATGAATTGATTATGAGCGTATATACTAACCTATTTAAAGTGTATATGTTTTACACTTGAGTGCGAGAGTAAACATTTATCTTGTGAGCTAGATGAATTAGTACTCCGAATTGTGTTATAATTAAGTGATGTTTTGCATGAATGAAATATATGATGCGAGTGATACTTGTTTTAAGTTGATAGAGTTGCATGTGTAGGTATGACTTGTATTTGACTAGATGGACTTGTGAAATTTACACTTACTCTTATGGTTTGATTGCATTGCCTCGGGACGAGCAACATGTAAGTTTGGGGGTTTGATGAGTGTGTAAATTCACATGTTTTGAGCCCTGATTCGTGTGATAAAGATGTAAGATTTGATCTTAAGTTAAGATAAATCGAGTTGTATCGTAGAAAGTCATGAATCAAGTGTGTTTGAGTCCGTTTGAGTGGATTTTCGAAGGGAATGGATTAGAAGTGATTGGAACTGGAAAAAAGGTGTCGAAGGCACCTGATTCAACCATGCAGGGAGGCGATTCGACCAAGCAGAGAGTGATTCGACTAGCATCCCTGGTCGAATCAGGCGTCAGGAGAATGTCAGGAGTGTAGTTCGACCACGACACTGTGGTTCGACCAAGCACAGTGGTCGAACCATGATCGAACCAGAAGCATAAGTTTTCGCAGTTGCAGTTTGACCACAAAGCTTCCAGTTCGAGGTGCCATTCGGGTCCAACTCTAGACCTGTCAGTGTGTTACAAGTCGATTCAACCTATGGTTTGACCTGCTGTGATCGGTTAGACCAAGGCTTTTAGTCGAACTGATGCGCTAGACACGTCCGGATCTGTATTTTTACACCTTCAGTGCATGTTTTTGCTCAAAAAGTCCATCCTAGGTCTGTAAGGAGAGCTCACAAGTATAAAAGGAATACCCTACACAAGGGGAAATAGAGCCATTCGCCACCTTCATTTTACACAACATCCGAAACCCTACCACCATCAACGGAGCTGTGGAGAGAGATTCGTCTATCGAATCAAGTGAGAACCAAGTGAATATTCAAGACAAAGAGAGACGCGACGGCGTCTGCATCTAGGGTTTACTTCGCATCTTAATTTATCATGTAATTTTCAAGACTATGGGTAAGATCTATCTAACCACCATGATTGTTCTTTGATCAATCATGGGCTATAACCGCTTCGGTAGTTCTAGAGTTTATGAAGGTTTTATAGGTCAATTGAACTTCCATATGTATACTCCGTACAACACTACTTGTGGTTTATTTTATATAAGATTATATGTTTTTAATTCATACTCAAAGTTATTTTATGCATCATTAATTGATATGTAGAGTCTGAATACATATCTTGATTATTGATTGAGTGCGTTCACTGCTGAGCAGGATTCTATGTTATGATTCTAAGTGAAGGAATTCTGAAGTCTCATTAGAACTATCTTATATAAATACTTGTTAATTGAATTGTATTCGGGTTAATAAGTAGGATAAAAGTATAACTTCGTAGTACCTATAAAGGAAGATCATATCGGGTTAGAGTACTTAGTGCACGGGAAATAATTGACACTGATAGTACCTAGAAAGGGAGGTGAATTATATCTCTTGCTCCAAGGATATTCACATGTGTCACACGCTTATTTACTTGTGTCTATAGAGTAGATTTGCATAGTTTAGTGATGCTTCCATATTCTACAAGGCAGAGTCGGACATTGATACACGGAAGAAAAATTAATAAGTAAAACTGGATGGCCCGAAGAACTACCTATCTTCTTACTTATTCACTTTCGTTCAATCTCTACTGTTATTTAGTTTAATTATTCTTTTAATTATTCAGTAATTAGTTACGTAATCATATAACTATTTTGCCATAATAGTCTTAATGCGTTAGAATATAATTAAATTAATAATAATACGTCCTTTGGTTTCGATAATCACTTGGTCGCGTATCAAAGCTACAATAGCATCCTTCATACTTGGGGATTAATATTGTGTGTTGAGAAAACGCTCATCATTCATAATCCCAACATCAAAATTATTCATTTCTCTAGTCATGGCCATTATAGAAGCTTTAATATGAGTTGGGCGGGCCTATTTCTCAACACAGTTGCCATCATCATCAAAAGTACAACATTCCGCCATCTGATTATTACGTGTACTCCATATAAGCCACACATAAGTAACAAATATAAACCTCTAAATAGAAATAACCTGACCGCTTCTTTGAATTGAGATGGCCTGGAGTAGAAACAAATATAACAATGATTAATCAAATATTTTTTTTGACAGAATGATTAATCAAATGTTGAAGAGATGCCTAATTTTGTAATAATTTAGATTTAATTAAAAATAAGTGTGTAAAGAAATTTTCATATTTTCGATAACTTAATTAATATTTTACACCAGCTTTGGAATTGGAAGATAACATGAGAAAACATAAGACCTAAATGCACAAAATAAATAAATGAATAAAAATTATTACACATTTCCCCTTTTTTTATTTTTTTTAAGAAAATTAAAACTCAAACACCATTTGAAGATACATCTCATGGTTCAAAATTATGAAGTCTCATATTCATTTTAAAGAAAAAAAACTTGCAATCACCTCTCCCTAATCCTAAAACCTACCATGGTAATGAATATGAAAATTAAGAAAACAAAAATATAATTAGAAAGAGAAGGAAAACAAAAAAAAAAGATCAAAGTGCATGATTAAATTTCCTTACATTATCATCTATGAGGATCTTCAAGTAATGAAAGATTTTTTGTTCTGCTTTCCAATCCATTGTGACCTATAATTATGACAAAGTTCCCAATTAGTTTTAACTCTATACCTCAAATAGAATTAGATTCAGAAATCAAAACAAATACTTATTATTTCATAAGCTAAAATCAATAAAATACCTTGAAGAGTTTAGATCGTAGAGCTAGGAGGATATTAATTATTCTAGAATTGGTAATCTTCATTCCTCAACATATGAATAACTATAGCTTCTCCATAGTATAAGAGAAATTAAATAAATATACTTTTGTAAATGAAAATGTAATTTTTCAATAATTTAATGAATTACACAAAAGTGAGAATATTTATACTTGATGATTTGACTTTTCTATTCATTCACTCATTGAATGTGTATTACGATTGAAAACTATAAGGTTGATATATTTATTAGACTTTTAATACTTGTATTAATTTTTATTAAATTAGACAATATTATAAAAAAGAAAAATAAAAATAAGAGGAGGACAAGGTAAAAGGAAGAAGGGGAAAACGCAAATAAAAAGTCAAACAAATGGCTTGCCAAAAAGAGTCTAAACAGGTGGCTCGAAAGAAAATAAGACATGATTAAAAGTACAATAATAATAATGCAATGGAGCTCGACTATAATCATGAGAGATGCCTAAGGAAGGAATGAAAAAGGACCGTAAACTAAACTCTGAACTCACGGGGCAAATAGAAGAGTTGATCTCGGGTTGAAGGTCCTCGCCATAATCGGGTGAATATTTCGTGATCAGCAGCAGGCTTAAGATGACAAGCGTGCCATGGGAAAAGAGATGCCACACCAGAGTGAGAAGCCCTACTCCTCCTTTGTTAGCTGTCTGCACTAGAACCGAGCTAGTCGAGGTACATCAAGAGAAGGATTGCCTGCATTGTGAGTCTATGACAGAGTAAGAGATAAACCCAATGGCTAAGTTCAAAACTACTATATCGAAACATACCCATGATGATGACAATAAGGAAAAGAAGAGCCAAACAAGTGGCTATCGAAAAAGAGGACCAAGCAGGTGGCCTCGATGAAAAAAAATCCAAACTCATCTAGTTTTGTCTATATTTGCTTCTACACCCGAAAACTAGACGATTAAAATTGTAGCCAAATTAAAAGAATTAATGAGGGAAAAACATAACCCAAAATAAAATCAACCAATATCAAATAATATTTATGCCACTTTTCTATTTGGTTGAATTAATAGGGCTATATCATAGAAGTCCAAACCATACTCGAATAGTCGAATAACAGGATGGTCAGAGCAGGTTGCTCGCAAAAGAAAGATGGTGGGGTAAGCCATCAAGAGAAGTGGCGAAAACAGTAACCGAAGAGGTATGGGGCATTAAATGCAGCTGCTGCAAAAGTGGATAAAGCCGGGACCCACGGGACAAAAGCACATAACATGCATGTGTACATAGGCTGCTTAGCATAGGGAGTAAGCAAGAAAGTACAGCAGCTGTAGGAAAATATGGCAAGCATTAAATGGAGGGCAGCCAAAAGCAGAAAGAGGATAGCCACTAACCTGCATCTAGGGAACCTAAGAAGAAGACGATCCTGCAGCACAATAATCGAAAATAAGGTGGCGTAGGGGCTCACTGGCGGAGCTAGTTGCAGGCGCCGGAAGCACAAAAGAGACAGCGATGTGTGACTGCCTGACCGGAATCCATTGTGAACCTGCGCTGGCAATACCGCTGGCAGCAAGCAGCAGCAGGGCGAGCCGAAATAAGTGCATAGTGGAATGCCGACGGCAAAAAAAGGCTGCAAGTCACCGTTGGAAGAAAACCGGCAGGAACAATAGCTGAAATTAGATCTAGAAAATACTTACCAGATAACCACAACGTCGGAAAGAACTCCACCCATTTAAGTAAAGTTTAGATATATACTACCACTAAATGACTAGTAAATACCCGCCCACCCCCTCGGGCAGAAAAAGCTTAACAGAGATGTCGAGAGAAAGAGGAGAGGAAAGGCTTAGAGAGATGGTTTTTTTCCATAGTATTAATTTTTATGAATATTAATTATAATAAACATATTAAAATAATTATGTACAATGTATATATATATAGTCATTAATAATTAGGTCAATGATGTAAATTAATTAATGCTATAAGTTGAAATTGGAGTTACATGCATGTATAGTTAGAAATCCAAAAGTTAAATAATGAATAATTAGCAAAAGTTAAAATAATAAATTTATGAATATAATTATTATTAAGGATAAAAGGGTAATAATTAAAATAAAGAATGAATAAAATGGGAAGAAAATATTTCTCAATCTCTTCCCACTTTTAATATATATAAATACTCCCTCCGTCCCCTTCAAAAAGGGTATTTTTTCTACCCAAAGAGTCCTCTTTCCTTTTTTATACACATGGGATCCACATACACACCGACTAATATAATTAAAATATGGGTCCACACTCCCACTAATACAAATACTCACTACACATTAAATAATAGTCCCTTCGTCCCGGAATAAGGTATACGTTTGCTTTTTGGACATAGATTATATATATATATATATATATATATATATATATATATATATATATATATATATATATATATATATATATATATTCTCCCTCCATCCCCTTCAAAAATGGTCTTTTTTCTACCCCAAAAAATCTTATTTTCTTTTTTATACACATGGGACCCACACACATCCACTAATACAATTAAAATATGGGTTCATACTCCCACTAATACAACTACTCACTACACATTAAATAATAGTCCCTCCGTCTCGGAACAAGGTATACGTTTGCTTTTTGGACATAGATTAAAAAAGGAGTACTCATTAATGTGTAGTGAAGTGAGAGAAATAATATTTTAATGTGTAGTAGGTAGTTGTATTAGTATACTGTGTGGGTCCCATGTATATATAATAATTATTTTGTGTGGGTCCCATCTACTAAAAAGGAAAATGTATACTTTATTTTGGGACGGACCAAAATAGAAAGGTGTATACCTAGTTGTGGGACGGATGGAGTAATACTCATTAATCCAAGTGCAAAAGAAAAAGTCCCTCTTTGAATGGGATGGAGGGAGTATATATATCAATCTTAGCTAAATTACCGCAAAATGTGCTAGGGTTTAAAAGTAAATTATTAAAGTACAGTATTTTTTGACACGATCTACCTCCACCTTACATAACTTATAATTCAAATATTATTTTTAACATAAAAACCATCATTATAAAAATCTACATATTTTTTTATCACATAATATATTTATAACCAAAATCATCACTACGTAATTCAACAAACGTAACATATCTCTGACAAAACATTAATCTAAAAACTTGTGACAACTTATTATATACATAACAAAATATTAGCAGAAATAAAATAAGTCTACGGCCTAACCCCACAAGTCGTCATCTATGTACATCCGCTCAAAACCTTAAAGGAGCTCCTCAGCTTGCACAACATCACACAACTCAATAATCAGCAGGCTTACCTATAATGCATAAACTAGCTAGTGAGATAACACTCAGTAAGTAGAGATCATGCATAAAAATGCATTTTATTTTTGCTATCGCCTATTTTCTAATATTTGTAGTTGGTCTCTTTTATTCTAAAAATTATTCACATTGCGGGATCCCCACGATACACTTATGATATACACCCCAAATGAGCTCAATGGTAGTGTCTCATCTTTAAATGATGCTGAATAAAGTAGACACGCATAGTATCCCACCGAGAAGCATTGCTGAATAAATGAGCCGACACACCACTCATTGAGTCAACACATGACCCGAATCGTCCCACGATCCCTGAATAAAAGTGAGATGACAAGCGGTTCGTTGAGTCAACATATGACTCGGACCGATTTTCAGCAGTCCCTGAAAGAATCATATATAGTGGCCAAATATACCATTAGTATCTTATTAATTTTGAGAAAATACTTTTCATGATTATGCATGGTATGCTTGATGTCGTGCAACAAGGAACAATTAAAGACGCATCACAAACCATTTACGACATCAATATCAATATTTAATTAAGATAAAATAACAATTTAATTTTATGATCACACGGATCCACTTCTAGAGTAATAACTTCACCTCGGATCACACAGATTCTTATAAACAATGATATATTCTCAGATCACAGATTTATATTGAACAGTTTTCAATCACATAGATCTACATTTTTAGGACAACGATCTTATCTCAAATCACATTGATCCGCAAATTTTATCACAAATAATTTACAAAATAATATTTAGTTGCATGTGAATTTCTACTTACCTCAAATCACATAAATCCACATCTTGTATTACAAATTAATGAAAAGTAATTCACAAAATAACATGTTTATGCATTGTATTTGGATTTCTACTTACCTGAACTATGATAGTAATATTACAATAGATCTCGTGAAGAACTGTAATTAATCTCCTCTTTCTCGTTCCGAATACGCACGCTTCTTTTCCTCTTCTCTTCTCTCATCTCTCCTCTCTTCTCTCTCTTCTTTTTTTTTCTCGCTAACTATTTCATAACCCAATTGAAGGTTGATATATATATATATATGAAAGTCGGTAACCCACTATCCACCGCCCTCAACTTTTCTACTTAGACAAAGTCTCCTGTGAGACGATAATTACGTAAGACATGTTGTTAGACTGGTCAACCCCATATTAAAGTATGTTTGCTAAATAGGTAAAATATGTTAATTTGTAGTTATAGTATTTTTTTAAAATATGATGAATAATGAATTAAAGTATGCTTTTAAATGTTATAGCACTACAAACATACTTTAACTACTCAAAAACATACTTTACCTTTATAACAGCTATACTTTAACAATAGGTCGGCCTGTCTCTCATAAACACATCTCACAAGAGAGTTCCTCTTCTATTTAATATTAATAGTAAGTTACTATTTATAGTAAGTAAGATTTATTATTATTATTATCCATTATCAATATACGTGCAATACTTAATAATTAAAATATAATATATATAAATTAATACACATATGTGTATATTTTCTTATTACTATTATTATTACGAGAACACGTATGATACATAATAATTAAAAAATAATATATTTATACACAAAGAAATTTAATTATATATTCAAATTAATACACGCAATTATTTATGCTTATATATATATTCACATATTGTCATCATTATTATCATGGATGTATTAAATAAAGGAATTATTACTGTAAGATACACAATTTATGTCATTATTGTTATAAGATACATGGAAACTTTACTATCCACTATAAAATAATCTATTAAAATGTCATATATATATATATATATATATATATATATATATATATATATATATATATATATATCCTTATTATTTAAACAAAACTCTGGTTGTATCTATCCCACCGCCCAATTCCACTCCCTCAAATCCCTCATCCCCACCTCCAATCTTCCCTCTGAAGCTCTTTCGCCGCCGCTTTTGTTACAGTCATACCTTCCATCCCCTACGATCTTACCGCTGTCTAGCCGCCTGAGATCTTCCCCCGTACTTGACAAAAGACCTTGTAGAATCTATTTTCGAAATTCATTGTCTTAGCAATCCAAATCTTCGCGAATCCAAAGTCTCCCCCTCTCTCTCCCCCAACCTCACCACTCCTATCCCCTCCTCTCTGTGTGTATTCACACTGTATCTCTCTTTGGCTGGGATGTAATGGTGAAATATTTCTTCGAATGTTAAATGTAATCAACGAAAAAAGTTTAATTTCGAGGTTACGCTTTTTCCATGTGCTGCATTTTTGTGTTTTGGCTATAAATTTGGGGTATTTCTTGGTATTCTGCCCTATTCTATTTGTTGCTGAATGAGATTAATTTTAGTTCCTAATACAGATTGAGTAAGAATTATTATTGTTTTATTATAAATGATTATGCTAGTAATACTAATATGTTGGTGAAATATGCTTGATTTCTAACAAAATTTCTGTGAATTCGTGAACTTAATCTAACTAGACTTCCTCAATCAAGTTCCCTATCATGAGATATGTTAATGTATACGATATTGTTATAGCTGAATTGGAAAAAAATAACATAAAGTTGGTCTCAGTGTGTTAATCGGAAGGCTGTATTCATAATCAGTGGTTTTGCCAATGAATTATCTATGATTTCAAACTGTTTTTGCCTAAATTTTTGTGATCTCATATGGATTCAGTAATGGCTAATTTTTCAAATTTTAAATCTCATTTTCATAAAGTCAAATTCTTCTGAAGTTTTGTTGCCCTTTTTTATGTGCATAATCCTAAAATGTGGGACTGATTTTAGTTTCGAAATTGCTAATTGAGCTATTTTTAGTAGTAAATCTATGAGATTTCAGTTTTGTTAGAAACAGAGTTCTTCACTCATGATTTCCAAAGCTAAATAATTTCTATAAATGGCTTTATATTGTCTTTTAAGCTATATTAAGATACCAATTCATTGAATATTTGATAAATAATTTGAGTTTTTCCATCACACTCATTCTTGCCTTCTTGAAACTTTATTGTGTTTCAATTATCTAAAAGCCGTATCATTAAGGTTGAATTTGGATTGAGGGATTTGTAATTGACTTATCGAATTTCTTAAAAAAAACTAGTTCAAGATGCAAGCATCAGTCATGGATTTCATATCTTCGGTCCAAAAGCAACCTCTGTGATTTTATTCTGTTGAGCTATGTTGCTCAAGTATTTAGCCAAGTTTTGTTATAATGTAATAATGCCTTTTAAATTTATTCAGATTTTGGGCATAATGGATTGTATGTTTGCATAAAAAACATGACATGAAGAAATGGTTGGGAGGATTCTAACAGAGAAGTGGTTTGGTAATATATGGAGGAATTCATGTAAGGCCAATTAAATACGCCGCGCATATTAGTGATGAAGATCTGATGTGTTCATGGGCTTTTATTACGAAGTGTAAATCAATTAAATACGCGCGCTTATTATGTTATTTATTTTGCTCTTTTGATTGTTATTGAGGAAAATATATTTCGAAAGCTGGGTTCTTTTTCACCTTGTTTCCAAAAAATAATTTCTTTTAATTTTTTTCTGAAATTGATTTTTGGAAAATTTTCTTCATTCATATGCATATGCGTGATTCTGTTTAATATCCAATATTAACCTGTTTGAATCAGAATATGTGTGCAAAGTTGATAAGTCTCTCAGTTAAGAGAGATGCCTTAATCTTTTTCTATCTGTTTGGGCTTTTTTAGGCTTATATCAATAGCTTGGGAAGTGGCTGAAAGACGATATGATGATTCCAAGTTAGCCAAGAAATCTGGTTCTAGCTTGCTATCTGATGGAAACCATACAGGTTCATTTGAGATGTGGAGATGCCTAACAAGTGGAGGCAATTATTAAGCTATATTTATGTTATTTTCTGAATTCTTGTGGAATCATATATTCCATATGTAACATTGTGCGCTTTGTAAAGCCCCTCTTCCTATTGCTTGGCTCAATTCTTCCAATAATGTGAGATCCTTGCTTATCTCTTCATTTCAACTATTGCTTTTTATTTTATATTACTGCTCGCATCAAGTGTCGGCCGAATATTAAGTTGTATTCATTCTAGTCAATATTTCGCTGCACAGATGGAAAAGCCTATGGAAGATTTATTGGTATATTGATTTATCAATTATTATGAGCTTCACTTCACGTGTGAAATCAACCGACTTGTATAATATGATTATATTTCTTGCACGTTTAGACTTAAAATAATATAACTGTGGCACAGATGGACATACTCTATTGAGAATCATGAATTCGGATTCACCTTTGTACTTTAGTGTGAATCAAGTGAATGAAGTAATATCGACAGAGCAACCTAGTTATTTAGCATATGCATTAGGAGATGGGCTTCTTAACCTAGCAGAATATCCACAAGAATTCCCTAAACTAGGTGGGATACAGCTCTTAACTTGTCCAACCAAGTAATTGATATATGTTCATTAGTTGACAGTGGGCTCCTTTGCTTGCTTTCAGCAAAACATCCATGGCCATTTAACGACAAAGTTGTGATATATATTCACCATGTTGGTCCTGGAGTGATGGTGGGGCAAGCATGGCAAGAGGGTAAAGCATTGCAACAAGTACCTAAGAAACTATGCAGTGAGATGTTGATGTTGAAAGATTATGTGTCTTGAAAAAGACATCAGTTGTAACATAAAACACACTGCCTTGTTTTTTATCTTTTAGGAGTAGACATACTTCCATGGCATTTCACAACACATCACTTTCTTTTGTAAATGTGCGCAAAGTTAAATAAGGAAGAAAAAGTGTATGAAACTAAATATGTATTAGACAAATGTGGATATAAAATTAAAATATGAAGAAATAAGTACATAAGGTTAAAATGTGCTAAAATATTGTGTAAGGCAAATGTGCATAAAGCTAAAATGTGAAAATCAAATGTGCTGAGTTTTTTTGTAAAATACATGTGCAGAGAAAAAATATGAAAAAAAAAATGTGCGTAGAAAAAATGTGCAAACAAAATGTGCAAAAAAAATGTGAAAAACAAAATGTGCAAAAAAATTGTGCAGAACAAAATATGCAAAAAAAAATTGTGTAAAACAAAATGTGCAAAGCAAAATGTGCAAAAAATATTGTGCAAAACAAAATGTGCAAACACCTAGAAGTAATTATAGTATATTATATTATAATTATGTAGTTGATAATAATAATATTTTATGCTTATAACTTAGAGTAATAATGAATTATTTTATGTACATAGTAGTAATCACCCCTTAAATAAAATGCAAATACAAATAAAATATAGAGACAATTACTAATTATTATCACATAATTATCACATCATTATAAAAATGCACGTAACACAAAATAAATTATATAGGCACATGAGTAGTGAGAAGCTCGGGTATCACATCCTCTCCACCTTATAAAAATTTCATCCTCGAAATTACTTGTCTGAAGAGTTCTGGATACTTTTATCTCATCTTCTCTTTCCCAAGTAGCCTCCTCAACTATTTGATTTCTCCACAACCCCTTAATCGATGGTATCTCTTTATTTCTGAGCTTCTTCACTTCTCGTCGCAAGATCTCAACTGGTATTTCCTCATAACTCAAATCTTCTTTCAACTCAATTGGTTCCTGTCTGAGAACATGAAATTGATTTGGAACATACTTTCTCAACACTACCAAATCTCTCAATGATAGTGAATGGACCAACATATCTTGTACTGAGTTTCCCTTTCTTTCCAAATCGCATTATTCCTTTCATTGGAGATACTTCCAAGAATACTTGATCACCCACTTCAAATTCCAATGCTCTTCTCCGTTTATCTGCATAACTTTTATGCCGATTTTGAGCAATTTTCATCTTCTCTCTAATATGTGTTACAACTTCTGTCATATCATGGATCAAGTATAGAGCCAAAAGTTTTCTCTCTCCAACTTCATCCCAATGTACTAGAGACCTACACTTCCTCCCGTACAAGTTCTTCATATGGAGTCATCCCAATAATAGACTGATAATTATTGTTGTACGAGAATTCTATCAAAGGTAAAAATCTACTCCACTGACCCTTAAAATCTAACACACCTGCTCAAAGCATATCCTCCAAAATATGTATTGTACGCTCCGATTGACCATCTGTTTGTGGATGGAATGTTGTGCTAAAAGATAAATGTGTTCCCAACGCCTTATGCAAACTCTTCCAAAAAGTAGATAAGAATCTTGTGTCTTTATCCGAGACAATGGTGAGTGGTACTCGTGGAATCTAACAATCTCTTGAATATATAGTTGTGCATAGCGATCCATAGAATTCGTGGAGCGAATAGGAAAAAAATGAGCTGACTTGGTTAGTCGATCCACGATAACCCAAATGGCATCATGATCTTTTATTGTTTTCGATAGCCCAGTTGCGAAATCCATAGTGATATTCTCCCACTTCTATTCTAGAATAGTTAGAGGCTACAATGTTCTTGCTGGTCTCTGATGCTCAGCTTTAACTTGTTGACTAGTCAAACATTGCTCCACATATTGAGCGACGTCTCTCTTTATTCCAGGCCACCAATAATGTGATTTCAAATATCTATACATTTTACTGGCTTCAGATTCGAACTCGGATATTTTTGTTCACTTGATTCCTTTTCATCATCATTTTCTTTTATCAATTTTTCATCATCGAATTTTTCTATTTGTTTGTCCCAATTCTTTGAAGTTTCTCTGATGAATCCATTGAAAAGGACTGACAGTGAAGGGAATCTTTTTTATTTTTTGATTAATTTTTTTATAATATAAATATTCTATGATCTCACATAGCACATGGTTACATGCTTGCTATCTCCTCATTATTAATCAAATTCCTCCCAATTATCTCCAAATTATAGTGATGATTGTTCTCAATTCGCATGTTCTTCTTTTGTACCTCTACAACAACCATACTTTTTTAATGTTTTTTTTTTCATTCTTGTTGTTATCGATTCATCCACCATCATATTATTATTGGAGTTGAATCTAATAATAAATTTCTCCAAATCGGAACTATAAACTGACTAAGAAAGACGAAATACACCGATAACAAGGAAAGAGAGAGAACGTGAGAAAAAGCAAGGGAAAAACGGACAGTAGCTAAACAACAATAATATTTTAAAAGAAAAGTGATGACATCTTTAGTAAAAAGTGAAAGCTAATTACGAAAATGTAAAGTAATCACATCGTGACCTCACACAAGTGTACCCTTTCTTAAATTTGTTGGGTCATGGATTTAGATCATCCGAATAGAGGTTTGATGTAAAGCAAAGACTTATGTAAGATCGTCTCACGTAATAGCCTACCTGAAACGGATAAAAAGTGACAATATCTATAATAAAAAGTGATAATACTATTTCACAAACAATTTAGAGTATAAATGAAAAGTAATATTCCCTCCGTCCATCCTTAATCTATCCATTTTACTATTTTGGGTCATCCACCCTTAATCTATCTATTTCCCATTTTAGACATACGAGACCCGCACTCTTCACTAATACAAATAAAATATGGGACTCATACCCTCCACTAATACAACTACCCACCACACATAAAATAATAATACTCATTGATCCACGTGAATAAAGCAAATGTATATATTGATGTTGGACGGAAGGAGTAATATTTTATAGCGAAAGTGATAACATTTAATTACAAAAGTGATAACTAATTTAAAAGGTGTAAAATAATCTCACGTAAAACGATCTCACGCAAAACTTGTCCATGTCATGGTATATCATGATGTACAAAAGAAATTGCCTAAAGAATTAAAAAAAAAATTTCAATTGAAAGAATAGAGGGAAGGTAGCATTGCTTTCACACCTCTCTTCGTCAATCTAAAACAAGGAACGAACTAGCCCATATAGCAAGAAGGAAGGGTACAGGAATTGCAATTAACCAAAACACACACTAAGCATATTTTATATTTAGCATCTCTCTCTCTATTCATGCAATGCTTGAGTGCATTTGGTTGCATAAACTAAAATTACTATTGGATTTTTCAAATCCAACAATTACTTCAATCACCTAAAACCAAAATTTTCTAATAAAATCTAAGATAAGTTAAGAGAGAAGAATTTAAAGAAATATATATGTAATGATTCAATCTCTCTTACGAGAACACAGTTCATGACATTGCTGCACAAAAGGAACAAAATAACTTTCTACACATCTACGCTAGCAAGGGTTCCCATAAATACAAATACAATTCTTAAGTAGTTGAAGTCAAAATGACCAAAAATTACTCAATTCTTCGATGAATACAACCGAATCACTTTACTTTCTTATATGTATATATACACACCATCATCTATTTTACAGAGGCATGTGTTCAAAAAATGATCATCGGATTACCTCAGCAGTTAACGCCACATTGTCCTTGTGCAGCCCTTTTTGTAGCCTCTGATGTAAAGGGGTCGATCCGAACCCAAAGCAAAGAGAAGATCGAAGCAAGGAGAATAGACCAGACGATAACAATCGTGGGAGTACGATTTTGACGACCCAGCAGACCTTTGAGGAAGGGATACAAGTGGACGATGACCCAGATAGCAAAAAAGAGTTTACCGAAAAGAGGCCCCCATGATTGATATCCACTATTAATGGCATATGAAACACCAGCTACAATTCCCACAATGTTAAACATTAGGACAGTGGTTGGAGGAATGAGGAGAGAGGTCCATTTGAACACGTAAAGCTCCGCAAAGTCCCCATCATCATCAGATGCCTTGGAAGTGACAGTAAAGTTTGTGTCAATACCAGCTAGCACTTTTAAGAGACCTTGGAAGACGGCAAATAGATGTGCGGATGTTCCACCAATGACCCAGAATTGTTCGTTTCTCCACCAATCCTCGACACTAACACCACTCCACCTCATTTCCAGAATGCCGGTGGCAAAAATTGAAACAAAGAGGAGAATAAACCACATACTAGCAAAGTTGCTTATCTGCAGAAGAACAAGAGTAGAGCAATGGAGTGAGTGAGTAAAACAAATTGTAAGGCTGCATTTAGATTGAAAATTTTGGTTTGAGAGAAAATGAGAAAGGGTGTTCAAACCATGTTTATTTAAAAAAAGGAAAAAAAAAAGTAAACTGTTGGTTCCAGTTCCATGAAATGAGGAACCGGACCAGAATATATCCAGTTTCGGTTCATTCAATTTTGGCCGATTACGGTTAAAATGTGCCACATCCGCATGTTAAATATGGACTCAATTCCACCAAAGTAGTTTAAAGTGTTGCTTACCTCAGGAATAATAAATTTGTTAGTGAGGAGACAGATAGCAGGAAGAACACAATACGCGAGCAACGGAATAGAGGTGAGGGGATAAACAATTGTATTGATATATGCGAGCCTCTCCAGGAGCTGCAGTTTTCCGTTGTAGCCATACCATATAGGGCAATGCCTGCTTAGAAGAATTTCAATGGATCCAAGAGCCCACCGAAGGACCTGGTTTAGACGATCTGACAGATTGATTGGAGCAGAACCCTTAAATGCTGGGCGAGGAGGCATGCAATATATTGAAATCCATCCTCTTGCATGCATCTTAAACCCAGTTAAAATATCTTCTGTGACTGAACCATATATCCATCCAATCTGAAGTGAAGAACTAAATGAGTAAAATGTCTCAAATTATCAGCTTTACGAGCCACAAAATGAGATTGCTCAAAAATATACCTCTTTTCCCCATTCGGTCTTATCCTCATATCCACAACTAATGACATGGATAGCTTCTTTCAAAAGAGTAGCTGAATTTGTTGAAGGAGGAATGCCTCCTTGTTCCATGAAGGTGGCAGCGATGAAGACAGGAGATTGACCGAACCGCTTCTCCAAGCTTTTTTGAGACATAAGAAGTGACTTCTCATCGTCATATCCTGTCAGCAAAAAAAAAAACAAAAAAACAAAAACAAAAACAAAAAAAAGCTTCATCAATTTCAGAGATCTTGAAAATTTGAGTACATGAGAGCCATTGCCGTATATACATGGAAGAGTTTATGTTGTTACTTCAGAAGAGCTCAATTTTAAGACTAGGACAGATGGAGGGTTTGACAATAGTTTAAACTGATTTATTTAAAAGAAAGTGATGAACAAACACTCAATACCCACCTTCCACACCCTCTTCTATGTCCTCCATATTAAAGATTGGTATGGTTGATTCAGTCCTTTTGGCTGCTCGTTTCTTATCAATGTACTTCTTAGTAGCACTCCTTCCTTTCTTTCTTGTACCACAACAGCTTTTCACGATAATGTTTGGTTGCAAATCTTCTTCTGTTAGAACTGGGTTGTAGCCATATAGAGCTTGTCTGTTAAAACAGCACCCAGTTCCCACATAGACAGGACCCTGAAGGCCATCCAAACCTTTCAAGTTGATCTGCAGAGACGAAATTTAGTGCACATTATTAGTTGGAGAGTGATATAATAGGAGCAGAAAGCTTTTTTAAAACTCAAAGACACCTACATCAAAGAACACAATGTTTCGGTTAGCATATCTATCGTGCAAGTCAATGCCATCAAAACGTTGTGGAAACTGTACGTAACAAGTTTTCCTTCCAAGAGCAGGATCCATCATGAAGCACATGGCTTCTTTAAGAGCTTTACTATTATTGAAGTAGTGATCACAATCGACATTCAATAGATATGCTCCATTTGTGAGGACTGCAGAGACACGGATCTGTAGCACATAACAAAACACTATGTTAATGTCAAACAGAAAATCATCAATCACAGGAGAAAAGAAACAACATTACAAAAATAGTATTAATACAAGAATTAGAGGTAGACACTATGGCCTAAGAAATTCTTAGGCTACGTTTCTCATTATACTAGAAGTCATAGCTCATGTTTAGAAAAAAATATCTGATGAACATCAGATTTAGTTAATATGGGACAAGAACCCAAGAGAACATATGGTTTGACATTCTGTACATCAGAAGCCAGGCTTTTAACTGCCCTGTGGTGATTATTTATTGACTATTGGGCAATCTCGTTGAGACATAAGCTTACTTACCAACAAAAGGTGAAAGATATATACATTGATTCTCACACGTCACTTTTTTTACGTCAATATTTCAAAATCAGATGGTATCTTTCAAGAGATAGTTCCGAATTAGCAGGGGTCATACCCAACTTATAGCTTAAGTTATAGCTATTCCATGAATATTTATTAACAGAAGCATCAACTAAATCACAATTAGGATGCCATAAATATAATAGGGAGTTATCAATAACCCACCAAAGCATTCATAGCTCCAGCTTTCTTGTGATGCTGGAACCCAGGACGCTTCTCACGAGAAACATAAACCAATCGGGGTAACTCATTTCCATCGGTATCAAGACCCCCACTGTGCCCCAGAAAGACCTGTTAAAGAAATGATGGAAAAAGTTATTACAGGAACATTGGGAGGCAGAACATTGAATACTTGAGGGCAGGAAAAAGTACCTGAATCATTCCTGGATGATCCCTCGTGTTGTTTCCAGGCCAAGCAGTCCCATCTTGCATTGTCCAACCTTCTTCAGGCATCTTTTGAGCTTTAGCAACAAGTGCATTTATCCGTACCTTAAATTCTTCGTATTCTCTCTGTAGGAAAACATGTTGGAAATACAATAAGATTCAATTGTTATCATGTTCCCTGATAAACAATATGAATTTATCACTTATCAGAGACTGCTTTAATAGAATAACTTGACATTTTACCTTCATTGCTCTACGCTCTTTGACAAAGGAAGGCTGAATCTTGTCCTTGAGGTAATCTATCTTTTGAGCAAAATAGAATTCAGGGGCCCTAGGTTCAATACTGTGCTTCTTGCAGAAAGGTACCCATTTCTTGGCAAATTCTGCAGTTTCAGAGAGGGCTTCAAATGTCAGCATTGCTGCACCATCATCTGAAACATAACATGAGACTTTGTCGACGGGATAATCCACAGACAAGATGGACAAGACGGTGTTGGCAGTTACAAGAGGAGGCTCTTTCATGGGATCCACTGTACTCACAAACACATCAACCGGTGCTAACTGGGAAGGCTCGCCCTCTCTATCATATCTGTACAAAGAGAAGACAAACAATTAGAGCAGAAAGAATGAGGCTCACAGGCTCTCATCACACAGAACTTGTATTCTATTAATCCAAGCTTTAGCAGATTGTGCTGTGCATTTAGATAAAAGTTCACTAACCTCAATGCAAGTCTTTCAAGAAAGGTCTCACGTTCAACAGGATACCATTTTGGAAACTGATCCAGAAGCCAGGATAAGGCAAACCAAACTTCACAGATGACTGACGTCAGCCACAAAGGATAAGCATCTTTCACCGGATGAGTACAACGGTATTGCAAGAAAAATCCCAGGATGATCAATCGAAGAATGATTATAACGCGATAAGGAGTAATCTGTGAAGAAGAAATGGGCACAACACGGCTCATAGGTTGGCGAGCATCATCAGCCCTGTCATAGACACAAACTATTAGTATAACCTGAGATATAAATTAAGTGAATATCGAAAGAACATTCATAAAGGCAACAACAAAATTCCACAAAGAAGATAGTGTTGATAATTAAAATGAAAAAGATAGTACAAAATATGATATCTATCCTCATGCCAATAAATTAATTAGAGAGTAGAAGACTTGTAATTATCTGCCTGCTCTAACAGAGATATCAGTTAGTATGTTTGTCATAAATGTTCTTTTTTAAATGTGATTTATTTACTCTTTACACATCATGAGCAAGATTCCATAGAACAATGAATTTATCTCGCATGATAATTACATTTGCAATTCTTCTCCATTTGACCCAGTGCCTTCAATATCTCCTTTCCCTTCGATGTACTTGTTGTTCATATGAACCATATTTTTCTCCTGTTTTAGTTTCCAGCCTTCCACTCTCTCCTTCCAGTCAACATTCCCAAGTCCATAAGAATTCAAGTCCTTGGAAGGATCAACTATTCTTACAGGAACTGCAGAAATGAATGAAATTAGTCAATTATTTGTTACAACAAGATTAAAGACTTCATAACCAATAAATAGATTTAAAAAATACCAGGCTGTCGTGGATCAACATACGGAAGGGAATGAACACGGTCACCGGGACCCAAAGGGCCTGATGTACTTCTGACTGAATGAGTGTCTTGTATAGAAGGAGGAATCTCCCCAGAGACCTATCAATCATGGATAACAGATAACCATAAATAAAACTGAAATACGTTAAGAAAAGGGTAAAGACATGTGCATCATTAAGACATGAAGAAAACATATAAAATGGGTTCGTCATAAAGCAATTAATGAAATAGAAAAAAAGCACATGTGCATCCATCAACAGACCCACAAGATTTCCAAAAGTAGAAATACTCTTGAGTGTTGAAACATTTCATGCTCTTTAATTGTACCCGCAAATAAAGGCTAGACAAAAGGAACCTTAAAATAAAGCACAAAAAAACAGCAGAATGAGACAATTCAGACAATAAAATATTAATGAATGATTAAAAGATACCAGGGTCTTGGTAATGGGCCAAATAAGAACGCACAATTTGATGCAGATTTTTACTATCTTTGACCAAAAATTCAGATAAGCTCCGCATACAGATTTGTATATTCATTCCGCATACAGATTTGTATATTCATTCTTTGGCGTGAGAAGAACTATTATTGCAAGTTTTTTTTTTTTAAAAGAAAAACAAAACTAAAGATAAGTGGTGGATCAGTTACAAAAAAAGGTAGCTTTCCAAAACAGATAACTAATTATTTCAGTGCAAAAGAAACTGCAGAGATATAAAAATATATCCAATTCAAGGTGATATTGGAAGAGCTGCAAATCCCAGGCACAATTCCAGCATGATAAGTTATAAGAATTTAATTTCTGGAAGCATCATTATGCATTTGGATATTATCATTTCCACTCGTGAAATATTATGAACTTATAGTGAGTAAACATTAGTATCAAGAATGTGTTTGATTGTCTTACTGGCTGTCCATTGGTAAGAAGAGGGATTGGCTGCTGAGATTCACGTCTGGAGGATGCAGATAGTTCAACATCATCCCCATGCCATTGCGATCTCGATTTGATTTTTCCCTGAGAATAACTAAATTCATTCTCCAAGTCATCAATGCCATCCTCTTCATCATCACCATCAACTCTTGGACTCCCTATATGCAGAAAAAATAAGTCCATAGCGTTCACATAATCCAAAAAAAATCTACAAAAGAATCCAAAGTAAATTATGAGAAGCCGACTAACCTTTGTGCCTCCTGTACCTAGTTTTACACTGGGGGCATGACTGATTTCCATCTTTCCGCTCATACTCATAACATGCGCGGCATACAGGAAAGGCACATTCATTGCATGCAACAAACACATCTCCACTAGCAGCCACTCCAACAGTATCTCCACAAATCTGACATAACTGACCGTTCAAGTTCTTCAGTGGCTTTGACTGCACCATGCACATGCAACGTAACAATCAATACAGGATCATAAAATCAATTCATTCAGATTGCTTCATCTAGTCAAGTAGTGTAGATCCAACGCAGTTAACAAATAGAGCCAAGACATCATAAAATAAACCTTCAAGATATCTGACTGTCTTACAGAAATAGTCAAAGGGCAGTCAATTTTGTTTGATCCTAATGTAAATCAGTATGATTGCAGCAAACATAAGTGATCTTACAAATCATACAGAAAACTAATACTCCACTAGAAATTATAAACATCAATTCAACAGAACCTAAGCTCCAAGAAAACACAGAGAGAAAAGAAAACTAAAAATAAAATATAAAGAGAAAACAAATTTGGGTGTACAAGACTACAAGTGCCCACTTCCTAGATTCAACCAAAAAAAGCAGATGGATCAATTAAAACAGTTAATATGCTAAAACCGACAAGCAGATCTAAACATTACACCATTGTAAGAAAATAACACTAACAGGAATGGAGTGCTCAAAAAAACAAGTTAAAGAGCTTAAACCATTTCAAATCCATGTCAAGATCCAAATTTTAGCTCCAAAAAGAGATCTCAAAATAACCAAAAATCAGGTCCCAATTATTTGACCATCACAAAACAATTACTTAAGCAAGTAAAACCCAAATGCAGTATCATCTAAGAAAAATTCATACCCCGCTGTCAGAATCGTAGCGAATTCTAACCAGCTCATTCCTTTTATGCGATCCAGCCACCATTCCCCCGGTTGCCTCCATTTCATCAAAATTCACCAATTCTTTTACCAGGGTATGCAGGAAAACAATGGGTTAATTTAAACTAAGAATGTATTTTCAATATCAAACAAGTCTTGAGAAGGAGAAGGGCATTGATATCAGGAGCTCATAGCCTCAATCAATCAGCCATCTCTCACTCTCTCTCTCTCAGCCCCTCCCCCCTCTCTCTACACTTCTCAAGTGAAGTACCGCTCCAGTTTTGTCCCTTTTTATCATCATATAGACAAACTAATATATTAGTCTTCATTTTGGTTTCTCATTTTTCTTTAATGATAAAATAAGGTTTTTTACCCATTAAGCCAGTGGCCGGTACTTCTCTGTCGGTGTCTACCATGAATCATGTTATTTTCTTCTTTTCTTTTAATGATAAAATAAGGCTATTTACCCATTTAGCCAGTATCCAGTACTCCTCTGTCGGTCTCAACTACGAATCACGTATTTCTCTATTTTTATGACCTAAATACCTATGATAAATAGAACTACTATACTTGCTTTGAAATCTAAACTTTTTTAATCATATATGCATGGAATTGTTATTCATGGTTAATATACCACTAAATTAAATTTCAAAATATATAAATGAATTAAAAATTAGGAAAGATAGAAAATTTGTCCTAAGGTGATTTCTAGTTGTTCGCTCTATTTTAATTTAATGCAGATTTTACACTAATTTAGCGCAAAATCACAATACAACTCCATCAGTTTGCACTATATTTTCGCACTATATGAATACTAGTACGAAACCCGCGTAACACGTTACGCGGGATTATTAAATTATTATTTTTAAAACATATTAATGAAATTGAAAAATATTAAAAGTTATAATTTATATTAATAAAAGACAAAGACTTGCGTGAGACCGTCTCACATAAGGGCTTATGTGAAACGGTGAGAAATTGATAACTTTTATATAGGAAAGTGATAGTAAACTAATGAAATGTGATAATACTATTTCATGAACAGTTTATAGTATAAATAAAAAGAGATAACATTTTATAGCCAAAGTGATAATGTTTTATAGCGAGAATGATAACTATTTTAAAAAGTGAAAAATGACCTCATTTGAGATGGTCTCACGCAAGACCTAACCTTAATAAGAATATCTAACTTTATTGGTAGAATAAGGATTATAATAAGGCAAAAATTTATGTGTTCTCGGGACATGTTGTGCACCCATATCTTTAATATAATTTTGTATATATATCTCATTTATATAAAAAGAAATTAATAGTACTTTGTAATGGGAAAGATCAAAATGACAAAACGAATATTTAAAATAATAATGAATTATCTCATGCATTCGAATACACGCGTACACCCATCTATATTAATTTTATTCAATACTAATGTATATATGTATTTCTTAATATTTATTAAGAACCCTAAACCCTAAACTCTAAAACCATAAACCCTAAATTTAGGGTTTAGGGTTTTAGAGTTTAGGGTATATACATTTGTATATATTTTTTTATATTCAGTAATTTATTAAAAAATTAAGTAAAAATCTGGAAAAAAATTATTAACAAACTTTATAAATTCTTTTATTCATTAATATGTAATATGATAGGTCTGGCATGAAAGCGCTTCACGTGAAATCATTTTACACTTTTTATAATACTTATCACTTTCGCCATAAAATATTATTAATTTCGATATAAATTGTTATTACTGTCATTTATACCATAAGTTGTTCATAAAATAGCACAATCATTGGTTTAATACCTTTTTTTATAGTACCCGAGGGTATTGCGGTATTATCCGTACTCGTTCCAAACCCTAATGTGATTTTCATAACTATTTGTATCCGTCTCAAACCCGTTTACAATTACTCATACGTGCCCTATTAAGATTTGGATAGAATATATACTTAAAATGCCCATTTCATTATCATCCCTAACTATTATCATTTAATAAATAAAATCAATAAATGTATATAATAATTATAAATTATTGTATAATTAAAATTAATTATTAAAAATAATAAAATAAATATAAAATAAATAATTAACAATAAAAAAATTATGAAAATTAATTAATATTAAACTAAGATTTATTTTTTCATGAAATTCCTCATTTAGAATTCTATAATAAACTAAATTTATTAAACTTAAAATTCTAAGGATAAATAGATTAAATCTATTAAATAATTTCTTACTCTTCTAAAAATATTTTATGTATTAATATATTTTATTAAAGAATATTTTACAATATAAAAATTATTATTAAATTTAAAAATCTATTTCTCCAATCATATATTATTAGTAATATGGATGTCAAATTAAAGATCATGAAAAGACAATTAATTTGATATAATTTTATATAAATTCTATTTAAAAATAAAAAATTTAAAACACTTAAAGTTTTAGGTAAATTTTTAAATAAGATAAAGAAAAATAAAATATTTTGATTGGTTATTTAAAATAAAGTAACTACATTATCTTCCTTCCTAAGCAAGTTTATTATTAAAAAAAATTCAAAAATCTATAAAAATGACACATCACCTAAATTACTCACATGATGCCATATAATAAATCCAAAACCCTCCTTTAGTATATAGTATATTCTTAGAATAATTTCATTTTATAATAAATTTTAAATTAATATTTATATGATATTTTCATTTAATAAATTATATATTATAATTAAATTAACTTAGGATTTAATAAATTCAATAAACTATATATTTATTGATATTAATTTTAATATAAATAAAATATATTTATTTTTAAAATTTTAGATTATATATTCTATAATTTACAAATTATTTAAAAAAACAAAAGCAAACTTGAATTTAATAATACGATAATATAATTAAAAATCATGACACATTAAAATTTAATACAAATACAAATAGCAATTAAAAACATCAACATTTTTTTAGTTTTTGAATTAGAATATCCTCCCATAAATGGTCGATCAATGCATTACGAAGCGTGTGGTATGCATCTTTATTTTTAATTTGTCTATACTGAGCAAGAAATGCCTGGAAATTAAAGCTTTCGTTACCACGGTCTCTATATTTGGATTTGGTGTCTCCATTGTAGATTCAATTGGGCTATCAAGATTCCGTTCACCCTCAATTATCATATTATGCATAATAATGCATGCACTCATTATATAATGTAAATCTTCTTTACTCCAAAAATGAGCTAGATTTGCCACAATCGTGTTACAACTTTGAAGGACACTAAAAGCACGTTCTACATCCTTCCTACATGCTTCTTGTTTCATTGCAAAATACCTCTTTTTTCAGAGCGGGGGTCTCAAATAATTTGCACAATAGTTGACCATTTAGGGTAAATATTATCAGCTAAATAATACCCAATGTTATACTCTTTTCCTTGGATGACATAATATGCAGGAGGAGCAATCCCTCTAGCAAGATTAGCAAAGAGAAGGGACCTCTCCAACACATTAATATCATTATTAGACCCAGGCATACAAAAATATGCATGCCATATTCAAAGATCATAATCAGCTATGCCTTCAAGAATAATAATTCGAGACTCACTACGCCCTGAATGTTGTCCAACCCAGCCTGTTGGATAATTTTTCCATTTCCAATGCATACAATGTAGACTACCTAACATTCATGAAAAACCACGTTGTTTTCCAATGTACAGTAGTCGTCGAGCAATATCATTGGCATTAGGCGATCTTAAATAGTGGTCTCCAAATATTTCCACAATAGCACGACAAAATCTCTTCACACATTCAATTGCAGTAGACTCGCCAATATTGGTGTATTCATCAGTCACATCGGAAGGTAAAACATATGCCAATATACGAAATGCAATAGTAGCCTTTTGAAGTGTAGATAATCTAAATGTTCCAGCTCCATTAGTTCGCTGCACAAAGTAATTATCATAATATTTAACTGCATCAACAATACGAATAAATAAGGATCGAGACATTCTAAAATGCCTACGAAACATTATTTTATTAAATTTTGGATTTTCAGCAAAATAATCGTTGAATAGGCCTTGGGCTGCACTTCTCAATTACAATGGATTATTTTGCGACCAGGAACTGATCCTCCATGAGTGCTTTCGCTAGATTGGTTAAGCAAGTATGCTATTGCAAGATTATTATTGTAGATTTGTTGAGCTATCAACATTTGTTCTGCATCATAACTTGCCAGCAGTTGTTCATACTCATCATCAGATGAGTCTTGTGGGGAAGTATGATTGGATTTTTCAAGAATAATTGGATTTTAAATGGGAAAATGAAATGAAATTAGAAGGCTAATGAAGAATTGATGTGAGGAAATTACAATGATACACATCATTTTATACACATACTAATCAAAATACAAAAGTCACATGCATCCTCCATTCAATTACTGTCAACTACCAATCAACCACTCAATTATCATATACATCCAACCAGTCAAAGTCATATGCAACCAACAACCAGTCATATACATCCTTCATTCAAAGTCAAATACAACCATCAATCACATGCATTCTCCATTCAAAGACACATGCAACCACCAATCATCTGCATCTACCATTCAAAGTCACATGCAACCAACCATCAGTCACATGCATCCTCCATTCAAAGTCAATTATAACCACCAGTCATCTGTATCTACCATTCAAAGTCACATGCATCCTCCATTCAAAGTCAATTACAATCACCCGTCATCTATATCTACCATTCAAAGTCACATGCAACCACCAGTCACCTGCATTCTCCATTCAAAGTCACATGCAACCTCCAGTCACATGTATCTACTTTCAACCACTCGACGTCCAGTGTTATTCATCTATAAATACAATGGTAGAAAATAAAGTTTTCACAACTAATATCCAATCTTAATAAAACACATACACACAAATTTTCCTACTACACCCCTCTACAATGCCCAAGAATAGAAAATCTAATTACACCGATAATAAGGGCGAACATCTCATCAGATGCTGGATAGAAATATCTGAAGATCCAGAAATTGGCAACCGTTAAAGCAAATCCAAATTTTAGGAACGTGTTACGAAAGAGTATAACAACAACAAACCGAGTCTGACAATGTCGGATCGCAATCAATGATCAATCAATGTCATATGTAAAAAATCAAAAATACTTCTGCAAAACTCAAAGGGTGTGTGGATCAAATCGAAAGACAATACCAAATGGAGCTTCTGAGGATGATATAGTAAGAAACTTGTGTATTTTTTTTTCCTTTTGCGATATGTGTTATTCTTTTATAACATATTCTTGTGTATCATGCAGTTAAATATGGCAAGAACATTATATGCACAAGAATGTAAGGAGCCATTCATGTTTTCCCATGTAGGGCATATCACAAAAAATCTAAAATCGTATTGTGATGATAATCCACGAAAGCCTGTGCAATACTCAGCTGATGAACAGAATCTCTGATTCCATCAAATCCCAAATTATCTTTATTTTCTATTAATTTAAGTGTTGAAAATGTCAGTGGTGATTCTTCTTCTTCACAAAGACCTTACGGCATGAAGAAGACTAAAATAAAAAGAAAGAAAAATGAAGATATGTTTGAATAAATCAAGTCAATTCAACAAGAAAATGCAAAACTTCAAGAGTTAATGATGGCCTCAATTTCTCGAAGGGATCATGATATCGAGTTGCGAAGGGAAAGAATTGAATCAGAAAAACAAATGGATGAATTACAGAGGCAACTAGCAGATGCAACTAAATTGGCAGATAAAAAAAGAATTTTACTGATAGATTTAAAAACCATTGTAGATCCCTATGGACGTGAATACTTTGGAAAAGTACAAGAAAAAATCTTGCAAGAAAAAAATTAACAAGTTCAACCATAAGCAAGTGCTTTTAACATGTTTGGTGGGTTTTTTTTTTTAAGATCTTAGAGGATCAGGAAGTAATTCTTGGTGATTATTAGAAGTAGTATATATCTATGTTTTAGGATTTTAATCTTTCATGTAATTTAGTGAACTTTTATGATTTTAATTATTTTGTAATTTATCTTTTTAAGTATTGTATGAAATATTTTTATTTATCTAATCAACATTGTAATTTAATATAAATTATAATTTA
The DNA here is from genome assembly GCA_023678885.1 of Pogostemon cablin. Taxonomy (NCBI): domain Eukaryota; kingdom Viridiplantae; phylum Streptophyta; class Magnoliopsida; order Lamiales; family Lamiaceae; genus Pogostemon; species Pogostemon cablin. Next base: position 29,313,276 of record CM042965.1, on the reverse strand, counting down.
GATAAATAAATTAGTATAAATAAATAAAAATAAAAATAAATATGTATGTAATATAAATTTTAAACAAACTAAAATAATAATAATAATCATTAATATAAAATTAAAATAATTAGATTTAAATTAATTTTATAATATTTAAAATAGTGGATAAATATATGTGATAAAAAAAAAGAAAATGAGATAGCGTGAAGGATAGCGCAAGATTTTTATGCGCCACATGTGGCGCAACACTGTTGAATATCTAAACTAGCGTTGTGTATTAGCGCATTGCTGGACAGTTGATTGAGCGTTAAAGTAGTGTTTAACGCACAGCTGGAGATGCTCTAACATGTTAGATTGTATACTATGTATACAATTTTATAATGAAAAATGTTTTAACAATATTTTGAAATGAGAATCATTGATGAAATCATTGTATCTTATTATCTGTTTTTATATCGATGCAGTTGTCCTTTTTTATATTATGGATAATATTGTATGTGGCGTCGCATGAAAGAACATATTATAAAGTATAAACAGAGGCTCAAGATATATTGGGACAAACTATGAGAATGGTTTTAATGTGATTTGATATTAGTTTGTCTTAACTATAAAATTACATTAATGCACTTTGTGTGTATTGAAAAGGATCGTTTGAGGTTGTTCAATTTGTACTGACTATATAAAAGAATAAAACATCAGTTATTATGAATGTTTATACTCTTAGGTTGTGTTTGGATTGAGTCATTTCAAATTCAATGCATTTGAGAATGAGTAAATTTTGAATTCATTGGATTTTAAATCAATTCATTTGAATTCCACCGTTTGGATAAATTATGAATTTTTTAAGGATTTTCAAATTCATAATTCTAACAATTATTTTTTTATTTTTAAAATAGAATTTTATATATGATAAATAAAAATAATGAAATTTTATTATATTAAATATTAAAATCTAAAATTTTATTTCAAAATTTTTTTGGGTGGGGTGGCTGGATAGTGGGTAGGTTGTGTGGTAATATTTTTATTATTTAAGTATTAAAATTTAAAATTTTACAAAAAAAAAATTGAGGGGGGTGGGGGGAGTGGGTGGGTAGGGGTAGGCTGAGTAGTAATGTTTATATTATTAAAATATTAAAATCTAAAATTTTATAAAAAAATTGGATGGGGGTGGTGGCGGAGGGGGTGGTGGGTGGGTAGGGGGTAGGTTGGGTGATAATATTTTTATTATTTAAATATTAAAATTTTATAAAATATTTTTTTTGGTGGGGTAGGTAGGGGTAAGTTGGGTGATAATATTTTTATTGTTTAAATATTAGGAATTGTTACTATAAGATACACAATTTATATCATAATTATTAGATACATAAAATATCCAATATTATTAAACTAGACAATATTTTTTATTAAAGGGAAAAGAAATAAAATATCCAATATTATTATCCACAATAAAATAATACATTAAAATCACTTATGTACTTTTATTAAATGAATAAAAATTCTTATGTACCCCTGATTGGAGGCGAGTACCAGGGAATTTACCAAGATGGGTTTGGCAGTTGCCGTGGTATTTGCAATCTCACCATCTCCGATTTTTTTCAGATCTACAAAAGTAGATGACTGAGAATGGAAGGAAACGCTCCCCCTTCTCTCTAAACTCTCTCTCTCTCTCTCTCTCTCTCTCTCTCTCTCTCTCTCTCTCTCTCTCTCTAACTTTCAAATCTGAAATTTCTCCCCCCCCTCTCCATCCCTACTGTCCACCTCTCCCTCCATTCCTCAGCAACGGCACCGTCCAGTGGAGGCGAGTAGCAGGGGATTTACTAAGATGGGTTTGGCAGTTGTTGTGGTGTTTACAATAACACCATCTCCGATTTCTTCCAGATCTACAAAAGTAGATGAGTGAGAATGGAAGGAAACGCTCCCCCTTCTCTCTAGACTCTCTCTCTCTCTAACTTTTAAATCTGAAATTCCCCCCTCTCCACCCCTACTTGCCCCCTCTCCCTCCCTTCCTCTGCGACGACACCGTTCAGTGACGGAGCATGGAAGCGATCAGCCCCTTCTTCTCCCCTAGCGTTGGATCTTGGCTCGTGTTATCCTCAACCTTCTGGGCTCGCGTCTCCTGTACGGTTGAAGAAGGGCATTGGAGGCTAGATCTTGGCAGATATGTGGTGAAGAGAGAGTTGGCGGTGGATGCGGAACATGTGGCAGCGCGGTGGACAGGTGGAGAGGAGGTTGCCTTCTTTGGCCTTTTTTTATTTTTATTTTTTTAAATCTATTTCCTTTGGTCTGTATTTTTTATGTTCAGTGTGCTTTTCTCATTGTTAGGTTTTTGGAGGGTTCATATATGGATCTAACTAGCATAGATTGTTTTGCTTAACAATTTGTCTTTGTTACTCCTGATGTTTCTCTTCTCTTGCTCGACTGTTTGAGCTTGTTTTTATTACTTGTCTCCTTTATGGAGTATGTCCTCTTTATGAGGTGTTAAAGTCTCTTTTATGGAGTTGTAATCTCCCTTGTAGAGGGACTGGTCTCTCGGTTGATTACCGCAGAGTCCCCCGTAGCCTGTTTGGCTAGTATATAAATGAATCATATCATTTGTTTAAAAAAGAATCTCTTTGCCAAGAGTGATTCTCTGATGGCTGATGCCGTCGAATTTTGGGACTCGTAACAATCGTGTTTCGATTTGGTTTTCAAATTTATTTGTTTATGGTTCAGTGTTCATGATTTATTTTTGAATGCTGACAAATTTGCATGTATGTTTATGATGTTTCAACTCATGTTCATCAGATTATTTGGATTGCTTGGCTATTTGAAGACATATGCTTATTCATGTCCTACACATTTTTTGCACCTAGTTGTTCAGAATTGAATTTGGATTTTCTAGTCAACACTGTTGGATGGATACTATTTATCATAGAGATTTTTGTTAGTGCCCAATTTTTTAAATCATGTGAACAACGAGTATTTGCGTGAGCAAGGGAATCTAGCAGCTTTGACTATTGCTCGTATGCACATGCGGTCCATCGTACTTTATTGTTTACGAGTCAATTCTGGTTAAGCAGTGCATAAACAAGTTGTGACTAATTTGTATAATTGTAAGGATTATAATCTCTATTTTGTGTGAAATTAATATGGAATTTTGAGATAGTTTTAGTATTGAGAAATTTGGTGATTGAATAATTTATCTTTTACAAAAGATTATATGTTTATTCTTACTTGCATGCAATGTGTTTGTAAAAATGCCTGAATGAGTTTTTGATTACATTGGTATTTGAATTCATGAAGCATATTTATAGGAGTTTGGTTTCATGAAACAAGCGCAAAGTGTGTGTTTGAAGATAATGATTGTGCCTGAACATGTATAATTTACGCATTGAAATTTCTGAAAGCATTTTCATTTGAGTTCAAACATGTTAATCGAAGTTTATTTTCATACAACAAGCACAAAGTGTGTGTTATGAAAATTATGAGTTTTCTTCATACAATAAGCTAGTCCATACATTCAAAATAAAAAAAAAGACAAAATATTTGCTATTTTTGTACTCCTACTTTAAGTGGGCAGAAGGTTGATGGAGAAGAAACAAGAATATGAGATTCAATAATCATTAAAATAAATTTGGATTAATGCATTTCATATTGATTAATGGAATAGAGTGGTATAATTTGTGATGTGTCAAATGAGAGATAAGAATGAATATGTTAAATAAGTTGATAAATATAAAGAGAAATGAGAAAGGGGTTGACCGTGGATATATATTTTTTTATGGCAAAATTTGGGACAACAGCCAATGAGCAGCAGAGTTGACGTGACTCTTTTTTTTTCAGCTAATTATAGTTTTATGTATATAATCTTAACATCAATACTAGAATTTTACTTAATATACTTTGACTTATTATTATTACTTATTTTCCATTAAATTCAAGATATTCATAAAATGTGTTGAAATATTGTATAAGACAAATGTGAAAAAAATGGCAAATAAATTGTGAAAAAAAATGTGCAAAGAATTATATTGTGTACCTTAACTGCCTCTATTTTTAATTATCTATAATTGTTCATGTAATAATTCAATTGAACAATGCAATATGCAAAAAAAATTGTGCAAAAATATTATAAAGAATAAATGCGCAAAAATAATTGTGCAAAAGAATTGGGCAAAAAAATTTTGCAAAACAAAATGTTCAAAAACAATATGCAAAAGAATTTTTTGCAAAAGAAATTGTGCAAAACAAAATTGTACAAAAAAAATATGCAAAACAAAATTATGCAAAACAAAATGTGCAAACACATAGGGGTATTTATGGTATCACAATCTATAATTGTGTAGTTATGAGTATTAGTTCTTTGAGTCATGTAGTTTATAGCAATCATGCATTATTTTATGTATCCCATAGTAAATGACCCTAAATATTAAAATCTAAAATCTTATTTAAAAAAATAGTAGGGTGTAGGTTGGGCGGTAGGGGTTAAAATTAAGAAGAATTTTTTTTATAAACTAATTTATTAATTTTATATACTATTTTTATATATTAATATATCAATCACACAATGGAAGAATTTCAAATGACACGGTTTGAGTAAGGATTTGAAAATCCATCCAAAACAACTAAAAAAAATTCAAAATCAAATCCATGATTTGAAATCCATTAGTTTAAAATTTTGGATTTATATATCTATGGATTTCAAGTTGCATCCAAACATGAAGGAAGGATTTTAGGGAGGGATAAATCCCTCCATCCAAACACACCCTTAATTCCTATAAAATATTCTTGACATGCAATTCATTATTTATTTTTTTGATTTATCAATGGGTTAGATTTAATTATTAAATCAATATGCTCAGTGAGTTGGGAGATGGTCCTATCTATATAGTGTGTTGTTTATTATAAAAGGAATCTGTATTCTAATTATTTAAGTTGATGTGAGGAGCTGATGAGTGATATTTTCACATAGATTTTAGTGTCTTTTTATATCCATTTTCATAGTATTTTATATGTATTTCATGTGTTATTTGGTTGTGTTATGTGTTTTTATGGAAATGTGTGAGAATGAGCTTAAACGTATGTAAAACAAGTGAAAAAGGAGTAAAAATGGAGACGAGAGCTGAAACGAGTAAGAAACGGGCTACCGGGACCCAACTCGAGTTGCAAGGTGCAACTCGAGTTGCCAACTCGAGTCGAGTTGGGGTCAGAAAAAGTCCAAAAATTATCCAGAGAGCTTACTCGAGTTGCAAGGTCCAACTCGACCTGCAACTCGAGTCGAGTAAGGAGCAGGGCAAGTGCAAAAAATTGTACAGTGAGCCAACTCGACTTGCAAGCTGCAACACGAGTTGCTAGCTCAAGTCGAGCTAGGTTCTGAGGGATTTTCAGTTTCAGAGCCTCACAACACGACCGAACAGGCGGATGCACGAGTTGCCAACACGAGTCGAACCAAGTCTACTCGAGTTACACACAATATAGCTCGACTCGAATTGGGTAAGGCCAACTCGAGTTGCATATTTTTTGGGCCAAAATTTGGATTTTCACATGCCAATGTGTGTAAGTGTGTGTAAAAAGCCCATTTGATGTTAAATTCGTGGCCCAACTTGGAAGGGGTATAAATAGCCTCAAGTTCAACATTTGAAGAGAGATTGGAGATTCCACCAAGGGTTTGCACCAAAAACACATAGATCACACACCATTTCCTCCAATTCACACCATCATCTTCATCCATTCACCATCCATTGGATCTACCATCATCCCACCATCAAAACCTTCATCCAATTGAAGAAAAGAAGCAAGGAATAGAGGAGAATTGCAAGGGAAGGAAGGAGATCACCATTGAAGCACTTCAAGGGAGTTTTCATCCATACTTTGTAGTTAAACCTCATAGTTTCATCATGATTTGTAAGGATCTTAATGTCTATGTTAATTTCCTTTTGAATATGGTAGGCTAATCTCCCTTGTAGGATTAGCAACATGAGAGTTGTTGGTTAATTTTGGGGATTTGTGTATTTGAATTCATATGTTGATTGGATCTATGATTTTCTATCATTGATTGTTAATTGCTTGATTTGTATTGTTGATTTGTATAGTTAATTGTCATGGGTATGTGATTAGATTAAGATATCAATTGTATGTTTAGGATATTTGATTGAATCAAGTCATCATACATTTCATGTGCATTATAAGTTGTAAAGAGATTGAGAAATCTTTTAAAATTTAGGACCCTTTGATAGAACATATAATTGGTTTGATCGAGAGGTTGATTAATCATGTGAAGGGGCTCACATTACAAGCTTAGTACCTAGTTGGAATTGTTTGTGTGAGAACTAATCCATTGAGCTATTTGATATTCATATCCTATCCATCTCGAGAGGGAGTTTAGGTGAATTTAGTGTTGGCCCTTAATCCTACATCCATAATACATATGAATTTGATACATAATTCCTAGAATTACCACTTCTTGATTGTTGTAAATCTCACTTTTAATCAATTTGGAAAACCTCTCTTAATCCACTTATCTTGTTTGTTTGATCATTGCTTGTTTGCTTGCATTGATTACTATTTCATTACTTGTTTGATCAACCAACCTTCGATGATTCGTCTCTATAAAATTACGAGAAACATGATATCGTTTAAGCTCTAGCGCCTTTCTCTCTGTGGTTTGATAAATTGTTGAATTGGTCATCTCAACTACAAAATGGCTAATCAGGAGCTCATAAAGATTATCATGTAAACCCTTCACTTGGATTTAATCCGACATGATAATAAGGTTAAGTAGTACTACTATTAAATGACCACCTCATCGAGGGAGGAGGGAGTGGTTTTCTCCCTCTATATTTTTTCTCCCCCCTCCCTCTAAACTTTTGACCTAAATCATAGTCGGCTGCCGACCATGATTGAATTATCCACTGTTGGGTCTTCCTTGTTTTTAGCTTTTTTAATTTCCTTTGGGATTTTCCACATCATCATTCACGCACTAGTCATTAACGATCTGTTCACATGCTGCGTCACGCATTTCGATGGCAGTCGCCTTCAATCGCATCACGTGACTTTTTTATCCGGAGATGGCCATGCTTCTGAATGATGTTCACTAGTCCAGATCTCCCAACTGTCGGTGTCCTTCTTAGGGTCCCTTTCCAGATCGACCGTCGTTCGATTTTCCCAGCCACCGCCTTATGTTTCTGGCCAAATCAACCCTTGTGTGCCTGGTCGCAGTTGTTTTCCACCTAGGGCACACCGCCACTTGCAATGTTGATGCTGGATCCACCGGTGCGCCTCCCAGTTCTGCCTAGGGCATCCTTTTCTCCACCGCCACTCGATTAACCCACAAAATATTCCACTGGCGTGGCTCCATCAAATCCTGCCTCCATCGACGTGCGATGTCCCTTCACTTTGGTTCCTTTCTATCATAATTACTGGGCTACGGTATTCTCCCATTCTATCGATGACAGATTTCTCTATACATTCACATACTCACACTCCTACTGCATCAGCCGATTGATTTCAGATGGAGTGAGTATAAGACTTTGAACACTAGGTTATTTTTTGTTGCAACACAAGTGAGACCCCCTTCACCATGACTAACTGGTGGCTCATTTTGGTTTGATTGCTAGATGATTGTACCAGTCCTGTTTAGGCACTTGTAACAGCAATATTCGCTATTCGTGACTTGCTACAATCTCAAATTGGTAGTATTCTGCAGGATTGTTATCTCAGTTCCGAAGGGGTCAGGTACGGAAGGTTCTATAATTTGGTACCTCTTTTCTTATTAATACAGGCTTCCATTGATGTCTGTTCGTATTTACTCCTATTAGCAAGAGTATTCATTTATGATTTCAGTATCCTCTCAACTCTAAATTGCTTGGGTTATTGTCACTGTTTCGATTCGATAACAGAGGCTTTTATGGTTTTATGGACTCTATCCAACTTTGTGGAGTTAGAGGTGAATGAGTCCTTTCCATTTTACATTCTTGGTTTGGCTTTTCTCTCTAGAGAACGTGCCATCGTTTTGGCATTTCTATCATCTTTTGGAGCTCCAAGAATTTTTCTACTAATGAAGGCAGCTTACACTGCTTACTTTCCTGACCATTGTGGATTTGTTTACTGATTGTTTGGATATTTGAAATAGGTCTAGTGACTAATCTTGATACATCTGCAACATATCATTGCTTAGATTAGTCTAAGTTTTATCAATTCAGCAGCATGTATTGAAATTATAAATTATACGAGTTAGGTTGCGCTCTTCACAAGGCCGCATGTTTGGCCTCTTTTAAGCTGCATGTTTGGCTTATTCATTTGACTAAGTCAATTTTTAATTCTTCTTGTACTTTATGTTCTCTCCCCCCTTCTTATTTTCATTTATATTTTAATAAAATGACGTCTATTAGTTAAATGACCACCTCATCTAAAAGCTTAAGCTGATAGAGAGGTAAATCGTTTAATACTTAATCAAATCACTCTAACACGCCCCTTCACATGCAGGCGGAGTTAAATTTATACCTCAAGCCTTGCATGTGGAATTTTCCATTAAATGGATGGCGGTGAGGTTCGAACCCTGGACCATTGATGAGAGTGAAAATAAGCGTGTTTTAATATCCAATTTAATACCTTTTTGATTGATATTGTAGTCTTATATGAGCACAAATGTCTTATATTCGATATATGTGAGAATTATGTGCACTTGAGGTGTTTTATTGTGTTTTAGGTGGAAAAAGGATCAAAAGAGCCAAGTTTGAGAAAAGGTGCAATTTGTGCAAGAATGCTGATAAACGCACGTCGAAGTTGTGTAATTATTCTGTATTGATGTGGAGCTCTGAATTGGATTTGTGATATATGGTTAGAAAGCCACTGAAGAGAGGGTCGTTTTGGCGTAAAGAACACCATCATTGAAGTCCAAACGAGGAAGTTATGAGCAAAGTGGTGACGCCGCGCGAGCTGTGCGAACAGAATTGTAGTGCTACTTTCCATGGCCTGTTACATACTCAATTCTTGGAGTTATTATAAGTTCTTTATATTGATATAAAGCCCAGGACGAGAGGATCGCGTGAGCATAAAAATTACTCAATTTGGAGGTCGGATGTGAAAGTTATACGTGAAACGGTGAGCCTGCGCAAATCGATTCGACCTGCTTCAGGTCGAACCGAGGTCGAACCCAACGGAAAAATAGCTGGTTCGACCACGACATGTTTGGTTTGACCTGTAGGAGTTGGTTAGACCTGTTTGGGAGGTCGAACCGCGCTTCAGAAACTTACCAAATCCGTATTTTCGAGGCCTAAACGCGTGTGATCACTTGAAAAGCCCATTCCAAGCCCTAGAGACGTGATTACAAGTATAAAAGGAGGCTCATGTAGTCAAGAAAGACGTCCAATCAAGGGGGAAAACAACACAACATACAACACCCCACAAGGGGGGATCACCCCCTACCACATCCTTTCCTCCATCCATCCATCACTTTGAAGATTCGTTTGTGGAATCAAGAGGAGAACCAAGAGGAGGATTCAAGAGCGAGAAGGACGCGATGACGCCACATCTAGGGGTTATTCGTTTCCTAATTTATCTTGTATTTTCCGGACATCCGGGTAAGATCTATCCAACACCCATGTGTGTTTCCTACAACACTGATTGTCGTTATTTTCACCTAGATTTTAGTGCCTTTTTGAGTGTATTTTTCGTGTTGTTTTATCAGTATTTTCGTGTATTTTGGTGGTGTTATGTGTTTTCATAGGAATGTGTGAGAATGATCTTAAACATATATAACAGGTGAAAATTGAGTAAAAATGAAGACGAAAGATCAAACAAAGAAGAAGAAACAAAGGTGCAAGAACACGGCCGGCCGTGCTGGCACACGGCTCGTGTTGCAGCAAACGGCCCGTGTGCCAGACACGGGCCTGTCCAGAATGGTCGTGCGGCGGCATCTATTTATCCAATACGACCACCACTTGATCGTGTTGTGGAGCACGACCCGTGTCGCGGAGCACGACCCGTGTACCAGACACGGGCCTGTAAGCGGAGGCCGTGCGGAGACGTCTAGACATTCAACACGGCCACCCTTTGGCCGTGCGACGCAGAAAGACTCATGTGCCACATGCCCTGACACGACACGACCCGTGCTACGTAGCACGACTCGTGTCGGCACCAGAACAGGATATTTTTTATATTTCTTCTAGAAGGTCTCCATGGGGTATAAATACCAATCCATTCAACATTTAGAAGGGAGATCCGATTTGCTACTGTTCCCACACACCTCACACACCATTCCTTTGATTTCACACCATATTCTCCATCCTATTCATCCATTTTGAGATCTACATCATCTCTCCATAATTTCCTCCATCCAAATCAAGTGAAGAAGCAAGGAAGCTTGGGTGATCACCAAAGGAAGAAGGGAGATTCAATTGGATCCATTTCCAAGGGAGTTTTCATTCCAATTTTGTGTTAATCCTTTAGTTTATCATGATTTGTAAGAATTATAATGTCTATGTTATGGATCTTATGAAGATTGTAGGCTAATCTCCCTTGTGAGATTAGCAACATGAAGGTTGTTGGTTAATTTGTGGATCTATGTAATTAAATTCATATGTTGATGGGGATATTTGATTTTCTATCATTGGTGCTTTTATATCTTGAGATCTATGATGTTTTGTGTGTTTGATTGTTCTAATTATATGATTAGATTGAGAAATAAATTATGTGCTTAGGATAGTCAAGTGAATCATTTCATCAAACACCTCATGTGCATTATAAATGGTAAAGTGATTGAGAAGTCCTTTATTATTTAGAACTCTTTGATGGAACATGTGATTAGTTAGATTGAGAAGTCAATTGATTATATGAAGGGATTCTATAATTGAACTTAGTACCTAGTTGGAATAGTTTAATTTAGAACCAACCTTTGAGCTATTTTGAGATTGTGCAAATGATCTACATCCTATTCATTTCGAGAGGAAGTTTAGGTGGTTTATGTGTTGGCCCTTAGTCTTAACCCTTGATACATATGAGTTTAATGCATGAATCCATAAGTTACCACTTCAATAGTGTTGTTAATCTCACTTCTACTCAATTTGGAAAACCACTCATTCATCATTTTTATCTTGTCATTTGATTATTGATTGTCTACTTTCATTTGTTTGCATTTAATTACTTGTTAACCAAACCATCCATCTATGATTCGTTTCTATAAAATTGTGATAAACGTGATATCACTTAAGTGCTAGCATCGACCTCCCTGTGGTTCGATAAATTCTTGAATTGGTCAACCCGACTACAAGTTATGGCTAATCAAATGGCGCCGTTGCCGGGGAGGTAACGGTTGCTAGTAGCTTAAAGAAGGAACGTTTAGAGCGATCTTACTAGAGACATTTTTTTTCTTGTATTTATTACTTGTATTTGCTTTGTGAAAATTTGTTCTAATTTCTCTTATCTTGAAGGTGTATGCAAACGAGGTCAAAAGGGAAGCAAGTCGAACCAATTGATCTAGAGCTTGAAAACACTTTGAGGAGAAAGAGAAGAGAGAACAAAACCAAAAATAGTGAGCGAATGGAGAATTTTCAAGGTGACAATCGTGTTGGGATAGAGCATGATGGGGAAGGAGGACACAATATGAACGTGCAAGACAACGCACATCAATTCAATGAGAATCCTCCTCAACAAGCCTATCAAAATCATGGAGTTATAAACAATCAAGCTTATATTCAACAACTTGTGCAACAAGCGATGATTCAACAAGGTTTTCAACAAGGTTATGCTCCTCCACAACAAGCGTATGTACCTCCACCTCTAGTTCAACATGGAGTTCAAAATGACCAAAGAGTGATCCGGGATTTCTTCATGCCGAGGGCACTTCCACAAATGATAGGACCACCAATTCATGCCAACAACTTTGAGTTTAAAATGGGCTTGATTTCATTGGTGAGAGAGCAACAGTTTGGTGGAGCTCCGAATGAAGATCCTAATGCTCATCTAGCTCAATTCGTTGAAATTGCTAACACGGTGAAGATGAACGGAGTGAGCGAGGATTGCATAAAGATGAGGTTATTCCCATTCTCCTTGAGGGATAGAGCAAGAACATGGCTCTCCACCATTACTCCCGGTACGTGCAACACTTGGGACGAGCTAGCACAATTATTTTTAAACAAGTACTTCCCACCGTCAAAGACACTTCAAATGAAGAGCTTGATCACACAATTCAAGCAAATGCCTCAAGAGAGCTTTTATGAAGCGTGGGAAAGGTTCAAAGAAATGCTACGCAAGTGTCCACAACATGGTTTCCCGGAGAATCAACAAGTTGGATTTTTCTATCAAGGACTTGTGAATGGACAAAGAGTGCTTGTTGATGCCTCGGCAGGAGGATCCGTACTTGGAGTAACTCCGGAAAGGGCTATTCGAATTTTTGATGAGATTGCTACAAATGTCTATCAATGGCCATCGGAGAGAGTTAGTGGAAGCTATGGTTTTGAGAACTATGATAAAGGACAACAGTTTAGTGTGAAGAGTGTAAGTGTTGAACCAAGTATGCCAAGCATGGAAAAGATAGTGGCGGAAGTTGTTAAACAAATGAGCTTGAATCAAAGTGTGAACAATCAAGGAGCGAATATGGTTGAGGGACTACTAGTCGAGCAAGGTGTGCTACCTCCGAATGCTGTGAATGGTGAACAATGGACCAACTCTATGCCACGTGTTGAGGATGTGTCTTATATGCAAGGAAGAAATTATCAAGGTAATTATCAAAACAATTACCAAGGTAATTTCAATCAAAATCAAGGAAGTTATCCACAAAGGCAAGGAGGATTCAACGCTCAAAGTAGTGGAAGTTCGCACCCACCACAACAACCAAGGCAAGGAGGTTTCACTAGCCAAGGAAGTGGAAGTTCTTATCCACAACAACCAAGGAGGCAAGATAATTTTTCTTATGCAAACCCAAGTAATGCGGTTGCTTATCCTCCGGGGTATCATCCGGGAGCTAAAGCGCAAAATAATGAAGGAAAGGCGACTACCGAAGAACTTCTTGAAAAGTTGATTGCCTCCAACAAGACTCAAGAGGAAAATTTTGAAAGACGATTCAAAGCCATTGAAGAAAATAGTGATAGAAGACTCAAAGCCTTGGAGTATTCATTTAGTCAAATGGCGAGCTCAATGAGTGCTAATGAGAAAGGGAAATTTCCTTCCACTACCATTGTGAACCCAAAGGAACAATGCAAGACAATTACCTTGAGAAGTGGAACAAATTATGATGGACCATCTATGCCATTGGAAGATGATAAGGTGGAAGAGAAGAAGATGGATGAGGAACCGGAATTGATGGATAACAAGGTTGTTGAAAAGAAATGGAAAAGAACCAAGGCAATGAAAAAGAAGGAGGAGGAAATTGAAGTGGAAAGGGATAGTTGGGGAATTCCAAAAACACAAGTACCTATTCCTTTTCCACATCGATTTTTGAAGAAAGGCTTGGATGAAAAGTTTGCAAAGTTTTTGGAAATTTTCAAGAAAATCCACATTAATATACCCTTTGCGGATGCTTTGAAACAAATGCCTCACTATGCGAAGTTTTTGAAGGACATCATGTCTAGGAAGAGGAGCTTGATAGAGAATGAGACCGTCAACTTGATGGAGGAGTGTAATGCAATAATTCAAAGGAAGTTGCCTCCAAAGCTCAAAGATCCGGGGAGTTTTGTTATTACATGTGAAATGGGCAAGAGTGAGGTTCATAAAGCTCTTTGCGATCTTGGGGCAAGTATTAACTTGATGCCTATGTCCATTTTCAAGAAACTTGGTATAGGGGAAGTGAAACCTACATCCGTTACATTGCAACTAGCGGATAGGTCTTTAACCTACCCTAGAGGAATAGTGGAGGATGTGTTAGTCAAGGTTGGAAAGTTTATATTCCCGGTTGATTTTGTAGTGCTTGATATGGACGAGGATGCAAATGTTCCATTGATATTGGGGCGTCCATTTTTAGCAACGGGAAGAGCTTTAATTGATGTACAAAAAGGGGAGTTGAAGTTGAGAGTAAATGAGGAAGAGGTGGTTTTCTCTTTGAAGAGTGCTATGTGATATCCAAATGAGAAAGAAGAATGTAGAAGGATAGACATGATTGATGAAGTTGTTGAAGAGAATCTACCATTCATCTTAGCTAAAGATCCTCTTGAAATGAGCATAAGCCATTCTCTTACTTTATCTTTAAACTCTAATAATTCTTTTCATTGTCTAGAAGATGAAGATATTAATGATTGTTTACATGAATTGAATGCTTGTAGGGAAATACAAGAGGATGAAGCAAAGTTGGCATACTATGGAAAGAGGGAATATCTTCCATTAGAGATGGAGATTGAAGAGTCAAAGGTTGATAAAGGAAAGGAAGAATTGAAGCCTCTACCCGATCACCTTAGGTATGCATATTTGGGGGACGAGAAGACATTTCCGGTAATTGTATCATCATCCCTTTCTCCTTTAGAACTTGATAAATTGTTGAGAGTACTTAGAGATCATAAGAGTGCTATAGGGTGGAGTTTGGATGATTTGAAGGGAATTAGTCCCACAATTTGCATGCATCACATAAGGTTGATTGATGAGAACAAATCATGTATACAACCTCAAAGGCGTTTGAATCCTATTATGCAAGAAGTTGTTAGAAAAGAAGTTTTAAAATGGTTGGATGCTAAAATTGTTTATGCCATTAGTGATAGTCCTCATGTAAGTCCTTTGCATGTTGTGGCTAAGAAAGGAGGGTTAACCATTGTTAAAACGGAATTTGATGAAGAACTTGCAATAAGGGTAAAAACGGGGTGGAGAGTTTGTTGTGATTATAGAAAACTTAATGACAATACTCATAAGGATCATTTCCCTTTACCTTTTATTGATCAAATGCTTGATAGGTTGGCGGGATACAAGTATTATTGTTTTCTAGATGGTTACTCGGGGTATAACCAAATCATGATAGCCCCTGAGGATCAAGAGAAAACAACTTTTACTTGTCCGTATGGCACATTCGCTTTCTATAAATTGCCTTTTGGGTTATGCAATGCACCCGCCACCTTTCAACGTTGTATGATGGCTATTTTTGGAGGATTGATTGAAAATGTGATGGAAGTTTTTATGGATGATTTCTCCGTGTTTGGATCTTCATTTGATATATGCTTAACTAATTTGTCCATGGTCTTGCAGCGATGTCAAGATACGAACCTCGTCTTGAATTGGGAAAAATGTCACTTTATGGTTCAAGAGGGTATCGTACTTGGTCATCATATCTCCGAAAAAGGTTTGAGAGTTGATAGAGCGAAGGTTGTAGCCATTGAACATCTTCCCCCTCCTAAAAATGAAAAAGGGGTTAGATCGTTTCTTGGTCACGCCGGATTCTATCGACGTTTTATAAAGAATTTTTCTACTATTGCCAAACCTTTGTGTAAATTGCTTGAGAAAGATACTCCATTTGAATTTAATGATGAATGTCTTGATGCTTTTAGGGTATTAAAGGAAGCTTTGATTTCTTCACCAATCCTTGTCTCTCCCGATTGGAGCAAGCCCTTTGAACTCCATTGTGATGCAAGTGATAATGCCTTGGGAGTAGTGCTTGGACAAGTGCGAGAGAGAAAATTTCGAGCTATCTATTATGCATCAAAGACGTTCAATGCCAATCAAAAGAATTACACCACAACGGAAAAGGAGTTTCTTTCCGTAGTCTATGCTTTTGAAAAATTTCGTCCATACTTAGTTGGCACGAAAACCATTGTTTACACGGATCATGCTGCCATTAGGTATTTGATGAGTAAAAAGGATGCTAAACCAAGACTAATTCGTTGGGTTCTTTTGTTGCAGGAGTTTGATGTTGAGATACGTGATAAGAAGGGAGTCGAAAATGTCATAGCTGACCACTTGTCACGATTGGAGAATGTTGATGAAAAAGGAACCATGGAGCTCATAAATGATATGTTCCCGGATGAAGAGATACTTCAAGTGGATTTTTACCGGATGTACACTTTGTGTGAGACCGGAAGACCATGGTACGCGGATTTGGTAAACTACCTAGCGTGTGGTATCAAGCAGGACCATCTCACCGAATTAAAAAGGAAAAAGTTCTACCATGATGTTAAAGAATATTTGTGGGATGATCCTTTGTTGTTTAAGAATTGTCCGGATGGTATCATACGGAGGTGTATTCCGGAGGAAGAAAAAGTAAGTGTCATGGAGATGTGCCATAGTTTACCATGTGGAGGACACTTTGGGTTTCAAAAGACGGGAGCTAAGATCTAACAGTCGGGATTGTTTTGGCCAACATTGTTCAAGGATTGCAAAGAATACGTCAAGGAGTGTGATAGATGCTAAAGAATTGGAAGTATTGGACAAAGAGATGAGATGCCTATGAAGAACATCTTTGAAGTTGAAGTGTTTGACGTTTGGGGGATGGACTTCATGGGACCATTTCCGTCTTCCAATGGTTTTCTTTACATTTTGCTTGCGGTAGACTATGTGTCTAAATGGGTAGAAGCAATTCCTACAAGAACAAATGATGCTCTAGTTGTCAAGGCTTTCTTGAAAAAGAACATTTTTGCAAGGTTTGGAGTACCAAAAGCGATCATTAGCGATCAAGGGACTCATTTCATAAACAAGATCATTGAGAAGCTTTTGAGAAGCTATGGAGTGAAGCACAAGGTGTCAATACCTTATCATCCGCAAACAAATGGTTTGGCGGAAGTATCAAATAGGCAAGTGAAGCTTGTACTTGAGAAGACAGTCAAGGGGAATAGGAAGGATTGGTCTTCTAAGCTAGATGATGCGCTTTGGGCTTATCGAACGGCGTACAAGACCGCTCTTGGTCTTTCTCCGTATAAACTTGTCTATGGGAAAGCATGTCATCTTCCGGTTGAAATAGAACACAAGGCTTTATGGGCATTGAGGAAGTTGAATCTTGAGGAGAAAGAATAGGGAAAGAAAAGATGTCTTCAATTGATTGAGCTTGAAGAATTTCGTGAGGAAGCATATTCAAACTCCCAAATTGTCAAGGAGAAGCTTAAAAGATGGCATGATGAAAGAATCAAAGCAAAGGAGTTTATACCGGGGGATAGAGTGCTTTTATTCAATTCTAGATTGAAACTGTTTCCCGGAAAGCTTCGTTCAAAATGGACCGGTCCATATGAGGTGATTGAAGTTAGAGAAAATGGAACTTTAATGCTTGAAGGATCAGATGGGAATTCTTTTATTGTCAATGGTCATAGGGTTAAGCATTACCATTCTCCCTCTCAAAGGGAGTTGGTATATGTTGACACCTTCTCTTCTTGAGATCCGTATCCTTTTAGTAGTTTAGGTTTGTAAATATTTCTTTTCTTGTTTTGCTTTATTTTGGTCTTGCAGGTGGATTGTGCTTATGAGGAGAAGATTTCTTGAACATTCAAAGTGTGCGTCATTGATGTGAACGGTATATCGTACCACTTTTTGCAAACTTTCTTTGAAACTCTTGTTTCAATTCAAGTTTGGGGGGATATGATGTGATACGATATGTTATATTCTATGTTGACATGCATTCGTGTGTTTTTGAGCCAAATTTGAAATTTTCTCATAAGTTCGGTTTAGTTTTGGTTCGTTTTGGTGGTGTTGAAGTTGATAGTCCTGTTGTTTTTGATATTAAGATTGAACTAATGATGTTGATGAAGTGTGAGCATGAATAGGAAGTTTTGGAAGGAGGGAAACAAGGAAAGACAAGTGTTGAAGATGAAAATTGGGAAATTCAAGGGAGCAGTGACACGCCTCGTGTCGCCGACACGGCCCTGTAAGCTTTGGCCGTGCGGCGACATCATTTTGCCCAACACAAGCACTATTTGGTCGTGTTGCGTGACACGGGTCGTGTCCAAGCGCGAGACTCGAGTCGTGTAGCCAACACGGCCCTGTACGCTTTTGCCGTGCGGGGGCATCAGAACACGCAACACGGGCACCTTATGGCCGTGTTGCGTGACACGACTCGTGTCGGGTCTGAATCAGTGTTTTTAAAGGGCAGATTTCTGGACACGGCCATAAGATTATAACACACTCCCACCGTGATAATCCAGTCGAAACTCCACCAATCATCTTCTAAACACCAAATAGTGGTAAGATTGTGAGTGTAAAAGGTGAACTTCAAAGCTTAAACAACAATCCCCTTCATTTTGTTCAATAGAATTCAAGGTATGTATTCTTGTGCCCTAATTTTCAATTCGAGGTATGAATGGCGAAATTCATGTATGGGTTTTGAATGATGGAATGTATGAAGCATGTCTAGGATAGTGAAACATGAATTTGCATATTTAATTGTTGGATTGATTGAATTTTGGAAAGAATTAGGGTTCATGAAGGAAGAATTTGGGGATAATTGTTTTAGGATGATTAATTTAGGGCATGTGATTGTTAAATTGATCAATAATGCTTCTATGATGATTGTATTGATGTGAAGTAGTTTAGGCATTGAGGATTTGAGCATGAAAGCATAATTAAGACTTGTTGAAATTAAAGTGTGAAATGTGTGCATGCCAAGTGTTTGATGAAATGCCTAAATGAAATTTCAAATTGGAATTCAAAGTTTTGTTGCATGAAGCATTATTGAATTGAATTGTGCCAATTGAAAAAGTGAAATGTGATGAAAGAATGAGAGGATTAGGGTGTTGAAAGTGATTGATTGAATGAAAATTTTGAAATAACTTTGTGTTAAGTTGATTGGATCTAAATGTTAGTCTTTGAAACACAATGTTTATTGTGCTTGAATATGTGCTAGAATTAACACTTAGTTGAATAACTAGTGATAATTCTAATTAATATGAAACATTGTGCTTTGAGTTAAATTAAAACTAATTTGAATTATGTTGGAAATTGTAGATGGCTGAAAGAAGAGTGAGGAAACGCAATGAGGACTTCATTTTCATTGAGTCAGATATGGAACTGTCCAACCTTGATGCCAAACTGCTAATGAAGGACCAACATCCTGAGAATTTCGGAGTAGAGTTCATGGAATGGGAGAAGTACGCATTGAGATGGGAGTACATAATCCCAAAGATTAGGGCAACTCGATTCCAAGATCAAGCAACCATGGAGGGCCTTGGAATAGAAGGTGATCTGAGGACTCTATTCCGTCGAGTGGAAATGGAGGAGTTTTTCGATAAGAGACCTCCCACTTATCTCCATCTTACAGCCGAATTCATGAGCACCTTGGAGGTTCACAGAGATAGGAACAAGTTTCCTATTGCTATCACATTTCAGTTGAATAATGAAATGTGGGAGAAGATACCTGTGAATGAGCTGAATAGATTCTTTGGGTGCCCAATCATGAGAGGTCATCAGAACTTCCTACCACAAGGGGGTTTCAATCAACAGACGTGGTGGAGAAAATTGGTTGAGGATGGGACTGAGCCTCCAGAGTACATTCCAAGTTCGTCTAAAGGGACAGCCATAAGGAACCCAGTTATGAGATACCTTGAGAAGATAGTATCAAATATTATTCTGGGTCAGTTCGAGAGTGGATCTGTTGGAGAGAAGCAGTTGTACATCATGTACAGTATGTTCAAGGAGTTCACAGTTAACATTGTAGCTCACTTCGTTCAGCATGTAGAGAGAGTGGCGAAGAGAGAGAACACTAGAGGGATTATGATTGGAGGAATGGTGACAATGATTGCTCAAGGGTTAGGCATCGACCTCGAGGGATGCAACACTCGATGATTAGTGAAGGGCTCACTTATAATCAACTCATAAGGATGGAGTTCCTATCATTCATAGGAAATATGTATTGCTTGAAGCAAGATAAGGGAGCTCTATTTCCTCTACCTGCTCCTGAGCTCACCACACTGCAAGGACGAAGAAAGCATCAGAATCTAGCAATGGCGAGTCCTAACCACTCAGTAGTCGTGAGAGCTTTCTACAGAGAGAATAGAGATGGAGTGGAAGTAGTGCTCCAGCAGATGAGAGTAGATGAAAATCCTGAGCTAAGGAATCTGAGAGCTGAGCCGGTGGACATGGATGTAGGGGAGGAAGAGCAACATCATCAGGTGGAATTTGAAGAGCATGCACCAGAGCCTCCAGAGAAGAAGAACAAGAGGAAAGAGATGGACCAAGAGAGGGGAATGCCAGATGGAATCTTCTGGAGAACGAACTCATGGAGATCAGGCAGACGCAACAGGCGCTTGGAGATGAGATGAGAGAGTTCCGAAAGGAGCAGCAGAGGCAGGGTGCGATGATAAGGGAGATCCATGAAGGGCAGCGTCGTAGGGAGTACTATGAAGAGAATACACGATCACGCTCGAACAACATGGAGGAGATGATCACAAGGATGTTCAATTTCCAATTCCCTACCACACCTCGTGCTTATACTCCTTGGGGATCATGGCATAATCAACCCCCTCCGCCTCCGGATAACTAAGGGAGTACTTTTGGTGCTCGACACTTCATTAGTTCATCTTCTTTAGTGATTTAATTTGTGTTGGATTTGAGACTTCGTATTGTTTTGTTTTGGGATGTTTAATTTCGTACTTTTCTTTCAATTAAGGATTGAGATGATTTTTGTTGTGTATTGATTATGGATGGGGTGAATTTTCTTTGTGTCTTTTCTTTTATTGTTGTCTTTGTGTTTTTACTTTTGTCGTTTTGTTTCTTTGGTTTATTTATGTTTGTGTGTTGTTTTTATTTTTTCGTGTTTAGGTTTGATTTGGTGGTTTGTTTGGGGAGGTTGTGAGTCGTTTTGAATATGAGTGATGATGCATTATGGTGATAAGTGAGGTCAAATTATGATTAAGGAACTCTACGCTTTCGAATTGTGATATGTTTTATTTAACTAATTCAATTAAAAGAATGAATAAGTTGTAATAAGTCCTTTTAAGTCGAGCATAAACTTGTGAGAATTTGAGCCTCGACCATGTATACATGGTACCTTTTCATGAGTGGATCGGTTGAGTTTTGATAAACTAAATACTTGCTCAAAGACTTTAGGAATGAATCCGATTAATGGAGATCGATGAAATGATTTAAGGCCATCCTTGTCATGTATAGCCATTGCCAAATACGTCCTTACCTTTAAAATCATCCCTAGTCAACCACTTTGAGCCTATAAGCCTATTTATTGTGAAGATAGCACATTACAAGCTTTAATTACCCATATGAGCCTAAGTTATATACCTTTTGTGTGAGTAATAAAGAAGATGGTGGCTAGAAAGGTGTAATGAGATAACAAAAGAGAAAGAGGAAATGGTAAACAAGTAAAAAAAAAAAGGGATGAAAAGAGCATAAGAAAGAATGGACATGCAACTTCAAAACAAGAAAATGAGCAAAGCAACAATAATGTGCTCAAGTATTTAAGAGTTAAAGAAAAGAGGCATGAGTCTATAAGAAGCTCAAGAAATCCAAGGAAGTGATGATTAGTGCTTATGATCAATAAAGAAAAGAAAGGGAAAAAAAGAATGTGAAGGGATGGAAGAAAGTAGCTACCTCTTCGATTACTTACACTCGTTTAGTCACTTTTATCTAAATTATTCATACCCTACCAAAGAGCCTATCATTACATCCTTAATTAAAGACCTTTTTGATCATTGATTAAAATTTTGGTGGTTTGTGAATAGAGTCTACGAGCAAGTGTATGGTGAGTCGAGCCAATTGATTGATGAGTGTTGATTTACCTTATTTAAAGAGTGTCGAGTGCATTTGATAAACTTATGTGAGGCTTAGACTAAAAGGACTATATTGCTCTTTATTCTCTTTTAATTGAACTTGTTAATTTCTCTTATCATGAATCTAATGTTGTAGGTTAGCTTAGCATGATTTGAAATTCTTGTGGCTAATGATGTGTTATTACTTGTGTTCGTTTAGTCTTTTTACTAGGTGAAAACTTCTCCCTCGGTCTATCATTTTCATTGTTCGGGGACGAACAATACTTTAAGTTTGGGGGTGTGATTGTCGTTATTTTCACCTAGATTTTAGTGCCTTTTTGAGTGTATTTTTCGTGTTGTTTTATTAGTATTTTCGTGTATTTTGGTGGTGTTATGTGTTTTCATAGGAATGTGTGAGAATGATCTTAAACATATATATAACAGGTGAAAATAGAGTAAAAATGAAGACGAAAGATCAAACAAAGAAGAAGAAACAAAGGTGCAAGAACACGGCCGGCCGTGCTGGCAACACGGCTCGTGTTGCAGCAAACGGCCCGTGTGCCAGACACGGGCCTGTCCAGAATGGTCGTGCGGCGGCATCTATTTATCCAACATGACCACCACTTGATCGTGTTGTGGAGCACGACCCGTGTCGCGGAGCACGACCCATGTACCAGACACGGGCCTGTAAGCGGAGGCCGTGCGGAGACGTCTAGACATTCAACACGGCCACCCTTTGGCCGTGTGACGCAGAACGACTCGTGTGCCGCATGCTCTGACACGACACGACCCGTGCTATGTAGCACGACTCGTGTCGGCACCAGAACAGGATATTTTTTATATTTCTTCTAGAAGGTCTCCATGGGGTATAAATACCAATCCATTCAACATTTAGAAGGGAGATCCGATTTGCTACTGTTCCCACACACCTCACACACCATTCCTTTGATTTCACACCATATTCTCCATCCCATTCATCCATTTTGAGATCTACATCATCTCTCCATAATTTCCTCCATCCAAATCAAGTGAAGAAGCAAGGAAGCTTGGGTGATCACCAAAGGAAGAAAGGAGATTCAATTGGATCCATTTCCAAGGGAGTTTTCATTCCAATTTTGTGTTAATCCTTTAGTTTATCATGATTTGTAAGAATTATAATGTCTATGTTATGGATCTTATGAAGATTGTAGGCTAATCTCCCTTGTGAGATTAGCAACATGAAGGTTGTTGGTTAATTTGTGGATCTATGTAATTAAATTCATATGTTGATGGGGATATTTGATTTTCTATCATTGGTGCTTTTATATCTTGAGATCTATGATGTTTTGTGTGTTTGATTGTTCTAATTATATGATTAGATTGAGAAATAAATTATGTGCTTAGGATAGTCAAGTGAATCATTTCATCAAACACCTCATGTGCATTATAAATGGTAAAGTGATTGAGAAGTCCTTTATTATTTAGAACTCTTTGATGGAACATGTGATTAGTTAGATTGAGAAGTCAATTGATTATATGAAGGGATTCTATAATTGAACTTAGTACCTAGTTGGAATAGTTTAATTTAGAACCAACCTTTGAGCTATTTTGAGATTGTGCAAATGATCTACATCCTATTCATTTCGAGAGAAAGTTTAGGTGGTTTATGTGTTGGTCCTTAGTCTTAACCCTTGATACATATGAGTTTAATGCATGAATCCATAAGTTACCACTTCAATAGTGTTGTTAATCTCACTTCTACTCAATTTGGAAAATCACTCATTCATCATTTTTATCTTGTCATTTGATTATTGATTGTCTACTTTCATTTGTTTGCATTTAATTACTTGTTAACCAAACCATCCATCTATGATTCGTTTCTATAAAATCGTGATAAACTTGATATCGCCTAAGTGCTAGCATCGACCTCCCTGTGGTTCGATAAATTCTTGAATTGGTCAACCCGACTACAAGTTATGGCTAATCAAACACCATGGGCTAGAGCCTTTTTGGTAGAACTAGGGTTATGAAGGTTTTATCTAGTTAATTGAACTTCCGTGTGTATACTCCGTACAACACTACTTGTGGATATAGTTTATATATGATTGTGCTTTATTAATCCATATTCATAGTCGTTTTGTGCATCAATAATCGTTTTGTAGAGTCTGAATACATAACATGGTTATTGGTTGAGTGCGTTCACTGTTGAGCAGGGTTTAAAGTTATAATTCTAAGTGAAGGGATTCCGAATTATTATTAGAACTATCTTATATGAATACTTATTAATTGAATTGAATTCGGGTTAATAAGTAGGATAAAGAGGAAAATTTCATAGTACCTATAAAGGGAGATCATATCGGGTTAGAGTACCAATCCTAGGGGGTAATAATTGATACTGATAGTACCTAGAAAGGGGGGTGAAATTATATCTCTTGCTCCAAGGTTATTCACACGTGTTACACGCATGTTTACTTGTGTCTATAGAGTAGATATGCATGGTTTAGTGATGCGTCCATGATGAGTGTGTAAATTCACAAGTTTGGCGCTATGTTTTGTGCTAGTTTTGGAGAGTTTTGATGTGAAAATAGGTGGAAAACCTATATATATTGTGAATTAGCATGAATCAGGTGTTAGTGGAGCTATTTGAGTGTTTTCTTAGCAAAAACGGAGTGAAAGAGCCAAGAATCAAAGAGACGGAGTCGAAGCCACGCGAACCGCCCAAGAAGTAGGTGGGTTCGACCTGGCTGGAGGAGGGTTCGACCTCTCCAGCAGGTCGAACCAACGTTGCTGGACGTACAGAGATTGATTCGACCACGACTTGGCTGATTCGACCTGGCCATCAGGTCGAACCATGGTCGAACCAATTTGTAAGAAGGAGGATTCGACCACGACGTTTGGGTTCGACTTGCCAGTTGGTCGAATCGGGAGTGGGAGTTGTCCAGTGCTGAGGTTCGACCTGGGGTTCGACCAAGGCCTAAGTGGTTCGACCTGTCTAGAAGGTCGAACCTGTGCAGAATTCTTCCAGTAGCGGGGTTCGACCTGGGGTTCGACCTGTGGCTAGGGGTTCGACCTGCTTGACGTGGTCGAACCTGTGTGCGAGAACTTACCTTATCTGGATTTTCAAGGCCGAAACGCGTGAGATCACTTAGAAAGCCCATTCCAAGCCCTAGAGACGTGATTACAAGTATAAAAGGAGGCTCATACAGAGAATAAAGAGAGCTTTTGATCGTCAATTGTAGGAGAGACAAGAGTAGAGGTGGTGATCCATCCGGAGGGCTGTAACAGAGGTTCGCTGAAGGTTCAAGTAAGAATGATCAATCTAACCATGATTGTTCCTAGATCAATCATGGGCTAGAACCACCTTGGTAGTTCTAGGGTTATGAAAGTTCCATGATGTAATTCGTGTTTCGTGTGTAAAACTCCGTACAACACTACCTGTGGTTTGTTTTATATAAGATTGCATATTTAATCCATACTCATAGTCGTTTTGTTCATCAATGATCGTTGTGTAGAGTCTGAATACATAACATGGTTATTGATTGAGTGCGTTCACTACTGAGCAGGGTTTATTGTTATAATTCTAAGTGAAGGGATTCCGAAGTATTATTAGAACTGTCTTATATGAATATTCATGAATTGAATTGAATTCGGGTTGATGAATAGGATGAAGAGTATAACTTTATAGTACCTAAAAAGGGAGATCAAATCGGGTTAGATTCTAGACGTAGAAGATAATTGATTATGATAGTACCTAGAAAGGGGGTGAAGCATATCTCTTGCTCCGATGTTATTCACACGTGTCAAGCGCATATTTACTTGTGTCTATAGAGTAAACTTGCATGGTCTAGTGATGCGTCCACAAACCACAGGACAGAGTCGGACACCATCACATGAAAATACGAATTGCTAGAGAAACTGGATGACCCGACGAACTACCTATCATTCTTATTGATTACAACTCACTTTTCTCTACTCTTGTTATTTCTTTTGTTATTTCGATTAGAAGTTATTATCCATTAAACCTTTACAATTACCAACATAGTCTAAAATATACTAGAAGATAACAAAATTGATATTTATCCATCCCTTGGGTTCGATATTGTAACTTGGTCATCTTCGCGACTACAATTGATATCCTTATACTTGAGGATTAATTTGTGTGTTGAGAAAACCCTCATCAAGTTCTTGGCGCCGTTGCCGGGGACGGCGTAAACTATCTTTTTTGTATTATTTCTAGTTTATTAGGACTATTTACCTTGTTTTGTTGTTTTCTTTCTTATTCGTTTTAGGTGTATGCTCACAAGATCAAAGAAAGGTAATCTTGAACCGTATAATCCTGAGATTGGAGCATCATCAAGAAAGAAGAAGAAGAAGAAGAGCAAGGCAAAGACAATAGACCAAACTGAAGCTCTGAATTTTGGAGTTGAGGTTGACGAGCAGATTTCGCAAGCGATTGAGGCTACAACTGAAGTTAATTTTGTTGGCATTCGATCGTTTGGTTAACGTGACCCGTTAGGGTTCCATGTATTTCTAACAAGCAGCGGAAGCAAGTAAACATGAAACGCATTACCTTTCACCAAGGTATGTTGATGAAGATTGATTCTCGCAGGCAGTCTGTGCAGTCCCACGAGAATAGCCATAAGTTCCTCTTCTGATGTCGGAATTGAGTGATCTTTGTGCTCAGACGATCCTCTCTTCGAAAGCTTTCCATCAGTATATAATACATCAAAATCGAAGAACTGTACGATTTTATATGAATTTTGGAACATGATGAACTGCAGCAGCAAACGACCTTCCGGTCTTCTGCTGTATGTCCCAAGTCCGATCTCGACGTCGTGTGGGCGACGATCTACGAGACCTACTCAATCTGCTCTCAACCCTCATCACACGTGAATAATGAATTAGATTAGGGTTCCAGATAAGCTGAGGTGACTTATATACATGGGCTACAGCAGGGACCAGGAGGAGAAATTGGGTTGGGCCTCCATTGGGCTTAAGTATCCAAGCTTAGCCCAAAGCTTATACTTAAGTCCAATAATAATAATATATTCCACTAAAATATTATTACTGCACTACCATACCAATCCCAAAATTACGTTTTGGGCTCCTTCTTATTATGAGCCCGTTAGTCTCCCCATGTTTAAGATATACAATGTCCATTAATTAATTTAAGTTACTGACAACTCAATTAATTAATATCTCATCCAAGAGTAGTACCACTCAACCTCATTATCATGCCGGAATAAATTCCACCTGCAGGGTTTACATGATAATCCTTATGAGCTCCTCAAGGGGACATCATCAACCTATGACGGACACGGATTCCTTCTACAATCAACAGCACACCATAGAGACAGCACTACTTCCCAACTCACCGAGTTTATTGATTTAATTGCATGTAAATCTCACCCATTGATGAATCAAAGAAATACATACTGCCCTATGTGTCGAGGTTATTGTATAGGGATTAAGAGCACGAACATCCATAATAACTGAGATCAAGTTCTCCTATAAGTCAGTATAAATCGAACGATCTCAAGCGGTCCTTCTCAATACACACAAGTGCACTAATGTGATTCTATAGCCAAGACAAGCTAATACCAAACCACACTACAACCATCCCGATAGAGAGTCCCCGTCTATCTCGATTGTGAGCATCCGTTTATACTTTATAAGGAAACCGATAATATGATCTTCCGCGTGTTGTCGCACAACATATTATCTACATTATAAAGTAAGTGGACTATTGCATCGAACATATAAATAAATTATAAGATGCAATCATTTGATCATATGATTCTCATTTCAAATTAATTGTTATAACATTGTTCAAACAAAAAGCTAGACTTTTAGTATACAATCCAACAATCTCCCACTTATACTAAAAGACTATGCTGTCATGTCTTCCGCCATACATCTGATTCCCACTCCCACTACACGACCATTAAAAGCTCTCGCCTTAATATCCTTGTAAATGAATTTACTAGGTCATCATCCGATGCAATCTAGGCGACAACAACCTTCCCCTCATCATACGATTTCTCGTAACAGGTGGTACTTGCACTCCATGTGTTTAATTGCCTTATGGGCTCGTGATTCCTTCAAGTTTGCAACTGCACCAATATCATCAATATAAATTGTGATATCCTTGGGCAAACTTAGAAACACTTCGAAGTCCATCTTGAAGTTTCTAGAGTCATACAGATACTTTGGCTGCCTCATAGGCTCCAATTTATAATCTTTCCATGATGGAGTCCGGAGTCTGAAATATATTTCTATATAACACTCCTCCACATTATGACTCAACTTCCTAAAATTAAACACATAACCTTGAGGTGAATTTACTGCCGTCCAATCTGACTAAAAAATTCGAATCTACGTAATCCACAAGAAGCAGTGAATTTGTCCAGTAAGCTTACATATAATTTCCAGTCCTTCTCAGGCACTTCATATATGTCTTACCACAGTTCATCATTCTTGTTCCGGGTTATGTTGATACCCACTGTTCATGCGTTCAGCAAAATAGATATCCATTCTCGCGCATAGCATTCCTAAGATTAAGCTTCCTTATTCGCCGAAGCATAAGGAACCGCTTTCATCACCTTTATCTTCCTTTTGTGTCTCAAGACATATTTTCTTAGATAAAGTCACTTGCTAAAACAAGTAAGGATCGTATCAATTCATGAAGCTTGAGACAAGCATAATATCCTTTCTTGTGATCCGTATTACCGTGATCAAAAGGATATTTTTGCTCTTCTTAAGTCCTTCATTTCATACCGCTTTATTATCCATACACATACGCCCGACAATACTCTTTCATTGTCTCCAATGAGCAATATATCATCTACGTATAGTACAAGAAATACCACCACGTTTCCATCACTCTTTTCAATACACAAGACCCATCCGATCATTGATTAGATCCATGTCACTGGATTACCTCATCAAAACAGATGTTTCATGATCTTGAAGCTTGTTTTAGTCCATTAATGGACACTTTTAAGCTCACTATCACAATGCTCTTAGCTCTTTGCAATGAATCATTCTGGTTGCTTCACATAGATATTTCCCTTAAGACTTCCAATCAGGAAAGCTGTCTCGACATCTATTTGCTATCCCTCATATTTCATATGAGTAGCAACAAATAAAAGAGTTTGGATCAACTTAGGCATAGCTACCGGCGAACAGGTTTTCTCATAATCGAACCCTTTCTTTCTAAGTATACCTTTTCGCAACAAGCTTGCTTCCAAGGTTTTCACCTTATTCTATGATCCTCTTTTATTCTTGCATGCTCGCTTCCAATGGCTTTTACGCCATTTAGCGGTTCAACAAGCATCCAGACCTAATTTAAAATCATTCTATTTTAATATTCATTGCACTTTGCTAGGATTAGGCATTTCTAACTTGTAGTACTTCGTCGAATCCGTGGGTCCATTTCATGTTTGCGAGGGACCAAGTCTCACGACATTCCCAAAACATGTATCTTACAAGTTGTCGAAGAACCCTCCCACTACGACAAGGCACTACATGCAATTGTATATCAGACGTGACACGCGTTGCAGTTTACCTTGTGGTATATCCTCTTATACACTTGGTACTTATACTTTGTGTTTTCCTCTCACTTCCTTTAGAACAACTTATACATGGGTATTTGATTTATTACATAGTCCTTTTTCCAAAAATCTAGTGTTTATGTTAACAATCACTCGTCGATCTTGTGGACTAAATAAATCATCCTTCATTTTTCTAGGATAACCCACAAACATAAAAACATTCTTACGAATTACTGTTCCTAGGGCATATCCATAAAATGAATTTAGTAATTCCAAATAATTCATCATCTATCTAATCACTACCATAAGAGTGCTATTCCTTCTATTCGTCACACCATTAAGGTGGGAAATTCATTTCCGAAGGTACCTTTCTCTTACTAGATTAAAAGATTCATTATTAATTACTATTTGTCGCATCCAGGGGATAAACATGATTTAAGAGTGTACAAATTGTTCACCAACGTACCATAACAGATTACAACTCTATCATTCATTATAATGACCATATCATTTAAATGAAATGGAGTATCCATCTATTAATGCATAGAAACCGAAATCAAATTCTTTCTATGAAAATGTACGTAAAGACAATTTCATAAAATCAAACGTCTACTCATATCATTTAATAAATAGGCAACTCCCACTGCAATAGCCATTACTCTTGTAGTTTTACCCATGTCATAACAATCTTATCCTCACTTAGTAATAAACATTTAGTGATTCCAGTATCTACACACTTCGTGTCAGTAAATGCCATCACTAATCATGTTTTAAACAACTAGTGAATAAGATATAAAACTTGTTCACATTATGATGAAAATGGCTTTCCTTTGCCACATGTTTTGCCAGAAGTTTTCCACCATATACATCCTATTGTAATTCAGGTGGAACTTACTCAAAAACATCTAGGCAATTCACAAAGAATTAAATTGATCTAGGTTTCCCTTCAATTTATACTCCATGCTTTCCCAATTCATTCATCAAATTAAATCATGATCTTCTGCCTTTTAACTTACTCAAGTATATGAAGAGTTACATGAGACCATCATATTTCTATGAACCTCTCATCTCTTCACTAGATACTTTAATAGGCATCATGAGACGTCCATTGTGAGAACACACATGTATTTTCTTAAGCAGTAAAATTCAAAACCAAGATTCTTTTCTAATCATCTAATTTTGGACCAGTAAATATAATTTCTTTTAGTCAACAATAAGCGAGATAAAACCATTTGAAATTACAGAGAATCATAAATCAATATACCAATCAAATCTTCGAATTTTATCCTTTTATATTGATTCCCTCAAAACTATATAAAAATAAAATTCACCGACATCTCAAGCACCGTGAGTCTGCAAGCCACGTTAGTGTGGACATTTACAAACCCAAACATTTACAAGAGAAGATTTTACCCATTAATTTCATTTGTCAACCTAACTTTATGACAAAATAATTAATAGTCGGTTCCTCTTTAGCCATGCAAATAATAGCAGTGACTCCGTTGGGGAGGATACTAATTATTTACACCTAAGTGTACACCATTATTTGATCCCAAGTCCACTGCGCGAGCTTGTGTGCCTTACAGTTGGAGAAGTACACACGCGCTCGGATAGCTTCCTACAATCATCAATTATAAGTTTGTACCAGTGAGCCCCACATAAACTCATCCGTTAGGGAGGAAGGCCTATTGCCAACACGCAAGTTCATGTACCACATTACAAACAATAATTATGTAATGAAGTATGTACCAGTAATCCGTGAATAAACTCATCCGTTAGGGAGGAAGGCCCATTGCCAACACGCAAGTTTACTCACATCACTTACAAACTAATAATGGAGGCCGCGGGAATATTTACCAATCCCCTCTCCCACTTAGTAATTTAACACCGAGGGTTTTTACATGCATATGATATTTAGAATAAAATACGCAACGCTAGCATGCTTCTATTACGGCACATAAGACAGTAAATCACAGAGAGTCATGCATACATATATAACAATAATCAATAGTTAAATCAATCATTAACAGTTATATATCAGCGAATTCGATTGTTCGCCACCAGGCACGAATATCAGCAAAGACTTCCAGACTATCAAATTTTCAAAATTTCCAGATTGTCCAATTTTCGAAACCATCGATATCGACCGTCGATGTCGTCCAGATTATCAAAATCATCGATATCGACTAGATTATCAAATATTCGAAAACATCAAGATTATCAAAATTCCGAAACTATCGATATCGATCGTCATATCGTCTAGATTATCAAAATCATCGATATCGATGAGCAACCATATATAACAATAATAGATAATTAAATCAATTATATCAGTTATATATTAGGAATCAATTCAACATCCATATATAACAATAATAGACAATCAATTATAACAGTTATATATTAGGAATTAATTCGACATTCATATATGACAATAATAGATTATTAAATCAATTATAACAGTCATATATTAGGAATTAATTCGACATCCATATATAACAATAATATACAATCTATTATGGCAGTTATATATTAGGAATTAGTTTTCTTAAAATTGGATGTCTTATCCAACACTCTAGCAATACATGCATATAATATACCAAATATAATACGCAATCTAGCATGCTTCTATATAAGACAATAAATCATAGAGATCAGGCATCCATATATATATATATAACAATAATAGACAATTAAATCAATTATGACAGTTATATATACTAGGAATAAAAACGCCTCTAAATTTTAATGTCTTGTCCGACACTCCTACTGTGGAATCGATGCCTTACGCAACAAGCAGGATTGCTTGTGCCCCAAGACGTCCATCGTCATATCCCACCGCCAATTATGTCAGGGAGCGCCCCAAGTGCCTTGACGAGTGCCCCTCGCCCGGACTGTCGCTCGTCCAAGGGCCTACTTGCATGGAACCAAGTTCAGCCCAACGCGCAACACCAAACTACACCAACTGTCGTTCGTAGTTCGAAACTGAAAGAACCTCATAATCCAATCTCCACCGTCCAGAATCTACTACTGTAAGTTCTGAACATGCTGTCCAAATTACAGATCGATCCAACAGTTATTTTGTGAGAAACGACTCTTTTCTCTCGACTGCGCAAAACAGAATCGCCCAAATATCTGCTTCTATTTTCAGCGTACTCCCAGCAAGAAAAGGCTCCAAATTCGATCTTCACCGTTCAGAATATACATCCACAAGGTCTGAACGTGTTGACCAAATTACAGCTCGATCCAACGATTAGTTTGTCAGAAACGGCACTTTTCCCTCGACTGCGCAAAACAGAATCGCCCAAATATCTGCTTCTGTTTTCAGCGTACTCCCAGCAAGAAAAGGCTCCAAATTCGATCTCCACCGTTCAGAATGTACATCCACAAGGTCTGAACGTGTTGACCAAATTACAGCTCGATCCAACGATTAGTTTGTCAGAAACGGCACTTTTCCCTCGACTGCGCAAAACAGAATCGCCCAAATATCTGCTTCTATTTTCAGCGTACTCCTAGCAAGAAAAAGCTCCAAATTCGATCTCCACCGTTCAGAATGTACATCCACAAGGTTTGAACGTTCTGACCAAATTAAAGCTTGATCCGACCGTTGAAACTCTGGTTATTGCCTCTGCAATATAACTACGCTGGATTTTCTCTCAAAAGCGTGATTCTATTTTTGCCCTCTCTTTCTTCCTTGCATGTGAAATTGACGAACAGTTTTCGTCAAATCCTCTCACACACAACCATGGACGAATAGATATGATATAGGGTATATATTACATAGGGATATTCATGGTTTGCGCAATAAAACCAAAACCCTAAACATGTGATCCTAATTCCGAAAAATTAATCACATAAACCCTATCCTAACGTGTCACGCTTCACCACGAAACCGAAGATTTGATACCAATTGTTGGCATTCGATCGTTTGGTTAACGTGACCCGTTAGGGTTCCATGTATTTCTAACAAGCAGCGGAAGCAAGTAAACATGAAACGCATTACCTTTCACCAAGGGTTGATGTAGAGGTTGAATTCTCGCTGGCAGTCTGCGCAGTCCCACGAGAATAGCCATAATTTCCTCTTCTGATGTCGGAATTGAGTGATCTTTGTGCTCAGACGATCCTCTCTTCGAAAGCTTTCCATCAGTATATAATACATCAAAATCGAAGAACTGTACGATTTTATATGAATTTTGGAACATGATGAACTGCAGCAGCAAACGACCTTCCGGTCTTCTGCTGTATGTCCCAAGTCCGATCTCGACGTCGTGTGGGCGACGATCTACGAGACCTACTCAATCTGCTCTCAACCCTCATCACACGTGAATAATGAATTAGATTAGGGTTCCAGATAAGGTGAGGTGACTTATATACATGGGCTACAGCAGGGACCAGGAGGAGAAATTGGGTTGGGCCTCCATTGGGCTTAAGTATCCAAGCTTAGCCCAAAGCTTATACTTAAGTCCAATAATAATAATATATTCCACTAAAATATTATTACTGCACTACCATACCAATCCCAAAATTACGTTTTGGGCTCCTTCTTATTATGAGCCCGTTAGTCTCCCCATGTTTAAGATATACAATGTCCATTAATTAATTTAAGTTACTGACAACTCAATTAATTAATATCTCATCCAAGAGTAGTATCACTCAACCTCATTATCATGCCGGAATAAATTCCACCTGCAGGGTTTACATGATAATCCTTATGAGCTCCTCAAGGGGACATCATCAACCTATGACGGACACGGATTCCTTCTACAATCAATAGCACACCATAGAGACAGCACTACTTCCCAACTCACCGAGTTTATTGATTTAATTGCATGTAAATCTCACCCATTGATGAATCAAAGAAATACATACTGCCCTATGTGTCGAGGTTATTGTATAGGGATTAAGAGCACGAACATCCATAATAACTGAGATCAAGTTCTCCTATAAGTCAGTATAAATCGAACGATCTCAAGCGGTCCTGCTCAATACACACAAGTGCACTAATGTGATTCTATAGCCAAGACAAGCTAATACCAAACCACACTACAACCATCCCGATAGAGAGTCCCCGTCTATCTCGATTGTGAGCATCTGTTTATACTTTATAAGGAAACCGATAATATGATCTTCCGCGTGTTGTCGCACAACATATTACATACAGTATAAAGTAAGTGGACTATTGCATCGAACATATAAATAAATTATAAGATGCAATCATTTGATCATATGATTCTCATTTCAAATTAATTGTTATAACATTGTTCAAACAAAAAGCTAGACTTTTAGTATACAATCCAACAATTTAGGCATAGCTACCGGCGAACAGGTTTTCTCATAATCGAACCCTTTCTTTCTGAGTATACCTTTTCGCAACAAGTTTGCTTCCAAGGTTTTCACCTTATTCTGTGATCCTCTTTTATTCTTGCATGCCCGCTTCCAATGGCTTTTACGCCATTTAGCGGTTCAACAAGCATCCAGACCTAATTTAAAATCATTCTATTTTAATATTCATTGCACTTTGCTAGGATTAGGCATTTCTAACTTGTAGTGCTTCGTCGTATCCGTGGGTCCATTTCATGTTTGCGAGGGACCAAGTCTCACGACTTTCCCAAAACATGTATCTTACAAGTTGTCGAAGAACCCTCCCACTACGACAAGGCACTACATGCAATTGTATATCAGACGTGACACGCATTGCAGTTTACCTTGTGGTATATCCTCTTGTACACTTGGTACTTATACTTTGTGTTTTCCTCTCACTTCCTTTAGAACAACTTATACATGGGTATTTGATTTATTACATAGTCCTTTTTCCAAAAATCTAGTGTTTATGTTAACAATCACTCTTCGATCTTGTGGACTAAATAAATCATCCTTCATTTTTCTAGGATATCCCACAAATAGAAAAACATTCTTACGAATTACTGTTCCTAGGGCATATCCATAAAATGAATTTAGTAATTCCAAATAATTCATCATCTATCTAATCACTACCATAAGAGTGCTATTCCTTCTATTCGTCACACCATTAAGGTGGGAAATTCATTTCCGAAGGTACCTTTCTCTTACTAGATTAAAAGACTCATTATTAATTACTATTTGTCGCATCCAGGGGATAAACATGATTTAAGAGTGTACAAATTGTTCACCAACGTACCATAACAGATTACAACTCTATCATTCATTATAATGACCATATCATTTAAATGAAATGGAGTATCCATCTATTAATGCATAAAAACCGAAATCAAATTCTTTCTATGAAAATGTACGTAAAGACAATTTCATAAAATCAAACGTCTACTCATATCATTTAATAAATAGACAACTCCCACTGCAATCCCAATTTTTATTGATTGAGATTGTGGATGTTCAGATCGATGCGTCTTATCTGAGCGATCTGGGCGGATTCCTTGCTGATCGACTGCACGATTTGGTGCGACTCACAGAGGAGTCGTTTGATCGAGGCAACCCACTCCAATCTCCGGGTGAAGCAGCAGCGTCTGATCGGTCGAGGATTCTAGTGGGCTGCTGATGGCGCGTGTGGGAAGCGCACAGTTGCGCGGCTGGTGCGGATGAACTCCGATCGGCGTCGTGCTGGCAGATGGCGAATTGATTAGGCTTCCGGCGCACATGGGCTGTGGACGAGTCGGCGGTAACTTCGAGCGGGTCGACTCGGGATTTCGCAGCGCGTAAGTGAGAGGCTCCGGTGATGATCTAGTAGCAGCCGAGTCCAGGAGCGGATGGCAGTCGTTAGCCGTAGCGGCGCCTAGAAGCGCCGGCGGTAAGCTACTGCAGGTTGAGAGATGGCTGCAGGCAGTGGCGGCGGCGCTGATCGAGTTGCATCGAAGTGGCGTCGAGCGACGAGCGGAGGCAGGTGGCTGGCGGCGGGCGTTAGCAGGGCGCGGTCGCCGGAGCCAGCCGGAGAGCAGCAGGAAGCGAAACAGCGGTTGGTCGGCGCCGCTGTAATGGCCGGAGTTTGCTGTCGGGTTCAGGGATGGCGGCCGCTGCATTAGGGCAGCATTTCAAGGGCCCAATTTCTTGGTTTTGGGCTTCCTTGATGGGCTGTGGATTTAGGCTCCCCTTTGGACTGATTCAATTTGGTTTTGGGCTGGATTTAAAGGCCCATTTTAATTGAAATCTTAAGGGCTACTCATTTTATTTAATTTGGTTTTGGGCCTGGGTTGTTTTTATTAATTCAACTGTTTTTAGGGCCCAATTTTAATTAAATGGTAATGGGCTGCTGGGCTAATTATTTAATTAATTGTGGGTATTATGTTGGGCCTGATTTAAATATTGGGCTAGACCTTAATGTAGAAATTGGCAGGTTAAATGGGCTTAATTATTTTATTAATTGGTTGCTCATTTTTTTTGCTAATAAATTTTGGGTCAGCTGGGCCTATTTAATTGATCCAATATTTTATACAATTAATTAATGATATATAACTGATTTAATTGTTTTAACTTGACAATTAATTGTTATATATGAAAGGCATGTTCTATGTGATTTATTTACTTAAATTGCTGTTAATAGAAGCATGATAAGATGTATATTTTAATTATGAAATATTATATGCATGTTTAAAACCCTCGGTGTTAAATAACTAAGTGGGAGAGGGGATTGGTAATAAATTCCCGCGGCCTCCATTATTGGTTTGTAAGTGATGTGAGTAAACTTGCGTGTTGGCATAGGCCTTCCTCCCTAACGGATGAGTTTATTCACGGATCACTGGTACAGACTTCATAAATAATTATTGTTTGTAATGTGGCACATAAACTTGCGTGTTGGCATAGGCCTTCCTCCCTAACAGATGAGTTTGTGTGCGGTACACTGGTACAAACTTATAATTGATGATTGTAGGAAGCTACCCGAGCGCGTGTGTACTTCTCCAACTGTAAGGCACATAAGCTCGCGCAGTGGACTTGGGATCAAATAATGGTGTACACTTAGGTGTAAATAATTAGTATCCTCCCCAACGGAGTCACTGCTATTATTTGCATGGCTAAAGAGTAACCGACTATTAATTATTTTGTCATAAAGTTAGGTTGACAAATGAAATTAATGGGTAAAACCTTCTCTTGTAAATGTTCGGGTTTGTAAACGTCCACACTAACGTGGCTTGCAGACTCACGGTGCTTGAGATGTCGGTGAATTTTATTTTATATTGTTTTGAGGGAAACAATATAAAAGGATAAAATTCGAAGTTTTGATCAGTAAATTTAATGGTGATTCTCTGTATTTCGAATAGTTTTAGTCTCACTAATTGTTAACTAAAAGAAATTATATTTACTTGTCCAAATTAACTGATTAGAAAAGAATCTTGGTTTTGATTATTACTGCTTAAGAAAATACATGTGTATCTCACAAAGGACGTATCATGATGCCTATTAAAATCTCTAGTGAAGAGATGAGAGGTTCATAGAAATATGATGGTCTCATATAACTCTTCGGATACTTGAGTAAATTAAAAGGCAGAAGATCATGGTTCAATTGATGAGTGAATTGGAAAAGCTTGGAATAGAAATTGAAAGGGAAACCTAAATCAATTTATTCTTCACAATTTGCCTGGATGTTTTGAGCAAGTTCTACCTGAAATACGAGAGATTGTATATGGTGGGAAACTTCTAACAAAACATGTGGCAAAAGAAAGCCAATTTTCATCATGATATGAACAAGGTTATTATCTTATTTACTAATGGTTTAAACATGATTAGTGATGGCATCTACTGACTCGAACTGTGTAGATACTGGAATCACTAAATGTTTTTCACTTAGTAAGGATAAGATTGTAATGACATGGGTAAAACTACAAAGGTAGTGGCTATTGCAGTGGGAGTTGTTTATTTATCTCATGATAAGAATAAACGATTGATTATGAGAAATTGCCTTTACGTACATTTCATAGAAAGAATTTGATTTCGGTTTCTATGCATTAACGGATGGATACTTCATTTCATTTAAATGACATGGTCATAGTGATGAGGAATGAGGCTATAATCCGATAAAGTACGTTGGTGGATAAAAAGTATACTCTTGAATCGTGTACATTCCACAGATGCAATAAATGGTAATTAAATAATGCATCTTCTAATATGAGTAAGAGAAAGGAACCTTCTGAAATGAACTAAACATACATTTGGCGTCTATGACTAATTCATTTTACTTAAGTAGGATTCAAAAGTTGATAGCCGATAGACCGTAAGGTTTATCTGAAGTGGAAACTATCAGACTTGCGAGTCTTGCTTGGAAGTAAAAATGATTAGCTGCCTTTTCAAGGCTGTGGGGAGTAGAGCCAAAGATATATATGTTGGAATTAGTTCATTCTGATTCAAGCGAACCTAATATTATCCAGGCGAGAGGTGGTTATGAATATTTGAAGATTATTCTGGAAACCAATATATTTATATGATGCGCTGCATGTCTAAGTTCTTTGATTAATTCAAGAATTGTAAGGCTGGTACAGTGAAGCGTCATGGAAAATATATTAAGTCATTACGATTCAATCATGATGACGAATACCTCTTGGGATATTTAGGAGCTATTGATCAGAAGTTGAGATTAAATCTCAAGTTGACTACACCGGGTATGCCCCAACTGAATGGTGTGGTGGGTAGAAGGTATTAGGCTCTTATGGTTATGATTAGATAGATGATGAATTATTTGGAATAATTAAATTCATTTTATGGATATGCCTAGATACAGTAATTCGTGAAACGTTTGTCTGTATATGGGATATTCTAGAAAAATGGATAGTGATTTATTTAGTCCAAAAAGATCGAAGGGTAATTGTTAACACAATAACCAAAATTTTGGAAAAGGACTATGTAATAAATCACAAGCCCATGTATAAGTTGTTCTAAAGGAAGTGAGAGGAAAACACTAAGTATAAGTACCAAGTGTACAAGAGGATATACCACAAGGTAAACTGCAACGCGTGTCACGTCTGATACACAATTACATGTAGTGCCTTGTCGTAGTGGGAGGGTTGTGTGACAACTCATAAATATATGTTTGGGAGAGTCGTGAGACTTGATCCCTAGTGAACATGGTATTATCCCACGGATACGACATAGCACTACAAGATTAAAATGCGGAATCTTAGTAAGTTTCAATGTATGTTGAAATAGAATCTATGGATTCTATATTAAGTCTGGGAACTTGTATGACCACTAAATGATGTAAAAGCCATTGCAAGTGGTCAAGGGAAATAAAAGAGGATCATACGGAAAGGTGAAAATCTTGGAAGCAAAGCTTGTTTCGAAAAGATGTACTCAGAAAGAAATGGTTCGATTATGAGCAAACATGTTCGCTGGTAGCTATGCTTATGTTGATCCGGATTCTTTTATTTATTGCTGCTCATATTAAATTATGAGGGACAACAAATAGATGTCAAGACAGCTTTCCTGATTGGAAGTCTTGAGGAAAACATCTATGTGAAGCAACCAGAGTAATTCATTGCAAAGTACTAATAGCATTTTGATAGTAAGCTTAAAAGTGTCCAGCGATGGACTAAAAGCAAGCTTTGAGATCGTGAAGCATCTGTTTTGATTAGGTAATCCAGTGGCATGGATTTAAATCAATGAGCGGATGTGTCTTGTGTGTTGTAAAGAGTGACGGAAACGTGGTGGTGTTTCTTGTACTATACGTAGATAATATCTTGCTCATTGGAGACAATGAAAGAGTATTATCGGGCGTATGGGTATGATTAAGAAAGTAGTATGATATGAAGGACTTAAGAAAAGTAAAATATATCCTTTTGATCACGGTAATACGGATCATATGAAAGGATGTTATGCTTATCTCAAGTTTCATAAATGATACAATCCATACTCGTTTAGCATGTGAATTTACCTTATTGGATGTGTCTTGAGACATAAATGAAGATAAAGGAGATGAAAGCGGTTCCTTATGCTTCGGCAAATAAGGAAGCTTAATCTAAAGAATGTTATGAACGAGATTGGATATTTGTTTTGCTGAATGCATGAACAGTGGGTATCAACGTAACCCGGAACAAGAATGATGAACTGTGGTAAGATATATATGAAGTGCCTGAGAAGGACTGGTTATCATATATACACTTACTGGACAGATTCACTGCTTCTTGTGGATTACGTAGATTCGGATTTTTAGTCAGATTGGACGGCAGTAAATTCTCCTCAAAGGTTATGTGTTTAATTTTAGGAAGTAGAGTCATAATGTGGAGGAGTGTTATATAGAAATATATTTCAGACTCCGGACTCCATCATGGAAAGATGATAAATTGGAGCATATGAGGCAACCAAAGTATCTATATGACTCTAGAGACTTCATGATGGACTTTGAAGTGTTTCTAAGTTTGCCCAAGATTATCACAATTTATATTGCTGATATTGGTGCAGTTGCAAACTTGAAGGAATCACGAGTCCATAAGGCAATTAAACACATGGAGCGCCAGTACCACCTGTTACGAGAAATCGTATGATGAGGGGAAGGTTGTTGTCGACTAGATTGCATCGGATGATGACCTAGTAAATCCATTTACAAGGACCTTAAGGCGAGAGCTTTTAATGGTCGTGTAGTGGAAGAGGGAATCAGATGTATGGCAGAAAACATGACAGCATAGTCTTTTAGTATAAGTGGGAGATTGTTGGATTGTATACTAAAAGTCTAGCTTTAGTATGAACAATGTTATAACATTTTATTTGAAATGAGAATCATTGATCAAATGATTGCATCTTGTAATTTAATTATATGAATGATGCGATAGTCCATTTACTTTATTCTGTAGATAATATGTTGTGCGACAACACGCGGAAGATCATATTATCGGTTTCCTTATAAAGTATAAACAGATGCTCACAACCGAGATAGACGGGGACTCTCTATCGGTATGGTTGTAGTGTGGTTCAGTATTAGCTTGTCTTGGCTATAGAATCACATTAGTGCACTTGTGTGTATTGAGCAGGACCGCCTGAGATCGTTCGACTTATACTGACTTATAGAAGAACTTGATCTCTGTTATTATGGAAGTTCGTACTCTTAATTCCTATACAATAACCTCGACACGTAGGGCAGTATGTATTTCTTTGATTCATCAATGGGTGAGATTTATAAGTATTAAATCAACAAACTCGGTGAGTTGGGAAATAGTGCTGTATCTATGGTGTGCTGTTGATTGTAGAAGGAATCCATGTCCGTCATAGGTTGATGATGTCCCCTTGAGGAGCTCATAAGGTTTATCATGTAAATCTTGCAAGTGGATTAATTTCCAGCATGATAATAAGGTTGAGTGGTACTACTCTCGGATGAGATATTAATTAATTTGAGTTGTCAGTAACTTAATTAATTAATGGACATTGTTTTTCTTAAACATGGGGAGACTATCGGGCTTATAATAAGAAGGAGCCCAGAACATAATTTGGGATTGGATGGGTAGTGCAATAATAATATTTTAGTGGACTATATTATTATTATTGGATTTAATTAAAAGCTTTGGGCTAAGCTTGGTTAATTAAATTCAATTGAGGCCCAGCCCAATTTCTCCTCCTGGTCCCTGCAG
The DNA here is from genome assembly GCA_023678885.1 of Pogostemon cablin. Lineage (NCBI taxonomy): Eukaryota > Viridiplantae > Streptophyta > Magnoliopsida > Lamiales > Lamiaceae > Pogostemon > Pogostemon cablin. The sequence continues at coordinate 29,271,654 of CM042965.1, read as the reverse complement.
TAGCCCTTATAAATAAGTTATCTCAGTTCCTGTTAACCCTAAGTCAGTGCCTCATTTGACAGTTAGAAAGAACAGGAGCAGATTGAGAGAATCCTGCGGATTGTTGCCCACACAACAGCAGGATTCAACTTGGGACATACTGCAGAAGATTGAGAGGTGGTTCTCTGCAACGGTTCATCCTCTACATCAACCCAGAAGTATGGTAAATAAAATTTAATTGCTTCCGCTGTTTATTGTTTGCCTGTTTACTAACGATCACGTTTGAGCCACAAGATCCAATTGCCCAACAAGTGGTATCAGAGCCAGGCCCCAGACTTAACCGGCCCAGCCCGGGGTTGGTGGGATGTTCGGACCTCAAACTGGATGGTCTAGCTGCGGGACTTTGTTTGAGGGGGAAATGTTGGTTGGGTGTCAACCAAAGTCCCACATCGGTTAGAAGTGGGGATGGCGAGAGGTTTATAATTGAGGGATGGACTCTCCCTAGCATGAGGCCTTTTGAGCGTGAGGCTCAGAGTGGTAAAACCGTGCGGGCTATGGGCGGCCCAAAGCGGACAATATCATGCTAGTGGATTGAGTGGGCCCGGCTCCCTGGACGGATAAACCTATGTGTCGAGGTTATTGTATAGGGATTAAGAGCACGAACTTCCATAATAACAGAGATTGTTGGCAATTGGATCGTGCGGTTCAACGTGATCCGTTTAGGTTATCAGGTAAACATAAACAGCGGAAGCAATTAAATCTTGTTTACCGTACTTCTGGGTTGATGTAGAGGATGAACCGTTGCAGAGAACCACCTCTCAATCTTCTGCAGTATGTCCCAAGTTGAATCCTGTTGTTGTGTGGGCAACAATCCGCAGGATTCTCTCAATCTGCTCCTGTTCTTTTTAACTGTCAAATGAGGCACTGACTTAGGGTTAACAGGAACTGAGATAACTTATTTATAAGGGCTACTGCAGGGACCAGGAGGAGAAATTGGGCTGGGCCTCAATTGAATTTAATTAACCAAGCTTAGCCCAAAGCTTTTAATTAAATCCAATAATAATAATATAGTCCACTAAAATATTATTATTGCACTACCCATCCAATCCCAAATTATGTTCTGGGCTCCTTCTTATTATAAGCCCGATAGTCTCCCCATGTTTAAGATATTCAATGTCTATTAATTAATTAAGTTACTGACAACTCTAATTAATTAATATCTCGTCCGAGAGTAGTACCACTCAACCTTTTTATCATGCCGGAAATTAATCCACTTGCAAGATTTATATGATAAACCTTATGAGCTCCTCAAGGGGACATCATCAACCTATGACGGACATGGATTCCTTCTACAATCAACAGCACGCCATAGATACAGCACTACTTCCCAACTCACCGAGTTTGTTGATTTAATACTTATAAATCTCACCCATTGATGAATCAAAGAAATACATACTGCCCTACGTGTCGAGGTTATTGTATAGGGATTAAGAGCACGAACTTCCATAATAACAGAGATCAAGTTCTACTATATAGTCAGTATAAGAAGAACGATCTCAGGCGGTCCTGCTCAATACACACAAGTGCACTAATGTGATTCTATAGCCAAGACAAGCTAATACCAAACCACACTACAACCATACCGATAGAGAGTCCCCGTCTATCTCAGTTGTGAGCATCTGTTTATACTTTATAAGGAAACCGATAATATGATCTTCTGCATGTTGTCGCACAACATATTATCTACAGTATAAAGTAAATGGACTATTGCGTCATGCATATAAAATAAATTATAAGACGCAATCATTTGATCAATGATTCTCATTTCAAATATTGTTATGACATTGTTCAAACTAAAGCAAGACTTTTAGTATACAATCCAACAATCTCCCACTTATACTAAAAGACTATGCTGTCATGTCTTCTGCCATACATCTGATTCCTACTTCCACTACACGACCATAAAAAGCTCTCGCCTTAAGGTCCTTGTAAATTGTTTACTAGATCATCATCCGATGCAATCTAGGCGACAACAACCTTCGTCTCATCATACGATTTCTCGTAACAGGTGGTACTCGCGCTCCATGTGTTTAATTGCCTTATGGACTTGTGATTTCTTCAAGTTTGCAACTGCACCCATATCATCAATGTAAATTGTGATTACCTTGTGCAAACTTAGAAACACTTCGAAGTCCATCATGAAGTCTCTAGAGTCATATAGATACTTTGACTGCCTCATAGGCTCCAATTCATCATCTTTCCATGATGGAGTCCGGAGTCTGAAATATATTTCTATATAACACTCCTCCACATTATGACTCTACTTCCTAAGATTAAACACATAACCTTTAAGGAGAATTTACTGCCGTCCAATCTGACTAAAAATCCGAATCTACGTAATCCACAAGAAGCAGTGAATCTGTCCAGTAAGTGTATATATGATAACCAGTCCTTCTCAGGCACTTCATATATATCTTACCACAGTTCATCATTCTTGTTCCGGGTTACGTTGATACCCACTGTTCATGCATTCAGCAAAACAAATATCCAATCTCGTTCATAGCATTCTTTAGATTAAGCTTCCTTATTTGCCGAAGCATAAGGAACCGCTTTCATCTCCTTTATCTTCATTTATGTCTCAAGACACATCCAATAAGATAAATTCACATGCTAAACGAGTATGGATTGTATCATTTATGAAACTTGAGATAAGCATAACATCCTTTCATATGATCCGTATTACCGTGATCAAAAGGATATATTTTACTTTTCTTAAGTCCTTCATATCTACCGCTTTAATAACCGTACCCATACGCCCGATAATACTCTTTCATTGTCTCCAATGAGCAAGATACTATCTACATATAGTCCAAGAAATACCACCACGTTTCCGTCACTCTTTACAATACACAAGACTCATCCGCTCATTGATTTAAATCCATGCCACTGGATTATCTAATCAAAACAGATGCTTCACAATCTTAAAGCTTGCTTTAATCCATCGCTGGACACTTTTAAGCTTACTATCAAAATGCTATTAGTACTTTGCAATGAATCACTCTGGTTGCTTCACATAGATGTTTTCCTCAAGACTTCCAATCAGGAAAGCTGTCTTGACATCTATTTGCTGTTCCTCATAATTCAATATGAGCAGCAATAAATAAAAGAATCCGGATCAACATAAGCATAGCTACCAGCGAACATGTTTCCTCATAATCGAACCATTTCTTTCTGAGTACATCTTTTCGCAACAAGCTTTGCTTCCAAGGTTTTCACCTTACCGTATGATCCTCTTTTATTTCATCATTCATTACAACTTACTAAGATTCCGTATTTTAATCTTGTAGTGCTAAGTCGTATCCGTGGGATAATACCATGTTCACTAGGGATCAAGTCTCACGACTCTCCCAAACATATATTTATGAGTTGTCACACAACCCTCCCACTACGACAAGACACTACATGTAATTGTGTATCAGACGTGACACGCGTTGCAGTTTACCTTGTGGTATATCCTCTTGTACACTTGGTACTTATACTTAGTGTTTTCCTCTCACTTCCTTTAGAACAATTTATACATGGGTTTGTGATTTATTACATAGTCCTTTTCCAAAAATCTAGTTATTGAGTTAACAATTATCCTTCGATCTTTTGGACTAAATAAATCACCCTTCATTTTTCTAGGATATCCCATATACAGACAAACGTTTCTCGAATTACTGTATCTAGGGCATATCCATAAAATGAATTTAATTATTCCAAATAATCCATCATCTATCTAATCATAACCATAAGAGTCTTACACCTTCTTTCCACCACACCATTCAGCTGGGGCTCGCCCGGTGTAGACAACTTGAGATTTAATCTCAACTTCTGATCAATAGCTCCTAACTATCCTAAGAGGTATTCGCCATCACGATTGAATCGCAATGATACGATATATTTTTCATGACGCTTCACTGTATCAGCCTTACAATTCTTGAATTAATCCAAGAACTTAGACATGCAGTGCATCATATAAATATATTGGCATCCAGAATAATCTTTGAATATTCATAACCACCTCTCGTCTGGATATTGTTAGGTTCGCTTGAATCAGAATGAACTAATTCCAACATATATATCTTTGGCTCTACACCCCACAGCCTTGAAAAGGCAGTTAATCATTTTTACTTCCAAGTAAGACTCGCAAGTCCGATAGTTTCCACTTCAGATAAACCTTACGGTCTATTGGCTATCAACTTTTGAATCCTACTCAAGTAAAATGAACTAATCTTAGATGCCAAATGAATGTTTAGTTCATTTACGAAGGTTCCTTTCTCTTACTTATATTAGAAGATGCATTATTTAATTACTATTTATTACATCTGTGGGATGTACATGATTCAAGAGTTTACATATTATCCACCAACGTACTTTAACGGATTATAGCCTCATTCCTCATTACTATGACCATGTCATTTAAATGAAATGAAGTATCCATCCGTTAATGCATAGAAACCGAAATCAAATTCTTTCTATGAAACATACGTAAAGACAATTTCTCATAAACAATCGTTTATTCTTATCATTAGATAAATAAACATCTCCCACTGCAATAGCCACTACATTTGTAGTTTTACCCATGTCAATAACAATCTTATCCTTACTTAGTGATAAACATTTAGTGATTCCTGTATCTACACAGTTCGTGCCAGTAGATGCCATCACTAATCATGTTTAAACTATTAGTAAATAAGATATTAAACTAGTTCACATCATGATGAAAATGGCTTTCTTTTGTCATATGTTTTGTCAGAAGTTTCCCACCATATACAACCTCTCGTATTTCAGGTAGAACTTGCTCAAAACATCCCAGCAAATTATGAAGAATAAATTGATCTAGGTTTCCCTTTCAATTTCTATTCCAAGCTTTTCAAATTCATTCATCAATTCAACCATGATCTTCTACCTTTTAATTTACTCAAGTATCCGAAGAGTTACATGAGACCATCATATTTCTATGAACCTCTCATCTCTTCACTAGAGACTTTAATAGGCATCATGAGACGTCCTTTGTGAGAACACACATGTATTTTCTTAAGCAGTAATTTTCAAAACCACGATTCTTTTCTAATCATCTAATTTGGACAAGTAAATATAATGTCTTTTAGTTAACAATTAGTGAAATAAAACCATTCGAAATTCAGAGAATCACAAATAAATTTACTGATCAAAACTTCGAATTTTATCCTTTTATATTGTTTCCCTCAAAACAATATAAAAATAAAATTCACCGACATCTCAAGCACCGTGAGTCTGCAAGCCACGTTAGTGTGGACGTTTACAAACCCGAACATTTACAAGAGAAGGTTTTACCCATTAATTTCATTTGTCAACCTAACTTTATGACAAAATAATTAATAGTCAGTTCCTCTTTAGCCATGCAAATAATAGCAGTGACTCCGTTGGGGAGGATACTAATTATTTACACCTAAGTGTACACCATTATTTGATCCAAAGTCCACTGCGCGAGCTTGTGTGCCTTACAGTTGGAGAAGTACACACGCGCTCGGGTAGCTTCCTACAATCATCAATTATAAGTTTGTACCAGTGTACCGCACACAAACTCATCCGTTAGGGAGGAAGGCCTATGCCAACACGCAAGTTTATGTGCCACATTACAAACAATAATTATTTATGAAGTCTGTACCAGTGATCCGTGAATAAACTCATCCGTTAGGGAGGAAGGCCTATGCCAACACGCAAGTTTACTCACATCACTTACAAACCAATAATGGAGGCCGCGGGAATTTATTACCAATCCCCTCTCCCACTTAGTTATTTAACACCGAGGGTTTTTAACATGCATATAATATTCCAGAATAAAATATACAACCAAGACATGCTTCTATTAACAACAATTTAAATAAATAAATCACATAGAACATGCCTTTCTTATATAACAATTAATTGTCAAGTTAAAACAATTAAATCAGTTATATATCATTAATTAATTGTATAAAATATTGGATCAATTAAATAGGCCCAGCTGACCCAAACTTTATTAGCATAAAATGAGCAGCCCATTATTAAAATAATTAAGCCCATTTATCCTGCCAATTTCTTCATTAAGGTCTAGCCTAATATTTAAAATCAGGCCCAACATTTATCCCACAATTAATTAAATACAGCTATTAAGGCCCAGCAGCTCATAAGCATTTTAATTAAATTTGGGCCAACAGCCCAAAACCAAATTAAAATTGAGCAGCCATTAACTAAAATCAACAACATATTATCTACAGTATAAGGTAAATGGACTATTGCATGAGATCGGACTTGGGACATACAGCAGAAGACCGGAAGGTCGTTTGCTGCTGCAGTTCGTCATGTTCCAAAATTCATATAAAATCGTACAGTTCTTCAATTTTGATGTATTATATACTGATGGAAAGCCGTCGAAGAGAGGATCGTCTGAGTACAAAGCTCACTCAATTCCGACATCAGAAGAGGAACTTATGGCTTTTATATGAATTTTGGAACATGACGAACTGCAGCAGCAAACGACCTTCCGGTCTTCTGCTGTATGTCCCAAGTCCGATCTCGACGTCATGTGGGCGACGATCTACGAGACCTACTCAATCTGCTCTCAACCTTCATCACACGTGAATAATGAATTAGATTAGGGTTCCAGATAAGCTGAGGTGACTTATATACATGGGCTACAGCAGGGACCAGGAGGAGAAATTGAGTTGGGCCTCCATTGGGCTTAAGTATCCAAGCTTAGCCCAAAGCTTATACTTAAGTCCAATAATAATAATATATTCCACTAAAATATTATTACTGCACTACCATACCAATCCCAAAATTACGTTTTGGGCTCCTTCTTATTATGAGCCCGTTAGTCTCCCCATGTTTAAGATATATAATGTCCATTAATTAATTTAAGTTACTGACAACTCAATTAATTAATATCTCATCCAAGAGTAGTACCACTCAACCTCATTATCATGCCGGAATAAATTCCACCTGCAGGGTTTTACATGATAATCCTTATGAGCTCCTCAAGGGGACATCATCAACCTATGACGGACACGGATTCCTTCTACAATCAACATCACACCATAGAGACAGCACTACTTCCCAACTCACCGAGTTTATTGATTTAATTGCATGTAAATCTCACCCATTGATGAATTAAAGAAATACATACTGCCCTATGTGTCGAGGTTATTGTATAGGGATTAAGAGCACGAACATCCATAATAACTGAGATCAAGTTCTCCTATAAGTCAGTATAAATCGAACGATCTCAAGCGGTCCTTCTCAATACACACAAGTGCACTAATGTGATTCTATAGCCAAGACAAGCTAATACCAAACCACACTACAACCATCCCGATAGAGAGTCCCCGTCTATCTCGATTGTGAGCATCTGTTTATACTTTATAAGGAAATCGATAATATGATCTTCCGCGTGTTGTCGCACAACATATTATCTACATTATAAAGTAAGTGGACTATTGCATCGAACATATAAATAAATTATAAGATGCAATCATTTGATCATATGATTCTCATTTCAAATTAATTGTTATAACATTGTTCAAACAAAAAGCTAGACTTTTAGTATACAATCCAACAAATTTGGAGGTAGAAACAGTCAACATGGCAGCAAATCCGGATAATCTAGCCATCCGAGAGGTTTTCAGAAATAATGGGGCTGGAAATTATGAGCTTTTAGGAGCAAGGGGAACTAACACAGCATTCGATCTTCATCCCGCTCTTATTAGCATGATAGAAAGAAACTCCTTTTCAGGAGGGTCTTTCGAGGATCCGCAGCAGCATCTGAACAAGTTTTTGGGTTATGCAAGTACTCAAAAAGACGTAGGAGAACATGAAGATGCTAGGAAGATCCTTTTGTTCAAATTCTCGCTTACTGAAAAGGCGAGGGATTGGTACGATACTATTAATGCAGCTGAGTGCACCACGTGGGAGCAATTGAAGTTAAGGTTCTTGGAGAGGTATATGCCACCTTCGAAAATGTTTAAGATGAAGCAAGATATTAACCAATTTGCTATCAGTGGAGGTGAGAAATTTCATGAAGCGTGGGATAGATTCAAGGACATGCTCAGGAAGTATCCTCAACATGGGTTATCTAAAGCCCAATATATCAGTATATTCTATAACGGATTAGACTGTGAATCAAGAGTGCTACTTGATGCTTCTTCTAATGGAGCATTGCTTACAAAGTCATCCGTTGAGGCCGAGAGATTGTTTGAAGACATATCGATGAATTCGAGGGATTGGCCTACTGATAGAGTTAGAGGTACGTATGTTCTTGGAAAGGTAGCTCAGGTTGAACAAGCAATGGTGAAAACTAAGAGAGAGGATGAAATCGTTTCGAGCTTGTCCAATATCAACAAGCTACTTGAGTCTCAACAGAAGCAGATCAGCGAGATATCCCAACGAGTGCCAATCATGCAGCAAGAGATGATGAATAATGGAACCATCCAAGACGAATTGGAGGAAGCAAATTATGCCATGGGTCAAAGTATTCAAGGAACGAGGTACCCAAATCAAGGAAACCGGAACTACCAAGGGAACTATCGAGGGAACTTTAATAATCGTGGTCCATCTGGTAGTTATCAACAGCAACCAAGGAGGCCTGAATTTTCATGGAGCAATACGAACAATGCAGTGCAACTTCCGATGGGTGTTGATCCGGGAGAAAAGGTGGAAGAAGGGAAGCCTGGTTTCGAGGATACTGTGAACTGGTACATGGCAAAGAATGATGAAAGAGTGAACCGCCTTGAGGCAAAGCTTGAGAAAAAGATTGATGATCACCACAGAGATTTGTCCACTCAAGTGAAAGATCTCACATTGTTGATGGGTACAATTGCGGAGAATGTAAACACATTGACTCAAACTGTAGGAAAAGGGAAGTTTCCATCTCAGAGTATAGAGAATCCGAAGTCGTGTAATGCCATCACACTGAGGTCGGGAACGCAGTACGAGGGACCGATGAGGCCGGAATCAAAGTTGGAATTTTCTAAGCCTCGGTTCGACCAACACGCAGAGGGTTCGACCAACTTTTCAGGTCGAACCCAGGTCGAACCTCATCGGCCAGAGCACTCTGTTTCGACACAGGAGCGGTTCGACCAACACGCAGAGGGTTCGACCAACTTTTCAAGTCGAACCCAGGTCGAACCTCATCGGCCAGAGCACTCTGTTTTGACGCAGGAACAGTTCGACCACGATCAAAAGGGTTCGACCAACTCTTCAGGTCGAACCCAGGTCGAACCGAAGGATGGAGATTATACAGTGAAGCGGTTCGACCAAAGGGGCAGTGGTTCGACCTCCAATGCTGGTCGAACCCAAGTCGAACCTCTGGAGCGGAATGAGATCAGTCTTCCAGGAGAGAGGTTCGACCAATACAGTCCTGGTTCGACCTCTCAGCCTGGTCGAACCCCAGTCGAACCTCGCCGAGATGTTTTGTTTGATGCACCTGTTGTTCGTTTTGATGTTGATGCAACTCCAGTGGTACGGAATGAGCAAAGTACAGACATAATAGCTAAGAAAAAATGGGAAAGAGCTAAGCGATTAAGAGCCGAAAAGGAGAAAGCGGAGAAGGTTGATCGTGATGAATGGGGGATTCCCAAAACAAAGATACCTCCACCGTTTCCCTACAAGCTAGTGAAGAAGGGGTTGGAAGAAAAGTTCAAGAAGTTTTCAGAGATAATGAACAAGATAAGCTTGAACATCCCTTTTTCAGAGGCAATCATGGAGATGCCATATTATTCTCGATTCCTTAAAGACATATTGATAAAGAAGCGAAGCTTAACCGGAGTGGAAACGGTAAACTTATCTGAGAATTGTAGCTCAATTATTCAAAAGAAGTTGCCACCAAAGATGAAAGATCCGGGGAGATTTACTATTCTATGTGAGATCGGGAAGGGGCCAGCACGGCGAGCTTTGTGCGATCTAGGGACACGCATTAATTTGATGCCGTTGTCCATCTTTTAGAAGCTTGGTTTGGGGGAGATGACCCCGACAACTGTTGCTCTCCAATTGGCAGATAGATCCATGACGTTTCTGAAAGGTATAGTTGAAGATGTTCTAGTAAAGGTGGAGAAGCTAGTCTTTCCTGTGGATTTCCTTGTATTAGAAATGGATGATGACAAGGATAATGTTCCTTTAATCTTGGGGAGGCCATTCCTTGCTACAGCTGGAGCTATGATAGATGTTCGGAAGGGAGAACTGAAGTTGAGAATGGACAAAGAAGAAGTACTTTTCAACTTGGACAAAGCAATGAAGATGCCAATGGAGTCCCAATGTTATAGTATTGACGTGGTGGAGGAGATTGTGAAGGAGGATATGTCTCTGATCTTGTCAAATGATCCTCTTGAGACATGTTTGATGGAGTCTCTTACTTATCCCACTACGGAGCTTGACGGACTTTCTAACGAGGTATGTATTGAATTTCTTGAAAACTTACTTGCTTTGGGTGATGACAGGTTTGTTTTGGAAAGAAATAAAGTGGAAGAAGTCAAATGGACCAGGAAGTACTTGCCTTTTGATAATGAAAACACTCCAGTGGAGAAAAGAAAAGAGGAGTTGAAACCATTGCCGGACCACTTAAAGTATGCTTTTCTTGGAGATAATGCACAATATCCTGTAATTGTATCTTCTTCCCTTAATGATGATCAACTTGAGGAGTTATTAGATGTCTTGAGGAAGTACAAGTCTGCAATAGGGTGGTCACTTGATGATTTGAAAGGTATTAGTCCTTCGTATTGTATGCATCGGATTAAGTTGTTGGATGAAGCCAAGGCTAGTGTTCAGAATTAGCGTAGGGTGAATCCCGCAATTCAAGAGGTGATAAGGAAGCAAATTCTTACGTGGTTGGATGCTGGAATTATATATCCTATTAGTGATAGTCCCCATGTGAGTCCATTGCATGTAGTTGCTAAGAAGGGGGGCATGACTGTAGTGAAAGCTGAGGATGGAGAAGCTATAGCCACGAGAATTCCTACGGGATGGCGTACATGTGTGGATTACAGGAAATTAAATGAGAACACGTGTAAGGACCATTTCCCTCTTCCGTTTATGGATCAAATGTTTGATCGTCTTGCAGGGTATGAGTTTTATTATTTCTTGGATGGATACTCGGGGTATAATCAAATCATGATTGCTCCCGAGGATCAAGAAAATACCACTTTTACTTGCCCCTACGGGACTTTTGCTTTTAGAAAGATGCCGTTTAGATTGTGTAATGCGCCTGCTACTTTTCAGAGATGCATGATGGCGATTTTTGATGGTTTGATAGAGAAGATCATGGAAGTATTCATGGATGATTTTTCAGTCTTTGGTTCTTCTTTTGATATGTGTTTGTCTAACCTTGCTGTTGTTTTGAAGAGGTGTCAAGAAACTAATCTTGCCTTGAATTGGGAGAAGTGCCATTTCATGGTGAAGGATGGGATTGTTCTTGGGCATCATGTTTCCGCCAAGGGATTACAGGTAGACCATGCTAGTGGTGGCAATTGAGAAGCTTCCACCACCGACCAATGAAAGAGGAGTGCGGTCCTTCCTTGGACACGCCGGTTTTTACAGGAGATTCATTAAAGACTTCTCAAAATACTCTAAGCCCTTATCTCATTTACTTGAAAAGGATATTCCTTTTATGTTTAATGATGAGTGTCTAACAGCTTTTCAAGTTTTGAAGGAGGCGCTTATTACTGCCCCTATCTTGATCACACCGGACTGGACTCAACCGTTTGTACTTATGTGTGATGCAAGTGATGTAGCATTGGGTGTGGTGCTTGGGCAGCTAAGGGAGAAGAAGTTCTGCACCATTTACTACGCGAGTAAGACTTTCGATGCGGCACAGAAGAATTACACGGTGACTGAAAAGGAGTTTTTGGCTGTTGTGTATGCATTCGATAAGTTTCGTCAGTATTTGGTTGGCATGAAGACGATTGTGTATACGGATCACTCAGCGATTCGTTATTTGATGGAGAAGAAGGAGACGAAGCCTAGGATCATAAGATAGATTCTACTACTGCAGGAGTTTGACTTGGAGATTCGGGATAAGAAAGGAACAGAAAATGTGTTGGCAGATCACTTGTCAAGGTTGGAGACTAGGGAGCATTGTGATAATTCTTTCGAGTATATTGAAGAGATGTTCCCTGATGAGAAGATCATGGCTGTGGCTGTTGAAGGTACCGAGCGAGCATGTGTGGTTGCAGCGCAAGGTATGGATCCATGGTACGCGGATTATGTAAATTACATTGTCATTGGTGAAATTCCAAGGGATCTCAACCGATATCAACTTGCGAAATTTCGTAGGGAAGTTGAGACATTTATATGGTATGATCCTTTTGTTTATAAGATTTGTACAGATTCTATTGTCCGAAGATGTGTACCCGAGATGGAAATGGAAAGTGTGCTGGAGTTCTGCCATGCACAACCTAATGGGGGGCATTTCGGAGCGCAAAAGACTGCAGCTAAGGTACTTCAATCCGCTCTTTATTGGCCTACTTTGTTTAAAGATAGTGAGAGCTATGTGGCGTCTTGCGATAGATGTCAGCGCATGGGTAATATAGGTAGGAGAGATGAGATGCCATTGCAGCCTAGCATAGTCGTGGAGATATTTGATGTATGGGGATCGATTTTATGGGGCCTTTTCCCCCATCGAATGGGTTTTTCTACATTCTTCTTGCGGTGGATTATGTTTCGAAGTGGGTGGAAGCAATTCCTACTCGTGTTAATGATTCGAAAGTTGTTTTATCTTTCCTAAAGAAATATATTTTTGCCCGTTATGGAGTTCCGAGAGCATTAGTTAGTGATGGAGGTTCCCACTTCGTCAATAAATTTCTGGAGAAGGTGCTTAAGAATTATGGTGTTAAGCATAGGGTTACTACACACTATCATCCACAAGCGAATGGGCAGGCAGAGGTCTCAAACCGTCAAGTAAAGCAGATTCTGGAGAAAGTGGTAGAAACTAATAGAAAGGATTGGGCTATGAAGCTTGATGATGTGTTATGGGGGTTCCGGACCGCTTACAAGATGGTGTTAGATATGTCACCGTATCAAATTATCTATGGGAAGCCGTGCCACTTACCTGTAGAAATTCAACACAAAGCATTTTGGGCTTTGTGTCGCTTGAACTTGACCCTTAAGGATGTAAAAGAGTTGAGGATAACTCACATGAATCAATTGGATGAGTTTAGGAGTCGTGCTTTCAAGAATTCGGAGATTTATAAGGAAAGAATGAAGAGGTGGCATGATTCTAAAATTTCATACAAGGAGTTCAAGCAAGGAGATGAGGTACTACTTTTTAACTCTCGTTTGAACCTTTTTGCAGGCAAGTTGAAGTCTAAGTGGACGGGACCGTTCATGATTCATCGAGCCTTAGGAGGGGGGAGTTATGAGCTTATTGACAAAGATGGAGACGTTATCATGGCGAATGGGCATCGATTGAAGCATTATAGGTCGCCGGATGATGCGTGTGTCATTTTTGATGATACCTTGTTCTGATTTGGTACCGTCGTGACTCTACGACGTTAAACATGAGCGCTTGTTGAGAGCTTACTCTTCCGTTTTATTGCTTTATTTCTTTTGTGTGAGTAAGAAATTTTTATATTTAAGATGCTTACTAATCGGCAATTACATCTCTTTTCAAACTTAGTTTCCACTTACGTTTTTACTAAGTTTGGGGGGGTGTGATGTTATCACCTCATTGAAGCATTAAGAGTATAATCTTTTCTTTGTATTGTTTGTTAGGGGAGTTGGTTTTTGCGGCCATATTGAAATTTTAATCGATTTTGATGTGACGATTTTTTTACAACTTGCCTAATGTTCAGTGGTTTTTGGTTGTGTTTTCTTTTACGAAGATACTCATGAATGATATTATGTGGAACAATTTCTGAAGTTGTGCTCTAGATTGTACCTAATGAAGTTGTGTTGAAGCTTGAAGTACGTAGTGCATGAAGAACACTCAGTTTTGGAAATCAGGAGGAAGGTTCGACCAAGTCTAGGAGTGGTTCGACCAGAGCCAGAGGTCGAACAAAAGCAGAGGAAGTCGACCGGCATTGAAAGTTGTCCAGAGAGGAGGTTCGACCAATTCAAGAAAGGTTCGACCTGATCAGGTGGTCGAACCTATGGTCGAATCTGTCAGTCGGAAGCACTCTGTTTTCCAGAAGAGGGGTGCGACCAATTCAAGAAAGGTTCGACCTGTTTAGCAAGTCGAACCCCTGGTCGAACCAAGAAGATCATTTGTCCAGAAGAGAGGTTCGACCTCGCCATCCATGGTTCGACCAGTTCAGGTGGTCGAACCCGAGGTCGAACCAAGCCAGGTACGCGATTTAAGTTCGATTTTTCAGAGGGGTTCGATCACTTTTTCGAAACACCAAACCTCGAACCCTCTTCGAACCTCTACACCCTTGCACAAATTCTTCAATTACACTTGATTTCACACCGATTACACAACATTACACCTTGAATTATCGATTCGGTCGCGGATTTGGGCGGATTTCGTCGCGAGTTAGGGCTGAAATCGCGTTTTTTGGTTGTTTTGTGTTCTCGATCGGTTGTTCACCATGGGCAAGTCACAAGGTATGTGTTTTTCCAACTCAATTACTCTAGGATTGAAGGTTTAGGTAAGAAATTTGATGTGAATGAGAGGATTGATGTTGAGTATGGTTGAATTTCATGGTGAATGTTGATATTTTGATTGGTTTCATATGAATTCTTGTTTCTTGGTTTGTGGTTGATTGATTATTGATAGAACTTGGATTTTTATGTGGATTGATCAAGGATATAGAACATACCATAGAATGAGCATGTTGATTTGGTTTGAAATTGATGAAATTGAAGTAGTTCATTGAGGGAAACATGTTGAATTTTTGATTGAATTGCTTGAATTGCTTAATGCATGCTTGTTGGTTATGTTTTGATGATTAAAGAAGGTGTAATTGAAGATGTTTTGAGAATGTTGAATAAGCAAGTGGTGTTGAGATGATAGTTTGTATGAATATGCATTGATGCTTGAAGTCTTAAGTAGAGTATGTGATGTGCTAGTACAATACTTGCTTTCTTGTCTTGTTGGTTGGATTGAAGTATTTGTTTTCAGGAAAGGGACAAGTATCAAGTAAAGGAAAAGGAAAGGCAGAGGAGGAGAGATCAAAGAAGAGGCATGACAGGCCTTCAAATTTGGACAAAGTGACAAGAAAACTGAGGCTACAAGACCGTTTACCTGATAACTTCAAGATTAGGATGCAAGGTTGGGATGAGATTAAAGAGAAGTGGGAAGAAGTTTCAGACAAGATAGCTCGCACTCGATACCAAGATGATGAAGCGATGAGGATAATGAGAATAGGGGATGATATATTTTGGATGTTTGATCAAGTAGGGATCCGAAGATTCATGGAGTTGAAGAGGCCGACGTACTTCCATGTTACAGCGGAAGTAGTTTGCTCGTTTGAGATGGAGAAGGACCCGCTTGGATACCCCTATCAGTGTACGTTTCAGCTTGGTGGAGTGAGTAGGAAATGGACGTCTGAGGATTTCAACGAGCTGTTTGAGACGCCTTTGGAGATCCCTCGTTTAGAAAATGCTGCATTCAGTGTAAAGCGGTTTTGGAGGGAGATCACTGGGGAGATTTGTGATTATAAGACCAGACAGGCTCGTGCTTCCGCAATAAAGAACCCTGTCTTAAGGTACATGGACCGCGTCCTGAGCAACACGTTGTTCGCCCGCTCGGAGGGGAGTGTTGTGTCTAGAGGAGAGCTATATGCCCTGTGGTGTATACTGAATGGAGTGAAGTTCAACGTTGGAGCTTATTTTATTGCGCAGCTGAATCGATTCAAGACCATTGGTTTTCAAAAGGTGAATATTGGAGGGTTATTGACGATTATGGCTGAGCATTATAACTTGGACCTCACCGGCATTACACCAGTAGAAAGAGAACCCGATTTGATTATGAGCACGTGCGCGAAGGGAGGGTTTGCCCATTTTAGAAATGGAGATTGGTTTTTCACGAGAGGTCTCAAGCCTTTCGAATTTATGTTCCCCTTCGACGTGAGCAACTTGACAACTATTCGGGAAGCAAGGAATAAGCTAATGAATTCTCTTGGACACACCGCTTTATCCGTGGCAGTGAAGTCGGGTGGTGATTGGAGAGCGGTAGCACAGATGTGTGCTGAGGGGAGGATGGCTGAGTTACAGCAGATCGTTGATCGAGGAGAGTTCCGTCCACCTCAGCCACAGCAGTCTGAAGAGGAGGATCAGGTAGATGAGCAGCCGGAGATGGAGATTCCGGAAGGAGAGCAGCATGATGCGCCTCAGCATGCTCCGGGACCGCAGCAGCGGCGAGCAGTTCCAGGTACTCGGGAGCAGCTTCGCTTGATTCATGAGCAGCTGATCGCGGTGGTAGCTGCACAACAAGAGACGAACAGGCAACTCGCGCTCGCTAACGCCAACTACGCCACGCTGAACGAAAGGTACTTTGCCTTGGATGAGCGTGTTGGTAGAGTGAGTAGTCGAGTGGATATGATGGATAAGCACATTACCAGTCTTTGTCGAGCTGTGGAAAATAGAATGGATGAGGATGACGATGATGATGAGGATGATGATGCTCCTAGGGAGTAGTTTCAGGTTTTCTTTTGGCTTCTCCGATTCATCTTATCTCCCATTCTTCTTTTTATTTTTACAGATTGGGGTGTGATTAATGTGTGAGTGGCATGTACTTGATATAGTTGATCTTGTATCGTTGCTCTGTATATGGGTTATTGATTCTGTGCATTCATATGTTTACGTGTTTATTTTCATTTGGAAAGAGCATGAATAATTTGTTAAGTATATGGAATTCATGAGGAATTGATTTTGATTATGTGCTATGAGGAGTATTAGGAATTGATTACCTATGTGAGGATTTGAGCCTTTATCATGATTAATCATGATAGTTTATTCTTGAGAGAATCATTCGTATGAACGTATTCTAGAACTTGGCTTGGAGTCTTGTGTGAAACTTACAATTGATGAAATATTAGGATATGATCTTAGGCCATTTTTGATTAATTGAGTCACTTAGCCAAATTTTACCTTTCCTAATGATTTTATAAATCTTTGGTAGCCCTGTTTGAGCCTTTTAAAAGCTTTTTCTTTGGCAAGTCAAATATAAGAGCCTTAATTACCTTATTTGAGCTTTGAAAATACCCTATTCATTGGTAGAGAGAATAAGGTGAATAAGTGTGGAAGAAACAAAGGGAAGATGGAATGAGGTTCAGTAAGAAAAGTGCATGGTTAAATCTTGTTAGGGATAGTGCCTGAAATTGGTACCCCGAATTGCTAATACATGGGGCTTGAAGTTTTTAAGAAACAGCCGAACGATGTTCGAGAAGGGTAGTGCCTATAACTGGTACCCGAGCAATTAAAATAAGAATGATGTTGATGCAAGGAAGAGAAGGAAAATTGATAATTGCAAGTGCAAGAGAAGAATTGGAGGAGAATATGAAGTCGAATGAGAAATCAAGAACCTCCAAGGTAACTCTCTACTAGTGTATTAAGTTACTATGACCAAATTTTCCTACCCTTTCCAAAGAGCCAACATTACAACCTAGAAACAAGTCCTTTGTGATCCTAGTATTAATCTAATGTGAGTTGATTTTTGAGACCTTTGCCAAGCTTATGGTTACGCGTGAATATGAATTGATATGAGTGTTTATACTAGCCTATAGTGCCTCACGCACGAGCGAAAGAGAGTAAAGACTTATCTTGTCAGTGAGATTACTTAGTACTCCGAATGGTGTGTGATTGGATTGATTTTACATGAGTGACATATTTGATGCAAGAAATTCTTGTTTGATTCAATGAAGTGGCATGTGTAATATGTGTTGTACTTGATCTTGTTGAATTATACACGACTCCTGTGGTTTAAATTGGTTGCCTCGGGACGAGCAACATGTAAGTTTGGGGGTTTGATGAGTGTGTAAATTCACAAGTTTGGCGCTATGTTTTGTGCTAGTTTTGGAGAGTTTTGATATGGAAATAGGTGAAAAACCTATATATATTGTGAATTAGCATGAATAAGGTGTTAGTGGAGCTATTTGAGTGTTTTCTTAGCAAAAACGAAGTGAAAGAGCCAAGAATCAAAGAGACGGAGTCAAAGCCACGCGAACCGCCCAAGAAGTAGGTGGGTTCGACCTGGCTGGAGGAGGGTTCGGCCTCTCCAGCAGGTCGAACCAACGTTGCTGGACGTACAGAGATTGATTCGACCACGACTTGGCTGGTTCGACCTGGCCATCAGGTCGAACCATGGTCGAACCAATTTGTAAGAAGGAGGATTCGACCACGACATTTGGGTTCGACTTGCCAGTTGGTCGAATCGGGAGCGGGAGTTGTCCAGTGCTGAGGTTCGAGCTGGGGTTCGACCAAGGCCTAAGTGGTTCGACCTGTCTAGAAGGTCGAACCTGTGCAGAATTCTTCCAGTAGCGGGGTTCGACCTGGGGTTCGACCTGTGGCTAGGGGTTCGACCTGCTTGACGTGGTCGAACCTGTGTACGAGAACTTACCTTATCCGGATTTTCGAGGCCGAAATGCGTGAGATCACTTAGAAAGCCCATTCGAAGCCCTAGAGACGTGATTACAAGTATAAAAGGAGGCTCATACAGAGAATAAAGAGAGCTTTTGATCGTCAATCGTAGGAGAGACAAGAGTAGAGGTGGTGATCCATCCGGAGGGCTGTAACAGAGGTTCACTGAAGGTTCAAGTAAGAATGATCAATCTAACCATGATTGTTCCTAGATCAATCATGGGCTAGAACCACCTTGGTAGTTCTAGGGTTATGAAAGTTTCATGATGTAATTCGTGTTTCATGTGTAAAACTCCGTACAACACTACTTGTGGTTTGTTTTATATAAGATTGCATATTTAATCCATACTCATAGTCATTTTGCGCATCAATGATCGTTGTGTAGAGTCTGAATACATAACATGGTTATTGATTGAGTGCGTTCACTACTGAGCAGGGTTTATTGTTATAATTCTAAGTGAAGGGATTCCGAAGTATTATTAGAACTGTCCTATATGAATATTCATGAATTGAATTGAATTCGGGTTGATGAATAGGATGAAGAGTATAACTTTATAGTACCTAAAAAGGGAGATCAAATCGGGTTAGATTCTAGACGTAGAAGATAATTGATTATGATAGTACCTAGAAAGGGGGGTGAAGCATATCTCTTGCTCCGATGTTATTCACACGTGTCAAGCGCATATTTACTTGTGTCTATAAAGTAAACTTGCATGGTCTAGTGATGCATCCACAAATCACAGGGCAGAGTCAGACACCATCACATGAAAATACGAATTGCTAGAGAAACTGGATGACCCGACGAACTACCTATCATTCTTATTGATCACAACTCACTTTTCTCTACTCTTGTTATTTCTTTTGTTATTTCGATTAGAAGTTATTATCCATTAAACCTTTACAATTACCAACATAGTCTAAAATATACTAGAAGATAACAAAATTGATATTTATCCGTCCCGTGGGTTCGATATTGTAACTTGGTCATCTTCGCGACTACAATTGATATCCTTATACTTGAGGATTAATTTGTGTGTTGAGAAAACCCTCATCAGTCCATATTCCACAAGGTAGAGTCGGACATCGACACATGGAAGGGAAGTTAATGAGTAAAACTGGATTATCCTAGAGCTATCTATTCTCCTACTTGATCCACTTTCGTATTCTTTGAGTGGTACTTTATTTTATTTGTTATTTTAATTATTTGTTTATTAGTTTAATAATTCTAAACCTCCAACTTAATTGTCAAATTGTCTTAATTAATTTAGTAAATAATTAAATTGATAATACGCCGTCCTTTGGGTTCGATATTCACTTGGTCGCTTGCTAAGCTGCAATTGATATCCTTAATACTTGGGGATTAATTTTGCGTGCAAAGAAAACGTGCATCAAGTTCCCTTAACGTGATGGCTTTATCTTCCAATTTTTGTGTCAATTGATTCACGTTCGCGGTCATCTGCCCCATAATCAAAGTAAGCTCCTTCAACTGTTTAGACAAATCTGCATGATCAACATTCATTCTAGCTTCGATGTGGTCAACCCTTGCATCGTTCTCAGCCATGTATCGATTGAAGGTATCTTCATCACTCTTCACTTCGTGCCGCTTCATACTAGTCCCCCTTAGTATCAACTCTGTAATCTGCCTCTGTTGGAACTCTAGTAGCTTGTTGATGTTAGCTAGACTAGAGACGATCTCATCATCCCTATTCGGCTTCACTTGATATTCAACCTGCGCCACCTTGCCAAGTACATATGATCCTCTATCTCTCTCTATTGGCCAGTCACGTGAATTCATAGAGATGTCTTTGTAATCTGTTGGATCAAGGGTCTCTTTTTAAACTTAGTACTGCAGATTTTTACACTTCAAGGCTCTCTAGCTTCATGCTCTTCTAATTTTCTTTTCTCTCCTTTTCTTCAAGCTCAACATACTTGTTCTTTTCTTCAAGCACATCCTTTTTTTTCCCGAGGTACCAGTTTCGGGCACTACCTCTAACATCTTGGGGTACCAGTTTCGGGCACTACCTCTAACATCTTGGGGTACCAGTTTCGGGCACTACCCCTAAGCAACTAGAAATAATAAAATCAATAATAACAGCCGTCCCCAGCAACGGCGCCAAGAACTTGATGCGCGTTTTCTTTGCACGCAAAATTAATCCCCAAGTATTAAGGATATCAATTGCAGCTTAAGCAAGCGACCAAGTGAATATCGAACCCAAAGGATGGCGTATTATCAATTTAATTATTATCTAAATTAATTAAGACAAGTTGACAATTAAGTTGAGGTTTAGGATGATTAAACTAATAAACAAGTAATTAAAATAACAAATAAAATAAATATCACTTGAAAAATACGAAAGTGGATCAAGTAGGAGAATAGGTAGCTCTAGGATAATCTAGTTTTACTCATTAACTTTCCTTCCATGTATCAATGTCCGACTCTGCCTTGTGGAATATGGACGCATCACTAAACCATGCATATCTACTCTATAGACACAAGTAAACATGCGTGTAACACGTGTGAATAACCTCGGAGCAAGAGATATAATTTCACCCCCCTTTCTAGGTACTATCAGTATCAATTATTTTTTCCTAGGATTGGTACTCTAACCCGATATGATCTCCCTTTATAGGTACTATAAAATTACCCTCTTTATCATACTTAATAACCCGAATTCAATTCAATTAATAAGTATTCATATATGATAGTTCTAATGAAGCTTCGGAGTCCCCTCACTTAGAATCATAACATGGAATCCTGCTCAGCAGTGAACGCACTCAATCAATAACCAAGATATATATTCAGACTCTACATAACAGTTAATGATGCACAAAACGACCGTGAGTATGGATTAAGAAAGCACAATCATATATAAAATAAATTCACAAGTAGTGTTGTACGGAGTGTACACATAGAAGTTCAATTAATTCGTAAAACCTTCACAACCCTAGTTCTACCAAAAAGGCTCTAGCCTATGATGTTGTAGGAAACACACATGGGTGTTGGATAGATCTTACCCGGATGTCCGGAAAATACAAGATAAATTAGGAAATGAATAAACCCTAGATGTGGCGTCATCGCGTCCTTCTCGCTCTTGAATCCTCCTCTTGGTTCTCCTCTTGATTCCACAAACGAATCTTCAAAGTGATGGATGGATGGAGGAAAGGATGTGGTAGGGGGGTGATCTCCCCTTGTGGGGTGTTGTATGTTATGTTGTTTTCCCCCTTGATTGGACGTCTTTCTTGACTGCATGAGCCTCCTTTTATACTTGTAATCACGTCTCTAGGGCTTGGAATGGGCTTTTCAAGTGATCACACACGTTAAGGCCTCGAAAATATGGATTTGGTAAGTTCCCGAAGTGCGGTTCGATCTCCCAAACAGGTCGAACCAACCCCTACAGGTCGAACCAAATATGTCGTGGTCGAACCAGCAATTTTTCCGTTGGGTTCGACCTCGGTTCGACCTGAAGCAGGTCGAATCGATTTGCGCAGGCTCACCGTTTCGCATATAACTTTCACATCCGACCTCCAAATTGAGTGATTTTTGTGCTCACGTGATCCTCTCTTCCTGGGATTTCTATCAATATAAAGAACTTATAATAACTCCAAGAATTGAATATGTAACAGGCCATGCAATTCTGTTCGCACAGCTCGCGCGGCGTCACCACTTTGCTCATAACTTCCTCGTTCGGACTTCAATGATGGTGTTCTTTATGCCAAAACGACCCTCTCTTCAGTGGCTTTCCAACCATATATCACAAATCCAATTCATAACTCCACATCAATATAGAATAATTACACAAGTTCGACGTGCGTTTATCAGCATTCTTGCACAAATTGCACCTTTTCTCAAACTTGGCTCTTTTGATCCTTTTTCCACCTAAAATACAATAAAACACCTCAAGTGCACATAATTCTCACATATATCGAATATAAGACATTTGTGCTCATATAAAACTACAATATCAATCAAAAATGTGTTAAATTGGATATTAAAACACGCTTATTTTCACTCTCATCAAACCCCCAAACTTGCCCGTTGCTCGTCCCGAGGCAACAAAATAAAAATAAAGTGTGAGAGAGAGTAAGAAAATTAGTGGGGAAACAAGGACTATGATCAATACCCCATTCAAAATACAATTGTCCTCAACTTAGGTCATGCAACTCTCATTATATGTAATAATCAATTCATAGCATACAAGTTAAGACAATCACCACCAATTTAAATGCTCCATTGACATGTTCTCACGGGAAGTATATATATAATCTCTCACTCAAGTGTAAAAGATGTATACTTATGGGTTAAGGTGTTTACGCTCAGATTCAATTCAAGTGCATGCGTAACCATAAGCTTGCCAAACGTCTCAAACTTTCTACCACTAAAATTATGATTCGACAATGGAATCAAAAAGGACTTTTCTTTTGGATGTAATGTTGGCTCTTTGATAAGGGTAGGAAACATATGGATAAAGTGACTCAATTAGTAGAGAATTAAAATCGGAGACCTTTGTACTGCAGATTTTTACACTTCAAGGCTCTCCAGCTTCATGCTCTTCTAATTTTCTTTTCTCTCCTTTTCTTCAAGCTCAACGTACTTGTTCTTTTCTTTAAGCACATCCTTTTTTTTCTCGAGGTACCAGTTTCGGGCACTACCTCTAACATCTTGGGGTACTAGTTTCGGGCACTACCCCTAAGCAACTTATTTTTAAGCTCATATTTTTGTTTTTGCTCTTAACAAAGACAAGTATTGAGTATGGTGCATTCATGTGGTCAGGCTCTGATACCATGTTAATTGACCACCTTATCTTAAAAGCTTAAGATGATAGAGAGGTAAATCATTTAATACTTAATCAAATCACTCTAACAACTACTCTCGAAAATAAAAAATAATTGAGTTGTCAGTAATTCATTTAATTAGTTTGCTTTGAATATCTTAAACACGGGTAGATAAACGGGCTTATAATAAGAAGAAGCTCGCAACATAATTTGATATTAGACTTTAGATTGATAGTGCAGTAATAATTTTTTTTAGTGATTGAATTATTATTATTGGGCTTAAGTTATAAATTTTGAGCTAAATTTAGATTTTCAAGCCCAATAGGATATCAAACCCTAATTTATTCTCCTAGTTTGTGTTGTAGCCTATAAATAAGTCATCTTAGAAACCTCCAATAAAGAAACACACGATATTTTTAAGAAAAAGTGAAGAGAGTGAAATAATTCTTGCAACACTTAAAATTTCGAAACCCTAATTTCGAGATGGAAACCAGTGACCGAAATTATTTGGAGGATACTGTGGATTGAGATTGTTTAGAAATCCTCACGCACACGATGTCTAGATGAGGCATAGAAGTACAACCAAAGATCAAGAGATTGTTCTTCATATTTTTAGATTACCTTCTCCATGAGTCCACGGTGAAAGGTAATACTTTCAGTCATTTCCATTGCGTTAGATATGCTTGAATTCTGAACGAGTTATATAGGTCATACAATCTGATCGCCATCATAACATACACCAGTTTTGAAATAGCTGGTCCATTCATTTTTTCAATTTTCAAATCATGTCGGGTCCGCGGGGTTGTGTAAGTGTGTTTACGTCAATGATGTTGTCCTAAAAGTGGCAATATTTTGTACAACATCGACTCTTATCAGAATATTAAACTTGAATACGAGATTGCAAATTTGTACAGTGGAAGACTTAACACACAGAATTACTCAATCTTTCTACAAACTTATAAATAAGTTTGTAGCGGCCTCATGGAAAAAATATCACTATACTTGGAAAAAGTGATTACCAAATCAGATTCATAGTGATAGAAACATTTCTTCCACTCTTCGAATACACACACAGATATAAATCCTAAACAAACTCCCAAATGGCAAAGACTAGATTGTTAGATCTAGATCCTACTTTAAGTATGCACTTCCACTGCCTGTGAACAGTACAAACAAAATGTACTAGATAATACCATACATGTGATGCAGAACGAGATGTTACAACACTAGTGAAAACACTACAAAAGGAACTTAGTCGAATAAACTCTAAATCCGGTGACTCCCTATGTAGGAACTCTCCAAGTTTTTTCGCGCGCCAGGAATGAAGTCTGACCATAATTCAACACGTGTATTTCATGGTGACTTATTTCTCTTAGGCCCAAAAGTCTATTATCCCAGCCCAGCCCATTCAACTCTATCGGCTGTACGTGAAAGAAAAAGAAGCAAAATTAGGATTTCTTACTTTCTAAAAATCAAATCAACACCTTCATTGTCCATTAAGAAAAGGATCTTCCCCTCATATCAACTCCCTAAACTAACTCCTTAAAATAAGGGAGGTTTGACTCAAGTCCTGCAGAAGAATATCTAATTACAACCATTATATATACAAAATAGCAGCTTTATTCTATTTTCTTCCCACTAATAATATTCGTTTCACGGCTGCAATCAAGAGAGAAAAGGTAATAGTTCTCTTTTCTTTTTGTTTCTTCTTTTCCTCTTCTTTCCTTTTTCTTTCTGCTCTCATCGTAGAAAACCCAAATCCCTTTTTCTTTTCTGCTTCTATCGTTGAACCCTAACCCTAATCCCGTATGTTTGCAACTTTTATATTTCTTGTAGAATAAATGTTATGATCGAAGTACCACACGTTAGTAACGATTAGTCATGTGTTTATAGGTTTCAAAGAAGAGTTGGATCGTGATGTGTAGTACTCAAACTTAAGGCTTTCACGCGATAAAGGTGGGGATTTTCTCATCTTATATGTGTTAATTACTTCATATGTGATAGTTTATATTAGTTGATATATTATAATCATGTTGTGATTGATGAGAGTGAAAATAAGTGTGTTTTAGTGTCCAATATAACACCTTTTTGATGAGTATTGTTGTTATATATTAGCACAAGTGTCTTATATTTATTAAATTTGAGAAAAAGGTGCATTTGAGGTGTTTTATTGTGTTTTAGGTGGAAAAAGGGATCAAAAGAGCCAAGTTTGAGAAAAGGTGCAATTTGTGCAAGGATGCTCTGAAACGCACATCCAATTATGTAATTATTTTATATTTGTATGGAGCTCTAAACTAGATGTGTGATACATGGATGGAAAGCTACATAAGAGAGGGTCATTTTGGCATAAAGAACACTTCAATCTGATTCTGAACGAGAAAGTTATGATCAAAATCGTGAAGTCGCGCAACTGCCAGCGAGAATTTCCGAGAAATTTCCGAATTTGTACGTGTTTTTACACCCCTAGTATGTCATTGCGTGAATTTTCATGTTTTCCAAGAAAAATGTCATCCAAGGTCCATAAGGAGAGCTTACAAGTATAAAAGGGATGTAGATCATATTATTAATCATTATTGAGGGAGAGAAGAGCCACAAATCCATACTACACCCCACAAGGGGGGATCACCCTCCAACCATCATCCACATCCTTTCCTTCATCCATCCATCACTTTGAAGATTCGTCTGTGGAATCAAGAGGAGAACCAAGAGGATTTGAAGAGACGGAAGAGAGAAGGAAGGAGACTTCTATATCAAGTCTACTTTCTAATTTTCCGGACATATCTATCCAACCCCCATGATTGTTCTTTGCAACATCATGGGCTAGAGCCTTTTTGGTAGAACTAGGGTTGTGAAGGTTTTTACAAATTAATTGAACATTCGTGTGTAAACTCTGTACAACACTACTTGTGGATTGATTTTATATATGATTGTGCTTTCTTAATCCATATTCACGGTCGTTTTGTGCATCTTCAATTGGTATATAGAGTCTGAATATATATCTTGGTTGTAGATTGAGTGCGTTCATCGCTGAACAGGATTCCATGTTATGATTCTAAGTGAGAGGACTTTGAAGCTTTATTAGAACTATCATATATGAATACTTATTAATTAAATTGAATTCAGGTTATTAAGTAGGATACATAGGATAATTTTATAGTACCTATAAAGGGAGATCATATCGGGTTAGAGTATCAATTGGCCAGGGAAATAATTGATACTGATAGTAACTAGAAAGGGGGGTGGAATTATATCTCTTTCTCCGAGGTTATTCACACGTGTTACACACATGTTTACTTGTGTTTATAGAGTAGATATGCATGGTTTAATGATGCGTCTATATTCCATAAGGCAGAGTCGGACATCAACACACGGAAGGGAAATTAATGAGTGAAACTGAATTTTCCTAGAGCTACCTATTCTCCTACTTGATTCACTTTCGTATTCTTTTAAGTGCTTTTATTTTAATTATTATTTTAATTAATTATTTCGTAGATTATAATTAAATTTTATAAACTTAATTGCCTTTTGTCTTAATTAATTTAGTAAATAATTAAATTGATAATACGCCGTCCTTTGGGTTCGATATTCACTTGGTTGCTATCGGTCCCTCATACTGCGTTCCAGACCTCAACGTGATGGCTTTACACTCTTTTGGGTTCGTTATACCTCTAGAAGGGAACATTCCTTTCTCCATAGTTTGTGTCAATTTATTCACATTCCCGGCCATCTGTCCCATCATCAAAGTAAGGTCCTTCATCTGCTTAGATATACCCTCATGATTTACATTAATTTTTGCCTCTAGCTTAGCCTCTAGACGATCAACCCTTACATCATTCTTAGCCATGTATTGATTGAAGGTATCTTCAACACTCTTCACTTTGTGCTGCTTCATACTAGGCCTCCTTTGTGTCAACTCTGTAACTTGCCTTTGCTGGGATTCTATTAGCTTGTTGATGTTAGCTAAACTAGAGACTATTTCATCATCCATATTCGGCTTCTCCACTTGATATTCAACCTGCGCTACCTTTCCAAGTACATATGATCCTCTATCTCTCTTCGTAGGCCAGTCACATGAATTCATAGAGATGTGTTCAAATAACTTCTCTACTTCAAGTGTTGTCTTATATAGCAACGCTCCTCCTGATGATGCATCAATAAAAATACGCGACTCACAATCCAATCCATAGTAGAAGATACTTATGTATTCAGCCCTAGACATCCCATGTTGTGGACACCTCCTGAGCATGTCTTTAAACCTATCCCATGCCTCATAAAATTTCTCACCCTGATTCATAACAAATTGGATAATCTATTGCTTCATTCTTAAGATACTTGAGGGTAGCATGTATCTATCTAAATACTTCTGCTGCAGTTGGTCCCATGTAGTGCAATCTATAGCATCAAGAGTCTCATACCATGCTTCTGCTTTATCAATTAATAAAAACTTGAAAAGGGCGATCCGCCTAGCATGATCATTAGCTCCAGCACCCTTTTAAGTATTTTCATAACTAATAAATCTTTTAAGATGCTGATATGGATCTTCAAAACAACCTCCAGAAAAGGGATTCTTCTCTACCATGTTAATAAGAGCAGGATGTATCTCAAAATCATCATGTTCCCCTCTTGCTCCTATCAACCCCATGTTGCCAATTCCATAGTTCGTGAAAATTTCACGTATGACAACATTATTCAGATTATGCCTTACTCCGGTCATGTTTAGCTTAATGTGTTACTCCTTCTTTTTCTTCCTCTCATTTTTCTAGTGCACAAGTACCTCAGAAAAATTTAAGGTTAGATAGAATTAAATAATCACAAATAGAAGTCTTAATAAACTAGAAATAATAAATTAATAATAACAGCCGTCCCTGGCAACGGCGCCAATAACTTGATGCGTATTTTTTTTGCACGCAAAACTAATCCCCAAGTATTAAGGATATCAGTTGCAGCTTAAGCAAGCGACCAAGTGAATATCGAACACAAACGACGACGTATTATCAATTTAATTATTTACTAAATTAATTAAGACAAAAGGCAATTAAGTTTATGAAATTTAATTATAATCTATGAAATAATTAATTAAAATAACAATTAAAATAAAAGCACTTAGAAGAATACGAAAATGAATCAAGTAAGAGAATAGGTAGCTCTAGGGAAATCCAGTTTCACTCATTAATTTCCCTTCCGTGTTTTGATGTCCGACTCTGCCTTGTGAAATATGGACGCATCACTAAACCATGCATATCTACTCTATAGACACAAGTAAACATGCGTGTAATACGTGTGAATAACCTCGGAGCAAGAGATATAATTCCACCCTCTTTCTAGTTACTATCAGTATCAATTATTTCCCTGGCCAATTGGTACTCTAACCCGATATGATATCCCTTTATAGGTACTATAAAATTATCCTCTTTATCCTACTTAATAACATGAATTCAATTCAATTAATAAGTATTTATATATGATAGTTCTAATGAAGCTTCAGAGTCCTCTCACTTAGAATCATAACATGAAATCCTGTTCAGCGGTGAACGCACTCAATCTACAACCAAGATATATATTCAGACTCTATATACCAATTGAAGATGAACA
The DNA here is from genome assembly GCA_023678885.1 of Pogostemon cablin. NCBI lineage: Eukaryota > Viridiplantae > Streptophyta > Magnoliopsida > Lamiales > Lamiaceae > Pogostemon > Pogostemon cablin. Next base: position 29,242,740 of record CM042965.1, on the reverse strand, counting down.
AAACGACCATGAATATGGATTAAGAAAGCACAATCATATATAAAATCAATCCACAAGTATTGTTGTACGGAGTTTACACACGAAAGTTCAATTAATTTGTAAAAACCTTCACAACCCTAGTTCTACCAAAAAGGCTCTAGCCCATGATGTTGCGAAGAACAATCATGGGGATTGGATATATCTTACCCATATGTCCAAAAAATTAGAAAGTAGAAGAAAAGAATTAGGAAAACCCTTGCTATAGAAGTCTCCTTCCTTCTCTCTTCCGTCTCTTCAAATTCTCTTGGTTCTCCTCTAAATTTCACAGACGAATCTTCAAAGTGGTGGATGGATGAAGGAAAGGATGAGGATGATGGTTGGGGGGTGATCCTCCCTTGTGGGGTGTAGTATGGATTTGTGGCTCTTCTCTCCCTCAATAATGATTAATGATGTGATCTACATCCCCTTTTATACTTGTAAGCTCTCCTTATGGACATTTGATGACCTTTTTCTTGGAAAATACGAAAATTCACGCAAACACACACTAGGGGTGTAAAAACATGCACAAATTCGGAAATTTCTCGGAAATTCTCGCTGGCAGATGCGCGATTTCACGATTTTGATCATAACTTTCTCGTTTGGAATCGGATTGAAGTGTTCTTTATGCCAAAATGACCCTCTCTTCTGTAGTTTTCCATCCATGTATCACACTTCTAGTTTAGAGCTCCACACAAATACATAATAATTACACAAGTTGGACGTGCGTTTTAGAACATCCTCGTACAAATTGCACCTTTTCTCAAACTTGGCGCTTTTGATTCTTTTTTCCACCTAAAACACCTCAAGTGCACCTTTTTCTCAAATATAATGAATATAAGACACTTGTGCTAATATATAACAACAATACTCATCAAAAAGGTGTTATATTGGACACCAAAACACGCTTATTTTCACTCTCATCATCATGTCAGGTACTTCCGATTTATGAATCAGAAATCTATAAGCACTACTGTTAAGTGCGTACCGTACAAATATACAGTCAATCATTTTAGGTCCGATTCTAACATGTTTAGGTAGATGCAATGTTTAAAATATCAATATTGGTAAAAATATCGGTACCTCAAATTTACGGATATATCGATGGATATATCGAATATCGATATCGATATCGGTAAAAATTTTAAAAATTTTGGAAATTTGTGAGAAATAAAGAAGAAATTGATTATTTAATTTTGCAATATATTATAACTAATTTTAATATATAAATACAATTTATAATCAAAATAAAACTCAAAATATATGATAAGTAAATCAATAACAACATATTTAAATAGTCTGAAATCATACAATAATTATTATTAATTGTTTAACACATAATAACTAATATCAAAATGATGATCTATGAGGTTCAAATGTAAAACATGTTACATTATCTTGATCTAAACAATATTGGTACCACCTAATCGAATTAGATAATTTTTTAAACCTTGTTCTGAATGTGTTAGTAGTATATTATTCTATCTTGTCCAATTATGCCAAACTAATTATATTTTTAATCAGAGTATACTGTTTACGTGAACCCTTCATATTTACTAGTTAATGGTTATAATATTTTTAATGAAAAGTGATAACTATTTTAATATAAAAAAAGATAGTTAATTAAGAAAACATAAAACAGTCTCACTTAGGGGGTGGGTAATATCGGTATACCGAAAATACCGATACCGTATCGAAAATTTCGGTATGGAAAAATTCATACCGATACTGAAATTTTGGTATACCAATTGTTTGGTATACCGAAATTTTGATAAATTAAATCAAATACCGATACCGACTGAAATTTACATCATACCAATTTTTCGATAAATACCAATTAATACCAAAATATTGACATACCGTTTCATACCAAAAATTCAACATACCGAAAAATACCGATTTACAAAAATCATACCGAAAAATAATATTTAATTTTAATCAAAATAATAAAATTAATATAAAAATATTTCAAAATAATTAATTTTTCTAATCTCAAATATTCTACTTTGACACTTATGTTCCTTTTAATTTATTCATAATTATATATTAAATAACAATTTTTATATTATTATATTTTTATACTCCTATATTTTAATTTAGAAGTGTATTATATTTTTATTTATTTTATTAGAGCTTATTTTAAATTTTAAAAAAAATATATGAATAAATGTGATACATAATAAAATAAAAATAATTTAAATATATTAATAATATAATATATACTTAAATATAGTATTATGTATAATTAAATTTTTAAAAAATAAATATAAAATTTTTGGTATATCGGTATCGGTTTACCGATATCGAAATACCGAAAATAATTTTGGTATACCGATATACCAAAAATTTTAATATCCAATATCGATACCGTACCGAAATTATCGGTACGGCAATCATACTGTACTGAAAATTTTGGTATGTTGAAACTTTGATATTTTTGGTATTTTTTGATACGGCAAACGCGGTATACCGAGTTTTTGATATTTTTCCCCACCCCTAGTCTCACTATGAGATTATTTCACGAAAGTATTGCTCCATTTTTTATTTTTTTTAAATTGAACAAATTAATGACAAAAAAATGTATTTAGTTGATAAAAGTAACATAAAAAAGTCATTAAAATTTCTTAAAATCATGGATAATTTTTTGATATTTTCAATATATCTTAGATATTTCATTGATATTTCCTCGATATATCTCGACATTCAGAAATATTTGAACTGTGGCAAATCGATATCGATATTTCCACCGATATTTTCTGATATTTCCTCGATATCAGAAAAGAAATATTTTTTTCCCTAATATCGATATCATTACTCTCCAAAAATATCGAGGATATTTTAGGATATTTTAAACCTTGGGTAGAGGCACTTCAACCTTAGCCAAACACCCCTACACTTTGAGGTATTTGTATGACGGTTTACGTCCCTTCCACATTTTATAAGAAGTTTGATCCTTAGATTTGTGTGGAATCTTGTTCAGAATATGGTTAACTGACAGGATAGCTTCCCCCCACAAGTTCTGAGGCAACCCTGAACTGATTAACATTGTGTTCATCATTTCCTTCAGAGTTCTATTCTTGCGCTCAGCAACGCCATTTGATTGAGGTGAATAAGGAGCCGTTGTTTGATGTATGATGCCAGATTCGGCACATATTTGTTCAAATGGTGCTACCTATTTGCCACCTCTATCACTCCGAACTGCTTTAATTCGAGAGTTAAGTTGATTTTCAACTACATTCTTGTAGCGTTTGAATGCTTCTAAAGCTTCATCTTTGCTTCTCAAGAGATACACATAACAGAATCTTGTGCAGTCGTCAATAAAAGTAATGAAATACTTTTTCCCCCCTCTAGTTTGCACAAGTTTTAAATCACACGTATCAGTGTGGATCAACTCTAGAGGTTTAGTGCTACTTTCTATTGTTGGAAATGGTTGTTTTGTCATTTTTTTCGCTTCTACACACACTTCACCAGCAACACCAACTTCCGTTCAGTGTTTGCAACTCTAGGAAGCTCAAAACCGTCCAGAATCTTTCCACCGTCCAGAATCTGCCCGTGTGAGGTTGAACATGATGTCCAAATTATAGCTCGATCCAATGGTTAATTTGTGAGAAAGACTCTTTCCCCTCGACCTCTCAGAACAAAGCCGCCCAAAAACCTAACTTATGTTTTTGGCCTATTCCTGTCAACAAAGAGCTCCAAACATAATCTCCACTATTCCGAATATAGTTTGACAAGTTCCGAATGGGCTGACCAAAATTCAGTGTGATCCGACGGTTGAAACTCTGGTTATTGCCCCTGAAATATCACTGCACTGGATTCTCTCTAAAAAATGTGATTTTTTTCCTTATATCTTCCCTTAATGACTTCTAGGGTAAGATAACACCAAGTATCGGGCCTACTTGGACTTTTCCATTGGCTTCTTGCCCTTGCCCTTGCCATCTAACATCTTCCTCTTTTTGGAGGGTCCCGCACGATGTTCAGTTAAGTTTGCCTTTGCCTCAATTGAGGATTGATCAAACTTCTCATCCATCTTCCTGTTGTCCTCTTCGATTCTCAATTTGATAATTAAGTCTTCTAGAGTCATCTCTTTTCTCTTGTGTTTGAGATAGCATTTGAAGTCCTTCCACATTAGAGGCAGCTTCTCAATCGCAGAGCTGACAACGAATACTTCTGGAAGCATCATCCCCTCGGAGAGGATTTCGTACACTATAAGTTGGAACTGTTGCACTTGTTCAACCATAAATTTAGAGTCCACCATTACGAACTCCAAGTACTTGGCTATTGCGTACTTCTTTGTACCGGCATCTTCCGCCTTGTACTTCTTCTCCAAAGAATCCCACAGTTCTTTGGATGTCTTCGTATTTAGATACACGTTGTACAGTGCATCACTAAGTCCACTAAGTATATAGTTCTTGCATAAGTAATCAGCGGAGGTCCACTGATTAAGAGCTATACGCTTTTGTGTATCAGTCTCATTCTTATCCACCACTGGTGCAGACTCCTTTAGGAAGTTTACCAGATTTAGTTTAGTGAGGTAGAACAGCATCTTTTGCTGCCATCTCATGAAGTTTGCACCCCCAACTTCGTGGGCTTCTCCGCTAGAGCCGAAACCATAAATGGTCTCGACATCCTCATTGGAGGATACATCATTTGGGAATCAGTCCCAATAGGAATCTCAACATTAACTCTCTGGGAGTTATTAGCATTGGATGTTTCAATTCCGTCAATATCCATTGGAGTAGACATAATGATTGAAGGGTGTGGAGACTAGATGTTTCTTCTTGCGATTGTTGGTTTATGGGTACACCAATCAATCACTATTACAATAAATATGAAAATAGAAAGGAGAATACTAACCTTTCATACAGATCTGGATCTAGGATCTTGAATCTTGAACGTCTTAGGATGATGGCAAAGTCGAGTCGAGCAGACCTCTTCCCGCAAGAAGAAACACGCCCCGATAGTGCTCCGGTCTTGGCAGATCTTCCCCAAAGGTGAAATGACTTCTTGTTTCCTGCGAAGCAGCACCGCTATCGCAGGAACTCCGGCGAACTAAGGAGGATGGATAACTGGATTGTCTAGACTATGCACTTTGCAAGTGTATGCAGAGGTGCTCATTTGTGGTATTTTCTGTGTATATAGTGTCTATGGTGTATTCTGAATAAATGCACAATGACTCTATTTATAGGTTCTAGAGACCACTCTCATATGGTAGGATTATTATTTTAACTAGTGATTGTGATCACTAACATATTTGATCTATTTACCATATTTGATCAATTCACATGTGAGACTAATTTCACTCACTTTAATTATTATTTAATAGGTGATTAATTTATTAATTAATCCTTACTAACCAATTAAATTTTTCAACAATAAACTCATGGCTAATCGTTACTAACGTGTGGTACTTCGATCATAACATTTATTCTACAAGACATATAAAAGTTGGAGACATACGAGATTAGGGTTAGGGTTCAATGATAGAAGCAGAAAAGAAAAAGGGATTTGGGTTTTCTACGATGAGAGCAGAAAGAAAAAGAAAAGAAGAGGAAAAAAGAAACAAAAAGAAAAGAAAACTATTACCTTTTCTTTCTTGATTGTAGACGTGAAACGAATATTTTTAGTGAGAAAAAAATAGAATAAAACTGCTATTTTATATATATAGTGGCTGTAATTAGATATTTTTCTGCGGGACTTGAGTCAAATCTCCCTTATTTTAAGGAGTTAATTTAGTCCTCGAAATTTTATAATGATTAAATGTCTTACCCGAAAAGAAAGAGGGATATCTTACTTGTATTTCATCTTCTCATTCCCATGTAGCCTCATCTTTCGTGTGTCAACTCCATTGAACTTTGACGTGTGGCACATCATGGTTTTGAATCCTTTGGACCTTTTCGCTCCAAGACTGTAACAGGTTCTTCTTCATATGTTAGGTCCTTGCAAATCTCCAATGTCGAGAAGTTCACCACTTGACTAGGATCATGAATATATCTTCTCAACATCGAGATGTGGAAAACATTATGTACTGAGGATAACTTGGGTGGCAAAGCCAAATAATAGGCAAGATCCCCAACTCTCTCAAGAATTTCAAATGGACCGATGAAACTAGGCCTTAGCTTCTCCCTTCTTCCAAATCATATGACACCCTTTGTGGGAGCCACCTTTAGAAAGACATGTTCTCCAGCTTCAAACTGTAAATCTCTTCTTCTTTGATTAGCATATGACTTTTTCTATCTTGGGCAGACTTGATTCTTTCTTGAATGATTCTGATCAGGTCGACCGCTTCTTCTATTAGTTTGGGGCCTAGGATAGCCCTCTCACCAACTTCATCCCAATAAAATGGCGATCTACACTTCCTTCCATAGAGCGCCTCATACGGGGTGGGTCATCTTGATGGTAGATTGATAGCTGTTGTTGTAAGTGAACTCGACTAGAGGTAGAAATATTTCCCATGCTTCGTCTAAGTTAAGTGTGCAGGCTCTTAGCATGTCTTCCAAAATTTGGATCGTTCTTTTCGACTGCCCGTCAGTTTGCAGGTGATAAGCTGTGCTGAAATTTAGTCTAGTTCCCATGGCCTTGTGCAGACTTTTCCAAAATCTTGAAGTAAAACCCGTATCTCTATCAGACACCATAGAAATTGGTACACCATGAAGCTTCACTCTCTCTTGAATATATAACTGAGCAAACTGTTCCATCTTGAACATCATCTTTATGAGCAAGAAATAAGCCGACTTGGTCAATCGATCGAAGATGACCCATATGGCATGGTTTCCATTTGAAGACCTTGGTAAACCCACGATGAAATCCATGGCAATTTGTTCCCATTTCCACTCGGGAATCTCGAGTGCTTAAGTTTTCTGACTGGTCACTGATGTTCAATCTTGACTTGTTGGCAAGTCAAACATCTCTCCACATAGTACCCAATATCTCGTTTCATGCTTCTCCACCAAAATCTTTCCTTCAAATCATGATACATCTTCATTCCTCCTGGATGAGTGGTGTATGGCGCTCCATGTGCTTCTCCTAAAATCTTTTCTCTTAACTCTTCAACCATCGGAACACATAATCTTCCATTGAATTTCAACACTGCCTCATCATCCATCTTGAAACCATTGTAATCGCCTCCTCGTGCCTTCTTCTTCATTCCTTACAAAAAGCAATCTTGTTCTTGAGCTTCTTTTATTTCCATTTTCAGACTCAGTTGGATTTCCAACGCTACAATGATCGCCCTCGTGCTGGAGGGTAATGTCACCAACTTGATTTGCATCTTGGCGAATCCTTTGATCAACTCTTTTTGCTTGGTATGTAAACTATTAAGCTCCACTTTGGTTATTCGGCACAAGGTGTCGACTACGACGTTGGCCTTGCCTGGATGGTACTCTATTGTACAGTCATAATCTATCACCAATTCTAACCATATCCGTTGTCTCATGTTGAGTTCCTTTTGCGTGAAAAGATACTTCAAGCTCTTTTGATCTGTGAAGATTGTACACCTTCCTCCATAAAGATAGTGTCGCCAAATCTTCAAGGCATGAACCACGACCGCTAATTCCAAGTCATGAGTAGGATAGTTCACTTCATGCGGTCTTAGTTGTCTAGAAGAATATGCGATAACCTTTCCATGTTGCATCAATACACATCCGAGTCCTTGTTTTGATGCATCACTATAAACTGTGAACTCTCATTAGGATTTGGTATCCTCAAAACCAGTGCTGAAGTCAGGTCGTGTTTCAACCTTTGGAAACTCTCTTCACACTTCTCGAACCAAATAAACTGTTCTCCCTTGCGAGTAAAACGAGTTATCAAACCGGCTATCTTCGAGAATCCTTCTATGAATCTTCGGTAATAGCCAGCTAATCCTAAGAAACTCCAAACTTCTTGGACATTTGAGGGCGTCACTGATTCACTGCTTCTATCTTTGATGGATCTACTTCAATTCCTTGTGATGTCACCACATGTCCAAGGAATGTGACTTGATTCAACCTAAACTCACATTTCTTAAACTTCGCATAGTGCTCTCCTTACGAAGTGTCTCAAAAATCATCCTTAAATGCTCCTAATATTGTGCTTCGTTCTTGGAGTACACTAAAATATCATCAATGAAGACTATGACAAACTGATCAAGATACGGATGGAATACTCAGTTCATCAAATCCATGAACACAGTAGGTGCATTACTCAAACCAAAAGGTATAACGACGAACTTGTAGTGTCCATAACGAGTTCTAAAAGCAGTCTTGGAAATATCTGACTTCTTCACTCTCAATTGGTGGTATCTGGATCTTAAATCGATTATGAAAAATGTACTAGCTCTTCCAATTTATCAAACAAGTCCTCAATTCGGGACAAAGGATACTTGTTCTTCACCGTTAATCGATTAAGCTCTCGATAGTCAATGCACATCCTCATCGATCCATCTTTCTTCTTAATAAAAAGAATTGGTGCTCCCGCTCCCCATGGTGATACACTTGGGTGAATGAATCCCAAGTGCAAAAGCTCTTGCAGCTAAACCTTCAATTCTTGTAGTTCCATGGGCGCCATTCGATATGGGGCTTTGAAATCTAGTGCTGATCCCGGTAGAAAATCTATCTAAAACTCCACTTATCGGTTTGGAGATATCCCTGGCAAATCCTCCGGAAAAACATCAAGGTACTCACATACAATTGGTATGTCACTGAGTGATATCTCTGCAGTCTTGGTGTCTATAATATTGACTAGGAATCCTTGGCAAGACTTCTTCTTAAGCATCTTTGCGGCCTTTGTAGCTGACAAAACTCTTGATACAGCACCACTCTTGATCCTGTGGACGACTTCTCTTTCGGATCTTGGTTCCCTTAGGACCACTTCTCATTCCTTGCTCTTGATTTTGGCTTGATGATAGGTAAGCCAATCCATTCTCAGAATCATATCAAATTTATGCATGTCCAAAACATACGGCTTGACGCTAAAGTCTACCACCTCAATGCACATATCTACTTCTTCCACTAAGGAATGCGCAATGATTCTCTCTCCTGACGACAAACTAATCTCAAGAGGTTCATCACTCTTGACTTGTTTACAGTGAATCTTATTACAATACTTTGCAGAAATGAAAGAATGCGATGCACCAGTGTCAAATAATGTGAAGGCTCAGAATTTACACACTGATAACGTACATGTCATAACATCAGGTTCCTTGATCCCCTCAGCATGGTTCATAGCAAAACCCTTCCTTTTCCTCCAGTGGTTTGCCTTGCATTTCATCCCACAGGCGGTCCCCCTTCGATCAAGCCTATAGTTGGACGGCTTCGGGCAGTCTTGTGCTCGGTGACCAGCTTCATAACACCTAAAGTATTTGCCTTATCTCCTGAGGTATTCCCCAAGATGGTTCTTTCCACATTGTGAGCAGAGAGGCTTTGGTTTTAGCGCATTTGCAGACGGGTTGTTGTTTGACCTTTTCTGCCTATTGTTGTTGTTTCTACCATGGCTTGCGATCTCCCACTTTCTTTTGTTCGGGTTCTCAACTCGCTTTCTGCTTGCTCGCCCTTTCTCTAGGCATGCCTCAACTTTCTAAGCCCTCATGAATGTATCAGCATACATAAATTTTGGAATTTTTAAATAAATTGAATTTATGCTCTGATACCATTCTGTCACACCCCAATTTTTAAATAAAGATATTTTCATGTTATTTTCTTAAATAAGGTATTAAACAAGGCATGACCAAACACTTTAATATAAATTTTCATTATAAAGCAAAGAAGAAGGAATTTAAATAGGGCAAAAGTTCTATAAGTTTCTGCAAAATTTTAAAATAGTTTACAAAGAATTTATAACAAGGTCCTAATGGCAACATAATATCATTAAAATAAGTACACATCAAACTGACCACAATCAATTACTGTTGTAACCACGATATTAATTACAACTAAATTTTATTAAACCCCAAACTTTCTGTCAAAACTCGTAATACATTCAGATTGCCTTTCCTGCAATATATTACTTCAAATTTGTACTACCTAAAACTATTAATACTCCACATGCAATGAAATCATATAATTTAATATGTACACTTATATTGCACTTCCAGAAACTTAATCCATTTAATATTTACTAGCATTCCACTACACATGCAGTGACCAATTTATTTCAACCAAATAAATAAAATAATAATAAAAATTAAACAAGAACAATTTGAAAATAACTAAAAAGGTACTAATCCCTTACTGAAATGCAAGCCACAACCCACCTGTAACAAACTTCTCACTCAAGAAGATAATCACAACCAATTTAACCAAAATATTTTTTTTAAACAAAAGGCATCGCTCAAATTTTCCCAACACAACAGGTGTCTATATTAAATTCCAACCGAAACGAAACATACCAAATTCACATCTTAATTGAAGAATATGTTTTTAAAATAAATAGTATTTCGAATCCAATATATAATGAAACTAAACAGAAATTTCAGTTTTAAGTTTTATTATGTCTCATTGCCGTCGCATCCCTGCTCGTACGCTATCACCACGTTTAATTTGAAAGAGGATAAATGTAGGGGTGAGCAACCATAGCTCAGTGGAAATAATCCATACTCATATAAATCAATATTTCATATATGAAAATTCAAATCACTTACAATACAATTCCTGATATATTGATAAGGTACCTTTCAGTCCATTATTCATGACATAAAAGATACGGCATCTATTAAATTTCAACATGATAGTAAGGCACCTTTCAGTCCATTACCCATATCACACATATATGACAAGACATCGTGATTCGTTATCCGTAATATTAGTAAGGCACCATTACGGTCTAATACCTGTATTGCATATATTTCAAGTAATATTGGTAGGGCACCATTACGGTTCAATACCCGTATTGCATATATCAATTCACATACTTCAAATAAAAATCATAACATGATAATAATTCACTTATGACATAAATAATCACATACGAAATAATTAACGTATATATGATGAGAAATCCCCACCTTAAACCTTGTAGGATAGAACAGGATGCGAAATTCTCAACTAGAATTCTTCTTGACGCCTAGTTGTATAATAAAAAGAGTGAGGCTCTTGTGCCCCCAGGGACACCGTGCTCCTTTACAATTTTCATGCACCTTTACAATTTAAACCCCTAGCAATACATAAGTTTAAATGAATATGAAAGGGGAGGGTTGTATTTCCATGGGGACACGACGTGTCCTCGGGGGCGCAGGAACTTTTGCCAAATAAAAATTATCAAATCTTAATTTGTCGTTCATGAAAATCATAATAAAATGAGTTAATTACATTAAAAGTCCAAACCTTTCAAAAATTGCGGATTAGTCCAAACTTTTCAATATTTACAAATAATTTCTCGACCTTAAGTTTATTTTTCAAATTAAGCCACCGGGCAGCTGGAGGCTGCCCAGTTGCTGACATGTCCAATTTTTTCCACTTTCACCCCTCCAGCAAAAAAATAAAAAAAGAAAAGAAAGAAAGAAAAAGAGGAAACAACATCGTTTTTGGGATGAGCAGGCTGGAATCGGTATTTGCTCTTCACCCTTTTCATTCTTAACTGGTATCAAAATACTAACTAATGGCACCACAATCAAATAAACAATGAGGATCAATTATTCAATTCAACACGGCTATAGTGGAAAAGAAGATGATAAACATGAATGGAAACAAAGAAACGTTGAGAAGACGAACTGCTGGCAGACCTCAACAAACCACCAACAGCTTCCTCATCAGCGAACAAATTGTCGGCCCTTCTCATGACGGCGTGAATTAACACCACCACCACTGAAACGAGCAGTAAAATCAAGATATTCGAGGTCACGTGAGTAAACATCGATGAAAGTCACAATTGAGAGCACGATCAGTGATTAGCCATAATATAGTGGGCATGACCAGTTAAAGAAATTATCGAACCACAGGGAGGATGGTACTAGGGTCTAAGCGATCTCGTGTTTGTCATAGTATTATAGAGATGATCATAAAGAGAAGATAATCAATAAATGACAATAAAATAAATGGATAGATGAATGGGAGATGGATGAATGAGCCAAGTAGATAGAGATGAGATTAACAATACTTAAAGCATGGAAAATCTAGGTATCATGCAATGAATTCATATGTGTCATGGGAAAAAGGCTAAGGGCCAACACTAAGATCACCTAAACTCCCTCTCGGAATGAATAGGATATGGAATGACATTCATTGGATTGGTTCTCACTCAAACAATTCTAACTAGGTACTAAGCTTGAAATGAGAGTCCCTTCACATAATCTATTGACTTCTCAATCTAATAAATGATATGTTCTATCAAAGGGTTCTAAACTATGAAGGACTTCTCAATCTCTTCACAATCTATAATGCACATGAAGTGTTTGATGAAATGATTCACTTAATTATCCTAAATATGCAATTGACTTCTCAATCTAATCACATGCTTAAAACAATTAAACACACAAATCATCATAAACCTCAAGATCTAAAGCATCAATGATAGAAAATCAATTAACCCAATCAACATAATCATTCAATTGCAAAATACCAAAAATTATCCAACACAATTCATATTGCTAATCTCACAAGGGAGATTAGCCTCTCATATCCATAAGAAAATTAACATAGACATTAAATTCCTTACAAAACATGATAAACAATAGGTTTCAATAAAAAGTTTAGATGAAAACTCCCTTGGATGTCTCCAATGGTGATCTTCTTCTTCCCCTTGCAATTCACCTCTCTTCCTTGCTTCTCTAGCTACTTGGATGAAGGATTTGATGGTTGGATCAAGGTAGATCCAAAGGATGAAGAATGGATGAAGGTGAAGGTGAAGAATGGAGGAAATGGTGTGTGAGGTGTGTGTGGAAGGGGTGGAAATCGGATTCTCCTCATAAAATCTGAATGGAGGGGTATTTATACTCCTTGACAAGCTTCTAGAAGGATTCTGAATTTTTCTGATCCCTGACACGACACGAGTCGTGTGGCGCAACACGGCCATAAGGTGCCCATGTTGCGTGAACTGATGCTCCCGCACGGCCATCGCTTACAGGCCCGTGTTGGCTACACGGGCCGTGTGCTGCAACACGAGTCGAGCTCCGCAACACGGCAAAGTGGTGGTCGTGTTGGATAAATAGATGTCGCCGCACGGCCATTCTGGACAGGCCCGTGTTAGTAACACGAGTCGTATGCTGCGACACGACCCGTGCTCCCGACATGGCCAGTCGTGTTGCTACTGCCCTGTTTCCTTCACTTTAAGCTCATTCACATACATTTCCATGAAAACACAAAACACAACCAAATAACACATAAAATACGGATAAAAATATACGAAAACTCACATAAAAAGACACTAAAATCTAGGTGAAAATATCACTCATCAATCAGCACCACCTTATCAGTAATCAGACGGCCAAAAATCACCAGTGTCTCATCGCGGAGGAAGTAGAGAAATAGCCACAATGCCATCATCGCGATGAAGACAATGAGTGAGATCGGATTCCAAAGCAGGCTGAGGAACACAATCATCAGAATAATAATCGTAGTTCATAGTGAAGTAGGCGGAGTTCATCTGACACGCGCAATTGCATCCTGGAAGGATTTGGAGAGGTTGAAGCAGTGGATGTCGAAGACTTTGCGCCATGGGCGGCGCATCCCGAGGCCGGCCTTGATGCATTCCTTGGCACGTGATATGTATTCGAGATTCATCGGAGCAGTGGAGAGAGATGAGGAGGTGTGGATTGTGCCATAATACGTCATTTTCTGGCAGTCGCGATGCGGAATTGGGAAGCTCCATGCGTCATTTACACCGTCCCTTTCAAAAAAGATTCAGAAAAGATCCCATGTGTTCATTCCAAAAAAAAGGGTAAATATCAAAATTAGTCATGTAAGTATGACATTTTTCAACTTTAGTCCTTTAACATTTGCAATTCTCAATTTTGGTCATTTTTTGTCCAATTTTATTCCTTTTGGTCCAGTTTTGGTCCTTTTTCCAAAATTTGGTCCTTTTTTTGTTCACTTTTGGACCTAAATGTATACACTTTCAGACCATTTTTTGGATATTTTTAACATAAAGGACTAAATTTGGACAAAAATGACTAAAAGTGGACAAAAAATGACCAAAATTGAAAATTACAAATGATAAAGGACTAAAGTTGAAAAATGTTATACTTATAGGACCAATTTTGATATTTATCCTTCCAAAATGACGTTGTTTCTTTTTTTTGTTTTTTATTATTTATTAAAAAAAATTACAACTGGAGGGTGATGTGGAAAAAAATTGGACATGTCAGCAACCGGGACAACCCGGCAGGCCTCTAGCTGCCCCGTGTCTTAATTTGAAAAACAAACTTAAGGTCGAGAACTTATTTATAAATATTAAAAAGTTTGGACTAATTTGAAATTCACGAAAAGGTTGGAACTTTTAGTGTAATTAACCCTTAAATTTATAATATTATTAATTTTCATTTGAATTATGAATTTTTTATTAAATAATTTATTAGAATAAAGGGTATGTCTTGCATGAGACCGTGTCACGTGAGACCATTTTTCACTTTTTAAAATAATTATCACTTTCACTATAAATAATTATCACTTTCGCTATAAAATGTTTATGAAATAACATTATCACTTTTCATTAATTTATTATCACTTTTCTATATAGAAGTTATCACTTTCTGACGTCTCACGTAAGCCCTTACGTGAGACGGTCTCACATAGGTCTTTGTTTAGAATATATATTTAAGAGTAGGTTTTGATAAGATAGTCTCACGAATCCTAATTCATGAGATTGATTATCCAGTTATTTAATTAGATGTATTTTAAATTAAATTAAAAAAAGAACTATGAAAAAGAAGGGCGTTGTTTGTTTCCATCAATTAACATCATCACTAATTAATACGTAACTAATTTGTTTGCACTCATTTTTATCCGTCTAGAATCATCAAATCATTTTAAGTCAATTTTTGTTCGCTTCAATAAAAATTATGAGTCGAACGGCAGTGCACCGGGTTAACCGGTATACCTGAATAACCTAAACCATTAGATTATGTTTATATTTAATCCTAACAACTAAATAAAATAAGATAATTAAAATAAAAACACTAACTACCCACTACATCACTATATTTACCCTATAAAATCTTAGATGCACCGGTGTACCAGGTGAACCACAGAATAACCCAAAAAGTATTATTATTATTATTATTATTATTATTATTATTATTATTATTATTATTATTATTATTATTATTATTATTATTATTATTATGGAAATGATTTGGGTGAGACCGTCTCACGGATCCTCTTATGTGAGACCGATCACCCATTAACCCAGTAATTATATTTTTAAGGACCATGTTTGGTTGTAGTCAAATTAGAAAATTGAAAATTTGAATTATAAAAGTAAATTAATTAGGTGTTTTATATATATACTAGTTTTGTCTCCCGCGAACGACGCGATTCTATTATGTGTGATATGTTTATTTTAAAAATATATTTTTATATTTTGTTATTAAATATATATATATATATATATATATATATATATATATATTTATTTATTTTTTCGTCTTACTTTACTATTAAATGTATTTTTACAAAAATATTAAACTTATGATCAGTTGTAAATTTAATTAATCATCAAGTATCTCTGTTTTTGTCTTTTAATTATTTTTTATTGAATAACTAAACCAAACCATTATAATATTTTTTTGAATAACTCAATCAAATCATTATTAGTTGTAAATTAATTAATAATCGAGCCTCACTCTTTTTTTTTCTTTTACTTTATTTTTTTTAATTGAATAACCCAACTAAAACATTTACATGTAAAAATATATTAAAAATTAGGGCTTTTATCATTATTTTTTATTTTAAATATTAATTGTAAGTTAATAATTAGAGTGGCCTAATAAAATATTAGTTAAAATATTAAATTACTTAATATAAAATATTAATTGTAAGATTAAAATTTTTAAAAGTATTTAATTTTTTTTATTATAATTAAAATAATAATTTTTCATTAAAAAATACATAAAATATCTTATTAGATTAAATTAAATCATTATAAAAATTACTTAAAATATAATATTAATTGTAAGATTATAAAATATTAATTACTTTAAATATTAAATTACTTAAAATAAATTATTAATTGTATTATGAAGATTATTAATTTAGAGATATTATTAAACAAAATAATATTTAAAATATTAAATTACTTAAAATAAAATATTAATTTAAAGATTAATGTGAGAGCATCACATACACAATATTTCCAAGAACGAACATCGTGATGCCGCATACACAAAATTTTTTAGGAGAAACGTGACGTTGCCACATACACAAATTAATAGTGTTAATGATATTCTTATTAGATTAAATTAAATTAAATCTTCATAAAAAAATAACTTAATATAAAATATTCATTGCAATTATAAATACTTTAAATATTAAATAACTTAAAATAAAATATTAATTGCATTATTATTAAGAATATTAAAAGTAGAGATTATATAAAATAATATTTAAAATATTACATTACTTAAAATAAAACATTAATTGTAGGATTAATGTATGAGTGACACATACACAAATATTTTTTAGGACGAACGTGGCGACGCCCCATACACAAATTTTTTTAAGGAGCAATGTGGCGCCGCCACATACAAAAATCCAAGATTTAATTTTGGCAAGCACTTGTAAATTAATAGTATTAATGATATTTGTAAATATCTAATGTTATTTTTTAAATTATATTTTTATTATTAAAATTTTTATTAATTTTTTAAATTTGTTATTTATTTAATATATTTAAATATTAGTATAAATTTATAAAATGTGATACTCAATTGATGAAAAGTGATAACAATTCTGTGAACTATTACATGAACAATTTATAATATAGATGAAAAGTGATAACATTTTAAATGAAAAATGATAACATCTTTAATAAAAAATGATAACTAATTATCAAAGTGTATTTTACAAATAATTTATAGAATGGATAAAACGTGATAATATATTTAATAAAAAGTGATTTTTAATTAAAGAAAGTGATATCCGTATAATTGAATTATTATTATTTTACGAACAATTCGCCGGAACAGTAAAAGTGATAATATTTTTAATAAAAAGTGATAAATAATAACGAAAAAGTGATAACCGTTTAATTCAATTATTTTATGAATAATTTGTAAAATGAATAAAAAGTGATAATATTTTCAATATAAAATGATATCCGATCAAGATAAAGTGATAACAAAATAGTTCAAATTGATTACTAATAATATTATAATAATTAATAATAAAAATAATACAACAATATACTACTAATATTTATTAAAATTGAAAAATACTCCTTAATTTGAAATACCTGTTTGTGCGTAGATGAGAATACATGTTTGTGCGTAGATGAGATGACAGTGGCATGCCCATTAAGCCACCAATTTTCATTAAAATCTAAGTAATTTTAATTAATCAAACCAAATAAGGCCCTTATTTTTCTTTAATTCTTTCATATTTTATATTTTTATTTTATATTAATGGGTATGATAAGATCCATCTCATATAAAGGGATCCGTAAAACGGTTTCACCTAAGACTACCCCATTATTATTAGAAAAAATTACTAATAGGTACACACTTTATACACCTAATTACTACTAGATACATTGATTTAAAATAATTACTATCACATACAAAATATTTAAGTAAAATACCAAATATCCGGACCTCCGCCAGACCGCCGGCCGCCCGCCCGTCGCCGTTGCAGGAAAACTGACCTTGCCGGAGCTCCGCTGGCCGATCGCCGGAAAACTGTCGGACCACCGGAAAAGTTGCAGGACCACCGCCGCCGCCGAAGCTATGCCGGACCACCTGATTGACCATTTGTAGTCGGGATGACCAATTAAAGAATTTATCGAACCACAAGGAGGAAGGTACTAGAGCTTAAGCGATCTCAAGTTTATCGTGATTTTATAAGGACTATCGAAAATGAGGATAGATGTAAATGAATGCAATTACACTAATGCAAGAAACAAGAAATAAATAAATGCAAAGATAAATGGTTTCCAAATGAGGCAAGGATGAGATTAACAACAATCATGGTATAGATAATCAAGTAGTCATGCAATTATTTCTAATCTCTCATGGACGTGGCATAGGAGCGATCACTAATTCCACCTAAACTCTCTCTCGAGATGGATAGGATGTAGGCCCTCAATAAGGCTCCCAAAAGTACTTAGGATCGATACCATAGCGAACACCTCCCACTAGGTACTAATTACTCTACGAGTTTCCTAATTAGGTACTAAATCATGGCAATATTCCCTTTTAAGGTACTATGAATTCACTAATGGCTTGGGTCTCCTCGCCTAATCAACCAATCTCTCGATTAAGCCAATTAAATGTTCTATCAAAGGGTTTTAAATCTAGAAGGATATCTCTATCTTATTCTAAATTAATGCACATGAAGTGTATGATGAAATTATTCAATGAACTATCATAAACACATAATTGATTTCTCAATCTAATCACATGCCTATGATAATTAATCATACAAATCACACATATACATCAAGCAATTCACATCAATGATAGAAATGCACAAAGCCCATTCAAGATTAAAATCAATTTGCATTAAAACTAAATTATCCAACACCAATCATGGAGCTAATCTCACAAAGGAGATTAGCCTACCATAGTCTTAGAGAAAACAACATAGACAATTGTATCTACAAATCCCATGACAAATCTATAAAGAAGTTCACAACAATTAGAAATAGATTCCCCCTTTGAAGGTCTTCAATGGAGATCTCCTTCTTCTTCTTCTTGTGATCTTCACTCTCCCTTGCTTCCTTGATCACTTGGATGGTGGATTTGATGGAGGGGATCAAGTGTGGATGGATGGATGAAGATGATGTGTAAAATAGAGGAAATGGTGTGTGATCTAGGTGTAGGAGTGAAACCCTTCAAAAATTCTAATCAAATATTGAAGTATTGGGTATTTATACCCCTTGGGAAGCTTCTAGAAGGGTTCTGATATATTTCTGATCCTGGAGCAACACGACTCATGTGCTGCAACATGCTTCGAGTCATGTCAGGATTTTTGGGTCAACGCGAACTTACGACAGTACACTAGTCATGTGCCGCAACACGGTCAAGGGATGGTCGTGTTGTGCGTTTTGATATTGTCGCACGGCCATCTCTTATAGGCCTGTTTGTAGTACACGGCTCGTGTAGCATGACACGGCTCGTGTACTTAAAACGGCTGGCCGTGTTCTTGCTGTCCTATTTTCTTCTTCCTTCTTCTGTCTCCCTTCTCAATTTTCGCTTATATTTTACCTATTTTACATACGATTAAGTTCATTCACACTCAATTCCATAAAAACACATAACTCCTCCAAATAGCACATAAATACGGATAAAATATATGAAAACACACATAAAAAGATATTAAAATTTAGGTGAAAATAATACTCATCACACCCCCAAATTAAAAGTGTTGTTCGTCCCCAAATAATGAAAATGATAAACCAAGAGGAGTGATTTTCACCTTGGAAAAGACTAAATGAACACAAGTAATAACACATCAATAGCAATAAGAATTACAAACTATGCTAAGGTATCCAACATCAATTAAACCATAACATGCAAATATTAACTAGTTCAATCAAAAGAGAATAAAAGTGTAATATAGTCCCCTTTTAGTCCAAGCCTCACATATGTCATAAATTTCATTTAACACTCTATAAAGTAAGGTAAAACAATACTCATCAATTGACTGGCTCGACTCGCTATAAACTTGCTCGCGGACTACATTCACAAACCACCAAAGTGTTAATTAATGATCAAAAAGGTCTTTTATTAAGGATGTAATGATAGACTCTTTGGTAGGGTAGGAAAAATATGGATAATAGTGACTAATCATGTGTAAGTAATCGAAGAGGTAGCTACTTTCTTCCATTCCTTAACATTTTCTTTCTTCTTTTCTTTCCTTAATTGATCACAGGCACTATCATCAAATTTTCTTGAATTGAGCTTCTTTCAATGCATGCCTCTTTTCTTTGATTTTCATGATTTCCTTGAGCATTTTGTTACTTGGCTCATTTTATTGTTATGAGGTTGCATATTCATTTTTGCTTATGTTCTTTTCATCCTTTTTTCTTTCTTTTCTTTTACCATTTCCTTTTCTTCTTTTTTTCCGTATCAAACCTTCCTAGCTACCATCTCCTCAATCACTCATACAAAAATAGTGAATATATAAGGCTCATGTGGGTAATTAAGGCTTCTAATGTGCTAAATTCACAAGAAAAAGACTTAAAGGCTCAAAGTGGCTAACTAGGGATGATGTTCATGGTAGGAAAATATATGGCAATGACTTTTAATAACAAGGATGGCCTTAGATCATTTCATTAACCTCTACTAATCGGGTTCATTCCTATAGTCCTTGAGCAAGTTCTAGCTTATCAAACATAACCAATCCACTAATGAAGAAAAAATACCATGTATGCACGGTTAAGGCTCAAATATTCACAAGGTTATGCTTAGACTTTAAGGAACTTATTGCACCCATTCATCTTAAAATTGAACAAGTTAATTAAAACATATCACAATTTGAAAGTGTAGAGATTCTTAATCATATCTTGTCATCACTAATGAGTGATATTTTCACCTAGATTTTAGTGTCTTTTTATTTCCGTTTTCGTATTATTTTATCCGTATTTATGTGTTATTTGGTTATATTTCGTATTTTTATTGAAATATGTGTGAATGATTTTAAACTTATGATTTTTAATTTTTAATGGATGCTAGACATGATAAGAAAGACGTAGGAAAAATTGGATCTCAATTCGGAGTTGAAACAAGTGAGAGCGAGCTAAAACAGTGAAGGAAACAAGGACATACACCAACACAGGCCATGTACGGAACACGGTCCTGTAAGAGGTAGCCGTGTGCCGTCATCAATTCATCTAAGACGACTACCCTGTGCCCATGTTACAGTACACGAGCCGTGTTGCGTAACACAGCCCTGTAAGTCTTGGCCGTGCAGCGACATCAATTCACCCAACACGGCCACCTTGGTGGCCGTGTTGCAGAGCACGACTCGTGTTGTGTAAAAAGCTGCTAAAAATTTCAGAACCTTCTAGAAGCTTCCCAAGGGGTATAAATACCCAATAATTCAACATTAGATGGGGATCCAAAATTCATAGCCCTGCATACACCTCACACACCATTTCTTCCATTCCACACCATCATCTTCATCCATTCTTCATCCTTTGGATCTACCATCATCCCACCATCAATTTCTACATTCAAGTGAAGGAAAAGGATCAAGGAAGAGAGGAAAGTGCAAAGAAGGGAAGGAGATCACCATTGAAGATAGATCAAGGGAGTTTCTATTCAATCTTTGTATTAAACCTCATAGTTTTATCATGATTTGTAAGGATTTAATTGTCTATGTTAATTTCTTTATGAATATGGTAGGCTAATCTCCCTTGTGAGATTAGCAACATGAGAGTTGTTGGATAATTTTGAGATTTCTGTATTTGAATTCATATGTTGATTGGATCTATAGTTTTCTATCATTGATTATTAATTGCTTGATTTGTATTGATGATTTGTGTGTTTAATTGATATAAATATGTGATTAGACTGAGAAATCAATTATGTGCTTAGGATAATTGAGTGAATCATTTTATCAAACACTTCATGTGCATTATAAATTGTAAAAAGATTGAGAAATCCTTTAGAGTTTATAACCCTTTGATAGAACATATGATTGGTTTGATCGAGAGGTTGATTAATTGTATGAAGGGACTCTCATTTCAAGCTTAGTACCTAGTTGGAATTGTTTGAGTGAGAACCAACTCATTGAGCTATGTTTAGAACCATATCCTATCCATCTTGAGAGAGAGTTTAGGTGATCTTAGTGTTGGCCCTTAGCCTTCAATCCATGATTCGTGTGAATTCGATGCATTTATCTTAGGATTTCCACTTCTTAATTATTGTTAATCTCACTTTTACTTAATTTGAGAAACCACTTTTTATCCATCTATCTTGTTTGCTAATCATTGCTTGCTTGCTTGCTTTGATTGATTTAATTTATTGTTTGATCAAACTACCCATTGATAATTCGTCTCTATAAAATTGCGATAAACGTGATCTCGCTTAAGCTCTAGCGCCGACCTCCCTGTGGTTCGATAAATTATTTTAATTAGCCATCCCTACTACAAAATGGCTAATCAAATGGCACCGTTGCTGGGGAGGCAACGGTTGCTAGTAGCTTGAAGAAGAATTATTTTGAGTAATCTTACTAGAAACATTTTTATTTTATTTTTTACTTGTATATGCTTTTGAAAACCTTGTTCTAATTTCTCTTATTTTGAAGGTGTATGCAAACAAGGTCGAAAGGGAATCAAGTTGAACCAATTGATCTAGTGCTTGAAAACACTTTGAGGAGAAAGAGAAAGGAGAACAAAACCAAAAATAGTGAGTTAATGAAAAATTTTCAAGGAGATAATCGTGTGGAGATAGAGCATGATGGGGAAGGAGGACAAAATGTGAATGTGCAAGACAACGCACTTCAATTCAATGCAAATCCTCCTCAACAAGCCTATCAAAATCATGGAGCTTTCAACAACCAAGCTTTGCTTCAACAAATGGTGCAACAAGTTCTAAGGCAACAAGGCTTTCAACAAGCTTATGCTCCTCTACAACAAGCTTATGTACCACCACCACCACCTCCGGTGCAACATGGAATGCAAAATGATCAAAGGGTGATTCGGGATTTCTTTATGCTGAGGGTTGTGCCACACATGATGGCTCCACCAATCAACGCTAACAACTTTGAAATTAAAGCGGGCTTGATTTCTATGGTGAGAGAGCAACAGTTTAGTGGAACCCTGAATGAAGATCCTAATGCTCATCTAGCTCAATTTGTGGAGATTGCCAACACCGTGAAGATGAATGGGGTGAGTGAGGATTGTATTAAGATGAGGTTATTTCCATTTTCATTGAGCGATAGAGCTCGAACATGGCTCTCCACTATTACACCGGGTACGTGCAACACATGGGATGAACTTGCCCAAATGTTCTTGAATAAGTATTTTCCACCTTCCAAGACGCTTCAAATGAAGAACTTGATCACTCAATTCAAGCAAATGCCTCAATAAAGTTTTTACGAAGTGTGAGAACAGTTTAAAGATATGCTACGTAAGTGTCCACAATATGGCTTTCTGGAAAATCAACAAGTGGGGTTTTTCTACCAAGGTTTGGTAAATTGTCAAAGAGTACTTGTTGATGTTTCGACGGGTGGATCCATCCTTGGAGTGACTCCGGAAAGGGCGATATGAATTTTTGATGAGATTGCTACAAATGTATATCAGTGGCCATCGGAGAGGGTTAGTGGATGCTGTGGATTTGAGAGATTTGATCAAGGGCAACAATTTCGTATGAAGAGTGTTAGTGTTGATCAAAGTCCGCCAAACATGAAAAAGATAGTGGCGGAGGTTATGAAACAAATGAGCTTGAACCAATGTGTGAATAATCAAGGAGCTAATATGGTTGAGGGGCTACAAGTCGATCAAGGTGTGCTACCTCCGAATATTGTGAGTGGAGAACAATGGGCCAACTCAATACCACGAGTGGAAGATGTGCAATACATGCAAGGAAGAAATTACCAAGGGAATTATCAAAACAATTACCAAGGTAATTTCAACCAAAGTCAAGGAAACTATCCACCAAGGCAAGGAGGCTTTAGTAGTCAAGGTAGTGGAAGCTCATATCCACAACAACAAAGGCAAGGGAACTTCTCCTACTCTAATCCGAGCAATGCGGTTGCGTATCCTCTGGGATATCAATCGGGGGCAAAGACACCGAACAACGAGGGAAGATCATCGATTGATGAGCTACTTGAACAATTGTTGGCATCAAACAAAGCTGGAGAATCATCGGACCAAGCTCGAGATGAAGCATTGAAAAAAGCCGAAGAGTTAAATGAAAAGAGGTTTAAAGCTTTGGAATATAATGTTGGACAAATTGCAAGTTCCTTGAGCACTCAACAAAAAGGAAAGTTTCTGGCCACAACCGAGGTGAATCCGAAAGCTCAATGTTTGTTTGTTGATATGGATGAGGAACGAAAGATTGAAGAAGGGTTGGTGGAAAGCAAGATTGTTGGAGAAATGGAAGAAGTAAGTAAAGAAGAAGAGCAAAAGCCTAAATGGGTACCAAAGTGGAAAAGGGTGCAAGAGGAAAAGAAAGTAGAGGAGAAGATCAAAGAAGAGGAGTGCAAGCATGATTATTGGGGTATTTTGATCACTCAATTCCCTATTCTCTATCCACAAATATTTGTAAAGGAGGAGAAGAAAAAGAATTTTGAGGAATATGTGAAGAATCTTAAGAAGAAGTATGAGGAGAAAAAGAAAGAAGAGTCATCCGAAACAAGTGAGTCAATGCAAAAGGGGGGCCTATAAAGTTTGGTGATCCGGGAAAGTTCATTATTCCTTGTGATTTTGAAGGGAAGAGCACTCGTGATGTATTGTGTGACTTGGGGGCGAGCGTCAATATGATGTCTCATGCCACTTTCAAAGACCTTGAAATTGGAGAGCTAAAGCCTACTACTATCCGTCTTGAAGTAGTAAATGGAGAAGTTGTTAAGCCATTAGGGATTGTTGAAGACGTTGAGGTGAAAGTGAAAGGGCTAGCTTTCCCGGTTGATTTCATGGTGTTGGAAGTGAAGGCGGACCCTCGAGTTCCACTTATTTTGGGAAGGCCATTTCTAGCTACTGAAAGAGCAAAAATTGATGTTAGTAGATAAGAGTTATCCTTGAGCTTAAAAGGAAAAAAATGTCACATTCTTGTGCAATAAGGAAAAAGGAGTCAAGTCTCATTTGAAGCCTCCGGATGATCTTATGGATAATGACTCTATTCTCTTTGACAACTTAAACTCATTTCTTCATGATTATATAAAAATGTCAAATTCTAACTTATCTTCTTGTGGTGTTGATAGGATGAAGGCATGGGAGCTCGATTGGAAATTAGACAAAGGAGAAAGAGGAAGTCCACTAGAATCACTTCTTGATGACGATTTGATGCTTGTAAGTAAGAATGGTGAAGTGGAACTTGTTGATAAGAAGAGGGCTAAGCAAATGTTCAAAGTGAGGATGCGAGGAGAGAATGGGATGGATCATCCTTTGGTCCAATGATCGTAAAATTCCATCTGGCCTGAAGACGTTAAACTTAGCGCTAAATGGGAGGCAACCCATTCTTTTTATATATTTTTGTTGTTTTGTTGTTTGGTCTTGTAGGTGGATTGTACTTGTGAGAAAAGACATGTTGAAGGAAAGAGAAGTGCTTCATGGATTTGAGCAGGAATGTCTCACCACTTGTTGCAAACTTAATTCTCGACTATTGTCTCGAGTTAAGTTTGGAGGGCTAGTGCGTGGTGAACATAGCTCAATTCATTGGATGCGTTTGCTTCTCCACAAGAAGATCATAAATGGAAACTACAAGGGTAAGTCCCACCACTTTGTGCAAACTTAAGTCTCAACTTGTTTTGATTTAAGTTTGGGGGGAGTGTGTGTGGTGTGACTCACCACTTGAGGGTGCTTGAAATGATGATATTTTGATGATGAGAGGTCTTCTTGTAAAATTGGGTCAATTTTAAAAAATTTCTCATGAGTATTGGTTGGATTTTGGTATGATTGGTGGTGATTGAAGTGCATGATAGTCCATATTTTTAATGAAATTGTTGAGCTAATGGTCTTGTTGAGCATGTATGAAGGGTATCGAAAGCACGAATTGAGCTCAGAACTAACAACTTCTACTACCAAATGCCTTTTGAGGGAGTTCATTCTGTACCCTACCACTTCTATGTGTTTAGCATAATTTGATTTGATTTGGATTGATGTGATTAGCATGCTACTTCATTTGTTATGTTTTGGGAGATTTACTTTTCGTAATTTAGGATTTTATTTTCAATCAAAGATGGGGATGTTTGTGAGCTTACTTGATCATGGATGATAGAATGTGTGTTTTATTGTTAATGATGGTGATTTTGGTTTTGCATATTATGTGTTTTTATTTTGTTTCTTGTTTGTTGAGTCTTTATTTTTTGTTTTGTGTGTTTTCTTATTTTTATCTTGGTATGTTCCGTGATTTGTTTAGGGATGTCGTGAGTCATTTTTGAATATGAGTGATGATATGTTATTGATGAGTGTGTAAATTCACAAGTTTAGCACCATGTTTTGTGCTAGTTTTGGAGAGTTTTGAGGTGGAAATAGGTGGAAAACCTATATATATTGTGAATTAGCATGAATCAGGTGTTAGTGGAGCTATTTAAGTGGTTTTCATAGCAAAAACGGAGTAAAAGTGCCAAGAATCGAAGAGACGAAGTCGAGACCACGCGAACCGCCAAGGAAAGAATAGGGTTTGACCTAATGGAGGAGGGTTCGACCTCTCCTATAGGTCGAACCAGCATTGTGGAACAGCAGAAGATGGGTTCGACCACGACTCCAGGGGTTCAACCTGTTCATCAGGTCGAACCATGGTCGAACCAGTTCGCGAGAAGATGGGTTCGACCACGACGTTGGGGGTTCGACCTGACAGTTGGTCGAACCAGGAGCAGAAATTGTCCAATAGCGTGGTTCGACCTGGGGTTCGACCAAGACCTGAGTGGTTCATCCTGTGCAAGAGGTCGAACCAAATGCAGAATGTGTCCAGTAACAGGGTTCGACCTGGGGTTCGACTTGTTGGCCAGTGGTTCGACCTGTTAACGAGGTCGAACCAAAATGCAGAAACTTACATTATCCAAATTTTCGTGGCCAAAACACGTGAGATCACTTGAAAAGCCCATTCCAAGCCCTAGAGACGTGATTACAAGTATAAAAGAAGGCTCATGCAGTCGAGAGAGAGAGACATCGTGATACAAGAGAGGAGTGAAGAAAAGAGATTAGTGATCCATCCGGAGGGCTGTGACAGAAATTCAGCTGGAGATTCAAGTAAGATTGGTCCATCTAACCATGATTGTTCTTAGATCAATCATGGGCTAGAGCCACTTCGGTAGTTCTAGGGTTATGAAGGTTTCATGAGTTAATTTGTATTTCGTGTGTATACTCCGTACAACACTACTTGTGGTTTATTTTATATAAGATTGAACGTTTTTAATCCATACTCATAGTTGTTTTGTGCATCATTAATCGTTGTGTAGAGTCTGAATACATAACATGGTTATTGATTGAGTGCGTTCACTGTTGAGCAGGGTTTATTGTTATAATTCTAAGTGAAGGGATTCCGAAGTCTTATTAGAACTGTCTTATATGAATGTTTGTTAATTGAATTGAATTTGGGTTGACAAGTAGGATAAAGAGTATGACTTTATAGTACCTAAAAAGGGAGATCAAATCGGGTTAGAGTACTAAGTGCACGGGAAATAATTGATTATGATAGTACCTAGAAAGGGAGGTGGAGCATACGTCTTGCTCTGAGGATACTCACACGTGTCAAAAGCTTATCTATTTGTGTCTATAGAATAGATTCGCATGGTCTAGTGATGCGTCCATAAACCACAAGGTAGAGTCGGACATCGACACACGAAAGTACGAATTAACAAAGGAAACTGGATGGCCTGACGAACTACCTATCATCTTAATTGATCACCACTATTATTTACTTGCTCTTGTTATTTATTAGCTATTCAAATTGTTACTTAAACCAATTGTTTAATTCAAAATAGTCATAATCTACTAGAACGTAATTAAATTGATATTTATCCATCCCGTAGATTCGATATTTAACTTGGTCACCTTCGAAACTACAATTGATATCCTTCATACTTGGGGATTAATTGTGTGTTGAGAAAACGCCTATCAAGTTTTTGGCACCGTTTCCGGGGACGGCTTAAAATATCTTTTTGTTATTTCTAGTGTGTTAGGGCTATTTAACTTATTTTGCTGTTTTAATTCTAGTTCTTTTTAGGTGTATGCTCACGAGATCAAAGAAAGGTGAACTTGAACCCTATAATCCTGAAATCGGAGCGTCGTCAAGAAAGAAGAAGAAGAAGAAGAGCAAGGCAAGACTATTGATCCAACTGAAGCTCTGAATTTTGGAGTTGAAGTTGACGAGCAGATTTCGCAAACGATTGAAGCTACAACTGAAGTTAATTCGGGAGTAGAGACAGTCAACATGGCAGTGAATCCGGATAATCTAGCCATCCGAGAGGTATTCAGAAACAATGGGGCTGGAAATTTTGGGCTTCTAGGAGCAAGGGGAACTAATTCAGCGTTCGATCTTCATCCCGCTCTTATTAGCATGATAGAAAGGAATTCCTTTTCAGGAGGGTCTTTCGAGGATCCGCAGCAGCATCTGAATAAGTTCTTGGGCTACGCAAGTACTCAAAAAGACGCAGGAGAACATGAAGATGCTAGGAAGATCCTCTTGTTCAAATTCTCGCTTACTGAAAAGGCGAGAGATTGGTACGACACTATCAACACAGCTGAGTTCACCACTTGGGAGCAACTGAAGTTAAGGTTCTTGGAGAGGTACATGCCACCTTCAAAGGTGTTTAAAATGAAGCAAGACATTAACCAATTCGCTATGAGTGGAGGAGAAAAATTTCACGAAGCATGGGATAGATTCCAGGACATGCTTAGGAAGTGTCCTCAACATGGGCTATCTAAAGCTCAATATATCAGTATATTCTACAATGGATTAGACTGTGATTCACGAGTGTTATTGGATGCTTCTTCTAATGGAGCATTGCTTACAAAGTCATCTGTAGAGGCTGAGAAGTTGTTTGAAGATATTTCGATGAATTCGAGGGATTGGCCAACTGATCGAGTTAGAGGTACTTATGTCCTTGGTAAGGTAGCTAAGGTTGAACAAGCAATGGTTAAAACAAGTAGAGAGGATGAGATCGTCTCTAGCTTGTCCAATATCAACAAGCTACTTGAATCCCAACTGAAGCAAATCAGCGAATTATCTCAGCGCGTACCAATCACGCAGCAGGAGTTAAAGAATGAGGGACCAATCTAAGAGGAGTTGGAAGAGGCACACTATGCCATAGGTCAGAGTATTCAAGGGACTAGGTATCCAGACCAAGGAAACCGGAATTACCAAGGGATCTATCGAGGAAACTTTAATAATCGTGGTCCCCCGGGTGGTTATCAACAGCCTAGGAGGCCGAAATTCTCGTGGAGCAATCCGAATAATGCGATTCAACGTCCTATGGGTGTTGATCCGGGTGCTAAGGTGGAAGAAGGAAAACCGGGTCTTGAGGATACTGTGAACAGGTATATGACCAAGAATGATAAAAGAGTGAACCGCCTTGAGGCCAAAATTGAAAAGAAAATAGATGCAAACCATGAGGTTATATCTAAGCAGGTGAAAGACCTTACATTGCTGATGGGGGAGATGGCAGGGAATGTTAACAAGCTTACTCAAACTCTTGAGAAAGGGAAGTTCCCGTCTCAAAGTATTGAGAATCCAAGGTCCTGCAATGCCATCATATTGAGGTCGGGTACGCAATACGAGGGACCTATGAGGTCAGAATCA
Source organism: Pogostemon cablin (assembly GCA_023678885.1). Lineage (NCBI taxonomy): Eukaryota > Viridiplantae > Streptophyta > Magnoliopsida > Lamiales > Lamiaceae > Pogostemon > Pogostemon cablin. The sequence goes on along the minus strand of CM042965.1, from coordinate 29,213,192 downwards.
AATTTGGATATGTCTAGGGCCAGGTTCGACCCTGGTTCGACCAACATTGAAGGTCGAACCATACAGGGGAGGTCGAACTAACACACTGGACACGATCAAGAGAGATTGTAGCATAGGTTCGACTAAACTGCAAATGGTTTGACTTGGCCTACAGGTCGAACTCAACAACTCGGAGCACTCTATTTTTCCAGAACACCGGTTCGACCAAACCAACCTTGGTTCGTCCTATCCAACAGTTCGAACCCAGGTCGAACCGCACCACTTGGAGCACTCTGTTTTGTCACAGCAATGGTTCGACCATGACAGTAATGGTTCGACCTATCAAACAGGTCGAACCTTGGTCGAACCTGATGGTGGAAGAAGTACAGTAGGCCGGTTCGACCTAGGTACCCATGGTTCGACCTATCCCACAGGTCGAACCTCAAATTAAAAAAGAGAGTCGTTGTCCAGAAGCAAGGTTCGACCAGTACGTACATGGTTCGACCTGTTCCACAGGTCGAACCCTAGTCGAACCCCACCAGAAAATGCCTTTTGCCACTCCGAACACTCTCGATGATGTTGATGCTACTCCAGTGGTTCGGAATGAACAAAGTACTGAGATAATAGCTGAGAAAAAGTGGGAGAGAGCCAAGCGTTTGAGAGCCGAAAAGGAGAAAGCGGAGAAGGTTGATCGTGATGAATGGGGGATTCCCAAAACAAAGATACCTCCGCCGTTTCCTTACAAGCTTGTGAAGAAAGGATTGGAAGATAAGTTCAAGAAGTTTTCAGAGATAATGAACAAAATAAGCTTGAGCATTCCTTTCTCAGAGGCAATCATGGAGATGCCGTACTATGCCCGATTTCTAAAGGACATATTGTTAAAGAAGCGGAGCTTAACCGGAATTGAAACGGTGAATTTATCTGAGAGTTGCAGCTCAATCATCCAAAAGAAGCTGCCGCAAAAGATGAAGGATCCAGGGAGCTTCACTATTCTATGTGAAATCGGAAAGGGACCGGCACGGCGAGCTTTGTGTGATCTAGGGGCAAGCATCAATTTGATGCCTTTGTCCATATTTCAGAGGCTTGGTTTGGGGGAGCTTACTCCTACAACAGTGGTTCTCCAATTGGCGGACAGGTCGATGACTTTTCCAAAGGGTATAATCGAAGACGTCCTCGTTAAAGTGGAAAAGCTAGTCTTTTCTGTGAACTTTCTTATGCTAGAGATGGAAGAATACAAGGATAATATCCCTTTAATCTTGGGAAGACCTTTTCTTGCGACTGCTGGAGCTATGATTGATGTTCAGAAAGGAGAGCTTAGATTGCGAATGGATAAAGAAGAAGTTCTTTTCAACTTGGACAAAGCAATGAAGATGCCCATGGAGTCGCAGTGTTATAGTATTGATGTGGTGGAGGAGATTGTGAAAGAGGATATGTCTCTGATCTTGTCGAAGGATCCTCTCGAAACATGTTTGATGGAGTCTCTTACTTATCCCACTACGGAGCTTGACGGACTCTCAAACGAGGTATGTATTGAATTTCTTGAAAACTTACTTGCTTTGGGTGATGACAGGTTTGAATCAGAAAGAGCTAAGGTGGAAGAAGTCAAGTGGAAGAGAAAGTACTTGCCATTGGATAACGAGAGCTCTCTGATGGAAGTGAGGAAAAGAGGAGTTGAAACTTCTGCCGGAACACTTGAAGTACGCCTTTCTTGGCGACAATGAAAAATATCCAGTAATTGTATCTTCTTCTCTTGATGATGATCAACTTGAGGAGTTATTGAATGTTCTTAGTAAGTATAAATCTGCGATTGGTTGGTCTCTTGAAGATTTGAAAGGAATTAGTCCTTCGTATTGTATGCATAGGATAAGATTATTAGATGAGGAGAAGACAAGTGTCCAGAATCAGCGGAGGGTTAATCCCGCAATTCAAGAGGTAATTAGGAAGCAAATCCTTACGTGGTTGGATGCCGAAATCATATATCCTATTAGTGATAGTCCCCATGTGAGTCCATTGCATGTAGTTGCTAAAAAGGGGGGTATGACTGTAGTAAAAGTTGAGGATGGAGAAGCGATAGCCACAAGGATTCCTACGGGATGGCGTACGTGTGTTGATTATAGGAAATTGAATGAGAACACGTGTAAGGATCATTTTCCTCTTCCTTTCATGGATCAAATGTTAGATCGTCTTGCAGGGTATGAGTTTTATTATTTCTTGGATGGGTACTCGGGGTACAACCAAATTATGATTGCCCCCGAGGATCAAGAAAAGACCACTTTTACTTGCCCCTATGAGACCTTTGATTTTCGGAAAATGCCATTTGGGTTATGTAATGCGCCTGCTACTTTTCAGAGATGCATGATGGCAATATTCGATGGGTTGATAGAGAAGATCATGGAGGTGTTCATGGATGATTTTTCTATTTTTGTTTCCTCTTTTGATATTTGTTTGTCTAACCTAGCTGCTGTTTTGAAGAGATGCCAAATGACTAATCTTGTCTTGAATTGGGAGAAGTGCCACTTCATGGTGAAGGATGGGATTGTTCTTGGGCATCATGTTTCTGCCAAAGGGTTGTAGGTAGATCGTGCTAAAGTGGTGGCGATTAAGAAGCTTCCACCATCGACCAATGAAAGAGGAGTGCGGTATTTCCTTGGGCACGCCGGTTTTTACAGGAGATTCATAAAAGACTTCTCAAAATACTCTAAGCCCTTATCTCACTTACTTGAAAAAGATGTTCCTTTTGTGTTTGATGATGAATGTCTAACAGCTTTTCAAGTTTTAAAGGAGGCGCTTATCACTGCACCTATCTTGATCACACCGGATTGGACTCAACTGTTCGTACTAATGTGTGATGCAAGTGATGTAGCACTTGGGGTGGTGCTTGGGCAGCTGAAGGAAAAGAAGTTATATACCATTTACTACGCAAGTAAGACTTTCGATGCGGCACAAAAGAATTACACAGTGACTGAAAAGGAGTTTTTGGCTGTTGTGTACGCATTCGATAAGTTTCGTCAGTATTTGGTTGGCATGAAGACTATAGTGTACACGGATCATTCTGCGATTTGGTACTTGATGAAAAAGAAGGAGACGAAGCCTAGGATCATAAGGTGGATTCTTCTACTTCAAGAGTTTGACATAGAGATCCGGGATAAGAAAGGTTCTGATAATGTGCTTGCGGATCATCTTTCGAGGTTGAAGACTAGGGAACATTGCGATAATTCTTTCGAGTATATTGAGGAAATGTTCCCGGATAAAAAGATTATGGCCGTATTTGTTGAAGGGGCTGAGCGAACGTGTGTGGTTGCTGTGCAGGGAGTTGATCCATGGTATGCGGATTATGTGAATTATATTGTTGTGGGAGAAATTCCAAGGGATCTCAACCGATATCAACTTGCTAAATTCAAAAGGGATGTTGAGACCTTCATATGGTATGATACGTTTGTGTACAAGATTTGCACAGATTCTATCATCCGTAGGTGTGTGCCCGAGATGGAGATGGAGAGTGTTCTCGAGTTTTGCCATGCACAACCTAACGGGGGACACTTTGGCGCTTACAAGACAGCAGCCAAGGTACTTCAGTCCGCTCTTTATTGGCCTACCTTGTTCAAGGATTGTGAGACCTATGTGGCGTCTTGCGATAGATGTCAACGTATGGGGAACATCGGTAGGAGAGACGAGATGCCGCTTCAGCCAAGCATAGTGGTTGAGATTTTTGATGTGTTGGATATCGATTTTATGGGGCCTTTCCCCCATCGAATGGATTTCTCTACATTCTACTTGCGTTGGATTATGTTTCTAAGTGGGTGGAAGCGATTCCTACTCGCTTGAATGACTCAAAAACTATTATATCTTTCTTGAAGAAACATATCTTTGCCCGTTTTGGAGTCCCTAGAGCACTTGTTAGTGATGGAGGTATGCATTTCGTAAATAAATTTCTTGAGAAGGTGCTTAAAGGGTATGGTGTTAAGCATAGGGCCACTGCACCCTATCATCCTCAAGCGAATGGGCAAGCGGAGGTCTCTAACCATCAAGTCAAACAAATTTTGGAAAAGGTGGTCAGAACCAATAGAAAGGATTGGGCCTTGAAGCTCGATGATGTCGTGTGGGGGTTCCGAACCGCGTACAAGACGGTGTTAGATATGTCACCGTATCAGATTGTCTATGGGAAGCCGTGCCACTTACCTGTAGAAATTCAACACAAAGCGTTTTGGGCTTTGCGTAGCTTGAACTTGACTCTCAAAGATGTGAAGGAGTTGAGGATTGCTCACATCAATCTTTTGGATGAGTTTCGGAGTTGTGCGTACAAGAATTCAGAGATCTATAAGGAGAGGATTAAGAGGTGGCATGATTCGAAGATCTCATACAAGGAGTTCAAGCAAGGAGATGAGGTATTACTTTTTAACTCTCGTTTAAAGCTTTTTGCAGGCAAGTTGAAATCGAAGTGGACGGGACCGTTCATGATTCATCGAGTCATAGGAAGGGGGAGTTTTGAGCTTATTGACAAGGATGGAGACATTTTTACGGCGAATGGACATCGCTTGAAGCATTATAGGTCGCCGGATGATGTTGGTGTCATCTTTGTGGATACCTTGATCTGATTTGGTACCGTCGTGACTCTCCGACGTTAAACATGAGCACCTGTTGGGGGCTTTCCCTCCTGTTTTAATGCTTTATTTCATTTGTGTGCGTAAGAAATTTTTATGTTTGAAGTGCTTACTTATCGGCAATAACATCTCTTTGCAAACTTAGTTTCAACTATTGTTTTTACTAAGTTGGGGAGGGGGGGTGTGATGTACTTACCTTGATAAGCACCGATAGTATAATCTTTTCTTTGTGATGTTTGTTAGGGGAGTTGATTTTTGCGCCATATTAAAATTTTAATCGATTTTGATGTGACGATTTTTTTACAACTTGCCTAATGTTAGTGGATTTTGGTTGTGTTTTCTTTTATGGAGTTACTCATGAATGATATTTTGTGGAACAAATTTTGGATGAAGTTGTGCTTTAGTTGGTACCTAATGATTCGTATTGAAGTTTGAAGTGTATAGGGATTGAAGAACACTCAGTTTTGAAGCTTAAAAGGGTGGTTCGACCAAAGCCGTGAGAGGTTCGACCAGTGCCAAACGGTCGAACCAAGCAGAGGAAGTCGAACTGACGAAGAAAACCATCCAGTGAGGAGGTTCGACCTGATCATTCTAGGTTCGACCTGTTTAACAGGTCGAACCAAGGTCGAACCCAGGACTTAAATCTTACAGTAGAGTGGTTCGACCTGAGCCGTTATGGTTCGACCTGATCAGAAGGTCGAACCTGAGGTCGAACCAGTCCGTTCAGAGCACTCTATTTTTCAGGTGATAGGTTCGACCACGACACCAATGGTTCGACCTGTTTTGAAGGTTGAACCCAGGTCAAACCACGAGGAGAAGTTGTCCAGAAGGTAGGTTCGATCTCGTCACTCGAGGTTCGACATGTTCTGCAGGTTAAACCTGAGGTCGAACCCCATCAGGTAAGCGTTTTAAGTTGAGTTTTTAAGAAGGGTTCGATTATATTTTTGTTCACCAAACCTCGAACCTTCCCCGAACCGTAACACCCTTGCACAAATTCGTCAGTTACACTTGATTTTGCACCGATTACACAACATTACACTCTTAATTCTTGAATTGGGCGCGGATTTGGGCGATTTTTATCGCAAATTAGGGCTTCAGTCGTGTTTTTGAGTGTTGTGTGCAAATTATCAATTTTTAACCATGGACAAGACGAAAGGTACGTTCTTTCAATTCAATTACCTTAGGATTGAAGTTTATTGCAAGAAATTTGTTGTAGGTAAGTTGATTGATATTGATTTTGGTTGAAATTCATGGTGATAATTGATATTTTTGAGTTGATCCATATGAATTCATGTTTATTGGTTTGAGATTGCTTGATTATGGATAGAACTTGAGTTTTTATGTGGATTGATCAAGGATATGATGCATCTAGAGGAATGAGCATGTTAACTAGGTTTGAATTGTTGATAGTTTGAGTTGTTCATGAAGTTCAATTGTTGACATTTATGTTGAATGGCTTGAATTGGTTGATGCATGCTTGTTGTTGATAATTTGAAGATTGAAGAGAGTGTGGTTGATGATGTTTTGAGCATGATGGATGAGCAAGTGGTGTTGAGATGATAGTTGAGTTGATTAAGCATGGATGCTTGAAGTCTTGAGTAGAGTATAGGATATGCTAGTCATACACTTGTATTCTTGTCTTGTTGGTTGTGTTGAAATAGTTGTTTTCAGGAAAGGGACAAGGATCGAATAAAGGGAAGGGCAAGGTGGATGAAGCAAGATCGAAGAAGAGGCAAGACAGACCTTCGAATGTGGACACAGTGACAAAAAAACTGAGGATACAAGAGCATTTACCCGAAAACTTTAGAATTCAAATGCAAAACTGGGACGAGATTAAAGAAAAGTGGGAAGAAGTCTCAGATAAGATAGCTCTGACAAGATACCAAGATGATGAGGCCATGATACTTATGAGCATTAGGGATGATATGACGATGTTGTTCGATCGAGTGGGGATCCGCAGATTTATGGAGTTGAAGAAGCCGACTTACTTCCACGTTACAGCGGAGGTAGTTTGCTCATTTGAGATGGAAAAAGACCCACTTGGCTACCCGTATCAGTGCTCATTTCAGTTAGGAGGAGTCCGAAGGAGATGGACGGCTGAGGATTTTAATCAGCTTTTTCAGACGCCTCTAGAGATTTCTCGAGTGGAGAATGGACACTTCAACGCTAATAGGTTTTGGAGGGAGATAACTGGGGAGATCAGAGACTATAAGATTAGGCAGGGTTGTGCGACCTCGATCAAGAATCCCGTGTTGAAATATATGGATCGAGTGCTCGGAAATACACTGTTTGCTCGTTGGAGGGTGGCTGTGTGTCTAGAGGAGAGCTTTATTCCCTATGGTGTATGATGAATGGGGTGAAGTTCAATGTGGGAACATATTTCATCGCGTAGCTGTATCGATTCAGGACCATTGGATTTCAGAAGGTGAACATTGGAGGGTTACTGACGATTGTAGCTGAGCACTACAATATGGACTTCACCGGCATTACACCTGTTAGAGGAGAGCCCGACTTGGTGATGCTCACATGTGTAAAGGGAGGATTCGCACACTTTAGAGATGGTGATTGGTTCTTCACGAGAGGACCAAAGCCATTCGACTTTATGTTTCCCTTTGACATGAGCAACATGACCACTGTCCGGGAGGCGAGGAACTTGTTGATGAACTCCCTAGGACACACTGCTCTGTCCGTGACTGTGAAGACTAATGGGGATTGGAGAGTCGTGGCTAGGTTGTATGCCGAAGGTAGGTTGGAGGAGCTACAGCAAATTGTGGAACAGGGAGAGTACCATCCGCCACCGCACCAGCCACTTCAGTGGCCACAGCAGCCCGAGGTCGAGCATCGGGTAGATGAGCAGCCAGAGATGAAGATTCCAAAAGAGGAGCAGCACGACGCACCTCAGCATGAGCCAGCACCGCGTCAGCAGCGGGCTATCCCGATTGATACACGGGAGCAGCTCCGTCTTATTCAGGAGCAGCTGGTCGCAATTGTTGCTAGCCAGCAGGAGACAAACCGACAGCTCGCACTCGCCAACGCCAACTATGCTACGCTGAATGAGAAGTATACGGCCTTGAATGAGAAAGTTGGTAGGTTGGGTGATCGAGTTGATTATTTGGATAGGCACATCGGTGATCTACACTAGATTGTGAAGTGGAGGCTTGATGATGAGAATGATGATGATGAGGGTGATGATGCTCCGGAGGAGTAGTTTTTCAGGTTTTCTTTGGTTTCCTCCGATTCATCTTGATTCCATTATTTTTTCATTTATCTTTAGGATGGGGTGTGATTCATGCGTGAGTGGAATGTAAAGTGATATCTTGTATGATTAATTGGGTATAAGCTTAGTGATGTTTGTGCATTCATATGTTCATGTGTTAATTTCTATTGATGAAAAGCATGTTTAGTTGATAAGTATATTGAGTTCTTGTGGAATTGATCTTAATTATGTGCTATGAGGAGTACTAAGATTACCTATGTGAGGATTTGAGCTTTTTAATCATGCTTGATCATGATTATTTTATTTTTGAGAGGATCATTCATATGAACGTATTCTAGAACTTGACTTGGAGTCTTGTGTGAGCCTTATGATTGATAAATTGCTAGGACATGATCTTAGGCCATTATTTTGTGATTAAGCTACTTAGCCAAATTTATCCTTCCTAATGATCTTATTTATCTTTGGATGCCCTGTAGAGCCGTTAAAAGCCTTTTCTTTGGTGGCCGAAGTAAATAACCTTATAAACCTTTACTTGAGCTTTGATTAACCTATTCATTGGTAGAGAGAGTGGAGGTGAGTAAGTGTTGCAAGAAGAAAAGGAGGATAGAACATGGCTGGATGAAAAGAATATGGTCAAATCTTGTTTAGGGGTAGTGCCCAAAACTGGTACCCCGATTATTTATACATGTTGCATGTAGCTTAGCAGCTGATGACCTATATATACGAGAAGGGTAGTGCCTAAAATCGGTACCCGAATTATTTAAGAAGATGAGGTTGATGCCATAAAAAGAAGGAAATTCAGGAATTTTACAAGTTCAAGAGACGACATTGGAGGAGAACTTGCTATGAGAAGAAAAAATCGAGAAACTCCAAGGTAACTCTCTACTAGTGTCTTAAGTCACTAAGTCCAAATTTTCCTACCTTTTTCCAAAGAGCCAATATTATAACCCAAAAACAAGTCCTTTGTGATCCTAGTGAAGAGTCGATTATAAGTTGATTTTTGGAGACCTTTGCCAAGCTTATGGTTACGCGTAAATATGGATCGATATGAGTGTTTATATTAACCTATATAGTGCCTCACGCACTTGAGTGGAAGAGAATAAATACTTATCTTGTGAGCAAAATTACTTAGTACTCCGAATGGTATGGATTGGATTGATTTTGCATGAGTGATATATATGAAGCAATTAATACTTGTTTGATTGAATGAAGTTGCATGTGTGATGTATATTGTACTTGATCTTTGGTGAATTATACACGACTCCTGTGGTTTGATTTGGTTGCCTCGGGACGAGCAATATGTAAGTTTGGGGGTTTGATGAGTGTGTAAATTCACAAGTTTAGCACCATGTTTTGTGCTAGTTTTGGAGAGTTTTGAGGTGGAAATAGGTGGAAAACCTATATATATTGTGAATTAGCATGAATCAGGTGTTAGTGGAGCTATTTAAGTGGTTTTCATAGCAAAAATGGAGTGGAAGTGCCAAGAATCGAAGAGACGAAGTCGAGACCATGCGAACCGCCAAGGAAAGAGTAGGGTTCGACCTAATGGAGGAGGGTTCAACCTCTCCTATAGGTCGAACCAGCATTGTGGAACAGCAGAAGATGGGTTCGACCACGACTCCAGGGGTTCGACCTATTCATCAGGTCGAACCATGGTCGAACCAGTTCGCGAGAAGATGGGTTCGACCACGACGTTGGGGTTCGACCTGACAGTTGGTCGAACCAGGAGCGGAAATTGTCCAGTAGCGTGGTTCGACCTGGGGTTCGACCAAGACCTGAGTGGTTCGACCTGTGCAAGAGGTCGAACCAAACGCAGAATGTGTCCAGTAATAGGGTTCGACCTGGGGTTTGACTTGTTGGCCAGTGGTTCGACCTGTTGACGAGGTCGAACCAAAATGCGAAATCTTACCTTATCTGAATTTTCGAGGCCAAAACGCGTGAGATCACTTGAAAAGCTCATTCCTAGCCCTAGATACGTGATTACAAGTATAAAAGAAGGCTCATGCCGTCGAGAGAGAGAGAGAGACATCGTGATACAAGAGAGGAGTGAAGAAAAGAGGTTAGTGATCCATCCGAAGGGCTGTGACAGAGATTCAGCTAGAGATTCAAGTAAAATTGGTCCATCTAACCATGATTGTTCTAAGATCAATCATGGGCTAGAGCCACTTCGGTAGTTCTAGGGTTATGAAGGTTTCATGAGTTAATTTGTATTTCGTGTGTATACTCCGTACAACACTACTTGTGGTTTATTTTATATAAGATTGCACGTTTTTAATCCATACTCATAGTTGTTTTGTGCATCATTAATCGTTGTGTAGAGTCTGAATACATAACATGGTTATTGATTGAGTGCGTTCACTGTTGAGCAGGGTTTATTGTTATAATTCTAAGTGAAGGAATTTCGAAGTCTTATTAGAACTGTCTTATATGAATATTTGTTAATTGAATTGAATTCGGGTTGACAAGTAGGATAAAGAGTATGACTTTATAGTACCTAAAAAGGGAGATCAAATCGGGTTAGAGTACTAAGTGCACGGGAAATAATTGATTATGATAGTACCTAGAAAGGGAGGTGGAGCATACGTCTTGCTCTGAGGATACTCACACGTGTCAAAAGCTTATCTATTTGTGTCTATAGAATAAATTTGCATGGTCTAGTGATGTGTCCATAAACCACAAGGCAGAGTCGGACATCGACACATGAAAGTACGAATTAACAAAGGAAACTGGATGGCCTGACGAACTACCTATCATCTTAATTGATCACCACTATTATTTACTTGCTCTTGTTATTTATTAGCTATTCAAATTGTTACTTAAACCAATTGTTTAATTCAAAATAGTCATAATCTACTAGAACGTAATTAAATTGATATTTATCCATCCCGTGAATTCGATATTTAACTTGGTTACCTTCGAAACTATAATTGATATCCTTCATACTTGGAGATTAATTGTGTGTTGAGAAAACGCCCATCAGTTGTTGTGATAAGTGATGACAAGTTATGATTAAGAATCTTTACACTTTCAAATTGTGATATGTTTTATTTAACTTGTTTAATTTTTAGATGAATGTGGTGTAATAAGCTTCTTAAGGTCCAATGCATAAGTTTATGAGAATTTGAGCCTCAACCATGCATACATGGTATTTCTTCATGAGTGGATCGATTGAGTGTTGATAAGCTAGAACTTGCTCAAGGACTAGAGGAACGAGCCCGATTTGTGGATATTAGTGAAATAATCTAAGGCCATCCTTGTTATCTAATTGTCATTGCCATATATTTTCCTACCATGAACATCATCCCTAGTCAACCACTTTGAGCCTTTAAGTCTACTTATTATGATATAAGCACACTACAAGCCTTAATTACCCACTTAAGCCTTACATATTTACCCTTTTGTGTGAGTGATTGAGGAGATAGTAGTTAGAAAGGATTGATTGTACAAAACAAGAAAGGAAATGGTAAGCAAGTAAGAAAAATGATGAAAAGAGAAAAAACATGAATGAACATGCAACCTTAAAGCAAGAGAATGGGCAAAAATAATATGCTCAAGAAAATCATAAAAATCAAAGGAAGGAATCATGCATCAAAAGAAGCTCAAGAAATCCAAAGAATGATGATGATTAATGCTTATAATCAGCAAAGAAAAGGAAGGAAGAAAGAAAAGTGGAGAAGTTGAGGAAGTTGATCATCTCTTCGATTACTTACACTTGATTAGTCACTCTTACCTAAATTCTCTCTACCATACCAAAGAGCCTATCATTACATCCTTAATTAAAGATCTTTTTGATCACTAATGAAAACTTTGGTGGTTTGTGAATGTACCCACGAGCAAACTTATAGCGAGTCGAGCCAATCGGTTAATGAGTGATGATTTACCCTACTTTAAAGAGTGTTGAGTGACATTTATAACATATGTGAGGCTTGGACTAAAAATGAACTATATTACACTTTTATTCTCTTTAGATTGAACTTGTTAATTTTTCATGTTATGAGTTTAATATTGTAGGATGACTTAGCATAAATTGTAATTCTTATTGCTATCGATGTGTTATTACTTATGTTCGTTTAGTCTTTTTCTAGGTAACAATCTCTCCCCTTATTTTATCATTTTCGTTGTTCGGGGATGCACAACACTTTAAGTTTGGGGGTGAGATGAGTGATATTTTCACCTAGATTTTAGTGCCTTTTTATATCTATGATTTTCAGTTTTTAATGGATGCTATACATGATACGGAAGACGTAGGAAAAAACAGATCTCAATTCGGAGTTGAAATGAGGAAGAACGAGCTAAAACAGTGAAGAAAATAAGGGCATGCACCAACACGGGTTGTGTACGGAACACGGCTCTGTAAGAGGTGGCCGTGTGCCATCATCAATTTATCCAACACGACCACTCTCTGCCAGTGTTACAGCACACGAGCCTTGTTGCAGCACATGAGCCGTGTTGCGTAACACGGCCCTGTAAGTCTTGGCCGTGCAGCGATATCAATTCACCCAACACGGCTACCTTGGTGGCCGTGTTGCAGAGCACGACTCGTGTTGTGTAAAAAGCTGCTAAAAATTCTAGAATCTTCTAGAAGTTTCCCAAGGGGTATAAATACCCAATAATTCAACATTGGATGGGGATCCGAAATTCACAGCCCTGCCCACACCTCACACACCATTTCTTCCATTCCACACCATCATCTTCATCCATTCTTCATCCTTTGGATCTACCATCATCCCACCATCAATTTTTACATCCAAGTGAAGGAAAATGATCAATGAAGAGAGGAAAGTGCAAAGAAGGGAAGGAGATCACCATTGAAGATAGATCAAGGGAGTTTCTATTCAATCTTTGTATTAAACCTCATAGTTTTATCATGATTTGTAAGGATTTAATTGTCTATGTTAATTTCTTTATGAATATGGTAGGCTAATCTCCCTTGTGAGATTAGCAACATGAGAGTTGTTGGATAATTTTGAGATTTGTATATTTGAATTCATATGTTGATTGGATCTATGATTTTCTATCATTGATTATTAATTGCTTGATTTGTATTGATGATTTGTGTGTTTAGTTGATCTAAATATGTGTTAGATTGAGAAATCAATTATGTGCTTAGGATAATTGAGTGAATCATTTCATCAAACACTTCATGTGCATTATAAATTATAAAGAGATTGAGAAATCCTTTAGAGTTTAGAACCCTTTGATAGAACATATGATTGGTTTGGTCAAGAGGTTGATTAATTGTGTGAAAGGGACTCTCATTTCAAGCTTAGTACCTAGTTGGAATTGTTTGAGTGAGAACCAACTCATTGAGCTATATTTAGAACCATATCCTATCCATCTTCAGAGGGAGTTTAGATGATCTTAGTGTTGGCCCTTGGTCTTCAATCCATGATTCATGTGAATTCGATGCATTTATCCTAGGATTTTCACTTCTTAATTGTGTTAATCTCACTTTTACTTAATTTGGAAAATCACTTTTCATCCATCTATCTTGTTTGTTAATCATTGCTTGCTTGCTTGCTTTGATTGATTTAATTTTTTGTTTGATCAGACTACCAATTGATGATTCATCTCTATAAAATTGCGATAAACGTGATCTCGCTTAAGCTCTAGCGCCGACCTCCCTGTGGTTCGATAAATTATTTTAATTGGTCATCCTTACTACAAAATGGCTAATCAATCACTCATTACCACAACATATCATCACTTGTTGTTCAAAAAAATGACTCACAACCTCCCTAAATAAACCACCAACACATTCCCTAAACAAGAATAAAAATATGCCAACAAACACAAGACAAACAAAGGACCAAAAGCACAAGAACAAAACACCATATGAAGAAATAAAGCATAGAATTCCCCCCATCCATAACAATTAAGCTTACAAACATCCCAACCTTGATTGAAAATGAAATCCTAAATTACGAAAAAATAAACATCCCAAAAACATAACACATGAAGCAATATGCTAATCACATCATTCCAAATCAACATCAAAACAGGTCAAGCAAATAGAAGTGGTAAAGTATAGAGTGAACTCCCTCAATAGGCATTTGGTAGTGGAAATGGTTGGCATGCGCTTCCGGATTGAATGCATAACGAATCTCGACTTGATCTCCGGGCTCAATTCGTGATTCCACTACACTTCATTCATGCTCAACAACTCATAAAAAACATTAGCTCAACAATATCCTTAAAAATTGGATTATCATGTACTTCAACACAACCAAACTTACCAAAATCAAACCAAAACTCATGAGAAAAATTTTAAAATTAGCCCAAAAACACGAAAAGTATATGCCTTCAAGAAAAAGTATGTCACACAACACCATATCCCCCCAAACATAAATTGAAACAAGAGTTTTAAGTTAAGTTTGCAAAAAGTGGTATGACGTACCTACACACTTCAAATCAAGCACCCTTCGTATCTTCAACACGTATCTTCCTCACGAGCAAAATCCGCCTACAAGGTCAAAAATACAAAACAATATCAAATCCACAATCCTTATTGAAAGCACTAAATAAAGCAATAAAGATAATAATGTATTGCCTCCCATCTAGCGCTAAGTTTAACATCTTCAAGCCGGGGTCTAGAATAGTCCTTAGGCACTGTCATAGGTTTCTTCTTGAAGTAGTGCCTTGTGCTCTCTCGTTCAACCACAAGAACGTGTCATTTCTTGTTGAATAATTCAAGCAATTGTTCTCCGAAGGCGTTCTTCAAAAGGAATGACCCTTTCTGCTTGTTCCACTTTTTTCATGGGACTTTATATGCATTTTAAACTTCAACCACATCCCACGGTAAGAATTCGGGCATTGACAAATGTTGATGCCCTCTTGCAACCTTTCTTCTACAATCACCAAATAAATTTTTATCAATAAAATCATGGAAGTTCTTAAGAGAATTTGAAATTTCAAAGAATGAGAAGGTTTTGGCTTGTGGGGAGTAGAGAAAGAATCCATGATCTTAGTTTCCGGAGGCTTCTTTTCTTCCATAAGAACATGAATCTCTTCTTGATTTCGAAGATTTACTTTCTCAACCATCACTTCAAGAGACTTGACAAATCTATCGAATTCCCCCTTCAACTCTTCTTTCAACTCTTTGGCTTTCACCTACTTCGAAACTCTTTCTCTCTTTTCCTTCATAGCCTCATCAACCCCACTTTTCTAGCCTTAACGACCATGTATTCGCTCTTTGTTCCGGAGGTAGAAGGCTTGTTGTTATCTTCTTGAAGTCTCTCCACGGTCGATACGATTTGACTTACTTGGTGCTCTAATGAATTCAATTTAGCATTAAATGCTACCATTGTATTCATCATCGTTTCACACAAGTTTCCAATTCTATCAATCCACACTTGATTAGACTTCCTCCCCTCTTCTAAGTGATTCATAACCATTTCAAACAACTTTTCTCCAAGTATTGCTATGTGGTCATTTTGGGTGGAATAAGAGGTGTTGGAGTCTTGAAAATTTTTCCATAGTTGTGGTTGATTTCCTTCTTGATTTCTAGAAAAATTTCCTTGAAAAATATCTTCCACACCTTGAGGGTATACTTGTTGATGCATTTGATGAGGAACTCCAAAATTCTCATAACCTTGTTGTTGGAATTGCATATCTTGTACTCCATAATCCGGTTGCAAAATAGGCTCACAATTTGGCATTTGAAATCCTTGAAAATTTTCTTGTGTGTTCATAGTGGGATGAGCACTTCTATTCACCATATCTCGAAGAATATCTACGTAGCTGACATTTTTTTTGGCTTGTCCTCCTTCTTCTTCCTTCTCAAGGTATGCACCTACAAAAGAAAGAAAAATTTGAATAAAAATTTCCGAAGCAAATATAAGATGCAAAAATAAAAATAAAAATTCTTATTAAGACTACTCTAAACAATCATTCGTCAAATTACTAGCAACCGTTACCTCCCCGGCAACGGCGCCATTTGATTAACCATTTGTAGTCGGGATGACCAATTAAAGAATTTATCGAACCACAAGGAGGGAGGTACTAGAGTTTAAGCGATCTCAAGTTTATTGTGATTTTATAAGGACGATCGAAAATGAGGATAGATGCAAATGAATGAAATTACACTAATGCAAGAAATAAGAAATAAATGAATGCAAAGATAAATGGGTTCCAAATGATGCAAGGATGAGATTCACAATAATCATGGTATAGATAATCAAGTAGTCATGCAATTAATTCTAATCTCTCATGGACGTGGCATAGGAGCGATCACTAATTCCACCTAAACTCTCTCGAGAGAGGGATAGGATGTAGGCCCTCAATAAGGCTCCCAAAAGCACTTAGGATCGATACCATAGCGAACACCTCCCATTAGGTACTAATTACTCTACGAGTTCCCTAATTAGGTACTAAATCATAGGCAATATTCCCTTTTAAGGTACTATGAATTCACTAATGGCTTGGGTTTCCTCGCCTAATCAACCAATCTCTCGATTAAGCCAATTAAATGTTCTATCAAAAGGTTCTAAATCTAGAAGGATATCTCTATCTTATTCTAAATTAATGCCTATGAAGTGTATGATGAAATGATTTAATGAACTATCCTAAACACATAATTGATTTCTCAATCTAATCACATGCCTATGATAATTGATCACACATATACATCAAGCAATTCACATCAATGATAGAAATGCACAAAGCCCATTCAAGATTAAAATCAATTTGCATAAAAACTAAATTATTCAACACCAATTATGGAGCTAATCTCACAAAGGAGATTAGCCTATCATAGTCTTAGAGAAGACAACATAGACAATTGTATCTACAAATCCCATGACAAATCTATAAAGAAGTTCACAACAATTAGAAATAGATTCCCCCTTGAAGGTCTTCAATGGAGATCTCCTTCTTCTTCTTGTGATCTTCACTCTCCCTTACTTCCTTGATCACTTGGATGGTGGATTTGATGGAGGGGATCAAGTGTGGATGGATGGATGAAGAATGGATGAAGATGATGGTGTAAAATGGAGAAAATGGTGTGTGATCTAGGTGTAGGAGTGAAACCCTTCAAAAATTCTGATCAAATATTGAAGTATTGGGTATTCATACCCCTTGGGAAGCTTCTAGAAGGGTTCTGATATGTTTTTGATCCAGCAGCAACACGACTCGTGTACTGCAAAATGCCTCGAGTCGTGTCAGGGTTTCTGGGTCAATGCGAACTTACGACGGCACACGAGTCGTGTGCCGCAACATGGCCAAGGGATGGTCGTGTTGTGCATTCTGATGTCGTCGCACGACCATCTCTTATAGGCCCGTTTGCAGTACACGTCTCGTGTAGCACGACACGACTTGTGTACTTGAAACGGCTAACCGTGTTCTTGCTGCCCTGTTTTCTTCTTCCTTCTTCTGTCTCCCTTCTCCATTTTCGCTCCGATTTCACCTGTTTTATATACGATTAAGTTCATTCACACTCAATTTCATAAAAATACATAACTTCACCAAATAGCACATAAATACGGATAAAAATATACGAAAACACACATAAAAAGACACTAAAATCTAGGTGAAAATATCACTCATCACCACCGCCGCCAGACCATCACACTTTTTGCTGCACACACTTTTTTTTACTGTACACACTTTTGTTACTGCACACACTTTGCTGCACACGAATTTTTACTGCACACAACATTTATGTGCAGCATATTGTAGGGATAATGTTGGAATATCACTATATATTTTTGTAGTTAGTAGTAATATTTTTATATGTTTGTATCTCATAGTAATTAAGGGTTTTTTTTGTACATAGTAGTAATCCTCCCTTATTTTTGTTATATTTATTATTATTATTATTATTATTATTCATTAGATAATTTAACTGTTTTATTATTACTTTTTATTCATCGTACAAATTATTTATAAAGTTATTTAATTAATTGGTTATCACATTTTCTTTATCATGTATCACTTTTTATTAAAAATGTTATCATTTTTTATTATTCTAGTGAATTGTTCGTGAAATAATTCAATATCATTTTTTTATATAATTAGGAATCACTTTTTATTCAAAATATTATCACTTTTTATTCGTTCTATTAATTATTCGTGAATTACACTTTGGTAGCTAGATGATTATCACTTTTTATTAAATGATGTTATTATTTTTTTTAAAATATTATTACTTTTTATTTATATTATAGATTATTCATGAAATAATTTACCACACCATTATCACTTTTTATCGATTAGATATCACTTTTCATTATATTAATACTTTTTAACTTTCTTACAAAATCATTTCATGAGATATTTCCACACAAGCCTTTTTCATTATTAATAATTCATGATATAATTCATTTATACATATAATGATATATACTCCCACCGTCCCACACAAAGGATTTATTTTTTTCATTTTGGGTGTCTCATCTAAAGAGTCCTCTTTTTTTTTTACACGCATGGAATCCACACACACCTACTAATACAATTAAAATATGAGACCTACACTCCCACTAATACAACTACCCACTACACATTAAATAATAATACTTCTTAATTCAAATGCAAAAAGCAAATACTACCCTTTGGGTGAGATGGAGGGAGTATAAATTATGATAGAATAAATTAATGTTACTACTTTTTAAAAATATTATCACATTTTAAAAATAAATAATATTTAAATTAAAAAATAAATTAAATTAGTTACAAAATTTAAATTATTACATGTTTAAGTAAGGCAAAATATAAAAAAATAATATAAATATAAGGCCTAATTAGTTTTATAATTTTAAAATTTAATATCAATCAAACAAGGTCTTTTAATTAATTAAGCTTAATTAATTTTCTTACCTAATGAAATTTATCAAATTTCTAATTTATTCATAACAAAACAATACCCTTTAAAATTATCTTAATGAAATTTATCAAATTTTTTATTTATTCATAACCAAACAAGACGTTTTAAATTATTGATTTGAGTAAATGGATAACCCGTCTCACAAAGTATGATCGTGAAATGATCTCACCCAAATCTTTGTCAACAATTAATATATCATATATTCCCTCCGTTCCAGCATAACTTTCACACTGCTTTTTTTAAATTACAAAGAAAATTAAGAACATGGGACATATTAGTATAATTTATTATTAAAATATTAGAATTTCTAATTCGTCTTACGAAATTCAATATAACTCACATTGAGGTTGTGTTTGGATTGAATCATTTCAAATCCAATGAATTTGAAAATGAGTGGATTTTAAATTCCTTGGATTTTAAATCAATTCATTTGAATTCCACTATTTGGATAAATTATGAACTTTTTAAAGTATTTTAAATTCATAATTAAAAAATTATTTTTAAAATATAATTTTATATATGATAAATAAATAAATAAAAAAAAATTATTATATTAAATATTAAAATCTAAAATTTTATTAAAAATAATTTTTTTGGCAGGGAACTC
This sequence comes from Pogostemon cablin, assembly GCA_023678885.1. NCBI lineage: Eukaryota > Viridiplantae > Streptophyta > Magnoliopsida > Lamiales > Lamiaceae > Pogostemon > Pogostemon cablin. The sequence continues at coordinate 29,193,969 of CM042965.1, read as the reverse complement.
TACCACCTAGTCTACCCCTACCCAACCTCCTACCCACCCTCACCCCCCAAATTTTTTTTTATATAAAATTTTAGATTATAATATTTAAATAATAAAAGTATTACCCCCACCCACGCCCACCCTTCCCTCCCAATTTTTTTTACTTTAGATTTTAATATTTAAATAATAAAAATATTAACACCCAAACCCTACCCTCTATCCACCCACCCACCCGTCACCCGTCAAATTTTTTTTTAAAAAAATATTAGATTTTAATATTTAAATAATTAAAATATTACCATTCAACTCTACCCTACCCTCCCACCCATCCCCTGCCACTACCATTACCTGATGGGGTAGGCTGAATGATAATATTTTTATTATTTAAATATTAAAATCTAAATTTAAAAAAAAATTAGGGGGAGGGGGGTGCAGGAAAGGGAGGGGGTTGGGTAGGGGGTGGATGGGTGGATAGGAGAGTAGGGATGAGTGTTAATATTTTTATTATTTAAATAATAAAATCTAAAATTTAATCTAATAAAAAAAATTTTAGGGGGAGTGGGTCGGGTGGGGTTGGTAGGGGTAGGGTTGGGTGGTAATATTTGTATTATAAATATTAAAATCTAATTTTTCTTTAAAAAAATTTTTTTTGGCGAGTAGCCGGGGGTGGGGGTGGGGGTGGGGTGGGTGGATAAGGGGTAGAGATGAGTGGTAATATTTTTATTATTTAAATATTTAAATCTAAAGTTTTATAAAAAAAATTATTGGGAATGGTAGAGTTTAAAATTTACATATATTAATAAATTTATTAATTTTATATACTTTTTTTATATATTAATATTTCAATTATACAACAGAAGGATTTCAAATGACACGGTTTGAATAAAAATTTGAAATTTAAGCAAAAACAACTAAAAAAAATTCAAAATCAAATACATGATTTAAAATCTATTACTTTAAAATCTTGGATTTATAAATCAATTAATTTGAAGTGGTATCCAAACATGAATGAGGGATTTGAGGGAGGGATTTATAAATCTCTCTTCAAATACTTCCATCCAAACACACCGAGATTATGTATGGATTGAGTCGTTTCAAATTTAATGGATTTGAAAATGAGTGTGATTTTAAATTTTTTGAATTTTAAATCAATTCATTTGAATTCCACTATTTGGATAAATTATAAATTTTTGAAAGGATTTCAAATCCATATTTCAAAAATTATTTGTAAAATATAATTTTATATTTGATAAATAAAAATAATAAAATTTTATTATATTAAAATCTAAAATTTTATTAAAAATATTTTTTTAAGGGAACTCTACAACCCAACCTATCTCTACCCACTCCCACCTCCACCCCACCCCCCAACTTTTTTTTTAATAAAATTTAAGATTTTAATATTTAAATAATAAAAATATTACCACCCAACCCTACCTCTACCCACCACCACCACCCACCCCCAATTTTTTTTTAAACTTTAGATTTATAAATTCATTGATTTTAAGTGTCATCCAAACATAAATGAGAAATTTTATGGAGGGATTTAAATCCTTCCATCCAAACACACCTTCAATAAAACATCAATTCCAACATACAACTTTCAATTCATTTACCCTCAATGTGAATCAACGGAATGAAGATTTGTGAATATATTAACGAACTAATCAATAATACGAGTCAATTTCTACCTCACACTTGAACAGAACTGTTATAATGAAAACCTAATAACTATCAAAATTTACAGTCTGAACGTAATTACAGTAAGCATGTAGCTCGACCTACTACCGCCATTCGACCCACAAAAGAATCTTCAAACATACCAGCCGCATTATTCACTTGGAAAATAATACGATAGGGTTTGACGATGTTGATGTTGCATCATGTCTTCTGCGTTTTAATCCATTGTAAAATTGTGCAAGAGTCATATTATCTTCAGCCTCTACGCCCACACCAACATCAAGAGATGAGCAATCATTACAAGAACGAGTCAATTGAGATTTCCTCTTCCTTTTCTTTGCATTGATTCGAGAAGCAGTTTGTTTCCTCTCTGTTTTTCTCTTCCCTGGAGGCAGCGTATCAAGCTTGGGGGGAGGCTCGAGCACTTGCGCTCGTCTCCTCCTTGGCTGAAGCTTACAGGCCTTTCTACTTTTGGTAGCATCATGTTCCCCAGGTGCCTCCTCCCAAGTTGAATACGCTGTTGGTTCAGAATATTGACATTCTTCCCCAGTTGATATAAATAAACCAGAGGTATCGGTGGCATCCAAAAATTCTGCGTTCAAGCTGGCAATGGAAGAAACAGTCAGCAAATTGGAAGAGATGTCTTTTGCAGTAAGATATAGCAAGACCCCATTGAACGTCTGAAGCTCGCTGCCATTTGTTACTTCTAAGAAAATCTCATACGATGACATAAACAGATGACTTATGTACAAATCTTTACCTTGAATGAGAATCTTCGCTACATTTACGCACCTTCCTTCGCCTGATATTTCAAAGAAAAATTCAGTATCAAAATGAGGTCAAATATAAATCTGAAGGGTCAGATCACACAACTATTTTACCTAGATGAAGTCCTTTTTCTCTTAGGTGGATCAACACTTTCAGGGCCACATATACGATATGTTTCTGGCAATCGAAAGTCACCAGGTCCTAGGGCAGGTCTTTCTAACTCCCGATCAACAAAGTTTGATATCATTGCAACGCTTTGTATCTTTCTAGCAGATAGCAACTGATTCACCTCAGTAGGAAACAGCACCTTCCATCTCCTGATAAATTAGGATGTCAAGTAGTGAGTCAAAGGAGAAAAAATCACACGCCTTTCCACATGCACAAAGCTGAAGGAAAGTAGAGGAGAAAATAATTTCTTATTGAACGCTGGACATAAGATTGTCATACCTCAAACACTGATTATCAGTACGGCGAGGAATACATGCAGCAACCTTGGACCAGCAATAACCATGCTCAGCGATGGCCTCTCCCAATATTAGATCCTCTTCTTCAGTCCATTCAGACATGTTCAAGGAAGGATCTAAGCAATTCGCCCACCTGCACCACACAATGACCATACACAATGACCATAACTATTTGCACAATTTACATGTATAGTAGAGATGAATTTTTAGATTTTATATACTTAAAGAATAATACCTCTCTCTGCATTGCACAGCTGTACGACCAGGCACATATTCAGCTATCTTTTTCCATTTTTTTGGCCCAAAAAGTGTCACAGCAACTTTCAAGCGTTTGTCTTCATCTGCAGTCCATTTTCCAACTCTTTTCCTGGCTGGGTGAAGCGTCTTTAACCATCTGCATCCACATCATAAAGTTCAAAATCTCAGAAAGCATTTGAATCAATAAAATAGTGACTGGCATCCATTGCAAAAGAAATAATAAACAAAGCATATATATACACGTTCAGTTGTAAGTTATCATACAATATAATTAGAAAATAAGCCAGGTGTAGCATTCATATTTTAAGAAAACACATATATTTAGTTCGAACCAACAAGCCAGGTGTAGCATTCATATTTTATACTAGGAATTAAAAGAGGTGTTTCTCAATTTTATTCACTGCACATGATTCTGTCTTGTACATTTTGCTCTCTGGAGAAAGAAATATTTTCCAGTGCCCCATTCAATGTCAATAATTAGTAAGTGTACACCCTTAGTGGTACGAACGGCTAGGGAACCACTAAAACCCAGTCTGGGATACAATTTACAAGCATATAGAGATAGTATTTCGGGAGGATGGGCTGCCCTGACACTGAGAACCAAGCTTGGTAGACTTATTGCAATCTACTGTGGTGAACATGAGAATTTATAAGAACTTATGATTTTCTATTAAAATTTATATCATTATTTGACAATAAAAACTAGATGTCATGGAGGTTACATGTATTATTCCTGTCAATGCCATGTGATGGTGTGGTTATAAACATAATTGGTAATGTCAACAGGTATGATGATCAATAAAAAAGACAACATAGTAATCAGAAAAGGAAAATAACTCCAAAAAGGAAGCAGTAACGCTGTTGAGCTCAGTTCAGTGAGGATTTAATTACGATAAACTGTTGAGTAATGTTAACTGACCTGTTAGAGCATTGGGTACCTGTTCTTCCTTCCAACTTAGAAGCAACGATTTGCCAATTACTCTCCCCACAAGCCTCCACTGCAACCCGAAGTTGGTTATCATCCTCCTTGGACCACTCTCTTTTGAGTATTGAAGCATTAAGGCTTCTCTGATAGCGTGCTAAGCACCGAAAGGGGGTCCTATTAGTTCCCAGTAATGCAGCTGTATTGATCCAGTCATTTAATCCCTTCTGCTGCAAGATGTGCAAAAGATTCTTGTCCTCCATAGTCGTCCATGGATTGTGATTGATTAAAGGGTCTTCATGGTTTAGAAACCTGCAAGAAAGTGCATGTAATGAATGCATCAAAGATATATAGCAAACGATGCTCTTTGTAAAAGCTTTAATGATCAAAAAGCCCACAGCTCTAGACAAAATTAGGACACAACTGCATTATCAACAATTAACAAACAATCATTGAACTTCCACCTTCTCGAATTGATACATTCATGATTTCCTATAAAAATAAGTTTATAAACAAAACTATAAAAGTCCCCACTAGTGTTACTATACATGAAAGCAGGTAATAAACATAAAACTAATTGAAACTTAGAAATGTTAAATGATTTTTTTCTATTTCCAAAAAATGGTATCTGTGCACACAAATATATTTCAAGAATTTCTTAAATCCAACCTGACTGATTAAAAAACAATTTTATGATTAGCTTAAACCAATTGTCTAGGTTTGCAGTAGGATCATCCTTCAGAAAATTTTTCCCAACATACCTTGTTTGACATTCTGCACCGGAATGCCCAGGAACATACATACCAGCTAACTGCTCCCAATTGACCTTAGGCAAGAATAATCTCAATTTCTCAGGTGTTATATCGATATTATTTATTGATTCAATGATACTGTCAACATTACCAGAGTTGTAAGATCCATCTTCCTCACTGCAAATATAAAACACACTGATTTAGAGCGTTTCAATATAACAACTGGATGAACTGCAACTATACTAAATAATATTAAAAGATAAAGAAAATAAATGAGTGAATAAACAGAAAAAGAAAATCAGGGCCCTGGAGAAAGCAAAATGGACATCACTTAAAATTGGGAGCTTATCAAACTAAACACATATGCTAAAACAGTATTAAAATATTTGAAACCTACTTTCGTCCCAGTTTAGGTTAAAGTTGTCTCAGTGTTCCTCGCTCATCCATATTATAGCTAACTGAAATTAATGCTATGATGTCAATTTTCCCCATAATAGGCAAAAACTATTTATAAATCCTGAACCGCCAGGATAAAGCAATGAATCTTTATTCACCAAAATTCCCCAAACCCAATACACCAAGATACCGAATACAGTAAGTATATGATAAACAAGACTAAAAGAATAACAAAAATCAACACTGACTTAAAGGTCGCACAGATATATAAACTAAATTTCTAATGACAAATCTAGAGCTCAGAGAGAATGCTTTTTAAGCAGCCCAGCAGAGATGATCCATTGTCAGGGCTGCAGAGATGTTTTTCTTCTCATTCAATTCAATGAAGGATATTTTGCGCATGTTAATCTTTTTATCACTTTCTTTTCATGTCATCACAATAATTGAATTATTCAGACAATTCAATTAGATTGCAGTTCACACTTAATCATCATAAATGCTACTAAATTTTCTTTCCAGGAATTTGGAAATTAAATTTTCAGAATTCTGTTAACCTTTTCTATTATATGAATCAGAAAAATAGCAGACAATTTTTCCAGTGGATGCTATGAGTCCTCTCTTCCGACTTTTATCCATGCATTGTACCCTAGAGTAAATTCCAATATTCAAATGCATGAAGTACATGGTCGTTAAAAGTTTTCACTTGGGCATGTATATTTTGGTAATCAAGTAATATGTCAACATTTCTTTATATTCAACAATAATTTAGTGATATGTGAGCCACGGATTTAAGAAAAGATCAAATGTACATAGCCGAGATTGCAAGCTCAATACAATTACAGTAAGTTAACAGAACACAACTATATCAGACAATCAGATCATCCAATTAGAAAAATGGTGATGTGCCTAAAATAATTAATTAAGAATTACTAATTTTAATTTTAATTTTATAATCTTGAAGATACTTCATGCTTTAAATGCTAAAAAATAAAATGCCACATTATATTATGTGAAATGGTAACTGAGTGTTGGAATCTGAACCTATGTGCTATGTTATGAGTTTATAAAATATTATCTGCAGACTTCGTGGTCATGCACTTGTAGCCAGCACAGTTGCTTAATTTTTCAAGTATAAAAGAGCTCATACTATACAGAATAGTTTATCCACACATACAAAAGGCACGGCTCTATTTTCTATTCTATAGGCTCACAAAAGGTATTTTTTTCATTTATCATAATTATATAAAAATATCCTCACTTTGCCATTCATATTTATGCACATCAAAATAATTTCAGCATTGGCATCAAGTTGAAATGTCCCTTACCAATTTAGGAGCACCAGGCTTACATCCGTACAAAACAGTGCTCCTTTATCACACCCTCATGATTAGCCCCATTCATCCTCACCCGTTTCTCACCCTCCAGACACCACTGGGAAGTCATAAATTAACCAGTGGTGTAATTAGGGTTGGGTAAACAACCTTACGGAAGAACACATTATGAAGCTGTCAAATGTCAAATGAATTCTACTCTTAAAAAACGTTTCTAAAGTGCTTTTTAGGTAGGGGGAAATTGACTTTTGTATGTAAGGAAATTAACTTAGGGTTTCCACAAACAACATAATGAAAAAGATGCTCAATTTGATGACGATGAGAGGAAGAGGTAATTGACAACGACCGTTATGATTATAATTAGTTTGCTAGCTGCTAATAATTTGACACTTGATAACTTTATAAAACTAGAAGGCCTTTAATTATTAGTTAATTGTCTATTCGAACTTCGAAGTTTGAAGCAGATTATGATATTATGTATATGTTATTTATGACTTATTATGTATTAGTATGTGATGTTATGTGATTAGGGAATTATTGTTTAGTAGGATATATTAATGTACATATGTTCTAGGAAAGGATGTACAAGAGGCGTGCGCCTCAAGTTCCAACAAGGCCCTTGAGCCTTTGTGCGCCTCTCGCCTATGACAACTATGCTTTAGAGTCCACATGAACAATGTTTTACATGACCTTTTAAAAATCTCGTTAGGAAAAAATATATCAATAAATAAGGCAGGTAATGCATCAAAGCATGCAATAACAATTGATGAACAAGCATAGAAACATTTTCGATGAGATTAAAACAATAGAAGAGATAATCATACCTGAGTAGATCAACAGACCGCTGAAGCAACATTTCTTGAAACTGCTGCTTAACACCCTTTACAAGATTTTCTTTCTCTTCCTTCGACCAGTTCTCCCTACTAATGGGGGGCGCAAATGTTGCCATTGCCTCCTTACAATTAGCAACGCTCGGATTCTCTGGAGGCCCTTTATACAAAGCAGGAATCTTCTTCTCATTGAACTGCAGAAGTTAAAATTATATTCTGAGCATCTACATATTGTGAACAAGAACAATGATATTCAAAATAATATTATTAAAAAAAAATTGTAGTAGCGGTCATTGAATAGTCAGCTATTAATACTTTTCTACTTCAAATTCTTATAAGAAAGAGAGACGCTTAAAAAAAATTATTTATTTTAGGCATTTTCTCAATTCAAGTATTTTTTAAAAGAAAAAAGTATCACAAAAAATGTAAAGATGCTAATCATTTGTAATATCCCGATATTTTCATGTATTTTTAAATCATGATAAATATTTTTATTTAAAGCCAATTAAACTTTTAGTTATTTTAAAGGGGTTTACTTTAATCTTTTTCACTTCATGATAATAAATTTTAAAAAAAATGAGCCCAAGCCCAAGTCCAAAAATTTCAAGCCCAATTTATTTATGTTTACATTTAAAATAAAAGAAAGGATCGGTCTATTCTTTTTAAAAATTCATTTCTCTCCAACGCCGTAACAGTTAGGGTTACAAAGAAAGAGCAGAATTAAACTTTTCTTCACTTTCTCTCTATTTCAAAACACAAACGTAAAATCCAAATTATTTCAATCATCAATCATTCGTGGAAATGAGGTTTTTAGATTTCAACCATATCTACACATTCAAGGTAATCCATTTCTAAAAAAATTTCAAAGTTATAACTATTGACTTCCAATGGCGACGAAATTTTAATATGTAGTTCAATAATTAGTTTTAGACTTATATTTAAAATTTCATGATTTTTGGATTTTTATTTTATTTTATACGAATTTTATACATATGTCTGCAGAATCTGAAATTTTATGGATACGTGATTAGAATATTTGATTTATATAGTTATACCTTTTCAAATACTTCGAATTTTGGATATGTTATAAATAATGAAGTTTTTGATTTTCTGTAAAAATTTCATGCCGAAAGGACGATTACATTATTGTATATTAATTTTTAAATGTTTCTGATCATGCTGTCAAATATGTTATGTTTTCTATTTAGAAATTATAAAGCATATTTAAAGAGCTCTAAAAATATTTATTTTCGTATATGCTATACTTTGTGGTGTTTTTGGTAATCTATGATAATTTCATGTCATTTGGAGTACTGTATTATTTAATACAAATTCTACAATATTAGTACATTCAGTTTAGATCATGAAATTACTGATTTGAAATTACAAATAAAATATTTAGAGATCTTCAAATATTATTATATTTTTATATGTTTTATATTACAGTGTTTATGATGCACAATAAAAATCTCTTATTGAATAAATGAGAAAATTATTTTAAATTAAATGTATACTGATTTCTGTACATGAACTGTTATGTATTATGTTTTCAATTTTACTATCTCAAAACCCTTTTAATGACCTAAACTTATTATGATTTTATTATATGTCATATCCTACGTAGTTTTAAACTCTCAATAATATTTTTAATAATTTTGAGAAGATGTATGATTTTATATTAGTTTTATATTACACTAATATATGATTCGCATCAACTTCTATTTTCTTACTTAAAAATATGAAATAAATATTTAATATACTCCAAATATTCTGATTCTTATATATATATATATATATATATATATATATATATATATATATATATATATATATATATATATATATATATATATATATATATATATATATGTGTGTGTGTGTGTGTGTGTGTGTGTGTGTGTGTGTGTGTGTGTGTGTGTATCATATATTTTAAGATTTTAAGTCTACTGTATAATTTTCACGTTCATGGGTGTTATATAATATTTATTATAAATATTTTATTCCTATTTAAATTGTTTCAAGAATATTTTATCTAAATCTTTTAAAGTATGAAAATCATATTTACTGATCCCTAAAAATCATAATTTTCGAATATGATATACTCCCTCCGTCCTAAAATCGATTGCACTGTTACTGTAGATACGGAGTTTAAGAAATGTTGACTTTTTAGGGGTATTGTGGTATTTTTAGGTAATAAATAAATTATAAAGTATGTTATGTGAGTTAGGTGAGTGTGGTAAAGTTGTAATTAAGATGAACTTTTAGGGGTGGGGATTGATGTGATATTTTCTTTTTTGGAGTGTGGTATACTCGAAACTGCTGCTTAACACCCTTTACAAGATTTTCTTTCTCTTCCTTCGACCACTTCTCCCTACTAATGGGGGGCGCAAATGTTGTCATTGCCTCCTTACAATTAGCAACGCACGGATTCTCTGGAGGCCCTTTATACAAAGCAGGAATCTTCTTCTCATTGAACTGCAGAAGTTAAAATTATATTCTGAGCATCTACATATTGTGAACAAGAACAATGATATTCAAAATAATATTATTAAAAAAAAATTGTAGTGGCGGTCATTGAATAGTCAGCTACTAATACCTTTCTACTTCAAATTCTTATAAGAAAGAGAGACGCTTAAAAAAAATTATTTATTTTAGGCATTTTCTCAATTCAAGTATTTTTTAAAAGAAAAAAGTATCACAAAAAATGTAAAGATGCTAATCATTTGTAATATCCCGATATTTTCATGTATTTTTAAATCATGATAAATATTTTTATTTAAAGCCAATTAAACTTTTAGTTATTTTAAAAGGGTTTACTTTAATCTTTTTCACTTCATGATAATAAATTTTAAAAAAAAATGAGCCCAAGCCCAAGTCCAAAATTTTCAAGCCCAATTTATTTATGTTTACATTTAAAATAAAAGAAAGGATCGGTCTATTCTTTTTAAAAATTCATTTCTCTCCAACGCCGTAACAGTTAGGATTACAAAGAAAGAGCAGAATTAAACTTTTCTTCACTTTCTCTCTATTTCAAAATACAAACGTAAAATCCAAATTATTTCAATCATCAATCATTCGTGGAAATGAGGTTTTTAGATTTCAACCATATCTACACATTCAAGGTAATCCATTTCTAAAAAATTTCAAAGTTGTATCTATTGACTTCCAATGGCGACGAAATTTTAATATGTAGTTCAATAATTAGTTTTAGACTTATATTTAAAATTTCATGATTTTTGGATTTTTATTTTATTTTATACGAATTTTATACATATGCCTGCAGAATCTGAAATTTTATGGATATGTCATTAAAATATTTGATTTATATAGTTATACCTTTTCAAATACTTAGAATTTTGGATATGTTATAAAAATGAAGTTTTTGATTTTCTGTAAAAATTTCATGCCGAAAGGACGATTACATTATTGTATATTAATTTTTAAATGTTTCTGATCATGCTGTCAAATATGTTATATTTTCTATTTAGAAATTATAAAGCATATTTAAAGAGCTCTAAAAATCTTTATTTTCGTATATGTTATACTTTGTGGTGTTTTTGGTAATCTATGATAATTTCATGTCATTTGGAGTACTGTATTATTTAATACAAATTCTACAATATTAGTACATTCAGTTTAGATCATGAAATTACTGATTTGAAATTACAAATAAAATATTTAGAGATCTTCAAATATTATTATATTTTTATATGTTTTATATTACAGTGTTTATGATACACAATAAAAATCTCCTATTGAATAAATGAGAAAATTATTTTAAATTAAATGTATACTGATTTCTGTACATGAACTGTTATGTATTATGTTTTCAATTTTACTATCTCAAAACCCTTTTAATGACCTAAACTTATTATGATTTTATTATATGTCATATCCTACGTAGTTTTAAACTCTCAATAATATTTTTAATAATTTTGAGAAGATGTATGATTTTATATTAGTTTTATATTACACTAATATATGATTCGCATCAACTTCTATTTTCTTACTTAAAAATATGAAATAAATATTTAATATACTCCAAATATTATGATTCTTATATATATATATATATATATATATATATATATATATATATATATATATATATATATATATATATATATATATATGTGTGTGTGTGTGTGTGTGTGTGTGTGTGTGTGTGTGTGTGTGTGTGTGTGTATCATATATTTTAAGATTTTAAGTCTACTGTATAATTTTCACGTTCATGGGTGTTATATAATATTTATTATAAATATTTCATTCCTATTTAAATTGTTTCAAGAATATTTTATCTAAATCTTTTAAAGTATGAAAATCATATTTACTGATCCCTAAAAATCATAATTTTCGAATATGATATACTCCCTCCGTCCCAAAATCGATTGCACTGTTACTGTAGATACGGAGTTTAAGAAATGTTGACTTTTTAGGGGTATTGTGGTATTTTTAGGTAATAAATAAATTATAAAGTATGTTATGTGAGTTAGGTGAGTGTGGTAAAGTTGTAATTAAGATGAACTTTTAGGGGTGGGGATTGATGTGATATTTTCTTTTTTGGAAGGTGCAATCTATTTTGGGACGGATAAATGTGAAAAGTGTGCAATCAATTTTGGGACAGAGGGAGTATATCTTTACATTTATTGTTTTACATATGATTTTCAAATAATTTCATCATTTATATTTAAATATATTAAATTATTATCATTGCATATGAGAAATTCCAGCTTTTACTATAATCACTTTGAAAATCCAACACATATACTTGTACACCTTATTATATTATTAAATTTGGATATGTTATTCCAATCACAAAGGATTACATGTATATTAATTTTCGAACTGATCCTATTTTTATTTTATCAGTTATAAAATATTTATACATTTGTATTTAATAAAACCTTTCATAGTAAATTCCATTAATCTCTCTTATTTCAAATATTGAAGTATCACTTCCACTATATTCTAAAGATTTAAACTCATTATCTTATTTTTATTTTAAGTTTGCATATTAATCTGAGATAAATATAGTTTGATGATAGATGAAAGTTAGTACAAGACACGGATTTATCATCTACATTCAAGTGCATCTATTCATCATCGACATTCTTTCCAAGTGGGGAAATCTAAACTTTGTCTATCGTATGTGCTTATGTGTTACGTTGAAAGTTACTACTTGCATCACAGTCATAGAGTATTACTCGTAATACTGTCCACGAACATAGAGTATTCGTAATACTATTCATAGACATGTGGCCAGGGACAGTGATATGGGTCCGGGACTGATAAAAGGTCCTCGGGAACACTTGGATTGTAAAAGGTCCTTGGAAGGCCCGCCGTGCTAATACATTTATTTAAGTCAGGGCACTTTCAGGTGTCGGGATTTTAAGTAATTCTCAGGTAACGCCCGCCCTACTTCATGATCGATCATTCACAGACATGTTCACAGATAAGATTTACGTGTTGGTTGTGATTTATTGATGTTTATATGTGAGTTACATATTGTACACAAATGTTTTCCCACTAAGCTGTAGTTTGCTCATCCAATCATTTAAACATTTTACATATTAAAGGAGATGGAGTAAGGAGAGAGGCGATGGGTGATAAAGTAATTAATTGGTATTTATTTGGGTTTACATTCATTAATTGGGATTTATTTGTGATGAACTGCTCTACGATTATTCAATAGTCATAGCTTTATATTTATTTGTATTTCATGGGAAGTAATTTGATTTAATAAAAATCTTTTCATTCTTTATTTTTACTTCAAATAAAGTGTTTTATATTCTATTGCATGATTATTTTATTTCTCAATTAAAGTCCTCATTTTAACTACAATAGGAAATATAATTCATTTTTAATTGTTGTTATTTTAATTTAATTCCGCTGCAAACAATGTTATATTTCATTAAAATTTGTCAATCTCTTTTGGTTAAATCTTATTGGATCTAAAAATTTCTCTTAAAAGGTTATTTATTTATTTTATTATAAATTGGGTCGTTTCATCATCTAATCTAGCTATGAACATAATTTGAATTCCGATATCAATTATTATAATTATTTATATGAAAAATTAATCCACTTTAATCATTCATCCTATAATAACGATTGAAAAATGTAATATTAGCAATTAAAATATTTATATATAATTATACATTATTAAAATATCTGCATATAATGCACAGCGTGCACACATTGGGTAGATGAAAAATACCTTCATAACTGTTCTTAGCTTTGGCACTGAAATAAATTGAACACGAGCATCCTTTTTCTGTGACAAAGCTCGCCCAGTCCTCCTCTTGCAAGCACCCTGAAAGTCTTTCAGGATTTTGACACGTCCAATCAGCTTATTGAGTTCTTAAACCCTGGCTTCCACTTGCATCATCTTACTTCTTAGAATTTTCTGGCAAGATCTGTTCTTCTTGATTGCATCAACAAATGCAAAAGCTGACTCAGGGAGGTGAGAGCTTTTGAGTGGCAATACAGCCAAACTATCACCACTGGGTCCATTCCCTTTCACTAAATCAAAAGAATGTCTTCTAGCAGCATCACCACATGCTTCTGATACTGATACTGTCTCAGGTTCATTATTATCTACACATTTGAGAAACCCTTCTGGAGCATTAGTTCTCTCAACAAAATTATTGGAATTTTCCTTGTCCGAGTCTATGATAGTAGCACCCACCTGCACAGGTCTATACATAGCATTCTCCACAGTGTCATTCGAGCCACCTGTACAGTTGCGCAAAATGAAAGATGTTATAAGATTGATGTACATCCCTTGAAGGAGTCCATAAGAAAAGATTTTTCCCCCCTTAAACCAAGAGACACACAATGTAAGATCAGTCAAAAACAGTCATTTAATAAGCCTTAAATTATGAGAGACTGTATAATGTCCTATTCAAATAATAAATTTAAGCCTCCATCTCAATATCAAATTAAGCTAAGACGTTTAGCATTGATACCTGGAGCCATAGAGTCTAACCTAAAATACTAAATATAATTCACCTTTTCATTCTATCAAACACGGATCAACAGAAATAAATTATTAACCTCCGTGATTCTAAAGAGAGGACGTAGTATACCGTCATTATAGGCAGAAAAACGCCGCTGAATAGCCCGGAGGGTCTCATAATCATCATCACAATCATCGTTGTCAGACGAATCGGGCGGCAGCGTGCGCAAAGGCTTCATCTTCTGAGGTTCATCGTCCATATTCATCGGAGCTGAGAAGCGTTTATGAATCCGTTGAACCAAATGAAGGTCGTCCTCACCCTCTCCATCAGATTCCGCCTTGGACGAAACACGGCCACCGCCATTGGTGGTGGCGGCAGGAGTTGTAAAAGAGGGCTGAAGCTGATGGTCCGTGGGGGATATTTTGGTCAGTTGACAAGCCCTTTTAAGCGCTTCCATATCTTCGCTGAACCCATCGTCGGAATCGGAGAATTCCACAGTTGAAGACATTTAGGGGGAGGGAGAGAGAGGCGTTTGGGAATGCGAAGGGATTAGGGTTTAATCAAAATTGGAACTGAACAGCCGACAAAAGACACAAAATTGGCAGTAAGCCGTTATGTCGGAAATCAAAAATTCCCAATGCTACTTTGACATGGACCCTCTTGCTTATCTCATACTCCCTCCGTCCCTCCATCCGCCTCAAAGGTGGACATTTATTTTTTCACGTGGATTAAAGAATATTATTATTTAAAATGTAGTTGATAGTTGTATTAATGGGATGTATCAGTCTCATAAATTTATTGTATTAGTGATATGTGTGGGTCCCATGTGTTTAAAAAGGGAAATGTGGACCTTTGGTGCGGAGCCCAAAATGACAATATGTCCACCTTTCGGGCGGACGAAATGAGTACTATAAGTCAAATTAGCCCTTTTTTGTTTATTTAATGTGTAGTGGGTAGGTGTATTAGTAGTGTGTGTGGACTCACGTGAATATGTTAATATTTTTTGTGTGGGTCTCGTATGCATTAAAAGAAAATGTGACAACTTTTATGGGACAACCCAGAAAGGAAAATATCACAATTCCTGTGGGACGGAGGGAGTATCAATTAAGCTCCCTATTTTCATTAAATAATACTCTCTCAATCCCATAATACTTTTCATACTTTCCTCATTTGTTTGTTCCACAAAACTTTTCACACCCAAAAAAGGAAATATCACTTTATCTAACCATCTCAAAAGTTTTCTAAATTTCAAATTTGTCACTCCTTTTTCACACACATATTATTACTTTATACCCCCTCCGTCCGCTTCTAAGATATCAATTTTACTATTTTTGGCGTCCGTTTCAAAGGTATTCATTTCCCCGATTTAGTAAAAAAATACACAATATGGCCCACCACTTCCCTCTAATACAACTACCCACTTTACATATAATAATAATACTCATTAATCCACGTGCAATAAGCAAATGGATACCTTAGAACCGGATGGAGAGAGTACTTTTTTATTACCTAAAAATACTACAATACCCTCCAAAGTCAATAAAGTTGGTAAGAAAATACTACTTTTCTTAAACAATGTGAAACAGTAAACGTGAAAAGTATTATGGTACGGAGGGACTATGATGAGCGTTTTCTCAACACACAATTAATCCCCAAGTATGAAGGATATCAATTGTAGTTTCGAAGGTGACCAAGTTAAATATCGAATCCACAGGACGGATAAATATCACTTTTGTTATTTTCTAGCAATTATGACTATGTTGAGAATTGTAATTTTGGTTTGTAAATTAAGTAATAATTGAAATAGCAATTAAATAACAAGAACAAAAAAATAGTAGTTGTGATCAAAAAGATAATAGGTAGTTCGTCAAGCCATCCAATTTCATTCGTAATTCATACTTTCGTGTGTCGATGTCCGACTCTACCTTGTGGTTTATGGACGCATCGCTAGACCATACAAATTTATTCTATAGACACAAATAGATAAGCTTTTGACACGTGTAAATATCCTCAGAGCAAGACGTATACTTTACCTCCCTTTCTAGGTACTATCATAATCAATTATTTCCCGTGCACTTAGTACTCTAACCCGATTTGATCTCCCTTTTTAGGTACTATAAAGTTATACTCTTAATCCTACTTGTTAACCCGAATTCAATTCAATTAACAAACATTCATATAAGACGGTTCTAATAAAATCTCGGAATTCCTTCACTTAGAATTATAACAATAAACCCTGCTCATTAGTGAACGCACTCAACCAATAACCATGTTATGTATTCAGACTCTACACAACGATTATTGATGCACAAAACAACTATGAGTATGGATTAAAAACGTGCAATCTTATATAAAATAAACCACAAGTAGTGTTGTACGGAGTATACACACGAAATACAAATTAACTCATGAAACCTTCATTACCCTAGAACTACCGAAGTGGCTCTAGCCCATGATTGATCTAAGAACAATCATGGTTAGTTGGACCAATCTTACTTGAATCTCCAGTTGCACCTCTGTCACCGCCCGCCGGATGGATCACCAATCTCTTCTCTTGTCTCCTCTTATGATTCTCGCGTCGTCATCCTTTTCTTGACTGCATGAGCCTCCTTTTATACTTGTAATCACGTCTCTAGGGCTTGGAATGGGCTTTTCAAGTGATCCCACGCGTTTTGGCCTCGAAAATCCGGATAAGGTAAGTTTTCGCGTTTTGGTTCGACCTCGTCAAACAGGTCGAACCACCGGCCACAAGTCGAACCACAGGTCGAACCCTGCTACTGGACACATTCTGCACACTTGGTTCGACCTCTTGTACAGGTCGAACCACTCCCTCTTTGGTCGAACCCCAGGTCGAACCTCACCACTGGACAATTTTCGTTCCTGGTTCGACCAACTGTCAGGTCGAACCCCAACGTCATGGTCGAACCTATCTTCTCGCGAACTGGTTCGACCATGGTTCGACTTGATGAACAGGTCGAACCCCTTGAGTCATGGTCGAACCTTCCTTCTGCAACTTTTCAATGCTGGTTCGACCTGTAGGGTGAAGTCGAACCCTCCTCCACCAGGTTGAACCCTACTCTTTCCTTGGCGGTTCGCGTGGTCTCAACTTCGTCTCTTCGATTCTTGGCACTTCCACTCCGTTTTTGCTATGAAAATCACTTAAATAGCTCCACTAACACCTGATTCATGCTAATTCACAACATGTATAGGTTTTCCACCTATTTCCACCTCAAAACTCTCCAAAACTAGCACAAAACATGGTGCCAAACTTGTGAATTTACACACTCATTAAACCCCCAAACTTACATGTTGCTCGTCCCGAGGCAACCAAATCAAACCACAGGAGTCGTGTATAATTCACCAAGATCAAGTACAACACATATCACACATGCAACTTCATTCAATCAAACAAGTATTAATTGCTTCATATATATCACTCATGCAAAACCAATCCAATCACATACCATTCGGAGTACTAAGTAATTTCGCTCACAAGATAAGTACTTATTCTCTTTCACTCAAGTGCGTTAGGCACTATATAGGTTAATATAAACACTCATATCAATCCATATTCACGCGTAACCATAAGCTTGTCAAAGATCTCAAAATCAACTTATAATCAACTCTTCACTAGGATCACAAAGGACTTGTTTTTGGGTTGTAATGTTGGCTCTTTGGCGAAAGGTAGGAAAATTTAGGTAAAGTGACTTAAGACACTAGTAGAGAGTTACCTTGGAGGTTCTCGATTTCTTCTTCTTACAGCAAGTTCTCCTCCAATGTCGTCTCTTGAACTTGTAAAATTCCTGAATTTTCCTTCTTTTCATGGCATCAACATCATCTTTTTTAAACAATTCGGGTACCAGTTTCAGGCACTACCCTTCTTCTCATGTATAGGCCGTCAGCTGCTAAGCTTCACACACCATGTATAAAAACAATCGGGGTACCAGTTTCGGGCACTACCCCTAAACAAGATTTAACCATATTCTTTTCATCCAACCATATTCTATCTTCCTTTTTCTTCTTGCAACACTTACTCACCTCAACTCTCTCTACCAATGAATATGTTAATCAAGGCTCAAGTAAAGGTTTATAAGGTTATTTACTTCGGCTACCAAAGAAAAAGCTTTAACGGCTCAACGGGGCATCCAAAGGTTAATAAAATCATTAGGAAGGATAAATTTGATTAAGTAACTTAATCACAAAATAATGGCCTAAGATCATTTCCTAGCAATTTATCAATCATAAGTCTCACACAAGACTCCAAGCCAAGTTCTAGAATACGTTCATATGAATGATCCTCTCAAGAATAAAATAATCATGATCAAGCATGATTATCAAAGCTCAAATCCTCACATAGGTAATTAGAATCCTAAGTACTCCTCATAGCACATAATTAAGATCAATTTCACAAGAACTCAATATACTTATCAATTATACAAGCTTTTCATCAATAGAAATTAACACATGAACATATGAATGCACAAAAATCAATAAGCTTATACCCAATCAATCATACAAGATATCACTTATACATTCCACTCATGCATGAATCACACCCCAACCTCTCAAGATAAAAAGAAGAATAAGGGAATCAAGATGAATCGGAGGAAACCAAAGAAAACCTGAAAAACTACTCCTCCGGAGCATCATCATCCTCATCATCAAGCCTCCGTTCCACAATCCGGTGCAAATCACCAATGTGCCTATCCAAGTAATCAACTCGATCACCCAACCTACCACTTTCTCATTCAAGGCCGTATACCTCTCATTCAACATAGCATAGTTGGCGTTGGCGAGTGCGAGCTGTCGGTTTGTCTCCTGCTGGCTAGCAACGATCGCGACCAGCTGCTCATGAATAAGGCGGAGCTGCTCCCGTGTATCATTCGGGACAGCCCGCTGCTGCTGCAGTGCTGGCTCATGCTGATGTGCGTCGTGCTGCATCGGCATCTCCTCATCCTGCTGCTCCTCCTCTTGATACTCCTCGTCTTCGGGCTGCTGTGGTGGATGGAACTCTCCTTGATCAACAATCTGCTGTAACTCCGCCATCCTACCATCCGCACACATCTGCGATACAGTCCTCCAATCACCACCCGACCTCGCTGTCACGGATAAGGCGTTGTGTCCAAGAGAATCCATCAACTTGTTCCTCGCAACCCGAATAGTTGTCAAGTTACTCATGTCGAAGGGAAACATGAATTCGAAGGGCTTGAGTCCCCTCGTGAAGAACCAATCTCCATTTCTGAAATGTGCAAATCCTCTCTTCACGCACGTAAACATCGCCAAATTGGGCTCTCCTCTAACTGGTGTGATTTCGGTGATATCCAAATTATAATGCTCAGCCACGATCGTCAGTAACCCTCCAATATTCACCTTTTGAAACCCAATGATCCTGAATCGATGTAGCTGTGCAATGAAATACGCTCCAACATTGAACTGCACCCCATTAAGCATACACCACAAAGCATAAAGCTCTCATCTAGACACAACACTTCCCTCTGAGCGGGCGAACAACGTGTTGCTCAAGACACGATCCATGTACCTCAAAACTGGATTCTTTATTGAGGAAGCACGAGCCTGCCTAATCTTATAATCTCCAATCTCCCCTGTAATCTCTCTCCAAAACCTATTAACATTGAACGCACCATTCTCCAAGCGAGAGATCCCCAAAGGCATCTCAAAAAGCTCATTAAAATCCTCAGACGTCCATTCCTACTCACTCCACCAAGCTAAAATGTACACTGATACGTGTATCCAAGCGGGTCCTTCACCATCTCGAATGAGCAGACTACTTCCGCTGTAACATGGAAATACGTCGGCCTCTTTAACTCCATAAACCTCCGGATACCCACTTGATCAAACATCCAGAAAATGTCATTCCCGATTCTCATTATCCTTATCGCCTCATCATATTGGTATCGAGTACGAGCTATCCTGTCCGAGACTTCTTCCCAATTTTCTTTAATCTCATCCCAGTTTTGCATTTGAATTTTGAAGTTCTCGGGTAAACGATCTTGTAGCCTCAGCTTCCTTGTCACTGTGTCCACATTCGAAGGCCTGTCATTCCTCTTCTTTGATCTTGCTTCATCCGCCTTACCTTTCCCTTTACTTGATCCTTGTCCCTTTCCTGAAAACATATACTTCAATACAACCAACAAGACAAGAACACAAGTATATGACTAGCATATCCTATACTCTACTCAAGACTTCAAGCATCCATGCTTAATCAACCCAACCATCATCTCAACATCACTTGCTTAATTAACATGCTCAAAACATCTTCAATCACACTACCTTTAATCTTCAAATCATAAACAACAAGCATGCATCAACTAATTCAAGCTATTCAACAAGAATTTCAACAATTGAACTTCATGAACAACTCCAATTATCAACAATTCAAACCTAACTAACATGCTCATTCATCTAGATGCATCATATCCTTGATCAATCCACATAAAACTCAAGTGCTATCCATAATCAAGCAATCTCAAACCAATAAACATGAATTCATATGAATCAACTCAACAATATCCATTATCACCATGAATTTCAACCAAAATCAACATTAATCAACTTACCCACAACACATTTCTTGCAATAAACTTCAATCTTAAGGTAATTGAGTTAAAAAAACGTACCTTTAGTCTTGCCCATGGTTAACAATCGACAATTGGCACACAACACTCAAAATACGCGACTGAAGCCCTAATTCACGATAAAAATCGCCCAAATCCGTGCCCAATTCAAGAATTAAGAGTGTAATATTGTGTAATCGGTGCAAAATCAAGTGTAATTGACGAATTTGTGCAAGGGTGTTAAGGTTCGGGGAGGGTTCGAGGTTTGGTGAACAAAAAAAATGATCAAACCCTTCTAAAAATCCAACTTAAAATGCGTACCTGACTGGGTTCGACCTCGGGTTCGACCTGCGGAACAGGTCAAACCTCGAGCGACGAGGTCGAACCTACCTTCTGGACAAACTTACCTTTTGGTTCGACCTAGGTTTGACCTTCTGAACAGGTCGAACCAATCTTGTGACGAGGTCGAACCTACCTTCTGGACAACTGCTCCTCGTGGTTCGACTTGGGTTCGACCTGTTAAACAGGTCGAACCACTCTTGTTTTGGTCGAACCTATCACCTGAAAAACAGAGTGCTCTGAACGGACTGGTTCGATCTCAGGTTCGACCTTCTGATCAGGTCGAACCATAACGGCTCAAGTCGAACCACCCTACTGTAAATTTTAAGTCACCGGGTTCGACCTTGGTTCAACCTATTAGACAGGTCGAACCAAGAATGATCAGGTCGAACCACCTCACTGGATGATTTTCTGCGTCGGTTCGACTTTCTCTGCTCGGTTCGACCTCCTGGCACTGGTCGAACCTCTCCTGGCTTTGGTCGAACCACCCTTTTAAGCTTCCAAACTGAGTGTTCTTCAATCCCTATACACTTCAAACTTCAATACGAATCATTAGGTACCAACTAGAGCACAACTTCATCCAAAATTTGTTCCACAAAATATCATTCATGAGTAACTCCATAAAAGAAAACACAACCAAAACCCACTAAACATTAGGCAAGTTGTAAAAAATCGTCACATCAAAATCGATTAAAATTTTAATATGGAGCAAAAACCAACTCCCTTAACAAACATCACAAAGAAAATATTATACTATCGGTGCTTATTGAGGTAAGTACAACACACCCCCCCAAACTTAGTAAAAACCATAGGTGAAACTAAGTTTGCAAAGAGATGTAATTGCCGATAAGTAAGCACTTCAAATATAAAAATTTCTTACTCACACGAAAGAAATAAAATAATAAAACGAGAGGAAAAGCCCCCAACAAGCGCTCAAATTTAACGTCAGAGAGTCACGACGGTACCAAATCAGATCAAGGTATCCACAAAGATGACACAAACATCATCCGGCGACTTGTAATGCTTCAAGCGATGTCCATTCGCCGCACAAATGTCTCCATCCTTGTCAATAAGCTCAAAACTCCCCCCTCTTAAGACTCGATGAATCATGAATGGTCCCGTCCACTTAGACTTCAACTTGCCTGCAAAAAGCTTTAAACGAGAGTTAAAAAGTAATACCTCATCTCCTTGCTTGAACTCCTTGTACGAGATCTTCGAATCATGCCACCTCTTAATCCTTTCCTTATAGATCTCTGAATTCTTGTACGCACGACTCCGAAACTCATCCAAAAGATTGATGTGAGTAATCCTCAACTCCTTCACATCCTTGAGAGTCAAGTTCAAGCTTCGCAAAGCCCAAAACGCTTTGTGTTGAATCTCTACAGGTAAGTGGCACGGTTTCCCATAGACAATCTGATATGGTGACATATCTAACACCGTCTTGTACGCGGTCCGGAACCCCCACACGACATCATCGAGCTTCAAAGCCCAATCCTTTCTATTGGTACCGACCACCTTCTCCAAAATCTGTTTGACTTGACAGTTAGAGACCTCCGCTTGCCCATTCGCTTGAGGATGATAGGGTGTAGTGACCCTATGCTTAACACCATACTCTTTAAGCACCTTCTCAAGAAATTTATTTACGAAATGCGTACCTCCATCACTAACAAGTGCTCTAGGGACTCCAAAATGGGCAAAGATATGCTTCTTCAAGAAAGATATAACAGTTTTCGAATCATTCAAGCGAGTAGGAATCGCTTCCACCCACTTAGAAACATAATCCACCACAAGTAGAATGTAGAGAAATCCATTAGATGGGGAAAAAGGCCTCATAAAATCGATACCCCACACATCAAAAATCTCGACCACTATGCTTGGCTGAAGCGACATCTCGTCTCTTCTACCGATGTTCTCCATGCGTTGACATCTATCGCAAGATGCCACATAGGTCTCACAATCCTTGAACAAGGTAGGCCAATAAAGAGCGGACTGAAGTACCTTGGCTGCTGTCTTATGAGCGCCGAAATGCCCCCCGTTAGGTTGTGCATGGCAAAACTCGAGAACACTCTCCATCTCCATCTCGGGCACACACCTACGGATGATAGAATCCGTGCAAATTTTGTACACAAATAGATCATACCATATGAAAGTCTCAACATCCCTTTTGAATTTAGCAAGTTGATATCGGTTGAGATCCCTTGGAATTTCTCCTACAGCAATATAATTAACGTAATCCGCATACCATGGATCAACTCCCTGCGCAGCAACCACACACGCTCGCTCAGCCCCTTCAACAAACACGGCCATGATCTTTTCATCCGGAAATATTTTCTCAATATACTCGAAAGAATTATCACAATGTTCCCTAGTCTCCAACCTCGAAAGATGATCCGCTAGCACATTATCAGAACCTTTCTTATCCCGGATCTCCATGTCAAACTCTTGAAATAAAAGAATCCACCTTATTATCCTAGGCTTCGTCTCCTTCTTTTCCATCAAGTACCGAATCGCATAATGATCCGTGTACATAATAGTCTTCATGCCAACCAAATACTGACGAAACTTGTTGAATGCGTACACAACCTCCAAAAACTCCTTTTCAGTCATCGTGTAATTCTTTTGTGCCGTATCGAAAGTCTTACTTGCGTAGTAAATGGCGCAAAACTTCTTTTCCTTCAGCTGTCCAAGCACCACTCCAAGTGCTACATCACTTGCATCACACATTAGTACAAACGGTTGAGTCCAATCCGGTGTGATCAAGATAGGTGCAGAAATAAGCGCCTCCTTCAAAACTTGAAAAGCTGTTAGACAATCATCATCAAACACAAAAGGAACATCCTTTTCAAGTAAGCGAGATAAGGGCTTAGAGTATTTTGAGAAGTCTTTTATAAATCTCCTATCAAAACCGGCGTGTCCAAGGAAGGACCGCACTCCTCTTTCATTGGTCGGTGGTGGAAGCTTCTCAATCGCCACCACTTTAGCACGATCTACCTGCAACCCTTTAGCCGAGACATGATGCCCAAGAACAATCTCATCCTTCACCATGAAGTGACACTTCTCCCAATTCAAGACAAGATTAGTCACTTGGCATCTTTTCAAAATAGTAGCTAGGTTAGACAAACAAATATCAAAGGAGGAACCAAAAACAGAAAAATCATCCATGATCTTCTCTATCAACCCATCGAATATTGCCATCATGCATCTCTGAAAAATAGCAGGTGCATTACATAACCCAAATGGCATTTTCCGAAAAGCAAAGGTCCCGTAGGGGCAAGTAAAAGTGGTCTTTTCTTGATCCTCGGGGGCAATCATAATTTGGTTGTACCCCGAGTATCCATCCAAGAAATAATAAAACTCATACCCTGCAAGACGATCTAACATTTGATCCATGAAAGGAAGAGGAAAATGATCCTTACACGTGTTTTCATTCAACTTCCTATAATCTACACATGTACGCCATCCCATAGGAATCCTTGTGGCTATCGCTTCTCCATCCTCAGCTTTCACGACAGTCATACCCCCCTCTTTAGCAACAACATGCAATGGACTCACATGGGGACTATCACTAATAGGATATATGATTCCGGTATCCAACCACGTAAGGATTTGCTTCCTAATTACCTCTTGAATCGCGGGATTAACCCTCCGCTGATTCTGAACACTTGCCTTTGTCTCGTCTAACAATCTTATCCTATGCATACAATACGAAGGACTAATTCCTTTCAAATCCTCAAGAGACCAACCAATCGCAGATTTATACTTCCTAAGAACGTTTAATAACTCCTCAAGTTGATCATCATCAAGAGAAGAAGATACAATTACCAGATATTTTTCATTGTCGCCAAGAAAGGCGTACTTCAAGTGTTCCGGCAAAAGTTTCAACTCCTGTTTCCTCACCTCTATCCGAGGGCTCTCGTTATCCAAAGGCAAGTACTTCCTAGTCCACTTGACTTCTTCCACCTTAGTTCTTCCCGATTCAAACCTGTCATCACCCAAAGCAAGTAAGTTTTCAAGAAAGTCAATACATACCTCGTTGGAGAGTCCGTCAAGCTCCGTAGTGGGATAAGTAAGAGATTCCATCAAACATGTCTCAAGAGGATCCTTTGACAGGATTAGAGACATGTCCTCCTTCACAATCTCCTCCACCACGTCAATACTATGACACTACGACTCCATGGGCATCTTCATTGCTTTGTCTAAGTTAAAAAGAACTTCTTCTTTGTCCATCCGCAATCTAAGCTCTCCTTTCTGAACATCAATCATAGCTCCAGCAGTAGCAAGGAAAGGTCTCCCCAAGATTAAAGGGATATTATCCTTATCTTCTTCCATCTCTAGCACAAGAAATTCCACAGGAAAGACTAGCTTCTCCACTTTGACGAGAACGTCTTCAATTATACCTTTTGGAAATGTCATTGACCTGTCCACCAATTGGAGAACCACTGTTGTAGGGGTCAACTCCCCCAAACCAAGCCTCTGAAAGATGGACAAATGCATCAAATTTATGCTCGCCCCTAGATCGCACAAAGCTCGCCGTGCCGGCCCCTTTTCGATTTCACATAGAATAGTGGAGCTCCCCGGATCCTTCATCTTTTGAGGCAGCTTCCTTTGGATGATTGAGCTGCAATTCTCAGATAAATTCACCGTTTCAATTCCGGTTAAGCTCTGCTTCTTCAACAATATGTCCTTTAGAAATCGGGAATAGTACGACATCTCCATGATTGCCTCTGAGAAAGGAATGCTCAAGCTTATTTTGTTCATTATCTCTGAAAACTTCTTGAACTTCTCTTCCAATCCCTTCTTCACAAGCTTGTAAGGAAACGACGGAGGTATCTTTGTTTTGGGAATCCCCCATTCATCACGATCAACCTTCTCCGCTTTCTCCTTTTCGGCTCTCAAACGCTTGGCTCTCTCCCATTTTTTCTCAGCTATTATCTCTGTACTTTGTTCATTCCGAACCACTGGAGTAGCATCAACATCATCGAGAGTGTTCGGAGTGGCAACAGGCAATTTCTGGTGGGGTTCGACCAGGGTTCGACCTGTGGAACAGGTCGAACCATGTACGTACTGGTCAAACCTACCTTCTGGACAACGGCTCTCTTTTTGAATTTGAGGTTCGACCTGGGTTCGACCTGTGAAACAGGTCGAACCATGGGTACCTAGGTCGAACTGGCCTACTGTACTCCTTCCGCCATCCGGTTCGACCAAGATTCGACCTGTTTGATAGGTCGAACCATGACCGTCGTGGTCGAACCATTGCTGTGACAAAATAGAGTGCTCCAAGTGGTGCGGTTCGACCTGGGTTCGACCTGTTGGATAGGTCGAACTAAGATTGGTTTGGTCGAACCGGTATTCTGGAAAAACAGAGTGGTCCGAGTTGTCGAGTTCGACCATGGTTTGACCTGTGGGACAAGTCGAACCATCTGCAGTTTGGTCGAATCGATGCTGCAATCTCTCCTGATCATGTCCAGTGTGTTGGTTCGACCTCCCCTGTATGGGTCGACCTTCAATGTTAGTCGAACCATGTTCGAACCTCGCCCTAGACATGTCCAAATTTGATTCCGGCCTCATAGGTCCCTCGTACTGCTTTCCCGACCTTAATGTGATGGCGTTGCAGGACCTTGGATTCTCAATACTTTGAGACGGGAACTTCCCCTTCTCAAGAGTTTGAGTAAGCTTGTTAACACTTTCTGCCATCTCCCCCATCAGTAACGTAAGGTCCTTCACCTGCTTAGATATAACCTCATGGTTTGCATCGATTTTCTTTTCAAGTTTGGCCTCAAGGCGGTTAACTCTTTCATCATTCTTGGCCATATACCTGTTCACAGTATCCTCAAGACTCGGTTTCCCTTCTTCCACCTTAGCACCCGGTTCAACACTCATCGGAGGTTGAATCGCATTATTCGGATTGCTCCATGAGAACTCCGGCCTCCTAGGCTGTTGATAACCACCAGGGAGACCATGATTATTAAAGTTTCCTCGATAGTTCCCTTGGTAATTCTGGTTTCCTTGATCTGGATACCTAGTCCCTTGAATACTTTGACCCATGGCATAGTGTGCCTCTTCCAACTCCTCTTGGATTGGTGCCTCATTCTTTAACTCCTGCTGCATGATTGGTACGCACTGAGATAATTCGCTGATTTGCTTCTATTGGGATTCAAGTAGCTTGTTGATATTGGACAAGTTAGAGACGATCTCATCCTCTCTACTTGTTTTAACCATTGCTTGTTCAACCTTAGCTACCTTACCAAGGAGATAAGTACCTCTAACTCTATCAGTTGGCCAATTCCTCGAATTCATCGAAATATCTTCAAATAACTTTTCGGCCTCTACGGATGACTTTGTAAGCAATGCTCCATTAGAGGAAGCATCCTATAACACTCGTGAATCACAGTCCAATCCATTGTAGAATATACTGATATATTGATCTTTAGATAGCCCATGTTGAGGACACTTTCTAAGCATGTCCTTGAATCTATCCCATGCTTCATGAAATTTTTCTCCTCCACCCATAGCGAATTGGTTAATGTCTTGCTTCATCTTAAACACCTTTGAAGGTGGCATGTACCTCTCCAAGAACCTTAACTTCAGTTGCTCCCAAGTGGTGCACTCAGCTGCGTTGATAGTGTCGTACCAATCTCTCGCCTTTTCAGTAAGCGAGAATTTGAAAAAAAGGATCTTCCTTGCATCTTCATGTTCTCCTGCGTCTTTTTTAATACTTGCATAGCCCAAGAACTTGTTCAGATGCTGCTGCGGATCCTCGAAAGACTCTCCTGAAAAGGAGTTCCTTTCTATCATGCTAATGAGAGCGGGATGAAGATCGAAAGCTGAATTAGTTCCCCTTGCTCCTAAAAGCCCAAAATTTCCAGCCCCATTGTTTCTGAAAACCTCTCGGATGGCTAGATTATCCGGATTCGCTGCCATGTTGACTGTCCTTACTCTCGAATTAACTTCAGTTGTAGCTTCAATCGTCTGCGAATTCTGCTCGTCAACTTCAACTCCAAAATTCAGAGCTTCAGTTGGATCAATAGTCTTTGCCTTGCTCTTCTTCTTCTTCTTCTTCTTTCTTGACGATGCTCCGATTTCAGGATTGTAGGGTTCAAGTTCACCTTTCTTTGATCTCGTGAGCATGCACCTAAAAAGAATTAGAATTAAAACAACAAAACAAGAAAAATAGCCTTAACAAACTAGAAATAACAAAAAGATATTTTAAGCCGTCCCCGGCAACGGCGCCAAAAACTTGATGAGCGTTTTCTCAACATACAATTAATCCCCAAGTATGAAGGATATCAATTGTAGTTTCGAAGGTGACCAAGTTATATATCGAATCCACAGGACGGATAAATATCACTTTAGTTATTTTCTAGCAATTATGACTATGTTGAGAATTGTAATTTTGGTTTGTAAATTAAGTAATAATTGAAATAGTAATTAAATAACAAGAACAAAAAAATAGTAGTTGTGATCAAATAAAATAATAGGTAGTTCGTCAAGCCATCCAGTTTTATTCGTAATTCATACTTTCGTGTGTCGATGTT
Organism: Pogostemon cablin; assembly: GCA_023678885.1. Taxonomy (NCBI): domain Eukaryota; kingdom Viridiplantae; phylum Streptophyta; class Magnoliopsida; order Lamiales; family Lamiaceae; genus Pogostemon; species Pogostemon cablin. The sequence goes on along the minus strand of CM042965.1, from coordinate 29,165,181 downwards.
CGACTCTACATTGTGGTTTATGGACGCATCGCTAGACCATACAAATCTATTCTATAGACACAAATAGATAAGCTTTTGACACGTGTAAATATCCTCAGAGCAAGACGTATACTTTACCTCCCTTTCTAGGTACTATCATAATCAATTATTTCCCGTGCACTTAGTACTCTAACCCGATTTGATCTCCCTTTTTAGGTACTATAAAGTTATACTCTTAATCCTACTTGTTAACCCAAATTCAATTCAATTAACAAACATTCATATAAGATGGTTATAATAAAACCTCGGAATTCCTTCACTTAGAATTATAACAATAAACCCTGCTCATTAGTGAACGCACTCAACCAATAACCATGTTATGCATTCAGACTCTACACAATGATTATTGATGCACAAAACAACTATGAGTATGGATTAAAAATGTGCAATCTTATATAAAATAAACTACAAGTAGTGTTGTACGAAGTATACACACGAAATACAAATTAACTCATGAAACCTTCATAACCCTAGAACTACCGAAGTGGCTCTAGCCCATGATTGATCTAAGAACAATCATGGTTAGTTGGACCAATCTTACTTGAATCTCCAGCTGCACCTCTGTCACCGCCCACCGGATGGATCACCAATCTCTTCTCTTGTCTCCTCTTATGATTCTCGCGTCGTCGTCCTTTTTTTTACTGCATGAGCCTCCTTTTATACTTGTAATCACGTCTCTAGGGCTTGGAATGGGCTTTTCAAGTGATCCCACGCGTTTTGGCCTCGAAAATCCGGATAAGGTAAGTTTCCGCGTTTTGGTTCGACCTCGTCAAACAGGTCGAACCACAAGCCACAAGTCGAACCACAGGTCGAACCCTGCTACTGAACACATTCTGCACTTGGTTCGACCTCTTGTACAGGTCGAACCACTCCCTCTTTGGTCGAACCCTAGGTCGAACCTCACCACAGGACAATTTACGCTCCTGGTTCGACCAACTGTCAGGTCGAACCCCAACGTCGTGGTCGAACCCATCTTCTTGCGAACTGGTTCGACCATGGTTCGACCTGATGAACAGGTCGAACCCCTTGAGTCGTGGTCGAACCTTCTTTCTGTAACTTTTTAATGCTGGTTCGACCTGTAGGAGAAGTCGAACCCTCCTCCATCAGGTCGAACCCTACTCTTTCCTTGGCGGTTCGCGTGGTCTCAACTTTTTCTCTTCGATTCTTGGCACTTCCACTCTGTTTTTGCTATGAAAACCACTTAAATAGCTCCACTAACACCTGATTCATGCTAATTCACAACATGTATAGGTTTTCCACCTATTTTCACCTCAAAACTCTCCAAAACTAGCACAAAACATGGTGCCAAACTTGTGAATTTACACACTCATCAGACTACAACAAAAGCCTTCCCTCAAAAATCACACTGACGGTGTTAAAAGAATTCTAGTCTTCTTTTTAACGTGACTAGTACAAAGCTTCGCAATGTTCGTGATCCAATAAAATATATATTTTAATATATAATTTAAATAAATATAAAATAAAAGGGTTTATTAATGATAGATACATAAGTTAATAACCTAATTACTAATAGATACATACATTGATTTAATATTATTACTGTTAAATAAATGGTGTAATTTTCTTTTTTCAAAAATATCCTTATTATCTCATTTGGAATAAATCTTTATATTCCACGCATAATTAAATCCCATAGACTTTCTTTATATTTTAATCTTTGTGTCTTTTACAATAATAATAAAATTACACACTGCTGTTCATTTAGTAAAATTTTGTCAGTTATATCATAAGTACATATTCAACTTAGGCAAAAACTTGTGTGCACCCTGGCGCATGGACCACACTTCATGCGTCTTTAGAATTTTGTGTTAAATTGTGTACCCTTTATTTTCTTAAGAAAATAAAAAAATTAATGAAAAGTGTATACCCTTTACAACAAAATGATGTACCCTTATTAATTAAAATGTATACCCTTCAGAACAAAATAATATACCCTTACCCATAATACTAAATTCTAAAGGTGCATGGTGTGCCCTCGGGGGCGCAAGAGCCTCACTCCTCAACTTATATGTATTGTACATTACTGTTCACTAGTATAACATTCAAATGTACACCAGTGTGCATATAATAGAAACAATTAATATAATATTTACATTTATGTGACTTATACGTAATCTTTGCACATTAGTGTACACTAGTATAACATTCAAATTTAAATCAATGTGCATATAATAGAAACAGTTAATATAATATTCACATTAATATCAAAGCCTGCAAAAAAAAAAGGATCGTGTCTGGCGAGAAATTTAAGGAGAAATTTTAGAAATAATTATAAAATTATCTTGAAATATATTTTGCACATTAATGTTAATATGGATAATTTGGGTAATGGAATATATAATTTTGTATTTGTGAGTAATTTTCTATAGCGAATGTATACATTAGTAATATTTAAATACGCTTTGTACCTAATATTTATGACCCAAAATAAAATTTTGAGTATTTTATCTAATTATAATGAATTTATATAAATATTAAATAAATATATTTTTTATATCTTATACTTTTTATTATTATGATGATGTCTCACATCGAAGTATTTTATTAAATAATTTATTTTGTTCAGATTTTTTATTAGGCAAATATTTGATGAGATGTCTCACGGATCCTTTAAGTGAGATGGACCACTTATTAACCACAATTTTAAAAAATATTAAGGGCCCTTTTTAATTGTTATCAAATTAAAAAATTGAAAAATTAATTAATTAAAATTTTAAATAAGGTTTAAATAATTTTAAAGGGCTATGTTTAGTTATTATTAAATAAAAATTTGAAAATTTAATTATGAAAATAAATTAATTGAACATTGCATGTATATATATTTATTTATTTAATTTATGTTTTTTTGTTATTTAAAAATGTATTAATTTAAATTTATTTATTTATTTAATTTATTTTTTAATTTAAATATTATTATAAATTTATAAAATGTAATACCTTTTATAATGAAAAAGTGATACCCAATTAATGAAAAGTGATACCAGTGTTGTGAACTATTTTACGAACAATTTATAATACAAATGAAAAGTGATAAACTTTTAAACAAAAGTGATAACATATTTAATAAAAAGTGATAACTAATTATCAAAATGAATTTTATAAATAGTTTAAAGATTGAGTAAAACATGATAATATTTTTAATAAAAATTTATTCCTAATCAAAGAAAATTGATATCCATATAATTGAGTTATTTCACGAACAATTCACTAGAATAATAAAAAATGATACATGATAAACAAAAAGTGATATTTATTTAATTAAATTATTTTATTAACTATTCATAGGATAAATAGAAATTGATAATATTTTTAATATAATAAAGTGATACCCAATTAAAATAAAATGATAATAAAATAGTTGAACTATCTGAACAAAAATTACTAATAATATTTTTATTATTCAACAATTAATAATAATACTAATAATAATAATTTTTATTAAATGTGAGAAATATTTGATTGGAAACAGCACTATGTAATTTGCGTGGATGTCGGCCGCTAATTTGGGTGGAGTATTAGTATTAATTAGTTCACTAATTAGTACAATAATAAATAGGATATGACCCGCATCACATAATAAGATCCGTGAGACGGTCTCACCCAATATCTACCTATTTTGTTATTATTATTAAAACTCTCAAAAAGTGTATTATTACTAAAATAAAATGGTAAGTCTTGTGTGAGATCGTCTCATGAATCCTTTTATGTGAGACGGATCCCACTGATTTGCTAATTCATTTTGATACGCTACTGCTTATACGCTTATGCTATTAATTTTTTTTTGTTTTTAAATAAAAATTTAATATACTCCCTCCGTCCCGCCCAAACATCACCAGTTATTTTTTGTGCGTAGATTAATGAGTATTATTAATTTATATGTAGTGAATAGTTGTATTAGTAGTAAGTGATGGGTCATATGTGGGCCTTTTTACTAAAAGTGGAAAATGAAGACTTTTGAATGAGACGCCCAATATAGTAAAATGAGACCTTTCGGTGGGATAGAGTAAGTATTATTATATTATACTCCCTCGTCCCATAGTTATGTTCGCCGACACTATAGATACGGAGTTTAAAAAAATTTGCTTTTTAACAAACTTTATTGACTTTTTAGGGTATTGTGGTATTTTTGAGTAATAAATAAATTATAAAGTATGTTATATGTGCTAGGTGGGAGTGATATTTTTCAAAATAAGATAACTTTTGAGATTGTTAGTTAATGTGAAATTTTCTTTTTTGAATGGTGAATATCAGTATAGGACAGACGAAAATGGAAAGTGTGAATATAAGTGTGGAACAGAGGAAGTATATTTTTTAAATATTTTATTATTCACAATTAAACTTTTTTTTATTTATAAATTTTATTTGTTTTACAAATTAATCATAAATAATTTAATTGAACAAATATCACCCTTCATTGACCATGTATCTCTTCTTATTAAAAATATTATTATTATTTTTTTCTTTCATATTAATCTTTCATTAGAAGTTCACAGTGGATATCACTTTTACTTGATCGAGTATCACTTATTTATTAAAAATATTATCACTTTTTATTCGTCATTTTGTTCATGAAATAGTACAATTGGTCGGTTATCACTTTTCATTGATCATATATCACTTTTTATTAAAATATTATCACTTTTTATTCATCCTATTAATTATTCAAAAAAAATTCATTTTGACAGACACTCAATCATTTTTCCTTGATCTCATATCACTTTTTATCAAAAACTAGTAATACCCGTCCCGTGCATTGTACGGTCACACGTTTTTATAAAAGAAGTATATGTTCACTTAAAATATTTATGAATTGGAATTTTATATAATACAATCCCTCAATCCATGCTACATATATTCCTTTCTAGCAGTAAGAAGATCAAGAAACAGCGCACTTTAAATATATAACGTAAGAAAGTAGTGACAAATACTAACCCCCAATCCATGCTACATATGTTCATTTTTAACAGTAAGAAGATCAGAAAATATGAAATAATGCATTTTAAATATACAATAAAAGAAAGTATTGGTAAAGATTGTGGGACATTTAGAAGCAGAGTTTAAAATTATTATGTATTGCATCTTGTATGATTGGTTAATGTTAGAATTGAGGAGTGAAATGCTTCAATATTGGGACCGCTAAAAAAAATTATTACTCACAGGTAATATTTTTTCTCGGTTTACACAGATTCTATTAATAAATAAAAAATAAAAATTTAACATATCATTCACTTAAAATTGTTATTATATTTTTTGAAAAATGGAACCCCCACTCATACATTTCTATAATTCTCCCTAAAAATTACATTTCTACTCCAACATAATTTGATTTCAATGAATTATAAGAGTGGCTCCTTAAAACCTTTTATATATATTTCTCATAAATTAGCTGTAATCAAACAAATGATTAATTTCTCATGCCAAGTATTTCTAATACCAAGTTATCAAATTAAATATTAAGGAATATACTATTTTAATTTATATTGGTTTGAGAGATATGATATTTTAATGTATAATGGGTAGTTGTAAGGAATGACATCGAGTAGGATACCAACTGTTATAGGGGTACCCATACTTATATCCATTTAAATATAAACAAATTATATCCATACCCGTCTCATTAAAAAAAATATAATATGATACACGTACACATTCCAAACCCATTAATCAATACTCATTTATTTTATAGTTATTTTTATATATTTTCTAAATTAATGTTTTAATAAAAATTATTCTATTATTAACTAAATAGAAATATAATATAAATTCTATTATTTTAAATATAATTTAAAAAAATTATAACTATTAAGAGTTGATATGCTAATCCCTAAACCCTAAACCCTTAATTCCTAAACCTTAAACCCTAAACCCATAAACCTTAAACCTTAAACTCTATACTCTAATCCTAATTATACACATATGCCCTAAACCATTGGGTAAGAGTATCCCATAAACCACAGGGGTAAAGTCATAATGCTACAATTGGAACAAACACTAAACCCTGCCGATAAATATTAAATCCTAGGAAGATATTATGCCTTAAACCACTGGGTAAAAGTATACCATAAACCACAGGGGCAAATTCGTAAGTTAACACTTGGAATGAACACTAAACCCTATTGATAAATATTAAACCCTCATGAGACATGATGTCCTAAACCACTTTTTATTTAATTTTTTTAATTTTTTTTTAACATGTGGTTTAATCATTTTTCAGTTATTTAGTATTATCTACTTATTTAGGGGTACCCGTGCTTTTATTTATTTAAATATCCACCACCCATACTCGTACATGCCCCACTTAAAAGTTCATTACAATATTTGTATTCATCTCTATCCCATTTATCAATACTCGCAAATCACCCATACTCGTATCCATCCAGTTAAAAAATTGATTACAATATTTATTTTTGTCTCAAACTCATTTATTAATATCCTCAAATTACCTGTACCCATTTAATACTAATTTATTTTGTTATATATTTTATATTTTATTTATTAAATTAATATTTTAAATAAGATTACACTAAACTAATAAAAATTAAATAAATACTATAATATAATTTTAATGGGTAGGTCTTGCGTGAGACCGTCTTACGTGAGATCATTTTATACTTTTTAAAATAGTTATCACTTTTGCTATAAAACGTTATCACTTTCACTATAAAAAATTATCACTTTCATTTATACAATAAATTGTTCATAAAATAATATTATCACTTTTCATTAATTTAGTATCATTTTTTATTATAAAAGTTTTCACTTTATGACCGTCTCACGTAAGTTCTTACATGAGACGGTCTCACACAAGTCTTTGTAAATTATAATATACTATGACAACGAGTAAGATACACACTTTCTATGGGGTACACATACCCGTACTTGTCCTATTAAAAAAATTTATTATGACACACGTATTCGTCCTAAACTCGTTTATCGATACCCGCGGATTATCCGTACTCTTTTAATACTCATTTATTATATATATATATATATTATTAATTAATTATAAAATAAATATAATATAAATTCTATTATTTTAAAATAAATATTATTAAGTAAAAATTATAACTATTAATTAACTATATATAATATATTTATATATTTTAGTGTTTAAATTAATGTCAATAAATTTATACTCCCCTCCATCCATTAATAAATTTTTAAATAATGTATTTATGTCTATTAATTTATACTCACTTTTAGTTTCATCAAGCACATTGCTTTGAATGTATGATCATATGGAGAGCAACTAAACAATTATGATTCTAAAATTTTCATAAATAGTACTGATTGGTCGTTAATAGTTGGGATGAACAATTAAAGAATTTATCGAACCCAAGGGAGGAACGTGCTAGAGTTTAAGCGATCTCAAGTTTATCGTGATTTTATAAGGACGATCGAAAAGGAGGATAGATTGCAAATAAATGCAAGTAAATTAATGCAAGAACAAGAATAAAATAAATACAAAAATAAATGGGTTCCAAATAATGCAAGTATGAAATTAGCAACAATCTGGTATAAATAACAAAGGAATCATACAATTAATTCTAATCTCTCATGGACATGGCATAGAAGCGATCACTAATTACACCTAAACTCTCTCTCGAGATAGATAGGACGTAGGCCCTCAATAAGGCTCCCAAAAGCACATAGGATCGAGACCAAAGTGAACACCTCCCACTAGGTACTAATTACTCTACGAGTTCTCTAATGAGGTACTATGAATTCACTATGGCTTGGGTCTCCTCACCTAATCAACTAATCTCTCGATTAAGCCAATTAAATGTTATATCAAAGGGTTCTAAATCTAGAAGGATATCTCTATCTCATTCTAAATTAATGCACATGAAGTGTATGATGAAATGATTCAATGAACTATCCTTAACACCTAATTTATTTCTCAATCTAATCACATGCCCATGACAATTAATCTCACAAATCATACATATACATCAAGCAATTCACATCAATGATAGAAATAACACAAATGCCCAATTAAGATTAAAATCAAATTGCATAAAACCCAAATTATCTAACACCAATCATGGAGCTAATCTCACAAAGGAGATTAGCCTATCATATTCTTAGAGAAAACAACATAGACAATTGTATCAACAAATCCCATGATTAAACTATAAAGAAGTTCTCAAAAATTAGAAATAGATTCCCCCTTTGAAAGTCTTCAATGGAGATCTCATTCTTCTTCTTGCAATCTTCACACCCCCTTACTTCCTTGATCACTTGGATGGTGGATTGATGGAGGGGATCAAGTGTAGATGGATGGATGAAGAATGAATGAAGTTAATGGTGTAAAATGAAGGAAATGGTATGTGACGTGTGTGTCCAAGTGAAGCCCCATGTTGTTTTCTGCCTTTGGATGAATGAGATTTGGGGTATTTATACCCCCTTGAAAATTCCTAATCTCGAATTTTGACAATTGGAAATTTTGCATGAAAATTCGACCGAGTTTCTCCATTTTGGTCGAATTTTCATGATCCTCTGTTTTGTCGAATCTGTGCTGTCAGAGAAACTCGACCGAGTTTTTACGCAAATTCTTTGATCCCAATGCGGTACGAGAAACTCGACCGAATTTCTAAAAATTCGACTGAGTTTTAACGCCTTCCTTGGGTCTTCAATTTCATCTCCCTTTTTGCTCTGTTTTTACCTGTTTTTCTTACGTTTAAACTCATTCTCACATATTTCCATAAAAATACAAAACCCAATCAATTATACATAAATACAGACAAAATAATACGAAAATACATATAAAAAGATACTAAAATTTAGGTGAAAATAGCGACGATCAAGTACTCCCTCCGTCCCAAGGAGAAGTTCCCGGTTACTGTAAATATGAAGTTTAACAAAAAGTTATCTTTTGCTTTACTTTTAGGGGTAGTTTGGTATTTTTAGGTAATAAATAAATTATAAAGTAAGTTATGTGAGTTGTAAAAGGGTGGCAATTTTGAAATTAAAGTGTGTTGTGGGGTTATTAATTTGTGTGTATTTCCTTATTTAGGGGTGAGAACTTATTTATGGGACGAATAAAAATAGAAAGTGTGAATTTGTTTATAGTACGGAGGGAGTATCATTTAATAAACTTTAAATTTTAACTTTCTAAGATTTAATCTATCACTTAACCGAAGACAAGTACCTAAGTTTGTTCAAATATACTAATAATAGAATCCTCCAATGAGATAAGAAACAAAGATACTAATAGCCATTATAAACAAATTAACCGTATACTACACTTTGATTGACTATAGTTCATTGATCTTAGGTGACACCCCACTTTCTTATCTAGGTCTACCCGTCCCGTACGTTGCACGGTCATATTTTTTATAAAATAAGTATTCCCTCCATCCACCCAATAGGTATACATTTGCTTTTTGCACATAAATTAAAAAGTATTATTATTTAATGTGTAGTAGGTAGTTGCATTAGTGAGGTGTGTGTGACCCATATATTAAATGTATTAGTGATGTGTGTGGGTCCCATGTGTTCAAAAAGGGAAATGTATACCTTTGGTACAGATGCCCAAAATAGCAAAATGAATGCCTTTCCGGCGAAGGGATGGAGTATATATTGACTTGAAATTTATCTTAACTTGCCTTTTATAGAATATAATCCCTCATACCATGCTACGTACGCTCCTTTTACTTGAATTTAAATATATTAATGTAATAATTTCTCATTGATAATTTTTTAAGATTGTAAAATATTAAATGTAATATAATATTCTTGAACATCTCTTTTAAGATACTGTGAGAGTTTTAATATAATGTGAGAAATTATAATTTTTTTAGGTAAAATTATCACATTTGATCCTTTAAGTATTTTAACAAAATATCACAAAACCTACATTTGGTCTTTTAACTATTTCAATTTTTAATTTCAGTCCTTTGTCCAATTTTGGTTCCTTGGGATTAAAAAAGACAAAAAAATATCAAAATTTGAATAAGAGGAACTAAAATTGAAAATTGCGAAAGTTAAAAAGACTTACTACGGATTTTAGTATACATGCAAAACTAAATGTTATAATTGTTGGATTGTGTACTAAAAGTCTAGCTTTTTGTATGAACAATGTTTAAAAAATTTATTTGAAATGAGAATCATATGATCAAATGATTGCATCTTATAATTTATTTATATGCACGATGCAATAGTCCACTTACTTTATAATGTAGATAATATGTTGTGCGACAACACGCGAAAGATCATATTATAAGTTTTCTTATAAAGTATAAACAGATGCTCACAACCGAGATAGACGAGGACTCTCTATCGGGATGGTTGTAGTGTGGTTTGATATTAGCTTGTTTTGGTTATAGAATCACATTAGTGCACTTTGTGTGTATTGAGCAGGACCACTTGAGATCGTTCGACTTATACTGACTTATAGAAGAACTTAATCTATGTTATTATGGATGTTCGTGCTCTTAATCCCTATACAATAACCTCGATACGTAGGGAAGTATGTATTTCTTTAATTCATCAATGGGTGAGATTTACATGTAATTAAATCAACAAACTCGTTGAGTTGGGAAGTAGTGCTGTCTCTATGGTGTGCTGTTGATTGTAGAAGGATTTCGTATCCGTCATAGGTTAATGATGTCCCCTTGAGGAGCTCATAAGGATTATCATGTAAACCCTGCAGGTGAATTTATTCCGGCATGATAATGAGGTTGAGTGGTACTACTCTTGGATGAGATATTAATTAATGGAGTTGTCAGTAACTTAATTAATTAATGGACATTGTATATCATATACATGGGGAGACTAACGGGCTCATAATAAGAAGGAGCCCATAACGTAATTATGGGATTAGAACGGTAGTGCAGTAATAATATTTTAGTGGTATATATTATTATTATTTGACTTAAGTATAAGCTTTGGGCTAAGCTTGGATACTTAAGCCCAATGGAGGCCCAACTCTAATTTCTCCTCCTGGTCCCTGCTGTAGCCCATATATAAGTCATCTCAACTATCCGGAAATCCTAATCAATTGATAATTCACACCTAACACTGTGAAGAGGGTTAGGGAATAGCAGATTGAGAAGATCTCGAGGATCGTCGCCCACACGACGTCGAGATTGGACTTGAGAATACAACAAAAGACCGGAAGGTCGTTTGCTGCTGCTGCCGCTAATTTGCATGATTTTTATAAAATCGTACAGACCTCAGATCAGAACGTGCGATATACTGATAGAAAGCCGCCAAAGAGAGGACCGATTTGCCGTATAGATCACTCGAATTGGAGATCGGATGAGAAAGTTATGACTATTCTCGTGACGCTGCGCAGGCTGCCAGCGAGAATTCATCGTCTTCAACATACCCTGGTGAAAGATAATACATTTCTTGTTTACTTGCTTCCGCTGCTTATTAGAAATGTATGGAACCCTAACGGGTCACATTAACCAAACGATCCAATGCCAATAATTAGTATCAGAGCTTCGGTTCATGGTGAAGCGTGAAACATTAGGCTATGGTTTATGTGATTATGTGTTTTTTTTCGAAGTAGAATCACATGTATGATTAGTGTTTTGGTATGATTTGATTGTGTCTGGATAACTCTGTATCATGTATATTCGAACTATATCTATTTTGAATTCATGTCTCGGAAAGTGAATCAAATCTATTCGTCAAAGTCACACGAAGACAACGATGTGTGCCCTTTGATGTGTGGTGACTGGGCGGATGGTTGCTGAATGGTGAAAGCCTGCCGGGCATTGCAGCCCGTTGGAAGGTGTGAGGCACCCGAGGTATGCCGTGGGTGAATGTGCTTGCTCCTGATGGCGTGCTGGCAGCGCTCGAAAACTGTCTACTACCGTGTGAATAGCCGTGCAAAGGTAAGCAATTCCGGGCGAAGGAATTTAGAATTGGGCATGATGAAAGGGCATTGGTACACCCAACCGAGCGTTATGTCGGATGTTGGAAACTCGTTGCCGAATATATGATCGCTGGTGGGCAAGAGATGTGCAGCGTCGACTGGTGGCACAATTAGCATGAAGGCGCGATGGTATGCTGCGCAAGTCAGGCGCGTTCTGAGCAAGGCAGTTCCCACGTTACTAGGGTCTTAAGAAATCCAGATAGTGACAGGGGTAGGAAATTGGACTAGAGCCACCATCGACAGCCGTTGCTGGTCGACGTTGATGTTGACGGAGCAGCATGACTGGTCGAGAACCATGGCGCTTTGATGATGCACGACAGGCAGCTGGCATCCTTGGTTTATGCTAAACGACTATGGAGTTGTGCATTGATTAGGAGGCTAGCGGCGCTTGGTAGCGTCGGAGGCGATTTTTGAGAGGGACTGCAGTGCTTCCGGTCGAGTCAGCTTGGAGTTCCGGACTGCATGGCACAGTTTTGGGATGAGTCTGCTCATCCCTGGTTCAGTTATGAAAAGTGTGGGTTTGACTTATCGTTGCGAGAGAATTCTCCTGTCATTGACGTTTTTCCGGTGGTGTTGGGTTTTCAAGGAAAACGACGATTGGTTGTTCGCTGATAAAAGTCGACGGCAAGCTCGTCTCTGCTATGCGAAATCGCCAGAGGTAGTTGATGATCACGGCGAAGGAGTGTTGTTGATCCATCATTAGATGTAAATCACCAGTAGCTGCTGCTAGTGTAGTATTCGGCAACGGACGATGGAAGATGTGAGATTGCCAAATACAGTGCGATGAGTTCCGGTAAAAGTCCTTTTTTCCCAGTGGATACTCAGCCGACTAAATCGGCGCTGTTACGGATGGTAGTTTCGATAAAGAAGGAATCCGTGTGTGATGTGAAGACATGGCAGAGAGGGTTATGGGATGGTGTTATTGAGCAGTTTCAACAGCAATAAGGAAGTGGGCTATTTAGCTTTGGGCCCAAGTTTCATTCCTATTTAGCTTTGGGCCCAAGTTTTCTTCCTATTTAACTTTAAGCCCAAGTTTCCTTCTTGCCCAAGTCACAAGTTTAATTGCTTATTTAGTTGACCAAGTCAACCCTATATTTGGCAATTTTTCTTTCCTTATATATAATTGATATAATTATTTTATTTGTCAATTATTGTTATATATTTGGATTAGATGCATGTTCTACTTGATTTACTGCCTTATTTGCCATAATAGGAGCATGCTAGGTTGCGTATATTATTCTGAATATTGTACGCATGAAAAATCCCTCAGTTTTAAATAACTAAGTGGGAGATGAGATTGGTAATTAATTCCCGCGGCCTCCATTATTAGTTTGTAAGTGATGTGAGTAAACTTGCGTGTTGGCATAGACCTTCCTCCCATCGGATGAGTTTATTCACGGATCACTGGTACAGACTTCATTAAATAATTATTATTTGTAATGTGATGCACATGAACTTGCGTGTTGGCATAGACCTTCCTCCCCATCGGATGAGTTCGTTTGCGGGGATCACTATACAAACTTATAATTGATGACTGTAGAAAGTTATTCGAGTGCGTGTGTACTTCTCCATCTGTAAGGCACATAAGCTTGGGCCGCGGACTTGGGGTCAAATAATGGTGTACACTTAGATGTAAATAATAAGTATCCTTCCCATCGAAGTCACTGCTTTTATTTGCATGGCTAAAGAGGAACCGACTATTAATTATTTTGTCATGAGGTTAGGTTGACAAATGAAATTAATGGGTAAAACCTTCTCTTGTAAATATTCGGGTTTGTAAACGTCCACACTATCGTGGCTTACAGACTCACAGTGCTTGAAATGTCGGTGAATTTTATTTTTATATTATTTTGAGGGAACTAATATAAATGGATAAAATTCGAAGATTTGATCAGTGTATTTTTTGTGATTCTCTGAATTTCATATGGTTTTATCTCACTTATTGTTTACTGAAAGAAATCATATTTATTTGTCCAAAATCAGATGATTAGAAAAGAATCTTGGTTTTAATTTTACTGCTTAAGAAAATATAAATATGTGTTCTCACTAAGGATGTCTCATGATGCCTTTTAAAGTCTCTAGTGAAGAGTTGAGAGGTTCATAGAAATATGATGGTCTTATGCGACTCTTTAGATACTTGAGTAAGGTAGATAGACGGGAGGCCATAGTTGAATTGATGAAAGAATTGGAAATACATGGAGTAGATATTGAAGGGAAACCTAGATCAATTTATTTCTCTATAATTTACCTGGATTTTTTGAGCAAGTTCTACCTGAAATACGAGAGGTTGTATATGGTGGGGAACTTCTGACAAAACACATGGCGAAGTAAATCTAATTTCATCAAGATGTGAACAAGGTTAGTATCTCATTCACTAATCGTTGAAGCATGATTAGTGATGGCATCTGTTGACACATTGTGTGTAGATACCGGAATCACTAAAAGCCTGCAACTAAGTGATGATGAGATTATAATATACATGGGTAATACTATGAGAGTAGTGGCTGTTGCAGTGGGAGTTGTTTATTTATCTTACGATATGAATAAACGTTTGATTATGAGAAATTGTCTTTACGTACGTTTTTATAGAAAGAATTTTATTTCAGTTTCTATGCATTTACGGATAGATACTCCATTTCATTTATATGACATGGTCATAGTAATGAAGGATGGAGCTATAATCTATTATGGTACGTTAGTGACAATTTGCTCTCGTAAACCATGTTTATGCCACGGATGCAACAAATAGTAATTAATAATGCGTCTTCTAATCCTGATAAGAGAAAGACTCTTATGGAAATGATTAGATAGATGATGAATTATTTGGAATTACTAAATTCATTTGATGGGTATGCCCTAGAAACAGCATGTCGTATAACATTTGTCTGTTTGTGGGATATTCTAGAAAAATGAAGGGTGATGATTTATTTAGTCCAAAAGATCAAAGGGTGATTGTTAACACAAACACTAGATTTTTGGAAAAGGACTATGCATTAAATCATAAACCTATGCATAAATTGTTCTAAAGGAAGTGAGAGGGAAAACAAGTGTACAAGAGGAAATACCACAAGGTAAACTGCAACGCGTGTCACGTCTGATACACAATTGCGTGTAGTGCCTTATCGTAGTGGGAGGGTTATTTGACAACCCGTAAGATATATGTTTTGGGAGAGTCGTGAGACTTGATCCCTGGTAAATGGAATGGACCTACGGATACGACGAAACACTACAAGATCGGATTGTGATATCTTAGCAAGTGCAATGATGTTGAAATATAATCGTATGAATTCTAAATTAGATCTGGCTGCTTCTAGAACCACGGATGGTGTGAAAGCCATTGGAAGTGGCTCTGTAAAATAAAAGAGGATCAAGGATAAGGTAAAAACCTTGGAAGCAAGGCTTGTTGCGAAAAGGTATAATCCGAAAGAAAAGGTTCGATTATGAGGAAACCTAAGCCATGCTTATGTTGATCCAGACTCTTTTATTTGTTGCTACTCATATGAAATATGAGGGATAGCAAATAGATGTCAAGACAGCTTTCCTGATTGGAAGTCTTGAGGAAAATATCTATGTTAAGCAAACAGAGTGATTCATTGCAAAGAGTTAAGAGCATTTTGATAATAAACTTAAAAGTATCCATTGATGGACTAAAGCAAGCTTCAACATTATAGAACATCCATTTTGATGAAGAAATCCAGTGATATAGATTAATCAATGCTCGGATATGTCTTGTGTATTGAAAAGAGTGACGGAAACATGGTGGTATTTCTTGTACTATACGTAGATGATATATTGCTCATTGGAGATAATGAAAGAGTATTATCGGGTGTATGGGTATGGTTGATAAAGCAGTATGAAATGAAGGACTTAAGAAAAGCAAAATATATCCTTTTGATCACGGTAATACGGATCACAAGAAAGGATGTTATGCTTGTCTCAAGCTTCATGAAATGATATGATCCTTTTTTGTTTTAGCATGTGATTTTATCTAAGGAAATGTGTCTTGTGACACAAAAAGAAGATAAAGGTGATGAAAGCGGTTCCTTATGCTTCGGCGAATAAGGAAGCTTAATCTAAGGAATGCTATGCACGAGTATGGATATCTGTTTTGCTGAACGCATGGACAGTGGGGTATCAAAGGTAACCCAAAATAAGAATGTTGAACTGTGGTAACACATAATTTTCAAGTACCTGAAAAGGACTAGTAAATATATGTGGGATATGTGGGCTTATCGGACAGATTCACTGCTTCTTATGGGTTACATAGATTCAGATTTTTCAAATCAGATAGGGACGTCAGTAAATCCACCTCGAAGGTTATGTGTTTAATATTAGGAAGTTGAATCATAATATGGAGGAGTGTTATATAGAAATATATTTCAAACTCTGGACTCCATCATGGGAAGATGATAATAATGGAGCCTATGAGGCAACCAAAGTATCTGTATGACTCTAGAAACTTCATGATGGAATTCGATGTGATTCTAAGTTCGCCCAAAGTTATCACAATTTATTTTGATGATAATGGTGCAGTTGCAAACTTAAAAGAATCACGAGCCCATAAGGCAATTAAACACATGGAGCGTAAGTACCACCTGTTACGAGAAATCGTATGATGAGGGAAAGGTTGTTGTCGCCTAGATTGCATTGAATGATAACCTAGTAAATCCATTTACAAGGACCTTAAAGCCAGAGCTTTTGATGGTCGTGTAGTGGAAGTGGGAATCAGATGATGGCAGAAGACATGACAACATAGTCTTTTAGTATAAGTGGGAGATTGTTGGATTGTGTAGTAAAGTCTAGCTTTTTGTATGAACAATGTTTAAACAATTTATTTGAAATGATAATCATATGATCAAATGATTGCATCTTATAATTTATTTATATGCATGATGCAATAGTCCACTTACTTTATACTGTAGATAATATGTTGTGCGACAACATGCGGAAGATCATATTATCAGTTTCCTTATAAAGTATAAACAGATGCTCACAACCGAGATAGACGGGGACTCTCTATCGGGACGGTTATAGTGTGGTTTGATATTAGCTTGTCTTGGCTATAGAATCACATTAGTGTACTTTGTGTATATTGAGCAGGACCACTTGAGATCGTTCAACTTATACTGACTTATAGAAGAACTTGATCTCTGTTATTATGGATGTTCGTGCTCTTAATCCCTATACAATAACCTCGACATGTAGGGCATTATGTATTTTTTTGATTCATCAATGGGTGAGATTTATATGTAATTAAATCAATAAACTCGGTGAGTTGGGAAGTAGTGTTGTTGATTGTAGAAGGAATCCGTGTCCGTCATAGGTTGATGATGTCCCCTTAAAGAGCTCATAAGGATTATCATATAAACCCAGCAGGTGGATTTATTCTGGCATGATAATGAGGTTGAGTGGTACTACTCTTGGATGAGATATTAATTAATAGAGTTGTCAGTAAATTAATTAATTAATGGACATTTTATATCTTATACATGGGGAGACTAACGGGCTCATAATAAGAAGGAGTCCATAACGTAATTATGGGATTAGAACGGTAGTGCAGTAATAATATTTTAGTGGAATATATTATTATTATTGGACTTAAGTATAAGCTTTGGGCTAAGCTTGGATACTTAAGCCCAATGGAGGCCCAACTCTAATTTCTCCTCCTGGTCCCTGCTGTAGTCCATATATAAGTCATCTCAACTGTCCAAAAACCCTAATCAATTGATAATTCATGCCTAACACTGTGAAGGAGGTAAGGGAACAGCAGATTGAGAAGATCCCGAGGATCGTCGCCCACACGACGTCGAGATTGGACTTGAGAATACAGCAGAAGACCGGAAGGTCGTTTGCTGCTGCTGCTGCCAATTTGCACGATTTTTATAAAATCGTACAGACCTCAGATCAGAACGTGCAATATATTGATGGAAAGCTGCCGAAGAGAGGATCGATTTTCCACGTAGATCACTCGAATTGGAGATTGGATGAGGAAGTTATGGCTATTCTCGTGATACTGTGCAGGCTGCCGGCGAGAATTCATCATCTTCAACATACCCTGGTGAAAGGTAATACGTTTCTTGTTTACTTACTTCCGCTGCTTGTTAGAAACGTATGGAACTCTAACGAGTTACGTTAACCAAACAATCGAACGCCAACAATAATTACTCTAGAAATAATGCTTGAATTGCACCTAATTAAAAAAGCAAATTTAATCAAATCCAATAATTGTTACATAGTAAAAAAGTAAATTTTGAATTTACAATTATTATTCCAATTTATTTGACCAAAAATCATAAGCCACTACTACAAGAAAGTCCACCGCCGGATATACTTTGAAGCGTAATAAATCAAAGGCTGCAACCAATAATACACATCGAGATAATTACCTACGAAGTCATGAACACGTGTAATACTACTGCTTAAGAAGCTACATGTCAATCTCTAAATGAAAATATTTTGGCAGTTTGAATAAAATGGATAATTACCTACTGAGTTTTCATCTTGCTCTACAGTTTGAATCTTCTGTAAGAAAATAAATTGATCAGGAATGATTATACTTTTCGACTAAAACTTGCAATATAATGCTAAGGCCTAAAAAATCAAACCAATTGTGCTATTATAAGTGTCAAGGTATTGTCGTATAAAACATAGAATTAATGTAAGTAGTACTACCTAATATCATCAAAAAGCTAATGCTTCTTCCATTGTGCAGCTTGGTTCCAACTTTTCTTATTAAGTTGGTCTTGAACCTGCAAACTACATATATAGAAACTAATTTGTAGTATAGAACTATGGTTAACATAATATAATTTGTTAATAAATAACATGACCTATCAATAATTTTTCATTATAACATAACATAATAGATTAAGAATAAGAGATTCGGACATCAATCTCAGAGTTCAATTAGTATAAAATCTAATTTCAGCATTGTGAAAACATGAAAACTTGAATTCCGACTAAGAGTATGCATGATATCAAATCAAAATGAGCAAAAATTGAAGGATCCCACTTGCTTATTTGCTTTTCAAGGAAGCAACCACTGGTCCTAGATCCATGCAAGCGAAGAATCTTCCTCTTTGCAGCTTTCATTTTTCACACAAAATGTGAACAAATATGGTGCAATGGTGAACAAATATGAGACAGAGTGTACACTTTCAAGAAAGAGTTGGGGCTTGTTGGAGTCAACTAACATATTATATTTCCAGAGTTATAAAAGAAATTCTGATATTTGGTTGGGTTCCACTTATAACATGAACTCATTCTGCAAACTCATGTGTACCATTACTCCACCACATGCTACATAGCTATTTCACTCTTTAAAAATATCGTATAAAGAAACCATCCATGTACTTTCACATTTCAGAACATAATTTAAGTAAAGTTAATAAACTGCCTGATGAAGACTATAACATCATCCCTGCAAGTTATAACAAAGACTGCCTCGTTTATTAATATATATCCTACACCTAAACATGTTTTTCTAATACATCCACAATAATAACATCCTAAATCTAAATATATTGATACATCCTGCACCTAAACATTCTTTACCCACATACTTAATACATCAAACAGAGTCTTCCCTCGTTTATTAATACACCCTCCACTAAAAAACATTTAAAATCTTATATGATACACGTTGCATATTTCCTACCTTCTCAACATGTGACTCATGTACATAAATCATTGTAGACGTACGTCTACATTCAATCGATTTCAAGTCTCACTTAAAATGATGTTATCTTCTAACCCATAAAACAACAATTAAAAACCATATACCCATAGAAGAAGAAACCAAGACTCTTTGCAGCAGTGACTAAAGAAGATTCATCAAGAGATGCACCTTGATACCGAATCTTTTTAGTGGAATCGTCCCCTTTATGAATTAATGCATGTTATATTGCTAGACACCTAAAGAAGTTTGACATAAAGCAAAAGATTTTTCAAAATGAGTAGTCATCTATTAGAGAAATTAGTAATGATCAAAACAAACTTAACATCATTATTCATTATTTTCAAACTCCACAAAACCCCAAAACAAACATCACCACAGAGAATCTGCCCCCAATACCTTCAAGTTGACTGAACTTACAAAAATCAATAATCAATTCAATATAGGTTACAAAATACTCTCCAAATAGAAGATAACACAATTATATCATTGAGACCAACATTTCAAATTCCAACAGATGATATCAATTTGATGACTTAAGCTGAAAGCGCCGATGAACAGAACAACATCTTGTCAAGTTATAGTTCATGAATGTAATATCTTAAAATAAATTAGAGATAATGCAGATGGCAACATTTAGTACAATGTCAGCGAACATCAGAACTCGACAGTATTTACTTGATTCAAAGTGGCCCGGTACTACCAACATAGATATAAGTGAGTAATTAAAACCTCCATCAAATTCTTAAATCTAATTAAGCCTAAACAATTAATCGGATCATAAGAAAAACTTTCTTGAGCAACAATATGCATCTGGTGAAATACTTAGAAACAAAATTACACTAACTTAGGAGGAGAGTGAATTACTTTGTAAGAAGCAGAACAATTACACAAAATAAATTGAGAATTGTATGAAAAAAATAAAATCAAAACATTAAAGGAAAAAACCATAAAAATACCTCGTCAACATATTCATCCAAGTTAGCATGAACAAATGTGTGAGCATAAAGCACGTATGGCTCGGGTCAACCCGTCGTGTCTTCCACTTGTGTTTGCGAAATGTATGCTGGGTTGTGTTTGGCCTTACCAGAAAATGCAGAGGATTTTTTCCACTTGTTAGAAGCCATTGCTAAACCAAATTCAAAAATATAATTCGTCAGTATCCTTACATATATTAAACTGCTTTCTCTTTCTAAAGAGGACAATTTGCTCGACGTACCATAGCAAGCTTATGAATTACAATAAGTCTATCGAATTTCTTCATCTGTTATATGAAAAATTAACATAAAAAACACATAATACGAATTTGTACACTCTATCTCAGTTAACAACCTATTTAAGCCCATAAAATTAACTTTTGTGAATATTCGATTACTTACTACCTCTGTATGTATGTTTCTTGTGTTAGATTTTATATGAATTTCTATTGATGCACGTCGAAATGAGGCGATCTATCGAATTCATGAATAATTTTACCATTTACACTCCCATTATCAAAGATGCAATATAGACAATTTTTTCAGCCACTCGATAAACCACGCATGTATCCATAGAGAGGGGATTGGAAGCATATAGGCTACAAAAATTCATATCAAAACATTGATTCGAAAATAGTTATTCACTTGTACCTGTTTCTTATTCCTCAGTACGTAACTTTATGTGTGATTTAGCAAACTTTATGACATCCTGCTGCATCAAATAATTCAAATAAATTGTTGATAATATATAAAATTGTTGATAATTTCTTGACAATATGATGCCAAAATCTGAATGCATCCCATAATATGTTTATTTTTTTCAAGAAGATGTAATAATAACTATAAAAGAAAAAAAACTTTCAGTTGTTGATCAATTTCACCAAAATCATCTTCTTGAAAATCATTCCACTAACCTCATCATTCCACTAACATCTATTCATACAATTCAATCCCAAAAACAAGAACACATCAAATATCTAAAATCGAAGCACATTGGGCTCATAAAACAAAAATATGTTCCACATCTAAACTCATTGAAGCATACATGCTCATAGTCCCAAATTTGAACATTAATATCACCATTAATATATTAAAGACACAATATGTATATTTAAAATTTGTTTTACAATACCCGTTGCAAATCCTGTAAATAAATGGTCAGAAGCTGCCTGAAACTGTGAACTTAAAATTGTAAATATTTATTGTTCAAACATATAATCTCACCTAGATAAGAACCATGCTAAGTGCTAGTTATTAGCATATTGACAATAAATATATTTCTAGCAACTTTAGCAATCTAAGCTTTCTCATCAGCCATTAAAGTATAGTATAATGGAAAATTAGAACTCAGAATTAGATAGAGCAACATATATAATGCATTAAGGCTCACAGGCCAATATGTGTAAATGGTATAAGCAAGTATTCATGCAGAACAATATACAATGCACATAAAGACTCACGTACGGGCCAAGATAAAATTGCAAGAATAAAACGATATAGTCCTTACATGCCACAATTATTATCAGCCTTAATATGAATAGGAAAGATGTATTCAAATCAGAAAATACATCATATAAAAGGATATTATAAGTCTTAATATCTCTATGAATAATTCACCTTTTGTAACTTTCATGGAGATAATGTAAGCCTTCTACTATTCCTAGAATGATATTATACCTCTTATCCCAATCGATTTTCTTGTTTGATCCCGAACCATGTATTTTACAAGGTTTAATTAATTTATTTAGTTATCCACTTAAAGATAAAGAGAAAACAAATATATATAATTACCATGCATACATCAACCCGAACTCCCCAATGATGATAATTCATGAAGAATGAGAAAAGATCATCCCACAACTCCGTAGCCAATCATTTTTTCAGTGTTTGGATGGTTTATATGAGCAATAATTCCAATCCTTGATAATAAATTAATTAAATCCTCTTCTTCTATTCCTTGGTTCATCATTTTGACGGCCACCCATTGCCTATTTTCCAAACAACCATTGTAAACTTGAGCATAACTCCAATTTTTTAACGAAATTAGCAACACCTGAAGGATCAGCAAGCATCTAATGTGTGATAAAAGCACATATAATTTACATGCTAGAGAACAGACAAAATATGAAGCATGCTTAATGTACCTATAATTTTGGAACAGATAAACTGACCTTCAGAAGAAACTTGTTAAGTTCAACATATTCTAGAAAATAAGAAGAAAGATATTAAGAAGAACCCATTCTAGATTAAATATAGACAGCAAGGTGAAAGCAAAAACCTTAAAACCACAGAAAAAAGCAAATTAAAAATGATCTAAGGGTTGATATCCTCTAACACATGAATACCTTATGTTCTTACACATTGAAGTGCAATCTTCCACTTTTTTAGCCTCAATGGCAAACAAAAACTTATGTTTCATTTATTAGCATTCTCAAATTTAGTTGAAGGAATGAATATTAATTAAAATCTGAAAAATTAATCAATGTGTAAGATCCTAATACACTACATATCCGAACATTGATGTTCTTACACATTGAAGTGCAATCTTCCACTTTTTTCAGCTTCAATGATGGACAAAAAATTGTTTTATTTATTAGCATTTTTAAATTTAGTTGAAGAAATGAATATTAAATTTAAAAAATTAATCAATGTGTAAGAACATAATACACTACATATCAGAATAGATGCATTTCCCCAAGCAACCACACCAAGATAAATTCCAGATATGCTAATTCTACAACAACACACACTTCTATATAGATCCTTTATGCATCTAAAAGGAATAAAAAAAGTGAAAATAATCTCCCATGAAATATGTATAATAATAACAATGAATTCAAAGTTGCACACTTTACATGAGTTTTCAAGCCTGGAATCATCAAATCTATATGCCAAACATATAGATTTATGAGAATAAGGTATATGCAAGCAACAAAAAAAGAACAACCAAATAACTTAAGAATAACAAATAAAACCACTATAAAAAAGGCACTAAAAATGTGTACATGCAGTAAATTTGTCAATAATAGTACAGGAGACCAAGAGGTGCAAACTATATTTGCCCAACTTTTTCATTATACTCACCAAATTAAGAGGCTATTGATATTTCAGATCATATCATATCGCATCAACCACCCCAAGCACTTTTAGAACTGAATAGTGATTTTAATAACTTGTATAGTCAACTGATTGTCTGTATGGTGACAGCCATATTAAGCAATTTGAAATGCATTAATAGAAAATTCTGAAACATACCCAGAAATCGAATAGAGAATTTAAATTAGACTGTCAAAGGTGCAAAAGTTTAAATAAATTTACAACGTTGAAGTTGAAACAATCATCTAATACCACTGTGAATGCCTTGCATATGGTCTTGAATCTAAAGCCTCTAATCATGATAAGCCATGCACTGCACCGAAAAGGATAGAGAAGCATTGATATATGATTTTTAGCATATGAACATTCCGCTTGAAATAGTCTAAAACAACTCTTTAAGTCATAAATTCATAATTCATTCGTAATAAACTCACATATCCATTAGTTTTACAATTCTAAACGTCTGATTTTTTAATAGGCAAGAGATATACAATAGAAACGAGAGTTGGAATGGTAATGTATTACACATGAAAAACGTGAATCTAATTAGATGAACTTACATATTAGTGGATCAAGGTGGAAATCATGAGTAGGTGATTGTCCTGCAAATCCAAAAAGCTGCAATAAATAAATAAATGATAAATTATGAATATAAAGTGAGTACAAATAGAACAACAATAATAATAATTAAAAAAGTAATGGAATCTTGGAGAAAATTGACGGTTCCAGATTTCATGCTGCCAACAATTTGAGTCATACTACTAAGAAATAATCTGAACACGATCCAGAAATTTTATCGGCCCTTCACCGAAAAAGATCGTCGCAGCAAATCTGGCTCCAAATTGAACACTGGTGTTCGGATTTAGCGGCGACTCCTCAGTGATGAAAATTAGATGGGTTCTCAGTTGCTGGAAATTTGGCTCCAAATTGTACGGAAATTGATGTCGACAACCATTGACAACACTGGCATAATCTTAACAAAAATCACAAAGACTCAACTTTCCAGAGGGCAAAATAATAGGGTCCAACCACACCTAAATTACAAATAAAGAAATAAATATGATTGAAAGTCAAAACATAAGGGTTAAAATTTAAATTAGAATTAAGAACATTGAAAGTAAAACATAAGTTACCCAATCAAATTGGCACGGTCTCATTTGTAAATTGTGATCCAATTCTACAATAAGATTAGGGAATATCACAAAGAAGGAGGCGAATCAGTGACAATGGTTGATGAAAGCAAAGGCAGTGGCGCAACAATGATCTTGACAACGATGGAATGAAAGAGTGAAGGAATGAGGCGCATCGGAAAAAGATCGTAAAATGTGAAATTAGGGTTTGGAAATGAATTTTGTTCAAATGATTTCAAAAATTGTAAAAACGGCATAATATTTTGTTTAAATTGCTGAATTGACACCTAATTTTTATTGAGAAAAGTTAAAAAAAGAAGAATAAAAATAAACAGTTCAAATTTGCTTCAAATAATGAATGGCCAAGATTGAAATAAAATTGTAAAAGGGGGGAAATGAAGTCAAAATTGAGTCCAATTTTGGGTTGACTCTTGTTGCTATTATATATGTATAGATAAATATAGATAGATAGATATTATCACAAGAGTTGATCTACTGTGCAATTGGTCTACACTAAAAAGATGATCCATATTTCATAAATGGATCAGGTATATAAGGTTCAAATAACCAAATTGGGTCATTTCTCTTTTCTGTTCTCACATCCCGCACCTTCTCCCTCCCTCCCCCGCTCTCGGTCCTTCCACGCCCGCCTCCTCCTTCGCTGCCACCGTCCCGTCTCAAGCTCCAGCTACAGATCCCATTTTCTTCCACCACCCCGTCTTAAGCTCTAGCTAAGGATCTAATCTTATTTGTTCTTCATCTCACGAGATCTCATGCTCCGGCTCTGGACGGATCTAATCTTGCAGATCTGTTCTTCGACTTACGCTCATCTTACAGATCTATTGTTCTTCATCTCAGATCTCACGCTCCGGCTACAGATCTGTTCTTCATATCACGCTCCTGCTCTACTTGTCCAAATGATCTACACATACAGATTTGAACTTTTGAAGATCCGGTGTATTCTCTCAAGATTAGTATAATTAGTATACTATAATTGATTTTTGTATGTTTTTATTTTTAATCTATTCTTAAATTTTATTTTATTGATTTGCAATAATGTAAGAATTTTTATTCATTCATGTATATTTTTACTTCATAAATATATTAAATATTGTGGTATACTACATTATCCATTTATTAAAAATAACATATACATTACTTAATTACAACTACTACAGTTAGTTACCAAAATAAAATATCAATATTGATAAATTTTTAAAATTAAAAAAAGTAATACATTTATTAAGAATAATATATACATTATTGAATTTTAACTAGTACAATTATTTATCAAAACTATCATATACTCGGTAATAACAGTAATATATAAACATATACATTCGAAAATATTTGATGCATTTATATATAAGTTAATAAATACATTAAAGAATAAAATGATATACAGTTATTTTAAATTAGATATATACTAATGAATAAAAAATATTATATTTATTTTAATAATGTTGATACATATGTTTATCATACACTCGGGAATAAAAAGTAATACATCTATTTTATATGATGTATACAGTAGTTAATAAAAACTAATACAAATAAAAATTCAAAAATATTTGATGCATTTATATCTAAAGTTAATAAATACATTAAAGAATAAAAAGGTATACAATTAATTTAAATAACATATATACTAATGAGTAAAAAGATAAGTATACATTTATTTCAAATAAATCTCTTCACTTCCAATATTGGAATCCATTCATGGGCTTCTCAATTCAAAGACTTTCTCACACTTCAAACTCTTCTCTTTTTTTTTCTCTTCAACACACTCAAACTCTTCAACCGCCGAACTCATGGGTGATTTCTGCCTCCTTAGACGCCACCACACACAACTGTCTCGTTGTAAAAATTTGAGATAATTATGAAAAGCATATAATGATATTCTTAAAATCAACATCACAAACTTGGACTTCTAACAAACTGCATCCACATTAGCACCAAGGTTAGACAAGTACAGCCACAAGTACACAAAATAAAAATTTGATAATCTACTTCATTAAGGAGAATATGCAATTATGAATGGAAGAATATAGAACTAGATTTATTTTGGAAGTACCTTATATAAATTATACTAGCAACTAATTTGAAAGTTAATAAAACTCTCTCAAGCATTCAGGAAATAAAGTTAATAAACTTGGCATCAAGATAAGAGAGTTTTCAAAATTATATCAAACATTCAATTGAAAGCAGATTTGATAAACTGATCTCCAAAATTGATATGATACATTTCCTATTTTTAGGAATCACGAAATAGATTCGTCTAATGGCAAGTCAATGCAGTTTGCTTAAAATTGGAGATAACTATGAAAATTATGGTAGAATCAATTGGAGATAACTATAAAAATTAGGGTAGAATAATGTGAAAAAATTAGAGAAAACTACCAAAATTATAGTGGTGGGAAAGGTGAGAGAACATGGAATCGTGGGGAGCAGAAAGAAGAGAAAAGTAGTGACAACGATAGTGATTAAGATAGGAAGATGGTGGTGGAGACTGGGAGAGCGGACGGTGGTGGAGGCGGTGGAGATAGAGAGAGAAAGGAGCGGAGATAGGGATACATGATGGAGTTACAGAGAGAGAACGATACTGGAGGGAGACAACAGTTGGAGGGAAATGACGGTGGAGGTAGTGAGAGAGGAGCGGTGGTGAAGGTGGGGGAGAGAAACCGTAGTAGAGGTAGAGACAAAAAATGGGTGAGGGGAGAATGAAAAATGAATATGGGTTGAATTTTATTTAAATATCCAGGTCATGGGTAAAAATTGACCGATTGCAGCTTAAAAACTATTGCACAGTAGTATTTGCCTTATCACAATTATAAATTTAACAAAACCTTAACCTTGTTGTAATAACAATTTTTTTATTTATAAGAAAATAAATACAAATTGAATTACAATAATCCAAATGGATTAACTTGAGAATTTAGGAAACAATCTCTATCCATCCTCTGAATCTTCTCTCGAACCAATGTGGCCTTGATTTGACTTGTTGTGTTGACCGCGTTGACCGTGTGTGTTGAGTTGGATCTTCAATTGAAGCTTGTCCGAACTCGAGTTTGGAAGTATATAACGTTAATCCGGAGGGATCTAGCCTATGTTCGGATTAAATGTTATTCTTGAAGCTTTCCACAAAGAACGCCAAAGAACTTGGTTTAAAGATGTATAACATTAATTCGGAGGGGTTGAGCCTTTGTTCGGATTAAATATTATTCTTTTGAAGCCTTCCCGTTGGAGGTGTATAACGTTAATTCGGAGGGGTCGAGCCTTTGTTCGGATTAAACGTTATTCTAGAAGCTTTCCATGAAGAACGCCGAAGAACTTGATTTGAAGATGTATAAAGTTAATCCAGAGGGGTCGAGCCTTTGTTCGGATTAAACGTTATTCTTGAAGCTTTCCGCGAAGAATGCCGAAGAGCTTAAGTTGAAGAACACCGGATCGAAGTGGTTTAGAACCTTGATCTCGGATCGCAAGCTGTTCTTGGCTTGAAGATGCTTGAAGATCTCAAAGGAGCATTGCTCGTATTCTTGATCTCTGCTAGTATAAATAGGTGGTGGTATATCATTTTGAAGTTGTACACAACCAAAAATTTTAGTAATGTGTGTTTATTCTAAACCATGTTCTTTCCTTCAAACTTCCTCTATCACATTTTGTTTACCCAACTCAACAACTTATACACCCATCCACAAATACCTACACATATCTCTCCACCTTTTACTCCAACACGAACATATAGAGAGTTTGTCTCTTCTCAAGGAGATTTGGTTTGACGTGTAGACAGTTTATACTCATATCAAGGAGTATCATGTAGACAGTTTACGCTCGTGTCGAGAAGCTAAAAATTTTAGATAGTTTAAGCTCGTATCACGGAGTGTAATGTGTGGGATTTTAGATAGTTTTAGCTCATATCAAGGAGCGTAATGTGGACAGTTTACGCTCATGTCGAGGAGCTTTGCACATGAGTTTGTCAACAGTTCATTTCCCCCATATCTTGGGATATGCTATCTTCTCTTTGACTTCATTTCTATGAATCTTTATGGAAACTGCAGTCTTTAGATGTGGTTCCTCTTCCAAGGGCTCATCAAAAGGTATGTTTTCAAAATAATAAGAGTCTTGAATAAATGGCCATTCAATGTCATTTGATGTCAAGCTCAACTCCATGTCGTGAGCTCTTGTAGCCAATTCTTCAAAAGTTTTAAGATGAATTCCTTGGAGTATATAGCGAAGATTCCACTGCATCCTTGAATGCACATTTCAATAGCTAAAGTTTCTGAATGCTTTCTTTGCAATTGAGGCTTAGGCTCCTCCATCTATTGATGTAATCGATGACATATTCTTCATCACTTTGATGATTATTTGTTAGCTCCATTATGCTAATAATTCTTCGTGTGCTATAGAAACAGTTGAGGAATACTTTTCCATTTGGCCCCAGCTGTCAATGGAGTTAGCTTCCAAGTTGATATACCAATCAAATGCATTTCCTTTTAGAGATCGGACGAATTGTCTCACCATGTGATCTCCGTAGGTCCAAACATCATTGCATGTCTCGACGAAGTGTGCCACATGCTGTCTTGGGTTGCCTTTGTCATTGAATTGTTGGAACCTTGGATGTTGGTAGTCAGCTGGCATCCTCAAGCTGTCAATTCTCTTTGTATATGTCTTTTTGTAGGCAACAAAAGATTGGGAACTCCCTTCAAACTTGTTTTTTATCGTCTCTACCATAATGTTCTTTAGTTGGTTGATATGAAGCATTCCGTCAGCTGAAACTTCCACTTTTTTCTCAACTTGTTTCTTTTTAGGTGAATGATGTTTCGTCGAGTCTTTCTCCTCGTGCTCATCCTCAACTTGTTTCTTATTTGCATGTCTTGTCTCCGCATTATCTATTTTCTTCATAAATACGGAGATCTTTACGCCTTGAGCTTACATATGCTTGTTGAGTCCTTCAATAGCTCTTATCATACTTGTGAGTTGTTCCTCAATGGTTATAGCACTTGTCGTAATCATTGCAGCTTCAGTTGAGGCAGGTGGTGAGCTTGGCGTGGAGCGAGGAGTGGAGTAGACAGAGTCATCATCACCATCTTTATCGCCCAGCAATGGCTTATTGAGAGTAATCCCCACCACATGGTTTGTCTTTGAGGAGCCTTCGAGCATACTTCTTGTAAAGTCTTCAACCTTGTTAGTTTGCAACTCTGGAGGTTTTGATGCAATAGGCCTTCTTATCGCAATCTTTAATGGAGTCATCATTTGAGTCTTCACAACTTGCAGCTCTGAAGGCTTTGAGGTAGATGACCTTTTGATCGCGATCCTAAGAGAAGTCATTATTTGTGCTTGTAGAAAGAAGAGATGAGAGGTAGAGACGGTCCCACTAGGCATGCCAAAATTTGTAACAACAAATTTTGTATTTATAAGAAAATAAATACAAATTGAATTACAATAATCTAAATGGATTAAACTTGAGAATTTAGGAAACAATCTCTATATATCCTCTGATTCTTCTCTTGAACCAATGTGGCCTTAACTTGACTTGTGTTGACCGTGCTGACTGTGTTGACCATGCTGATCGTGTGTGTTGAGTTGGATCTTCAATTGAAGATTGCCCGAACTCGAGTTTGGAAGTATATAATGTTAATCCGGAGGGATCGAGCATTTGTTCGGATTAAATATTATTCTTGAAGCTTTCCGTGAAGAACACCGAAGAACTTAATTTAAAGATATATAACGTTAATCCGGAGGGGTCGAGCCTTTATTCGGATTAAACGTTACTCTGGAAGCTTTCCACGAAGAATGCTGAAGAACTTAATTTGAAGATGTATAATGTTAACCCAGAGGGTTCAAGTCTTTATTCGGATTAAACGTTATTCTTGAAGCTTTCTGCAAAGAACGCCGAAGAACTTAAGTTGAAGAACGCCAGATCGGAGTGGTTTAGAACCTTGATCTCGGATTGCAAGCCATTCTTGGCTTGAAGATGCTTGAAGATCTCAAAGGAGCACTGCTCGTATTCTTGATCTCTTCAGAAGCGTCTACGTCTTCAGATGTTTTAGTGTATCTAGAATGAATGGAGAAGTGCTTCTTATATAGGTGAAGGGCGAGAAAGCCCCATAAATAACTCACAATTTGATTGGTCCATGGCTGATTTGACCTAATTCTGCGGGCTTGGGCCTTTCTATGTATAACGCAGTTTGATTGGTTGATCCTTGATTTGACTTAATTTTGTGGGCTTGTGCTTATTTGACTGGATCTGTCCCAATTATCAATTATTCACTATTCTATTTTAGGAATTTATTTATTTAAATTCCTTTATAAATAAATAATTAATTGATAATTATTGCATTAATTTGTCACATATCTTCCTTTAAAAGGCAATAAAATTCAAGTGCCTACACTCGTAATGAGGGAAGACTTGTAAGTTTGGGTTGGCTAAATTAGGTGTTGTAATAACTTATTCAACATACCGAATTGTCTTTTAAAATATATTAGGAATATTTGTTTGTGAAATAATTTAATTGCATGGGTTATCATATTTTTATAATCAGATATCACTTTTTTTTAAAAATGTTATCACTATGTATCGCAGATCGAACACGCGACCATAAGCCTGAGCTAAAGTGCTTCACCACTAAACTATCAGACCACATTTATTATTTTTGTCTTATAATATATATATATATATATATATATATATATATATATATATATATATATATATAGCTCCAATGTGACATGTAATTTCTCAAATTTTTAGATTTTTAATACATTTTTTAATATTTTCTTTATTAAATAATGAATGTCTTATTTTTAATAATGATTAAATTTTCAATATTTTTTATTTATTTGGGGTATCATTAATTAATTACTAAATCTTTTATTGCAATAAACTAATTAATATCAAATTAAATCATATATATAAAGGGAAAAAATAATATTCCATATAATATTCTCTCTCACCCCACCTATAAATAAGATTTTTTGGTTATTCATTCTAAATACACACATTCGATTCTCCAAGAGGAATAGGAGCTTTCTTCAAGTTCCTCTAGAGAATTGATTTATGAAAGTATAAAAATTTATTTCGATAGAGCGAATCAAGTAAGATTCGATTTACCTCTAAAAAATTGATTCAAGTATTCTTCAAGAGGAAGAGAATTGATTCAAGTTTTCTTGAATCGATTTACCTATTAAGAATCGGTTATTCAAGAGGAAGAGAATTGATTAAAGTATTCTTGAGTATATTTGTTAAAAATCAATTTTTCAAGAGTAAGAGGATCGATACAAGTATTCTTGAATTGATTTACATTTAAGAATCGATTCTTCAAGAGGAAAAAAATTAATTCAAGTATTACCTCTTAAGAATCGATTCAAGTATTCTTTAAGATCTACCTCTAAAGTATTGATTCAAGTATTCTTCAAGTGAAAAAAAATCGACGATTCAAGTACTCTTGAATCGATTTATCTCTAAAGAATAAGAGTTGAAAAACTAATTCATATATAGAATCGAAAGCTTAAGTTCTCTAAGTTAAATCATTATTTTCATATCAAATAACATTAAAATTAAGTTGGTAAATATTTGTTAATTTTTTAAAGTTAATATTTATTCAATAATGACATATGAATTATAAAAATTATTTTTTAGTTGTTTATATAATTTGAAACTAATAAAATAAAATAGAAATATAATTAATAAATTTATTACAAATTTATGAATATTTAAAAGAATAATATATATAAATTGATTTTATTTATATTATATATATAAATTACATTATTTATTTTTAATTAATTTCCTTATTTAATATTTTCTTTTTTAAATAATGTGTTTTTTATTTTAAATAATTATTAAATTTTTAATATTTTTTTATTTATTTGGGTATCATTAATTAATAACTAAATCTTTTAATGCAATAAATAAATAAATATAATATCAAATTCAATCATATATATATATATATATATATATATATATATATATATATATATATATATATATATATATATATATATATATATATAAGAAAAAAAATAATATTCCATATAATATTTTCTCTCACCCCACACATTTTGGTTATTCATTCTAAATACACATTCGATTCTCCAAGAGGAATATAAGCTTTCTTCAAGTACCTCTAGAGAATTGATTAATGAAAATATAAAAAATTATTTTGATAGAGCGAATCAAGTAGAGATTCGATCTACCTCTAAAAAATCGATTCAAGTATTCGTCAAGAGGAAGAGAACTTATTCAAGTATTCTTGAATCGATTTACTGATGCGCGTTTTCCTTGCATGCAAAATTAATTCCCAAGTAGAAGGATATCCGTTGAGCTTAAGCAAGCGACCAAGATAAATATCAAACCCAAAGGACGGTGTATTATCAATTTAATTATTTACTAAATTAATTATGACAAGGGCAATAAGATTGAAGATTTAATTATTAATCTACTAACAATTAATTAAAATAACAAATAAAATAAACTATACACTAGAAGAATACGAAAGTGGCTCAAGAATGGAGAATATGAAGCTCTAGGGTAATCCAGTTTTACTATTTAACTTTCCTCTTAAGTGCAAGCCGACTCTGCCTTGCGGACTATGGACGCATCACTAAACCATGCAAATCTACTCTATAGACACAAGTAAATATGCATGTAACACGTGTGAATAACTTTGGAGCAAGAGATATAATTTCACCCCCCTTTCTAGGTACTATCAGTATCCATTATTTTTCACGTCTGAAATTTTACCCGATATGATCTCCCTTTATAGGTACTATAAAATTACCCTCTTTATCCTGCTTACTAACTTGAATTCAATTCAATTAATAGATATTCATATATGATAGTTCTAATGAGGCTTCAGAATCCCCTCACTTAGAATCATAACATGGAATCCTGTTTAGCGGTGAACGCACTCAATCTACAACCAAGATATATATTCAGACTCTATATACCAATTGAAGATGCACAAAACGACCGTGAATATGGATTAAGAAAGCATAATCATATATAAAATTAATCCACAAGTAGTGTTGTACGGAGGACACACAAGAGAGTTTAATTAATTCATAAAACCTTCAAAAACCCTAGATCTACCAAAACGGTTCTTGCCCATAATGTTATGAAGAACAATCATGGGGGTTGGATAGATCTTACCCATATGTCCAAAAAATACAAGATTAATTAGGAAATGAATAGAACCTTAGATGTGGGCGTCGTCGCGTCCTTCTCCGTCTTGAATCATCCTCTTGGTTCTTATCTTGATTCCATAAGTCAAATCTTCAAAGTAATGGATGGATGGAGGAAGGATGTGGATGATGGTTGGGGGTGATCCCCCCTTGTAGGGTGTAGGATGATTGTGTTGTCTCTCCAATCCAATCCAATGAATAATGATGTGATCTACATCCCCTTTAATACTTGTAAGCTCTCCTTATGGACCTTGGATGGGCTTTTTCTTGGAAAACATGAAAATTCACGAACAGGGGTAAAAATCCCATCGAAATTAGATCTGCATGTCCCCATTCGACCAGAGTGGTTCTGGTCAAACAGGAGACCTTGGTCGAATTGCTGGTCGAGCTGCATGCGCAGTCTTACCATTTCGCGCATAACTTCCACATCCATGATCTGATTTGAGTGATTCTTACGCTCATGCAATTCTATTTTCTTCGGATTTCTATCCATATAAAGAACTCACAGAAACTCCAATATTTGAATGTGTAACAAATCATGCAAAGAGGCACAACCGTTCTGTTCGGCACTGCTTGTGCGACGTTACCACCTTGATCATAACTTTCTCATTTGGACTTTGATTGAGGTGTTCTTTATACTAAAACGACCCTCTCTTCTATGTCTTTCCTACCATGTATTACACTTTTAATTCAGAGCTCCACACGAATACATAAAAATTACACAAATTGGACTTGCGTTTTTCAGTATTCCTACACAAGTTGCACATTTTCTCCAACTTGGCACTTTTGATCCTTTTTCCACCTAAAACAAAATAAAACACTTCAAGTGCACCTTTTTATCACATATATCAAATATAAGACACTTGTGTTAATATATGACAACAACTATAAAAAAAGGTGTTAAATTGGACACTAAAACACGATTATTTTCACTCTCATCATTTACCTCTTAAGAATCGATTCTTCAAGAGAAAGAGAATCAATTCAAGTATTCTTGAATAGATTTACATCTTAAAAATCAATTTTTCAAGTGTAAGAGGATCAATTCAAGTATTCTTGAATTGATTTACATCTTAAGAATTGATTTTTCAAGAGGAAAAAAATCTATTTAAGTATTGCCTATTAAGAATCGATTCAAGTATTCTTTAACATTTACCTCTAAAGTATTGATTCAAGTATTCTTCAAGTGAAAGAGGATCGAAGATTCAAGTACTCTTGAATCGATTTACCTCTAGAGAATAAGAGGTTGAAAAACTTATTCATGTATAGAATCGAAAGCTTAAGTTTTTTAAGTTAAATCATTATTTCATATCAAATAATATTAAAAATGAGTTTGTAAATATTTGTTAATTTTTTAAATTTAGTATATTAATATTTATTTATTTACATATATCTTAATTATTCAATTATGACATATGAATTATAAAATTTGTTTTCTTTAGTTATTTATGTAATTTGAAACTAATAAAAAAATATAATTAATAAACTCATTACAAATTTATGAATATTTAAAAGAATATTTTATATTAATTAACTAAATCTTTAATTAATAACTAAATCTTTTAATGCAATAAATAAATAAATATAATATCAAATTCAATCATATATATATATATATATATATATATATATATATATATAAGAAAAAAAATAATATTCCATATAATATTTTCTCTCACCCCACACATTTTGGTTATTCATTCTAAATACACATTCGATTCTCCAAGAGGAATATAAGCTTTCTTCAAGTACCTCTAGAGAATTGATTAATGAAAATATAAAAAATTATTTTGATAGAGCGAATCAAGTAGAGATTCGATCTACCTCTAAAAAATCGATTCAAGTATTCGTCAAGAGGAAGAGAACTTATTCAAGTATTCTTGAATCGATTTACTGATGCGCGTTTTCCTTGCATGCAAAATTAATTCCCAAGTAGAAGGATATCCGTTGAGCTTAAGCAAGCGACCAAGATAAATATCAAACCCAAAGGACGGTGTATTATCAATTTAATTATTTACTAAATTAATTATGACAAGGGCAATAAGATTGAAGATTTAATTATTAATCTACTAACAATTAATTAAAATAACAAATAAAATAAACTATACACTAGAAGAATACGAAAGTGGCTCAAGAATGGAGAATATGAAGCTCTAGGGTAATCCAGTTTTACTATTTAACTTTCCTCTTAAGTGCAAGCCGACTCTGCCTTGCGGACTATGGACGCATCACTAAACCATGCAAATCTACTCTATAGACACAAGTAAATATGCATGTAACACGTGTGAATAACTTTGGAGCAAGAGATATAATTTCACCCCCCTTTCTAGGTACTATCAGTATCCATTATTTTTCACGTCTGAAATTTTACCCGATATGATCTCCCTTTATAGGTACTATAAAATTACCCTCTTTATCCTGCTTACTAACTTGAATTCAATTCAATTAATAGATATTCATATATGATAGTTCTAATGAGGCTTCAGAGTCCCCTCACTTAGAATCATAACATGGAATCCTGTTTAGCGGTGAACGCACTCAATCTACAACCAAGATATATATTCAGACTCTATATACCAATTGAAGATGCACAAAACGACCGTGAATATGGATTAAGAAAGCATAATCATATATAAAATTAATCCACAAGTAGTGTTGTACGGAGGACACACAAGAGAGTTTAATTAATTCATAAAACCTTCAAAAACCCTAGATCTACCAAAACGGTTCTTGCCCATAATGTTATGAAGAACAATCATGGTGGTTGGATAGATCTTACCCATATGTCCAAAAAATACAAGATTAATTAGGAAATGAATAGAACCTTAGATGTGGGCGTCGTCGCGTCCTTCTCCGTCTTGAATCATCCTCTTGGTTCTTATCTTGATTCCATAAGTCAAATCTTCAAAGTAATGGATGGATGGAGGAAGGATGTGGATGATGGTTGGGGGTGATCCCCCCTTGTAGGGTGTAGGATGATTGTGTTGTCTCTCCAATCCAATCCAATGAATAATGATGTGATCTACATCCCCTTTAATACTTGTAAGCTCTCCTTATGGACCTTGGATGGGCTTTTTCTTGGAAAACATGAAAATTCACGAACAGGGGTAAAAATCCCATCGAAATTAGATCTGCATGTCCCCATTCGACCAGAGTGGTTCTGGTCAAACAGGAGACCTTGGTCGAATTGCTGGTTGAGCTGCATGCGCAGTCTTACCATTTCGCGCATAACTTCCACATCCATGATCTGATTTGAGTGATTCTTACGCTCATGCAATTCTATTTTCTTCGGATTTCTATCCATATAAAGAACTCACAGAAACTCCAATATTTGAATGTGTAACAAATCATGCAAAGAGGCACAACCGTTCTGTTCAGCACTGCTTGTGCGACGTTACCACCTTGATCATAACTTTCTCATTTGGACTTTGATTGAGGTGTTCTTTATACTAAAACGACCCTCTCTTCTATGGCTTTCCTACCATGTATTACACTTTTAATTCAGAGCTCCACACGAATACATAAAAATTACACAAATTGGACTTGCGTTTTTCAGTATTCCTACACAAGTTGCACATTTTCTCCAACTTGGCACTTTTGATCCTTTTTCCACCTAAAACAAAATAAAACACTTCAAGTGCACCTTTTTATCACATATATCAAATATAAGACACTTGTGTTAATATATGACAACAACTATAAAAAAAGGTGTTAAATTGGACACTAAAACACGATTATTTTCACTCTCATCATTTACCTCTTAAGAATCGATTCTTCAAGAGAAAGAGAATCAATTCAAGTATTCTTGAATAGATTTACATCTTAAAAATCAATTTTTCAAGTGTAAGAGGATCAATTCAAGTATTCTTGAATTGATTTACATCTTAAGAATTGATTTTTCAAGAGGAAAAAAATCTATTTAAGTATTGCCTATTAAGAATCGATTCAAGTATTCTTTAACATTTACCTCTAAAGTATTGATTCAAGTATTCTTCAAGTGAAAGAGGATCGAAGATTCAAGTACTCTTGAATCGATTTACCTCTAGAGAATAAGAGGTTGAAAAACTTATTCATGTATAGAATCGAAAGCTTAAGTTTTTTAAGTTAAATCATTATTTCATATCAAATAATATTAAAAATGAGTTTGTAAATATTTGTTAATTTTTTAAATTTAGTATATTAATATTTATTTATTTACATATATCTTAATTATTCAATTATGACATATGAATTATAAAATTTGTTTTCTTTAGTTATTTATGTAATTTGAAACTAATAAAAAAATATAATTAATAAACTCATTACAAATTTATGAATATTTAAAAGAATATTTTATATTAATTAACTAAATCTTTAATTAATAACTAAATCTTTTAATGCAATAAATAAATAAATATAATATCAAATTCAATCATATATATATATATATATATATATATATATATATATATATATATATATAAGAAAAAAAATAATATTCCATATAATATTTTCTCTCACCCCACACATTTTGGTTATTCATTCTAAATACACATTCGATTCTCCAAGAGGAATATAAGCTTTCTTCAAGTACCTCTAGAGAATTGATTAATGAAAATATAAAAAATTATTTTGATAGAGCGAATCAAGTAGAGATTCGATCTACCTCTAAAAAATCGATTCAAGTATTCGTCAAGAGGAAGAGAACTTATTCAAGTATTCTTGAATCGATTTACTGATGCGCGTTTTCCTTGCATGCAAAATTAATTCCCAAGTAGAAAGATATCTGTTGAGCTTAAGCAAGCGACCAAGATAAATATCAAACCCAAAGGACGGTGTATTATCAATTTAATTATTTACTAAATTAATTATGACAAGGGCAATAAGATTGAAGATTTAATTATTAATCTACTAACAATTAATTAAAATAACAAATAAAATAAACTATACACTAGAAGAATACGAAAGTGGCTCAAGAATGGAGAATATGAAGCTCTAGGGTAATCCAGTTTTACTATTTAACTTTCCTCTTAAGTGCAAGCCGACTCTGCCTTGCGGACTATGGACGCATCACTAAACCATGCAAATCTACTCTATAGACACAAGTAAATATGCATGTAACACGTGTGAATAACTTTGGAGCAAGAGATATAATTTCACCCCCCTTTCTAGGTACTATCAGTATCCATTATTTTTCACGTCTGAAATTTTACCCGATATGATCTCCCTTTATAGGTACTATAAAATTACCCTCTTTATCCTGCTTACTAACTTGAATTCAATTCAATTAATAGATATTCATATATGATAGTTCTAATGAGGCTTCAGAGTCCCCTCACTTAGAATCATAACATGGAATCCTGTTTAGCGGTGAACGCACTCAATCTACAACCAAGATATATATTCAGACTCTATATACCAATTGAAGATGCACAAAACGACCGTGAATATGGATTAAGAAAGCATAATCATATATAAAATTAATCCACAAGTAGTGTTGTACGGAGGACACACAAGAGAGTTTAATTAATTCATAAAACCTTCAAAAACCCTAGATCTACCAAAACGGTTCTTGCCCATAATGTTATGAAGAACAAT
Organism: Pogostemon cablin; assembly: GCA_023678885.1. Lineage (NCBI taxonomy): Eukaryota > Viridiplantae > Streptophyta > Magnoliopsida > Lamiales > Lamiaceae > Pogostemon > Pogostemon cablin. The sequence continues at coordinate 29,125,593 of CM042965.1, read as the reverse complement.
CATGGGGGTTGGATAGATCTTACCCATATTTCCAAAAAATACAAGATTAATTAGGAAATGAATAGAACCTTAGATGTGGGCGTCGTCGCGTCCTTCTCCGTCTTGAATCATCCTCTTGGTTCTTATCTTGATTCCATAAGTCAAATCTTCAAAGTAATGGATGGATGGAGGAAGGATGTGGATGATGGTTGGGGGTGATCCCCCCTTGTAGGGTGTAGGATGATTGTGTTGTCTCTCCAATCCAATCCAATGAATAATGATGTGATCTACATCCCCTTTAATACTTGTAAGCTCTCCTTATGGACCTTGGATGGGCTTTTTCTTGGAAAACATGAAAATTCACGAACAGGGGTAAAAATCCCATCGAAATTAGATCTGCATGTCCCCATTCGACCAGAGTGGTTCTGGTCAAACAGGAGATCTTGGTCGAATTGCTGGTCGAGCTGCATGCGCAGTCTTACCATTTCGCGCATAACTTCCACATCCATGATCTGATTTGAGTGATTCTTACGCTCATGCAATTCTATTTTCTTCAGATTTCTATCCATATAAAGAACTCACAGAAACTCCAATATTTGAATGTGTAACAAATCATGCAAAGAGGCACAACCGTTCTGTTCGGCACTGCTTGTGCGACGTTACCACCTTGATCATAACTTTCTCATTTGGACTTTGATTGAGGTGTTCTTTATACTAAAACGACCCTCTCTTCTATGGCTTTCCTACCATATATTACACTTCTAATTCAGAGCTCCACACGAATACATAAAAATTACACAAATTGGACTTGCGTTTTTCAGTATTCCTACACAAGTTGCACATTTTCTCCAACTTGGCACTTTTGATCCTTTTTCCACCTAAAACAAAATAAAACACTTCAAGTGCACCTTTTTATCACATATATCAAATATAAGACACTTGTGTTAATATATGACAACGACTATAAAAAAAGGTGTTAAATTGGACACTAAAACACGATTATTTTCACTCTCATCATTTACCTCTTAAGAATCGATTCTTCAAGAGAAAGAGAATCAATTCAAGTATTCTTGAATAGATTTACATCTTAAAAATCAATTTTTCAAGTGTAAGAGGATCAATTCAAGTATTCTTGAATTGATTTACATCTTAAGAATTGATTTTTCAAGAGGAAAAAAATCTATTTAAGTATTGCCTATTAAGAATCGATTCAAGTATTCTTTAACATTTACCTCTAAAGTATTGATTCAAGTATTCTTCAAGTGAAAGAGGATCGAAGATTCAAGTACTCTTGAATCGATTTACCTCTAGAGAATAAGAGGTTGAAAAACTTATTCATGTATAGAATCGAAAGCTTAAGTTTGTTAAGTTAAATCATTATTTCATATCAAATAATATTAAAAATGAGTTTGTAAATATTTGTTAATTTTTTAAATTTAGTATATTAATATTTATTTATTTACATATATCTTAATTATTCAATTATGACATATGAATTATAAAATTTGTTTTCTTTAGTTATTTATGTAATTTGAAACTAATAAAAAAATATAATTAATAAACTCATTACAAATTTATGAATATTTAAAAGAATATTTTATATTAATTAACTAAATCTTTAATTAATAACTAAATCTTTTAATGCAATAAATAAATAAATATAATATCAAATTCAATCATATATATATATATATATATATATATATATAAGAAAAAAAATAATATTCCATATAATATTTTCTCTCACCCCACACATTTTGGTTATTCATTCTAAATACACATTCGATTCTCCAAGAGGAATATAAGCTTTCTTCAAGTACCTCTAGAGAATTGATTAATGAAAATATAAAAAATTATTTTGATAGAGCGAATCAAGTAGAGATTCGATCTACCTCTAAAAAATCGATTCAAGTATTCGTCAAGAGGAAGAGAACTTATTCAAGTATTCTTGAATCGATTTACTGATGCGCGTTTTCCTTGCATGCAAAATTAATTCCCAAGTAGAAGGATATCCGTTGAGCTTAAGCAAGCGACCAAGATAAATATCAAACCCAAAGGACGGTGTATTATCAATTTAATTATTTACTAAATTAATTATGACAAGGGCAATAAGATTGAAGATTTAATTATTAATCTACTAACAATTAATTAAAATAACAAATAAAATAAACTATACACTAGAAGAATACGAAAGTGGCTCAAGAATGGAGAATATGAAGCTCTAGGGTAATCCAGTTTTACTATTTAACTTTCCTCTTAAGTGCAAGCCGACTCTGCCTTGCGGACTATGGACGCATCACTAAACCATGCAAATCTACTCTATAGACACAAGTAAATATGCATGTAACACGTGTGAATAACTTTGGAGCAAGAGATATAATTTCACCCCCCTTTCTAGGTACTATCAGTATCCATTATTTTTCACGTCTGAAATTTTACCCGATATGATCTCCCTTTATAGGTACTATAAAATTACCCTCTTTATCCTGCTTACTAACTTGAATTCAATTCAATTAATAGATATTCATATATGATAGTTCTAATGAGGCTTCAGAGTCCCCTCACTTAGAATCATAACATGGAATCCTGTTTAGCGGTGAACGCACTCAATCTACAACCAAGATATATATTCAGACTCTATATACCAATTGAAGATGCACAAAACGACCGTGAATATGGATTAAGAAAGCATAATCATATATAAAATTAATCCACAAGTAGTGTTGTACGGAGGACACACAAGAGAGTTTAATTAATTCATAAAACCTTCAAAAACCCTAGATCTACCAAAACGGTTCTTGCCCATAATGTTATGAAGAACAATCATGGGGGTTGGATAGATCTTACCCATATGTCCAAAAAATACAAGATTAATTAGGAAATGAATAGAACCTTAGATGTGGGCGTCGTCGCGTCCTTCTCCGTCTTGAATCATCCTCTTGGTTCTTATCTTGATTCCATAAGTAAAATCTTCAAAGTAATGGATGGATGGAGGAAGGATGTGGATGATGGTTGGGGGTGATCCCCCCTTGTAGGGTGTAGGATGATTGTGTTGTCTCTCCAATCCAATCCAATGAATAATGATGTGATCTACATCCCCTTTAATACTTGTAAGCTCTCCTTATGGACCTTGGATGGGCTTTTTCTTGGAAAACATGAAAATTCACGAACAGGGGTAAAAATCCCATCGAAATTAGATCTGCATGTCCCCATTCGACCAGAGTGGTTCTGGTCAAACAGGAGACCTTGGTCGAATTGTTGGTCGAGCTGCATGCGCAGTCTTACCATTTCGCGCATAACTTCCACATCCATGATCTGATTTGAGTGATTCTTACGCTCATGCAATTCTATTTTCTTCGGATTTCTATCCATATAAAGAACTCACAGAAACTCCAATATTTGAATGTGTAACAAATCATGCAAAGAGGCACAACCGTTCTGTTCGGCACTGCTTGTGCGACGTTACCACCTTGATCATAACTTTCTCATTTGGACTTTGATTGAGGTGTTCTTTATACTAAAACGACCCTCTCTTCTATGGCTTTCCTACCATGTATTACACTTCTAATTCAGAGCTCCACACGAATACATAAAAATTACACAAATTGGACTTGCGTTTTTCAGTATTCCTACACAAGTTGCACATTTTCTCCAACTTGGCACTTTTGATCCTTTTTCCACCTAAAACAAAATAAAACACTTCAAGTGCACCTTTTTATCACATATATCAAATATAAGACACTTGTGTTAATATATGACAACAACTATAAAAAAAGGTGTTAAATTGGACACTAAAACACGATTATTTTCACTCTCATCATTTACCTCTTAAGAATCGATTCTTCAAGAGAAAGAGAATCAATTCAAGTATTCTTGAATAGATTTACATCTTAAAAATCAATTTTTCAAGTGTAAGAGGATCAATTCAAGTATTCTTGAATTGATTTACATCTTAAGAATTGATTTTTCAAGAGGAAAAAAATCTATTTAAGTATTGCCTATTAAGAATCGATTCAAGTATTCTTTAACATTTACCTCTAAAGTATTGATTCAAGTATTCTTCAAGTGAAAGAGGATCGAAGATTCAAGTACTCTTGAATCGATTTACCTCTAGAGAATAAGAGGTTGAAAAACTTATTCATGTATAGAATCGAAAGCTTAAGTTTGTTAAGTTAAATCATTATTTCATATCAAATAATATTAAAAATGAGTTTGTAAATATTTGTTAATTTTTTAAATTTAGTATATTAATATTTATTTATTTACATATATCTTAATTATTCAATTATGACATATGAATTATAAAATTTGTTTTCTTTAGTTATTTATGTAATTTGAAACTAATAAAAAAATATAATTAATAAACTCATTACAAATTTATGAATATTTAAAAGAATATTTTATATTAATTAATTTTATTTATATTATATATATATATATATATATATATATATATATATATATATATATATATATATATTACACTAGTTTCTTAAAAATAACAATTAATGAAAATAGAAGGGTTCATTACTATTAGGTACATTTTATGTACCTATATTACTACTAAATACAAAAGATAAATTATATTACTGATTAATACAAATTGAATGCATAAAATACCACTTTTATCCTTATTTTATGTATTCAAAAATTAATTTAAAAGGTATGACGTGTAATACAATAATAAAAAGATAAGTGTCCCACTAATTTCTCCATAAAAATAGGTGGGAGATCACTCAATTTCTACAAATTCGGTCAAAGATAAAAATCTCCACAATCTCCACGCACGTAACAGTGCATTAGTTAGAATCTGAATACTTGAATTCAATTAATTATGAATACATAATCACGCGTAATAGTGCATTTGTGTCCAATTCATTGGTATGCAGATGTATTTTTTTTCTGAATACATTCACTGTTCTGAATATGTACATTCATTTTTCTAAAATTAAGTGTAAGAGCATTGCTTCAAATTGAATACAAATCTATTTTACAGACACTTCATCTACTAGGACAAACTCTGAATACATATGCGTTGGTGACTAGATTATGCGCCATTTTTTTGTGCATAATTATAATATTAGTTTCTAATATAGTTCTGCACCCTAATTATAATCACAACAGTATTCTGAATACCTATGAATACAAAGAAATTTTGGAAAATAAAGATGAAACTGGGTTTTTGTTGCCAACAATTAAGATTAAAACAATGAGAAAGAAACAGAAACATGGCCATGAATTAATTGAGAAGAAAATTTGACACGTAATTATGCATAACATCGACGGAAAATTGACTTGAACATTTCTCTCTCTAGAAAGATGATGAATGGCGATCACCGGAGGAAATACAAATGAAGAAGGTGAAGATTGACGATCATGTAAACGTGAATTTCTATCCTATCAACTAATTATCAATTATGTATTCAACTAGTAATGTATGAGGGGATAATTATGACTTTTTAATTACATATTATTGTATCTGCTAGTAATATAATATACTATGTATCTACTAGTAATATAAGTTTATATTTTGTAGTAGGTAGTAATAATTCCAAAATAGAATTATTATTATATAGTTATAAGAAATACTAAACCATAATCAAGAGAAAAAGTAATACCCCATTTAAATATTATTTATAATATTACGTATATTTTAATATATATATATATAGTAACTATTTAAAATATTTAATAGTTTTGTTTTAATTAATTATTAAATGTTTGACCCTATTTTTCATAAATAATCAATATTATATATTAAATATAGCATAGCAAAGTCCTTTGTCATTTGATTCGTTCACGTATAGTCTTACTATTTATTTATTTTTCCTATATATATGACTTATTTACTTTAGTATCATTAATTGTAATTAATAAATAAATCATTCGATATAAATAAATTAATTAGTATCAAATCAAATCATATATAGAAAAAAGAATAAATTGAGATTTTTTTATATAATTGATATTTATTTTAGACAAACAGTAAAATTAAGGATTTATTACTAAGAGTTACATATTTTGATCATAATTAACTTAAATACAATGAAAAAAATGAAATACTAACAACTATATAAATATACAGCAAAGAGACAAAATTGCCCCTATGTGGTTGCACATTTTTTTAGAGAGATATAGGGAGACTTTAAATAATTTTCAATTGTATTATTTTATAAAGTAACATTTAAAAAAAAATACAAGTCAAGATTCTTTTAAATAATTAGAATATATGTACATATATATTAACTTTATACATGATTTAGTTATACGTTACATTATAAAAGTCAAATGTTATAATTTGTTGCAAATTCTTTACATTGATTAAAGAAATTGTCAAGCTATAAGAAAAAAAATTCTCAATAATTAATGTTGTTACGTAATATAACACGAATTATTTAATTAAAAAAAATAAAAATAATTAAATAAATGATCCCGTGTTGTACGTGGGTTTCATACTAGTGTATATATATATATAATCTGTAACTCGGCCAAGTTGGATTATTAGAGGATTCGTCTCACGGAATGAGATCCATGAAACGGTCTCACACAAGTCTTTGCCAAATAAAATTAAGATAATTTTTTATGGAGTATTAATAAATTAATTAATCATTTTTAAAGTTTTTATAATTATGAAAAAAATTAATTTTCTTTAGATGTACAAGATAATTTTTCTATCAACATCAATTGATAAAGATAAATCTATCAATCAATAATTTTGACTTAATTAATTAATTTATAAATTAATAAAAAAATCTTAAAATAATTTATTTTGTTCGCATTTCTTAAATATAGGAAATCTTCTAATCAAATTTTTAATAAGTAAAAGTCGAGTTGCCATAATTTTTTTAAAAAAATCATAAAGAATTAGTTTTTATAGACTACATTCACTATTATCATATTTGTGTTTTCGATGTGGAATAAAATGTGTAATAAAAAGAAAATAAAAAGAGAAAAATCAATAAAATGACACATCACCTCGTAATCCAAAAACTTAATTATAATTATGAAAAAGTAAAATAATCTCTAGATGTAAAAGATAATTTTTGCTATTAGATAATATAAGAGAAATCAACCAATCAATAATTTCAACTTAATTAATTTTTATTTATAAAATCAATATAATAATTTAAAATAATTTATTTTGTTCCGATTTCCTAAATATAGGAAATGTTCAAATTGTCACACTTACAAAAATAAAATAAAAAAACTATAAAGAGTTGAGTCTTATAGATTGTAACACCCCAATATTTCATAATCTATATTTTTGTAAACTCGACTTTTAAATAAAATTATATTAATTATTTTAGTATATTATATATTTTATAAATATAATATATTTATATAATAATAATAATATAATATTAATAATAATACATGTGTATGCAAGTGGTTTAATTATTTTGGATAAGGATTAAAGTTTTGGATAAGGATTGTAGTGACGTGTAGATATGCATGTGTGTGTTAATCACATGTGATTTTTTTCAACTTGGCATCCAAGTTGATATTATAATAATATTAACATTAATATTGGATAAGAGTTTGATCTGCAACTTGTTATGGGTGTGGAGTATATATATAACTCACTCAACTCACTACCATCAGCACATCCTTCTTCTCTTGCTTATATATACATACAACGCACTTATACATACAATATATACACACACAAACACACACACACACACACACACACATATATATATATAAATTTCATTCTGTTGATATTTTAAATCATTCCGTATGTGATTTATTCTTATCATATTATATATCAAAATGATCGTCTCGATGCGTAGATTCCAAATATATAACTCTTTTATAAAATAGATGTCATTTGAGCTAGAAAAGTTCCGTTGAAGTTTTTAACACTTTAATGACATATTTTGTTTTGGGGTGAGTTAGCTTTGATATTATAGGCCATTTTAAAAATCTCCTCACGAGGATCATAAAGGTATAATTAGTTTTGAGTTTGGACGTGAAATGAATAAGTTACGAAGAAACCCACTTCACTTTCGAAATAGCGTCATTTGAAACTTCATTTTTTTTATGAAAAATTGGTATTAAGGTGATCCTCACCTTGCGTGGATTACAAAAGTATTTTTGGATTTTCAATCAGAGTTATATAACTCAAGTTGGGTCATTTTATAATAAGTTTAGAGTTTAGGGTAAGTTTAAATGAGAATTTAATATAATACGGGACTTGATTGCAATTTATAAAAAATATATTATATATAATAATAAATAAATCAATTATGCGTTTTGAAAGCAATATCGCTTTCATTTTCATATGTATTTTATTTAATTTTCATTTATAAAAATATTAATTTAACTTTTTACTTTAAATATTATTATAATTTTACTAATATTATTATTTTCAATATAGAATCTTTATTTTATATTTGCTATTAAGATTAGTATATCATTTTCAAGAATTTCTGAGATCGAAGAGCAAGCATAGTCCACTCTACAAAATTTCAAGAAAGTTCAAGGTGGGGTAACTTTCACTCTTTATCGAGTGCTACATTTTATGTCATGATTGCTATGTTAAGATGTGATATGTGTTACTGATATGTCATGTTATGTGCCATGTGTGCTTTTAGTTCGATGATAAATATTTTTCTACTAACACTTGTAGGGGGTGACGATTCGGTGCACATATACCAACTAACACAAGTTACTGGTTACATCAGCTCAGTACTAAATGTATTGCAAAGTATGCTAACATCATACTGGGGTGACAGCCCTGTGCACACAGACCAACTAACACAAGTTATCGGGCAACGGTTCGGTCTAAAATATTTTTAATGAGTTATCGAACGACAATGTGCAAAAATAATTTATTAAAATTGGCATATGTTACATCTTATGGTATATTTGGCATGCATATTTATTTTTAATTGTGCAATCATTTAAGTTAACCTACTGAGTGTATTTCAGACACTCACCCCTTCCACTCCAAACCCTTTTTAGGTTGAGGCTGCGACGGCGTATCGGGGACGGATGCTTTGTATGAAAGTTTTTTTAAATTAATGCGCTGTGTGAAAATATTTTTATATAATTTCTATTGATATACTTTTGTATAATTGATGAGTGTGTAAATTCATGAATCTTGCGCCTGAATTTGTACTTTTATGAAGTGTTTGAAGGTTGTAATCGGTTATAAACCGATATATATTATGAAAAGTCACGAATCAAGTGTTGTTGGAGCCATTTGAGTGGTTTTTCGAAGGAAATCGGAGTGGAAGTGTTGAAAACTGAAGAAAGAAAGTCGAAGCCATCCGTTTGGGCAAAGCAGGAGTGCAATTCGACCAGGTCTGCTGGTCGAATTGAAGGTGGGACACGTACAGAAGGTGGATTTGACCACGACAGGGGAATTTGAACTGGGCATCAGGTCGAATCCTGGTCGAATTGATTGGTGGCGAAGTCAATTCGACCACGTCATTTCAATTCGACCAGGGCCTCTGGTCAAATTGAGCGTCTGGGACGTACAGTAGGTCAATTCGACCTGGAGGGGATAATTCGACTTAGCCGTGAGGTCGAATTGAGCCTCGGAAACTTACCATATCCATATTTTTACACCCTCAATGCGTGTGATCACTTAAAAAGCCCATTCCAGGCCCGGGAGGTGCGATTACAAGTATAAAAGAAGGCTTATGCAACAGTCAAAAAATCAAGACGTGGAGACGTAGAGTTGAGAGGAGAATCGATCTAGAGCGATCATCCATCATCCGGAGGGGCTGCAAGAGAGGTTCCGCTGGAGATTCAAGTAAGATCGGTCCAACTAACCATGATTGTTCTTAGATCAATCATGGGATAGAGCCGCTTCGGTAGTTCTAGGATTATGAAGGTTTCATGAGTTAATTTATCTTAAGTATGTAAACTCCGTACAACACTACTTGTGGTTTATTTTACAAACATAGAAAAATAACAAAAGAATAATACAAATAATTATTCTTTATATATCTTAAAGTACTATGTGCTGAAATATATTCCTTCAAGGAAATCTAAGAATCTTTTTGTTAGTCACCTACATATATTTAAAGGCAAAGTTACTATGGCATTTGAATTTTGTGTTATATTAAACTCATTTTAATATGAAAAACCACCAAAAGTTTGATTGTGAAACTTATAAATATCGGATACCACTTATAATCAGAGTTTACATACTTGTAACCACAAGTTAACATGAATAAAATCTTAGCAGAACATCAAGGAACAAAAAATTCGAAAGTTACCTAGTTTAGTTTATGACGACAGTGGTGCTCCACTGAAGCTTGCTGGTAGGGACTAGAACAGAATCCTCCAGGGAACAGGCGTCGCTTCTCGCAAGCTTTCCGGCAAGGACTAGCACCACCTTCAGCATCGCACATTGAGCCCCCACAAGGTTTTCTCATCAGGTCACCAAAAGGATTTACGCCGCAACTGTTGGGGTCCCATTTATGAATCAGTCGATTGGAGCGAGATTGAACCCTATACTGTGATTCGAGTGGAGGATTGAATGCCACTGTCATCGTAATCGCTGTTTAGGGTTTAAGGCCACCATCTGCATTGTGCATCGATCCCCTGCTTGGGTTAGCGCCACGGTAGTAGAGTTACAGAACTGCCTGAGTCGAGGTCTATGCTTAGAAGCTGAAAGAGGTAAAAGCCCCTAAATGGCTATTTTGGAAATGGCGATTCTCAATGGTGGAGAAGGATTTAAGATTTTAGGGCCACATTTATAGAGATTCTCAATGGGAGATGAGATTTTCACGATGAACCATTGAAGAATTAGGGAGACTCGTGTTAGGGGAGAAGAATTAGGGAGAAATCCTTTTTAAAAAAAACTTTTTTGAGTACTAATTTTTCTTTTTATTATTTATATAAATATAAATAAATATAAATATTATAAATAAAAGACATCATAGAATAGATATCGGTGTCTTATAAATGATGTCTTATCAGCAATTTTAAGAAAGTGTTGTCGATAGACATCAGCACTAAAGACATCGGTTTAAAGAATCGAGGTCTAACAAAGCATTAACATCGGATAAAAAGACATTGGTTTGAAGAACCGATGTTTATCAGCATCTTTTTTTAAGAGTTCAAAATAGACATCGTTTGAAAAATATTGGTATGTAAAAACCGATGTGTATCAGCGTATTTTCATAGAAATCGATGTCTATCAGCGCACTTTTTCGCTGATAGATATCGGTTTTGGAAAAGACATTGGTTTTTAATGAAAAGACGTCGTATTTAATTAATAACCGATGTTTATTTGGTGATGTCTTTTAGCGAATTTGGTGTAGTGGAAATTTATTCCAGTGATCCACAAATAAAACTCATCCGTTGGGGAGGAAGGCACTATAGCCAACTCATAAGCTTACTTGTATCACATAATAAATCAATAATGAAGGCCGCGGGTTTATTAACCAATCCCTCTCCCACTTAGTTATTTAACAAGAGGGTTTTTACATGCATATAAGATTAAAAATAAAATATGCAATTTAGAATGAATCTAACACAGCAATTTAAAAGCAGTAAATCACATAGAACATGTCTTCAGATATATAACAATAATAGATAATTAAATCAATTATAACAGTCATATATCGACGAATTTGATTATTCGCCACCTAGCACGAATGCGGGGCAACGCTGACAGGGATCGACTTCCGGAAGAACCTGATGCCGAATTTCCTCTAATTTCTTGCCCGCTATCCTGTCGATGCACAACTCATGTGCCTTCCTCTCACCCGCCGCACATCCTGCCCTTTGTGCGTGCTAACGGGCACAACGCTCACAATACCAACTAGCAAAACGTGTCATGCGCCCGCCAGCAATAATTCCTTACAAGATCAAATGCCCAGCACGTTGGAAGAATTACCCGAACGCTGCCTACATACCCCGATAGTCTGCCATCTTCATCAAGGTTTTGTGCCACGCTGAGTCCGATCAGCCATCCCGCACATATGCGTGCACACCTGCCACATCAGCGCAACCTGTCAACAAACGTTCAGCCTTCTGTATAGCATCCCCTGCCAACAGGCACGCTGCCTTGTGTGTCAAGGCTCGCATCGTGCTCCGCAAGACAGCCTTCTTGCATGCCAAGCACACAGTCTTGCGCGACAAGCATGCCACCGTGCCCCCTACATCCGTTCGCACATCGTCGGCAGCAAGTCCCAAATGTGCGAGCCGCCGTGTGGGGCATCCAGTGCCCAGCATGCATGCCAGTGCGCATGTCAACCTCCTACTGTTACGCCCAACAGCGCATGTGCGTGCTCAACACAGACTCAACCGGAAGAAGGCCAGACCCGCTCGGAAATAAGGTAAGACCCGCCCCAAATATGTGGAGACCCGACTGGAATCCACGCACCCATATTAGACCCACTAGACTGGACCAAAACTCTTATAGATCGACTGGAACTCCAGAAGACTTGATCGGAATTCCAGCAGACCCGATCGGAATAGGCTAGAGACTCGCTCAGATTGGCCTCCAGACTTGTGCGCCGATGAACGCCGAAAGCCGCTCATGCCATCCTGGGCCGTGAATCCTCCTAGCCATCACCATCTTTATGGTTCACACCATACGCAGCAATGCGCCGATTAGAGTTTCTAGCACCCGTCAGCAGCATGCTAGCTTGCGCAGCACGCCACCACTCACGGATGCGCAATGGCCGTGCTCCCTTCTTGCCGATGTGCACGCTGACAGGCATCTTCAGCCCGCCTTCTAACACTGTTTCCAAGTTTGCAGCCTCATCCTTAGACAACACCGCTGACGGCTAGCGACTTCTGAGCCGTGCAGCCCCTTTCACCACCGATCATCCGTCGCATAACACCTAGATCATCGCGGTGCAACAACGATCAGAAAAATCCATCGCTGTCCATCATGCTGTCGGTTACCATGCAGTGCTGCTCGGTGCCGCCTTTCACCAGCATGCCGCCATCGTATTCTAGTAGTGCCATCAAGTATCAACGTGTGTAGCCATGAACAAGATATAGGGTTTACATGGATTATTCGTAACACAAAACCCTAACCCTAATGCGATTTCTTATTCAAAAATAAATCACATAATTTACATAAACCCTAACCTAATGTGTCACATTTAGCAATAGAACCTACGCTCTGATACCAATTATTGGCGTTTGGATCGTTAGGGTTCCATGCAATTCTATCGCAGCGGAAGCATAAACATAGAATTGAATTACCTTTCATGGGGTTTGATGTAGAGGTTGAATAGCAGCAAGGACAAAAGACCTTCTGATCTTCTGTTGTATTCCTAAGCCACGTCTTGACATTGTGTGGGCAACGATCTACAAGATGATCTCATTCTATAATCCCTAATCTGCTTTCTCACATTTTTGGCGTTAATCAGTATCTTATCGGACTGCTGAGATTGGCTATTTATAGGCTACAACAAGGACCAGGAGGAGAAATTATGGTTTGGGCCTCCCATTGGGCTTAAGCATCCAAGTTTAGCCCAAAACTTATACTTAAGTCCAATAATAATAAATCAGTCCACTAAAGAAATATTATTGCATTGCCACACTAATCCCAAATTACGTTATGGGCTCCTTCTTATTATGAGCCCGTTAGTCTCCCCGTGTTTCAGATTCAATACCTATTAATTAATTAAATTACTGACAATTCAATTAATTAATATATGTACTGAGAGTAGTACCAATCAACCTTATTATCATGCCGGAATAAATCCACCTATAGGATTTACAAGATAATCAATATGAGCTCCTCAAGGGGACATCATCAACAAGTTCCGTTAGGACACAGATTCCTTCTACAATCAACAGCACACCATAGAGACAGTATCATCTCCCGACTCACCAAGCATATTAATTTAATAATTAAATCTCACCCATTGATGAATCAAGAAAATAAATATTGGCTTACGTGTCAAGGTTATTGTATAGGGATTAAGAGTACGCACATCCATAATAATAGAGATGAAGTTTTATTATATAGTCAGTATAAACCGAACGATCTCAACAGCGGTCCTATTCAATACACACAAAATGCATTAGTGCAATTTTATAGTCAAGACAGAATAATGCCAAATCACAGTACAACCATACCGATAGATAGTCCCCGTCTATCTCGGTTGTGAATATCTGTTTATACTTTATAAGGAGTCGATAATATGATCTTCTGTGTGACGCCGCACACCACATTATCTACAGTATAAAGTAAATAGACTTTTGCAACATCATTATTGCAAAATGTTTGATCACATTATTCTCATTTTAAATATTGTCTAAACATTGTTCATACAAAAAGTTAGACTTTTAAAATACAATCCAATAATCATGTTTGTATTTCTGATATAGGATGCGATGTTTAAAAAAAGATTAAAAAAATAGAGAAAAAACTACAAAATGACACGTCATCTAGAAGGCCTTAGAGGTATACCACATCATCATCTCAAAAACTCCCCAATAGTATTTTAAAGATTACCATTCACTGACCCAAAAAGTTTCATTGTTTCTCTTTCTAAAATTCCCTTCCCCTCTCTCACAGATAAAACTTTCATGGCTCATATTCCTAACCCTTCAGGTCTCGACGCGATTGGAAAGGGGCTAATGATCGTTGGTAGTAGCTCCGTTGTTACAAGTAATCAACATTCATGGCTCCATTTTTCCTTTCGATTTTTTTAAGATTTTCATCTTGTTTTGTTATGATGAGTAGATCCAACGATCTTCTTCAATCATTTGATTTCTATTTATAAAACTGAATGTACATATTAAATAGGGATGATTTGTTGGAGGATCGAGTTAGCTCGGTAAGGGTAAGGGTGAGGAGTGAGGGGTTGTTGCCAGTGCAGTGGAAATATGTGAGAACTCGAAGTTTCATCAGAATGTACTGCAGGCAACGTGGTGCGGTAGCGTCGGAGATAGGGGTGGTGGGTGGTTTGTAGATGGCCATTACTTTTGGGATTGTTACTTGTTAGGAAAGTGGTGAATAGTACCATTAGCACTTGCGAACGCCATATTATTTAGAACCTCTAAGACACAATTAAACTAAATTAATTTTTATTTGTATTCATGATTATAATTCACTAAATTCATCTTTTCCATCTTCAACTTGTAAACCCTAGGATTTCTGTAGTTGAATTTTTCACCATTACAGTTAAGTAATGGAGCTACATCCTCTGGTTCCAAGTGTAAAGGAAGAACGAAAGAGGAGAATGAATTATCTTTTAACACCATTATTTCATTCTTTTTAGAAGTGTATTAATGAATTATTTTAAAGAAATGAGGAGCCTAATTGATCTAAACTATCAATGTAAATGGTTTGAATGAACAAAATAAAAGATGAAGGGTTAATTTGACCTTGTGAGACAAGTTAGAGGGTCTATCCAGTCCTTTGTCGATTATTTATTAACCTAACTAAATAATTTTAAAGGATTGTTATCAAATTAAAAATTTAATCATAAAATGAAATTTATTAAACTTACTAATTTTAAAGGATCATATTTTATGGGTAAGTCTTGTATGAGACCGTTTCACGTAAGCCCTTACGTGAGACGAATAAAAAGTGATAACATTATTAACGAAAAGTGATACTCAATCGATGAAAAGTGATAATGGTGCAGTGAACTATTTCATGAATAATTTATAGTATAAATAAAAACTGACATCATTTTAGAGCTAAAGTGATAACAATTTGACAAATACTAATATGCAATAGTTTTTATAGTGCAATTTGGTCAAATTTTATCCAATGACCAGATATAAATATTTTAATAAGCCCATATGGATCATTCACTATTGCACCTCCTCTCTCTTCCTATCGCTCTCTCTCTCTCTTCCCCGCCTCTCCGACATCTCTTCATACTGTTCAATGACTTTCTCTCTCAATCCCGTCTATCTGATGTTTAGATTCGAAACTGCCTTCAAGATACCACTTAACTGCCTGGTTTCTTCTCGATCTTAACAACCTGTGGCGAATGCTTCACCATCTTCACAAATTTTATTTTCCCTCTTTTCTCTCATTCTACCCTCATTTTCCAGCCTCTACCGTCTCACTGCCTCTACTTTTCTTGGTCGTGTCTCCTTTCCATGGACACTCTTCTTCAAGCAGGATGTGTTTGAGATTTGAAAAGAGTCGATGAATATTATTCAATTTTACAATTCTTCAAACATTTTATATTGTTTATCATCTTATTTTCTCAAAATTTTAAGATTAACTCATGATTGATGTGTTTCACATGCTGTAATTTGTTTATTGTTCTTCAATTCTTCATTTTGTGTGGTTACTAACAATTTTGCTACGAGACTGTAGAAATGGGTGGAGATTGTGTGGGAAGTTTTTATTTTAATTCGATAGTGTATACGTTTTATCATATAAATGTATTACATTTTACTCTTACATGTATCATTAAATTTATATAAAAATGTATTAACTTAAATTGATTTATTATATGCATTTTCATAATCTAATGTGAAGCAGTTGTAATTTATATAATGTACATATTTCTCTTAATAAATGTATTATTTTTTGAAAAAATATTTTTGGTATTATATTTATCAATATATTTATTAATTTTAGTTATACATGTTATTATAAAATGTTATACATTTTTGTATAAGATCTAATACATTTATCAGAAAATACATGTACATTAGTGGATAAAATATAGTATATTTAAGTGTGTATTTAAAAACTTATAATACAAATTTTATTTGTAAAATTAATTACTACATTCAACAGTTAATTATTAAATAGAACAAAAAATAAATAAAAATTAAAATCATTAATATTTTCATCAATATAGTATTTATTAATTTTAGTTATACATGTTAATATAAATTTGCTTTCTTCAAAACCCATAACAACAGAAACAGTTCAAGTACCATTCACATAATTGAGAATTTATCCTCTGATGAACTCGAAACCATGACGATCGAGGAGGACGACGATGCCAAGGACGGCGACAGGGAGGACGATGATGCCGAGAACTCAAATAACTCAAGTGTTAGAAGATCTCAGCAGAATTGAAGTGGGGTTATACGGTACAACCTCCGCTGCTTGCTACTGGTACTCGAAGTGGAGTTGGGTTTTTCATCTACTGCAAGAATTGTCTGGTAATTTCGTTGTTGTCATTTATGCAGGAAAAAAGTGTTGGATTGTATACTAAAAGTCTAGCTTTTTGTATGAACAATGTTATAACAATTAATTTGAAATGAGAATCATATGATCAAATGATTGCATCTTATAATTTATTTATATGTTCGATGCAATAGTCCACTTACTTTATACTGTAGATAATATGTTGTGCGACAATACGTGGAAGATCATATTATCGGTTTTCTTATAAAGTATAAACAGATGCTCACAACCGATATAGACGGGGACTCTCTATCGGGATGGTTGTAGTGTGGTTTGGTATTAGCTTGTCTTGGCTATAGAATCACATTAGTGCACTTGTGTGTATTGAGCAGGACCGCTTGAGATCGTTCGACTTATACTGACTTATAGGAGAACTTGATCTCAGTTATTATGGAAGTTCGTGCTCTTAATCCCTATACAATAATCTCGACACGTAGGGCAGTATGTATTTTTTTGATTCATCAATGGGTGAGATTTACATGTAATTAAATCAACAAACTCGATAAGTTGGGAAGTAGTGTTGTCTCTATGGTGTGCTGTTGATTGTAGAAGGAATCCGTGTCCGTCATAGGTTGATGATGTCCCCTTGAGGAGCTCATAAGGATTATCATGTAAATCCTGCAGGTGGAATTTATTCCGGCATGATAATGAGGTTGAGTGGTACTACTCTTGGATGAGATATTAATTAATTGAGTTGTCAGTAACTTAAATTAATTAATGGACATTGTATATCTTAAACATGGGGAGACTAACGGGCTCATAATAAGAAGGAGCCCAAAACGTAATTTTGGGATTGGAAAGGCAGTGCAGTAATAATATTTTAGTGGAATATATTATTATTATTGGATTTAAGTATAAGCTTTGGGCTAAGCTTGGATACTTAAGCCCAATGGAGGCCCAACCCAATTTCTCCTCCTGGTCCCTGCTGTAGCCCATGTATATAAGTCACCTCAACTTATCTGGAACCCTAATCTAATTCATTATTCACGTGTGATGAGGGTTGAGAGCAGATTGAGGAGGTCTCGTAGATCGTCGCCCACACGACGTCGAGATCGGACTTGGGACATACAGCAGAAGATCAGAAGGTAGTTTGCTGCTGCTGTCCGCGACATTGCAAAATTTGTATAAATTCGTACAGTAATCAGAATTTGATGATCAATATACTAACGGCTTTCCGTTGAAGAGAAGATTTTCTGAGCACAAAGATCATTCAATTCTGACATCAGACGAGGAAGTTATGGCTATTCTCGTGGGACTGCATAGTCTGCCAGCGAGAATCATCTTTCGTCAACATACCCTGGTGAACGGTAATCGTTTCTATGATTTATTGCTTCCGCTGATATTAGAAACGTATGAATCCCTAACGGGTTACGTTAACCAAATGATCCATGCACCAACATTTGGTATCAGAGCTTCGGTGTCGTGGTGAAGCGTGACACGTTAGGCTAGGGTTTATGTGATTAATTTTTCGAAATTAGGATCGCATGTTTAGGGTTTGGTTTTACTGCGCAAATCATGAATATCCCTATGTGAAATATACCCTATATCATATCTGTTCGTCGATGGTTGTGTGTGAGAGGATTCGACGAAAACTGTTCGTCAATTTCACATGGAAGGAAGAAATTGAGAGAAAATCCAGCGCAGTGATATTGCAGAGGCAATAACTAGAGTTTCAACCGTCGGATCAGGCTGAATTTTGGTCAGCACGTTCGAATTTTGTGGATGTACATTCTGAACAGTGAAGATCGTATTTGTACCTTCGTGTTGTCGGGAATACGCCGAAAACAGAAGCAATTTTTGGGCGATTCTGTTCTGCGCAGTCGAGGGAATAGAGCCGTTTCACATAAACTAACCGTTGGATCGACCTGTAATTTGGACAGCATGTTCAAAACTAACAGGAGTAGATTCTGAATGGTGGAGATTGGATTACCAGGTTCCTACAGTTGCGAAACCCTGAACGACAGTTGGTGTAGTTTGATGTTGCGCGTTTGGCTGAACTTGGTTCCGTGCAAGTAGGCCCTTGGACGAGCGACAGTTCGAGCGGATTTGCATCAGGTTCGATTGATGCTACACCAGGTTCGAGCGGATTTGCATCAGGTTCGATTGGTCTACATCAGGTTCGATCGATGCTGCACCAGGTTCGAGCGGATTTGCATCAGGTTCGATTGGTCTGCATCTGGTTCGATCAATACTTCACCAGGTTCGAGCGGATTCACATCAGGTTCGATTGGTCTACATAAGGTTCGATCGATGCTGCACCAGGTTCGAGCGGATTTGCATCAGGTTTGATTGGTCTGCATCAGGTTCGATCGAGCTGCACCAGGTTCGAGCGGATTTGCATCAGGTTCGATTGGTCTGCATCAGGTTCGATCAATGCTGCACCAGGTTCGAGCGGATTCACATCAGGTTCGATTGATCTGCATCAGGTTCAATCGACTCTGCACTAGGTTTGAGCGGGTTTGCATCAAGTTCGACTGGTCTGCATCAGATTCCGTGTGAGTCTTCACAATATGATCGGGCAAAGTGCCGGAGTGGTGGAGCAGGCTGCGGGGAGGTCGATCCCCGTCGCAGTTGTCCGCATTCGTGATTGGTGGCGAATAATCGAATTCGCTGTTATATAACTGTTATAATTAATTTATTAATTGATTATTGTTATATATGTATGCATGATTATCTATGATTTATTGCCTTAAATAGAAGCATGCTAGATTGCGTATTATATTTGGTATATTATATGCATGTATGTTGGAGTGTTGATCAAGTCAACTTATTTTTGGCAATTTATTTCCTTATATATAACTGCTATAATTGTTTTATTGGTCAATTATTGTTATATATTTGGAAGTATGAGCATGTAAAAACCCTCGGTCTTAAATAACTAAGTGGGAGAGGGGATTGGTAATTAATTCCCGCAGCCTCCATTATTGGTTTGTAAGTGATGTGGGTAAACTTGCGCGTTGGCAATAGAGCCTTCCTCCCTAACGGATGAGTTTATTCACGGATCACTAGTACAGACTTCTTTAAATAATTATTGTTTGTAATGTGATGCATATGGACTTGCACGTTGGCTATAGTGCCTTCCTCCCTAACGGATGAGTTTATATGCGGTTCAATGGTACAAACTCATATAATTGATGGTTATAGGAAGTTATCTGAGCGCGTGTGTACTTCTCCAACAGTAAGGCATATAAGCTTGGGCAGTGGACTTGGGATTAAATAATAGTGTACACTTAGGTGTAAATAATTAGTATCCTCCCCAACGGAGTCACTGCTATTATTTGCATAGGTAAATAGGAACTGACTATTAATTATTTTGTCATAAAGTTAGGTTGACAAATGAAATTAATGGGTAAAACCTTCTCTTGTAAATGTTCGGATTTGTAAACGTCCACACTATCGTGGCTTGCAAACTCACGGTGCTTGAGATGTCGGTGAATTTATATTTTATATTGTTTTGAGGGAATCAATATAGATGGATAAATTCGAAGATTTGATCGGTGTATTTATTTGTGATTCTCTAAATTTCAAATAGTTTTATTTCACTTATGGTTGACTAAAAAAATTATATTTACTTGTCCAAATTAGATGATTAGAAAAGAATCTTGGTTTCGAATTTTACTGCTTAACATGTGTGTTCTCACAAATGACGTCTCATGATGCCTATTAAAGTCTCTAATGAAGAGATGAGAGGTTCATAGAAATATGATGGTCTCATGTAACTCTTCGGATACTTGAGTAATTTAAAAGGCGGTAGGTCATGATTAAATTTGATGAATGAATTGGAACTACATGGAATAGAAGATGAAGGGGAAACCTAAGTCAATTTTATTCTTCATAATTGCCTAGATGTTTTGAGTAAGTTTCCCCTTAATTACAAGAGGTTATATATGGTAGGAAACTTCTGACAAAACATGTGGTAAAAGAAATCCAATTTCATAAAAGGAGTGAACAAGGATAGAATCTTACTTGCTAGTTGTTTAAACATGATTAGTGATGACATCTACTGACACGAAGTGTGTAGATACTGGAATCACTGAATGTTTATTACTAAGTGAGGATAAGACTATTATAGACATGGGTAAAACTACAAGAGTGGTGGCTATTGCAGTGGGAGTTGTTTATTTATCTAATGATATGAGTAGACGTTTGATTTTGTGAAATTATCTTTACGTATGTTTTCATAGAAAGAATTTGATTTCGGTTTCTATGCATTAATAGATGGATACTCCATTTCATTTAAATGACATGGTCATTATAATAAAGGATAGAGTTGTAATCTGTTATGGTACGTTGATGGACAATTTGTATACTCTTAAATCATGTATATTCCACAGATGCAACAAATAGTAATTAATAATGCATCTTCTGATCTTAGTAAGAGAAAGTAACCTTCGGAGATGAACTAAACATGCATTTGGCGTCTAAGACTACATCATTTTACTTGAGTAGGATTCAAAAGTTGAAAGCAGATGGACCGTAATGTTTATCTGAAGTGAAAACTATCGGGCTTGCGAGTCTTACTTGGAAGTAAAAATAATTAATTTCTTTTTAAGGCAATGGGGAGTAGAGTCAAAGACATATATTCTGGAATTAGTTCATTCTGATTTAAGCGATCCTAAGATTATTCGAACGAGAGGTGGTTATGAATATTCGTCAATCGATGATTATTCTAGATACCGATATAATTATTTGATGCACTGCATGTCTAAGTTCTTTGATTAATTCAAGAATTGCAAGGCTGGTACAGTGAAGCGTCATGGAAAATATATCAAGTCATTACGGATTAATCGTATGGCGAGAACCTCTTAGGATAATTATGAGCTATTAATCAGAGGTTGAGATTAAATATCAAATTATTTACACCGGGCATACCCCAGCTGAATGGTGTGGCAGATAGAAGGTGTAGCACTCTTATGGAAATGATTAGATGGATGATGAATTATTTGGAATTACTAAATTCATTTTATAGGTATGCCCTAGAAACAGTAATTCGTATGAATGTTTGTCTATTTGTGGGATATCCTAGAAAAATAAAGGGTGATTTATTTATTCCAAAAGATCGAAGGGTGATTGTTAACACAAACACTAGATTTTTGGAAAAAGACTATGTATTAAATCATAAACCCATGTATAAATTGTTCTAAAGGAAGTGAGAGGGAAAAACACAAAGTATTAGTGCAAATTATGCAAGAGGATATACCACAAGGTAAACTGCAACGCATGTCACGTCTGATACACAATTGCATGTAATGTCTTGTCGTAGTGAGAGGAATGTTCGACAACCTGTTTGATACATGTTTTGGGAGAGTCGTGAGACTTGGTCCCTAGCAAACATGAAATAGACCCTCAGATACGACGAAGCACTACAAGTTAGAAATGCCAAATCCTAACAAAGTGCAATGAATATTAAAATAGAATCGATGGATTTTAAATTAGGTCTGGATGCTTGTTGAACCACTAAATGGCGTAAAAGCCATTGGAAGCGGGCATGAAAAAATAAAAGAGGATCATAGAATAAGGTGAAAACCTTGGAAGCAAGCTTGTTGTGAAAAGGTATACTCAGAAAGAAAGGGTTCGATTATGAGAAAACCTGTTCGCCGGTAGCTATGCCTAAGTTGATCCGGACTCTTTTATTTGTTGCTACTCATATGAAATATGAGGGATAGCAAATAGATGTCGAGACAGCTTTCCTGATTAGAAGTCTTAAGGGAAACATCTATGTGAAGCAACCAGAGTGATTCATCGCAAAGAGCTAAGAGCATTGTGATAGTAAGCTTAAAAGTGTCCATTCATGGACTAAAGCAAGCTTCAAGATCATGAAACATCCGTTTTGATGAGGTAATCCAGTGACATGGATCTAATCAATGATCGGACGGGTCTTGTGTATTGAAAAGAGTGATGGAAACGTGGTGGTATTTCTTGTACTATACGTAGATAGTATCTTGCTCATTGGAGATAATGAAAGAGTATTGTCGGGCGTATGGGTATGGTTGATAAAGCGGTATGAGATGAAGGACTTAAGAAGAGCAAAAATATCCTTTTGATCACGGTAATACGAATCACAAGAAAGGATGTTATGCTTATCTCAAGTTTCATATAATGATACGATCCTTACTCGTTTAGCATGTGAATTTATCTAAGTGAATGTGTCTTGTGACACAAAAGTAGATAAAGAAGATGAAAGCGGTTCCTTATGCTTCGGCAAATGAGGAAGCTTAATCTAAGGAATGCTATGTACGAGATTGGATATCTGTTTTGCCGATGGCATGAACAGTGGGTATCAACATAACCCGGAACAAGAATGATGAACTGTGGTAAGACATATACTTATGTACCTGAAAAGGACTAAAAACTATATGTGGGCTTACCGAACAAATTCACTGATTCTTATGGGTTACATAGATTCAGATTTTTCAAATCAGATAGGGACAGCAGTAAATCCACCTCAAAGTTTATGCGTTTAATTTTAAGAAGTAGAGTCATAATATGGAGGAGTGTTATATAGAAATATATTTCAGACTCCGGATTCCATCATGGAAAGGCAGCCAAAGTATCTGTATGACTCTAGAAACTTCATGATGGACTTTGGTGTGATTCTAAGTTTGCCCAAGGTTATCACAATTTATATTGATGATATTGGTGCAGTTGCAAACTTGAAGGAATCACAAGTTCATAAGGAAATTAAACACATGGAGCGCGAGTACCACCTGTTACGAGAAATCGTATGATGAGGGGAAGGTTGTTGTCACGTAGATTGCATCGGATGATAACCTAGTAAATCCATTTACAAGGACCTTAAGGCGAGAGCTTTTGATGGTCTTGTAGTGGGAGTGGAAATCAGATGTATGGCAGAAGACATGACAGCATAGTCTTTTAGTATAAGTGGGAGGTTGTTGGATTGTATACTAAAAGTCTAGCTTTTTGTATGAACAATGTTATAACAATTAATTTGAAATAAGAATCATATGATCAAATGATTGCATCTTATAATTTATTTATATGTTCGATGCAATAGTCCACTTACTTTATACTATAGATAATATGTTGTGCGACAATACGCGGAAGATCATATTATCAGTTTCCTTATAAAGTATAAACAGATGCTCACAACCGAGATAGACGGGGACTCTCTATCGGGATGGTTGTAGTGTGGTTTGGTATTAGCTTGTCTTGGCTATAGAATCACATTAGTGCACTTGTGTGTATTGAGCAGGACCGCTTGAGATCGTTCGACTTATACTGACTTATAGGAGAACTTGATCTCAGTTATTATGGAAGTTCGTGCTCTTAATCCCTATACAATAACCTCGACACGTAGGGCAGTATGTATTTCTTTGATTCATCAATGGGTGAGATTTACATATAATTAAATCAACAAACTCGATGAGTTGGGAAGTAGTGTTGTCTCTATGGTGTGCTGTTGATTGTAGAAGGAATTCGTGTCCGTCATAGGTTGATGATGTCCCCTTGAGGAGCTCATAAGGATTATCATGTAAATCCTGCAGGTGGAATTTATTCCGGCATGATAATGAGGTTGAGTGGTACTACTCTTGGATGAGATATTAATTAATTGAGTTGTCAGTAACTTAAATTAATTAATGGACATTGTATATCTTAAACATGGGGAGACTAACGGGCTCATAATAAGAAGGAGCCCAAAACGAAATTTTGGGATTGGAAAGGCAGTGCAGTAAAAATATTTTATGGATTATATTATTATTATTGGATTTAAGTATAAGCTTTGGGCTAAGCTTGGATACTTAAGCCCAATGGAGGCCCAACCCAATTTCTCCTCCTGGTCCCTGCTGTAGCCCATGTATATAAGTCACCTCAACTTATCTGGAATCCTAATCTAATTCATTATTCATGTGTGATGAGGGTTGAGAGCAGATTGAGGAGGTCTCATAGATCGTCGCCCACACGACGTCGAGATCGGACTTGGGACATACAGCAGAAGATCAGATGGTAGTTTGCTGCTGCTGTCCGCGACTTTGCAAAATTTGTATAAATTTGTACAGTACTCAGAATTTGATGATCAATATACTGACGGAAAGCCATTGAAGAGAGAATCGTCTGAGCACAAAGATCATTCAATTTCAACATCAGACGAGGAAGTTATGGCTATTCTCGTGGGACTGCATAGTCTGCCAGCGAGAATCATCTTTCGTCAACATACCCCGGTGAACGGTAATCATTTCTATGATTTATTGCTTCCGCTGATATTAGAAATGTATGAATCCCTAACGGGTTACGTTAACCAAATGATCCAAGCACCAACAAAAAGACTACCTTTCAAAGATCTTTTCAAATTAATAATTTGTTGGTTTTCAATTTCAATGTAGGAAGAGACTGAAGCAAGCGACGCTGTTGCATGTTACTATCAAATACTTTCTCAAATTTATGTGTTGGAACATTTTTATTTCATTTCTGAATTAAACAGGAATAAATTATATTTTGTATTTGTGGTCCTCTCATCTACACAATTCGTTGAACATGTGCTTTGCTTTTGTGGTTCTATGATTTGTTTTTATTTGTTAATTTGCATTGAATTGATTTTGTTTTCAATTGGGTTCAATGTCACAGAGAATTATGGGGTCAGAGTAATTGTAGTCTGGTTTATTTGACGTTTCTTACAAGTGTATATATATAATTAATAAGTAGATAATAAAAAAATATAAAAAGGGGGTTTTCAAAACATAAAATTCTGCCAACCCGTGGACGGCAACATATATGTATGTATTAAGCTTTATTATTATTATAATAAATATTTATTATAATTTTATTATTAATATTATTAGTTTAGGTATAAAATCTTTATTCTATTTTTAATAAAATTAGTGTCATTTGTATTCATATTTTAATATGATGATTTATTATTAGAGTTATAGACTAAGATTATTAAATTATTATATTTTAAAATATGTATTTTAATTTATTATTTTATTTTAACTCATATTATTTAATGATTAACTATTTATATTTTCTTAAGTTAATAATTAATTTATTTTTAATTATATATGTTAGAAATTTAGTTAAAGTAATATGCATTATTATTAGAAGTAGAACTCAGTTTAATATACCCTTGCAGGCATACCTGAGAGTGACGAGCAAGTCTAGTGCAGCCTACTATTTCTTCGAAAGTTCAAAGATGGGGTAATTTTCGCTCTTCACCGAGTACAACTTTTATTTCACGATTGCTTTGTTAAAATATGATATGTGTTACTTATATGTCATGATGTTATGTGCCATGTCAGCTTTTAGTTCGATGACAAATATTTTCTTACTAATACATGTACGTGGTGACGACTCGGTGCACATATACCAACTAACACAAGTTATCGAACAACGGTTCGATACTAAAAATATTTCAAAATAATTCGGTGCACATATACCAACTAACACAAGTTATCGGATGACAGTTTGGTCTAAAATATTTTCAATGAGTTATCGAACGACAATGTGCAAAATACTTTATTATAACGGCATATGTTACATTTTATGGTATATTTGGCATGCATATTTATTTTTAACTGTGCAATCATTTAAGTTAACTCACTGAGTGTATTTTAGACGCTCATCCCATACTGATTTTCAGCTCAAGGTTTAGAAGATGAAGAGTCCCCTGCAGTTATCCCAAGCCCCTAGAAGACTTTATATTATGTCTCATATTTTGGTATTTTATTAGAACTCTATTTCAGATATATCATCTAAACATACTTATTCTGGATATTTCATTCTATTTGGGAAAGTAGACGCTAGCATGTAAAATATTCTTTATGCCACTTTTACTATATTATATTATCGCTTTGGGGATTTCTATTTTTATGTCCGCTGTGCATTCTCGACACCTTTATTATTATTTGGGAATTGTATATCTAGTAGCGTCCCAACCCCATAGCGTAACTTGGGGTGTTACAGTGTGGTATCAGAGCGGTCTTTAATATTTTGAATTCTTTAATATTTGAGCTTAGAGTAAGTTTTAATTGTGTGAACCAGATGGACGTAGCCATCGCACATTTTAATGCCGTTAGGATTCAGCGACCTGCACAACGTGAAAGAATGGAGGTTGACGATTTAGGCACTCACATAGTCTTAATGGCTATCATATACCATGAGGACTTCCACGTGCCACAGAGAGTGACTGAGCTACAGTATTGCTTCCTCCTTATCCATACCCTGCCTGGCTTATGGGTTGATCTTGCCCAGCATATTTATCACGAGATGTTTGTGGCCCCTCCGGGCACAAGCTAAGTTATGTGGCTTTCAATGCCTGCGTGTACCACACATGGCTCCTTCGCGGCCACATATCTCCCCCTGTTGGATTTTTCGGTTTGCAGATGATGCAGTTCCCTATTGCAGTACCAGAGGATCCTGTGGAGATATTCATTGACGTGCCTGGAGATTTCGAGGTTGATGATGGGGCTATTGCTGATGGCGAGGTGGATGATTAGGACGCTTTAGTAATTAGCCTAACTTAGGCCTATTTTGATTTTGCTATAGTAAGTTGCAACACGTTCCAGTAGATGGAACCTTTTTGACCCGTAATTGGGTGATGTATATAGGTAACTTAGATGTCGCACTTAATAGGACCTTTTGACAGTATTCTAGACTAAGAATATGTGATATAAGACAATCAGAGTGCCAACGGCACCATTTTGCTATTACTAATATATTTATATGTATATATATGTTTATGCATTTTCCACATTATGTTTAATTGATATGCCAATATATAATAATGACGAGTATAAAACTTTGAGCATATCATGAGTCGAAGAAAACCACAAAACCTACCTACGAATGAGATCTTGAGAATGTTTATGGCGACCCAGAAGATGATTTAGTAACAATCTTTTGGGGATTGGCTCAACAATTTCAAGCAAACTCTGCACGACCACCACCAGCACAACGTATTCCTAGAAATGAGCCAGCCTTGGTAATTGAACAATTCCGACGTTTCAATCCACCAACATTCAATGGGACAGAGGACCCTGCTGAAGCTGAGAAATGGTTAAGGTTGTTGGACAAGATCTTCACCTATCTCGATTGCACTGATGCAAAAAAAATCGCGTGTATTGTTTTCCAGTTTGTAGATGAAGTTGATTTCTAGTGGGAGGCTTATGGACATACCAAAACATCTGAACAGAAGGCTAGGATGACATGGGAAGAGTTCAAGGATGTGATCATTCAAAACTACATGCCTCAGTCGTACCGAGATGAAAAGGAAAGTGAATTTCTGCACTTGAAATAAGGAACAATGAGTGTTCTCGAATATGAAAGATAATTTAATCGGCTCTCCAAATTTTTTGCACACCTTGTCAACACAGAGGAGAAGAAAGCTGGATGATTTGAAAAGGGATTGTGATCTGAGATCAGCACTATCTTAGCTGGACAAGGAACGATGACCTTTGCAGAAGCATTTTCTAGAGCTCAAGAAATTGAATCTCGACAGAAGAACAACATCAATCACAATAAAAAGGCAATAGAGATACCTGCAAAGCACAAATGGGGAGGACCAGTGATCGGAAAAGGAAACCATAAGGCTCAAAACAAGCAAATAAAAATCGTAGGAGGATCAGGACCACCGCCAACTGGAACAAAGTTTCCCTGCCCAAAATGTGGAAAGAATCACCTTAGAGGATGCTTATATGGAACTGTAATATGCTATCGATGCCGTTAATCGGGACACACCATACTAGAATGCCCAAAGTCTAAAGTTGTAGGAGGATCGAGTGCTAGACCAGTACATGCATATACTATGACAGAATAAGAAGTTGAAGAAGAACCAGAAATAATGGCAGGTATGTTATCAGTATTTGGCACTCCCGCTCTTATACTTTTCGATACGGGAGCCACTCATTCATTCATATCTGCTAAGATGTATAAGAAAGTAGAAAATAATTGTGAGGAGTTAGACAAATCAACTCTTGAGGTTAGTATACCTTCAGGTAACTCCATCCGAACCATGAAGTTGTGCAAGAGTGTGAAGATATGGGTGAATGACAGAGTCCTATTTGCAGATCTCCACATAATTGAGATTAAAGATTTTGATGTAATTTTAGGGATAGATTGGCTTAGAGCTAATCATGCTATAATTAGATGTCATGAAAAAAAAAGTACAGCTTCAACTCCCAGTAGATAAGAAGTTTACATTTCACAGAGCGAAAGTGGGAGTAGTACTGCGAATTATAAATGCAATGAAAGCAATCAAAATGATGAAGAAAGATGGATGCCAAGCATTCTTAGTGAGTGTTGTGCAAAGTGAAGGCAGAAGGATGAGCATAGAGGATGTTCCTGTTGTGCAGGAATACGAAGATGTGTTTCCAAAAGATTTACCAGGCTTGCCACCCGAAAGGTAAGTAGAATTCACAATCGATTTAGTATTAGGAGCGGCACTTATCTCAAAAGCACCTTATTGAATTGAACCAAAGGAGTTGTAAGAATTGAAGATCCAGTTACAAGAACTCTTGGATTTGGGTTTCATACGCCCTAGTGTATCACCCTGGGGAGATTCTATTTTGTTTGTAAAGAAGAAAGATGGTTGGTTTAGGATGTGTATCGATTACCGAGAACTGAATAAACTTACCATCAAGAATAAGTATCCCTTACCAAGGATTGAGGATTTGTTTGATCAACTGGGCGGTACTAGCGTGTTCTCCAAGATAGATCTGAGATAGGGATATCATCAAGTGCGAATCAAGCAAAGTGACATTTTGAAGACCGCTTTTAGAACACGTTATGGGCATTATGAGTTCGTGGTGATGCCTTTTAGTCTTAGCAACGCACCAGCAATTTTCATGGATTTGATGAATCGTGTTTTTCACTCATACTTGGACAAATTCGTGATCGTATTCATTGATGACATCTTAGTGTATTCTAGAGATTGGGAGCAATATGAAGAACACCTGAAAATTGTTCTAGAGATACTAAGAAAGGAAAAGTTGTATGCTAAATTCAAGAAATGTGAGTTTTGGTTATATAAAGTTGTCTTTCTTGGGCACATTGTGTCAGCTCAAGGAATCGAGGTGGACCCGACCAAGGTAGAAGCAGTAGAGAAATGGAAGACTCCTACAAATGTAGGAGAAGTATGAATTTTCATCGGATTAGCTGGATATTACAGAAGATTCATTGTGGGATTTTTTAAGATTGCAGGGCCCTTGACGAGATTAACTCGTAAAGAAGTTAAGTTCCATTGGACGGAAGAGTGTGAAAAGAGTTTCAGTCTTCTTAAACAGAAATTGGTAACTGCACATGTACTAACAATTCCTGATGGGATAGAAGGATTTGTTATATATAGCGATGCTTCAAAGCAAGGATTGGGATGCGTTCTGATACAACGTGATAAAGTAGTTGTATATGCATCTAGACAACTCAAGATCCATGAACAGAACTATCCAACTCATAATTTATAACTGGCTGCGGTGATACACACCCTGAAAAGTTGGAGACATTATCTGTATGGAGCAAAATGCCAAATTTATACGGATCACAAGAGCTTAAAATACTTCTTCGAATAGAAGGAATTAAACATGAGGCAAAGGAGATGGTTGGAATTAGACAAGGACTACGATTGTACAATACTATACCATCCAGGGAAGGCAAATGTGGTAGCAGATGCTTTAAGCAGAAAAGGCAAAGGGGAATTAGCTTGCTCATTAACCAACCAAGAATCATCAGTGGCTGAGTTCTCTCGGATGAGTTTGGAAGTTGTGATGCCTCCAAGTACCATACAAGCAGTATTAACTGTGTTACTGGTGAAACCCTCCCTAAGAGATAGAGTCAAGGAACTTCAAGATGGAGATGAATTTCTCAGGAAAATTAAGAAACACGTGGAGATTGGGGAAGAAAAGGGATTTGCTCTCACTGAAGATGGGGCGCTCATCTTTGGAAAAAGATTATGTGTTCCTAAAAGTGAGGATCTTATTAGAGAAATTTTATCAGAAGCTCATTGTATTCCTTACACTGTGCACCCAGAAGGAACCAAGATGTACCAAGATTTGAAAAATATTTTCTGGTGGAAGAATATGAAGAAGGATATAGGTTTGTTTATCCAAAGGTGCATGACTTGCCAGCAAGTAAAAGCAGAACATCAACAACCCTCAGGACTCTTGAAGCCATTAGAGATTCCTGAGTGGAAATGGGAGCATATCACTATGGATTTCGTTATAGGTTTACCAAGATCTACACGAGGAAATCAAGCTATATGGGTAATTGTAGATCATTTGACCAAGTCGGCGCACTTTCTCCCAGTCAAAATGACTCATGGAATGGATAAGCTTGCACAATTCTATATAGAAGAAATTATCAGACTACATGGTGTACCAGTTTTTATAGTTTCTAATCGAGATTCGAGATTTACATCAAAGTTCTGGCATAGCTTACAAGACGTAATGGGCACAAAGCTTAAGTTTAGCACAACATTCTACCCGCAAACGATGGCCTGTCAGAAAGGACTATTCAAACATTGAAAGACATGTTGAGGGCATGCGTCCTAGATTTTGGTGAGAGATGGGAAAGATACATATCACTGATAGAGTTTGCTTACAACAACAATTTTCAAGCCACGATAGGCATGGCTCCTTACGAAGCACTCTATGGAAGGAAGTGTAAATCTTCTCTCTACTAGGATGAGGTTGGTGAGAAGAAAGTTCTAGGACCAGAGATAGTAGAAAGGACAGTAGAAGCGATTGAAAAGATCAGAAGAAGAATTTTGACAGCACAAAATCGACAGAAGTCCTACGCTGATAAAAGCGCAAGCATTTACAGTTTCAAGAAGGAGATAAAGTATTTCTCAAAGTCTCGCCAATGAAAGGAATTTCTCGCTTTGGACGGAAATGAAAACTCAAGCCGAGATACATTGGGCCATACGAAATTTTGGAGCGAATCGCCGAGTTGGCATACAAATTAGCCTTACCACCTGAGCTAGCTGGAGTCCATGATGTTTTTCACGTGTACATGCTACGAAAATATGTATTTGATTCAAGCCACGTTGTTAACCACGAAGTAATAACAATTGATGACAACTTGGTGTATGAGGAATTTCCTGTTACCATTCTTGATAAGAAAATAAGCTAAGGAATCGTGAAGTTACTTTAGTCAAAGTTCAATGGAACTGGCACAATAAAGAAGAAGTGACGTGGGAATTCGAAGATGACATACGAAATAAATATCTGAATCTACCCATACCTGGTAAGTGAAATTTCGAGGACGAAATTTATTTTTCTAGTAGGGGTGGATTAATATCCATTATATACGTATATAATAAAATACATACATAATAATAAGTAAATAGTAATATATATATATATATATATATATATATATAATATTATATGTGTATTAAAATAAGTAAGGGATGAGCTGTCTTACTTGATGGCCAAGCTCAGTAACTAATTATTATCTCTAATGCCTACTTGACTAGATATCATACCTATACTTCGTTCCTACATTTAATTATGCCATTTTTGGAAAGAATAAGTAGGAAATATTAGTTCTAAACTCTCTGTTTCTCTTCATATGCACTGGTGAAAAAGGGTAAGTAAAAGCAAGATTTTTTAGCACAATAAGCATATAGGTATGTATACATATGTATATATTTCTCTCACATATTGGATATGTATATATATCCACAAATAGAGTATAGTAGAGAAATTATTTTGCTCCACAGTGAATGATTCTGCAAGCCTCTTTCCAAATATATGTATACATATATGGCTAACTGTATATGTATATACATATACTTTTCATTCTGTATGGCTAGTGGGTTGCTCTATTTGTAATTTAACCTTATCATGTTATATACGTAAATGATCGTCTCGATGCGTAGATTCCATATATATAACTCTTTTATGAAATAGATGTGATATGAGTTAGATAAGCTCTGTTGAAGTTTTTAACTCTTTAATGGCATATTTTGTTTCGTTGGGAAATAACTTTGATATTATAGGCCATTTTGAAGCCCTCCTCACGAGAATCACAAACATATAATTAGTTTTGAGTTTGGATATGAAATGAGAAAGTTACGAAGAAACCCACTTCTAGTTAAAATTTTATCACATTTAAACTTTGTTATTTTCATGAAAAATTAGTATGCATGTGATCCTCACCTCGCGAGAATTCCATAAGTACTTTCAGATTTTCAAACGGAGTTGTATAACTCAAGTTAGTTCATTTTGTAATAATTTTAAAGTTTATGGTAAGTTTAAAATCGAATTTAATATAATGCAGGGACTTGATTGCATTTTGTAATATATATATATATATATATATATATATATATATATATATATATAATAAGTAGAAAATAAAAAATATAAGAAAGGGGGTTTTCAAAACTTAAAAATCTGCCGACCCGCGGACGATAATATATATGTATGTATTAAGCTTTATTATTATTATAATAAATATTAATTATAATTTTATTATTATCATTATTATTATTTTAGGTATAAAATCTTTATTCCGTTTTTAATAAAATTAGTGTCATTTGTATTCATATTTTTAATATTACGATTTATTATTAGAGTTGTAGACTAAGATTATTAAATTATTATATTTTAAAATATGAATTTCAATTTATTATTTTATTTTAACTCATTTTATTTAACGATTAACTATTTATATTTTCTTAAGTTAATAATTAATTTATTTTTAATTATATATATTATAAATTTATTTTAAGTAATATGCATTATTATTAGAAGTAGAACTCAATTTAGTATACTCTTGCAGGCATACCTGAGAGTGACGAGCAAGTCTAGTGCAGCCTACTATTTCTTCAAAAGTTCAAAGGTGGGGTAATTTTCACTCTTCACAGAGTGCAACTTTTTTGTCATGATTGCTATGTTAAAATGTGATATGTGTTACTTATATATCATGTTATGTGCCATGTGTGCTTTTAGTTCGATGACAAATATTTTTTTAATAATACTTGTACGGGGTGACGACTCGGTGCATATATACCAACTAACACAAGTTATCGGGCGACGGTTCAGTTCTAAAAATATTTTAAATCTACTAACACTCGTATTGAATGACGATTCGATGCACATATACCAACTAACACAAGTTATTGGATGACGATTCGGTCTAAAATATTTTCAATGAGTTATCGAACGACAATGTACAAATAACTTTATTAAAATGGCATATGTTACATTTTATGGTATATTTGACATGCATATTTATTTTTAATTGTGCAATCATTTAAGTTAACCTACTGAGTGTATTTTAGACGCTCACCCCATACTGATTTTCAGCTCAAGGTTTAGAAGATGAAGAGTCCCCTGCAGTTATGCCAAGCCCCTAGAGGACTTTATATTGTATCTCATTTTTTGGTATTTTGTTAGAACTCTATTTCAGATATACCATCTAAACGTACTTATTTTGGATATTTCATTCTACTTGGGAAAGTAGACGCTAGTACGTAAAATAATCTTTATGCCACTTTTACTATATTATATTATCTCTTTGGGGATTTTTATTTTTATGTCTGCTGTGCATTTTCGACACCTTTATTATTATTTGGGAATTGTATATCTAGTAGCGTCCCAACCCCATAGCGTAATCTGGGGCGTTACACTTATTTTTTTAGGATGGTAAGTGTAGGAACATGAAAGTTGAGAAAAACGAATTAGCTCCTAGTTGGAGATCTTCTATCCTATTGGAGAATTTTAAAAAATATATTTTTTTCTTTTATCTTTTTAATATAACATTTTCCATCCAAAAACTAATAATGGTGACTAAAAGTGCAACTTTTGAGACAAAAAAAAAGGTTAGGGATAAAAAATAAAATGAGACTGCTCGTATTAGATCAAAAGTGCAATTTTTCCCTCAAAGAAATTATATACATTTCTACATGAATGTCTACATAATTATTATTGCATGTTGAATTCCAAATTACAAATAAGTTATCTATATTAACTATATTAAATAAAAATCTCAAATATATCAAATAAACAAAAATATTTAATTAACACACACACACGCACACACACACACACACACATATATATATATATATATATATATATATATATATATATATATATATATATATATATATATATATATATATATATATATATATATATATATATATATATATATATATATATTGCACACTTATAAATGATAAAAGTAAAAACTCATTGGTAAAAAAAACCGAAAAATTTCAATTTTGGTCCCATGAGAATAACACACTGTCAATTAAGTACAGTTAGTATCATAATTAGTCCCATAGGAATTTTTGACTAATTTCCATCATTACTTAATGGCATTGAGCACGTGAGATTCATACGGGCCATTAACTATGAAATGAACGGGTTAAGAGAGAGAAAATATGTTCAAAATTACAGAACCCTTTCTCACACCCAAATCATTGAATCCCTAATTTTCAAATCTCAATTTTGCAAAATCAACATACCCTTATCCCTAATATTAACCCGCTTTGAAATCATGTAAAATCTTTAATTATCATCCACATTTCCAATCAATTTTGAAGGGTGTTGCGCGTGAAGGGGAAAGCAGATATTACTCTTTCGGAATCCTCGACCCAAATCGCGTTCTTGGATCAAGCTGTGTGTCTTGGTGAAGCGGCAGGCGTAGCTGGCAGAGTTCCCACCGTTGAGGGAGATGGCAAGGACCATATCATCGCTGTTGAAGAGGTGGTGGCCGACAACAGGCTCGTGCAGATTTAGGTTTGGCACTGTTCTTGATATAAATGCCATTGACGCATTCTAGGATGGTGCAGGTGACGTGGAGGTTGTGGCGTACGGTCTGCTCCGCACTAGGGTGAAATTGCCCACAATTCAGACATGTGGGTCGGCAGTTTTCGGGAGGGAGTGCTGGCTCTAGCGTGAGACCAACGTGCTTTCCACCTGATCGAAAGTTTTGGCGGTCGGTATTTGTAGAAAGTTCCACTGCGGCGGCAGAGGCGGCGGCGAGTCAGTTTTTGGGAGAGTAGTTTGGGAGGAGTGTTTGGGGAAAGTGAGAACAGAGAGAGATTGCAGAGCACAATGGATTTTACCTCTGTTGCTATGCTTTTTTATTGAAATTTTATTGGAGATGATTCCCAAATCCACAAGTGGATTTGGCTGAGATAATCGAATCCACCCAAGCATTATTTGTTTGTAACATGGAAGGATTATATTAGTTGCATATTTTAAAGTCAAAACTTTTAATTTTATTTTTTGGACCTAACAGATTCCATCCAAAAACTAACGAATGGGACCAAAAGTGAAAATTTTTGAACCAAATTATTGATGGTGATCAGATCTTTATGGTTAATGAGAGTGAAAATAAGCATGTTTTAGTGTCCAATTTAACACCTTTTTGATAGGAATTGTTGTCATATATTAGCACAAGTGTCTTATATTCAATGTTTGTGAGATAAAGGTATATTTGAGGTGTTTTATTATGTTTTAGGTGGAAAAATGATCAAAAGTGCAAAGTTGGGGAAATGTGCAACTTGTGTAGGAATGCTGAAAAATGCACGTTCAACTTATGTAATTTTTCTGTATTTGTGTGGAGTTCTGAACTAAAAATGTGATACATGATTGGAAAGCCACTGAAGAGAGGATTATTTTGGCATAAGGAACACTTCAATCGGAGTCCAAACGAGAAAGTTATGATCAAAATGGTGACGCCACGCAACATGCAGAACAGAACGGCTGTGCTACTTTTAATGGCTTGTTACACCTTCAAATATTAGATTTTCTATGAGTTCTTAATATGAATAGAAAGCCAAGGAAGAGAGGATCACGTGAGTGCAAGATTCACTGAAATCGGAGTTTGGATGTGAAATTAATATGCGAAACGGTGAGACTACGCATGCAGCTCGAGTAGTAGTTCGACCAAAACCACTTTTGTCGAGCTAGGACACGCTAATCCAGACCGGAATTTACACCCCAGTGCGTGTATTTTTATGTTTTTCAAGAAAAAGTCCATTCAAGGTCCATAAGAAGAGCTTACAAGTATAAAAGG
This sequence comes from Pogostemon cablin, assembly GCA_023678885.1. Classification (NCBI taxonomy): domain Eukaryota; kingdom Viridiplantae; phylum Streptophyta; class Magnoliopsida; order Lamiales; family Lamiaceae; genus Pogostemon; species Pogostemon cablin. Next base: position 29,088,533 of record CM042965.1, on the reverse strand, counting down.
GGATGTAAATCACGCCAAGAGACCACAACAACATAATCATCCTACACCCCACAAGGGGGGATCATCGCCTGTTGGATTGTATACTAAAAGTCTAGCTTTTTGTATGAATAATGTTATAACAATTTATTTGAAATGAGAATCATATGATCAAATGATTGCATCTTATAATTTATTTATATGTCGATGCAATAGTCCATTTACTTTATACTGTAGATAATATGTTGTGCGACAACACGCGGAAGATCATATTATCGATTTTCTTATAAAGTATAAACAGATGCTCACAACCGAGACAAACAGGGACTCTCTATCGGGATGTTTGTAGTGTGATTTGGTATTAGTTTGTCTTGACTATAGAATCACATTAGTGCACTTTGTGTGTATTGAGCAGGACCGCTTAAGATCGTTCGATTTATACTGACTTATAGGAGAACTTGATCTCAGTTATTATGGATGTTCGTGCTCTTAATCCCTATACAATAACCTCGACACGTAAGGCAGCACGTATTTCTTTGATTCATAAACGGGTGAGATTTACATGTAATTAAATCAACAAACTCGGTGAGTTGGGAAATAGTGTTGTCTGTATGGTGTGCTGTTGATTGTAGAAAGAATCCGTGTCCGCTATAGGTTAATGATGTCCCCTTGAGGTGCTCATAAGGATTATCATGTAAACCCTACAGGTGAATTTATTCCGGCATGATAATGAGGTTGAGTGGTACTACTATTGGATGAGATATTAATTAATGGAGTTGTTAGTAACTTAATTAATTAATGGGCATTGTATATCTTAAACATGGGGAGACAAGCAGGCTCATAATAAGAAGGAGCCCATAACGAAATTATGAGATTAGAACGGTAGCGCAGTAATAATATTTTAGTGGCATATATTATTATTATTGGATTTAAGTATAAGCTTTGGGTTAAGCTTGTATACTTAAGCGTTGTAGCTCATTTATAAGTCATCTCAGCTGTCCGGAAACCCTAATCTAACTAATTATTCATGCCTAACAATGTGAGGAGGGTGAGGAAATAGCATATTGAGAAGATCTGGAAGATCGTCGCCCACACGACATCGAGATTAGACTTTGGAATACAGCAGAAGATCAAGAGGTCATTTGCTGCTGTTGTCTGCCAACTTACATGATTTTTATAAAATCGTATAGAAGTCAAAATTTAACGTTGATATACTGAAGGACGGTCTTGGAAGAAAGGATCGTTTTGGCCTATAGATCACTTAAATCGGAGATCAGACGAAGGAGCTATGCCCAAAACGGTGCGGCTGCGCAGTCTGCCGGTGAGAATCCTTCTTCTTCAACATACCCTGGTGAAAGGTAATATGTTTCTTTGATTTCTTACTTCTGCTGAATTAGAAACGTATGGAACCCTAATAGTTCCCGTTAACCAAATGATTGAACGCCAACATCCCCAACCATCATCCACATCCTTTCCTCCATCCATCCATCACTTTGAAGATTCGTCTGCTGAATTAAGAGGAGGATTCAAGATGGAGAAGGATGCAACGATGCCCACATCTAGGGTTTTATTCATTTCCTAATTTATCTTGTATTTTTCAGATATATGGGTAAGATCTATCCAACCCCCATGATTGTTCTTCGCAACATAATGGGTTAGAACTATTTTGGTAGATCTAGGGTTTTGAAAGTTTTATGAATTAATTAAACTCTCTTGTGTGTCCTCCGTACAACACTACTTGTGGATTGATTTTATATATGATTGTGCTTTTTTAATCCATATTCATGGTCATTTTGTGTATCATTAACTGTTATATAGAGTCTGAATATATATCTTAGTTATTGATTGAGTGCGTTCACTGCTGAATAGGATTCCATGTTATGATTCTAAGTGAGGGGACTCCGAAGCTTCATTAGAACTATCATATATGAATGTTTATTAATTGAATTGAATTCGAGTTAGTAAGCAGGATAAAAAGAGTAATTTTATAGTACCTATAAAGGGAGATCATATCGGGTTAGCTTCCAGATATGGGAAATAATTGATACTGATAGTACCTAGAAAGGGGGGTGAAATTATATATCTTGCTCCAAGGTTATTCACACGTGTTACATGCAATTTACTTGTGTCTATAGAGTAGATTTACATGGTTTAGTGATGCATCCATACTCCACAAGACAGAGTTGGCCTGCACTTGAGAGGGAAGTTAAGTAGTTAAATTGAATTACACTAGAGCTATCTATTCTCCATTCTTGAGACACTTTCGTATTCTTCTAGTGCTTTAATTTATTTTAATTAATTATTTAGTAGTTGATACTTAAATCCCAACTTTTATTGTCTTTCGTCTTAATTAATTTTGTAATAATTGAATTGATAATACACTGTCCTTTGGGTTTGATATTTAACTTGGTCGCTTGCTTAAGCTGCAATTGATATCCTTAATACTTGGGAATTAATTTTGCATGCAAAGAAAATGCTCATCATATTTTTGGCGCCGTTGCCAGGGACGGTTGCTATTATTGATTTTATTATTTTTAGTTTGATTAAGACTTCTATTTGTGATTATTTATTTCTATCTAACCTTAAATTTTTTTGAGGTACTTGTGCATTAGGAAAAGGAGAGGAAGGAAAGGAACAAATAACACACTAAGCTAAACATGGCCGGAGCAAGGTAGAGTCCGGATAATGTTGCCATACGAAAATTTTTTATGAATAATGGAATTGGCAGCATGGGATTGATAGGAGCAAGGGGAGAAGATGATGATTTTGAGATACATCCCACTCTTATCAACATGGTTGAGAAGAATCCCTTTTCAGGGAGTTCCATTGATGATCCATATCAGCATCTCAAAAGATTTGTTGGTTATGCTGACACTCAAAAGGGTGCTGGAGCTAATGATAATGCTAGGTGGATCGCCTATTCAAGTTCTCTTTGATTAATATGGCAGAAACTTGGTATGAGACTCTTGATGCAGCAGACTATTCTACATGGGACCAACTGCAGCAGAAGTTCTTGGAGAGATACATGCCACCCTCAGAGATCTTAAGAATGAAGCAAGACATCACCCAATTTGTTATGAATCAGGGTGAGAGATTTTGTAAGGCGTGGGACAGGTTTAAAGATATGCTCAGGAGGTGCCCACAACATGTAATGTCTAAAGCTTAGTACATAAGCATCTTCTACTATGGATTAGATTGTGAGTCGCGTATTATTTTGATGCATCATCAGGAGGAGCGCTGTTATCTAAAACAGCACTTGAAGTAGAGAAGTTATTTGAAGACATATCTATGAATTCACATGACTGGCCTGTAGAGAGAGATAGAGGATCATATGTACTAGGTAAAGTGGCTCAAGTTGAACATCAAGTGGTGAAGCCAAATAGGGCTGATGAGATCATCTCTAGTCTAACTAATATCAACAAGCTACTAGAGTCCCAGTAGAAGCAGATTGCAGAGTTGACACAAAGGGGGCCTAGTATGTGGTAACAAGAAGTGAAGAGTGTTGAAGATACCTTTAATCGATACATGGCTAAGAATGATGCAAGGGTTGTGTTAGATTGTATACTAAAAGTCTAACTTTTGTATGAACAATGCTTTAACAATTTATTTGAAAATGAGAATCATATGATCAAACATTTTGCATATTATAATTTATTTATATGTTTTTGCAAAAGTTCACTTACTTTATACTGTAGATAATATGTTGTGCGACAACATGCGGAAGATCATATTGTCGATTTTCTTATAAAGTATAAACAGATGCTCATAATCGAGATAGATGGAGATAATCTATCAGGATGGTTGTAGTGTGATTTGGTATTAGTTTGTCTTGACTATAGAATCGCATTAGTATGCTTTGTGTGTATTGAGCAGGACCGCTTGAGGTCGTTTGACTTCTACTTACTTATAGAAGATCTTGATCTCTGTTATTATGGATGTTTATGATCTTAATCCCTATACAATAACTTCGACACGTAAGGCAGTATGTATTTCTTTGATTCATCAATGGGTGAGATTTACATGTAATTAAATCAACAAACTTGGTGAGTTGGGAAGTAGTATTTTCTCTATGGTGTGATGTTGATTGTAGAAGGAATCTGTGTCCGCTATAGGTTGATGATGTCCCCTTGAGGAGCTCATAAAATTATCATGTAAATCTTGTAAGTGGATTTATTCCGGCATGATAATGAGGTTGAGTGGTACTACTCTCGGATGAGATATTAATTAATTGGAGTTGTCTGTAACTTAATTAATTAATGGGCATTGTATATCTTAAACATGGGGAGACTAACGGGCTCATAATAAGAAGGAGCCCATAACGTAATTATGGGATTAGAGCAGTAGTGCAGTAATAATATTTTAGTGGTATATATTATTATTATTGGACTTAAGTATAAGTTTTGGGCTAAACTTGGATACTTAAACCCAATGGAGGCCCAACTCTAATTTCTCCTCCTGGTCCCTGCTGTAGCCTATAAATAAGTCATCTCAGCTGTCCAGTAACATTAATAATCACGCCTAACACTGTGAGGAGGGAAAGGGAACAGCAGATTGAGAAGATCTTAAAGATTGTTGGCCACACGATATCAAGATTGAACTTGGGAATACAGCAGAAGATCAAAAGGTTCTTTTCTGCAGCTGTTCTTCATCAACATACCTTGATGGAAGGTAATGCAAAATTTGATTAATTGCTTTCGGTGTTTTAGTTTGTATGGAACCCTAACAGTTCACGTTAACCAAATGATTGAATGCCAACAGGTTGATCGCTTGAGGCTACTATGAATGCTAATCATGCAGATTTATCTAAGCAGTTGAAGGACCTTGCTTTGATAATGGGGCAAATGGCCGGGAATGTGAATCAATTGACACAAACGTTGGAGAAAGGAATGTTCCTGTCTCAAGGCATAACAAACCCAAAAGAATGTAAAGCCATCACGTTAAGATCTGGAATGCAGTATAAAGGTCCAATGAAGTCAGTGGGTGAAACGAAGAGACAATGAGCCAGTTCGACCAAACATCTTAGTCGAACCATGGTCAAACAATATGGGAAAGAACAGAGAAATGATACTCTTTTTTTTGGCTCGCAGTTCGACCAAAGCTCTGCAGTTCGACCAGACCTTTTTGGTCGAACTGTGGTCGAACCAACACCTGTTGAGCCGAAAGATCGAGTTCAATTTACAGAGCCCCAGTTCGACCAGACCTCTCTAGTCGAACTACTGTGAAACCAGCAATCTGAACTGGACTGACTGATCCCATTTTCAGACACCCAGTTTGACCAAACTCATCCCGTTCGACCAGACCATTCTGGTCGAACTATGGTCGAATTACATCAATCGACTTCTGCTTCCGTATCGAATGCTACACCTGTTGTTCAGAACACTCCAGTACCATCAAAGGAGCAGAATACAAAGCTTAGACTAAGGATAGATAATGAAGATGTGATTTTCTCTCTTGATAAAACAATGAAGATGCCCATGGAGACTCAATCATGCAAGAGCATAGATGTGGTTTTTAACTTGTTTAATCTTGATAGGATAGATAATTCTGAATTTGAGTGGAAGATTGACAAGGAGGAGTCTAGACAGTCATGGGAGGAAGTAAATTCTGAGGATCATATTTTTGTGACTAAGAAAGGTGAGGTGCTGAGTGTAGATAAGAAGAGGGAAAGAAAGTACTTGAAGGTGAGGATGCAAGAAGACCGCCCTTTGATCAAGTAGTCTACAGAGGCTGCATTCCGTCGTGACTCTGTTAAATATAAGCGCATGTTGGGGGCTTGCCCTTCCATTTTTATTGCTTTATTATTTCTTTCGTGTGAGTGAGGATTTATTATATTTGAGGTGCTCACGCTTCGGCAATTATATCTCTTTTTAAACTTAGTTTTGACTAACGTTTTTACTAATTTTGGGGGTGTGTGATGTACTTACTTCGTCTTATGTGCACCAAGGTTATAACTTTTCCTTTCGTTGGTTGTTTGTTTGTTAGGAGGTTGATTTTTTCGGCATATTAATATTTTAACCAGTGTTGGTATGTCGATTTTTTGCAACTTACTTAATGTTTCATGTGTGTTTCCTAGTGTTAATGGTTGAGTTTTAAATTTTTCATCTTTTTTATTTTTCTTGTGTCTCCTATTTTATTATTGATGAATCCTGTAATGATGAGTGTGCTTGAGCTTTGATGATAGAAAAAGGTACTAGAGTGATAAGATGAGTTCTATACTGAGGCTTTGACCTGACCGAATTGAACAACTCGAGGAGCTCGTGCATATGTTGAAGAAAAATCAGGTGCCCTCATCTCCTTATTCTAATTTTTATGTTTGATTTTAATTCATGGGAGTGAAAGGAGTGAATTTCTTAGTTTTGCTGATACACATGAGCTTATATTTTTAAATTTTGCCAAAAATTCATATGCTCTTGAAATTGATGAAGAAAGTGTACTTGAGTTATATTGTGATATAAAGTTCTATGTGTACTTGTGGAATATTACTTACCATTAAAAGTGTTCTGTTACTTGTCAAGAACCCATGTGAGATTTTGAGCCTTATTCATGTACATAATCACATGATATTTCTTTTCTAGTGAGTATCGTTCTTGTGCGTGTATTCAAGAACTTGCCTCTTGTCTTACTTAAAACTACATGTGTGTTAGATGATGGGAGATGATTTTAGGCCATCTTTGAATTTATAAGTCACTTAGCCAAATAATTCCCTACCAAATGATATTTATCCATAGTTAGCCCCGTTGAGCGTAAAAGCCTACAAGAAATAACCACTTTGAGCTTCTGAATTTTTTTAGTCTTGATTCTATCATAACGAGAATTAATTGCTTTTCAAAGTGTGTTGATGGAGTTGATAACAGTTTGGGAAGGAATGAAATTGTGTTGAAACAGTGATTGAGCTTGAAAATGCATCTAAAGAGAATAATGGAGTGTGCTTAAATCTAGTACTCTATTGAATCAAACACCCTAGGGTAGTGCTTAAATCTAGTACCTATGGAGGATGTGTGAGGTAGTGCCCAAAACTGGTACCTCAAGAAAAAAAAAAGAAAAAGAAAAGAAAGAAAAAAATAAGGAAAAATGTTGCGCTTGAAGGTGAAGAATGAATGAAAATCGTTTGTATTGAAGAGAGAATAAAAGTTGAAGTGAACAATCAGCTTTAGTTCTCCACTATTTGAGTCACATTATTCATATATTTCCTAACTTAACCAAATAGCCTACATTACATCCAAAAGAAAAATCCTTTTTGATCCCATCGTCGAATCATACTTTTAGTGGTGGAGAGTTTAAGATATTTGGCAAGCTTATGGTTACGCATGCACTTGAATTGAATCTGAGTGTAAACACCTTAGCCCATAAGTGTACATCTTTTACACTTGAGTGCGAGTGATATATACTTCCCGTGAGAACATGTCAATGGAGCATTTGAATTGGTGGTGATTGTCTTATCTTGTATGCTATAAATTGATTATTATATGTAGTTGGAGTTGCATGACCCAAGTTGAGGACAATTGTATTTTAAATGGGGTATGTGTCATAGTCCTTATTTTTCCGCTAATTTTCTTACTCTCTTTTCTTTATTTTTATTTTGTTGCTCCGGGATGAGCAACGAATAGTTTAGGGGGATTGATGAGAGTGAAAATAAGCATTTCTTAGTATCCAATTTAACACCTTTTTTATAGAAATTATTGTCATATATTAGTACAAGTGTCTTATATTCAATATATGTGAGAAAAAGGTACATTTAAGGTGTTTTATTGTGTTTTAGGTGAAAAAAGGATCAAAAGTGCAAAGTTGGGGAAAATATGCAACTTGTGTAGTAATGCTGAAAAACGCACGTCCAACTTGTAATTTTTCTATGTTTGTGTGGAGCTCTAAACTGAAAGTGTGATAAATGGTTGGAAAGCCACTGAAGAGATGATCGTTTTGGCATAAGGAACTTCAATTAGAGTCTAAACGAGAAAGTTATGATCAAAATGGTGACGTCGCGTAAGCTGTGCCGAACAGAACGGCTATGCTTCATTTCATAGCTTGTTATACCTTCAAATGTTAGAGTTTTTGTAATTTCTTTATATAGATAGAAATCCAAGGAAGAGAGGATCACATGAGCATAAGAATCACTGAAATCAGATTTTGGACGTGGAAGTTATGCGCGAAACGGTAAGGCTGCGCATGCAGCTTGACCAGTAGTTCGACCAAGGCCTTCCAGTTCGACCAAAACCACTTTGGTTGAGCTAGGACACGCGAATCTAGATCAGTGCAGGATTGCAACCCCAGTGCATTTATTTTTGTGTTTTCCAAGAAAAAGTCTATCCAAGGTCCATAAGGAGAGCTTACAAGTATAAAAGGGGATGTAGATCACACCAAGAGACCACCGCAACACAATCATCCTACACCCCACAAGGGGGATTACCCCCCAACCATCATCCACATCCTTTCCTCCATCCATCCATCACTTTGAAGATTCGTCTGTTGAATCAAGAGGAGAACCAAGATGAGGATTCAAGATTGAGAAGAACGCGACGACGCCCATATCTAGGGTTTTATTTATTTCCTAATTTATCTTGTATTTTTCAGACATATGGGTAAGATCTATCTAACCCCCATGATTGTTCTTCGCAACATCATGGGTTAGAACCATTTTGGTAGATCTAGGGTTTTAAAAGTTTTATGAATTAATTAAACTCTCTTGTGTGTCCTCCGTACAACACTACTTGTGGATTGATTTTATATATGATTGTGCTTTCTTAATCCATACTCACGGTCGTTTTGTGCATCATTAACTGTTATATAGAGTCTTGTTGTAATCTTCATCAATAAGATCTTCTTCTCCCTTAAGAGTGGACGTAGGCAATTGCGAACCAAAGCAAGTTGATCAATTCTTACATCAAAACTTATACGTGTGCAAGCGTCTACCTCTCAACAATCTCCACCTTAGATCTTGCATACGTCTACTCTTAACAAGTCTGAATATATATCTTGGTTATTGATTGAGTGTGTTCACTGCTGAACAGGATTCCATGTTATGATTCTAGGTGAGGGGACTCCGATGCTTCATTAGAACTGTCATATATGAATGTTTCTTAATTGAATTGAATTAGGGTTAGTAAGTAGGATAAAGAGTGTAATTTTATAGTACCTATAAAGGGAGATCATATCGGGTTAAATTCTAGACGTGGAAAATAATTAATACTGATAGTACCTAGAAATGGGGGGTGAAATTATATCTCTTGCTCCAAGGTTATTCACACGTGTTACACGCATATTTACTTGTATCTATAGAATAGATTTGCATGGTTTAGTGATGTGTCCATAGTCCACAAGGTAGATCGGCCTGCACTTGAGAGGGAAGTTAAGTAGTAAAACTGGATTACACTAGAGCTATCTATTCTCCATTCTTGAGACACTTTCGGATTCTTCTTGTGCTTTAATTTATTTTATTTGTTATTTTAATTAATTGTTTAGTAGTTGATACTTAAATCTCAACTTTTATTGCCTTTTGTCTTAATTAATTTAGTAAATAATTGAATTGATAATACGCCATCCTTTGGGTTCGATATTTAACTTAGTTGCTTGCTTAAGCTACAATTGATATCCTTAATACTTGGGGATTAATTTTACGTGGAAAGAAAACGCTCATCAATGGTCCACATGATTCGTTCGAGTTCTATGTAATTCTATTGCAGCGGAAACGAATAGAATAATTTACCTTTCATCATGGATTACATATGTAGAAGTCGAACAGCAGCAGCAAACGACCTCTCTGATCTTCTGATGTATTCCCAAACCTAGTCTTGAAGTCGTGTGGGCGACGATCTTCAAGACACTCTCAATCTGCAATCCTCCCTTCTCTCTTCACAGTATTAGGCATGTGATTAGGGTTTCCGGATTGATGAGATGACTTATTTATGGGCTACAACAGGTACCAGGAGGAGAAATTAGAGTTGGGCCTCCCATTGGGTTTACGTATCCAAGTTTAGCCCAAAACTTATACTTAAGTTCAATAATAATAATACAGTCCATTAAAGTATTATTATTGCACTTTCACTCTAATCCCAAATTATGTTATGAGCTCCTTCTTATTATGAGTCTGTTAATCTCCCATATTTAAGATATACAATGTCCACTAATTAATCAAATTACTGACAACTCAATTAATTAATCTCTTATCCAAGAGTAGTACCACTCAACCTCATTATCATGCCGGATCAAATCCACCTGCAGAGTTTATATGATAATCCTTATGAGCTCCTCAAGGGGACATCATCAGCCTAATTATTAGGGCACAGATTCCTTCTACAATCAACAACATACCCTAGAGACAGCACTATCTCACAACTCACCGAGTATATTGATTTAATGAATAAATCTCACCCTTTCATGAATCAAAGAAATAAATATTGACTTACGTGTTGAGGTTATTGTATAGGGATTAAGAGCACGATCATCAATAATAACAGAGATATAGTTCTCTTATATAGTCAGTATAAATCGAACGATCTTACGCGGTCCTGCTCAATACACATAAACTGCACCAATGTAATTTTATAGTCATGACAAACTAATACCAAATCACACTACAATCATCCCAATAGATTATCTCCGTCTATCTCGGTTGTGAGCATATGTTTATATTTTATAAGGAGCCGATAATATGATCTTCCGTGCGACGCCGCACACCATATTATCTACAATATAAAGTAAATGGACTTTTGCAATGACATATAAATAATTTTTAATATTCAAAACATTTGATCATATGATTCTCATTTTAAAATAATTGTTAAAACATTGTTCATACAAAAAGCTAGACTTTTAGTATACAATCCAACACTTATAGGTATGGGACTACTTTTATAAGTAAACAATTCTCTTGGGGCTAAATGTGAAATTTTCCCAAAAAAAAACTATGTGTTACAAATGAGCAACATTTGTAACACTAGGTAATATTGTTATATGTTCGTATACACCCTCACAAATTTACTCATACTCTTTCTTACAATATATTTTAAAAGAAATACTTTATCAATGTGCTGGTACAAAAGACTAAGTATCAGGGACGAAGGGAAATATATTAAATCAAATTAAAAAAAAGATACATATATATAATTTTAGATCAAAAGGTTTGAGAAAGTTCCCCGTCTGTGCAACGCACGATCCTAGAAAGCACTAGTTATATATATTTAGATATATATCCCGTTCGAATGAAATTTCGAAACATAAAATTATTTGTAATTTCAAATCCAGATGCAATTCTCCTTTCCCTCTTTGATGTATCACATACAATTCTCCTCTCTCACTTTGCAACAAAGTGAGAAATTATGATAAACAAATACTACACACCCAATTGTCTTAATCTTCTTATTATTACCAGTTAAAGATCATACTTAGCTTATTAAATGATCTCATAAACAAGAGAATACACACAACTAGCAAACTACCTATATTTAAATCTAGTTTCTCTCCTGAAGCTTCTTGAACCAGTAAGCTGACATCTTGGGGTACCTCTTAAGTGTTTTGAAATCAACGTAGACAATACCGAACCTGGATGTATAACCTAATCTCCATTCAAAGTTGTCCATGAATGTCCACTGGAAATACCCTAGAATGTTTGCACCTTCGTCGATGGCCTTCTTTAGTTCACCTAAATAGCTTTTATAGTAATTGATTCTTATAGTATCGTGCAACACTTTGGCAGAGTTAGATTCCCTGGTTGATCCATTCCTGCAATATTATTGAAATCATTTTAGTAATCCTATCTTCTGCATTTTTTAAAAACCAGTTAAAAAGGCAGTTATTCTAACAGATTATGTAACTTCCTTTCTACAATGTGTTCAACTCATGCATTACATCCAAATCACACCCAACACATCCTACTAACTTAATCAACAATTGATACATGTATTAATGGATCAATATTTATTTTTCAATCATCACAGTTCTAAATACATGTCACATGTTCTAATATGCACTAAACATAAATACCCTCTCAAGACAATTAATTTTAAGAAATGTTACCCTCACCTAATATATTAGGTATACCTTACTTTTTCATTTATTTATTACTATAAAAAGATTAAATTATTCTCGTAATGTCAATAAAATTATTTTTTTTAAATCAATTATGTGGTTCAATAATCTTGAAATGAGTAAAGTGATGCTAAATAATGAAGATAATTTTACCATTTTCAGCCAAAATCATGGTAGGATTCCTATAGTATTCTTTGATGTAGTTCACAGCTTTGTACAGACCCCATGGAACAATGTAAAGCCAATATGAGTGTGCCTGCAGCGCACAAATTACTTTTAAGGGTGGTGAAAAAAGCTAAGTAATAAATGTGAAATCCTAAACATTTTGGTCATAAAGAAACTAATCTATATTGAGGATTGATGAGTGATATTTTCACCTAGATTTTAGTGTCTTTTTATATGTGTTTTCGTATATTGTTATCCGTATTTATGTGTTATTTGGTTGTGCTTTGTGTTTTTATGTAAATGTATGTGAATGAGCTTAAACGTATGATTTTTAGGTAAAAATGGATTCTAGACGTGATAAGGAAGATGTAGGAAAAAACGGATCTCAATTCGGAGTTGAAACGAGGGAGAATGAGTCAAATCAAGCAAAATACTGAAAAAAACGCACGTCCAACTTGTGTAATTTTTCTGTACTCTTGTGGAGCTCAAAACTAGAAGTGTAATACATGGTTAGAAAGCCATAGAAAAGAGGATTATTTTGGTATGAGAAACACTTCAATTGGAGCCGAAACGAGAAAGTTATGATTAAAATGGTGACGTCGCGCAAGCTGTTCCTACTCAGCAGTGTTGTGCTACTTTGCATGACTTGTTACACCCTCAAATATTAGAAGCTTTGTCAGATCTTTATATGGAAAGAAAGCCAAAGAAAAGAGGATCACATGAGCATAAGAATTACTCAAATCAGAGATCGGATGTGGAAGTTATGCGCGAAACAGTGAGACTGCGCAGCCCGTGTTACGCAACACGGCCCTGTAAGCCCTGGCCGTTTTCTGACATCAGAAACGCCTACACGGTCACCCTGTGGTCGTGTTGCAGCACACGAGTCGTGTTGCTGCAGTATTAGAAACACATCAGAATCCTTATAGAAGCCTCCCAAGGGGTATAAATACCCAACACTTCAATATTTTGAGATAGGATCCGAATTCCACCTCTTCCACACACACATCACACACCATTTTCCTCCATTCTTCACCTTCACCTTCATCCATTCTTCATCCTTTGGATCTACCTTCATCCAACCATCAAATACTCCATCCAAGTAGTAGAGAAGCAAGGAAGAGAGGTGAATTGCAAGGGGAAGAAGAAAAATCACCATTGGAGACATCCAAGGGAGTTTTCATCCAAACTTTGTATTGAAACCTATTGTTTATCATGTTTTGTAAGGAATTTAATGTCTATGTTAATTTTCTTATGGATATGAGATGCTAATCTCCCTTGTGAGATTAGCAATATGAATTGTGTTGGATAATTTTTGGTATTTTGCAATTGAATGATTATGTTGATTGGGTTAATTGATTTTCTATCATTGATGCTTTAGATCTTGAGGTTTATGATGATTTGTGTGTTTAATTGTTTTAAGCATGTGATTAGATTGAGAAGTCAATTGCATATTTAGGATAATTAAGTGAATCATTTCATCAAACACTTCATGTGCGTTATAGATTGTGAAGAGATTGAGAAGTCCTTCATAGTTTAGAACCCTTTGATAGAACATATCATTTATTAAATTGAGAAGTCAATAGATTATGTGAAGGGACTCTCATTTCAAGCTTAGTACCTAGTTGGAATTGTTTGAGTGAGAACCAATCCAATGAATGTCATTCCATATCCTATTCATTCCGAGAGGGAGTTTAGGTGATCTTAGTGTTGGCCCTTAGCTTTTTTCCCATGACACATATGAATTCATTGCATGATACCTAGATTTTTCATGCTTTAAGTATTGCTAGTCTCATCTCTATCTACTTGGCTCATTCATCCATCTCCTATTCATCTATCCATTTATTTTATTGTCATTTCTTGATTATCTCCCCTTCTCGTTCATCTCTATAATACTATGACAAACACGAGATCGCTTAGACCCTAGTACCTTCCTCCCTGTGGTTCGATAATTTCTTTAATTGGTCATGCCCACTAAATTATGGCTAATCAAATGGCGCCGTTGCCGGGGAGGCAACGGTTGCTAGTGGTTTAACGAAGGAGTGTTTCGATTGGTATTAATAGAGATATTTTTATTGCTTTTTATTATTTATTTTGGAAAATTTTTGATATCTCTTTTTTATTTTGATAGGTACTTGACACTACCTTGAGAGAAGAGGAAGGGGGATCAAGCCAAAAATAGTAGTTTGAAGGAGAATTGTAGTAAGCCTTGAGGAGAGCGTTTAAATGGAAGGTTGGAACCAATACGTGAGTGATATTTTTGGTATTCAAAGTGCAAGGGTTCCACCTCAACAATCAAGAGGTTATATGAATGAGAGCAACTATGGTTACAATTTCCAAATGAATCAAGAAAGCTCTCAATACTACAATCAAGGAAGAAATGGCGAATGGCAACAAGCTTACAATGCAAATACATTCCATCTGTATCAAGCATAAACTTATTCTCCACCAAATCCCAACACCAACACTTCTCCTTCGTTTCAAAACTACGCCTTACTTGAATTATATAGAAGAAGTGCTCAAGGAAGTGATGAAGGTCAAGATCCTCAATCAAGTTTTCTTCAAAATGAATCCTTCGAGTTAATTACCCAAGTTACTTTGGAAGTGACAAGACAAATAAGGATGATGAATCAAGGTGCTTATGGTCAAGTCTTGTCTAATTCAAGTTTGGGGGGTGCTCAAAATGTGCAAGGTGTGTCGATTCCTAGTCCTATGGAGCAAGAAGAGTGGAGGATGCCTACGCATCAAGTAGGAGATGTTTCTTTCATGGGAGTGGATGATTTTCAAGAAAATTTTCAACATAACTATGAAGGAAGTTTTCATGGGAATTATCTACCAATTCAAGAATGGAATTGTGACAACCAAGAGGGAGGAGACTTTCAACAAGTCGAAGAAGAAAAATCATCTTTAGAAGTATTGATTGAGAAGTTGATTGAAACAAGGAGAAAGAGTGATGAAGATAATGAAAGAAGATTCAAGGCTAGTGAGGAAAATAATGAAAGAAGATTCAAGGCTATTGAGGAAAATAATGATCAAAGATTCAAAGCCTTGGAGCATCAAGTGAGCCAAATTGTAAGTACTTTGACCAATTTTCAATAAGTTGAAGAACTTGAAGAGGAGAGCAAAGTCGAAGAAGAGTTGGAGAAAGAAGAGAATTTGGGGGATGAAGAATCAAATGAGGTGTTTGAAGAGCCTATTGAGGCAAATGATGTTGATGAAGAGGAACAAAGTCTAGAAACAAATGATGATGACTTGAAGAGTGAAATGAGCATTTCTAAACCTTTAAACTCTTTAAGTTGCTTTGAATTTGATAATATTGTTTACATTGATTTTGTTTTAACCATTGATTTTTCTCATATCCTTAGAAACAAAAGAGAACTCGAAGAGATGTTGGGAGTCTATTTGGTAAGGAGGAATAAGTAGTTTTCAAGAATGGAGAGGGCAATGGAGTGTAAGCTCAAGAGAGTTGAATTTCTAAAGCCATGCTCGAAGGATGCAACGGAGGTCGTTACTTGCCATAAGTGCCTATTAGAGGAAGAAGCACAATGTTTAAAATTTGATGGCAAGGACGAAAGATATCCGTGGCCATTCCGATGAGTTCTCCATATCCCGTTCGGCTTGAAGACGTTAAACTTAGCGCTAGATGGGAGGCAACCCATCATTATCTTTATTGCTTTGTTTATTGCTTTCAATAAGGATGGTGGATTTGTTGTTTCTTGCATTTTGGCCTTGTAGGTGGATCGTGCTTGTGAGAAGAATGAGTTTTCAAGATATGAAGAGAGCTTGAATTGAAGGTGTAAGTTCATCACGCCATTTTTTTTTTTTGCAAACTTAACTCGAAACTCTTGTTTCAATTTAAGTTTGGGGGGATATGGCATGGTGTGACATACCTTGTTTTGAATCCATATACTTTTCGTGTTTTTTTGGCTAATTTTGAATTTTTCTCATGAGCATTGGTTTGATTTTTGTATGATTGGTCGTGTTGAAGTGCATGATAGTCCATATTTTTAATGAAAGTGTTGAGCTAATGGTTTTGTTGAGCATGTATGAAGGGTATTGGAAGCACGAATTGAGCTCGGAGCTAACAACTTCCACTATCAAATGCTTAAGAGGAAGTTCATTCTACATCCTACCACTTTTATGTGTTTAGCATAAGTTATGTTGATTTGGATTGTTGTGATTAGCATGTTTCTTCATTTGTTATGTTTTTGGGATGTTTACTTTCGTATCTTAGGATTTCCTTTTTCAATAAGGTTGGGATGATTGTGAGCTTACTTGTCATGGATGATATAGAATGTATGCTTTATTGTTATTGATGGTGATTTTTATTCTTGCATGTTATTGTGTTTTTGTTTCGTTCTTTGTTTGTTGAGTCTTTATTTTGTGTTTTGTGTTTTCTTATTTTTGTCTTGGTATATTTGGTGGTTTGTTTAGGGAGGTTGTGAGTCATTTTTGAACATGAGTGGTGATATGTTGTGGTAGTAAGTGATGACAAGTTATGATTAAGAATCTCTACACTTTCGAATTGTGACATATTTTACTTAACTTGTTCAATTTTGAGATGAATGTGGTGTAATAAGTTTCCTAAGGTCCGAGCACAAGCTTGTGAGAATTTGAGCCTCAACCGTGCACACATGGTTTTTTCCTTCATGAGTGGATCGATTGAGTTTTGATAAGCTAGAACTTGCTCAAGGACTATAGGAATAAGCCCGATTTGTGGAGATTAGTGAAATGATCTAAGGCCATCCTTGTCATTTATAGTCATTACCATATATTTCCCTACCTTGAACATCATCCCTAGTCAACCACTTTGAGTCTTAAAGCCTATTTATTGTGATATAAGCATATTACAAGCCATGATTACCCACTTAAGCCTTACATATATACCATTTGTGTGGGTGATTGAGGAGATGGTAACTAGAAAGGTTTGATAAGGAAGAAAAAGAAAAAAAGAAATGGTAAACAAGCAAGAAAAAGGATGAAAAAGAGCACAAGAAAATGAGCAAAGCAATAACAATATGCTCAAGTACTTAAAAGTTCAAAGAATGAAGCATGCATTAAAAGAAGCTCAAAATCTAAGGAAAGTTGATGATTAGTGCTTGTGATTACCAAAGTTGAGAAAGGAAGAAAGAAAAGTGGAGAAGTTGAGGAAGTTGATCATCTCTTCGATTACTTACACTTGTTAGTCACTATTATCCATATTCTTCATGTCATGAATCTAATGTTGTAGGATGACTTAGAATAAATTGTGATTCTTATTATTATTGATGTGTTGTTACTTATGCTCGTTTAGTCTTTTCCTAGGTGAAAATCTCACTCCTTGGTTTATCATTTTCGTTGTGCAAGGACGCACAACACTTTAAGTTTGGGGGTGTGATGAGTGATATTTTCACCTAGATTTTAGTGTCTTTTTATATGTGTTTTCGTATATTGTTATCCGTATTTATGTGTTATTTGGTTGTGCTTTGTGTTTTTATGTAAATATGTGTGAATGAGCTTAAACGTATGATTTTTAGGTAAAAATGGATCCTAGACGTGATAAGGAAGATGTAGGAAAAAGCGGATCTCATTTCGGAGTTGAAACGAGGGAGAATGAGTCAAATCAAGCAAAATGCTGAAAAAAACGCACGTCCAACTTGTGTAATTTTTCTGTACTCTTGTGGAGATCAAAACTAGAAGTGTAATACATGTTTGGAAAGCCATAGAAAAGAGGATTATTTTGGTATGAGAAACACTTCAATTGGAGCCGAAACGAGAAAGTTATGATTAAAATGGTGACGTTGCGCAAGCTGTTCCTACTCAGCACGGTTGTGCTACTTTGCATGACTTGTTACACCCTCAAATATTGGAAGTTTTGTTAGATCTTTATATGGATAGAAAGCCAAAGAAAAGAGGATCACATGAGCATAAGAATTACTCAAATCAGAGATCGGATGTGGAAGTTATGCGCGAAACAGTGAGACTGCGCATCCCGTGTTACGCAACACGACCCGTGTTACGCAACACGGCCCTGTAAGCCCTGGCCGTTTTCTGACATCAGAAACGCCTACACGGCCACCCTGTGATCGTGTTGCAGCACACGAGTCGTGTTGCTGCAGCATCAGAAACACATCAGAATCCTTTTAGAAGCCTCCCAAGGGGTATAAATACCCAGATACTTCAATATTTTGAGATAGGATCCGAATTCCACCTCTTCCACACACACATCACACACCATTTCCTCCATTCTTCACCTTCACCTTCATCCATTCTTCATCCTTTGGATCTACCTTCATCCAACCATCAAATACTCCATCCAAGTAGTAGAGAAGCAAGGAAGAGAGGTGAATTGCAAGGGGAAGAAGAAAAATCACCATTGGAGACATCCAAGGGAGTTTTCATCCAAACTTTGTATTGAAACCTATTGTTTATCATGTTTTGTAAGGAATTTAATGTCTATGTTAATTTTCTTATGGATATGAGATGCTAATCTCCCTTGTGAGATTAGCAATATGAATTGTGTTGGATAATTTTTGGTATTTTGCAATTGAATGATTATGTTGATTGGGTTAATTGATTTTCTATCATTGATGCTTTAGATCTTGAGGTTTATGATGATTTGTGTGTTTAATTGTTTTAAGCATGTGATTAGATTGAGAAGTCAATTGCATATTTAGGATAATTAAGTGAATCATTTCATCAAACACTTCATGTGCATTATAGATTGTGAAGAGATTGAGAAGTCCTTCATAGTTTAGAACCCTTTGATAGAACATATCATTTATTAGATTGAGAAGTCAATAGATTATGTGAAGGGACTCTCATTTCAAGCTTAGTACCTAGTTGGAATTGTTTGAGTGAGAACCAATCCAATGAATGTCATTCCATATCCTATTCATTCCGAGAAGGAGTTTAGGTGATCTTAGTGTTGGCCCTTAGCTTTTTTCCCATGACACATATGAATTCATTTCATGATACCTAGATTTTCCATGATTTAAGTATTGCTAGTCTCATCTCTATCTACTTGGCTCATTCATCCATCTCCTATTCATCTATCCATTTATTTTATTGTCATTTATTGATTATCTCCCCTTCTCGTTCATCTCTATAATACTATGACAAACACGAGATCGCTTAGACCCTAGTACCTTCCTCCCTGTGGTTCGATAATTTCTTTAATTGGTCATGCCCACTAAATTATGGCTAATCAAGGATGAACTCACCCTAGGACCAATAGGAATTCCATGACGATCATCTGTAAGAAATTGTAGATGGATTTAATTAGACATGATATTATATGTGTGTATGTGACAGCGTGAGTATAGTGGAAATTAAGAAAGTTTTGTTATTTACAAGCAAACCTAACATTCCAATCTTGCTGGTAGCCCAAGTTATTAGATTTGGGCTGATGTGGATCATACATATAGTATGCAGTGTACTGATTTATGCCCACAAAATCAAAGGATCCCTTCACCATCTTCACTTGTTTTGCACTGAATTTAGGTAGCCTTTTTCCTACTATATTCTGCATTGTTTTTGGATACTCTCCGTACACCAGAGGATGCAGAAACCTACGTAAAATTAAAAGAAAAAGTTCAAGATCATAATTTTTATTTTCAGCACACAATCAAGTTTTAGCTAAGTGATGGGTAGGTATTGTTACCATCCTATGTGAAAGTCTCTGGCCTTTTGAGCAGCATAGTTATCTGCTTTTGATCTTGTTAGTGGCTCATACCAAACAAAATCCAACAGAATTCCAATCCTCCCTTTCTGTTTTTTCTGAAATTGGTAAACTTTGATTTAACTAAGCTCAGCTAGTTTGCCAAATGTAGAGCGTAATTAAAGAATAATGAGTTGTTCATGTGTGAGATGTTTTCGTGATTAGTTACCACTCTTCATATATTCTATGAATTGTTAGTACAATGCTGGACAATTATCACTTTTTATTGATCAAGAATCAATTATTATCACAAACTTTTCCACTCTTTATCCTTCTCAATGAATCCATTTTGAGAGACGATCTTACACCAGTTTTTACAAGGAATATAATGTTACTACAGTGCTTCGCGTTACCTGGTACTTTTGGCGATACCTCTGAGCAGCAGCAGCGTGGGATAGGATGAGATTATGAGCCACTATATAAGGCTCGGTAGCAGAGTTACCCTCACTGCAATTGCCAAATGCCTTTGAGCACCTCCCTAGGACGAAGAATCCGTTGTCATACCCGAGTGCAGCCACCACTCTAGGCTCGTTAAACGTCTGCCAGTTCTTCACCCTGTCCCCAAATGCCTTGAAGCAGAACTCTGCATAACCTGCAAAGTCCTTTCTGCAAGTATCATTCACATTCCATCAAATACTTATATTTTAAAAATAATTCACGCGTAAAATACGAGACATTCACCACTTCGCTTCCAAGCCAGCCATTGCACCGATCCTGAAGTGCTTGTGGAAGGTCGTAGTGATTCAGGTTAGGATATGGGGTGATACCTATAAGTACATTGTACACCATTTTAGTGATGTTTAATATGGAGAGAGAAATTAACACAAAACAAGAGAATGTATGCATACCTTTTTGGAGCATGTAGTTAATCAACCTATTATAGTAAGCAACTCCCTTCCAATTCACCTTACCAGTTCCATCTGTATATTAATTATCAATGAATGGTGTGATTAATTAAACTATGATGTTGTATTCTTCAAACTATTGGAAATAACTTAAGTAATTAGTGAATTAAATGGAAATATTCTGGACCATGAGATCGAGAACCTGTAGGCGTCAAAGTTTAGCTTTGCCATTCTATCAATGTCCTCCTGCCCAAAAAGTTAAGAATACAAAATAAGATTGTTTTTGTTTATGAAGTTTTTCTGTTTTCCATGAATAGTGATAAAATTCTTTTTATAAAAGGAGCAGTAGAAAGAAATGTGAATATATATTTGGAAAAAATATAATTATTATATACATATAATATTATATTACATGTTTGTAGAATAAGAGCATGAATGAGCGTAATTTTATTTTATTAATGAAAAGTGAAAAATGTGAAAATTTCTCACAAGCAATTTGAAAATTTTATGCCAGAAAAATAATGATCTCACATAGAAGTAACTTATAAGACACAGTAAATCTCACAAAGAGTGGGACAAGTAATTATCGTAATAATAATGCATGTACACTAAAATGCATTAATTAGTTGACATTTGTGGAATTTCCTGGACTTGTACAACCATTTTTATTTTTCTTAAGATCATAATTGTAATTTTATTCACTATAGTTGATGTAATATTACATTCTTATGATTTATGGTCTATTTTATTCATAAAATTTAATATTTATTTATAGAATTTAGTATTAATTATATATAAAGGTATAATTGTAATTAATAATTAATTAATTAATTAAATAGATAAAATTAATGTAACCAACTACTTATGCAACCTGTGTTAGATGATACACGCCTAAGGGGCAATGTTCAGATTTTCTCTTCATAATGCATGTCAATCAAACAACTAGTAATATATAAGATGATACAAGAAAGTAGTACAGGAAACAAGCCAGGTCTGAAAACCTTTTAAAACCATACTTGATCATAATTTATTTAACTAAATAAGCTTTGAAATTGGTCTTTATTTGACTCGTTTATTTAATAGGTCAGAGCATAGATCCCTGTCAGATAGCTTGACTTGTTCGAATAAATTGCATTTTATTAGTCAAGGATAGATGGCCTGCATTAACTAATGTAATTTTACTATTACTAGCTAAACTGCACTAATTGCATCGGCAGTTCATATTTATGCATATAAATATTACATAAGTATATTGCAAATGGTTAACTTTCCAAATATATCAAATATATAACTGAATGGATCATTCTTATTGAATACCTTAGCCATGAATACAATGATATTCATTAATGAGATGTTTGAGAAGAAGCAAGCTCTTCTGTGGGAAAATAAGCTCTTAGTGAGTAAAGACCCATCTGAAATATTGCAACATGGCCTATTGTGGGTTTAGATGGATAAGATTTGTTTACGTTACTCTATCCAAATGGAACAAGAATATGGAGTTGGAGTCAAATTGATGTTAGAGAGAAGAATAGATGTACAAGATTCTACTCAAAATGATCCAACTCAAAAGAGACAATATAGAAAAAAAATGCTAAAATAGTATTCTCATTTATAGACACGAGCCATATAAGAAGACCCACTTCAAAAGTTGGACGAGATAAAAATAGCCAACTACCATCCATTATTAAAGTTAGCATCCAAGGTGAACAACCCAAGCAGCAGTAACATCAAAATGATATAAACAATGACGTCAAAAGATTAGAGGAGTTTCAGAATCCAGATTTATATTCCAACAGAGCTTCTTTAAGGAGTTAGAGAAAACAAAACATCTTCTTTTCTCGGCAATAAATATTGCAATAGTCTTCTTCTTATATGTGTGTTATGTTTATAGCTACAATATATGGCTAAGAGAGTTTTCTCCTCTAATTAAGTAGATATAAGCATGTAAAATTATATTTTCATCAATATATATGTGTGTGTGTGTATTATCAAAGTAGTTGATATATGTTGAGAGTGAAAATTAATGTGTTCTAGTATCCAATTTAATACCTTTTTTATGGGAATTGTTATCATATATTAACACAAGTGTCTTATATTCAATATATATGAGAAAAAGGTGCATTTGAGGTATTTTATTGTATTTTAGGTGGAAAAATGATCAAAAGTGCAAAGATGGAGGAATGATGAAAAACGCATGCTCAACTTGAGTAATTTTTCTGTATTTTTGTGGAACTCAAAACTAGTAGTGTGATACATCCTACACCACCCCACAAGGGGGATCACCCTCCACACCATCTTTTATATTCATCCATCAATCACTCTGAAGATTCGTCTGTGGAATCAAGAAGGTGAACCAAGAGGATTTGAAGAGACGGAAGAAAGAAGGAAGGAGATCGCTACATCAAGGTTTTCCTAATTCTTTTCTTCTTATTTTTGATTTTTTAGACTATGGGTAAGATCTATCCAACTCTCATGCGTGTTGCTTGTAACACTATGAGCTAGACCCGTTTTGGTAGTTTTAGGAATTATGAAAGTTTTATAAGTTAATTGACTTCTCTTGTGTATCCTCCGTACAACACTACTTGTGGATTTATTTTATACATAATTGCATGTTTTAGTTCCTTATTCACGGTCGTTTTGTGCATCTTCAATTGTTATATAGAGTCTGAATATATATCTTGGTTGTTGATTGAGTGTGTTCTCCGCTGAATAGGGTTTTATGTTATGATTCTAAGTGAGGGGACGCCGAAACTTCATTAGAACTGTCATATATGAATATTTATTAATTGAATTAAATTCGGGTTAATAAGCAGGATAAATATGTTAATTTTATAGTACCTATAAAGGGCGGGAAATAGTTGATACTGATAGTACCTAGAAAGGGGGATGGAATTATATCTCTTGCTCCAAGGTGACATCCAGTCTTTATATGCTTATTTACTTGTGTCTATAGAGTAAGTTTGCTTGCATATGTGATGTGTCCATAATCCACAAGGTAGAGTCAGACAGTATACTTAAGAGGGTAATTAATGAGTGAAACTAGATTATCCTGGAGCCACTTATTCTCCTACTTGATTCACTTTCGTATTTTCCTAGTTCTTGATTTATTTATTTGCTACTTTAATTAACTGTTAGTAGATATAATTATTTCCACAACTATAATTGGCAACATTCGTCTTAATTAATTTAGTAAATGATTAAATTAATAATACGTCATCCTTTGGATTCGATATTTAACTTGGTCACTTGTCTAAACTGCAATTGATATTCTTAATACTTAGGGATTAATTTTGCGTGTAAAGAAAATGCTCAACAATATACCATGTACATCTGGTGTGGGAAACGAACCACAATTATGTTGAAGATCGCTAAAGAAGACATGATTAAATATCACACTGCTTGTTGTTAGTTGTAAGAAGCAGTTGTAAAAACAAGGTTCCGTTACTAATTCAAGGACGATTAATATTTAGGATGTTTTTGCTTGAGGTGAATTTGTCAGGGTAATGAAAATAGAGACATATTGATTCTCATTTTTTTATGATTATTGATTCTCATTTTTTTATGATTGGTTGGTGAAGTAAGAATAAAAAATCTCCAATCACTCTAATTGCTTCAATATCTAATCATCAACCTCGAATCATCTTCAATCTCATTATGATTTACTTCTTCAATGATATTCATTATCATTCAAATTATGGAAATTAAACCATGCGCCCCTTTAAATTACTTTGTTTTAGTAATATATGAAAGCGACCCTTTTTTAAACATACACACCATGTATGAGGCAATAAAATCTATAATTATAAATACACCAGCATAAAAAAGATAAATTTATCTCTAAATGAATACACTCACTCATTTCATTTAAACAATAACCAATCTTCAACCTTTAACACCATATGGCCCCACCCCCACACCCATATAAAAAAAGATAAGTGTACCTCTAAAAAAAAAGAGAGAAGTATACGCCCATATCCCTATCCCAGCTAACTCCACAACCACTGTGAGAACAAAGAAGAGAGAAGAGGGTTAAGCAATTCTTTTTTAACCCAAAAATGTCATAACGACTGAGGATCGTCCATCAATCAATTTTTCCTTTCTAAATTCTTAGAGGTTTAGGGCTTAGGGTGTAATAGTCAAGTTATGTAGTTTTTGTTTCTTGTAAACACATAAATTATTTTATTAAACTGAAATAGGGTGGTTTAGATGTTGTGTAACCGTGATTAAGCATGGAAACAATTGGGGTCAGGTTTAGTGTGTTCGGCCCTGGTCTAAAGTGTCAAGCATGACTGTTCGACAAATTGCAAGTCAATAGATTGTTTGGCCATTGTTGGATAAACGAAAAGCCTACGAACAAAGGCCAATTTTTCGTCCATCCTTGATCTAACAATCTGTGTATTTTCGACCTTAGTTGGCTACTAAAATCACAATTGATACAGATTTTGAGTTGTAAGAAACAACATTTAAATCAATTAAAAGTGCTTAAAATCACATAAAATTAGCCTCTTTGTTGGTTTTTCATCCGACATTATACTTTTAACGCGAGTTTGTGTGATTTGAAGAATGATGGGTTGGGCTAGAGTTTTTTCGTTATTCACAAACAGAATATTTGGTAGTGAATGTGTGTGTTATTTAAAATGTGTATGTATGTTTTGTTTTTAGTTTTTAGTTTTTAGGATCGGCGTATTTGGATTTAAGTTGTATTGGTATGCGTGAATGCATTACATGTATTTGTATGAAGGGTATAAAGGACTTTAAACATGTTGGTATTTTTGTAAATATTGACAATGAGTGTATGGGGAAAAAAGATTAGGTGTAGATATCTGAGGCTCAAATTATTATTTCTTAAAAGATCGGAGCATTACTCTATAAAGGTACCCGTATTATGATTATAAAGTATCAATCCATAGAATAAAGTAATATATCATACAATATCTGTATAGTATAACACTTTATCGTATCTTTGCTAATTCTTTATAACCATAATATTGTTAACTTTACAAAGTACTCCCTCTGTCCTAAACTTATGTTCGTCGATACTGTAGATATGGAGTTTAAGAATGTTATTTTTGACCAACTTTATTAACTTTTTAAAGTTATTGTGGTATTTTTAGGTAATAAATAAATTCTAAAGTATGTTATGTGTGTTAGGTGACAGTGATATCTTTTAAATTAAGATAACTTTTGAGGTTGTTGGTTAATGTAACGTTTCCTTTTTTGGGTAGTGAAGATGAGTGTAGGATGGACGAAAATGGAAAGTGTGAACATAAGTGTGGGATAGAGGGAGTAATATAATCCCTCCGTCCGCTGATAAGGTACCATTCTGTCATTTTGGTCATCTATTATAAAGGTATCCATATTCCATTTTTAGTAAAAGGATCTCACACCTACCAACCACTCACCACTAATACAACTACACATTTTATATAAAATAATAATACTCCTTAATCAACATGAAAAAACAAATGGATACATTAATAGTGGATGGAGGGAGTATTACTTATAAAATTCACATCTAAATAATATTATACTTTATCATGTACCTATTAATATATATGATTGAATTACTATTACTTTATATTTGGATTTGGGCTCCTTCGATTAAATTATTATTTTATGGGTTAAATCCAATTCCATAGGTACTAAGTTCGCATAGCTGGTGGGCATTTGTATTGTTTTAACAAGGGTCTCTTCCTATTAAGTACAATCTATACACTATTAATTATTATGACTAAATAGCAATTGAACTAAAGGTGATAATCTTGCAATTAATCTTCTAATTAACAAGGGTATAATTTTTTTTTATTGATATGATAGATTAAATATTAAGGATGTTAATGTTTAATTAAGAAAATAAAAAAATCAAAGTATTAGTTTTTATATTAAAGAGTATTACATTCCATTAATAATTATATTTATTTTCAAACTAAGTCAGATCTAGACGCCGGACCAAAGTACGTGAACCTAATGCGTAGGAGCTTTTTCTAATATTAAAATTATTAATTTGTAGCTGAAATTAAAAAAAAAATCACTTAAATTAATAAATTACAATGACATTAAACTTTATGAGCAATACTTTTATAAAAACCATCTCAAGATAATTTTACTTCTTTCCTAAATAGTGAAATTTCATAATTAGTTTTCACTTCTTTAAAGATATATTGTCAATTTTTATTGAAATTATTATTTCTTTATATTTATACTTGTCTATCCATTATTTATTTATATTTATACTTGTCTATCCATCTCGTAGGAGTTATTTCATGGATGCTGTATAAAGTTAAAACATTTTAATAAAAAAAATTATTTTGATTGATGAAAAGTGATAATTGTGTAAGTGAACTATTTTATAAAAATTCATAGTATAAATAAAAGTGATAACAAATAATAAGGAAATAATACTCTATTCATCCACAATTCATGTTCACATTTTGATTTTCACGAATATTTAGAAAAAAATTAATTATAGTGTGCATCCGGGTGCACCCTAAGATAGGGTGCACCCATATACAAATATAAACAAAAATATATACAATTATGAGCAAAAATGTATACATTTTAATTGTTAGTTTTTTTAATGAAAATTTAGTGTAAAAAAATATACAATTATTAAAAAACATGTATACACTATTGAATAAAAAAGTTATACACATATGGATATTAGTTTTTTTAATGAAAAACTTAGTGTGAAAAAGTTACAATTATTACAAAACAAGTATACAAAATAGAATAATATGTATACAAAATAAAATAAAAAGTCACACACATATATGGGTGCACCCGGGTGCACCCAATATACTACACAACTTAGAAAAATTATTTTTTTATCTTACTTTTAAGATTAATTTTGTATATTTGAGTAATAAATAAATTGTAAATTACAGTATAATTAATAAGTTTGAAATAAATTTGTATAATAAAGTGATTCGATTTGATATTGTTTCCTTATAAGATGTGGAGATGAGTTGATAACAAATGTGAAAGAAGAATTTTGGACGTGTAAATGTTGCTTTTATTTGTAAGTGTTTATTGAAATTTTCATCGATTTTTCGTATACATCTTTTATTCTTATTACTATTATGGTTGAAGTGCAATTGGCTGCAAACAAATTTTTAAGCAATCATGTACTACTATTTTATAGTATAACAGACTGTACCTTATCTCATAACAGACAATTATTTTTTAATATAAAGAGTGGTATTACTCTATACTCCATATAATTATATATTAAAAAAAAGTAAAATAATGAAGTAACACTTTTTAGTTTTTTCATCAAGGAGACGCATCTTATTTCATGCTACATCACGGGTGGACTCATAATACTTTGGCAAAGCCAAAAGTCTATAATACAATCGTCCTACCCATCCCAAAATGTACAACTTCCTTTTTTCACT
Organism: Pogostemon cablin; assembly: GCA_023678885.1. Lineage (NCBI taxonomy): Eukaryota > Viridiplantae > Streptophyta > Magnoliopsida > Lamiales > Lamiaceae > Pogostemon > Pogostemon cablin. The sequence goes on along the minus strand of CM042965.1, from coordinate 29,060,436 downwards.
TTCAGTGTGTGTTTTCCTTTTTTTTTTCTTTTTTTTTTAAATTATTGTTGTTACTGTTTTTTTTTTCATTTTTTAGGGGATATAATTGTAATTTTACCCTTGTGGTTTAGGATATAATTTATCCCTAGGGTTTAGGGTATAATAGTTATTTAAATAACATTTATGAAGGAGCATGAATTAATTAAGAAGAGTAGGGACCAAGGGTGTACCAATTCAATTGGTACACCCGGTTGTACCATAGTCCCTCTCTAATACTTTTATATTTATTACTCCCTCAATTCTAGAGTTTGTCTCTTGTGTCCCCATGTGAACAAAGTGTATAAGGGTACACCATTTTATTCTAAATGGTATACATTTTAATTAATAAGGTGCATCATTTTGTTTTAAAGGGTATACACTTTTCATTAATATTTTTTATTTTTTTTAAAAAATAAAAAGTACATATTTTTATACTAAAGGGTATACAATTTAATATTAAAGGGTATAGGCGCACGCCGTGCCCCGGGACACACAAGATTTTGCCTCAATTCTAAATATTTATGTACATTTGTATCGGCACAAATACTATATAAAAGTTATTAAAAAATGAATAAAGAATAAAAAAATAAATAAAGTTATAGGGAGTGACAAATAGTGTGAAAAGTAGGTAATATATGTAAAATGTACTTTTATTATTAGTGGGATGTGCATACAAATATAGATTTAGGAAGACTCAAAGTAAAAAAAACAAAGATTTATATGAGATTTTTCACGTAAGTCCTTATGATAATATCATTATCACTTTCAATATAAAATTATCACATTTTATTTATACTATAAATTGATAATGAAATACTTCACAATATTATTATCACTTTTTTTTAATTATATTACTACTTTTTAATCATCCCACGTAAGAATTGATAATTTACCTATCTTTCAAGTTCTATACTGAAAAAACTTCTTAATGAAAAATGTATACCCTTTAGAATAAAATGGTATACTCTTAATAATTAAAATGTATACCCTTTAGAACAAAATAATGTATCCCTACCATAATACAAAATTCTAAACGCGCACGGCGCAAGACCAACTCATTAAAAAATGTACATGAATACATGTCACCAATTGAGTAATTTATTTATGGTGTATAGGAATGTAAATGGGTAGGGTAGGGTACGGATTAGACAAATCCATATACTACCCGCTACCCTATTACCCTAAAGTTGAACATCGGGTAGGGTACGGGTATACCCGTTGGGTATCCAGATAATCAACGGGTAAGTGGGTACCCACAATTATTATAAAATATTATATGAATATCCGCCGTTTTTCAAACTTGTTCAATCATATCTGTATTGAAATTAAAAAGTTTTTTTAAGTATAAATATAAATTTGGAATTAAATAATGTACTTAAATATTATTAATTAAAAACTAAATAAATGATGTAAATACGTAATTTAAAAATTAAATAATATAATATATATAATTTTTGAAAGTAGGAATATAAATATATACATACATAATTAGAAATATATAATACTCCATTATAATATAAATAAATAAAAATAAATATAGTACTTGGACATAATTAATTAAAAATTAAATAATGTAAATATGAATATATAAATATGTAATGTAATTAAAAATGTATAACATAAAATATATATATATATATATATATATATATAGTATTATATAAATATAATATGTATAATATATAGTATCGAATAAATATGTCGGGTATCGGGTTGGGTAAACAGATATAAAAGGAGAATCCATACATTACCCTTACCCGCAAAATTTTTATTGAGTTCGAGTATTACCCTACCGATTACCCAATAAAATTTACCCTACCCGTACCCACCACCTCGAATATCTGCGGATAACTCGATTCTGGATAAAATTGACATCCTTAACTGTGTAGATTATTTATACCGAGGGAGTACATAGGGATTAGAAAGAGACAAAGGTAATGTGAGCCCATTAACATTATTATCTTTCTTGGGCCCACGTACGTGATTCGTTTGTCAACAACAGAAAGAGGAGACTGTAAACAAAACACATAGTCCATTAAGGTACGATCTCATCACATGCCATATCTTAAATAAAAAATTTAGATTTAATATTTTATACTCTCGCCATCACATATTAATGTTTATATTTATTTTTTTTACATAAATTAAGAAATATAATATTTTAATATATAGTGAGTTGAGAGAAATAATATTTAATATAAAGTTGATAATTGTATTAATGTTGTGTGTGGTCATACGTGGAATAATTAATTGTTTTATGTGGGTCCAACCTGACAATAAAGAAAATGTAAACCTTAACTTGAAACAAATTAATATGAAAAACATAAACTTTAATGTGGGATTGAGCCCAAAGGGAGTGAATATATATATATATATATATATATATATATATATATATATATATATATATATATATATATATATATATATATATATTCTTAAGGAATACTTCATTTGTCCTATAACAAGTTTCACTTTTACGAGTATTTAAAAAAAATTACTTTTTTGACAAACTTTATTGATTTTTAAAGATATTTTAGTATTTGGCAAAGATTTGTGTGAATTATCACTTTTTCTATAGAATATTGTAATTTTTTATTTATACTATAAATGTTTGTGAAATAATTCACAAATTTATCGATTGAGTATTTCTTTTCGTTAGTGATGTTATCATTTTTTTTCCGTCTCATGTAATGGGTTACATGAAACGGTCTCACACAAGACTTGTCCATAATATTTTTAAGTAATAAATAAAATATATGGTAATGTTATAAGTGTGAAAAAAGAGTGTTAAATTTAAATTTAAAATTAAAATTAAAATAACTTTTAAAAGTAATGTGGGAAGGACGAATGATGAAAGTGTGCATCGGAGGAGAGAGTGTTATCTATGTTTACCTCTGTCTACACATCATTTAATTAAGGCAAAGACTTGTGTGAGACGGTCTCACATAAGTCTTTATCTGAGATGGATAAAAAGTGATAAATTATTATCACTTTTCCTATAAAATATTATCATTTTTTATTTATACTATAAATTGAGTATTATTTTTCATCAATCATATTATTACTTTTACTATAGAATATTATCACTTTTTATTTATACTATAAATTGAATATTACTTTTCATCAATCATATTATTACTTTTTATCCGTCTCACACAATACATACCCTTTAATTAATCACTAATTCTATATTTCATGTAATATTTCATTTTAAATTAATTAATATGATTATGATAATTATTTAAATTACCATAAAATGTGCAAGATTTAATAGTTATTATTTATACTATAACTATTAAAAAAACTCCAATCGTATAACAAATTGGAATTTTCACTCATAAAACATACTCCCACCGTCTTCTTGATAAGTGTCCGATTGTTTTTTACACATGCATTAAGGAGTATAATATTTTTAAGTGTATCGAGGTAAGAGAAATAATATTTTAATGTGTAGTGAGTATTTGTATTAGTGTTAAGTGTTGGCCACATGTGTAATGGGTTGAGTATAATAATATTATTGTGTGTGTCACATCAACCCAAAAAGAAAATAGACACTTTATATTGAGACGGATCAAAATGACAAAATGAACATTTATCAAGGGGACGGATAGAGTAATTGTCTTTCAATCGACGATTAAAAAAAATAAAAAAAAAATTAGGATGGATGGTTACTCATAGAGTCATAGTATATAGAGTTTTTCTTTTATGAATTGAATTCACTGTATAAATTCCATGATTCCTTTTTTAATTTAAATCCTATCAAAATATAGGATATAAAGAATTGGAAAGAGGACCATACACTGTGAACCCAATTTACACAAGTATTTGTTTAGTATTGGTACACACTCTTAAAAAAATTTAATTATATTATATTATGCTTAATATTTTCACAAAATTTAATTATATTATGCTTTATATTAACGACAACTGTTTCCATTCTAATTAATTTGATTAAGAAGGCAAGTGAGATTTATTTGTTCAATTCTTAATCAAATACTCCCTCCGTCCCACCTAAAGGGTTCCTTTTTGCCATTTTGGTCGTCCCACTCAAATGGTCATCTTTCCTTTTTTACACAAATGGGACCCACACACCCCCTCTAATACAATTAAAATATGGAGTTCATACTCCCACTAATACAACTACCCACTACACATTAAATAATAATATTCCTTAATCCACGTGTCAAAAAGCAAAAATAACCCTTTGAGCAGGACGGATGAGTAGTAGAATTTTTATTTAACTACATAAAAAATTAAGCATTAAATTCTTAGTGTATTAACAAATTTTTAACGTTATGCTAATTTGCTAAAGTGGCGCTCTTATCATGAAATTTGAATTGAAGAAGTGAATAATGCACATTCATATTAAGGTGATCTACTGCAGGTGCACTCTTGTTAGATTTCAAATTTTAAGACAATTATATAAGACAAATGATAAATTCATAATACAATTATAATTTGTTTAAAATTTAGATTTAATTATAGGGGGATATTTATAATTTTTTTCTTATAGTTTATTGTCTATTTTGTCCTTATTATTAAATATACATTATATTCAATTTTAACTTCATCCTCCATTTTAATTCGTTTTAACTTCAACCCCACATTTCCATAAAAAAATAAATAAATAAAAGACACTTAACTAATATATTTTCTAATACACTTTAATTTCAAAATTATCATTATCTTTTTAACATACATAATATATTTTATTACTTATTTATTATCATAAAATATCTAATTAAGTTAAAATTAACTTTCATTAATATATTATTGCAAATATTCGTATGTATTCCATCCATCCTACCAAAAGGTCCATATTTTGCTATATAGAGTGTTCCATTCAAATGTCCTCATTTTTCAATTTTAGTAAACTATTTTACTATATTGGATGTCTTATTTAAATGTCCTCATTTTTCATTTTAAGTAAAAAAGTCTCACGTATAGCCCAATACTCACTACTAATACATTTACTTACAACACATAAAATAATACTTCCTCCGTCCCCTTTTAAGGGTATCATTTTTCCATTTTGCCCCCGAGGGTCTCATTTCCTTTTTTATCCACACACTCAATAATACAACTAAAAAATGGGATCCACATCTCTACTAATATAACTACCCACTACACATTAAATAACAATACTTCTTAACCTTCGTACTCAAAATTAAATGGCACATTTGAATCCGAACGGATGGAGTATTACTTCTTAATATAAAAAATATATATATAGTAATTGTAAAGGTGGGAGAAAGGGATTACTTCGTAACGATTTAAAAAAAAAGAAAAAAAAAAGAGGTAAGCAAAACTCACTTTGTATTTGTGATACTGGTCCACTGACACTTCCCTAGAGGCATTATTTGGTTCACGTCCTGTGTCCAAGTTCAGAATTATTGTAGTGTGTGCAATAATTTCACGTCTTTTAATAAATTTCATACTCCCTCCGTCCCCCGATGTATTTCACGTATTTGTGTGCGCGGAGTTTAAGAAAAATTTGACTTTTTAAGTATAAAGTAAGAAAGAGAAGAAATATTTTAGTTAATTTAATGAAAAAGGTGTGTAAAGTTATTGGAATGGGTGAAAAAGTGAGTATTTTGTTGGGATATGTGTAAAAAGTAAGTATTATTATAGTGTATTCATTACCATTTTTAGTAAAAGTGAAGTGTGAAATACTTTGAGGGACGGATGGAAAAGGAAAGTGTGAAATACTTTGGGGGACGGAGGGAGTACTATATTATTAATATGAATTTCTTGGAGAGCTCATTCCATTGTGGTGAATTTCCTCCCGTTAGGAGTATATCCAAAAGACTAGTTAAACCAAAAAATTGTTACTCCCTTCATCTTGAAAAATTTTTCATGTTTATTGTTCCACGTTATTTAAGAAAAATTGTACTTTTTGATCAACTTTATTGACTTTGGAGGGTATTGTAGTATTTTTAGGTAATAAAAAAATATAAAGTAATGATATGTGTGTAAAAAATGAGTGGCAAATTTGAAATTAAGGTAACTTTTGAGGTTGTTGGATAAAATAATGTTTACTTTTTTGGGGTGTGAAAAATTTTGTGGAACAAACAAATGAGGAAAGTGAGAAAAATATTATGAGACGGAGGGAGTATATTTTTAAGAATAATCAACCAAAATATCATTTCAATAAATCTTTATTTTAACTTTTAATTTTACATGATGAATTTCACTTTTTAAATTTAGAGAGCGGAATGAAGTTCTTTAAAATTAAATGATTCATTATTGTCAATGTTTTTTTTTAAAATAACATGGGATAAATAGTCAAATCAATTTTAAATTGCATTTATAATCAAAATAAAAATGAAGAAAGTAATATTTTTTTTCTAGGGTATACACTTTAATTAATAAGATATAAGTTTTTAACTGAAAAGATAGTCTGAAATAAATATTTGATGAAAAAAAATTATTTTCTTTCATGAAATAATGGGTACATGTTTTTATAATAAATGATATACTATTAATTTCTAAAGATTACTCTAACTTTAGATATTTAATGTTAGTTATTAGTATAGTTAGTACAACCTAGCATCCTTACCTGGGAAATAAAGGGTACATATTTTTATAATAAAGGATATACTCTCTCCGTCTCATCATTATAGTTACGCTTCTGAAGCGTAACTATAAGGATGAGACGGAGAGAGTACTATTAATTACTAAAGATTATAACTTTAGATATTTGATGTTGATTATTAGTATGGTTAGTACAACCTAGCATCCTTATTTGGGAATAGAACCTGGATCTCTCATTTAAATGAAAAACTCAGTGACCGGGTGGCAGCTCACCTGATTCTTTGAAGTAATTTAATATAAAGTTTAATCCAAAAAAATTAAATCATCACTTTTATAGTTTTCAAAATAGGCGTAAATCTTAAAGAAATTATATTTTACTTTCTCTCCATGAGGTAGAATGAGGCAGGGATACTAGATAGTATAATTTTGTTAGTTCTCCTTAACTCGTCATTGTGATAGAGGAAGATGTTTTTCTTGAATTAATATATGAAAATTTTGGAAAGAATTGAGTGTTGAAATGAAGAGTAGATCATACCAGGTGCTGTAATGAAGGTATCCCAAATGCTGGGTCCTCTTCCATCGCCGTGGGCCATGCCTTCCACTTGATAGGCGGACGCTGCCGTGCCGAACACAAAATTCTTGGGGAAGCTGTGTCTACTCAGTCCTCCCATATCAAACTCCACGGCGGATTCCGACAATTCATACTCCTTGTGAATTGTTGCAATGGATGGTAGCACAGATATACTAGAAATGAAAAGGAAGAGCAACCACGATTTTCTCATCTTCATTTGTGTGATTGTGGCGGTTATAATGTATGAATTGGTTCTCTAAAGAAAACAAGTTGTCTATTTATAAATGGTAGTGAATGGTGCACTGTGGTTTGCTAAGGAAGACTCTATTCTAGCATCATGTTCTTGGAATTGGGGACGGTTACACCTTCGTGTCATATGTTTCTATTCTAGGTGTTTTGTTATTGGGTGACTGCATATTCTTTCAATCACCCGGTTTTGTGAATTGATGGATGAATTACAAGCAAGTTAAAGGATAAAATTTATATTTTAAAAGGAAAATATAAAAATTAATACTCCTTTCATCCTAATAGAGTATTTATATATCCTTTGTAATTTACTCTCTCTATCCCGGGCAAACAGCACCATTTGTTTTTTGCACGTAGATTAAGAAATATTATTATTTTATGTAAAATGAGTAGATGTATTAAAGAAATGTGATGGGTAGTGGTGGGCATTGGTGGACTCTTTTAACTAAAAGAGAAAAATTGTGCAATTCGAATGAGACGTCCAATATAGTAAAATTATGATATTTGAGCGGGACGGGAAGGAATAAAAAAGAGGTGTAAAAACTGTATTGTATAAAGAGAGTAGAAAATATTAAAATTTTCGTAATGTGCATGTATCACTTATTAAAGAAGATGTAATATTAAAATGTAATGGTAAATCCCATGTCGAAGGCGAAAGCAAAATGAGTCTAATGGGTTAACACAGAGAAGTCACTTTATAAATCTATAAATACAGATAATATGTTTATATATCTATAAATACATATTGTATGTAATGATTGAAGCCTACCTCTATATTTTGGAACCGACAGAAAAAATAAATTGCAAGATTTAATTAAGAGATAGGAAAAACATGTATATGCTGGAACGATTTTATGAATGGTTTGACTGTAGTCAAAGAAATGTTGGAAAACTCGCTATTCTAAATCACATTCCCTAAACGTGCTCAGGGAGAAATTACATGCCTCTCACTATAGGATATATATTGCGGCTGAATAAATAAGTTGAAACGTATGTAAATCTCGATTGATGGGTTTTATATAGGCAAGTTTGTTTGAAATTTGTATGGGTTTTGAAAACTGTTTTTATACATCATTTAAAAAAGTAATGACATACTCTCTCCACATTTTTTATTATTTTGGTTATCTCATATTAAAGTTTATATTTCTTTTTTTTTATCAAGTTGGGCTCATACAAAATAATTAATTATTTCATGTATGTCCACACACAACACTAATACAACTACACACTTTACATTAAATATTATTTCTCTCATCTCATTACACAATAAAATATTATATCTCTTAATCTCCATGTAAAAAGAAAATGTCAACGTTAATGCAGGATGGAGGGAGTATGTGACACCGTCTCAAAGAGATTTTATGTACGGCGAATAAAAAATAATAATTTTTATAATAAAAAGTAATATCTCACATGAGATAGTCTTATCCTTTAAAAAATTATTTAAATATTAATAATTTGTCTTTGCTGTAAGAGAGAAATATATATATATATATATATATATATATACTAGTATGGATCCCGTGTATTACACGAGTTTTACAGTTTTGCAGTTAAGATTTTAAAAAGTATAATTCAAGTTTAATATAACGATTAAAACAATTTTAAAAATATAATTCAAGTTCAATATAACAATTTATTTATTTAATTATAATCTAATATAATTTAAATTGAAACTTACTCCTATATCTTTTTAAAAATATTTTCATATTTTGAAAGAATACATTTTTTTAATTTAAAATTTTCTTTAAAAATGTAAATAAATTAAAGAAATCAAAATAAAACATATATAAAAATATTATCTTATTATATGGCATAGGTTACGCCCTAAAAGAAAAATAATAATAATAATAAATTCGAATTAAAAAAAAGTAAATAGAAAAAATAATTTAAAGAAAAATCGTTACAAAATTTAATTAAAAAGTAATAAAACTAACCAAGAAAAAAAATTATCAACGTAAAAAATAAAAAATTTAAAAATTACATACTAATAAAAAATTTAAAACAACATAACAAATTCAAATAATAATAATAATAATAAAACAAAAATTAATCAAAAGAGAATTAAAAAAATATAAATAAAAATAGAAAAATTTTAAAAAAATATATATGACATCCATATTCAATCTTAAAATAAACTTATTTATATATCATTAAATTTAAATATTGGTGAAATATATTAAAAAAACAAATAAAAAAACGAAGGATAATTTAAATAAAAATTTAAAAAATATAAAAGAAATATTATAATAAAATTAATATATATTTCTAAAAATAAAAAATAAACTTATTATAAATAAACTCGAAGAAATAAAGAAAAGAAATCATACCAAAATTAATTAAATAAATTTGCAAAATTATGAAAAAATGAAATCAATAACGTAAAAAAATTGAAAAAAATTACATGCTAATAATAAAAAAACAGAATCAATACTAAAAAAATTAAATAAAAAATATATAATCAAAAGTATTACATACTAATAATTAATAAAATAAATAAATAAAAACAAAAAAAAATCCAAGGAGAATATAAAAAATATAAAAGAAACAATAAGGAAAAGATAATCAAAAGTGAAATCTAAAAAATTGTAAAAATAACCATGAAAAAATAAGTTAATTATGTATAAAAATTTTAAAAGATTATAAAATTACATGTTAATAATTTAAAGAAATTAAAAATAAATCCAAAAATAAATAAATAAATAATTTTAAAATATAAAAGAAAATAAAAAAAAGGTATCTTTCAATAGAATTTGAAGAAAGTTTTTGTTCATGGTGATGAATAAATTATCTGTAGAATGATATATATGTATTTATTTATATTATTTTTTAATTAATAGTGATTTGATAATATCATATCAAATCTTAAAATAATATATGTATTTATTTACATTAAATTTTAATTAATAATTAAAATAATTAAAATTTTAATTTTAATTAAAAATTAAAATAATTGAGATTAATTCTCGTGACGACACCTCATCAAAATTAAATTCTCCTTTAATATATTAAAGATATATATATATATATATATAAAATTTAAAGTATTAATTGATGTAAGCATAGATATTAAAATGGTCTGCACCTAACCAATCGGTCCATTCATTTATTATCTTAAAAAAATACTCAATATAGTTAGATTTGTATTAGTGACCTGTTTAATTTCAAAAATTATTTTAACTTGAATTGATTAAATCGTGGTCTGGCTAGCTTAAACAATCCAGAGTTAGTTTCTTGTGTCCTAAGGATACAATATTTTGTTGTAAAATATATACACTTTAATTAATATAAGGATACACTATTTTGTTCTAAAGGGTATACACTTTCATTAATTTTTTTTTTTACTTTTTTATGAAATAAAGGGTACTCATATTAAAGAGTATACCAACTAAGATTAAAGGGTATTTGGGCGTACGGTAGGAGCATGGTGCCCCAGGAGCACACAAGTTTTTACCAACAAACAATCCATGAGCCCTGATTAAATTTTATGATTATAAATAGAGTAATTAATAAGTATTAAATTATCGACATTGAGAATGATGATTATAAATTTATAATCCTTCCCCTTATAAAACCCTCTATATTTTCATCATTTATTCGTCTTATAATAACATTCACACTCCTTTAAAAGAAAATTATCCAATAAAACATAAAATTATTTTAGTTTTAAAATTTATATTCTCATCTAACATACACGTAATATTAAATTATACACTCTCTATCCCATTGAAACGTACGCGCTTCCTTTGTAAATTATAAAAAAAGCGTGTACGTTTCAATGGGACGGATGGAGTACTTTTTTATTATATAAAAATATAAAAATATTCAAAATATCATTAAAATTTATTAAATAATTATTTTATTACTCCCTTCGTCCGGTTCTAAGGTGTCAATTTACTTTTTGCACATGGATTAAGGAGTATTATTATATGTAAAGTGCGTAATTGTATTGGAGGGTATTTGACACTTTAAAAGCGGACGGAGGGAGTATTAAATAACATGAAATAGTAAAGAGTGAATATTATCGTGAGACGAACCAACTCGACTCATTAATTGATCTATTTGAATGCTTGCTAAAGTGAAATGTACAATTACGTCAAATTCACTCAATGGCTAACGGTCAGAATTTCCTATCTTATTAATGTAAATTGTGTAACATCATGAATGTTGAATGGATAATATCAATGATTAGAAAATTAGATCGAACCGACCAGTTCTATCAGTTGAACCGAGAATCGGTCCAGACACACCCTAAAAATTATCTCTGAGTTCAATCGGGAAAAATCGATTTGAACCGGTTCAAATCGGAATAATCGGCTGAACTGGTCAAACCGAAAACCGCCGGTTCTTTTTTTTTTATTTTTTTGAAATTTTCGTATTGACATATGACTCTTGACTAATTTGAAAGCCAACAACTCAAAATAGGATGAATGCAAAGAATAGGTAGTAGTGATCATCACATATACCTCTCCTCTTTACTAAGTTTTCAATGTGGAATATTGAAGTTGATAGAAAAGAAGGGAGAAAATGTGGTCTTTATATATAGAGATCCGATACTTCTTTCTTTCTTATAATTAACCAATGTGGGATCTTTTCTGACACGACCCACCTTACATAACTTATAATTCAAATACTAATTAACATAAACATCATCATTATAAAAACCTGCATATATTTTTTTTTCACATAATATATTTAAAACCATAGTCTAACATACGTCATCAGTTTTTGACACAACATCAATCCAGACAAACTCGTGACAATACTTATTATATTACATAATCAAAATATCAGCGGAAATAAAATATACCCACGTTCTAGCCCAACAGGTCGTCATCTATGTACATCTGCTCAAAACCCTGAAGGAGCTCCACAGCTTGCACAAAATACCACATAATTCAATCATCAGCAGGCTCACCTACATTGCATAAACTAGTGAGACAAAAATTTCAGAAATAGAAATCATGCATGTTAGTGCATGAAAATGTATTTATTTTTCTATCGCCTATTTCCTAGTCTATCTAGTTGGTCTCTTTTATTTTGAAAATTATTCACGTTATGAGATCCCCACGACACACTTATGATATGCACCCCAAATGAGCTCAATGGGGATGATTTTTCTGAACCCTAAATATAGTGCCGAGAATGATTTTTCCGAATACTGGCAGAGTGTTGGGAATGATTTTTTCGAACTTCGAATAAAGTACTGGGAATAATTTTTCAAAACCCAAAATAAAGTGTCAGGAATGATTTTTCCGAACCCTGACAGAGATACATATATAGTGGCCGCACACATTAGTATCTTATTAATTTTGGGGAAAAGACTTTTCATGTTTATGCATGGTATGCAACCAGGACAACTAAATATTCATCATAAACCATTTACAATATCAGTGTCAACATTTAATCATAATAAATCAATAACTTAACTTCAATTCACACAGATCCACTTTTTGGAATAACAGCTTCATCTCGGATCACATATATCCATTTATAGCATAACCACTTCACCTTGGATCACACGGATCCCTTTTTGGAATAACAGCTTCATTTCGGATCACACAAATCCTTATAACCAATATCTTCTCAAATCGTACAGATATATTTTCAACAGTTTCCAATCACACAGATCTATATAGAATAATGATATTATTTCAAATCACATAAATCCACAACTTGTATTACCAATTAACCCCAAATAATTAATAACGTAACTAAACAAATCACATATAATTCATGGTATATTTATCACATATTAATCACAAATAATTGACGCACAACATGTTTATGCATTGTAGTTGGACTTCTACTTACCTGGATTCCAATAGTAATATAAATCTTATGAAGAACTATAACTAATCACTTCTTTCCCGTTCCGGCACGACCCTCTCTTCTTCTTCTTCTTCTTCTTCTTCTTCTTCTTCTTCTTCTTCTTCTTCTCTCTCCTCTCTCTCTCTCTTTCTTTCCCTTCTCTCTTCCCCTTTTTTTATTATTTTATTTTATTTTTTTAATCGATCCACTACTTTCGCAAATCAAACCCAAAGGGTTTTATATATGTGTGAGACTTGTGAACGTCCATCCTAATTAATCCAATTTTTTTTAAGTTACGCATGCAATACGTGTCTAATTAGCAACTTAAATAAATTCATGGCCGTCAACTAACCACGCCATGACATTGCTGGCAATAACTTTTCCTCTTCTTTTTTCTTTAATTATTATTATTATTATCCATTATAAATATACGTAATACTTAATAACTAAGATATGATATATTTATAAATTAATACACATACGTGTACATTTTCTTACCACTATTATTATTACGAGAACACATGTGATTCTTAATAATTAAGAAATAATAAATTTATACACATACGACAATTTAATTATATATATCTAAATAATTACACGTAAATATTTATGCACACCTATATTCACATATTGTCACCATTTTTATCACGGGTGTCTTAAATAAAATGTAAAAATAAATAAAATGTAGAAACAATTATCACATAATTGCCATATTATTACCACATAATTATAAAATGCACATAACATAAATTAAATTATATTGACACATGAGAAGTGAGAAGCTCGGGTATCACATACTTACCACTTCTCGCCGCAAAATCTCAACTGGTATTTCCTCATAACTCAAATCTTCTTTCAACTCAACTAGTTCATATCTGAGAACATGAGATAGATTCGGAACATACTTCCTCAATATTGAAATATGGAACACATCATGTCTAGACATCGATGCTGGTAACTCCAACTTATAGGCAACACTTCCAACTCTCTCAGTGATAGTGAATGGACCAACATATATCGGACTGAGTTTCCCTTTCCTTCCAAACCGCATTATCCCCTTCATTGGAGATACTTTCAAGAATACATGATAACCCACTTCAAATTCCAATTCTCTTCTCCATTTGTATGCATAACTCTTTTGCCGATCCTGCGCAACTTTCATCTTCTCTCGAATACGGGTAACAACTTCTAACATTTCACGAATTAAGTTTGTACCTAAAAGTTTTCTCTCTCCAACTTCATTCTAATGTACTGGAGATCTACACTTTCTCTCGTACAATGCTTCATATGGAGCCATCCCGATAGTAGACTGATAGCTGTTGTTGTACAAGAATTCTATCAAAAGTAAAAATTTACTCCACTGACCTTGAAAATCCAACACACATGCTCTGAGCATATCTTCCAAAATTTGTATGGTACGCTCCGATTGACCATCTGTCTATGGATGGAATGCTGTGCTGAAAGATAACTGTGTCCCCAATGCCTTATGCAAACTCTTCCAGAAAGCAGACAAAAATCTTGTGTCACTATCTGACACAATAGTAAGTGGTACTCCATGGAGTCTGACGATCTCTTGAATATACAGATGTGCATAGCGATCCATAGAATACGTAGAGCAAGGAGACTTAGTCAATCGATCCACAATAACCTAAATGGCATCATGACCTTTCACTGTCTTAGGTAGTCCAGTAACAAAATTCATAGTGATATTCTCCCATTTCCACTCTGGAATAAATAGAGGCTGTAAGGTTCTTGCTGGTATTTGATGCTCGGCTTTGACTTGCTGACAAGTCAAACATTACTCCACATATTGAGCAACATCTCTCTTCATCTCTGGCCACCAATAATGTGATTTCAAATCTCTATACATCTTAGTAGCTCCTGGATGTACAGAGTATGATATTGAATGAGCTTCTGTCATCACTTCCTTCCGAATATCATCCACTTCAGGTAGACATAATTGACCTTTATAATGAATCACGCCATCGTCTGTTATTTGAAAGTCAAAAGACTTTCCCGAGCTGATATCATTATTTATCTTATCAAATCACTTATCCACCTCTTGCTCTTGTCGAATCTTATCCATCAAAGTTGGTCGAAGTGACAAAGCTGTCATCTCTGCTTTCAACGATCCTTCCTGAATGATCTCCACACCCATCCTTTGAAAATCAAGCAACTCTGGTTTCTATTTTAGGCTCGTAGCAGCTACACTCTGTATTGCCTTTCGACTCAATGTATCAGCAACGACATTGTCTTTACCCGGATAATAATTGATAACATAGTCATAGTCCTTCACCAGTTCCAACCATCTTCTCTGCCTCATGTTCAACTCTTTCTGAGTGAAGAAGTACTTTAAACTCTTATGATCAATATAAATCTCACAACGTTCCCCATATAGATAATGCCTCCAAATCTTGAGAGCAAACACTACTGCGGCTAACTCCAAATCATGAGTAGGATAGTTCTTCTCGTATTCCCTTAACTGTCTGGATGCATATGCTATCACTTTTCCATTCTGCATCAGTACACACCCAAGACCATTCTTTGAAGCATCACTGTAAACCTTGAAGTTTTTTATTTCTGTAGGAATAGTTAAGATCGGTGCTGATGTCAACTGTCTTTTCAATTCTTTAAAACTCTGTTCACATGCCTCCGTCCATGTGAACCTCACATTCTTCCTAGTCAATTGCGTTAATGGTGAAGCGATCTTGGAGAATCCTTCAACAAACCTTCGATAATATCCTGCCAATCCAAGAAAGCTACGAACCTCAGTGGGATTTGAGGGTTGTGGCCAATCATAGATTGCTTTAACTTTGCTTGGATCCACTGCAATTCCTTATCCTAATACCATGTGTCCCAAGAAAATAACTCGGTCTAACCAAAATTCACACTTCTTAAACTTTGCATATAACTGCTTTTCCTTCAGAATCTCTAACACCTTTCTCAAGTGCAGAGTATGATCCTCCTTATTCTTAAAGTAAATCAAAATATCATCGACAAACACAATCACGAACTTATCGAGAAAATCCTAAAATACTCTATTCATCAAATCCATAAATGCTACCGGAGCATTCATTAAACCGAATGGCATCACCAAAAACTCATAATGTCCATACCTTGTACTGAATGCAGTCTTTGGAATATCCTCCCCCTTAATCTTCAACTGATGATACCCCGACCACAAATCAATCTTTGAAAAGACAGCTGCACCCTGTAGTTGATCAAACAGATCATCAATGCGAGGCAATACATACTTATTCTTAACTGTAACTTTATTGAGCTCTCGGTAATTGATGTATATCCTCAATGTCATCCTTCTTACGAATGAAAAGAACTGGTGCTGCCTAAGGTGAGAAACTAGGTTGTATCATTTGTCTAGCAACTCTTGTAACTATATCTTCAATTCCTTCAGTTCAGCTAGTGCCATTCTATATGGCGCTTTAGATAAAGGAGCAGTTCCTGGTTGCAACTCAATAATAAACTCTATTTCCCAGTCTGGTGGCAACCCTGGAAGATCATCTGGGAATACCTCCGGGTATTCCCAAGCTACTAGTACATCACTGAGAACTGGACACTGTTGTCCCTCAATATTCATCACACTCACCAGATACCCTTCACAACCACTTTCCAATAACCATTGTGCTTTTATCGCTGATATCACAAGAAATCTGAAGTTCTTCTTGATCCCAACAAAAGTGAATGATTCTTCCCCCTATGGCTGAAAAGTGATACTCTTCTTTTGACAATCTATTGTAGCACCGTACTTTGACAGCCAATCCATGCCCAATATGATATCATAATCATTCATACTTAACACAATCAAATCAGCGAGGAGTTGTCTTCCTTCAATAGGAATACCACAACCTCGAAGAAGTTGATTGGTTTGTTTTGACTCACCAGAAGATATCATCACTTCATAATTAGCTTTTATCAAGTTAGATGTTCTACCCAACTTCCTCACATACTCAATGAATACAAATGAATGTGTTGCTCCAGAATCAAATAACACATATGTAGAAGTGCCAAAAATAGAAAACTTACCCGTGACAACTGAGAAATTCACATCTGCCTCCTCCCGCGTCAAAGTGTACATCCTAGCTGGAGCTCTCTCATGTTGTCCTTGCTTCCCTTTCTTAGGATAAGTAGTACTCACATGCCCCTTCTCTCCGCATGTGTAACAAGGTTTTAGAGGAATGCGACACTCCCACCGTGTGGTCTAAGACAATTTGGAGATATAGGTAGTGGCGGCGCTGGTGGCACCTTACCCTGATCGAATTTGGGTCGCTTGTTTGGTTCTCCTTGTCTCTGTCCTTGCTCCACTTGAACATTTGATTTTGACCTCTAAAATGGCATCGGGCTCCTATCATTTCTCCCAAACTGCTGCACTGGTTTATGTTGAAATTGATGTCTGATAGCCTATGCTTATCTGATCCTCATCTCCGCTTGTTCAGCAATCTGGGCCCTTTCTGCAACTTGTGAGTATGTTGCTCCTTGCAGTCCCACCATACTCATATCTCTGAAAAGCTCAAGCCTTAAGCCTTCCACGAACCTCTCCACTTTTAGTGCCTCTGTACTCACCATATGTTCTGCAAACCTCGACAATTGCTTAAACTTACGAAGGTAATCTGTGACTGACATACCACCCTACTTCAACTATATGAATTCATTCATCTTCATTGCTCTCACTGGTGCTGTAAAGTACTTATTTCTGAAAAGCTCCTTAAACATTTCCCAAGTCATAGTCGTGACATCCTCGATACTTTTAATTGTATCCCACCAGTGGCCTGCACCTCCTCGTAACATGAAAGAAGCACACAACAATCTGTCCCCATCTAGAATTCTACTATATTGAAACATGTTTTCTACCGTGTGTAACCAATCCTCTGCATTTGTGCGGTCTGCTGCATCCTCAAATATCGAAGGGCTCAGCTTTTGGAACCTCTCACAAACCATTTTCACACGTTCTACTTGACGTCTATCTTGATTAGCATTATCCTCTGGTTGTCCACCCACATCTCTCTGCTGAATCAATTATTTTATCTATTAGGACTGGGGCTCTACCAGTTCCATCAGTCGAGTAATCACCGCATCACAGTTATTTCCTTCAGTAGGTGCTGCTTGCTCAGCAGCTCTATCCCCTTCAGAACTCTCACCTGTAGCCCTTACCATTGTGCACTACTAACTAGGAGTCCTATACCACATGGCCAATATAATTTATAAAACACATAATAGCACAGAATGAAAATAACACTTACTCGCAAAGCTGCGCTCCCAAAGAATGAGCTTATGTACATAGACAGTCTGCAGGACCAAATCGTACTCTGATACCACTTTGACACGACCCACCTTACATAACTTATAATTCAAATACTAATTAATATAAACATCATCATTATAAAAACCTGCATATATTTTCCCACATAATATATTTAAAACCATAGTTTAACATACGTCATCAGTTTCTAACACAACATTAATCTAGACAAACTCGTGACAATACTTATTATATTACAGAATCAAAATATCTGCATAAACAAAATAAACCCATGTCCTAGCCCAACAGGTCGTCATCTATGTACATCTGCTAAAAATCCTGAAGGAGCTCCACAGCTTGCACAAAATACCACATAATTCAATCATTAGCAGGCTCATCTACAATGCATAAACCAGTGAGACAAAAATCTCAATAAGTAGAAATCATGCATGTCAGTGCATGAAAATGCATTTATTTTTCTATCGCCGATTTCTTAGTCTTTCCAGTTGTCTCTTTCATTTTGAAAATTGTTCATGTTGCGGGATATCCACGACACACTTATGATATGCACCCCAAATGAGCTCAATGGGAATAATTTATCCGAACCCCGAATATAGTGCTGAGAATAATTTTTTCGAACCCTGACAGAGTGTTGGGGATGATTTTTCCGAACCCCAAATAATGTACTGGGAATGATTTTTTCGAACCCAGAATAAAGTATCTGGAATAATTTTTCCGAACCCTGACAGAGATGCATATATAGTGGCCGCACACACCATTAGTATCTTATTAATTTTGGGGAAAATACTTTTCATGTTTATGCATGGTATGCAACCATGATAATTAAATATGCATCATAAACCATTTACAATATCAATATTAATATTTAATCATAATAAAGCATCAACTTAACTTCAATTCACACAGATCCACTTCTTGAATAACAACTTCACATCAATCACATAGATCCATTTATAGCATAACCACTTCACCTTGGATCACACGGATCCCTTTTTGGAATAATAACTTCATCTCGGATCACACAGATCCTTATAACCAATATCTTCTCAAATCATACAGATATATTTTCAACAGTTTCCAATCACACAGATCTATATAAGATAATGATATTATTTCAAATCACATAAATCCACAACTTGTATTACCAATTAACCCCAAATAATTCATAACGTAATTAAACTAATCACAAATTTAATTCATGGTATATTTATCACATATTAATCACAAATAATTCAAGCACAACATGTTTATGCATTGTAGTTGGACTTCTACTTACCTAGATTCCGACAGTAATATAAATCTCGTGAAGAACTATAACTAATCCCTTTCTTCCCTTTCCTTCATGGTCCTCTCTTCTTCTTCTTCTTCTTCTTCTTCTTCTTCTTCTTCTTCTTCTTCTTCTTCTTCTTCTTCTTCTTCTTCTTCTTCTTCTTCTTCTTCTTCTCTCTCTCTCTTTCTTTCCCTTCTCTCTCTCCCTTTTTTATTATTTTATTTTATTTTTTTTAATCGATCCACTGCTTTCGCAAATCAAACCTAAAGGGGTTTATATATGTGTGAGACTTGTGAGTTACTCACGTCCATCCTAATTAATCTAATTTTTTTAAAGTTACGCATGCAATATGTGTCTAATTAGCAAGTTAAATAAATTCATGGCCGTCAACTAACCACGCCGTGACATTGCTGGCAATAACTTTTCCTCTTCTTTTTTCTTTAATTATTATTATTATTATTATGATTATTATCCATTACAAATATACGTGCAATACTTAATAACTAAAATATGATACATTTATAAATTAATACACATACATGTACATTTTCTTACCACTATTATTATTACAAGAACACATGTGATTCTTAATAATTAAGAAATAATAAATTTATACACATAAGACAATTTAATTATATATATCCAAATAATTGCACGTAAATATTTATGCACACCTATATTCACATATTGTCACTATTTTTATCACGGGCGTCTCAAATAAAATATAAAAATAAATAAAATGTCGAATCAATTGTCACATTATTACCACAAAATTATAAAATGCACATAACACAAATTAAATTATATTGGCACATGAGTAGTGAGAAACTCGGATATCACATTTTCCCTTCTTACAAGTATATACATTTGTAATTCATCACTCATTATTTTTTAAATCTTGAAATAAATAAATTTATTTACTTATTTGTATCTAAATAAATAAAAAAATATATTTTAAATGAATATTGATTAAAATTAGAGTCAACAAATAAAAAGAATTAATAATTTTCTTTTCTTTTTTATTTCAATTCTAATATTCTTAATTAATTTTCTTTCAATTTCAAAGTAAATTTAAATTAAATTAACTATTAATATAAATTAAAATAAAAAATCATTTTATTTTTACATTTAACTTTACTCTTTCAATCTATTATTTTTCATATGCACTAAGTATGTTAATATAAAATTATATATAAAATAATAAAATATTATTAAAATTAAAAAATATATATAATTTTTTATTTTTCCGATTGAACCGCGATTCGATTTGTCAGACCGGTCCGACCTTGAACCGTTAGGGTTCAGGGGAGGAGCTACTTTAGGACCAGGGGGGGCATTGGCCACCCTAGGATTTTAACAATTATTACTATACTAGCGTTTTCAACCAGTGCGATGCACGAGATTGTGTTTAACATTTATAATTTTTATTTTATTTAATTTTAATTCATTGAAAAAGAATAAAGTTATAGTGATTCTAAAAAAGCATATATAATTGTAAAGACTTACTGATCATCTACATTTGAATTTTGAATATTATATATTAAATTTATCTTCTTATTATATTAGTTTATTTTAAGCATAGTATGTTGAGTTTTTTGGAATGAAATTATTGTTATATTTTTTTGGAACGAAGTTATTCTTATGTTTTAATATGTTTATACTCGTCATATTTGTTATATATCAATTTTATTAAATTATGTATTTTCTGTATGTTTTTATGTCCTATATGCTTATAAATGTTCAATGCGAATAATTTTATAGCGAATGTAGTATGTGCATTAAATTTCATACATAATTTCTTGAATCGTAAAAAAAAAGTTATGGAAAAATCAAAATATAATATTACAAATCTTATTATTTGTGAAGAGTAACATGTAATTTGTAATTTATATGTCCAATAACTTTGTAGTATGTTTTGCAAAGCATAATTATTTTTGTTCAATGTAGTACTTTTGAAACGTTCATCCTATATATTTTGCAAAACCCAATACTTTGCTATCTAATAAATTTCGTAAATGTTTTACAGATTTTGAAATAGGCGTGGGAAGATTTCACTTATATAAACTACTCTGCAACATAATTTTCTTTAATTATTAAAAAAACTTGGTAAATGATAATGCAAGTCAGCCGATGATATTAGGTATTGCAGCGATCATTAAATATTGCAATTAACAATAGATCATTACAGGCGATTTCTAGCTCCGACATTCAATAAAGAACAAAATAGGAAGATTGTTCCAATCAATTGAATTAATACAAAAACATGACTAATAAGAATTGAGTTGATGATCTATGAATAAATCAAAGATTTTACACTGATGCTATGTTATCGTCATTGGCCGCTGCATGTTCAAGCCTTGAAATCGCCTCAACGATGCATCTGCATCACCAAATGCGATGCAATTACTATTAGATAAAATTATTTCGAAAGTGGATTAACATTGTTGTAATTAAATTTATTGCAACCTTAAGAAACTTTGAAGTTAGATCAACTTGTAATGGATCAGGTAATTCTTCATTAATCACTTGTTACACATGCCATAGAAAAGCTCATTCAATGCTAAGTTGAACATGAGGAGTTAAAAAATCTTGGAATGAATGACTTATGCTAAGACTACTTTATTTATCAATAACCCTGTATGAAAATTTCTCATGAAATTTGAATCCTGTTTGAGAATTACTAATTTAATTTCAGCATCAAGTTGATTCCTAGAGGGTGGCCTTCCACATCTATGTCCCGCAATGGTTTAAGAATTTAAGGTCACATGCCAGAAAATAATCTTCCACCCAAGCATAAGTCGAATGAGTCTCCAAAGTTCTCTATTTTGTCCATGCACTCAGCCATGTGCTACTTGAACCTTGCACGATTCAGTTAATATATTACATGCAAAAGATACCATTATGGGCATTCTTTTCAAGGTGCTCAACGATATCATTACGGGTTATTTTACAAAATATTATCTACGCCTACTGAATAGGTTAAAAAGGTGCTCAAGATCATAAAATGAAATAACCAAATATTGAAAAATGGACAATTTTAGTGTTGCACGAGATTAAATAACCAAAAATAGACAACACTTAATATAAAGTATGTTAGATTATGCATTAAAGCATGATTTTAGTGTGTTATAATTTAATTTATTTTGAGATAATTTAACTGCAAATAAGCATACTTTATCTATACAATAAGCATATTTTAGTGATGGGTCGATCTTATTGGCTTTTGGATCGTTTGATTTAGCGTGATCCGTTAGGAAATCAAGTAAACAATTACAGCGGAAGCAAAATAAAAGTTTACCTTTCTTCAGGATTGATGTAGAGGATGAATCGTTGCAGAGAACTACCTTTTGATCTTCTGCTGTATGACCCAAGTCCAATCCTGATGTTGTGTGGGCAACAATCTGCAGGATTATCTTAATCTGCTTCTCTCTTTTTCTCACGTCAAAAACGGCACAGAGTGTAGGTTTTCAGAAGCTGAGATGACTTATATATTGGGCTACAGCAGGGACCATGAGGAGAAATTGGGTTGGGCCTCCATTGGGCTTAAGTATCCAAGCTTAGCCCAAAGCTTATACTTAAGTCCAATAATAATAATATAGTCCACTAAAATATTATTAATGCACTGTCTTTCCAATCCCACAATTACGTTATGGGCTCCTTCTTATTATGAGCCCAACAGTCTCCCCATGTTTAAGATATACAATGTCCATTAATTAATTAAGTTACTGACAACTCTATTAATTAATATCTCATCCGAGAGTAGTACCACTCAATCTTATTATCATGCCGGAATTAATCCACTTGCAAGATTTACATGATAAACCTTATGAGCTCCTCAAGGGGACATCATCAACCTATGCCGGACACGGATTCCTTCTACAATCAACAGCACACCATAGAGACAATGCTATTTCTCAACTCACCGAGTTTATTGATTTAATACATGTAAATCTCACCCATTGATGAATCAAAGAAATATATACTGCCTTACGTGTCGAGGTTATTGTATAGGAATTAAGAGCACGAACATTCATAATAACTGAGATTAAGTTCTCCTATATAGACAGTACAAGTCGAACGATCTCAAGCGGTCCTGCTCAATATACACAAGGTGCACTAATGTGATTCTATATTCAAGACAAACTAATACCAAATCACACTACAACCATCCCGATAGATAGTTCCCGTCTATCTCGATTGTGAGCATCTGTTTATACTTTATAAGAAAATCGATAATATGATTTTTCGCGTGTTGTCGCATAATATATTATCTACAGTATAAAGTAAATGGACTTTTGCACAAATATATAAATAAATAATTTATAATATGCAAAACGTTTGATCAAATGATTCTCATTTCAAATAAAATTGTTAAAACATTATTCAATACAAAAGCAAGGCTTTTAGTATACAAATCTAACAGACCTATCTCACAACCGTCTCACAAATTACCCATCTCACAAGAGAATGTCTCAAACTTTAATTAATGAAATAATATATTAACAAATAGTATTTATCTTTTGAACACTATAATATTTATAAACAAAACGCTATCATAAGTTTACCTAATTCCTTGTTAAAATTTTATAAGAATAACAAATTTATTCTCTTATATTCATATAATGTCTTACCACTTAGACAAATGATGAGCTTAGTTTATTTGCAAACCTAAGTTTTAGATCATATTATATACTGTTAATCTCGCAGAGAGCTACAATAGTGTAATGAAGAGTATAGAATTTTTATACCGAGTGCAATCATGTAATTTCTTATTTCTTATTCTTCAATGATCCATCATGTTCTTATTGTTGTTTCAACCTTTAAATTCATTCATATAAATCCATGATTCAAACCACAAATCATGCACAATTAATAGATACATAAGTAACTCAACAACACAAATCAACAATGAACAGGAAATACAGTGAGCTTACCATTCTTCAATGTTTTTTTCTATTGAATCAATATTTATGAGAGTATTTATTGACTTACACATAGTCACACACAAATCTTAAAGTTGCATTTAAAAAATAAAAACAAAAGATCTTGGATAACAACTTGAAATCTTTTACTAAAAGTTTTAAAGGAATGCACAATAAGATAGAGCCAATTCAATGGAAAATAAATTTTTCATTCATTAACCAACACAATTTAATGATTCATGACTCCACTTTCTTTCCTTTCACTCTTGTTTATTCCAAAAAAAGTCAAACTTGTTCCGAAATCATTCTTTCAAAAGATGTATTAGAGTTTCAATAAATGCACTCAAAACGAAGTACAAATAAGCTTTCCCATAAGTTTACACTACTAAGTTAATTAAGGAGAGTGACTCAAATTATATGCAAAAAGTCATGGAAACCCTGAAGGACAATGCAAAAATTCCTAGGAATATGAGAATTAAATTACAGAAATACCAAACTCAAAAATATACAATATGATTTTTCTGCATATGGAAACTTATACCAATGAATCTTGGAAACCCTGAAGGACAATGACAAATTCTTAAGAGCATGAGAATTAAATTACAAAAATACCAAACTCAAAGATATATGATAGAATTTTTCTGCATATGAAAACTTATACCAATGAATCTGGACATCCAAACTAATATTAGAAAATTACAGGTAAGTCCAAAATGAAGGAACCAAATGAACCATATGGCTTTAAAAGAATATAAAAACTGGCACACTATTATTTTTATTTTTATTTTTAATTAATAAGGAACATAAAAGAAGTCAAAGACCCCAAGAAGGGTCAAATTCAAATGTGCTCTAAGGATATTTAAGATGGATTCCAATTTTCTTTTCTTGTGGACTTTCAAAATCACAGAACACTATGAACCCGCTTCACTTCATTGTTAATCAGAAAGTTATGCAATAGATGAACAAAAGAAGTAAATTACCAATAGTGCAATAGATTTGAATAAAAATAAAGCTAATTATCTCAAATGTAACTATGTGGTGAGATTCTAAGATTTGGCATGTACATGGCAGATGTGAAGTTAAAATAAGAGGTCACAATCCATATCTTAAAAAGGAAAACACTTGATCATTTTAAACATTAAATTAGTGGTACTACATAATACGGTAGGACACAAATGTACGAATCATAGCAGCTACCATGGAAAGTCATCATAATCTTCATGATCAGTCTCTTCATGCTCTACAAATGAAGATAAATTCAGCGAATATATGAATAAAACCAAAAGAAAAAAAATACCAAACAAATAGCAACAATATGTTAAGGCACATTTAGTATATACAAAAAAAAAACCAATAAATTTGGTCTGTTATAAATTTGAATAAAAACAGTGCTAATTATTTCAAATGTAACTACGTGGTATTATTCTAAGACTTGGTAAGTACATGACAGACATGAAGTTAAAATAAGAGGTCACAATCCATATTATCTTATAAAGGAGAACATCTTTATCATTTTAAACAATAAGTCAGTTGCTACAGAAATTCGATAGGACACGAATAAAGTGTAAGAACCATAGCTGCTGCCATCATCAGAAAAGTAATCATAATCATCATGATCAGTCTCTTCATGCTCTGCAAATGAAGATAAGTTTAGCGAATAAATAAATAAAACCAAAAGAAAAAAATATACCAAACAAATTAAACTGACCCATTATTTGCTTCCCAACGATCACAAAATATATAATTAGAGGAAATTACAGAAAACTTGTTAGGACTATATATAGATTATTTAGATAGCAAAAGAAGAAAAAATTGAATCACATCTTGAAGCTTCACTTCATCATATTGAGATAAGAAAAATCATACAAAATTGAAAGACACGACTGAAATGACTACATTCTTAGAGCATTCGAGATTAAGGATATTGAATTCATTCTTAGAATTATTAACTTACTGTGTGGACTCTTGAAGAAAACAAAAAGAAAATGAAGAGAATGAAGAAAATCAAAAGTTACTTATAGTTAGTTTGTGGACTCTTGAAGAAAATGAAGAGAACACATGAATTTAATTTCGTTAAAAACTATCAAAGTTACTTACAGAGAAAAGCTTATACCACTAAATAATGCCAAGCTTCAAAAGATTAACTGAAGTATAATTGTAGAAAAATGTGAGATTTACATTAGTAATAAGAAGTGTATAAATTATACTCTATAGCCCATAGATTGTTGGTTATCGCAAATCTCATTCGAGATATTACTTCATCTTTGTATCTCACATTCATACTTTTAGAACCTTTTACAACCAATTCCTCCAGTACCTCAACAGTGTGGGGTTACATGATACTAAGTTTGGCAACAAAAAATAATAAAGGCTAAAATTATAGATCTTGATCAACAATAATAGTTTGGCAACAAAAAATAATAAAGGTTAAAATCATGGCATTCTATTTAAGATATTTGCTAAGTTTTGAGCATGAAGGCACATAAATTTTGGCAAGAAATATTAAGAATTGTTAATATATGATACTTAATACGGATCATATCAAACCTGCCCTCTAAACAAATCAAGCCCAAAAAGAACTCATTCTCTTTTTTTACAGGTCATGACAGTCATCAAAGTATATTTTTTTCATTAAATTTGGAGTTAACTGACTATAAACTATACCTTTAAAAAGTTAATCTCAAGTTCAATTCAATCTACACAACTCTTATTTCTTACTACAGCGGACGGAGTATATATCAATTAAAAATCTTATTTTATTTTATATAAGACAACCATTTACTTTTTATTTTTAAGTAGATTTTTTTAATGTTAACCTCAAATTAATACTGCATGCTCATGTCATTAAAACTAATTGAAAGGACTTCTACTGCAAATACGATTCCAATTATTGTAACATATATTACTTCTATTTAAAAAAGAAAGGGAGTCATAATTATATTATTTAAAGACGACAACATTGCACCATGAAAAGAAAATGGGTCTCCATTTTCTTTTTCTCATATTTTGAATTCACATTCCATCACAACCCCAATCATAAATTTGGAGTTAACTGACTATAAACTATACCTTTAAAAAGTTAATCTCAAGTTCAATTCAATCTACACAACTCTTATTTCTTACTACAGCGGACGGAGTATATATCAATTAAAAATCTTATTTTATTTTATATAAGAGAACCATTTACTTTTTATTTTTAAGTAGATTTTTTTAATGTTAACCTCAAATTAATACTGCATGCTCATGTCATTAAAACTAATTGAAAGGCCTTCTACTGCAAATACGATTCCAATTATTGTAACATATATTACTTCTATTTAAAAAAGAAAGGGAGTCATAATTATATTATTTAAAGACGACAACATTGCACCATGAAAAGAAAATGGGTCTCCATTTTCTTTTTCTCATATTTTGAATTCACATTCCATCACAACCCAATCATAATTCTCATTCTTGACTTAAAGCTCTTTAGTCAACCATCAACCATGTAGATTCAACGACATGCATTTCACCAATCAAGATAAACCAAATTGGATAAAATTACACACACAACATGCTCATGGATTTAGAAAAATACACAGAGAAAATATATAATAAATATATGAGAACATCGGTTATGCTGCACGACAAAAATACCTCTTCTAAACAAGTATATCAATTGATAACAGAAATTCATTTTAGTTGCATTCCCATCATAAAAACTCCAATAACAACAATATATTTTTACAAAAGCACCTGAAATTACAATCAATAACACTTTTAAAGTAAAAAAGTTAAACCATGTTTATCAATCAATAATATCTTCACAAATAATGGCAATGTGGACAATATAGAGATAGAGATACAAAGGTTGCTCATCTTTTCTAGCCATGGCCTATAACTCCCCGGTTTACGCTATGGGGTTGGGACGCTACTAGATATAAATTTCCCAATATAATAATAGAGGGATCGAGAATGCACAGCGGAATAATAAAAAAAAACCCCAAAGCGATAGTATAGTAAAGTAAAAGGTGCATAAAGATTATTACATATTAGCATCTACTCACCCGAGTAGAGTGAAATATCCAAAATAAGTACGTTCAGATGATATATCTGAAATAAAGTTCTAACAAAATCCTAAAATATAAGTCATAATATAATATCTTCTAAGGCTTGTCAACTGCGAAGGCCTCTCCATCTTCTAAATCTGGTTCTGAAAATCGATAAGGGGTGAGCGTCTAAAATACACTCAGTGGGTTAACTTAAATGATTGCACAGTTAAAAATAAATATGCATGACAAATATACCATAAAATGTAACATATGTCATTTGATAAAATAATTTGCATATTGTCGTTCGATAACTTAATGAAAATATTTTAGACCGAATCGTCATCCGATAACTTGTGTTAGTTGGTATATGTGTACCAGGACGTCACCCCAATACAATGATAGCATACTTTGAAATATATTTTAGTACTGAACCGACGTAGTCAGTAACTTGTGTTAGTTGGTATATGTGCACCGAGTCGTCACCCCGTACAAGTGTTAGTAGAAAATATTTATCATCGAACTAAAAGCACACATGGCACATAACATGTCATATCAGTAACACATATCACATCTTAACATAGCAATCATGACATAAAATATAACACTCGGTAAAGAGTGAAAGTTACCCCCACCTTAAACTTATTGGAAACGTGTAAAGTGGACTAGGCTTGCTCGTGAGTCTCAGGTATGCCTGCAAAGGTATACTAAACTGAGTTCTACTTCTAATAATAATACCTATTATTAAAACTAATTTCTAAAAATAATTTAAACAAACTAATTATTGTTATATAATAATTAATAATATACTAATTATTAATATAGAAATATATCATTTAAAATAATAATTTAACAATTATAGTTTTCTACTTCTAAACTAATAATATTGACAAGATTATATTAATAAAAAAAACTAAAATAAATAAATAAATAAATATAAAATATTAATTATTAAATAAATAAATAATAAAATAGAATGAGATGAAATAAAATAAATAATGAGTAAATAAAATAATAATAATATTAAAAATTGTAAATTATAATTAATATTGAAAAGGAATTAAATTAGTAGAATAAAATAAGATAAATAATAAATAATAAATAAAATATTAAATAATATAAATAAGTAAATAAATAAATAAATAAATATAAAATATTAAATAAATAATAAAATAGAATGAAATGAATAAAATAAATAATAAGTAAAAATAATAATAATAATAATAATAATAATAGTAAATTATAATTAATATATAATATCAAAACTATAGAAGTCAAAATTTATAATTATAAATAAAATGTTAAATTATATATAAAATTATAATAATACTTAATTAAAAAGTATTAAGTTAAATATATAATTATGATTAATAAATAAATAATTAAATAAATATTTAAACAAAATAACAGAAGGTGCTGCGGCTGCTGCTGAGTATATATATATATATATATATATATATATATATATATATATATATATATATATATAAATTACAAAATAACCCAACTTGAGTTATACAATTCCGTTTGAAAATCCGAAAGTACGTATGGAGTTCTCGCAAGACGAGGATCGCATGTATACCAATTTTTCATGAAAATAACGAAGTTTAAAGGGGATAAAATTTTTGTACGAAGTGGGTATCTTCCAATTTTCTCCATTACACGTCCAAACTCAAAACTAATTATATGTTTGTGATCTTCGTGAGGAGAGCTTCAAAATGGCCTATAATATCAAAGCTATGTTGCAACGAAATAAAACATGTCATTAGAGGGTCGAAAGCTTCGTCTTGAGTTTTTTCTTACTCATATGAAATCCATTTCACAAAAGAGTTATATATAAGGAATCTACGCATTGAGACGATCATTTTCGCATATAACATGTTAAGGTTTACTATTATTATGAGAGAGTTTCAATTTGAGCCGAGTGTATGTATATGTGTATGGGTGTGTTTTCAAAACGTAAGAATATATATATATATATATATATATATATATATATATATATATATATATATATATATATATATATATATATATTATAGGATGAAAATTTCTAACCTCAAATTGACTTCCCCCTTGGTAAATAGCCAATCTACAGTGATGAAAGAGAAGGATGCATATATTTATATATAGAAGGAAAGTGATATGTAATAATAATAATTATTATTAGATCAAAATTTTTCAAAGCTATCCAACTCCTACGTCATCAACTCATCTAATCATTACTACTGTTGATGATCTTATCTATTCTCTCCTCTCTCACTCTCTCTCTCTTTTTTATAATGAGTATTACAGTAGGACAGTACTGAGCTTATGACTTGTTGAATCCATTTATATTTATATAACCAAGTTTCATGTAAAGTCGCATCAGCGACATAATCAACTCTGATAAATCATGTGGGAATAGATGAACGAATAGATCAAATTACTAACATTTCAAGAAAAATTATTTGCAAAACTTGTTATAATCAATAAGGGTAATAAGATAAAAGTTTATGCAAATTGATGACATAATGAGTCTGTATAAATTATTTGCAAAGATCTTAATACCCCCTAAGCTTAGAAAGTGAACTCCCTTCTCTAATGAGTTAGAGAATAGAAAAAATAAGAATTGAATCAAAAAATGAATTACCCAAAAAAGATTATATGTATACCAAGGCTGCAATGAACAGTCAATAATTAATACACAAAAGATCCTGTAGGTTACGGATGATCAGGCTAGGTTTTTGGCATTGCAATCTGAATATCAATTTTCAAACTAAAGTTTTAACCAATAACCCAGAAAACAAAGGATAGACAGATGAGCCTTGGCATTACCATAAAAATCAAAACTTATACATCAAAAAATATGCAGTCATATGCATAAGAAGATTACTCCAAGAAATATAAGCAAGTTAGTAGAAGAACACTATAAAAGAATACTAAATCATAAGTGAATACCCAAAAAGAAGTATATATAATAAATATGTTACAACCCACACTGTCTATATAACCATTCCAAATAAAATAAATTAAAATTATAGATAGCACAATAGTGATTCGAACATTCCAATTCAAAAAAGACAATGAAAATGAAATGATAGAATTTTCAACATTAAAAATATTAAGAATTTACCTTCTAATCGGAACTCTCCAAGCAAGAAGGTTAAATGAAGAACAATCTAAAATGATACTAAATGATTAGTTAATTAAAAAGAAAAAGAATTTCTAATAAATTTGTTGTAACCCCCAAATCACTACTATCTATAGCCGATTAAAAAAAAAAACATAATCCAAAAAATACAAATAACTCAATAGTAAACCAATTCCAAATAAAAATAGATAATGAAAAGGGAATTGTAGAAAATACCCAATTTTTGCTGACATGATGAGCCTCCTCAAGTCACCTTTCTGTTCTTCAACTTCATGTAGCTTTGTTTAACCTTTATGTGACTTCAAGTGGCCTAAGCTTCTAATGATTTATAATCAAAATAATAAAAATAATGAATCAAAAGAATTTAAGATAGAAATGAATGAAGTGTAAATGAAGTAATGTGAATACAAATTCCGTAATCATTCTTAATTCAATGACTACTCTATACTATTTGATCGAAATACATTTCTATTAACATTTCCCTCATTAATTATTCTCATAATAATTCTCTTTCCAAATTCGTAATCAAGCGGCTCCTGAATTTTTAAATCTATGAAGTTATACCTCCAGAATTAAAATAATAAAAGTAGATTTTATTAATCCAACAATTTTGGCATTAAAATCTACAAAAGATTCTGAATGCAATTTTGAAAAATGTCAAAATTTAGAAAAGTCAGTGACAAAGATGCCAAAGTAGTTTAGTACTATCATAATACTATTATTCCTATAGTGTTTGAGTACAATGAGAAGATATATCAATTTTATAATAATAGAATACAACATCAAACTCTTCCTTTTAAACATCCCAATTGACCTATGAACAAATTAAGAGATGATGAAGTAATGAATGCATAAAATTTTAAAGCAAAGCCTAATTAATTCAAGGAAGACAAAGGTATCAAAATAGAACACTTATGATCATCGACAAAAAAAAAAAATGTCTTGGAATTAAAATATTTTTATTATTCAAATATTAAAATTTAAAATTTTATAAAAAAAAAAAATTTGCTTGGGGCGCGGTGGGGGTGGGGGTGGGGGTGGGTAGGGGTAGGGTTGGATGGTAATATTTTTATTATTCAAATATTAAAAATTTAAAATTTTATAAAAAAAAAATTTTTTGAGAGGGGTGGGTGGCCTGGGGTGGGGGGTGGGGTAGGTGTAGGCTAGATGGTAGGGTTTGAAATATATATATATATATATATTTATTTTTATATATATATATATATATATAATTAATTTATCAATTTTTATACTATTTTTATATATTAATAACTAGATATTAGTTAATTTAGGTTTGTTATTGAGTATTAACTAATGGAATAATAAGTAAAATAACATATTTACCCCTTATTATTATTATTATAATAATAATAACTTATTAATTATTACTATTAATATTAATATTAATATTTATTATTAATTATTAATTATTAATATTAATAATAATTATTATTTATATTATTTATTAAATTATTATTATTATAAATATTATTTATTAATAGTTATTATCTATTATTAATTATTATAATTAATAATATCATTTATTATTAATTATTATTATTATTATTTAATATTAATTATTCTTTATTTTTAATTATTATTATTAATATTATTGTTATTAGTTATTATTATTAATATTATTTTTCATTAATTATTATTATTAATATTGGTATTATTATTAATTATTATTTTTAATGTCATTATTATTATTTATTCTGTCAATACTTATAAATACATAGGTCAAAAAAATTGTTACCAGGGTGTAACAATGGCAAGATTTAAAACAGAGGGACCTGAAAATTTTAATTTAGAATAAAACCAAAATTAAAAACTCTTGATTAATCACAGAAGTTAATAGCTTTATTTACCTTGCCTGCGCCAGATTTACTTGAGCATATAGAAGCGTGAGCAAAAGGAATGCTGAAAGTGACCTACAAAAGAATAATTAATAACAAAATAGTTATGTTCTAAAATACCTTAAATTGTAAGTGTAAAATTATTTTAAATGTTCTAAAACACTCTGAAAGCTTTGGCACAAAGCAATAAAAATAAAAAAAATATTTCAAATAAAAAACCAGGTTTAATTATTAGTTTACAGCCAGGGAAAAAAACATCAATTTCGCATTTGAAATATGATCCTACTAAAGGTTTGATTAGCATTCATTTTTGTACTCGAAATGAATCGATTTTTTTTACTTTAGGTTTGCTTAGTACATTTAATTGACCTCTGTAATTTGATTGGATGTCAGCAATTACTATTATTATTATATACTAATAACCAACTAAAATAAATTAATTCTAAAATGCACTAACTTTTCTATCATAAACCATTTGGATTTAGGGGAGGATGAAATTGTTTCGAAATTCTTGATGATTTTTTTGCTTGATTCTTATTGATTCTTAATTTTGATAAAGTTGTTGGATTGTGTTTAAGAGTTGGTATAATTATAAAATAAGAGAATATTTTTCTTAAATAACACAATTAATATAATCGTGTCAAAATAATACATATAATTAATAAAAAAATTTTTGAATGAGAACTACATTTTTTATTTATTTATTAATTACCACTTTTTATTTATATTAATAATTAATGGAATAATTCATTTAAATAATTATTACTTTTTCTTTATCAGATATCACTTTTAATTGAAAATGTTATCACTTTCTATGTGAATGATAAAATATATTACTATTAAATAATTTAATTGGATGTTTATCAATTTTTTTTATTAGGTATTAATTTTTTATTAAAAATATTATCATATATTTTAAAAATATTATCACTTTTTATCCGTTTCATAAAAACTTCATTTAATATTTAATTGAAGGCAAAAACTAGAATAGAGCAGTTTTTTTTAATCAGGAACCGGATCTTTTATTAGAATTGGGTTAAATTATTTCTGCACCATGCCCATGTGATGTATTCAGCCCCACCCGCATCTCTCTCCTCTAACTCAAATTTTCTCTCTCTCTCTTAAACATCAACGGATTTCCTCAATTCTACCCCTAAATCTTAATTTCACTCTGCCTTTCAGTCGACGTGCAATGGTGGCAGCTGCGAATGACCGAGTGAGTGATCCTTAGTGTTCTACCCCCATCTTCGCAGCCGATAAACATTTTGGATCGAATATTTTGAAGGAGTACAGGGAGAAGGATTACAAGGAAGAGGATGCAGAGAAGAAGTGGATTCTGCTTCACGAGTTTGTTGCATAGCATATTGCAAGGACTAGGATAGCCTCCTTCTCTATGCATAAAGAGATTGGGAGCATTGGCGTCGTCTATCTTCCGCCGAGGAGAGTGGAGCACTCAAGGTCCGGTGTTGTTTCCTTTTGCTTGGCAGAAAATGACGATGATGATGATTTGAAGCTCAGCCCTAATTATCACAATGTGAAAATTTTAATCACAACCGGGCTGGGCCCCTGTCCGCAACTCGATAGCAAGAACATTGTGTCTGGATCCGTGCTCGAGGGTGAGTTTGCATTATTGCAATTCAAATTCAATTTTCATTATACTACTTGTTTTGCTTGAATTCAATGATAAATTTAATGTGATCAGTATCTTTAAATACTGCAATGGAGTATAATAACTATGAATTAGTGCAACATCCATGCTATTGATAGTGGATTAGGTGTTCATATTGAAGGGGTTGTTGAATTAGAAAAACTCATATGTGGCATATGAATAGAAATTTTCCAGAAAGGATATATGCCTTATTCAATTGAATCTGTATCAATTCTTTGCATGTTTCATCATATTGTGGGACCAGCTTATTTGCTGCAAGATATGTTTATTATTTAAAGTAAGCTTATTCAATTGAATCTGCATCAATCTTTTGTTAGTTTCATAATTCTAACTATGTCACTGAAATGAAACTACCTCATATGGTAATTACAAGAAATCTCTGTTTTGTACATGAAACATACTCATTCGAGAAATTCGGGCACCATACATATCTAGTGTTGAGATTCAGTATTGTAAAATGATGCAAGTGTTGGGTTCAACTCCATAAGAAAACCCCACTCTTAAGAGTAATATGTTTCTGAAATGATATCAGATCTCGTTTGCTGCAAAAGAAGTTCATTTGGTTGAATGGAAGGGAGACATTCTTGCTGTTGGGTCACAGAAAAGATGAAAACTCCAAGTTCAAGAATGCAATTCTTCAGAAGCTAGATAAAAAGTTGGGTGGCTTATTATCTGAGGCCTCATTTGAGGAGGATTTTACCGGAAAGGCTGGACAATCGACAGTTCTTGTGTTTTTGGTTCGAAAAGAGTTGCTTTAGTTGGTCTTGGGTTACTCTTTAATTTAAAATTTTGATTTTTCTGAAAATTAAGGTTCGTTTTTTTAGTTACTCTTTTGTATTAATTGAGTTACTGTTTATAATAATTTGGGTTACTTTTTAATATATCATATATTCGGATTTTAGAAAATAAAATATTGTTCTATTTGATTAACATCTTTTAAGGTTACTCTTTTCTATTAATTAGGTTATTATTTATAATAATTTGGGTTACTCTTTAATTTCATATTTCGATTTTTCAGAAAATAAAATATTGTTCTATTTGGTTAACATCTTTTAGGTTACTCTGTTAATAGGGTTCTTTGGGTTACTCTTTAATTTCATATATTCGGATTTCAGAAAATAAAATATTATTTTATTTGATTAACATCTTTAGGTTACTCTTTTCTATTAATTGGGTTACTCTTATATTAATTTGAGTTACTCTTTAATTTCATATTCGGATCTCAAAAAATAAAATATTGTTCTATTTTGTTAATATTTTTTAGGTTACTCTTTATAACGAACTGTGTTACTCTGAATAAGCTTTTTGATTACTCTTTATATTTTATTTATGTTTCTTTTAAATTACTCTTTTCTATTAATTGAGCAACTCTTTTATAATGAATTGGGTTACTCTTTAATTTAAAACTCTAATTTCTAAAATAGAATTCATGTATGGTAAATAATTTTTATATGTTAGATTATTCGATAGAATTAATAAGATTACTTTTTAAAATTAATTAGGTCACTCTTCTGAATAACTAAGATTACTCTTGTAAAAATGGAAAATATACATAAGTATACATGGTAAAATACTTCTTTGAAAGCACCATCCAAGAAGAGACTAGTCTAAGCACTATCTTAATACAAAACATCAGTGAAATAATATTCGCATTCAGAAGCATTATCTTGTTACAAAGCATAATCTTATTACAAAATACCCATCAGGACAGGGCCCACCGTTTGGTTAGTGCACAAGGGGTAGAAATAAAAGGAGAGGCCGCAGCATAATGTTGTATCTACCCTCCACGCATCCTTTAAGCAGTATTAACAACTCCAAATCAGATAATAATCCTAACCTGATATTGCCAAGTATACTTCACAATCAAACAAAGATAAATAGCAAGACTACTAACAATAAATAGTTTAGAAAGGGAAACAGTTAGGCTCCGCAGAACATAACAAAATATGCATTAGCAATCGAATTATCTTTACAACACAAGTAAATTATTGCTTCTAAAAATAAAAATCTAAAATATTAGTTTCTAAGTAATAATTTTCATCACATAAACCAGCAATAAACACCGGAACTGCACCCTATCTACTCGTTTAAATAATCAACATTTAACGCAAGGTCAGAGAGCTGAATTATGCCAGCACCAAGCTGAACATCGATCTGATTGAGATCAATATCTCCTAATATAATCTTCCCCAATTTCTATTATATAACTTCACCTCGGAACTGCCCTAAAAAAATAATAATGCATAGAACAATCTTCTTGATTTAACATATAATCAAAAATCCATGGCTTTAACCAAAACTAAAACTGCTCATAATTAATCAAGTGATTAACAAGAAGCAGAAACACCAGACAAGATCTGCACTGATGGCTCTTCTGGAAATAACAAATACCATCCGCAAAAACTATTTGAATTTGAATCCTAATGAAATCAAATAATATTAATATTCTATTTCAATATAGGAATAATTGATCCTAAATCAATTAATGAACCTTTGCCGGGGTCGATGATGATGCAGGGGTCTCGGGATCAGTCTTGGGTAAAGATCCAAGAGCCTTGAAACCAGCATTACCTTTCCCCACCGCTAATCGTGAATCGTACAAGAATTCAAAACGCTCTTGGCTCCTGCCCAAGATTTAATTTCACAAGATATTATATTAGAAACCCTAAACCCTAATTTGAACATATATGAATTGGGAGAAGGAGAAAGAGGGATAATTACGATATAAGGCCAGCCTGTTCTTGAAGCTGTCGGAACTCGGCGCGCTCGCGTTCCTCGTGAATCTGCTTTC
Organism: Pogostemon cablin; assembly: GCA_023678885.1. NCBI lineage: Eukaryota > Viridiplantae > Streptophyta > Magnoliopsida > Lamiales > Lamiaceae > Pogostemon > Pogostemon cablin. Next base: position 29,022,309 of record CM042965.1, on the reverse strand, counting down.
GGAACTTTTTCTGCTTGGCTTCGTGTTTTTGCGATAGCTGGGGAAGTCGAATATGGCAACGATATAATTTGTGAATTTTCTGAAGTAAACCCAGCAAACCCACAGACCCGCGAGATTTGTCATTTGGGATCCGGTTCCACCAAATTTTGGTAGGACCCAAGTCATCCTCTTAATTGAATGTGTATCACTTTTTTCTTAATCAAACAGGAGTGTCACTTTTGATTGAAAATGTTATTATTTTTTATTAAAAAAATTATCACTTTATATCCATTATCACCTTTTAATTTATGAAATTATTATAAAAAGTGTATCACTTTTATTAAAAATGTTATCACTTTTTTTAAAAATATTATCCATTTTTATACGTTTCATAAAAACTTCATTTAATATTTAATTGAATGTGTATCACTTTTTTTTAATCAAACAGGAGTATTACTTTTAATTGAAAATGTTATATTTTTTATTAAAAAAGTTATCAATTTTTGTCTTATTTACAAATTATTTATCAAATAAGTATTTGATTAATTGAATATTATTTTTTTTAATATTATTTTTTATTAAAAATATTACCCCTTTTAATTTATGAAAATTTTATATAATGTGTATCGCTCTTGAATTTTAATCTACCACTTTCAATTTTTTAAAATGATCATATTATATTTTAAGTATTTCTTTCCCTTTAATTAATAAATTAAAATTATTAAACGAAAAGGAAATAGAGATTACCTTGATTAATTGAATATGACTACTTTTTTCGAGAAGTTGAGGAGAATCAGGTGCTACGGCCGTCTTTTTTATTATTTATTTATTATATCATATTATTTAGTGGATGGATAATTCGTCTTACAAATTGAGATCCGTGAGACGATCTCAACAAGACCTACTCTTAAAGGTTTAAGAATTTTTTTTTTCGATAAACTTTATCGACTTTTGAGGATATTTTAGTATTTTAATTAATAAATAAAGTGTAAAATAATATTATGAGGAATCGCAAAAATAAAAATAACTTTTGAAGTTATTTGATAAAATTTTGTTTTCATCTTTTTTAGTGTGAAATTTATAGTGAAACAGACGAACGAGGAAAATATGAAACCTGTTACGAAACGGAGGAAGAAACTTCTTTTTATTTGGTTATATTAATATTTTAAATTAACATTATTTAAAAAATAAAAATTGAAACTATAACTACAGTATCATCTAATAGCAAAAACTTGTATGAAATTGTCTCACGAAAATACCGTAACCCCATGCGAACGCAACTCTCCCCCTTCATATTCTATTTAAATTTATGTATTGCTATGAGTTTAAATAACAAATGGCACGGAAATTGTAAAAGGGCACGGTGTCCCGGAGCACAAGAGCCTCATTCTTTTGTTTTTCCACCTTTCTTTCTTTCTTTAATCCTTTTTTTAATTATTATTATTTTTTAACGTTTCAGTTGGGATTTGTTTTATTTTATTATAATTAATTAGAATAGTAATTGTTTATTACATGTATATTATTATTTGTAAATAAAGTAAAGAAAATATGTTTTTAGAATACAATAATGTAAATCGTGTCAAAATTGAGTATATAATTGACAGGGTAGTAATTTATTTATTTATTATTATATTAACAGTTCATGAAATTTTCATCTAAATGATTATCACTTTTCTTTTATCAAGTATCACTTTTATTAAAAATATTATACTTTTTATTTTTGATAAAATATATTCATTAAATAATTTAATTGGATATTTGTCACTTTTCTTTGATCAGATATAATTTTTTATTAAAAATGTTATCACTTTTTATCCGTCTTTATTTATTACTTCCTCCGTCCACTGTCAATTTATCAATTTTACCATTTTGGGACGTCCATCCTTAATTTATTCATTTACCTTTTTGGACTATGGACCCACATCCTCCACTAATACAAATAAAATATGGGACTCATACCCTCCACTAATACAACTACCTACTACACATAAAATAATAATACTCCTTAATCCACGTTCAAAAAGCAAATGGATACATTGAGGATGGACGGAGGGAGTAATAATTTAATTGGATATTTATCATTTTTTATTAAAAATGTTATCACTTTTTATCCATCCTATAAATTTTCATTAAATAGTTTAATGTGTATCACTTTTCCTTAATCAAGTATCATTTTTAATTGAAAATATTATCACTTTTTGTCTGTCTTACGAATTATTTATGAAATAATTTGATTATTCGAGTATTACTTTTTCATGTTCACATATTAGTACTTTTTATTAAAAATATTATCACTTTTTAATTTATAAAATTTTTATGAAATAATTCATTAACAAGTGTATTATTATTATTATTATTATTATTATTATTATTATTATTATTATTATTATTATTATTATTATTATTATTATTAGAATTAATTCCTAAAAAATACACCACCTTATTGGAGGTTTTCAAATCTATCATGACATATTATTTTTGTCAATTCAATGCACGAACTATTTAACATTTTTAAATCTATCACCACCTTTTTATTTTTGTCAATTCAATACGCGATCTATTTAATATTTTCAATTATGTCACAACTTTTATTTTTTCAATTTGATACATCACTTATTTCATAATTTTAATTCAATTCATATTTATTATTATAATTTATATATATATATATATATATATATATATATATATATATAAATTAATATATTATCATTTTATAATATATACTACACGGGTTCTGGTATATATTTTAAATATATAACTACGTAATCATGTATTAATTGTAACCAGTATGTAATATTATATTTAAAAACTTCAAATACGTAACTTATTATTATTATTATTATTATTATTATTAAAAGTTAAAATACATAGGTGAACACTAATTGCTTAAGATTTTTTATTATTTTTAAACTTATTATTATTATTATTATTATTATTATTATTAAAAGTTAAAACACATAGGTGAACACTAATTTCTTAAGATTTTTTTAATTATTATTTATAAATCAGTATTAAAAATTTTCATTTATTTAATATTTTGTTACAACTGTAAATTTACTGGGAGTGTTGTGTTGAAAAATTTTAAATAAATTAAAAAATAATTAAATATCTTTATTAAGTACTTTTATTACTTACTAAATAATAATACAAACATTATTATAAAATTATTTATTGTAAATAAAAATTTCATCCAATTTGAATTATAAATAGAAAAAAAAGAATGGAGTATTAATTCCTTAATTAATAAGTACATAGTTCTACTTTTTTAATAATAATAATAATAATAATAATAATAATAATAATAATAATCTTAATCTTAATATATATAAAACAGAATAAATTCAATCCTTGCCATTTATTTTTAAAACAAATCTCAGCCACTCATTAAAATAATTATAATTATGACATTCTCAAATTAGGAAATAATTTAGTCAAAATTCTAACCATCTATTTTTCAAATAAATCTCAGTCACTCATTAAAATAATTAAATAATTATAATTATGACATTTTTAAATTAGAAAATAATTTAGTCAAAATTCTAACCATTTATTTTACAAACAAATCTTAGTCAACCATTAAAATAATTAAATAATTATAATGATGACATTTTCAAATTAGGAAATAAGATTTATTAAAATTTTAATAATATTAAATATATTATTTGAATATATTTAAAATTTTCAAATAAATCTAATCACCCATTAAAATAATTAAATAATTATAATTATTACTTTTTCAACATTTTCAAATCAGTAAATAAGATATTATTTATTAAAAATTGAATAATATTTCAGGTTCTAAATCGTCCGGATTAAGCGTGCCACAGTCATGTTATTCGGTGAACGGCTTATAATTTGAGATTCAGGTGCTAAACCGGATTTAAGCATTCTTTAGTCAAGTCCTTTAGTGAACGACCTATAATCTGGGATTCAGGTGCTAAACCGCTCGGAGTTCTTCCAAGAACGGCCTATAATCTGTGATTCAGGTGCTAAATCGTCCGGATTCTTAAGTCAAGTTCTTCAGTGAACGGTCTATAATCTGGGATTCAGGTGCTAATCTCAGCCATGCATTAAAATAATTAAATAATTATAATTAAGATATTTTCAAATTAGGAAATAATTTAGTCAAAATTCTAACCATCAATTTTTCAATCAAATCTCAGTCGCCCATTAAAATAATTAAATAATTATAATTATTACTTTTTCAACATTTTCAAATTAGGAAATAAGATATTATTTAATAAAAATTGAATAATATTAAATATATTTGCAAGCAAATAAAATTCACAGTCCAATTAAATGGCAACATGTCGATTTTCATGATTAAAATATCAATTTTAATTTATTATATTTTATTTAAGAATTTAATAAATTAATCCTAAAATAAATTCAAACAAAGCCTGAAATAGCAACAATAAACACCAAAAAAAAAATTAAAAAATAAATTTATTTCAACTTTATGGCCTATAAATGAATAAATAAATATTTTTCTCATGAAATTACATTACATTGAGATATTTAATTTAAAACTTTAATAATCTTATTAAATCTTTTACTAATATAGCAACAATAAACATAAAAAAATGCTAATTTTTTAATAATTTTATATGGCAAGAATATATACTCATTCTTTTCGTGAAATTACATTATACTGGGATATTTAATTTAAAACTTTAATAATCTCATTAAATCTTTACCAACAATAAACACAAAAAAAATTAAAAAAATAAATATACGCAATTTTGTAAAATATTGTTAATAATCTCATTACTATATATACACATCATTAATGTAATATATATTGTTAATAATCTCATTACTATATATAAACATCATTAATGTAATATTTACATTACAGTAAAGTTTATTTCATAATTTTTAAATTTTTTTAAGAACTTAGATTTTATTTCAAATCAGAAAATAATTTAGTACAAACCTTGACCATCTATTTCTTAAACAAATCTTAGTCACCCATTAAAATAATTAAATAATTATAATTATGACTTTTTCAAATTAGAAAATAAGATATTATTATAAATCCAATCATGACCATCTATTTCTTAAACAAATTTCAGTCACCCATTAAAATAATTAAATAATTTTAATTATGTCTTTTTTAAATTAGAAAATAAAATATTATTTATTAAAAAAATAATAATATTAAATATAAATCCAATCCTAACCATCAAAGGGTTTATGGTTTAGGTTTTAGGGATTAGGGATTAGGGTTTAGGGTTTAAGACATAATGCTTCCCGAGGGCAAAATCCTGACCATCCATTACTTTAACAAATCTCTGCCACCCATTAAAATAATTAAATAATTATAATTATGACTTTTTCAAATTAAAAAATAAGATATATTATTATAAATTCAATCATGACCATCTATTTCTTAAACAAATCTCAGCTGCCCATTAAAATAATTAAATAATTATAATTATGACTTTTTCAAATTAGGAAATAAAATATTACTCCCTCCGTCCCCCGAAGTATTTCACACTTTCTTTTTTCATCCGTCCCTCAAAGTATTTCACACTTTACTTTTACTAAATTTGGCAAAAAATACATTATAACAATACACACTTTTTACACACATCCCAATATAATACTTACTTTTACTTACTTTTTCACATCTCCCAACAACTTTACACACATTTTTCATTAAATCAACTAAAATATATATTCTCTTTCTTACTTTATACATAAAAATACAAAATTTTCTTAAACTCCGCGCACACCAATACGTGAAATACTTGTTGGGACGGAGGGAGTAGTTATTAAAAAATTAATAATATTAAATATAAATACAATCCTAACCATCAAAGAGTTTAGGGTTTAGGATTTATTGGTTTAGGGTTTAGGGTTTATGTCATAATGTTTCCAGATGGCTAAATCCTGACAATCTATTTCTAAAATAAATATCAGTCACACATTAAAATAATTAAATAATTGTAATTACGATTTTTTCAAATCAGGAAGTAATTTAGTACAAATCCTGACCATATATTTCTTAAACAAATCTTAGCCACCCATTAAAATAATTAAATAATTATAGTTATATGTTTTTCAGACCAGGAATTTATTAAAATTTAAATAATATAAAATATATAATTTTTGAATATATTCTAAAATTTCAATCAAATCTCAGCCACCCATTAAAATAATTAAATAATTATAATTATAATTTTTTCAAATCAGAAAATAAGATAATATTTATTAAAAATGAAATAATATTAAATATATTATTTGAATATATTAAAATTTTAAAAAAATCTCAGCCACCTATTAAAATAATTAAATGATTGTTTACACGAAACTTTAGATGAGTTTTTTAAATTATTTGCAATGGAAATTTGGTTGAATTAAAGATATTAGTAAACTTATACGAATTGATCAACTTAAAAGACTCGCAAGGTTTTATAAGTGTTTTTCCCATAAAAACATTATACTATAATATTAAAACATTAGGTTAGATAAAATTTAAATAAATATTATTCGGTTCAAACATCATAAAATTAATTGAAGTTGTTGCCCTAAAAATAACATATCTCGTGCAACGCACGGGTTCAATTACTAGTAATAATAATAATAATAAAGAAAATGAAAATATGAAATAAATGGTGTATCAAATTGTAAAAATAAAATTTGTAATATAATTGAAAATATTTGATAGATCGTGTATTGAATTGGCAAAAGTATTGAATTGACAAAAATAAAAGGTGGTGATATAATTGAAAATATTAAATAAATTGTATATTAAATTGACAATAATAGAAGGTCGTGATAGATTTAAAAACCCCCAATAAGGTTATGATTTTTTTAGGAATTAACCCTTATTATTATTATTTAGGTATTGATGCGCGTTTTTTTGCACACAAAATTAATCCACAAGTATTAAGAATATCAATTGCAGCTTAAGCAAGCGACCAAGTTAAATATCGAACCCAAAGGACGGCGTATTATTAATTTAATTATTTACTAAATTAATTAAGATAAAAGCAATAAAGTTTGAGGTATCAAATTATTAATCTACTATCAAAAATATTAAATAACAATTAAAATAAATGCACTTAGAAGAATTCGAAAGTGACTCAAGAATGGAGAATATGTAGCTCTAAGGTAATCCAGTTTCACTCATTAATTTCTCTTCCGTATGTCAATGTCGGACTCTACCTTGTGGAATATGGACGCATCACTAAGCCATGCAAATCTACTCTATAGACACAATTAAATATGCGCGTAACACGTGTGAATAACCTCGGAGCAAGAGACGTTATTTCACCCCCCCTTCTGGGTACTATCAGTATTAATTATTTCCCACATCTAGAATCTAACCCGATATGATCTCCCTTTATAGGTACTATAAAATTAACCTCTTTATCCTGCTTATTAACCCGAATTCAATTAAATTAATAAACATTCATATATGACAATTTTAATGAAACTTCAGAGTCCCCTCACTTAGAATCATAATATGGAATCCTGTTCAGCAGTGAACGCGCTCAATCAACAACCAAGATATACATTCACTTTATATAACAGTTGAAGATGCGCAAAACGACCGTGAATATGGATTAAAAACGCATAATCATATATAAAATAATTTCACAAGTAGTGTTGTACGGAGTATACACACGAAAGTTCAATTAATTCATAAAACCTTCAAAACCCTAGACTACCAAAACAGTTCTAGCCCATAATGTTATGAAGAACAATCATGGGGGTTGGATAGATCTTACTCATATGTCTGAAAAATATTAGAAAATTAGAAAACGATAAAACCCCTAGATGTGGGAGTCGTCCTGTCCTTCTCCATCTTAAATCCTACTCTTAGTTCTTCTCTTGATTCAGCAGACGAATCTTCAAAGTGATGGATGGGTAGGGGAAAGGATGTGGATGATGATTGGGGGGTGATCCTCCTTTGTGGGGTGTAGGATGATTGTCTTGCATTGTCTTGGTGTGATCTGCATCCTCTTTTATACTTGTAAGCTCTCCTTATGGACCTTGGATGAGCTTTTTCTTGGAAAACATGAAAATACATGCACTGGGGGATGTAAAACCAATGAAAATAGATTTCCATGTCCTAGTTCGACCAAAGTGGTTTTGGTCGAACTGGAAGGCCTTGGTCGAACTACTGGTCGAGCTGCATGCACAGTCTCACTATTTCGCGCATAACTTCCACATCCGGACTCTGATTTGAGTGATTCTTGTGCTCACGCGATCCTATCTTCCTTGAATTTCTATCCATATAAATAACTCAAAAAAAATCAAACATTGAATGTGTAAAAAGTCATGCAAAGTGAAATAATTATGCTGAGTAGGAACAGTTTGCGCGACGTCACCATTTTGATCATAACTTTCTCGTTTGAACTTCGATTGGGTTGTTCTTTATGTCAAAATGATCCTCTCTTCTGTGACTTTACAACCATATATCAAATTTTAGGTCAGAGCTCCACAAGAACACAGCAAAATTATACAATTTGGACGTGCATTTTTCAGTCTTCCTACACAAGTTGCACTTTTTCCCCAACTTTACACTTTTGAACCTTTTTTCACCTAAAACATAATAAAACATCTCAAACACACCTTTTTTCTCACATATATCAAATATAAGATACTTGTGCTAATATATAATAATAATTTTTATCAAAAAGGTGTTAAATTAGACACTAAAAAAGCTTATTTTCACTCTTATCAGTATCACTTTTGAATGTTTCACTGCCACTTTCAAATTTTTTAATTTTATGATCACTTTAATTTTAAGTATTATTATAATTTTAATAATTAATAAAATTATTAATTTTATAATATATAAAGAGAAGGAAAAGGACATCCTTTAAATTAATTGTATAGTGATGGTGATGAATATGAGCAAGTGATGTTGATGAATATGCGAGCTTAAATTTCGCACGGGTCACCGACACAGCCGCTATTATTATTATTTTTTATTTTTTATACTTTATTATTATTATTTTTAAAAAAGAGAATATTATTGCAATTGGGTATGAGATTTACCTAAAACAAACAAGTACAAATTACAATGATAGCACACTTATCCTAACTTTTACTATAGGGACAAACATATCACCCATAATTAACCATTTTTTAGTATAAAATTGCTATGGTCTCCACATCAATCAGCGTATTTGATATTTAACTTCACTCTTTTCTTTCTCCATATCCACCAATTCCATACTTGGGATTTTATTTGGTCCATATTCTTCGTTAGATTCCGGCCTATATCTTTAAAAACTATATTGTTTCTGCTTTTCCTAATAACCCACCCCGTACTTAATCTTATATCAATCGCTAACCTATTCCTCTCTTTTTCTTGAAATAAATTACTAAATAGCATTAAGTTCACCTGGACATTGTTGCTCAATGGAATCTGCACCATCATCCACTTGAGAGTTTCTTCCCATAATTCTATAGAGTATTTGCACTCGCAAAATAAGTGAGAAATTGACTCATCGTTTCTCCTACACAATGGGCATGCTGTGTCTCCATTTGGTGGTAAACTCCCTCTTTACCGCAGCTCAACCGTAGTCGCCATCCTTTCTTTGATGAGTCGCCATGCCATAACTTTGATTTTTGGACACGCATTATTATTCCAAATTATTTTGTATGCTTCCACGTTTGCATCTGCCTCTATCTTTCTCCCTTCCAATAATTCACATGCTTCCTTTATTTTGTAGCCTTCTTTTGACTTTTGGCTCCCATTTCTAATAGTCTGCACCAAGTTTGATTTTGTACCTGTCAAGTAATTCTAACAAGGTAGCAGAGGAAGATTTTTCTTCCTCCGAATACTCATCATGAGTTTATTAGTTTGGAATGTGCTTGGGATGGGGCGCACGCCAACCCACAACACACTCAACAAAATTGTGTGCGAACACGATGTGGCTATAGCAGGCTTAGTGGAAACTAAGTTAACTATCAGTAATGTAGATGATGTTGTTAGGAAGGTGTTTTCAGGATGGAATTATACTCACAACTTTAATCATTGCAATGGTGGAAGGATAATTGTTGTTTGGAATCCATTGAGAATTAAGTTGGATAATTTTGTCATTTTTGATCAAGCGATCACAGTGAGTGTTAGATGTCTTACTACATTGAAGGATTTTGCTCTCATAGTCATCTATGATCTTAATAGATATGTTGCTAGAAGATCATTGTGGCAACACCTCATCTCTCTCTTTTACTCCAACTCTTTACCTTGGATATTGGGAGGTGACTTCAATTATGTAAGGTTTGAAGGTGAAAGAAATAGTAGCTCACAGAATATAGGGACTAAAGAAATGCATGATGAGTGCTCTATCATGGGATTGGAAGATATTAGATCGACTGGTTGCTTTTTTACTTGGTCTAACGGTGCTTCGTGTTCAAAAATTGATAGAGTGATGACATGCAAGTTATGGAGAAGTATGGGTTGGGAACTACACACAATCATTCTCAAGGGACGCATTCTGACCACTGTCCATCTATCACTACTTTCCAAAACCCTAGCCCTCACTATATAAGACCCTTCAGATTTTGCAATTTTTGGACTAACCATGATAAATTTATTGTGCTAACCTCTCTTCATTGGCATGTTCATGTTGCAGGTACCAAACAATACTCGTTATGCCAGAAACTGAAATTATTAAAAAAACCCCTGAAGGAGCTTCACAAGCAAAACTATAACCACATATTAGAAATGGTGAAAAGAGGAAGAGAACGGCTGATCCATCTCCAATCTCTATTATATCGGATCTGAGGAATCATGCACTATACTTGGAGATAGGTGATGAGATCAACAAGTTAAAGCACTTGGAGGATTGCGAAGCTAACTTTCTTATGCAGGTTCTCAAACACACTCATATAAAGAACCAAGATCATCCTACCAAGTATTTCTATTCTCTTATTCGAAGCAATGGAGCGAGGAATGGTATTCATTCTTTGAACATTGCTAGTGGTCCGACTACTTCGTATCAGGAATTGATTGACACTTTCATCTCTTATTATCAATTAATTCTTGGTGAAGAGAGACCCGCTATTGATACAGTGAGTCAGGAGGTGTTAGAGAGAGGCCCACGACTTTCTTCGGAGGATGCATATAGGTTGGAGGACTCTGTTGAAGAATTGGAGATAAATGAGGCATTATGGTCCATCAACAAGAGTAAATCTTCGGGGCCAGACGGTTACACATCGACTTTTTTCCAAAGTGCGTGGAATGTGGTGGGAGGAGATGTAGTGGCAGTGGTGAAGGAATTTTTTCGGAAAAGAAAATTACTCAAGCAAATCAATGCTACCTTTATTTCCTTAATTCTGAAAAAAGCACATGAGCCGAGAGTCCAGGATTTTAGGCCTATCTCTTATTGCAACACCGTGTACAAGATTATCTCTAAGATTTTGGCAGCTCGTCTCAGATTATGTCTTCCTACTATGATTAGTTCATCTCAGTTTGGATATATCAAGGGTCGAAAGTTGAGGGATTGTGTTATGCTTGCAGAGGAGATTTTCAGAGGTTATGGAAGGAAGGAAGGCACTATCTCCCCTAGGATGGCCCTTTAAAATATGTTAAATGGGTTAATGAGTGATCCGTCTTACATAAGAGGGTCCGTGAGACGGTCTCACCCAAATCTTTGTCTATAAATTTTTTTAAGAATGAATGTGATGATGCCACCTATAAATTTATTTATTTTTTGTTTATAAAATATTAATTGAAAGATTAATTTAAATTATTAATAATATGCTAGACAAGAATTAAATATACAAAATAAGATTATCATAATTTTTTTAATTATAAAAATAATATTTACTTTTTGTTTTTTTGTATTTTTTATTGCATCATATTATTTTTTTCTTCTTTTTAATGTTATAAATTTTATTCATTTTATATATTATTTATGAAATAAATTTAATTAGACATTTTCACTTTTTACATGTAGTTTTTTTATTAAAATTGTTATTGACGAATTCAATAGGTTTTAATAATTTGAGTTGATCTCTTGTGCCTCCAGTTCTAGGACATTATAAAAAAAATTGTTAATTGGCAAAAATTTGTGTATCCTCGGGGGCACAACGTGCGCCCATACTCTTTATTATTAAATTTTTTAATATAAAGATGTGTACCCTTTATTCTCTGAAAAAAATATTAATGAAAAGTGTATAACCTTTTTAGAACAAAATGTTGTACTCTTATTAATTAAAATGTATACCTTTAGAATAAAATAGTGTACATTTACACACTTTGTGCACCTGGGAACACAAATAACCAACTCTTATTAATTTTATGAAATTTAAAACATAATTATTAATAATTAAAAGAAACTTAATTTTAAATATTTGTGGCGCACCTGTTTACACAAATCTCAAATATATATAATCTAATTAGCTGATTAATTACTTTAGGCAAAAATTAAAATACGACAATTAATTACTAATCAATTTAATTATATTATTTAATTTTTTAAACTTGTAAACTAATCATGTAATAATCACAATTTTTTTATTATTAATTAATGATGTGTGCAAGACTGCAAGTAGTAGTTTAGATAAGGATAATTAGGGATAATATTTTTAGTGTAGGAGATATTTTTTTACCATTTATAGATATATATATGTATGTAGACATACGTATGCAAGCTGTGGAGATTGGAGAAAGATACAGGTAACTCCTCCTTCTAAATTCATTAGGTAATAATATTTCTTTTTTTTTTTTTTTTTTTTTTTTTTTTTTTTTTTTTTTTTTTTTTGATACCGAGGTTCCGGGCTTACGCCCGACTAGTCCTCGAGGAAACAGTCCCGGCCCCTCAGAACTGCCTCCAAGTAAATCGCGGTAACCACACAATAGATCACAGGTTCCTAATATCTTTAACTACTGCGCACAAGGAGTCGATCCCCAAGTGATTGCTCCATGCTGGTGATTGCTCCATGCTGGCCCTTCCCCTAGCTCAGCCGCAGGTTCCCACCGAGCCGCAGGTTCCCACTGAGTTTCAGCCTCCCACACTGCCGCTTGTAGCCCTCAATATTAATTGTTCCACCATTGCGCTCCGGGGGGCTTGAACCCCTGACCTTTCAATCAGGGGCACCTCAATGTTGACCCCTCAACCACTGATAATATTTCTTTCTTGTCTTTATATATACATGTATATAAAGAATAGGGGCTTAAGGTGAGTATATATATACACGTACGAATATATATATATATATTCGTACATGTATATATATATATATATTCACAAGTCTGTATATTCATAAGTCTGTATATATACCTATATATATATATATATGTATATATATATATATATATATATATATATATTCTCACACTGTTTCTTTTGTAATTCACTCATTTCGTTAGTAGATCTTGACATGTTATATACGGAAATGATCGTCACGATGCGTAGATTTCATTTATATAATTCTTTTGTGAAATAGATTTCGTATGAGTAAGAAAAACTACGTCGAAGTTTTCAACCCTTTAATGACATATTTTGTTTCGGTGTAATATAACTTTGATATTATAGGTCATTTTGAAGCCCTCCTCACAAGGATCACAAACATAAAATTTGTTTTGAGTTTGGACGTGAAATGGAGAAGATGAAAAGATAGAGTGAAATTTTTGTCCTCATTAAACTTCGTTATTTTCATGAAAAATTGGTATGCATGTGATCCTCACCTTGCGAGGACTCCATACGTGCTTTCAGATTTTTAAATGGAGTTGTATAACTCAAGTTGGGTCATTTTGTAATAAGGTTAAAATTTAGAGTAAGTTTAAATGAAAATTTAATATAATACAGGGACTTGATTGCAATTTATATATAATAATAATAATAATAATAATAATAATAATAAATATAATAAGTAATTCGAAAGAGAGGTTGTCATTTCGAAATTTCGAAATGATTAAAACTACTGCATGCAACCAGCATAGTATATGTATATTTCTATATTTATATTATATTATATTATATACCATCTAGGGACAGGATCGCTAACTAGAATCATTGAGGATATTTTACAGAATAAAAATAAAACCGGCATCTTTAAATAAAATCATACCCAAATAAAACCTCCAACATGCCCATCACAATTAATTTAATTCCTTAAATTCGAAAACTTGCTTGCGTATATGTTTTTTTTTCTGTATGATATCAAACTTATTTTTTTTTTCATAATTAATCATATATTATAATTATATTATTTATTTATTTATTTAATTATTTATTTTTGTTATTTTAATTAAATATTAATATTATAATTATATATTTAACTTAATATTTTATATTAAGTATTAAGTATAATTTTACTATTAATACTATTTTAAGTGTAGAATTTTTATTTAGTATCCGTTTCTATTAAAATTAATGTCATTTGTATTCATATTTTTTTAATATTATGATTTATTATTAGAATTGTAGGTTACGATCGTTAAATTACTATTTTTAATTTAAAAAAAAAATATGTATTTCTATTTATTATTTTAATTATAAATATTTTATTTAACGGTTAATTATATTTTTAAGTTAATAATTAGTTTATTTTTAATTATATTATATTAGAAATTTAGCTTAAGTATTAGGAATTATAATTATAAGTAGAACTCAGTTTAGTGTACCATTGCCGGCATACTTGAGACCCAAGAGCAAGTGTAGTCCAGCTTACTATTTCTTAGAAATTCAAGGTGGAGGTAACTTTCACTCTTTACCGAGTGCTACATTTTATGTCATGATTGCTATGTTAAGATGTGATATGTGTTACTTATATGTCATGTTATTTGTCATGTGTGCTTTTAGTTCGATGACAAATATTTTCTTACTAACACTTGTACGGGGTGATGACTCGGTGCACATATACCAACTAACACAAGTTACTAGCTACGTCAGTTCAGTACTAAAATGTATTTCAAAGTATGCTAACATCGTACTGGGGTAACGGCCCGGTGCACATATATCAACTAACATAAGTTATCGGATGACGGTTCGGTCTAAAATATTTTCATTTAGTTATCGAACGACAATGTGCAAAATTATTTTATTAAATTGGCATATGTTACATTTTATGATATATTTGACATGCATATTTATTTTTAACTGTGCAATCATTTAAGTTAACCCACTGAGTGTATTTTAGACACTCAGCCCTTATTGATTTTTAGAATAGGTTTAGAAGATGAAGAGGCCCTGCAGATTTCCCAAGCCCTTAGAGGACTTTGTATTATGACTTATATTTTGGTATCTTATTAGAACTTTATTTCAGATATATCATCTGAATGCACTTGTTTTAAATATTCCACTTTACTCGGGAGAGTAGATGTTATTATGTAAAAGAATCTTTATGCTACTCCTTCTTTACAATATTATCGCTTTGGGGATATTTTTATATTATTTCGATGTGCATTCTCGACCCCTATATTACTATATTGGGAATTGTATATCTAGTAGCGTACCAACCCTATAACATAACCCGGGGCCTTACAACTCATATAAGGGTAGGTCTTGCGTGAGACCGTCTCACGTGAGACCATTTTTCACTTTTTAAAATAGCTATCACTTTCGCTATAAAACATTATCACTTTCGCTATAAAATGTTATCACCTTTTATTTATACTATAAATTGTTCATTAAATAGCATTATAACTTTTCATTAATTTATTATCACTTTTCTATGTAAAAATTATCACTCTCTGGCCGTCTCACGTAAGACCTTATGTGGGACGGTCTCACACAAGTCTTTGCCATCATATAATATATCAAAACTTTAATAATAATAATAAATTAAATTTATTTTTAAATATAATAATAATTAAAAAATAAAAAATAGACGAATTCAATCATTACCTTTTTATTTAAGGCAAAGACTTGTGTGAAACCGTCTCGTGTAAGGGCTTAGGTGAGACGGTGAGAAAGTGATAACTTTTATATAAAAAAGTAATAATAAACTATTGAAAAGTGATAATGCTAGTTCATAAACAGTTTATAGTATAAATAAAAAGTTATAACATTTTATAGCGAAAGTGATAATGTTTTATAGCGAAAGTGATAACTATTTTTAAAAGTAAAAAATAGTTTCACATGAGACGGTCTCACGCAAAACCTATCCTTTATTTAATTATCATATGAATTGAATACATGATTTTTTAATATATTAAAAATATTTTTTTAAAGTAAATTTGTTAATAGTTGATAAATTTTAAGAAATATGAATAAGGATTGAGATTGAGGAAAAAGAAAAAATGTAAAAAAAGTGTGAAATAATTAAAATGAGAAGAAATAATAATATAACACTTAATCAAAATAAAATTTATAAATTGAACACCCTTCATATGTGCATAATTGTTAATCCCTCCGTCCCGTTACAATGTACGTATTTGCTTTTTGCACGTTGATTAAGGAGTATAATATTTTAATGTGTAGTGAGGTGAGAGAAATAATATATTAATGTAAAGTGGCTAGGTGTATTAGTATAATATGTGGGTCCATAGAGAGAGAAGTAATTAATATGTGTGGGTCCTTTTTACCAAAAAGGAAAATGCACACTTTGTATTGGGACGGACCAAAATGGAAAAACACGTACATTTCAATGGGACGGAGGGAGTATTTACTTTATGCCAAATGAGACCGTCTCACGCATCCCCTTATGTGAGATGGGCTATTCATTAACCCATTTAAAAAATTTAAAGGCCCTGTTTGGTTATAACTAAATTAGAAAATTAAAAAAATTAATTAATGAAAGAAAATTAATCAGGTTTAAATATTTTTTAATGTTCTGTCTGGTTGTTATTAAAATAAAAAATTAAAAAATTAATTATAAAAATAAATAAATTAATCATGCATGTATATATAGTATATATATTTTTATTTAATATATTTTTTAATTTTAATATTATAAATTTATTAAATGTGTTACTATTTGATAACTTTTATAATAAAAAGTGATACTCAATTGATGAAAAGTGATAACAGTGTTGAGAACTATTACATGGACAATTTATAATACAAATGAAAAGTGATAACGTTTAAGTGAAAAGCGATAATATCTTTAATAAAAATTGATAACTAATTACCAATTAAGTGTATTTTACAAATAATTTATAGAATAGATAAAATATGATAATATTTTTAATAAAAAATAAGTCTTAATTAAAGAAAAATGATATCCGTATAATTGAATTATTTCACAAATAATTCACTGGAATAATATAAAGTGATAGTATTTTAATAAAAAGTGATATGATAAAAAAAAGTGATAATCGTTTAGTTAAATTATTTTATGAACTATTTATAAAATAAATAAAAAGTTATAATATTTTTATTATAAAGAGATATCATATTAAAATAAAGTGATAATAGAATAGTTGAATTATTATTTAAAGAAGGGTTAATTACGTGAAAAGTCCTAACCTTTTCGTCAATTTCGAATTAGTCTAAACTTTTGAATATTTACAAATAAGTACTCGACTTTATGCCCATATTGCAACTTGAACCACCAGGCAGTTAGAGGTCTGCCCGGTGGCTGATGTGTCACGTTTTTATCCACATCAATTAAAAATAAAATAAAATCATACGAAGTCGTTTTATTGGAATTTTCAGCAGCCTTCTCTTCTCCAACGTGTATAGCTCCGCCCACCGTCAATGCGGTGGCGTTACCCATCTGCCGCATAACTCATCTCTCACCGCCTAGTACGCCGGCTTCACAAGTACGGTGAACACCGTGCCTGTAGACAAATGAATCTGAGATGTGGAGAAAAAAATTAATCGCCTGAAATCTCTCGTTTCTCACCTGAGCTCACACTTAGTTTCAACAATCATAGCCTTGAACAGCGGGAATATTCCACGTTGCCTCAAATTCTTCCAATGGGTATGCAATCAGATGGCAGAATTCAAGTATTGCATTTCTTAATACTCGGTAATTTTTGGGGGATTATGCATAAGTCACTTATTTTTTTAATTAGAGATTGTAGTGGCTCTCGAGATGATATTTGAAGCTAATGACCGCGGTTAGATAGATGCGGGAGAATTTCGGGTTTCGAATTAATTATCCTTATTACAGTATGCTTTTGGTTTGTTTAGGAAATTCGATATGGGTTTGAGTGCTGGCACAGTTCACCGTACTTGTGAGAGATGAGCTGTGGCGGCAGATGGGTAACGCCACCGCGTCGATTGTGGGTGGTGAGGTATACACGTTGGAGAAGAGAAGAGCTGCTCAAAATTCCCCATAAAACGACGTCGTTTGATTTTTTTTAAATTTACATGTGGAGAGTGACGTGGATAAAAGCGTAATACATCAGCCACCGGGCAGACCTTCAACTACCCGGTGCTTCAAGTTGCAATACGGGAATAAAGTCGGATACTTATTTGTAAATATTTAAAAGTTTGGACTAATTTGAAATTGGCGAAAAGATTGGAACTTTATACGTAATTAGCCCTTTAAAGAATAATTACTAATAATATTATTGTTGAATAATTAATAATTATAATTATAATAATAAGAAAGTGAAAAATAATTAATTTAACATAGCAGATTGTAATTTGCGTTCATTGCTGGGCGCTAATTTGTTTTAATTAATTACACCAAACAAGGCCTTATTTTTCAAATTTTATTTTATTTTCTTTTTTATTTTTATTTTATATTAATGGGTAGAATAAGATCCGTCTCAGATAAAAAGATCCGTGTGACGGTTTCATTCAATACCTACCCATATATAATTTATTATATGTTTCTGAATATTTTTTTCATTCAATTTTTCATTAAAAATACTAAAAAAAATCACCAACAAAATATATAAATTTTTATTGATTAGTATATATATTTTTATTTATTAGTATATATATTTTGTGCACGGTATTATTTACTATCAAAATATTAAGTTAGAAAATTAAATACATTACCATAATTTTGCTTGGGATTTTGGAAATATATATAGTATATAGTATATAATAATACAGCTAATGAACATCTATCTAAAACACACGTGGTTGTCTAATAAATTATATAGAATTCATTCACTACCCCCTCAGCCATCAAAATGGGCCAATGGGGCGGGACGGGTCAAAATCCGCCTCAACCCGCTGTAGGTAATTAAATTTTATTGCCTAATAAATAAAGATGCAAAGGAAAATATATTAAATATTGATTAAATATTCATTTATTAAGGAATTTAAATAAATTAATTCTTGAAATAAATAAATAAATAATTGATAATTAATATAATTATTTGAGCACAAATTCAAGTCAAGTGGGCTCAATTCAGATCAAGAGGGCCTGACCCAAATCGGTAAACCCAAGAAATAAATCATGTGGGCCTGACCCAAATCGGTAAACCCAAGAAATAAATCATGTGGGCCTGATTCAAGTCAAACAAGCCCAGCAAATCAAATCCAGCAGGTCTAATTAAATCAATAGGCCCGTATCCAGTCCAGCAGGCTTAATTAAAGGAGAAAAGCCCAACAAATCTTTTCAAGGAGAAAATATCTCACAAGTGGTTATTTTCTCTACCTATAAATAAGGACCTTTAGTCCTCATTCCACACAGTCGGAATATCCTGAAGACCTGAAGAACTCTGAAGATTCAAGTGAAAATCAAGTTCGATCAAGATCCGGTCATGTGAAGTTCAAGTCAAGATCAAGACCAAGTTCAAGTTCAAGATCAAGAGCAAGTCGAAGAACACTCAAGATCTTCAAATCAAGTTCAAGTCATCTTCAAGTCAAGAACAGCCTCCGATCAAAGACCAAGGTGCTAAGCCTCTTTGATCCGGTGTTCTTCATATCAAATTCATCCATCTGTCTCCGTGAAGTCAACGCCCTACCAAATTGAGTGTCGTACTTCACAACAAATCTTCAAGTCAACGTTTGATCCGAACAAAGGCTCGACGCCTCCGGATAAATATTTTAAAGTTTCAAGTCAACCCCGAGCTCGGACAAGCTTCATCTGAAGATCCGGCTCCGAAAGTTGAGGAAGTCAAGAAATCAACTCAAGAGAGGAATCAGAGGATAAATAGAAGCTGTTCACTTAAATTCTCAACTTCAATCCATCTTGGAATTTCATTGTAATTTCTTTTGTGTTTATTATTTTATAAATACAAAATTTGTTGTTACAAATTTTGGCACGCCCGGTGGGACAGTCTCTACCTCTCATCTCCTCTTCGAACAAAGTAAGATGGTTCCGCTAAGAGTCAAAGTCAACAGATCAGCTTCTGTCTTCAAGTCTTCAGAATTACAAGTTGAGGACGTTAATGTGACAACTAGAAGTATGTCAAGGAAAGCGCGGTCTGAAGCCTCTTCGGAGATAGATTCTTTAGTGGGAGTTATCCCCAAAGGAATACCTTATGATGCTAAAGACGAGGAGGACAACCTTGTTGGCTCAACTCATCTATCTGAAGAAAGTCCATCATCAGATTCATCCATAGCCTCGACGATAGCAATAAACACTTCGTCTGTCGAAGAACAGTTGGCAAGCTTAACTGAATCCATTGCTGCACTTGCCAAACAGAACCAGGAACAAAGTACTTTGATTTTCAAACTGATGGAGAAAATGGCTGGTGCTGAAACTAGCCATGCAAACGAAAAGCAAGATGAAGATGCTGAAAATGAAGTAAATAACTCTGCGAAACGCCAGTCGACTGGGAAGAAGGTGATTGAAGAAGAATTGAACATTTCCCATGATGGAATGGTTCCTATCAGCCAACTAAAAAGTATTATACTGGGGACAATGAAGGACCAATTTGAAGAGAGCTCCAAACCTTCATTCATGTATGCTAAACCTTTTACTAGAAGGATTGACAACTTGAAGATGCCACCGAACTATCAACCCCCCAAGTTCCAACAGTTTGATGGAAAAGGTAATCCAAGGCAACATATAGCACATTTCATTGAAACATGCAATGATGCTGGAACTGACGGAGATCATATGGTGAGACAATTTGTTCGTTCTCTAAAGGGAAATACTTTTGAATGGTACACCGACCTGGAGGCTGATTCTATAGACAGTTGGGATCAGATGGAATATCAATTCCTTAATCGCTTCTATAGCACTAGGAGAACGGTTAGCATGATAGAGTTGACTAACACTCTTCAGTTAAAAGAAGAGCCAATAATTGAGTACATTAATCGATGGAGAAATTTGAGCCTAAATTATAAAGATCGATTGTCTGAAGTTTCTGGCATTGAGATGTGCACAGCAGGAATGCAATGGAGCCTTCGTTACATACTTCAAGGGATTAAGCCTAAAACCTTTGAAGATTTAGCCACAAGAGCTCATGACATGGAGCTAAGCATGGGGATAAATGGAGTGGTTGAACCACCGCTTCCTGGATCCTACAAGTATAAAGAAAAGCAAGAGGCCAGGAAAGGGGGCAAACCCTACAACAAATCTTCTGAAAAGGAGTCCATGGCGACAAATGCACTAACTGTCAAGTTTCGAAGGAATGAGAACGAAAAGGATGATAAAGTGAGGAGTGATCCCCAAGAAAGGGGGCAAAGAAGATTGACCTTGAAAGAGATGCAAGAAAGGAAGTACCCATTCCTTGATTCAGATGTCCCAGGCATATTTGATGATCTGTTCAAAGATAAACTTATCGAGCTTCCTGAAATGAAGCGACCAGAAGAGGCGGGACAAACTGACAATCCGAAATATTGCAAGTATCATAGACTAGTGGGTCATTCTATTAAAAACTGCTTTGTCTTTAAAGACAAAGTTATGCGATTGGTTGAGCAAGGGAAGATCTTTCTAGATGAAGATGCAACTGCAAACTCTATTTCTGCAGGCGGTGATTCTTCATGTCATATGGCAAGCGAAGCTCAGCTACTTAAGGGTGAATCTGGGAACGAAAGTGAGACCCATGTTATAAAAATAACCTTCATAGAGGAAGACTTACTGCTCGGTTCACAATCTCATAACCGACCTTTATTCGTAACTGGTTATACTCAAGAGCAAAGGGTTAATCGAATATTGATTGATGGAGGTTCGGCTGTCAATATCTTGCCCCTATCCACGCTTAAGAAGTTAGGAATTCCTACCAACGAGCTCGGCAGTAGTTGATTGACAATTCATGGGTTCAATCAAGAAGGCCAGAGAACACTTGGTACAACGGTCTTGGACTTAATGATAGATGTGATGGTCTCAACAGTTCTGTTTCATGTCATTGATGCTAAAACATCATATAACATGCTCTTGGGGCGCCCATGGTTGCACGAAAATGGAGTGATTCCTTCTACGCTACATCAATGCTTCAAATACTGCGATGGAGGCAACATAAAAAAGGTGCTTGGCGATGAAAGGCCATTCACAGAAGCTGAGTCATACTTTGCAGATGCTAGATATTTTCTGAAGAGTAGCAAGGCTGTCAAGCCAGAAGGAAGTTCATCGCAAGAGAAAGGTGATGATAAACAAAAAAGAGAGAATGCAGATGATGTTTCATCCACAAAGTCTATTGAAAGTAAACAGTTGATCAAGACTGTAGAAGGGTTGACACTACCTCTAACTAAGGTTGACACTAAGAAGCCCTCTCCTCCTCCACTCAAAGGGTTCACTCGCCCAATTCAAGGAGTTAAAACTGAGCATGGAGATGTATTCGAGACGGCAGTTTCCAAATCATATAGCCCACAAGCTTACAAACTTCTTGTGAAAGCTGGTTATAACCCTCAAGAAAAAGTTATGATGAATGAACAGTCTCATAAGACTCTTAGTGAATTTAATACCACTCAAGAGACATTGAAGAGTAATGGTCGCACTTCCAAGTATACTAGGACAGGGTTGGGATATGTTCCACAGAAACCTGTTCGCATTGCGATCAAAAGGGCAAACACGAATTATATCACTGAAGATGAAATTCTTTCTGAAGAAGAAGAGTCTCATGAAGAGGATAGAAAGGCAGAAAGAATCTCAGTATTCAAAAGACTCAAACCAGCTGGAGCTAAAAGGACTTCCAAGTTCCCAAGGTTCCCAAAGATACATAGTCGGATCCCATCTCGCATGAAAAGACGACATTTCCTGACTATATCATGTGACACGGTGTTGAAAGCTAAGAAGCGAACAATAATCTTCACCCAAAGTGAAGAAGATGATCGGGAAAGTGTAGGCTCATCAGATATTGTTCATTCCGTTATCATGCAAGCAAATCTACACAATGCAGAAAGAGATCTACGAGGCAAGATTATCGAAATGAGAAGAGATGGTTATGTAGTGGAGAGTATTGTTAAAGTCGGAGAAAATGAGCAAGTTAGGTCTAATCCGCGTTTTCAAAGGCAAGAATTCCTGGAAGGAGTTACCGAGGTAAATCATGTTACTATACGATAGGAGACCTCAGCTGAAGAGGAAGATGCTGATGACGCTCCTCCAGAATTTGAAGAAGGTGTCTTGTTTGCCTATTTTTGTGCACTCACGAGTAAGAATACACGATCGTTGTAGTAGTATATCCCAAGAAAAATTATCAATCCAATAAGGAGTTATGTTCGGACTAGCAAAATATGTGAGCTCATGTTCATGTTGTTTTTGTAAAGATGATCGGGGGTTTTGAGATTAATTATCAACTAAAACAAGTAACAAGTAAATAACAATATCAAATAAGTAGAATGACAAGAATAGAAAATGGGTGCTAAAGTTCAAGTATGGAAAAACATGGGATTAGAAACATCCAAGCACACTCGATTCATATTATCATGTAAACAGAATTCAACTCGATTGATGTAGACTAAGGGTGATCACGATTGTATCCTAAGCTCCCTTTCGGGTTACAAAGGTTGTTGATCCATTTTAGACTCCCAAAAGCACTTAAGATCAAAGCCCAACATTAACCCCTTCCATCTAGGTACTAGTTAGATTAAACTCTCCCTTTTTGTGTACTAAAGCCAACGAATGGATTGGTTCCCCTCATTGAATTCAAATATCCTTTCGGTCAAACCCAAACTCAATGTCTATTCATGTCTTCCTAATACTATAGAGGGTCGTTTCCGTCTCACTCCAAGCAATACATACATGAACATCATGATAGCATTTAATTACCACAAATAATCCATTGATCAACAATCCATTAAACCAATAAACATTCATGAATAACAAACCATGCCATCACAACATCAAGACAATTAAACTCCATGAATAGAAATCAACATCAATTAAATCAAAAACCAATTTAATCCACATGATAATATAGATCTAATATGCTCTTCATATTCCTAATCCCACTAGAGGGATTAGCCTATCATGATAAAAGTAATAAAACAAATAAATGATTCATTACAATTATCCATAGTCTAAATCCAAAAGAAAATCAAGAGAGATGTAAATCTTCCCCAACAATTTCTTGTAGGAGATCTTCAATACTCATGGATCTTCTTCTCTAGCTCTTGATTCCTTGAGATCTCTCACACCCAATGGAAGGGATGAAGTTTTGATGGAGAATTAATGGAGATGATGAAGATGGATCAAAATGGATGAAGGTGGATGAAGATGATGGTGGAAAATGGAAGAATTGGTGTGTGATGTGTGTGTAGATGATGGGATTTTCGGATCTCCTGCCCCTATGGAGGCTTCTAGAAGGATCTGGAAATTTCTGCAGAAAAATACACGGCACGAGTCGTGCTCTGCAACACGGCCACGAGGTGGCCGTGTTGTGTCTTCTGATGCTGCCGCACGGCCTCTCCTTACAGGGCCGTGTTGATGACACGGCTCGTGCTGCCAACACGAGTCGTGTGTTGTAACATGGGCACAGGGTGGTCGTGTTGGCTCTTCTGATTTCGCCACACGGCCACTTCTTACAGGGCCGTGTTGGCGACACGGCTCGTGCTCCCGACTCGACTCGTGCAACTGGACACGACCTGAAGTTGCCCGTGTTGAATGACTAGATGTCGCCACACGGCCAACTCTTACAGGGCCGTGTTGGCTAAACGGCCCGTGTTGGTGCTGGTTCCTGCATTTCTTCACTGTTTTGGCTCGTTCTCCCTCATTTTAACTCCAAATTGAAAATCTTAAGTTTAAGCTCATTCACACACATTCCAATAAAAATACAAAACACAACCAAATAACACATAAAATACGGATAAAATCATACGAAAACACATATAAAAAGACACTAAAATATAGGTGAAAATAGTTCTAATCATGTCAAAGCTACTGTTGACCAATTAAAGGAGATTAACTTGGGCGATGCTAATGACCCACGTCCAACCTACATAAGTGCTTTGTTGACAGCCGATGAAGAAAAGAGTTATATTGAGCTTCTTCAAGAATTTAGAGACGTGTTCGCCTGGTCATTCAGGAAGATGCCCGGATTAGATCCAAAAGTGGCAGTTCATCATCTAGCAGTAAAGGAAGGAGTCAAGCCAGTTAAGCAGATGCAGCATCGATTTCGACCAGAGCTGGTTCCATTGATTGAAGCTAAGGTTAATAAGCTCCTTGAAACGGGAAAGATACGAGAAGTCAAGTATCCCACTTGGCTCTCTAACATTGTGCCAGTAAGGAAGACAAATGGGCAGCTTAGAGTGTGTGTTGACTTCCGTGACTTGAACTTGGCATGCCCAAAGGATGATTTTCCATTACCAATCACAGAACTTATGATTGATGCAACGACCGCGCATGAAGTGCTTTCATTTATGGATGGATCATCTGGTTACAATCAAATTAGCCTAGCTTCGGAAGATCAAGAGAAAACAGCCTTCCGCACTCCTAAAGGAATATACTGCTATAATGTTATGCCGTTTGGCTTGAGGAATGCTGGCGCTACGTATCCACGAGCTATTCAAAGGATATTCGACGACATGCTTCATAAGAATGTCGAATGTTATGTGGATGACATTGTAGTGAAATCAAAGAAGAAAAAGGACCATCTTAAGGATCTAAGGCAAATATTTGAGCGTCTAAAAAAATTCCAACTCAAGATGAACCCGCTTAAGTGCGCATTCGGAGTCTCTTCTGGTAAGTTCCTTGGATTCATTGTCCGACATCATGGCATTGAGATTGGCAAAGCAAAGATTGATGCGATAATGAAGATGCAGGTGCCCCAAAACATACATGAGCTCAAGAGTTTGCAAGGTAAGCTGGCGTACTTAAGAAGATTCATAGCAAATTTGGCCGGCCGATGCCAACCATTTAGCCATCTTATGAAAAAAGGCAGCCCATTTGAATGGGATGAAGCTTGTACTAACGCATTTAACAGCATTAAAGCATATTTGATAAAGCCGCCAGTGTTGGTTGCTCCAATAGCCGGACGTCCATTAATTCTCTACATATCTGCTCAAGAAAAATCAGTTGGAGCCTTGCTTGAACAAAATAATGATGAAGGAAAGGAGTGTGCGTTGTACTATTTGAGTAGAACAATGACTCCAAATGAGTTAAAGTACTCACCAATTGAGAAGCTCTGTCTTGCTCTCATATTTGCGATTCAGAAGTTAAGGCATTACTTTCAAGCTCATACTGTTTACTTGGTCTCGAAGGCCAACCCATTAAAGTTCGTAATGTCAAAGCCAGTGCTCTGTGATAGGCTCGCAAGGTGGTATCTCCAATTGCAACAATTTGAAATTATCTACGTCCCTCAAAAAGCGGTGAAAGGGCAAGTGCTGGCAGATTTCTTGGCTGATCATCCCATGCCTGCCGAATGGGAATTGTCTGATGATCTTCCCGATGAAGATATATTGGCTATTGAAATCACTCCTCCTTGAAAGATGTATTTCGATGGAGCTGCTCACAGAGAAGGAGCCAGCGCAAGAGTAGTATTTGTAACCTCAGATGGAGGAGTTCTGCCATATTCATTCAGTCTAACTGAAAATTGCTCTAACAATGTAGCTGAATATCAAGCTCTTATACTTGGTTTGGAGATGGCAGTGGATGTAAAGCAGCGACACCTTAAGGTATATGGAGATTCGTTATTGATAATCAACCAGCTGCTTGGCTTATATGAGGTTAAGAAAGCTGAACTACTTCCGTATTATAACTATGCTCAGAGGCTTATGAATTGGCTTGGAGACGTAGAGATTGAACATTTACCAAGGAGCAAGAACAAGCAAGCCGATGCTTTGGCAAAGCTAGCATCAACCATAGCAATGCCCGAAGCACTTTTTCAAGTACCGATCTGCAAAAGTTGGGTGGTACCTCCCTTCTTCGAAGATGAAGATGGTGAAGAAGTTGAGTATTGCGCCATAGAGGTTTTTGATATTGAGAAAGAAGACTGGCGTCAACCGTTCGTGGATTACTTGAAGAATGATAAGCTTCCTAATGATCCACACCTAAAGGTTGATGTCCAACGTAGAGCACCACGATTCTTCTATTACAAAGATACACTCTATAGAAGATCGTTTGATGGTATTCTCTTAAGATGCTTAAGTGATGAAGAAGCTCTTCAAGCTATGGAGGAAGCTCATTCTGGAATATGTGGTGCCCATCAGTCTGGACCCAAGTTACATTTCAGAATCAAGAGGATGGGATATTACTGGCCTTCTATGGTGAAGGATTGCATAGATTATGCACAAAAATGTCAGCCATGCCAGTTTCATGCAAATCTCATTCATCAGCCTCCCGAACCATTACATCCAACAGTTTCTTCGTGGCCATTTGATGCATGGGGCTTAGATGTGGTGGGACCATTAACGAAGTCTTCCGGAGGTCATCTTTATATTCTGGCTGCCACTGATTACTTTTCCAAGTGGGCGGAAGTTGTACCCTTGAGAGAAGTAAAGAAAGAAAATGTGGCTGATTTCATCCGCATCAACATCATATATAGATATGGAGTGCCTCGATACATTATCACAGACAATGGGAGGCCATTCAGTAACTCTTTGATTGATAAGCTTTGTGAGAAGTTTGACTTCAAGCAAAGAAAATCTTCTATGTATAATGCAGCAGCTAATGGGCTTGTCGAAGCCTTCAACAAAACAATGTGTAATCTGTTGAAGAAGGTGGTCTCCAAGTCAAAGCGAGACTGGCATGGAAAGATTCATGAAGTTTTATGGGCGTATCGAACTACTTATAGAACGCCTACTCAAGCTACTCCGTACTCTCTTGTATATGGGGTTGAAGCTGTGGTGCCCCTTGAAAAGCAAATACCATCTTTGAGAATAGCCATACAAGAAGGTTTAACTAAAGAAGAGAACGCACGACTGTGTCTCGAGGAATCAGAGGCACTTGATGAGAAGAGGTTAGAAGCACAACAAAGACTTGAGTGCTATCAAGCTTGCCTCTCCAGAACGTTTAACAAGAAAGCAAAGATACGTTCTTTTCAAGTCGGAGACTTAGTCCTTGCTGTAAGAAGGCCTATTGTCATCACTCACCGAGTTGGAAATAAATTCTTGCCCAAGTGGGATGGCCCACATGTTGTGAAAGAAGTGTATACAAATGGTGCATACAAGTTGATATCTGAAGATGGTGTAGGAATCGGCCCCATAAATGGCAAATTCCTGAAACGCTACTATGCGTAATCCAGTTAAATCCAAGGAACGCTCCTTGACGCACGAGCCTAAACTGCATGTTACTCCTGGTCCGCATGAGTATAAACTGTGTACGACAAACTCCTGGTCCGCATGAGTATAAATTGTGCACGACACCCACCAAAGGTAATTATATGTGGTTAAACTATTAATTCACCCCACTCAGATATTTTAAGTGGTTAAAGCATTAAATATCCTACTTTGTCTAAAGTGGTTAAAGAATAGTCACTCCTGGCCCGCATGAGTATAAACTGTGCACGGCACCCCCCATCCAAATCAAATCATGTCCGTTTGAACTACATAATGACTTGATCCTCTGCGAAGAGGTACGTAGGCAGCTTAGCACTTTGCTAAGTTCAGTCATGTCTTTGGTCTATTCACATCAAGCTTGTGGGGCGAACAATAAATTGGAGCATGAAGGCAGCAAATAAATATGAAAGACAAGAAAACAAATTAATGATGTAACATAAAGGAGAAGAAGAAGAGAATGGACTTTATTGATAATATCATTAGATGTTCAAAAACATAAAAGAGGAAAGCAAATAAATAACTAATGGAGCAAACTAAAAGAAAATCAGTCCTATGCTAAACAAGAAAGTTGTCAGAGAGTATGCTTTGTAAAACGGACTTCAGAGCTGCTTTCTCATCTTCAGATGATGACTCTTTCAAGACGGTTGCATTGTCAAGCATAAGGATCTCCTCTTCTATGAGCTCAACTTCCTTCTTAGCACGACAGAGAGTTTGTTGGAGACGATCAGCTGCTTCAGACAAAGTTTTCTCTCCCTTCTGCAGATTAGTCATCTCTTTGCCTATCGACTCCAACTCTTCCCAAGTAGTCTTTAGTTTTTTTGTCTCTGTCATGTGAGTGTCTCTACAATTCTGAAGGCGACCCTTGACGTTGGTCAAGCATTTTGCATGATTTCCCGTGGATGCCGCTTCATCAGACTTTAATTTTGCCGTAGTATAAGTATCGGCCTTATCAAATAGAGGTTCTAGGGCTACCTCTAAAGGAGAACAGTCGATTCTAAGAGCCTTCACTTCCTTTATCAAGGAAAATATTTCTTGTCTCAGAGTTGATAAAAACTCAAGAGGAGTCCGTTTGAGTTTTCTTCTTATTTTACTCCATGCACTCCGAGCAAATTTCCTTTTGAGATCACGAGTAATCTTCTTAGATATAAATTCTGAGATCATGGGACATGCCTTTGAAGAATTCACCCCTGTGGTCAATGCATCACTTTCAGTAGAATCATCACTCTCATCAGAATCGTCATCGCTACCAGAATTTGAAGAGATGCCCAAGATCTGATAAGAGGAGAAATATGCTAGTATAAAAATGAGGGTATATAATGAAAATAAGATAAGGAAAATGGGGAAACCTCGTTTGCCAAATCTTTTGAAGTAACAGCAGTAATTAATTCATTTCTTTCAGCAGCCTTAGAGCCAGAAATTTTCAGCGTAACCTTCAATAATAAAAGAAAGCTTTGTAAGAAAATGAAAGAGAAAAGGAAAAGAGGAGAGAGAATGGAAGAAACCTCATTATCTTGTTTTTCAGTGTGAACAACAGGTTTCTTTCTCTTCCAATGGCGTTCAGTAGAGGCGCTACGACTTTTTGTAGAATGAGGGGAACTTTTCTTCCTTTTATGCACTGTAGGTTGTAAAACTTCATCATACACCGGAGAAATATCCTGAACTTTTTGATTATCATCATCAAGGTCATTAATGATGTCCACTTCTTCCTCCAGAGGCTTAGAAACTAGGGTAGTCAAAGCCTTGATATGATCAGATAAGTAAGTTCCGTGGACTTGCTTCCACCACTCCTTATATTCAGTAGTGGAGTAGTTTTTAGGAGTTGGGGTTGCACATGGAAAGTAAGATTCGGAGGTAGAGTTATACGAAGTGCAATGTCTCCAATGGTTGAATCCTTCTTCTAAAGATGCTTTCCAAAGGTTGGTTCTAAGCAACTTAGGAACATCTTGTAGGAAGCCAAATTGACGAGCAAACCTGTGAGGGGAATAAGGCTCCATCACAAAATGACTACCCTGCCGCAAAGTGAGATAGCTAGTACGGATAGCCACCAGATGAGCCCAATTATCCCATTTCTTATTTCCATCATCCGTGTAGTGGATCGCTTTGTCTTTTGAAAAAATATTGCAAGTCCATAAGGCATTATCAGCTGTGTGGATTCATTTGCGAGCATCTTCAGCATCGAAGTATCTTGCTCCCTGCTCTCCAGAGTATGTCACCATTCGAGGATATGCTATCTTACTTCCAACCGGAAAATGAGTTTTGAAGTAGTGAGCCAGCCAAGCATGAACGAAATGAACCGGAAAGGTTGATTTAATTTCAGATAAACTCGATGAGTTTGAAATCGCATCCAAGCCATGGTAAATGTTTGCCAAAACTGGAATAGCAAGACTCACTTTTTTTCCTGCAGCCATTAAGCTTGCCACTTTAAAGGTACTTGGTCGTATCAAGCATACCTCGCCACCCGGAAGTGCAAACGCACAAAGCCAGCAAGCTAAGTAAGCGGCTAGATAGGTCTCTTCTTGATCAGTTTGAGAAATGCCCAACTTTTTAAATTGATCTATCTCAGCAGACGTCCATGGTTGGTGACTCGAAATAATGCCTGTCGGGTTATAAGTTTTTTTTTTGGCCGAGAAGACGTCTTTCTTTCAACACGTGTAGGAGGTTCAAGGTATGTTATAGCCTTCTTAGACCAAAAATCTACCCTCTGGTCAATGGTTACATTTCTTCTGTTAGCACCCTTGCAAAGTACGTGATAGGCGCCAAGTAAAGATCTACAGCTGCGCGGGATACGTAAACCATCCTTCGTGGAAAGCAATACTTCTGCACAGGGCACAATTTTATCATACACATAACCCGCTATGGGTAGTCCCATTAAGTTGTATAAGTCCCATAAAGAAAGTGACATCTCTCCGAATTTGGTAAGTAAAGTGTTGGTGGAAGAACACCAAGCTTCACAGAAGGCCTTCATGATTTCACAGCAGCAATCATAGGTAAAGAGGGATGCAAAGACAGCATCATAAAGCTTTGTATTTCGAAGAATGGATCCGCATCGGCTTAAAATATCTTCAGTCCATTCCCAGTAACCCTTGATGTAGTGGAAGTCTCCAAGAAACTTGATGGGTTCCCCCCAGGATGCTTTTCCTTTTGCAATGCGGCGTCTCAAAGCGGGTAAAGGTGCTGAATTGATTTCTGGCTCAATGTCAGCTCCCTTCAAGGTCCAACTTATGTTATTTTTACTTGAAGAAGATTCATGAGACCAACATGCCAAGAAAAATTCATTCTTTCTTCTTGGAGGGACATAAGCACAGTTCCCTAGCAAAGATTGCCCGGGTAAAAGACGAGTTCCTTGTGGCAAAGGTTGATGTGCATCTTCAAGAATAACTAAGTAGCTTGCGCCAGACTTTCCCGTTATAGTTTTGAAGAAAACCATGCTGAGAAGTGGATAGGCTGCAAAACAAATGAACGATTAATTAAAAGACCCAAAATAAATTCATGGGGGCAATTAATTAATTATTTAAGGTCATAATTGTAAAACATTGTAGCCTTAAACATTGGAGCCAAGTCAATAAAATTAATTAACACATATGCTTAGTTAATTTAAACTTGGCCACACGATTGGAGGCCATGTTTATGGACACAAATCAACTAATGGGCCAATTACAACAAGACTCAAGCTGCTGCAGAAGAATAAGGAAAGGTTGAATCAATATTGAAGCCCAAATCAACATAGAATTAAAGAAGCCCAAGTATGAAGCCCAAATCAAAGCAAAATTGGGCTTGGGCCATGTGAGAGTCAAAATTAACTTGAAAGTCAAAATTGAGGGCTTGGTGGTAAGAGATTGATATTATCTCTACAGAAAATGTCGAGAGTCGCAGCTTTCTTCTCAAAGTTTAATCTGCTGCTCATAAACCTCCATCACCGTGCGCGACTCGCCGCCAATCCGATGCCGAAAATCCTCATCACTGCCAGTGCTCGGGTCTCGTCGTCCCTCGATTTCTGCACACACCTCAGCAATCGCCACGACACGGCCGCCGCGCAGCCAACCTGCACCGTTCGCCCTCTCTGCGGTTGCCAGTCATCTTGCCACCGCCGTGAATCACCACGCAACTAGTTGCATCATCATCTGCCGCACCAGCGCCCGGGTCTTGTCGCCCCTCGACTCGCCGCCACGCATCAGTCGCCAGCCGGAGAAGCCACCTCATCACTGCCCCGTTGCTGAAGATCATCCCGCCAGAAGTCGCGAGTCCAGCCGCTGCTTACCACCATTGCTCGTCACAACACTGAGTCGTATGATCGGATCTCTTTTCATATATTCGCCACAAACGTCATCGGAGGTGTGAGCCCAACAAGCAGCCACCATGGGTGGTCCGCCATTGACCGCTCTCTACCTCACGGTGCGAGCCCGACAAGCAACCACCATGGGTGGTCCGCCGTCGACTGCTCTCCACCTCGATGATGTTGGTCCAACTTTAACCTTGGGGTATGAAACACCGTCTTCTTCTATATACGGGTACGGGTCTGTAACTATCGCCGCATCCATCATCAATTGAAACACCACTGTTGGGGATTCGAGGAGGGGGGAACCAACTTCGTTCGAGGGAATCTTGAAGGGAGTCGATGTAGAGACCAGAAACCAAGAAACAAGACGCAAATATATGCAGGTAAAGCAAATAAATAGAAATATGTGCAAGGAAAAAAAGCAAGAAGCAAAGCAGTAAAAGAAAAGGGAATGGGGAGGAAAGAAGATGGTTACTTTGGTAATAATTGATGAATGCCTGAGTTTCTTGTGTTGCAGACGGCCTTTTGAGTATGGAAGCAGGAGCCTGTAAAGAAAAGTAGTTTGAGACTTTGGTGTGGAAAGTGGAGGGCTTGAGCTTATCTTATATAATGATAGTCCTTTGTGAATGTGGATTTCTCTTTATGATAGGTTATTTAGGGTTTTGAATATATTTGCCAAGGTTAATCAACGTAGAGATTGTTTTCTTGTAATCCAAGATCTGAGCTTATCTTTAAAATAAGATTGAAGTATGAGTTTTTGCCATACTACAATCTCATGTGGATAACCTTGCATAGATATTTGGATATATCTGCAGAAATTCAAGATCATATCCAATCTCATGAGAGGATGCATGACTTTCGCTATTCTATTAGCAAATGCTAGTTACATCATAAGAGAATCTTTGTGGTATTATATGTATATATGCGTGCTTATGTGGCAATATAGCTGGCCGCAACGTCCTTTTATTTTTTTTAAAAAAATTCTTTGTGTTAAGAATTAGTGGGCCAAATAAAATGAATTAATGTGTAAAAAGATGAGGGATATCTTGAACCATGTTATCTATGGATGAGATGAAGCTAGTACGGGATTCATTAATTCATGGTTATGGGCCAGACAAAGAAAAGAAATGATGCAAGCTCAAGACAAAAGTGGGCCGAGTTAAAAAAATTGATGGCAAACCCAAATCAAACGGAAGAAAAAGGATTTTGATGTAATCCAACTCATAAGCTGACGGATCAGGGAAAAGACAAGTTTGGTAAAAATGTTGCAATTTCTCCACTTCAATGATAAAATTCGGTGAACAAAATGTAAGGGGGCATTTGTAGGCAATTAAATTTTATTGCCTAATAAATAAGGATGCAAAGGAAAATATATTAAATATTCATTTATTAAGGAATTTAAATAAATTAATTCTTGAAATAAATAAATAAATAATTGATAATTAATATAATTATTTGAGCCCAAATTCAAGTCAAGTGGGCTCAATTCAGATCAAGAGGGCCTGACCCAAATCGGTAAACCCAAGAAATAAATCATGTGGGCTTGATTCAAGTCAAACAAGCCAGCAAATCAAATCCAGCAGGTCTAATTAAATCAATAGGCCCGTATCCAGTCCAGCAGGCTTAATTAAAGGAGAAAAGCCCAACATATCTTTTCAAGGAGAAAATATCTCACAAGTGGTTATTTTCTCTACCTATAAATAAGGACCTTCAGTCCTCATTCCACACAGTCGGAAAATCCTGAAGACCTGAAGAACTCTAAAGATTCAAGTGAAAATCAAGTTCGATCAATATCTGGTCAAGTAAAGTTCAAGTCAAGATCAAGACCAAGTTCAAGTTCAAGATCAAGAGCAAGTCGAAGAACACTCAAGATCTTCAAATCAAGTTCAAGTCATCTTCAAGTCAAGAACAGCCTCCGATCAAAAACCAAGGTGCTAAGCCTCTTTGATCCGGTGTTCTTCATATCAAATTCATCCATCTGTCTCCGTGAAGTCAACGCCCTACCAAATTGAGTGTCGTACTTCACAACAAATCTTCAAGTCAACGTTTGATCCGAACAAAGGCTCGACGCTTCCGGATAAATATTTTAAAGTTTCAAGTCAACCCCGAGCTCGGACAAGCTTCATCTGAAGATCCGGCTCCGAAAGTTGAGGAAGTCAAGAAATCAACTCAAGAGAGGAATCAGAGGATAAATAGAAGCTGTTCACTTAAATTCTCAACTTCAATCCATCTTGGATTTTCATTGTAATTTCTTTTGTGTTTATTATTTTATAAATATAAAATTTGTTGTTACACCCGCCATTTTACGGGGTTAGGCGGGGCGGGTCTAGGCGGGTTGCGAGCTAGAAATATTCGGCCCAATCCATTCAAAGGCGGATCGCGGGCTATGGCGGGCAACCCACCAATTTTTTTCTTTTTTTCTTTTTAATTAGGGATGATATTATTAAAATGAAATACCAAAATAATGGTACAAAATACTACAATATCAATAAGATAATTAAAACATAAACATAATTCCTATAGAATCTGCATTCTTACCAACTCCTCTCTTCATAAGAAAGCTCCAAACATTTGAAAATTTCCTCGACTTATATTTATCACTTGAGTTCGTATTTCTAGTATCATATATATTATTACTTTGATTCAAATCGGCAAACTCCATAATTTTTTTCTTCTAATCTGCAAGAATATAAATACAAACACAAATATTATTTACCCCAAAACAAAATAATTACCTAAACATAATCAACATTTTTTTTTCAAATTTTCAATCCAAATCAAGAATTAAAAGAAGAACATGTTTAAAGCAGTAAACTTTTGTAAAGCATAACACACGAAAGATAAAATTTAGGCATTTCTCTCTGTTTGATATGTGGCGGGCTTAGGCGGGGCGGGGTTGGGCGGGACGGGCCTGTTGGATTGTATACAAAAAGTCTAGCTTTTGTATGAATAATGTCTTAACAATTTATTTGAAATGAGAATCATTGATCAAATGATTGCGTCTTATAATTTATTTATATGTCTGATGCAATAGTCCACTTACTTTATACTGTAGATAATATATTGTGCGACAACACGCGGAAGGTCATATTATCAGTTTTCTTATAAAGTATAAACAGATGCTCACAATCAAGATAGACAGGGACTCTCTATCGGGATGGTTGTAGTGTGATTTGGTATTAGTTTGTCTTGACTATAGAATCACATTAGTGCACTTTGTGTATTGACCAGGACCACTTGAGATCGTTCGACTTATACTGACTGTATAGGAGAACTTGATTTCTATTATTATGGATGTTCATGCTCTTAATCCTTATACAATAACCTCGACGCGTAAGGCAGTATGTATTTCTTTGATTCATCAATAGGTGAGATTTACATGTAATTAAATCAATAAACTAGGTGAGTTGGGAAATAGTGCAGTCTCTATGGTGTGCTGTTGATTGTAGGAGGAATCCATGTCCTATTAAATAGATTGATGATGTCCCCTTGAGGAGCTTATAAGGATTATCATGTAAACCCTGCAGGTGAATTTATTCCGACATGATAATGAGGTTAAGTGGTACTACTCTCGAATGAGATATTAATTAATGGGCATTATATATCTTAAACACGGGGAGACTAACATGCTCATAATAAGAAGGAGACCATACCATAATTATGGGATTAGAGCGGCAATGCAGTAATAATATTTTAGTGGAATATATTATTATTATTGGACTTAAGTATAAGTTTTGGGCTAAACTTGGATACTTAAGCCCAATGGAGGCCCGACTCTAATTTCTCCTCCGGGTCCCTGCTGTAGCCCATATATAAGTCATCTAAGCTATCCTAAACTCTAATTGAATCACGCCTAATACTGTGAGGAGGGAAAAGAAAACAACAGATTGAGTAGATCTTGAAGATTGTCGCCCACAAGACGTCAAGATTGGACTTGGGAACACAATAGAAGATTAAGAGGATGTTTTCAGCTGCCGTTCGTCAACTTCCATGATTTTTCTAAAATTGTGTGGAACTCCAAACTGTTCTTGTGATACACCTTGGAAAGTCACTGAAGAGAGGATTATTTTGGCTTATAGATCACTCAAATCCGAGATCGTATGAGGAGTTATGCCCAAAACGGTGAGGCTGCGCAAGCTGCCGGCGAGAATTCATGTTCTTCCTCAACATATCCTGGTGAAAGGTAATACATTTCTATCTTCTTGCTTCAGCTGATTTAAAAACGCATGGAATCCTAATGGTTCACGTTAACCAAATGATCAAACGACAACAATTGTTATCAGGCTTCGGTTTCGTGGTAAAGCATGACACGTTAGGCTAGGGTTTATGTAGAATATATGGTTTAAATATAAATTAGAATCGCATGAGGATTAGGATTTTGGTATAATTTGATTGTACCTGTGTATACCCTTTATCGTCGTATGTTAAACTTGTTTATGAAACGTTGTGAAAGTAGAAACCAATTTATCAATATCACATCTGGAGACGATAAAAGTGTCGCTCGATGGCGAGCCTGATATGAGCGAAGGGTGCACGATTTTGCACACGGAAGACTAGTAGATGGCATGCCTTGAAGACTGCCAAGCATTTGCAATCAGAATCGAGCAACAAGGCATGCGGCGGGGCGAGAAGAAGGGCGGGCAGAGTGCTCGGTTGTACGCTCGACGTGTCACCCATTTACAACATGAAGTCAGGCATGGCGCACGGGTTGCTACACGATGGTCATTAGGGCATTCTGGCGGTTCATTGCCGAGCGAGTCATGAAGAAAAATGGCGCATGGTCGGGCGTCGTGCGAGTTTTCTGAGAAACCGGGCAGAGCGCCCGTTGGCTTGCTCGGAGGGGCGCGCGGTGGTGTATGTTGGCGTGCGAGAAACCAGGTGCGGTATCAAGTAGGCAGGTGATGAGTGATATTTTTATCTTGATTTTAGTGTCTTTTATGTCCGTTTTCGTAGTATTTTATCCGTATTTTATGTGTATTTGGTTGTGTTATGTGTTTTTATTGAAATGTGTGTGAATGAGCTTAAACCTATGATTTTCAATTTAGAGTTGAAACGAGGGAGAACGAGCTAAAACAGTGAAGAAAACAGGGCAGCAAGTACACGGGCCATGTACAGAATATGGCCCTGTCGGAATTGGCCGTGCTCCGTCGCCAGAAGACCCTATACGACCACCCTTATAGCCGTATGCAGAACATGGGCCATGTGCAGTAACACGGGCCGTGTACCAAACACGGCCCTGTCCAGAAGAGCCGTGTGCGAGCATCAGAAGACACAACACGATCACCCCTGTGGCCGTGTGCTGCACACGAGCCGTGTAGGTGTTGGGATCAAAAAATTTCCTAAAACTTCTAGAAGCTTCCTAAGGGGTATAAATACCCATTTATTCAACATTTGAAGGAGATTTGTTTTTTGGACCCTGCACACACACCTCACACACCATTTCTTCCATTCCATACCATCATCTTCATTCATTCTTCATCCTTTGGATCTACCATCATCCCATCATCAATTTCTACATCCAAGTGAAGGAAAAGGATCAAGGAAGAGAGGAAAGTGCAAAGAAGGGAAGGAGATCACCATTGAAGATAGATCAAGGGAGTTTCCATTCAATCTTTGTATTAAACCTCATAGTTTTTCATGATTTGTAAGGATTTAATTGTCTATGTTAATTTCTTTATGAATATGGTAGGCTAATCTCCCTTGTGAGATTAGCAACATGAGAGTTCTTGGATAATTTTGGGATTTGTGTATTTAAATTCATAGGTTGATTGGGTTAAATGATTTTCTATCATTGATGATTAATTGCTTGATTTGTTTTGTTGATTTGTGTGTTTAGTTGTTCTAGATATGTGATTAAATTGAGAAATCAATTATATGCTTATGATAATTAAGTAAATCATTTCATCAAACACTTCATGTGGATTATTAATTGTAAAGAGATTGAGAAATCCTTTAGAGTTTAGAACCATTTGATAGAACATGTGATTGGTTTGATCGAGAGGTTGATTAATCGTGTGAAGGGACTCTCACCTCAAGCTTAGTACCTAGTTGGAATTGTTTGAGTGAGAACCAATCTATTGAGCTTGATTCCATATCCTATTCATCTTGAGAGGGAGTTTAGGTGAACTTAGTGTTGGCCCTTAGTCTAAACCCATGATCATATAAATTTGATGTATTTATCCTAGTATTTCGACTTCTTAATTTTTGTTAATCTCACTTTTACTCAACTTGGAAAACTACTCATTTCATCCATCTATTTTGTTTGCTAATCATTGCTTGCCTGCTTGCTTTGATTGATTTAATTTCTTGTTTGATCAAACTACCCATTGATGATTCATCTCTATAAGATTACGATAAATGTGATCTCGCTTAAGCTCTAGCGCTGACCTCCCTGTGGTTCGATAAATTCTTGAATTGGTCAACTCGACTACAAGTTATGACTAATCAGCAGGTGGGCTCATGGTCGGGCGTCGTGCGTGGCGTCGAGCGTGACTTTTGGAATTGGGCAGAGCGCCTGGTGGTGTGCTCGGAGGGGCGCGCGGTGTTGTGCGTGCTGCCAGGTGAGCAGATTGGATGTTGGACGAAGTGCAGGGTGACATGCTGGGCGAGACGGTTGTTAGCATGGTTGCTGCATGATTACATGTTTCAGCGCTTGGAGTCGCGCACGGAGAAAGGCACGGGAGCGCGTTGTGGCGTCTGGTGGCGTGTCGACGAGCGGATAGATGGGTGGTGTAGTCAGCATCAGGCAAGAAATCTGGAGGAAGATTCACATCTCATTATTCCAGAATATCAGATTAGGTTTTGAACCCCGCGGCATCCCTGTCTGCATTGCCCATATTCGTGCTTGGTGGTGAACAATCGAATTCACTGATATAACTGTTTATAATTAATTTAATTATCTGATTATTATTATATATGTATGCATGATTCTCTGGGATTTACTGCCTTTTATTTGCTGTAATAGGAGCATGCTAGGATGTGTATTTTATTTGGAATATTATATGCATGTAAAAACCCTCAATGTTAAATAACTAAGTGGGAGAGAGGATTGGTAAATAATTCCCGCGGTCTCCATTATTGTTTTGTAAGTGATGTGAGTAAACTTGAGTGTTGGCATAGACCTTCCTCCCCATCGGATGAGTTTATTCACGGATCACTAGTACATACTTTATTAAATAATTATTGTTTGTAATGTGATGCACATAAACTTGCGTATTGGCATAGACCTTCCTCCCCATCGGATGAGTTTATATGTGGATCACTGGTACTACTTATAATTGATGATTATAGGAAGTTATCCGATCATGTAAGTACTTCTCCATCTGTAAGCACACAAGCTTGTGCAATGGACTTGGGATCAAATAATGGTATACACTTAGGTGCAAATAATAAGTATCTTCCCCATTGGAGCCACTGCTATTATTTGCATGGCTAAAGAGGAACCGACTATTAATTATTTTGTCATGAGGTTAGGTTGAGAAATGAAATTATTGGGTAAAACCTTCTCTTGTAAATGTTCGGGTTTGTATACGTCCACACTTTCGTGGCATGCAGACTCACGGTGCTTGAGATGTCGGTGAATTTTATTTTATATTATTTTGAGGGAATCAATATAAATAGATAAATTCGAAGATTTGATCGGTGTATTTATTTACATGATTCTTTGTAATTTCGAATGGTTTATTTCACTTATTGTTGACTAAAAGAAATTATATTTACTAGTCCAATATTTGATGATTAGAAATAATCTTGGTTTCGATTTTTTATTTTTTAAAAGAAAAATATGTGTTCTCACTAAAGATGTCCTCTGATGCCTATTTAAGTCTCTAGTGGAGAGATGAGAAGTTTATAAAAATATGATGGTCTCATACGACTCTTCGGATACTTGAGTGAGGTTAAAAGGTGGGAGGTCATGGTTGAATTGGAAAAACATAGAGTAGAAATTGAAAGGGAAACCTAGGTCAATTTTATTCTCCATAGTTTGCCTAGATGTTTTGAGCAAGTTCCACCTGAATTACAAGAGGCTGTATTCGGTGGGAAACTTCTGACAAAACAAGTGGCGAAGGAAATCAATTTTCATTAAGATGTGAACAAGGTTAGTATCTTATTCACTAGTTGTTGAAGCATGAATAGTGATGGCATTTACTGACACGTTGTGTGTAGATACCGCAATCACTAAATGTTTATAACTAAGTGATGATGAGTTTACTGCATACATGGTTAAAGCTAAGAGAGTAGTGGCTGTTGCAGTGGGAGTTGTTTATTTATCTTATGATAAGAATAAACGTTTGATTATGAGAAATTATCTTAACGTACTTTTCATAGAAAGAATTTCATTTCAGTTTCTATGCATATACGGATGGATACTCTATTTCATTTAAATGACATGGTCATTATAATGAAGGATGGAGCTATAATCTGTTATGGTACATTGGTGACAATTTGTAAACTCTTAAATCATGGTTCTCTCATGATACAACAAATAGTAATTAATAATGCATCTTCTAATCTTAGTAAGAGAAAGGAACCTTCGGAGATGAACTAAACATACTTTTGGCATCTAAGACAAGATCAATTTTACTTGAGTAGGATTCAAATGTTGATAGCCGATGGATCTTTGGGTTTATCTGAAGTGGAAACTATCTGACTTATGAGTCTTGCTTGGAAGTAAAATGATTAAAGGCTTTTTAAGGCAAAGGGGTTTAGAATCAAAGATATGTTGGAAATGGTTCATACTGATTAAGCGGTCCAAAGATTATCCTTACGAGAGGTGGTCATTACGATTTAATCGTAGTGGCGAGTACCTCTTAGGATAGTTTAGGAGCTATTTATCAGAGGATGAGATTAAATCTCAAGTTGTCTACACCGGGCATAACCCCAGCTAAATGATGTGGCGGATAGAAGGAATAGGACTCTTATAGAAATGGTTAGATAGATGATGAATTATTTGGAGTTAAAAAATTCATTTTGGGAAATCCTAAGAAAATGAAAGGTGATTTATTTAGTCCAAAAGATTGAAGGATAATTGTTAACACAAACACTAGATTTTTGGAAAAGGACTACATAATAAATCACATACCCATGTATAAGTTGTTATAAAGGAAGTGAGAAGGAAAACATAAAGTATAATACAAATTGTACAAGATGAAATAGTACAAGTAAACTGCATCGCGTGTCATATCTGATACACAATTGCCTGTAGCGCCTTGTCGTAGTGGGAGGATTGTCCAACAACCGGATAGATTTATGTTTTGAGAGAGTCGTGAGACTTGGTCCCTAGTAAACATTAAATTGGCCCATGGGTACGACGAAGCACTACAAAATAGAAATGCGGAATCTTAGCAAAATGCAATGAATTTTAAACTAGAATCTATGGATTCTAAATTAAATATGAGAGCCTATAGAACCACCAAATAGTGTAAAAGAAATTGGAAGTGGTCATACAAAATAAAAGAGGGTAAAACGATAAGGTGAAAACTGATGCGCATTTTCTTTGCACGCAAAATTAATCCCCAAAGTATTAAGGATATCAGTTGCAGTTTAAGCAAGCGACCAAGTTAAATATGGAACCAAAAGGATGGCGTATTATCAATTTAATTATTTACTAAATTAATTAAGACGAATCATGGCAATAAGGTTGTTGTATGGAATTATTAACTACTAACAATTAATTAAAATAACAAATAAAATAAATAAGAAACTAGAAAAATACGAAAGTGAATCAAGTAGGAGAATAGGTAGCTCTAGGATAATCAAGTTTCACTAATTAATCTCCCTTTCGTATATCAATGTTCGACTCTGCCTTGTGGAATATGGACGCATCACTAAACCATGCAAATCTACTCTATAGACACAAGTAAA
Source organism: Pogostemon cablin (assembly GCA_023678885.1). Lineage (NCBI taxonomy): Eukaryota > Viridiplantae > Streptophyta > Magnoliopsida > Lamiales > Lamiaceae > Pogostemon > Pogostemon cablin. The sequence continues at coordinate 28,979,763 of CM042965.1, read as the reverse complement.
TATGCGTGCACGTGTGAATAACCTTGGAGCAAGCGATATAATTTCACCCCCTTTCTAAGTACTATCAGTATCAATTATTTTCATGGCCAGTTGGTACTCTAACCTAATATGTTCTCCCTTTATAGGTACTATGAAATTATCCTCTTTATCCTACTTACTAACCCGAATTCAATTCAATTAATAAGATGATGGTCTTCTCGCATCCTCACCTTCAAGTACTTTCTTTTTCTTTTATTGTCTACACTTAGCACCTCACCTTTCTTGGTCATAAAAATGTGATCCTTAGAATTATCTTCCTCCCATGGCAGTCTAGACACCTCCTTGTCAATCTTCCACTCAAATTCAGAATCATCTTTCTTAGTAAAATCAAGATTAAATAAGTTAGAAATCACATCTATGCTCTTGCATGATTGAGTCTCCATGGGCATCTTCATGGCTTGATTAAGAGAGAAAACCACATCTTCATTATCCAGCTGCAGTCTAAGCTTATCGGCTCTCAACTTCTTTGCTCTTTCCCACTTCTTCGCTCTTTCCCACTTCTTCTCAACTATAAGTTCAGTATTCTGCTCTTGTGATGGTACTGGAGTGTTCTGAACAACAGGTGTAGCATTCAGTATCGAAATGGATGAAAGTGAAGTTGTTTAACCACTGTTCGACCAGAATGGTCTGGTCGAACATCATGAGTGTGGTCGAACAGTGACTCTGTACACAAGTTTATGTTGTCCAGTGCTTATTCGACCATAGTTCGACTAGAATAATCTGGTCGAACAGGATGAGTATGGTCGAATGAGAGTTCTATAATCTGAACTCGATCCTTCTTCTCCACATGTGCCTGTTCGACTAGAATAGTCTAGTCGAACGATAGTGCCTTGGTCGAACTGCGGAATAGAAAACAGAGTGTTGTAACTCTGTTTTTATGAAAACTGTTCGACCACAGTTCGACCATCAGGTCTGGTCGAACTAGGTAGTGTTGGTCAAACAGGGCTCCTGCCTCATTTGTTTGTGCTCGCCGGCTTCATTGGACCTTCGTACTGCGTCCCAAACCTCAATGTGATGGCATTATTCTCCAACATTTGTATCAATTGATTCACATTTGCGGCCATTTGACCCATTATAAAGGTGAGTTCTTTCAACTGCTTATATAAATTTGCATGATTAGCATTCATACTCATATCGATGCGGTCAACCCTTGCATCATTCCTTGCCATGTATCGATTGAAGATATCTTCAACACTCTTCACTTCTTGCTGCTGCATACTAGGCCCCCTTTGTGTCAACTCTGTAATCTGCTTCTGCTGGAACTCTAGTAGCTTGTTGATATTAGTTAGACTAAAGACGATCTCGTCATCCCTATTCGACTTCACCACTTGATGTTCAACTTGAGCCACCTTACCAAGTACATAAGATCCTTTTACTCTTTCCATAGGCCAGCCACGTGAATTCATAGAGCTATTTTCAAATAACTTTTTTTGTTTCAAGTGCTGTTTTAGATAACAGCGCTCCACCTGAGGAAGCATCAATAAGAACGCGCGACTCACAATACAATCCATAGTAGAAGATACTTATGTACTGAGCCTTAGAAATCCCATATTGTGGGCACCGCCTGAGCATATCTTTGAATCTGTCCCATGCCTCATGAAATTTCTCACCTGATTCATAAAAAATTTGGTGACCTCTTGTTTTATTCTTAAGATTTTTGAGGGTGCCATGTATCTCTCTAAGAACTTCTGCTGCAGTTGGTCCCATGTAGTGCAGTCTGTGGCATCAAGAGTCTCATATCAAGCTTCTGCCCTATCAATTAATGAAAACTTGAATAGGGCGATCCGTGTAGCATGATCATTAACTCCAGCACCCTTCTGAGTGTTTGAATAACCAAGGAATTTTCTGAGATGCTGATATGGATCTTCAAAACAATCTCCAGAAAAGGGATTCTTCTCTACCATGTTAATAAGAGCAGGATGTATCTCAAAATCATCATCTTCCCCTTGCTCCTATCAACCCCATGTTGCAAATCCTATTGTACGTGAAAATTTCACGTATGGCAACATTGTCCGGATTCTGCTTTGCTCCGGTCATGTTTAGCTCTATGTGTTATTTATTCCCTTCCTTTCCTTTTCCTAGTGCACAAGTACTTCAGAAAAATTTAAGGTTAGATAGAATTAAATAATCACAAATAAAAGTTTTAATCAAACTAAAAATAATAAACTAATAATAACAGCAGTCCCCAGCAACGGCGCCAAAAACTTGATGCGCGTTTTCTTTGTAAGTAAAATTAATCCCCAAGTATTAAGGATATCAGTTGCAGCTTAAGCAAGCGACCAAGTTAAATATCGAACCCAAAAGACGACGTATTATCAATTTAATTATTTACTAAATTAATTAAGATGAATCGTGGCAATAAGGTTGGTGTATGGAATTATTAACTACTAACAATTAATTAAAATAACAAATAAAATAAATAAAAAACTAGAAAAATACGAAAGTGAATCAAGTAGGAGAATAGGTAGCTCTAGGATAATCCAGTTTCACTTATTAATCTCCCTTTCGTGTATCAATGTCCGACTCTGCCTTGTGGAATACAGATGCTTCACTAAACCATATAAATATACTCTATAGACACAAGTAAATATGCATATAATACGTGTGAATAACCTTGGAGCAAGAGATATAATTTCACCCCCCTTTCTAGGTACTATCAGTATCAATTATTACCCTGGCCAATTGGTACTCTAACCCGATATGATCTCCCTTTATAGGTACTATGAAATTATCCTCTTTATCCTACTTACTAACCCGAATTCAATTCAATTAATAAGTACTCATATATAACAGTTCTAATGAAGCTTCGGAGTCCCCTCACTTAGAATCATAACATGAAATCCAGTTCAGCAGTGAACGGGCTCAATCAACAATCAAGATATATATTCAGACTCTATGTAACAGTTGAAGATGCACAAAACGACTCTAAATATGGATTAAGAAAGCATAGTCATATATAAAATAAACCACAAGTAGTGTTGTACGGAGTATACACACGAAAGTTCAATTAATTCATAAAAACCTTCAAAATCCTAAATCTACCAAAAAGGTTCTAGCCCATGATGTTGCGAAGAACAATCATGGGTGTTGGATAGATCTTACCCATATGTCTAGAAAATCACAAGATAAATTAGGAAACAAAATAAACCCTAGATGTGGGCATCATCGCGTCCTTCTCCATCTTGAATCCTCCTCTTGATTCTATAGACGAATCTTCAAAGTGATATATGGATGGAGGGAAGGATGTGGATGATGGTTGGGGGGTGATCCCCCCTTGTGGGGTGTAGGATGATTGTGTTGCGGTCTAATATCAATAATGATTTTATCTGCATCACCTTTTATATTTGTAAGCTCTCCTTATTGACCTTGGATGGACTTTTTATTAGAAAACACAAAAATACACACTACTGGAGGTATATAATTACCAAAAATAGGATTCTGTGTCCCCGCTCGACCAAACTGTTTCAGGTCGAGCGACAGTGCGCATTCTCACAGATTTGAGTGATTCTTACACTCACGTGATTCTCTCTTCCTTGGCTTTCTATAAATATAAAGAACTTACAGAAAATACAACATTTGAATGTAAAATAAGTCATGCAAATTGGCATAGTCGTGCTGAGTAGAAATAGCTTGCGCGACGTCACCATTTTGATCATAACGTTCTCGTTTGGAATTCGATTGAGGTGTTTCTTACGCCAAAACGATCATCTATTCTGTAGCTTTCCAACCATATATAACAATTCTAGTTCATAGCTGTACACGAATACAAAAAAATTACACAATTTGGACGTGTATTTTTCAGCATTCCTACACAAGTTGCGCCTTTTTCTCCAACTTTAAACTTTTGATCCTTTTTCCACCTAAAAAATAATAAAACACCTCAAACGCACCTTTTTCTCAAATATATTGAATATAAGATATTTTTGCTAATATATAACAATAATTCCCATCAAAAGGGTATTAAATTAGACACTAAAACACGCTTATTTTCACTCTCATCAAAAACCTTGGAAGCAAAGCTTGTTGCGAAAAGGTATACTCAGAAAGAAAGAGTTTGATTATGAGGAAACCTATTCACCGGTAGCTATGCCTATGTTGATCCGGATTCTTTTATCTGTTGCTAATCATATTTATTATGACGAATAGCAAATAGATGTCAAGATAGCTTTCCTAATTGGAAGTCTTGAGAAAAACATCTATGTGAAGCAACCAGAGTGATTCATTGAAAAGGGCTAAGAGCATTTTGATAGTAAGCTTAAAAGTGTCCATCGATGAACTAAAGCAAGCTTCAACATCATGAAACATCCGTTTTGATGAGGAAATCCAGTAATATGGATTTAATCAATGTTCGGATGGGTCTTGTGTATTGAAAAGAGTGATGGAAATATGGTGGTATTTCTTGTACTATACGTAGATAGTATCTTGCTCGTTGGAGATAATGAAAGAGTATTGTCAGGCATATGGGTATGGTTCATAAAGTAGTATGTAATGAAGGACTTAAGAGAAGTAAAATATATCCTTGCAATCATGGTGATCATAAGATAGGATGTTGTGCTTATCTCAAGCTTCATAAAATGATACAATCCTTACTCGTTTTAGCATGTGACTTTATCTAAGGAAATGTGTCTTATGACACAAAAGAAGATAAAGGTGATGAAGACAGTTCCTTATGTTTTGGCAAATAAGGAAGCTTAATCTAAGGAATGCAATGCATGAGAATGGATATCTGTTTTGCTGATGCATGGACAGTAGGTGTCAAGGTAACCCCAAATACGAATGTTGAACTGTGGTAAGACATATTTTTATGTACCTGAAAAGGACTAGAAATTATATATGGACTTACCGGACAAATTCATGCTTCTTATGAGTTACATAGATTTAGATTTTTCGAATCCGATAGGGACGACAGTAAATCCACCTCAAGGTTATGTGTTTATTTTGGAAGTAGAGCCATAATATGAAGGAGTGTTATATAGAAATATATTTCGGACTCCACCATAGGAAGATGTTGAATTGGAGCCTCTAAAGCAGCCAAATCCATCTGCATGACTCTAGAAACTTCGTAATGGACATAGATGTGATTCTGAGTTTGCCCAAGATTATTACAATTTATTATGATAATAATGGTGTAATTGCAAACTTGAAGGAATCACGAGCCCATAAGGCAATTAAACACATGGAGTGCGAGTACCACCTATTACGAGAAATCGTGTGATAAGGGGAAGGTTATTATTGCCTAGATTGCATCGAATGATAACCTAGTAAAATCCTTTTATAAGGACCTTAAGGCGAAAGCTTTTGATGGTCGTGTAGTGGGAGCGGGAATCAGATGTATGGCAGTGATCTTGACAACATAGTCTTTTAGTATAAGTGGGAGATTGTTGCATTGTATATTAAAAGTCTAACTTTAGTATGAATAATATCTTAACAATTTATTTGAAATGAGAATAATTGATCAAATGATTGCGTCTTACTCACTCCGTCCCGTTTCAATGTTTACGTTTGTTTTTTGCATGTTGATGAAGGAGTATAATATTTTAATAGATAGTGAATGAAAAGATATAATATTTAATGTAAAGTGGGTAGGTGTATTAGTGTTGAATGATATATTAATTATTTTAGGTGGGTCCCATATTCCAAATAGAAAAACGTAAATATTGAAATGAGACGCGCAAAATAGAAACGTAAACATTGAAATAGGATGGAGGGAGTATAATTTATTTATATATCCGATGCAATAGTCCACTTACTTTATACTGTAGATAATATGTTGTGCGACAAATACGCGGAAGATAATATTATCAGTTTTCTTATAAAGTATAAACAGAAGCTCACAACCGAGATAGAAGGGGACTCTCTATCGGGATGGTTGTAGTGTGATTTTGTATTAGTTTATCTTGACTATAGAATCACATTAGTGCACTTTGTGTATTGAGCAGGACCGCTTGAGATCGTTCGACATATACTGACTATATAAGAGAACTTGATTTCTGTTATTATGGATGTTCGTGCTCTTAATCCTTATACAATAACCTCAACACGTAAGACAGTATGTATTTCTTTGATTCATCAATGGGTGAGATTTACATGTAATTAAATCAATAAACTCGGTGAGTTTGGAAATAGTGCTGTCTCTATGGTGTGCTATTGATTGTAGAAGGAATCTGCGTCCTATTAAATATGTTGATAATGTCCCCTTGAGGTGCTCAAAAGAAATATCATATAAACCCCACAGGTGGATTTATTCCGACATGATAATGAGGTTTGAGTGGTACTACTCTCAGATGAGATATTAATTAATGGGCATTGTATATCTTAAACACGGGGAGACTAACGGACTCATAATAAGAAGGAGCCCATAACATAATTATGGGATTAGAGCGGTAGTCCAGTAATAATATTTTAGTGGAATATATTATTATTATTATTGGACTTAAGTATAAGTTTTGGGCTAAACTTGGATACTTAAGCCCAATGGAAGCCCGATTCTAATTTCTCCTCCTAGTCCCTGTTATAGGCCATATATAAGTCATCTCAGTTGTCCTAAACCCTAATTGAATCATGTCTAACATTGTGAGGAGGGAAAAGGATAGCAGATTGAGTAGATCTTGAAGATCGTCGCCCACACGACGTCAAGATTAGACTTGGGAATACAGCAGAAGATCAAGATGTTGTTTGCAGCTGCTGTTCGTCAATTTCTACAATTTTTCTAAAATCTTGTGGAAATCTAAACTATTCGTGTGATACATCGTTAGAAAGCCACTGAAGAGAGGATCGTTTTGACATATAGATCACTCAAATCTGAAATCGGATGAGAGAGTTATGCCCAAAATGATGAGGCTGCCCATGCTGCCGGTGAGAATTTATGTTCTTCCTCAACATACCCTGGTGAAAGGTAATATGTTTTTATCTTCTTGCTTCTGCTAATTTAGAAACACATAGAACTCTAACGGTTCATGTTAACTAAATGATCGAACGCCAACAGGGCCAAACCCACCTCAACCCGCCATTTGGCGGGCTTAGACGGTGCGGGCTAGAAATGCTCAGCCCAACCCACCAATTGTATAGGCGGGTGTGGTTCGGCCCGGCGGGCCCAGCCCATTCTAACGACTCTACCCCCTCTACTGTTTTTATACATGTGGATGTGGTTGTCCAATAAATAAGACCCACCTGCTACCCCTCAAAATTACACATCCCTAAGCCCTACCCCATCTACTTCGCACTGAACCCGCTTCCCCAACCCTCAAAATTGCCATCGCTGATAACTCACCTTCCAAACTCCTCTATTTTGTACTACAATATTTATATAGAACCCACCTTCCAACCTCAAAATTGCTGTCGCGGATAACCCACCTCCCAACTTCTCAAAATTATCGTCACGATAATCTCCCTTATCCATTGAATCTAATCCAATGAATATATTTAAAGTAGATTCAGTTATGCCAGTTGCGCTACTCACGGGTATCTCTGATCGGACAAAGAGTGTAGTAGAAGCATTAATCGACGCAGATTGATTGCAGCAAAATTGCTGTCGGATTCAATGATGGTACAACTGTGGAGGGCGTTGATGGTGTCGATGACAAAGACAATGTGGATGGCTTCTTATGGCGGCAGAGTTGGTTAACAGTGTAAAGGGGGCCGGATACCATTGCATACAGATTTAGCACCCAATTTGCAAAATCACTTGTAACCAAATTATAATGAATGCAACATTAAATAGTTGGATATTAGTTTATTAACTAACAATGACTAAATGTTGTCACTTGTGGAATGAAAAACGATATTTTCACCCTGCAGTGTTGAACATATGGAGATAGATGATAATGAATGGGGTGATGGAAAATTTATGGTGTGATGAGATTGTGAGATTAACAGCGAATAAGGGCTGTTGGAGATAATAGCAATTAGTGAACACGGTTAGATGGGTGCTTGAAAAGCAGTTAGTGAAGCGGTGCTAAGGATGCCACAAGGGATGCAACTGAAAGGGATTAGATCAACTGCAGTGAACGCGGTGATAGAGGTGCATGGGTTAATCTTTGACAGCAGTGTTGGAAAGGTGCATAACTTAATTTGATTGCAGTGTTGAGGTGTAAAACGAAAGTGTGATAAGAAGTTACTGAAGAGGTGTATGGGTTAATATTTGACCGCAATGCTGAGGTGGTGAACGCTGTGTCAGTGGTTTCTCCAATTTGGTCCTTTATTTTTTTTTGTCAAATCCAATAAAATTGAATTGATCACATCACATGTTGACTAAGTGACCTACAACTTGTGCTGACCCGGGTCATGTGTGAGCCTGGGTCAGCTAAGAATCTCTCCTCAATATAATATACAAAATTGAGATTATTGTTTTCCAAGATTGGAAGTGGGGTACCGGATATAATTGAGTCAAACAGTGAATAAAGAAAGTTATAGACTAAGAAAGAGAATGTGTGGGGTATAAAGTGTACGTGGAAAAAAAATATATTTGTTACATATTTGTTTTTGTTTTTTTACATGTGGCGTGACACATGGATAATGCAATTGACATGTCAGCGACCGGGCTACCTCTTGCTGCTCGGTGGTTTGATTTGCAACTTGACATTGAAGTGGAGTATTTTTTTGTGAATTTTCAAAAATTTTGACTAATCCGCAATTCGCTAAAATATTGGGACTTTTAGCGTAATTAACCCTAAATTTAATCTTGAGATCTGAGTATTTGTTATCGATAAATGCTTATGTGGGGTTTACATGTAAACCTATTTTTATGGTATATAAAAAATTTCTCTTCAAATTTTTACACACTTTGATAAATCGATTAGTTTTTAATATATAAAAAATTATTCTATAAAAAAGAAAATATTATTCTTCTAAATAAAAAATATTATCTTTTCAAAAAATAATTTAAAAAACAAGGTTTATGTGTGATGTAATTCACACCAAACCCACTCTTTGTTATTGCAGTTGATCACCGCACAATCCTAAATTAAAGATCATGACATTAGTTTCCGTAACCAATTTTCTAAATATAGATGCAGATATTTTAAATAGATAACATCCAAAATAAAAAATTTAGATCATGATGTTAGTTTTCATAACTATTTACCTAAATATAGGATATATATATAGATTTTAAATAAGATAAAATCTTACGTGGTATCATTGAATGGAATAAAAGAACATTTTGATAATAATAAATTATTTACCAAAGATTTGAAACAGTGTCATAAGAAAATTTATTTATGTGAAATGACTAAGAAGACAAGGAGATTTAAGTGGGATGAATAAGAAGTGATAATATTTTAATAAAAAGTAATTATTGAATTAATAAAAAGTGATAGTACCATTAATTATTTCATAAATAATTTATATTTTAAATAAAAAGTTATAACATTTTTAATAAAAAATATAATACATTTGATAATTATTTAAAAAATATTAAAACCGGTCTCCTTTAGGATGGTCAAGAAAAGGCAATATTTTAGAGTTGATATATGGTGCATCCGAGTGCACGCGTATATTTATATGTATGCATATTAGTTTTTATTAAATAATGAATATGTGTTTCTTAATAAATAATTTTTTTTATATTAAGTTTTCCATTAAAAAACTTATAGAAAATTCGTCAACATAGTGTATGATTACATATTCATTGGTGCATATATTTTTATTTACATGAGAATTTTCCCTTGTTAAAAGTAACTTTTGCATGAGACAGTTTCACTTTTTATTGAAACTAGATATTACACATCCGTGCGTTGCACGAAAAGAATTATATAACTATTATGTCTTTTTATATATATTTTTTTATTTATCTAATATATATATATATATATATATATATATATAATTATTTATTTACTTATTTATTGAATTTATGTATTTTATATAAATGGCTAATTATTTATATAATATATAAACGAAATTTTTTTACATAACGTAATTTTGTATGTATCAATTAATTCGTATTGTTTATTATATGCTTATTTTTTCATAACATTAAATTTGATTCGATATTTAAGATAAATATTAACTTTCTATTATTAATTACATTAAAATTATTTTATTTTAATTGATATCTATTTATTTTTTAAAAATAAATATAATCTCTCAGTATCTCAATTATATTTTATAAAAGAAATATATTTTATAATATAATTTATATTTTATTTTTAATTGAATAAAATATATAAAAGAAAGATATATTATACAATAATTTATATTTTATTTTTAATTGAATAACATATGAATAAAATAAAATATAAAATATTATGTAATATAATAAATTATAAATGTTAAAAGAATATTTATGAAGACAATCCTAATGAAAATAAAATTGATATTAAAATTAAAATAAATTACAAAATTTTGAAAATAGAATTCATACATTAATTCTAAAGATTAAATTAAAAGAATATTTATAGAGACGATCATAATAAAAATAAAATTGAATGAAAAATAACAATAAAATACAAAACTTCAAATAAGAATAAATTAGAAAACTTCAAAAATAGATTCCATATATTAATTCTAAAGATTAAATAAAAAATATATTTCACATGTGCTTTGAATTGGAGTCTCCAATTCTAAACTTTCTTAAATTAATTCTACATTATCGAAATTTATCACTTCAAACACCGGTAGCTTTTTTTAATGAATGAAGCTGCTAATAAGATTAAATAAAAATAAGAACAATAAGGTTAAAAAAATTATAAAAATAGATATAAAAAACAAAGAAAAAAACATATATTATATGATAAACTAAAATGTGGTTTTGGGATATGGGAAATGAGCGCTTTTGGGCGACTTAACTATGGGTTAAAGTTCGTGAGGTTCATTTCACAAAAGATGAAATTATTTCTAGTTGTGAAATCTAACAGGAAATCCCCCACTGAGTACATTTTTTTGTGCTCAACATACTCTATGTTTCCTTCTAGAAATAATGTTGCGTAGTCAGCATGGCAAATGATGAGTTGGAGGGTCGGTTGGTTGCAGCTATAAGCACTAAGTATTTCACTTAAATAAGTGTTAAACTTGTGAACAAAAACTTTAACATTGTCACTGCACACAAATCACTAAAAGACTGCTACTTCATGGATTCTAAAATATTTGTTTCAAATTCTTTTTATGGTTTCACTAATCTCTATATATATTATTACTACGTATTCAACTTGATTAATTAATTTAACACTTTTTAAAAAAAATAATAATAATTCTCATTTATATTGTCATAAAAATTTCATAACAAAATTAATTGTGCTCTGTTTTCTGCCTCTTTCTTCAAGTTGTCTGCAATTTATATGATGTATGGATGCTGCAAAAGGAAACTAGGGCTCAAAAATTGAAGTTGCAATTTTTTCAGAGACATTCAACTGGAATTTAGTAAATTTGACCTGAATATACACGGGTTGTAACTTCAATTTGTACAAAATATGCACGGGTTTGATTTCGGGTCAATACAATCCGCTCAATTTTATCAGAAATTTGACCCAAATATTTTGAGGGGCCAAATTTCTCAAATTTTAGCAGCTCCCTGAATTCCGTCATACTCCCTTCGTCCCATAGAAACATTTACGAATTTTTTGGGTGTCCCATAGAAAGGTTTATATTTTCCTTTATAGTAAATGGCACTCACACAAAATATTTAAATATCTCCACGGGACCAACACCACTACACTAATACAACTACCCACTAAATATTAAAATATTATTTCGGCCAACTCAATACATATTAAAATACTATATTCCTTAACTCTCATGCAACAAGAAAACGTAAACCTTTCTATGGGATGGAGGGAGTATTGGATAATTGTGCGAAATTTTCGTGGCTCAAATATTCGACCTGAATATGCAAAATTCGGATCGAATTTATCTCATTTTCAAACTTTTCCATTTTCTTCCTTTTCCTTTGCTTCCTTCATGCGTTCCTCTTCAATTTTGTTCATTTATATGCCATTTCCTGCAAGAATTTACACATAAATCACAACTTGTCTTAGAAACATCAATCTAATGAAAATACATAAATAAAGACATGAAAAAAAATGAAAAACACTCATAACCACACACAAAAAACTCTAAATTCATTCAAATTTTAATACTAAACAAACTCCCCAAATTTAGTGTGTTGCCTGTCCCCAAGCAACGGAAAAGAAAATAAAAGAACAAGGGAAAATTTTGTTGGATTATATATTAAAAGCCTAACTTTAGTATGAACAATGTTTTTTATAATATTTTAAAACGAGAATCATTAATCAAATGATCGAATCTTATATTTTGTTTATATGTCAATGTAATTGTCCATTTACTTTATATTTTAGATTATATTATGTGTGGCGTCACACGAAAGATCATATTATCAGTTCCTTATAAAGTATAAATAGATGCTCACAATCGAGATAGACACGGACAATCTATCGGGATGGTTGTAGTGTGATTTGGTATTAGTTTATCCTGACTATAAAATTACACTGGTGCACTTTGTGTATATTGAGCAGGACCGCTTGAGATAGTTTGATTTATACTGACTATATAAAAGAACATGACCTTAGTTATTATGGAAGTCTGTACTCTTAAACCCAAAATAATAACCTCGGCAAGTAATTCAGTATTTATTTCTTTGATTCATCATTGAGTGTGATCCAATTTTTGAATCAATATGTTTGATGAGTTGAGAAATGGTATTGTCTCTATGGTGTGCTATTGATTGTAGAAGAAATTAGTGTCCTAATAATTTAGACTGATGATGTCCCCTTGAGGTGCTCATAAAGATTATTATATAAAACCCTGCAGGTGGATTTGTTCCAGCATGATAATAAGGTTGAGTGGAACTACTCTTGGATAAGAGATTAATTAATTGAGTTGTCAGTAACTCATTTAATTAATGAACATTGTATATCTTAAACACGGGGAGTTAAACGAACTCATAATAAGAAGGAGTTCATAACGTAATTTGAAATTAGGATGGCAATGCAATAATAATTCTTTAATGGACTGAATATTTATTATTGGGCTTAAATTTTGACGGTTTTGCACCTGAATCCCAGATTATAGGCAAATTATTCAGGTGCAAAACCGTCAAAATTTAAGCCCAATAATAAATATTCAGTCCATTAAAGAATTATTATTGCATTGCCATCCTAATTTCAAATTACGTTATGAACTCCTTCTTATTATGAGTCCGTTTAACTCCCCGTGTTTAAGATATACAATGTTCATTAATTAAATGAGTTACTGACAACTCAATTAATTAATCTCTTATCCAAGAGTAGTTCCACTCAACCTTATTATCATGCTGGAACAAATCCACCTGCAGGGTTTTATATAATAATCTTTATGAGCTCCTCAAGGGGACATCATCAGTCTAAATTATTAAGACACTGATTCCTTCTACAATCAACATCACACCATAGAGATAATATCATTTTCAACTCATCGAGCATATTGATTTAAAAATTAGATCACACTCATTGATGAATCAATGAAATAAATACTGGATTACTTGCCGAGGTTATTATTTTGGGTTTAAGAGTACGAACTTCCATAATAACTAAGGTCATGTTCTTTTATATAGTCAGTATAAATCAAACTATCTCAAGCGGTCCTGCTCAATATACACAAAGTGCACCAGTGTAATTTTATAGTCAAGACAAATTAATACCAAATCACACTACAACCATCCCGATAGATTGTCTATATCTATCTCGATTGTGAGCATCTATTTATACTTTATAAGGAAATGATAATATGATCTTTCGTGCGACGCCACACATAATATAATCTAAAATATAAAGTAAATGGACAATTACATTGACATATAAACAAAATATAAGATTCGATCATTTGATTAATGATTCACGTTTTAAAATATTATAAAAATATTGTTCATATTAAAGTTAGGCTTTTAGTATATAATCCAACAAAATTTTCCCTTGTCCTTTTATTTTCTTTTTCGTTGCTTGGGAACAGACAAACGCTAAATTTGGGGAGTTTGTTTAGTATTAAAATTTGAATGAATTTAGAGTTTTTGTGCGTGGTTATGAGTGTTTTTCATTTTTTTTCATGTCTTTATTTATGTATTTTCATTAGATTGATGTTTCTAAGACAAGTTGTGATTTATGTGTAAATTCTTGCAGGAAATGGCATATAAATGAACCAAATTGAAGAGGAACGCATGAAGGAAGCAAAGGAAAAGGAAGAAAATGGAAAAGTTTGAAAATGAGATAAATTCGATCCGAATTTTGCATATTCAGGTCGAATATTTGAGCCACGAAAATTTCGCACAATTATCCAATACTTCCTCCATCCCATAGAAAGGTTTACATTTTCTTGTTGCATGTGAATTAAGGAATATAGTATTTTAATGTGTATTGAGTTGAGCGAAATAATATTTTAATGTGTAGTGGGTAGTTGTATTAGTGTAGTGTTGTTGGTCCCATGGAGATATTTAAATATTTTGTGTGAGTCCCATTTACTATAAAGGGAAATGTCAACCTTTCTGTGGGACACCCATAAAATGCGTAAACATTTCTATAGGACGAAGGGAGTATGATGGAATTCAGAGAGCTGCTAAAATTTGAGAAATTTGGCCCCTCAAAATATTTGGGTCAAATTTCTGATAAAATTGAGCGGATTGTATTGACCCGAAATCAAACCCGTGCATATTTTGTACAAATTGAAGTTACAACCCGTGCATATTCAGGTCAAATTTACTAAATTCCAGTTGAATGTCTCCAAAAAAATTGCTAATTCAATTTTTGAGCCTTAGTTTCCTTTTGCAGAATCCATACATCATATAAATTGCAGACAACTTGAAGAAAGAGGCAGAAAACATAGCATAATTCATTTTGTTATGAAATTTTTATGTCAATATAAATGAGAATTATTATTATTTTTTTAAAAAAGTGTTAAATTAATTAATCAAGTTGAATACGTACTAATAATATATATAGAGATTAGTGAAATCATAAAGAAAATTTGAAACAAATATTTTAGAATCCATGAAGTAGCAATCTTTTAGTGATTTGTGTGCAGTGACAATGTTAAAGTTATTGTTCACAAGTTTAACACTTATTTACGTGAAATACTTAGTACTTCTAGCTGCAACCAACCAACCCTCCAACTCATCATTTGCCATGCCGACTACACAACATCATTTGTAGAAGGAAACATAGAGTGGGGTGAGCACAAAAAAATATACTCAGTGGGGGATTTCCTGTTAGATTTTACAACTAGAAATAATTTCATCTTTTGTGAAACGAACTTCACGAACTTTAACCCATAGTCAAGTCGCCCAAAAGCGCTCATTATTTATCCCAAAAGCGCTCAACATACATGATCTTTTATCACATAGAAATTATAGGGCAGATTTCTTGATAATCATAGCTTGTACATCTATATTAAAAATGTTCATTAAGTTATTCTATTTAGCTCCCATTTTTCACATACCGTAAAACCAAATCTCATCATATCAACATTGATTCCCCTCATCCTAAACATGATTTTGCATATATTATATATTTGATAGATTCAATCAAGGGAGCCATACTTTATTTATTCTGCTGTAATCTGGCTAATCACTAATCTAGTGGGGGTACATAATTGACAATGGATATATTATTTCCTTATTAATGAAAAAGCTACTAGAATAAAGAGTTATAAATAAAGGGGTAGAGGCAAAGGGAGGGGCGTTGGATAATCAATCTTAATTTGCATTAGGCAGCCTTTGGCTGATGGGTGTCATCATAGGGGAAATCATATTTTTACGTTCCTATTGTTCTTTCTTATCTCATTTAATCTATCAGTCATCAGCACACTATCTGAAAAAATCAGCTCACTTTTTGAAAAAGTCATTTCACTTGTTAACAAATTCTCGGAGCAAGAATCTAGGCTCAATAAATTAGACATGATAGAGGAGATGCTCTACGTACTCCTAAAACAAGAAAGCGACAAGATAAGTGGCGGGGATTCCCAACCCAGTAACCTCAGAGAAATGAGCACTCAAAGCCCTCTCCAAGAATGTATCCCCAACTGGACCATAGCCAATAATGATGTTCAAATCACGGACAAACATGTTAAATTACCAAATTCTAATGTAGCGACGACCTAGTTTTCGGTTGATAACTTAATAATTCCATTACATTGTATTGCTTCTCCTCCAACTTTATATCAATTCTTACCCGAAAATATATGTGTGAAAGAAGTAGCAGAAGGATCACTTCGATGTGATATGGAGCCACAAATATTAAAAAAATCTCACAAGAGTTCAACAACATATGCAGTGGACAACAAATAGTCATCAAAGAGTGGTGAGTTTTCAAGGAGGTGATAGAGTTATTCTAAGCCTACGTTATAAAAAACATTCTCTTCGTCTACCAAAAAACTCAAAATTATGCCCGAGTTATGATGACCCCAACTAGATCACAACACAACTAAAGTCCTTGTTCCAGATTCTAGTATTATGGAAAATGATGTTTTCATCAGGGGATTGTTGGATTGTATACTAAAAGTCTAGCTTTAGTATGAACAATGTCATAACAATATTTGAAATGAGAATCATTGATCAAATGATTGCGTCTTATAATTTATTTTATATGCATGGCGCAATAGTCCATTTACTTTATACTGTAGATAATATGTTGTGCGACAACACGCAGAAGATCATATTATCGGTTTCCTTATAAAGTATAAACAGATGCTCACAACTGAGATAGACGGGGACTCTCTATCGGTATGGTTGTAGTGTGGTTTGGTATTAGCTTGTCTTGGCTATAGAATCACATTAGTGCACTTGTGTGTATTGAGCAGGACCGCCTGAGATCGTTCGACTTATACTGACTTATAGAAGAACTTGATCTGTGTTATTATGGAAGTTCGTGCTCTTAATCCCTATACAATAACCTCGACACGTAGGGCAGTATGTATTTCTTTGATTCATCAATGGGTGAGATTTATAAGTATTAAATCAATAAACTCGGTGAGTTGGGAAGTAGTGCTGTATCTATGGTGTGCTGTTGATTGTAGAAGGAATCCATGTCCGTCATAGGTTGATGATGTCCCCTTGAGGAGCTCATAAGGTTTATCATGTAAATCTTGCAAGTGGATTAATTTCCGGCATGATAAAAAGGTTGAGTGGTACTACTCTTGGATGAGATATTAATTAATTTGAGTTGTCAATAACTTAATTAATTAATGGACATTGTATATCTTAAACATGGGGAGACTGTCGGGCTTATAATAAGAAGGAGCCCAGAACATAATTTTGGGATTGGACGGGTAGTGCAGTAATAATATTTTAGTGGACTATATTATTATTATTGGATTTAATTAAAAGCTTTGGGCTAAGCTTGGTTAATTAAATTCAATTGAGGCCCAGCCCAATTTCTCCTCCTGGTCCCTGCTGTAGCCCAAGTATATAAGTCATCTCAGTTCCTGTTAAACCTAAGTCTGTGCCTCTTTTGACACACGGGAGAGAACAGAGAGCAGATTGAGAGAACTCTGGGGATTGTTGACCACCCAACACCAGAGTTGACTTTGGGACATAAGGTAGAAGATCAGAGGTGTTCTTCACTGCTGTTCATCCTCTACATCGACCCAGAAGTACGGTAAACACGTTTTATGCTTCCGCTGATTTTGTTTAACTGTTAATCCTAACGGATCACGTTGAACCGCATGATCCAATTGCCAACAATTGGTATCAGAGCATGGTTTCTTGGTGAAACGTGATTTGTTAAGATTTTTGTGATTAATTGATTATATGATTTAATCTGAATTTATCACATGTTTGAGTACAATCTGGTATATCACATGTTTCTTTGTGAGTGAGTATACAGTTATTTTTTTTGATTAATTGTATACACTGTACACTGTACACATACACACTGGTGGCTGACGTCGACGGCGGTGACGGCGGCGCGTGGACGTCGACGGCTGACCGGCGGCGCGTGGACGTTCGACTGACGGCGACGTGAGGTGGCTGTCTTTCTGGCGGCGCGTTTTCGACGGCGGCGCGAAGACAGACGGTGACAGCAGCGCCTGGTCGGGGCGGAGGAGACGCGGGACTGACCGGCGCCGTGTTTCCACGTGACTGAGTTTTTGACGCCTCGACTGGATCGTTGCTGGCACGGCGGCGTCGACTTCACGGCGAGGTGCGACTGGACTGGTCCCAATCGCTTTGGAGAAGATCGATGCGGATCTGGCGGTGAGTGATGGCTGAGCGGCGAAATCGAGGCGGCGGTAGGCTATGCAGACCTGCGATTACTTCCGGGCCAGTGGACCGCCGGACGTGGCGCGGCGCGGCGGCTGGAGGCTGCGACGCCAGTCGGCGATAGCGCCGATGGCTCTGCGCGACGGCGGCACTGATGAACTGGTCACGGCAGAAGGGTCGACGACGCGACGACGGCAGCTGGTGACTTGCAGCGATGTCGGAGGTGACTCAGCAACGCTTTCGGTCGATCTGCTACCGGGAGTGGCAGACAAGGCATGGCCGTCGGTGATCGCGGCGTGACGTCTCAAGCAGTGGGCGGCGCTGGCGATTGATGGCGGCCGCGCTGGATCGGCTTACAGCGGTGGGCTAGCGGCAGTCTCCGGCGGCAGCGATGTCGGTCGACGGCTGGCGGCACACGGTAGTTGGGCTATTGGCGCGGCTCCGGCGGCTGACGGCACTCTCGCCGGAAGCAGCGGCGCCGGTGTCTTCCGGGCGTGTTGGCGGCTGGCAGGAGCATTAGGGCAGCATGGGTATTGGGCCTATGTTGTTGGGCTGCTTTTGTTTTGATGTTGGGCCTAGTTTAATTATTTGGGCCCAAATATTTTAATTAAAAGGATATTGGGCTGCAGGGCCCTATTTTAATTAAGGAGTATTTGGGCTGATGATTAAAAGGCCCAATTCAGTAATTATATTAGATGCTGCTCAATTTTAATTTGGTTTTGGGCTTTTGGGCCCAAATTTTAATTAAATGGCAATGGGCTGCTGGACTAATTAATTTTAATTAATTGTGGGTATTTTGATGTTGGGCCAAGGTTAAATATTGGGCTAGACCTTTATGCAGAAATTGGCAAAATAAATGGGCTTAATTATTTTAATAATGGGCTGCTCATTTTATGCTAATGAAGTTTGGGTCAGCTGGACCTATTTAATTGATCCAACACATTATGCAATTAATTATAATATATAACTGATTTAATTGCTTTAACTTGACAATTAATTGTTATATATGAAAGACATGTTCTATGTGATTTATTTATTTAAATTGCTGTTAATAGAAGCATGTCTTAGTTGTATATTTTATTCTGGAATATTATATGCATGTTTAAAACCCTTGGTAATTAAATAACTAAGTGGGAGAGGGGATTGGTAAAAAATTCCCGCGGCCTCCATTATTGGTTTGTAAGTGATGTGAGTAAACTTGCGTGTTGGCATAGGCCTTCCTCCCTAACGGATGAGTTTATTCACGGATCACTGGTACAGACTTCATAAATAATTATTGTTTGTAATGTGGCACATAAACTTGCGTGTTGGCATAGGCCTTCCTCCCTAACGGATGAGTTTGTGTGCGGTACACTGGTACAAACTTATAATTGATGATTGTAGGAAGCTACCCAAGCGCGTGTGTACTTCTCCAACTGTAACGCACATAAGCTCGCGCAGTGGACTTGGGATCAAATAATGGTGTACACTTAGGTGTAAATAATTAGTATCCTCCCCAACGGAGTCACTGCTATTATTTGCATGGCTAAAGAGGAACCGACTATTAATTATTTTGTCATAAAGTTAAGTTGACAAATGAAATTAATGGGTAAAACCTTCTCTTGTAAATGTTTGGGTTTGTAAACGTCCACACTAACGTGGCTTACAGACTCACGGTGCTTGAGATGTCGGTGAATTTTATTTTATATTGTTTTGAGGGAATCAATATAAAAGGATAAAATTCGAAGATTTGATCGGTAAATTTATTTGTGATTCTCTGAATTTCGAATGGTTTTATTTCACTAATTGCTAACTAAAAGACATTATATTTACTTGTCCAAATTAGATGATTAGAAAGAATCTTGGTTTTGATAATTACTGCTTAAGAAAATACATGTGTATTCTCACAAAGGACGTCTCATGATGCCTATTAAAGTCTCTAGTGAAGAGATGAGAGGTTCATAGAAATATGATGGTTTCATGTAACTCTTCGGATACTTGAGTAAATTAAAAGGCAGAAGATCATGGTCGAATTCATGAATGAATTGGAAAAGCTTGGAATAGAAATTGAAAGGGAAACCTAAGTCAATTTTATTCTTCATAATTGCCTAGACGTTTTGAGTAAGTTCCACCTGAATTACAAGAGGATATAAATGGTGGGAAACCTCTGACAAAAAAACGTGGCAAAGGAAAGCCATTTTCATCATAATGTGAACAAGTTTAATATCTTATTAACTAATGGTTTAAACATGATTAGTGATGGCATCTACTGACACAATGTATGTAGATACTGGAATCACTAAATGTTTATCACTCAGTAAGGATAAGATTGTAATGACATGGGTAAAACTACGAAGGTAGTGGCTATTGCAGTGGGAGTAGTTTATTTATCTTATGATAGGAATAAATAATTGATTATGAGAAATTGTCTTTACGTACTTTTTCATAGAAAGAATTTGATTTCGGTTTCTATGCATTAACGGATGGACACTTCATTTCATTTAAATGACATGGTCATAGTAATGAGGAATGAGGCTATAATCCGTTAAAGTACGTTGGTGGATAAAAAGTATACTCTTGAATCATGTACATCCCACAGATGCAATAAATAGTAATTAAATAATGCATCTTCCAATATTAGTAAGAGAAAGGAACCTTAAAAAATGAACTAAACATACATTTGGCGTCTATGACTAATTCATTTTACTTGAGTAGGATTCAAAAGTTGATAGCCGATAGACCGTAAGGTTTATCTGAAGTGGAAACTATCGGACTTGCGAGTCTTGCTTGGAAGTAAAAATGATTAACTGCCTTTTCAAGGCTGTGGGGTGTAGAGCCAAAGATATATATGTTGGAATTAGTTCATTCTGATTCAAGCGAACCTAATATTATCCAGGCGAGAGGTGGTTATGAATATTCGAAGATTATTCTGGAAACCAATATATTTATATGATGCGCTGCATGTCTAAGTTCTTTGATTAATTCAAGAATTGTAAGGCTGGTACAGTGAAGCGTCATGGAAAATATATTAAGTCATTATGATTCAATCATGATGGCGAATACCTCTTGGGATAGTTAAGAGCTATTGATCAGAAGTTGAGATTAAATCTCAAGTTGACTACACCGGGTATGCCCCAAACTGAATGGTGTGGTGGATAGAAGGAATAAGGCTCTTATGGTTATGATTAGAAAGATGATGAATTATTTGGAATAATTAAATTCATTTTATGGATATGCCCTAGATACAGTAATTCGTGAAACGTTTGTCTGTATATGGGATATCCTAGAAAAATGGAGGGTGATTTATTTAGTCCAAAAGATCGAAGGATAATTGTTAACTCAATAACTAGATTTTTGGAAAAGGACTATGTAATAAATCACAAGCCCATGTATAAGTTGTTTTAAAGGTAGTGAGAAGAAAACACAAAGTATTAGTACCAAGTGTACAAGAGGATATACCACAAGGTAAACTGCAACGCGTGTCACGTCTGATACACAATTACATGTAGTGCCTTGTCGTAGTGGGAGGGTTGTATGACAACCCATAAATATATGTTTTGGGAGAGTCGTAAGACTTGATCCCTAGTAAACATGGTATTGTCCCACGGATACGACGTAGCACTACAAGATTAAAATGCGGAATCTTAGTAAGTTGCAATGTATGTTGAAATAGAATCTACGGATTCTAAATTAAGTCTGGAACTTGAAGGATCACTAAAATGGTGTAAAAGCCATTGCAAGGGTCAAAGGAAATAAAAGAGGATCATATGGAAAGGTGAAAACCTTGGAAGCAAAGCTTGTTGCGAAAAAGTGTACTCAGAAAGAAATGGTTCGATTATGAGGAAACATGTTCGCTGGTAGCTATGCTTAAATTGATCCGGATTCTTTTATTGATTGCTGCTCATATTGAATTATGAGGAACAGCAAATAGATGTCAAGACAGCTTTCCTGATTGGAAGTCTTGATGAAAACATCTATGTGAAGCAACCAGAGTAATTCATTGCAAAGTACTAATAGCATTTTGATAGTAAGCTTAAAATTGTCCAGCGATGGACTTAAAGCAAGCTTTGAGATCGTGAAGCATCTGTTTTGATTAGGTAATCCAGTGGCATGGATTTAAATCAATCAGCGGATGTATCTTGTGTATTGTAAAGAGTGACGAAAACGTGGTGGTGGTTTTTGTACTATACGTAGATAGCATCTTGCTCATTGGAGACAATGAAAGAGTATTATCGGGCGTATGGGTACGGTTAATAAAGCGGTAGATATGAAGGACTTAAGAAAGGCAAATATATCATTTTGATCACGGTAATACGGATCACAAGAAAGGACATTATGCTTATCTCAAGTTTCATAAATGATACAGTCCATACTCGTTTAGCATGTGAATTTATCTTAGTGAATGTGTCTTTGAGATACAAAAAGAAGATAAAGTAGATGAAAGCGGTTCCTTATGCTTCGGCGAATAAGGAAGCTTAATCTAAGGAATGCTATGAACGAAGTTGGATATCTGTTTTGCTGAATGCAAGAACAGTGGGTATCAATGTAATCCGGAACAAGAATGATGAACTGTGGTAAGACATATATGAAGTGCCTGAGAAGGACTGGAAATCATATATAGACTTACTGAGCAGATTCACTGCTTCTTGTGGATTACGGAGATTCGGATTTTTTAGTCAGATTGAACAGTAGTAAATTCTCCTCAAAGGTTATGTGTTTAATCTTAGGAAGTAGAGTCATAATTATGAGGAGTGTTATATAGAAATATATTTCAGACTCCGGACTCCATCATGGAAAGATGATAAATTGGAGCCTATGAGGCAGCCAAAGTATCTATATGACTCTAGAAACTTCAAGATGGAATTTGAAGTGTTTCTAAGTTTGCCCAAGGTAATCACAATTTACATTGTTGATATTGGTGCAGTTGCAAACTTGAAGGAATCACGAGTCCATAAGGCAATTAAACACTTAGAGCGCGAGTACCACCTGTTACGAGAAATCGTATGATGAGGGGAAGGTTGATGTCGCCTAGATTGCATCGGATGATGACCTAGTAAACCATTTACAAAGACCTTAAGGCGAGAGCTTTTAATGGTCTTGTAGTGGGAATAGGAATCAGATGTTTGGCAGAAGACATGACAGCATAGTCTTTTAGTATAAGTGGGAGATTGTTGGATTGTATACTAAAAGTCTAGCTTTAGTATGAACAATGTCATAACAATATTTGAAATGAGAATCATTGATCAAATGATTGCGTCTTATAATTTATTTTATATGCATGGCGCAATAGTCCATTTACTTTATACTGTAGATAATATGTTGTGCGACAACACGCAGAAGATCATATTATCGGTTTCCTTATAAAGTATAAACAGATGCTCACAACTGAGATAGACGGGGACTCTCTATCGGTATAGTTGTAGTGTGGTTTGGTATTAGCTTGTCTTGGCTATAGAATCACATTAGTGCACTTGTGTGTATTGAGCAGGACCGCCTGAGATCGTTCGACTTATACTGACTTATAGAAGAACTTGATCTGTGTTATTATGGAAGTTCGTGCTCTTAATCCCTATACAATAACCTCGACACGTAGGGCAGTATGTATTTCTTTGATTCATCAATGGGTGAGATTTATAAGTATTAAATCAATAAACTCGGTGAGTTGGGAAGTAGTGTTGTATCTATGGTGTGCTGTTGATTGTAGAAGGAATCCATGTCCGTCATAGGTTGATGATGTCCCCTTGAGGAGCTCATAAGGTTTATCATGTAAATCTTGCAAGTGGATTAATTTCCGGCATGATAAAAAGGTTGAGTGGTACTACTCTTGGATGAGATATTAATTAATTTGAGTTGTCAGTAACTTAATTAATTAATGGACATTGTATATCTTAAACATGGGGAGACTGTCGGGCTTATAATAAGAAGGAGCCCAGAACATAATTTTGGGATTGGACGGGTAGTGCAGTAATAATATTTTAGTGGACTATATTATTATTATTGGATTTAATTAAAAGCTTTGGGCTAAGCTTGGTTAATTAAATTCAATTGAGGCCCAGCCCAATTTCTCCTCCTGGTCCCTGCTGTAGCCCAAGTATATAAGTCATCTCAGTTCCTGTTAAACCTAAGTCTGTGCCTCTTTTGACACACGGGAGAGAACAGAGAGCAGATTGAGAGAACTCTGGGGATTGTTGACCACCCAACACCAGAGTTGACTTTGGGACATACGGTAGAAGATCAGAGGTGTTCTTCACTACTGTTCATCCTCTACATCGACCCAGAAGTACGGTAAACACGTTTTATGCTTCCGCTGATTTTGTTTACCTGTTAATCCTAACGGATCACGTTGAACCGCACGATCCAATTGCCAACAGGGATAAGTTGATAGAGTCAATCAAGGGGGGTCAGCCATACCATATTTATTCTAGCATAATCGGGCAAATCACTATTTTAGTGGGGGAGGAGCATATTTGGGGGAGCAGAATTGAAAATGGATAAATTCTTTCCTTATTAATGAAAAAGCTACTATAATAAATGATTATAAATAAAGGGGTAGAGGCAAAGGAAAGACATTGGATAATCAATCTTGTTTTGAATTAGGCTGGCTTTGGCTAAAGGGAGTCATCACAGAGGAAATCGTATTTTTACATTCCTATTTTTCTTTCCTTTCTCATTTAATCTATTAGTTTCTTTACGTTCCTATTCTCATTCACTATTCTACACATTCTATAAATAAATAAGGTAAGAGAATTATCATTGCAGTTTAAGTTAGAGAATGTTTGTCGAGATGTGTCTTTTTAGTGGATAGCCCCTCTTCTACTACTAGATGAAATATAGAATGGAAACTTGTTACGATTACTGGATTTAGAAAGAAACTTATTACTGTGGAGATAAGAAAACGTAAGTACGATCTCTCTGTAAGATGCATCGTGAAATTCTCTCCTTAACGCTCTGGCGCTGTTTGGGACATGAGTTTAGACTGTAAGTTTAGAGAAAGACCTAATATCGTGAATAAAGAAAAGATTTACAGATGTTGGAAAATATATCAGAAGAACATAAGAATAGAAGATTTGAAATGCTCACCTTCAACACTCTGACACTTTTTTCATGAGTTTAAAAAAATGAGACCTTCCATTGATACAGAAAAGAACACTGTTTGAAGAACGACATTTACTGTATGGAATAGAGAGAGGAACAATGTTTCACGAAAGGCATTTAGATAAAATAGAGAGATGAACAATATTTGAAGAAAGACTTTTAGTGTATGGAATAGAGATTTGATATGCTCAGAGCAGTTTAGAAAAAAAGAAGTTGTTGGTAGGATTGAATGAGGATTGGAGGAACATTTTGTAGATATGTCTTTTTTCATTTTCTAAGATTTGCTGCAGTCCATCATTAGGATTTGTAATGATGCGGATTTGTAATAATGGTTTGACCTAAAGTGTGATTTTTATTTGTGCGATACGGGAAGGATATTTTCTATACAGATTCACATTCTAGTCCTTTCCCCCTTTTCATATTATTATTATTATTATTATTATTATTATTATTATTATTGTTGTTGTTGTTGTTGTTGTTGTTTTTATTATTATTATTATTATTATTATATTTGCTTTATAAATATCCTATTATTAGTGATTATATATATAGGATATTGTCTTGAATTTTTTTTAATTTTTTTAATCAATTATACTATTTATGTATATATCTTTACAAATATATATTTTCATTTACTATCCTATACACACATATAAATATTTATGTGTAAAAACAAATGGCTATTACACCCTTCCCCACTAAATAAAATTTAGTCCTCGACATCTAATACATATCAATTATTGTAAGGGTGAAATTTTTTAGAATTTATGTCTCTCATATTACCTCTTTAGATGAAGCCCTTTATTATTTATCATTGTATTAATACATAACTATCTATTATAAAAGAATTTTATTATCTACTATGAAGCTGTATTGTCAACTTAATAAATGAGTAATTGAATAACATATGTATAAGTATGGATATCCTCTTCCGAAATTGACAATATCAATGATATAGATACCAACTCAATTAAAAGTATATACCTTTTTGGTTAATTGTGGATATTTGGCGAAAATTTTGTCTTCACGTTCCCAAGTAGCTTCTTCACTTCTATGTCTATTGCACAACACCTTGACTAATACAATAGTTTTGTTTCTCAAAATTTCTTCCTTATGATTGAGAATGGCAACGGGCCCTTCTTTAAATGTTAAGTCATTGTGCAATATGACATCTTGATAATTGACCACATGACTTGGGTCATATACGAAAGCCCATAATATTGACAGATGAAAGACACTGTAAATTCCAAGTAAATTGGATGGTAAAGCTTATTTGTAGGTTGTTTTTCCAATAGTTTCCAAGACTTCGTATGGCCCAATAAATCTTAGTTTAAGTTTCTTATTTTTCCAAAACTCACAATGCCTTTCACTATTGTTGCGTTTAGGAACACCTTGTCTCCTAGCTGGTACTTTTGATCTTTTTATTTTCTATCAGCATAGTCTTTTGTTAATCTTTTGCTATTTCGATTCTTTCTCTAATCTAGTTTATGCCCATAACCGTTTTATCAACAATCTAGAGTTCCAAAAACTTTCTTTCTCCAACCTCATCCAATAGAGTGTGACCTACATTTTCTTCCATAGAGAGCCTCATATGGAGCCATGCAAATTATCGCTTGGTAACTATTGTTATAGGCAAACTCTATTAGGAGTATATAATTTTCCCAACTTCCTCCAAATCCAGGATACATGCCCTTAACATATCTTCAATTGTTTGGTTGGTTCTCTCTGTTTTCTCATTAGTTTGAGGGTGGTATGTGGTACTGAACTTCAACTGAGTTCCCATTGCGTCTTGTAGCTTGCGCCAGAAGTTAGAAGTAAAACGAGTATTCCTGTCAGAATTTTGAAACTGGTACACCATGCAATCGCACTACTCTCCAAGATAAATTTGAGCCAATTTGTCCGTAGTGTAGTTCATCTTTATGGGTAGAAAGTGTGTTGTCTTGGTCAATCTATCGATAATTACCCATATTGTGTGATTTTCACATAGGCTTCAGGGTAACCCATCAATAAAATCCATCGTCACATGTTCCCATTTCCATTATAGTATTTTCAAAGGCTCTAATAGGCCTTAGGATTTTTGGTGTTCTACCTTGATTTGCTGGCATGTTAAACATCTTCTAACAAAATTTGCGATGCAATCCTTTATGTTCCTCAACCAGAATAGTTTCTTAAAGTCTTGATACATTTTGGTTCCTCCAGGATGAATCGTGTATGCAGTACAATGTGCCTCCGTCAAGATTTCATTTCTTAACTCCTTATTCTTAGGCAAACATATCCTTCCTTGAAATAGTAAGGCACCATTTTGATCCTTTGAGAATCCTTTTGTGTCTTCACTTTTTGCTAATGACTGCATCTTGTTTAAGAACTCATCTTCCTTTAATTCTACGCATTAATGATCCGTTCCTTTAGGATTGGTAGTATTGTTAATGCTGCTAGCATAGCATCTTGTGGTGACATTGCTATGTTAACCTTCAATTTCGCAAGTTCATTATTCAATTTCTACTGAGTGCTTCAGCTACCACATTTGCCTTTTTGAATGGTAGTTGATAGTGCAATCGTTATTTTTCACAAGTTGTAACCATCTCCTTTGTCTCATATTGAGTTTCTTTTACTCAAAGAAGTATTTCAAGCTTTTTTTGTTGGTGTAGATCTCGCATTTCCGTCCATAGAGAAAGTGCCTCCAAATCTTCAAGGCGTGAACCACTGCAGCTAGTTCTAAGTCATGATGGGATAATTTTGTTTATGGACCTTTAATTCCCTTGCAACCTCGGTGCCTTCAAAATTTAATTCTTTCTTAGCACACAACTAATGTATTTATTTAGAATTTATTATGATGATTTTTAATCTCAGGTGAAAAGGTCATCAAGACACCACACATCTAAATATTATTTTAATATTTAGATCATACCAAGGGTTTTCGTGTATTTATTTATAATCAATAATTATTGATTACTAAAGAAAATTTGAGCTTTGGGAAAATGTGGTTTAGGGGCCAAAATTTCCAATTTGATATACTTTGTATAAAAGATCATATCTTCCTATTGAACTTGTAAAATTTGATGATATTTTGTATATGTTTAAAATACATCCTAATATTTTGATTTTTCTTTAGTGAATTTGCCTAAAAGCGTTATGAAATAAATTACAAGGTACAAGAAACTAGTATAGTGTTTTTAAGGTGTAATATTATTAAGTTTGGAAAATTTGGGTATAACCCTCTAAATATATATTTACTTCAAAAACTATTTTATATGAACATATTAGGCATATAGGTGAACATTTTCATGTATACTCTTTTCTGTAAATATTTTATTCGAATGGCCAACGAAAAGATGAAGTTTAGTTTGGAGTTTCTCGTATGCAGTAATGCCACTGTTTAGTAAAATGCCTATAACTTTTAATTGGGTGAATATTTTTCAAAGATATTTTACAAAAACTTAGTAAACACATAGATAAACAAGTTACATGTTGAACACTTGGTCAAATTCATCCATTTTCAAGGCACAAATTGAGAAGCAAGTTTTTACATTGAGCCCACTACATTTTCACTCTTTGGTACATACACACTCCTAAATAAATAAATATTTTCTTCAAGAAATTTGATAGATATGTTTATAATATTACTATAAACATATATCATGTTTTATTTTTACTATTATTCTCCACATACATGATCTTTTGTCACATAAAAATTATAGGGCATATTTCATGATAACTACGGTATCCATCATAGCTTGTACATCTACATTAAAAATGTTCATTAAATAATTCTACTTAGCTCCCATTTTTCACATACCATAAAACCAAACCTCAACATATCAACATCGATTCTCCTCCTCCTTCACATGATTTTGCAAATATATATATGTTCCATTCAATTCTACGCATTCCATAAATAATTAAGGTAAGAGAATTACCTTTGCAGTTTAAGTTAGAGAATGTTTATCGAGACTTGTCTTTCTAGTTGATAGTCCCTCTTCTACAATTAGATAAAATATAAAAATGAATCTCATTACAATTACTGGGCTTAGATAAGTAACTTATCATTGTGGAGAAAAGAGAACGTAAGAACAATCTCTCTGTAAGATGCATCGTGAAATGCTCACCTTAACACTCTGGCACTATGAGTTTAGAGAAAGACTTAATATCATGAGTATAGAAAAGATTTACAAACGTGGGAAAATGTATTAGAAGAACGTTAGAAGATTTGAAATTCTCACCTGATGAGAGTGAAAATAAGCGTGTTTTAGTGTCCAATTTAACACCTTTTTGATGAGTATTATTGTTATATATTAGCACAAATGTCTTATACTTGACATATGTGAGAAAAAGGTGCACTTGAGGTGTTTTATTGTGTTTTAGGTGGAAAAAGGATCAAAAGAGCTAAGTTTGAGAAAAGGTGCAATTTGTGCAAGAATAATGATAAACGCACGTCCAACTTGTATAATTATTCTGTGTTCTTGCGGAGCTCTGAATTGGAAGTGTGTTACATGGTTGGAAAGCCACAGAAGAGAGGGTCGTTTTGGCATAAAGAACACCCCAATCGGATTTCAAACGAGAAAGTTATGATCAAAGTGGTGACGTCGCACAAGTTGTTCCTGTTTAGAATGACTGTCCACATTGCATGATTTGTTATACATATAAATATTGGAGTTTCTATGAGTTCTTTATATGGATAAAAATATAAGGAAGAGATGATCGTGTGAGCATAAGAATTACTTAATTCGGAGGTCGGATGTAGAAGTTATACGCGAAACGGTAAGACTGCACAAGCCTGCTCGACCAAAGGAGATCCGTTCGACCAGAATCGTCTTGGTCGAATGGCAGAGGGAAACTCGAGCAAAATGACAAAATCTTACAGAGAGCATGCTCGACCAGTTGCTCGACTTGGAGGCCTTGTTCGACTAAGAAGGTCAAGTCTAACAGCATCGCTGGGTTTTATTTTTGGTAATTTCCGGGTCTTTTACCAAATTTGACGTATGTCTCAAGTAAAAGCCCATCCAAGGCCTATAAGGAGAGCTTACAATTTTAAAAGGGGGGTGTAGATCATATCAATAGAGATCAATATAGATTAGAGAGAGGCCACAACACAATACTACACCCCACAAGGGGGGATCACCCCCCAACCATCATCCACATCCTTTTCTCCATCCATCCATCACTTTGAAGATTCGTTTGTGGAATCAAGAGAAGGATTTAAGACGAAGAAGGATGCGACGACTCCCACATCTAGGGTTTATTTCGTTTCCTAATTTATCTTGTAATTTTCCAGATATCCGGGTAAGATCTATCTAATACCCATGATTGTTCTTCGTAACATCATGGGCTAGAGCCTTTTTGGTAGAACTAGGGTTGTGAAGGTTTTACGAATTAATTGAACTTCTGTGTGTAAAGTCCGTATAATACTACTTTTGGATTTATTTTATATATGATTGTGCTTTATTAATCCATATTCACGGTCGTTTTATGCATCTTCAATTGGTATATAGAGTCTGAATATATATCTTGGTTGTAGATTGAGTGCGTTCACCGCTGAACAGGATTTCATGTTATGATTCTAAGTAAGGGGACTCCGAAGATTCATTAGAACTATCATATATGAATACTTATTAATTGAATTGAATTCGGGTTATTAAGTAGGATAAAGAGGATAATTTCATAGTACCTATAAAGGGAGATCATATCGGGTTAGAGTACCAATTAGCAAGGTAAATAATTGATACTGATAGTACCTAGAAAGGGAGGTGGAAATATATCTCTTGCTCCGAGGTTATTCACACGTGTTACAAGCATGTTTACTTGTGTCTATAGAGTAGATATGCATGGTTTAATGATGCGTCCATATTCCACAAGGCAGAGTCGGACATCAACACACGAAAGGGAGATTAATGAATGAAACTGGATTATCCTAGAGCTACCTATTCTCCTACTTGATCCACTTTCGTATTCTTCGAGTGACACTTTATTTTATTTGTTATTTTATATTTTTGTTAGTAGATTAATAATTCAAAACCTCAAACTATATTGCCATAATCGTCTTAATTAATAAGTAAATAATTAAATTGATAATACGCCGTTCTTTGGGTTCGATATTCACTTGGTCGCTTGCTTAAGCTGTAATTGATATCCTTAATACTTGGGGATTAATTTTGCGTGCAAAGAAAACACGCATCATCACCTTCCACACTCTGACACTTTTTTTGCGAGTTTTAAAAAATGAGAGGGGAATAGTGCTTGAAGAATGATGTTTAGTGTATGGAATAGAGAGACGAACAATATTTGAAGAACGACATTTAGATGGAATAGAGAGAGAGATGACAGTGTTTGAAGTACGACGTTTAGCGTATGGAATAGAGATTTTATATGCTCAGAGCAGTTTAAAAGGAAGAAGTTGTTGGTAGGATTGAATGAGGATTGGAGTAATATTTTGTAGACAGGTCTTTTTTCATTTTCTAAGATTTGTTGCAGTCCATCATTAAGATTTGTAATGATGCGGATTTGTAATGATGGTCTGACCTAAAGCGTGATTTTTATTTCTGCGATACGTGAAGTATATTATTTTGTATACATCCACATTCTTGTCTTTCCCTCCATGTCGTATTATTATTATTATTGTCATTCTCATTATTATTATTATTATTTTATTATTATTATTATTATTATTATTATTATTATTATTTACCCCTCCATCCACTGATAAGATATCCATTTTGCCATTTTGGTCGTTCACTTTCAAGGTATCCATTTTTCATTTTTTAGTAAAAGGGGCCCACATATACTCACTACTAATACAACTACCCACTTTATATAAAATAATAATACTCTTTAATTAATGTACAAAATAAAATGAGTATCTTATGGATGGACGGAGGGAGTACTTAACAAATATCATATTATTAGTGATTATAGAAATATGATATTTGCTTGAAATATTTTTTTAATAATAATACTATTTTTTTATAGATTAACAATACTATTTACATATATATCTTTACCAATATATATATGTTATTTATTATGCTATACACACATATAAATATTTATGTGTAAAAATAAATGTCTATTACACTATTCAATTATTTTATGGACTTAAAGTGATCTAATTAAGATGAAAAGCCCATGAGCTATAATAATAATTGGTATTGGTTAATTGAGTAAATACACAATATTACATGACTATGTGACTATGGGTGGCCTAGTTAGGTAATATATAAAGACTTTCTTGGTTATGGTCCCCAATATACTAAACCCTCTTCTCCCCATCGGAAGAGATTAC
The DNA here is from genome assembly GCA_023678885.1 of Pogostemon cablin. NCBI lineage: Eukaryota > Viridiplantae > Streptophyta > Magnoliopsida > Lamiales > Lamiaceae > Pogostemon > Pogostemon cablin. Next base: position 28,947,196 of record CM042965.1, on the reverse strand, counting down.
GACGGTCCCATAAAGGTAAGGAGGTTTAGTTGAGAAAGACCATAATACCACTAGATCAGCCAGTTCTTGTTTTGCCTAGAGAACTCAATGGATCAAGGTACGCTTCCCTCTATGGTTTAGATCTCGGTTGATTGTGATAAAGTTTGAAGTTTTTTAGGATCTATGTATTTTTTTCCAATTATAACTAAGCCACTCTATGGATTTACTAGTTAAATGTTAATTTTTTTTAAATAATAAGATTTAATAAAAAATAGTTTTTTAATATATTAATTTGTATTTTTTAAATTAAATTAATATTATGTTAGAATTGTTGTAACATTATTATTGCATGGCCATTACTAGAGAAATAACCACTTTCCTCTTCAGTAGGGAGTGGAGCAGTTTATTGAATGTATGAGGAATGGTTTATGTTGATAATGAAAATCTCTCTCGCTCTTGGCTCCTCTATCTTCTCTCTATTGCTTTTCTTCTTTCATGATTTTTCAACATGTTATCAGCACGATACTCTAATCAACTAAGATTTTTTTTGGGATCCGACATTGTTTACTCAGAAGTTGAAGATTTTGATATTACCTTAGGAAATAATCGTGTATTTTGATGCACGTTTTCTTTGCACGCAAAATTAATCCTTAATTTTTAAGGATATCAATAGCAGCTAAAGCAAGCGACCAAGTTAAATATCGAACCCAAAGGACGGCATATTATCAATTTAATTATTTACTAAATTAATTAAGACAAAAGACAATAACGTTTGAGGTTTAGAATTATTAAACTACTAAATAAAATTATTAAATAACATTTAAAATAAAATAGAACTGGAAGGATAGGAAAGTGTCTCAAGAATGGAGAATAGGTAGTTGTAGGGTAATCAAGTTTTATTACTTAATTTCCCTCTCAAGTGCTGGCCGACTCTGCCTTGTGGACTATGGACGCATCACTAAACCATGTAAATCTGCTATGTAGATACAAGTAAATATGCGTGTAACACGCGTGAATAACCTCAGAGCCAGAGACGTAATTTCACCCCCATTTCTAGGTACTATCAGTATCAATTATTTTCCATGTCTGGAATCTAACCCGATATGATCTCCCTTTATAGGTACTATAAAATTACTCTCTTTATCCTGCTTACTAACCCGAATTCAATTCAATTAATAAACATCATATATGATAGTTCTAATGAAACTTCGGAGTCCCCTCACTTAGAATCATAACATAAAACCATGTTCAGCAGTGAACGCGCTCAATCAACAATAAAGATATATATTCAAACTCTAGATAACAATTGAAGATGCACACAAGCACAATCATATATAAAATCAATCCACAAGTAGTGTTGTACGGAGGACACATAAGAGAATTCAATTAGTTCATAAAACCTTCAAAATCCAAGATCTATCAAAACGGTTCTATTCCATGATGTTGCGAAGAACAATCATGGGGTTGGATATATCTTACCCATATGTCTAGAAAATTAGAAAATAGAAGAAAAGAATTAAGAAAGCTCTTGGTGTAGAAGTCTCCTTCCTTCTCTCTTCTGTCTCTTCAAATCCTCTTGGTTCTCCTTCTTGATTCCACATACGGATCTTCACAGTGATGGATGGATGAAGGAATAAATGTGGATGATGGTGTTGGGGGTAATCCCCCTTATGGGGTGGTAGTTGTATTGCAGTTCTCTCTAACCCTTCTGATGATGTCCTTTTATACTTTTATACTCTTCTAATGGACCTTGGATGAGCTTTTTTATGTGAAAATACGCTAAAACACACATTGGAGGTGTAAAATCGCCAAATCTGGACATCCATGTCCTTGCTTGACCAAACTGCTCCTGGTCGAGCAAGAATGGCCCTGGTCAGCAATGGTCGAGCAACACACCTGTAAACTGAAGCTCCTCTGCTCGACTTGCTCAACCGTTGCTCGACAAAAATGGTCTTGGTCGAGCAACTCAGTTTCGGTCTAGCAACATCGCGCTGCCTCACCGTTTCGCGCATAACTTTCACACCGGAACTCTGATTTGAGTGATTCTTGCGCCATAACGACCCTCTCTTCCATGACTTTCTATCAATATAAAGAACTTACAAAAACTCCAGTATTTGAAGGGCACAAGTCGTGAAAATGTGGAACGAGTTGTTCTAGTCGGCAGAGCTTGCGCAACTTCACCTTTTTGATCATAACTCTCTCATCTGAACTCCGATTGAGGTGTTTCTTGAACCAAAATGACCGTCTCTTCCGTAGCTTATCACGTGTCTAATTTAGACTTCCATAAAATACAAAAAAATTAAACAAGTTGGATGTGTGTTTTTCAGCATTCTTGCACAAGTTTTTCTTTTCTCCAACTTTGCACTTTTAATCCCTTTTTTACTTAAAACACAATAAAATACCTCAAATACATTTTTTTCTCACATATATCGAATATAAGACACTTGTGCTAATATATAACACAATTCTCATAAAAAAGCTGTTAAATTGGACACTAAAACACGCTTATTTTCACTCTCATCATATTTCCTGAAAGGTGACTCCTTAATTTTACTTTCACATGAATGTGTTGTAATTGATCTTACATGGACATGTTATGAGTGTGCAAACTCTTCCAAACCCAAAACATAAAATTTATGGATGATATTTTGGATTTTTTTTAATACTGTGATATAAGTTCTTGGATTTTTTATGGAAATTAAATAATGTGACATAAAGATTTGTCGATAATATTTGTTATATTTGTGGATTTTTTAAAAAATACAGTGTTATAAAATTTGTCGATGTTTGGATTTTTTTGAAAAATACTGTGATATAAGACATTCGACACTAATTATTGAGGAAGCACTCTTATACCCACAATTTAAACGTACACTTCTCAGTTTTAAAGATATTCGAGCAAATGGTGTTCATATTGAAACTGAAAAGGAAAATAATTCTGAGTATATCCTGATGACTCAGTTGAATGGAAGTCGAAAACAAGTTATATAAAAATTTTCTTTTTTCTCCATGGGGTTGTATTTCACCATATCAAACCACATAATGTTTATGTTGCAATGAGCTTAAAATTTAAAGACCCAAATTCTTTTAAATTGTGGCATGACAGATTGGGTCATCCAGGGCAAACTATGATGCGTCGGATAATTACTAATTCTTTTGGGCATAATATACAAAGCAAAAATTTTCCTTCTCCAATTGAATTTATTTGTGAAACTTGTGCAAAAGACAAACTCGTAGTCAAACCTTCTCGAACAAAATTTGAAACTGAATCTCCTATTTTCCTACAAAGAATTCAAGGAGATATATGTGGACCTATTCATCCCTCTTCAGGGTCGTTTCGATATTTCATAGTTCTGATTGATGCTTCTGCACGATGGACATATGTGTGTTTATTATCCACTCGAAAAAATGCTTTTGCAAAATTTATTGCTAAAATTATTGAATTGCAAGCCCAATTTCTTGATTATCCGATTAAGTCAGTAAGAATGGACAATATCGGTGAATTCACATCAAAAGAATTTGATGAATATTGTATGTCATTGGGCATTACAGTAGAGCATCTAGTTCCATATGTCCACACTCAAAATGGTCTAGCTGAATCACTAATTAATCGTATCAAATTGATCGCTAGATCAATACTACAAAGTTCCAATTTGCCCATCTCTTGTTGGGGACATGCAGTTTTACATGTTGCTTCTTTAATTCAGATCCAACCTACTAAATATCTTGATTATTCTCCCCTACAACTAGTGCATGGTAAAGAACCTAATATTTCCCATCTAAGAACTTTCAGTTGTGCAGTTTATATTCCTATATCACCAGCAAAGCGTACTTCAATGGGCCCATAAAGAAAATAAGGTATATATGTAGGTTATAATTCATCATCTATTCTTAAATACCTAGAGCCCATGACAGGGGATCAATTTATTACTCGATATGCTGACTGCACATTTGATGAAGATTATTTCTCGGCATTAGGGGAAGACAAAAGTCTAAATTCAAAAGTGCCAAAAATTTTCATGGAATGAAAATAATCTTTAACATTTAGATACACGCACTAGTCAAACTGAACTAGAAGTGCAAAGGATTATTAATTTGCAAGATTTTGCAAATAAATTGCCAGATACATTTATTGATCATAAAGGAGTGACAAAGTCCCACATACCTGCTGTTAATGCACCACCAAGTGAGGAAGTTCCCCAGGGACTAGAAAATTCAACTGATGCTTCTCAACGCCAAAAGCATGGAAGACCCATTGGTACAAAAGATAAGAATTCGCGAAAATCCAAAATTAATAATGAAACACAATCACTCTTATAGTCTCAAAATAAAAATTCTCCAGAAGAGAATTGTCTTGAAGACGAAAACCCCAGTCGATTTGCACGTGCATCAAATACACATACCACTGGGGATGCGAAAAAACTAAATTTAGAGTTTTTAGGAAATAACGAAAATCTGGCTGATATAAATATAGAAGTTGCCATGAATTTTAATAGAAATATCATAGTTGTCGACAACATATTTGCATCTACAATTGCGCATACTATCTCGAATGATAATTTGGATCCAAAACCTAAATCATAGCAGAGTGCCAGAAGAGCTCCGATTGGGTAAGATGGAAAGATGCAATTGAGGCAGAGCTTGACTCGCTAAACAAAAGAAAAGTATTTTCATACACCAAAAATATTATCCCTGTAGGATATAAGTGGGTGTTTGTACGAAAAAGAAATGAAAATAACGAAGTAGTGAGATACAAAGCGAGATTAGTAGCTCAAGAGTTTATGCAAAGACATGGAATAGACTTTGATGAAACATATTCTCCTGTTATGGATGGCATAAATTTCTGCTATTTAATATCTATGGCAATTAATATGAATCTAAATATGCAATTAATGGACCTCGTGACCGCGTACTTGTACGGATCATTAGACGTTGACATTTATATGAAAATCCCAGAAGGATTAAAAATTCATAATTTAGGTCATAATGAAAATCGCAATATGTATTGTGTTAAATTACAAAAGTCATTGAATGGACTAAAACAATCTGGAAGAATGTGATATAATTGACTGAGTGAATCTCTTGCGTGTTCATAAAAAAGTCATTAAAAGGTTTTTGTATTATCTCAGTCTATGTTGATGCCATAAACATTATAGGAACATGTAATGAACTTGAAGAGGCTCGTTCATACTTAAGGATTGAATTTGAAATGAAGGATTTGGGTCAAACCAATCATTATCTCGGCATGCAGATCGAGCATCTCCCTAAAGGAATCTTTATACACTAGTCAACCTATTTAAATAAAGTTTTATAGAGATTTTATATGTAAAAATCTCATCCATTTAGCACACCAATGACTGTTTGATCCCTTGACAATGATAAAGAACCTTTTCGACCTAAAGAAGAGAATGAGGGCATTTTAGGACTAGAAGTTGCTTACATGAGTGCCATTGGAGCATTTCTTTATCTCGAAAATTGTATTAGACCTGATATTGCATTTGCAGTAAACTTATTAGCGAGATTTAGTGCATCTCTTACAAGGAGACATTGGAATGGCATTAAACATATTCTGAGATATTTGCAAGGAACAAAAGATCTTGGTTTGTTTTATGAAAAGAATAAAAAATATGTCATTAGTGGGTTATTCAGATGCTGGTTATATGTCTGATCCCCATAATACCAGATCTCAGAATGATTATGTTTTTCTGTGGTGGTACTGCTATCTCATGAAGATCTGTTATACAAACTATGGTTACTACTTCTTCAAACCACTCAGAAATTATTGCTATGTATGAAGCATCACGAGAATGTGTATGGTTAAGATAATTGATAAATTATATTCATAGCTCATGTGGAATAGAAAATGATAATATCTTCCCTACAGTCTTATATGAAGATAATGTAGCTTGCGTTGCACAAATGAGCAGTGAATATGTTAAACCTAACAAAGAATATATCACCAAAATTCTTTTATCCACATAAGCTCCAACGAAATGGTGAAATTACCATACAAAAGGTTCGATCTAGTGAAAATCTAGCAGATTTATTCATAAAATCTCTCCCCACATCAACTTTTGAAAGACTTGTCCATAATATTGGAATGCGAAGGTTAGGGAGGTTATTATCTTCAAGGGGAGCGATAATTTCTAAATAATCCTGAATATTGGGTCCTGAAATCGATGCTGCACTCTTTTTTTCTTTACTAAGTTTTTCCCACGAGGTTTTATTAGTTAAAAGAATTTTATGAGACAGACTAAATTATCATGTTCAAGAAGAACGATAACTTCTACACAATCCTGAAGATTGGGTCCCGAGGATCAAGTTGGACTCTTTTTTCCTTAACTAAGTTTTTTGCACGAGGTTTTCTTAGTTAAAAGGTTTTCAATGAGGCAGACTGGATTTTCATGTTCAAGAAGAACGATAACTTCTAAACAATCCTGAAGATTGGGTCCTGAAGATCAAGCTATACTTTGTTTTTCCTTAACTAAGTTTTTCCCACGGGGTTTTCTTAGTTGAAGGTTTTTAACGAAGTAGCTATAACACATGAAAATCATAATATATGTACTCTTTTCCTCGACTAGTTTTTCCTATAGGGTTTTCTATTGAGGTTTTTAACGAGGCATGAAAGACGGAATATCCAAGGGGGAGTGCTGTAACATTATTATTACGTAGCCATTACTAAAGAAATAATCATTCTCCTCTTTTATAGGAGTGGAGCAGTTCTATTGAATGTATGAGGATGTTGATAATGAAAATCTCTCTCGCTCTTGGCTCCTCTATCTTTTCTCTCTATTGCTTTTCTTCTTTCATGATTTTTCAACAAGAATTATATATTTAACATAATAATTTTTTAAAATTTAAAATTTAAATATAAAATATTTAATTTATTAGATGAGTGCAATTTAATAAAAAATATAATTTGATGTTCTTTTTGGCAAAAAAATTTAAAGATTAGGACTAAATCGCAAATTAAGTAAAGATTGTTATTTTTCAAGCAGTAAATGTAAAGATGACATGGAAGCTGGTGTGGCAAAGGTCAACGACACTTTAGCAATTGGGCAGTGTTGACTGCCCGATAAGTTTAATTTGCAACATACATAAAAGGTGGTGAACTTTTTTGTAATATGTCAAAATTTTAGACTAATTCGCAATCGGCGAAAAAGTTGAGACTTTTTATGTAATTAACCCCTTAAAATATGAGTTGGTCTCTTGTGTCCCCAAAGGCACACAATTTAATACTAAAGGGGTATACAATTTAATACTAAAAAGTATGTGTACCCATGAGCGCACAGTGTATTCCGGGGCACACAAATTTTTACCTAAAATATTGCATATTTTGCCATCAATTTAAATTACACGTTTTAAAATTAAAAAAAAAAATTGAAAGCAGACTCAAAACATACCAATTTAAAGCAAATATAGTACATGCCAAGGAGTATTGTCCAATCAGTCATCTAGTTTGATGATTATGTTTCTATGTTCTAATTTGCTACCTCTCTTTTCTAATTTATTTTCATGTAGTTCCAATTAAGACATCACATTAGAAAATTGCATCACCAATATTCTTTAGGAATAGCACTTGGTCTCACTATTATTAACTATCAAACGACATACTCCACTGACGTTAGTTAGATCATACCTTAAAATAGTATAGAGGTGAATATTGCACATATTATACTCAATATCCATCAATAAAAAAGAAAGCAACTTGGCAAATCAACTAAAGACATGGTTTCATAATACACAAATAAAGTACCATAATTTTGTACAACTGATTTTATAATAAAAAAGAGATGGGTTGTGTGTCCCCATTGGCAATAGCTAATCTTTAAATAATAAATAAGTATATATATGGGTGCTGCTGTAGACCCCACAAAAAACGACCCAGAACACAGTCATCATGGCAATACAAATCAATTACGGAGGGCAGCCATTTGTTCCGACAACCCATCAATTTCTTCATTTTGCTCATCAATTTGTTCTTCCTGTCCAATGAAGAAACTAGTATGAAATTAACATCAGTTGGATGAATTTTGATGGATGGAACTGTTTGTAGATGATCTGAAATGGCTTTAAACTTTTTTCATTTTCTTAGGACTAAGTCGATATGGGTTTTGCCTATTCCAAAGTGTGTTCCATCCTGTGTTTCAAATACACCACTGGGCTCGACTAAGTCTATCCAAACACAACCACCAGTGTTGCAGACTTGCTACTTTCATCAAGCATGACACTCTCCTGAGTTGCCACATTATATTATACATATATTCATTGACTGAAACTGGAATGTTAGTGAAGAGGAGTACAGCTTATGCACACTGTACACCTCTCTGTCGAGTACTAAAAATAATAAATTATCACTCGTTTGACATAATCGAACCCATATTTTTTTAAGTGGAATGGGAAATGCTTTCAAATAACAATGCACAAGTTTTTATGATGCCACAGCCAGCAGAATTACCTCATTATCTTTTTTCTGTTTGACAACTACACACTTTGAAGCACTGATACTTGCACTCTTTAACAAGCTACGAGCACTGTAGTTTCCCTTGTTTGCTCCATTCCCGTTTACAGCCTGATCCCCTGGGGGACTCTCAAGAGTTGTGGCTACAGAAGCTGTAGTTCTCTTTTCAAACTCATTATCATCGGTATCTTCATCTTTTGGTAGAGGGACGCGCTCTCTGAATTCAAATTAACAGGTGAAACAAGAGATGCTAAAATGAAGGGTGGATTTGAAGTGCAATCAATCACATAAAAAAGAAACAAATTACTTTTTGATGCAATGTCAGCTATGCAAACATAAAATACACTTAGCTAAACTACTTCATTTAGTACAGATACACAGGCAAATACACATCTTACATACAAATAATCACAAAGAATAACTTGAATGTGGTCCAATTAAAAATCTCATAGCCTCCATGTGATGCCCACATTAACAAACTCAGTTCCAAAGTACTTTGGATGCTGATTTAACCTCGCTTGAGACTAGATTTTTAAGTTTATAATTGTCTTCATACGTAGGCACCATTAAAATTTGTTATCTACCAATTTAGCAATGAGGAGTGCACAAACTTCGAAAATTACAATGCAATGTAAGATTACAAATTGTCAAAATTCTGTATTAAATGGTAACAATTAGAAATCTTTCCAATTAGCAAGAATAACATGCATACAAGAGTGCATGGGCATTATCCCAATTTGATAGTGTATTTGGACTAACAGCAAATTGCCATGAGCAATTGGCTAGACTGCTAATTGTAAGAATTTTCCGTCAATGATGGAGAACTAATTATCAAACTGTGCATAGCATTTAATTGTCAGGAAAAAAGAATAAGTCTCAACCACTCACGAGATCAGTTAAAAAGAAATACAATATGCATCAGCTACATTACCTTGGCAATGAAGCATGCTGCCTTTGTAGAGGCGTGCTTCTTTCACCTTTACCATAATGCTCTTCCAGATGTGCAAATTGTCGCTTGAATCGATCAACGCCACTTACATTATACAAATGATGAAAACATCGTCAGAAACATCAAACAAGCCAAGTATCAAGACTATCTATCAATGGTACTGTTCTCAAGATCACAGAAAAGGTATCAACTTAAATGCATGAAAATAGGATAGAAAGATTTTTTTTTTGGGAAAGTTTGTGCTATCAGAAGCTCTGTGAAAGTTGGAATAGGAGAGCACTAATCTTGGGTATTATGAAAACCAGAAGAGAGAACTAAACAGATAATAGTGGTAACAGATTCTACTGTAAAATTTCCCTTTCAAGTGTAGAGTTCTTTTTTCCCCATATTGGCCAAGAAACAAGAATAATGTTTAAGGAACTTATTAACCTATTAGATGTTAAGAATTTTCAACCTGGATGCATGATGTAAGAAGAAAAAACAAGACTACCAGTCAAGTGCAGGGATCAGAATTATGGTACATGGCATGTCAGAACAAAAAATTGCAAAATGTCATACCATTGATATGCGTCACCTCTAACTGCGTAAAGCTTAAGATAAAGATAGCATGAAACCAGCTAAAAAATTTTAATTAATTAATTTCTGCAATATGCAACAGGCTTAACCTTGGGTACATAAATCCACTAGTGTGATCCCCACCGCGGAGATATTCCTGAAGCATTTGTGGATGATACTCTAGAATCTGTTTTCTTGCAACATATGTACCCAGAATAAGAAAAAGAATATGACTCCGACAAACCAAAATAGGAAGCAAGTGTTGATATTAGAGGACTACCTCTCTGTAAATCAGCTCTCTAACATCATCTTTTGCCAGTTTTCTCCTCTCAAATTCAAATTCAAGCTTTGATATGGGTACAGTCGATGGTTCGCGCTCCACATTTGCCAACCCATGAAAGTAGGGTTCAGTAAGTGCCTAAATACATTACTATCAGCAATTATTCTTAATAGACCATAATTAAATAAGGTAAAACTGCTAAAGACCAGTATAATTACTTCTTCAGCAGTTGGTCTATCTTTAGGATCAAATGCAAGGAGCCGTTCTAGTAAGCGAAGCGCTAAAGGATCAGCATCGGGAAACTTCTGTGTAAATGGCACAGGTTGTTTCTTCCGCATACTACTGAGATATCTCCTCGCCTTTTCATTTCTGATCTGCCATTGTAATAGCAAAAATATCTGTTTAGGAATCTCAAGCACTCAAGTGATTCAGATGGTTTTTCCCAACTATTTTCCTTTCTAAATCACCATGCATTACACCAATAATGAAACTAGATATCATTAATATAGAAAATGATTGAGAAGATAACTCTAATAACTCATAAACCTGATTTAACTAACCCTGGCAATTGATTCAGGAGGTGGGGTGCCAAGCAAATCTGTCATTAAATCTAACTGGTGCACCACATTTTTTCCAGGGAACAATGGTTTCCCAATGAGCATCTCTGCAAATATGCATCCAATGCTCCAAATATCAATAGCAGGAGTATACTGCAACGAAGAAAATCACATAAATTTTTGCATGGAACTTCCTTCCAAATGAATAAAATGTAAAATTACAAGAATAACTGTAGAAAGGACAATTGATGCAAACCAATTTCAGATTGAAACTTTACACATTACTGAATATTCTTAAAACATAACGATTGAGAAGAAATTGTGCAGTAAGAACAAGTAAATGAAATAATGTCATCCACTCCTACATCCCTGTCTCAGACAAAATTAAGGTTAAGTAACATTTATCCTGCATCTCTCCATTTGAGGAATGACAAAATAACAAGTACAAGAGGCAAAGCAATAAGTATTATCAAAGCAAAAGAAGGCATGCAGCTCCTAGAAGGGCAACATATAATTAATATAAATTACATTTTTCCAAAATGTCATTCAACATATTGAAAGATAAAAACTACACTGAGATTTGGACATTAGCAGAAAGAGATGCTTACTTTAGAGAAAAAGGAACCACACAATTCAGGAGCACGATACCACCGAGTTGCAACATAATCCTTTAGCACATAAAAACACAAAAGAAAAAAAAAAGGTCAAAATATGAAATATTGAAATCCTAAAGAGAGACAGCAAGGAAAAACAGAAGTTTATAGAAGGAGACTTACAGTCCAAAATATTGCGGATGGGGCATCATTAAATGACACACGCGCCAGGCCAAAATCACATATCTTCAACTTACAGTCAGCATTTGCAAGAATATTTTTAGGCTTTAAATCCCGATGAAATACATTTGCTGACAAGAAAGAAAAGAACACATATCAATACTATTGAGTTTCCGAGTTGACTGTAAATTTCTTATGCATCTAAAGACAGATGACCTGTGTGAATATATTTTAAGCCACGCAGGAGCTGATACAGGAAAAATTGATAATGCTCAGGCGTTAGGTCATCATTTGCCTTAATTACTTGGTGAAGATCCGATTCCATCAACTCAAAAACAACATAAATATCTCGAAATTCTCTCCTAGAAGGGGGAAGCATTATGTGCTTTATCTCAACAATATCTGGATGGCGAAGTAACCTTAGAAGCTTTATTTCTCTAAGGATTCGTGTGGCATCAGAAACATGCTCAAAGACATCGTTGATCTTCTTTATTGCAACCCTTTCTCCAGTATGGGTATCAATTGCAGAACCTACAACACCATAACTACCTTTGCCTACAACTTCCTGAACTTGATACCTACTTGCCTCCCCATACTCTGTGAAAAACTCTGTTTCCAGGTTACTCTGCCAAAAAAGGAAAATTACTTTCTTTCACCCATTCCTCAAACAATAACATATTCCCCCTTTCATTAAAACATAGAAAAAAGGGATGGCTCTCCTTAGGATATAAGAATGAAAAAAAAAATGAAAAAAAGGAGATTTCACACCTAAGTTCTGATCTTGAAGATATTGGTCTATGCTAGAAATATATAACACACAAAGAAGAAATTTTGGTATTCTCTTTACTAATACAATCTAAATTAAATACATTACGTAGCTTCATCATGAAAAAGAATAGACTGCCATCATCTACAGCATCTTAGCAACATAAACTACAAATGACAACCAATTTAACAACAAACTTCTATAATTCACAATAGACATTTATCCTCTTATAATTGTTGATAAATGAAACAGAACTTCAAAATTTTGTCAATTCATCTTAGTCAGCCCCACAAATCTAATTCATTAAATACGATCACAAAAAACAGACCAAAATAGATTCATACTTTATACTAAACATAACAACCAAAAAAACGTAGAAAATATGAACTTCAGTAATCTTTGGATCATATTAAGCAGAGAAACTTGATGCTAAGAATCAAAGAATCAAGAGATCCCATCTCCAGAGCATCATCCATCCAGAGTCAAGTAACATCAAGAAAACACAAACAGATCTACACAATGCCTATCCTATAAGGCACCAAAAGAAACAATACCTTTTTGTGGGAATCCATAGATGAAGATGAAAGAGGGAAATCAAGGCGCTTAGGGACTTTGATTGAATTGAGTCCCAAAGGATAAATATCTTCTTCAGTAATGGTGAGCCCTTGTTCTTGTTGATTATCCCTTAAAACTGGTTTGGGGAGTTGATGATCATTGTTGTGGTTACTACTAATATTGGAAGACACTAAATTAGTATTAGTAACTGATGTTGGGCGACGTTGAAACCAGCGACGAACCCCATCCACGAATGTCCCTCCCCCCATATAACTAACACTAACTGCAAACCCACTTTCTCCTCCAATTTCTCCTATTCTCCCGATTCGATTCGAGAATCACTTAAACCAATGCTCTCTCTTTCTCTTTCTCTTTCTCTTTCTCTTCTCCGAATGTCTATGTTTTTTGTGGAGGAGAGAGAAATGTGGGACTTGGACTTTTTGAAGAAGCACTAGTCTCTGGGCGCTGCTGATCCTATATTATTATTATTATTACTAGTAAGGCCCGTGCAATGCCATTGAAGAAAATATAAATTTCTTCATTTTAATAAATGATATTTAATTGAGGAATAAAATTGAAATTTTTGAATTTGAAATATACTTTCTCCGTTCTAGGAAAGATTGCACTAGGGATTAATAAAGTGGTGACTTTTAGAAGTATTATGATATTTTTTGGTAATAAATAAATGATAAAGTATGTTAAGTGAGTTAGGTTGGGGTGGTTTTTTTGTAAATAAAGTGTATGGAGAAGAGTAATTGTGTTTGACTTTTTGTTTTTTTAAGAAATGTGCAAACTTTTGTGGGACAACTCAAAATAGAAAGTGTGTCATCTTTCCTGGGACGGAAGGAGTAATAATTAAATAATGCTATATATTTATTTTGAATTTTTGATATGGTAGATTTTAAATTTATATCAAATCAATGTATTAGAATATATATATATATATATATATATATATATATATATATATATATATATATATATATATATATATATTAATTTTACAGTATAAAAAAAGGAGAGATAAATAGACAATGAATGAATATTAAATAAGAAGATATTATAAAAGGTGAATATGTTGAGGGTTTCATTTATATACTATAAATCTATACATTTATATAATAGGAATGATTATCATATTAATTAATTTAACATATTTTTAAAATGGGAAAAACTTCTGTGCTCCTGGGACACACCGTGTTCCATGTAAAACTCTTGTATTCACATGGGGACACAGTGTGTCACCCGGGCACAAGAGCATCGTTCTTTAAAAATTACTTATATCTCTTCCATCTTCCATACTATATGTATATTACTGGATATTATATTTTATTTTTTATTTCACTTTGAAAATCACACATTTTGTTTATTTATTTATTTTTTAAAAAAAAAATCAATGTTTTCCTTCTTGACTATTATACTATTATTTTTGATTTATTAATAGAAATTGGAATAAGAATGATAACTATAGTAGTATAGCAGTAAGAAATGGTAATGAATACTCCCTCCGTCCCATAATACTTTTCTCACTTTCCTCATTTGTTTGTCCCACAAAATCTTTCACCCCAAAAAAGGAAACACCACTTTATCCAACAACCTCAAAAGTTACTTTAATTTCAAATTTGTCAAATTCTTTTTCACACACATATCATTACTTTATACTTTATTATTACCTAAAAATACTACAATACCCTCCAAAGTCAATAAAGTTGATCAAAAGTGCAACTTTTCTTAAATAACGTGGAACAGTAAAGGTGAAAAGTTTTTCGGGACGGAAGGAGTATTATTTATGTAAAAATTATTTGATAAATAACAGGAATGATTGTCATATTAATTAATTTAACATATTTTAAAAATCACTTATATCTCTTACATCTTCCGTACCATCGGTATATTACTGCATATATTTTATTTTTCATTTCACTTTGAAAAACAACACATTTTGTTTATTTATTTATTTTTTTAAAAAAATCATCAACACGTTTTGTTTATTTATTTTTTTTTTTTAAAAATTAATTTTTAATTTTTTTCTTCTTGAATATTATACTATTATTTTGGAATTTATTTAAATCAAATAAGTGATTTTTTCCCTCTTTCAATAATATTTATTTTGTCTTTTCTTCTATATG
The DNA here is from genome assembly GCA_023678885.1 of Pogostemon cablin. Lineage (NCBI taxonomy): Eukaryota > Viridiplantae > Streptophyta > Magnoliopsida > Lamiales > Lamiaceae > Pogostemon > Pogostemon cablin. The sequence goes on along the minus strand of CM042965.1, from coordinate 28,932,192 downwards.
CATTTAAAAAATAATAATTTTATATATTTTTTTTAAATAAATCGAATTATCAATTATACAATATCACATTACCATGAAATATTCATGAGATAAAAGTTCAAAATTTTTTATTACTCCTAAATATATAACATTGTAAATAATATACTTGTGAAATGCAAATTTTACATTATATCAAAAATTTTTATTACTTCTAAATATATAACATTGTAAGTTACATATTTGTGAAATGCAAATTTTACATTATATATACTTGTAGATACTTTGTTAATAAAGTATATATGAACTTAGAAACTCCCTCCACATAATTTTTTTTTCATATATTAATAAATTAATAATATAAGGTATAATGTCTATACACTATATAATTCAAAATTCTAAATAAAATTCAATAATACAATATCTTTGAATATATCTCTAAATCTATAAAAATAATAGAAAATGAGGAAAAGCTATATCATTCTTTTCTCATTTATTTCGATGTTATATATCACAAGTTAAATTATGTCTTGCCGTATCTCGCTAAATATATAGAGTGTATATTGGGTGCACCTGGGTGCAAGGGTACACCCATATGTGTATGACTTTTTATTCTATTTTGTATACATATTATTCTATTTTGTATACGTGTATTGTAATAATTGTATACTTTTTTCACACTGAATTTTTCATTAAAAAAACTAACATCCATATGTGTATAACTTTTTATTCATTAGTGTATACATATTTTTTTAATAATTGTATATTTTTTATACTCAATTTATCATTAAAAAAACTAACAATTAAATTTTATACATTATTGCTCATAATTGTATATGGTTTTGGTTATATTTGTATATGGTGCATCCTATCTTATGGTGCACCCAGGTGCACACTATAATTAGCCAAATATATATAGATTCACGGCAATTCTTTTTTGCTGGTTGTCTAATCTCATATCTCTAATCTTTCTTTTCTCATTTTATTTCTATCATATATCTAAAAATTAAATTAAAAAAATTACTACAAATTAAATTAATTCTTCTATGTAGTTTAGGATTCATCTTCTTCTAATAGGGATTTTCGCGACTTATGTTCACTCTCTTTTGTACGATAAGACTTTGTCGGACATGGGCTATTACCCAGTCATCGATATGCCCGAATAGAAAGTCTTCCACACCGAGATTCAAGTTGTAGCAACTGATCACTATTCATCTGCCAAGCCAAATGGGATCACAAAGAAAACAGGCATGGAAAGCATCCCTATCCTTGATGAGTCGAATGGAGAAAAAATTACTAACGATTTCTATGTTGATGAGTCAAATGGAAAAAAAATACAAACAATTTCTAAGTTTTTTATTTCTACGTTGCTAAAATATGTGCACTTGCGCTACACTTTCATGTCGGTACAATCAGAGTGTGGATGCTATCCCTCTGGTTGGACGCCGCCAGACACCTCTCTGTAAAGCCTCCATCATCGACTCCACCATCCCAACTCCCACCTCCAACTCCACCCTTCCCCTTCCCCTTCCACCAAATATAAAAGAGCCACCAAATATAAAAGAGCCTCCATCACCACCTCCGATTCCACCCCGTCTCATTGAAATTTTCTGTCTCTATTAATTTATTTGTTTCTTTCTCTAAAACCGGTCATGTATATATAGGCAAATTTTAAATCTTCTTGTAGAAGATATAAGCAAATCTTAAATCTTCTTATAGAAGACTCACGTTACAATAAAAATAATACTTCGTAAAGATTTTATTTCTTTAATTTTTTTCTTCTTTTTTTTTCTTGTTTTTGGCGGCAACTTCCTTTGGAAGCCACTATTCTACTTTTATTAATATATAGATATAGATTAGGGGGAGGCTATTCGAACCCCGAAATTACTTAACTTACCCCATTTATCACATATATTTTTATTAATATATTTATATAAATATTACTAACACACCCCAATTAAAACCATTATACCCTCTATTCTATATATTTTATTTTTAGTAATAAACAAGTTAAGAAAAATATTCATCTTAGTATTTAGAGATCACTAACCCATCTCCACTCCTACCCACCCTTCCTATCAATCGTGGGTGACGAAGGTGAAGGTGAGCGCATAAGAGAAAGTATTATTGAGAGAGAAAGCTTCACAATTAAAAAAATATCACCACCATCCTAAAGGTTGCAGAAATCCTAAATGTCGCAGAAATCCCACTGGAACCTCCATTAATCACCTTCTAGATCATTAACAATTTGTATTTCAATCACACATCTCTGCAATGTTGATCCACATCTTAATAAATACTAATACACTACTCATGCTCTTCGTATATAACCTCTAGCGATGCTCGAACGTCCCACTTGAGAAATGAATCCTCGTAGAACCGGCGCGGATTGAATCCACGCCCGTAATCAAAACGCGATCGCCATCCACGGATTCTTCAATTGAATTGACGATCAATTCAGCAGAATCGGATCCAATGGCAGAATGAATTCTGGAGAGCGCCTAAGCTGAGAAGGTAAAGCAGGACAATTAAGGTGGAAAAAATGATGGGAGAGAAGATAAATCGGAGGAGAGGATAAGGAAAGTAGAGGAATCGCAGAACGTAGAGAGAGAGAGAGAGAATGGTTGAGAAGAGAGAGTGGTTTTCATTTTCAAAAAGTAAATTGCTCATGATCTTGAAGAAATATTGGAAGTTGATTGATCTGTTAATTTATCAGGGAAGTGAAGCAATGCAGTAGTTAGTTATGACATTGATATATATGAGCATTGATTTTAGTGTATTCAAATGTATGATTGCAACACATTCATTGATGTATATGGCAAGTGTGGAGTATTTGTAGATGGAGGAGTGGATTGTCGTGAAGTGGTGAGTGAAGATGAAGTAGTAAGGTGATTGGGAAGAAGTGTCGTCCAAAATGTGATTTTGTTTTTAAGTAATTTTAATCATATAATTTTATAGGGATGTTTATGTCATATTTTAGTCCTTAGCATAAATGGGGTACGTCAAGTAACTTCGGGGGTGTGAATAGCCACTTATTATTATTATTATTATTATTATTATTATTATTATTATTGACAAACTCTTTTATGAGAGTTAAATATATGAGACGATTCATGAGACGTGTTAAAGTATGTCTATTATATACATAAAATATGTTTAATGATTGTTAAAGTATGTTTTCTAATATGATAAATGATGAATTAAAGTATGATTTTATGGTATTATAATATGATTTACTATTGACATACTTTAACTACAAATAAACATACTTTACCTATATAATAAGCTTAGTAATGGGTCGACCCATCTCACAAAAAAACCCATCTCACAAAAATTCATCTCACAGGAGAGTAACTCATTATTCAACCAATGTTCGAATGCGGCACCCGCTTAAATGGGCAACTTCCTTGTAACTAGCCCTTTCATTTTAGCATTTGGAAAGCACCAGTACTCAACTTTTAGCTCTCCTTTGACCCCTATTCTTTTTCTTTTCTTTGCTGTCCATGAATCTCAACTAGTAAGCAACGAGGCGAGATAAGGAGCAAATGCAGTACCAACGGAACAGGAGAACAACCGCGGAGGGATCAACAGCTTGACGGTTATTAGTTGATATCCGGTGCACTCGGGTGCAAGGGTGCACCCATATGTGTATAACTTTTTATTCTATATATTGTATATACATGTTTCTTAATAATTGTATATTTTTTTCATACTCAGTTTTCATTAAAAAACTAGCATCCACATGTGTATAACTTTTTATTCAATAGTATATAAATATTTTTAAATAATTGTATATTTTTTTACACTCAATTTTTTATTAAAAAAACAAACAAAAAATTCACTAACAAAGTGTATACATTTTTGTTCATAATTGTATATATTTTAGTTCATAATTGTATACATTTCTAAAAGTATGTGTACCATATTTTGGGATGCACCAAGGTGCGCAGTAGTATTAGCCTATTATTATTTTCCCTTGCTATGCACATAGAGAGTAGTATATTTATGGGTAGGTCTTGTGCGGACCGTCTTATAATCCCTTATGTGAGACCGATTATCCATAAATTAAAAGGGATATGTTTTAAATTAAACTAAAAAATAGATAAATAAAAAGGAGTGGTTATATTTATTAATTATGACTAGGACTAAAAATTGATTAAGTTGAAAGAATCAGTTGCTTTAGGCGCCATTGTCAATTGCCATTGTCTTAACAATTATGTTTTGTGTTGCATGGGATAAATTAATTACATTATTATTAAATTATAATAAGTTTTTTAAATTTAACAATGAGTTAAATCTAAATTATTATTTATTGTTAAAAATATGTTAATTCACTATAAGAAACTGTTGGATTACGACGAATTTACCGACGGAAAAAAACTGTCACTAATTACTGACGAATTATCGACGTTTTATTGATTTAACAAGATTTATTTTTAATAAATCATTAAAAGAAATTACCGATGGATTATCTGGCCCTTTTTTGACGGATCTAGCGACGGAGAGACACTCGGCTTGTGAAACGCATAATCAAACATACTTTAACAACCATTAAATATACTTTATCTATATAATAAATATACTTTAGTAATGGGTCGACTCGTCTCACACTTATCTTATAAATAAACTGTCTCACAAAAAGTTAGTATCTTGTGTGTCCGGGGTATGGACTTGACCCGTGTGCCCAACCTGCCCCATTTATTAAGCGGGTAATTTATAAGTTTAAAAAAATAAAAAACTCAATATACGCAGGGTCGGACTTGGGCGCACGGGCCTAAATCTGTGCGCCCGGGGACACAAGAGCTTTTGCCTCTCACAAAAGACTTTGTCAGCAATGAATCTTTTTTCATCAGCATATCCGTTGTTATTTTGGAGGGAATAAATCCCGAAAATTTACCGACCGAAATTTTCCATCGGTAAATATATAATAAAAAATAAAAAATTTAAGTCTTCTAATTTAGGGACGGATTTAATCCGTCACAAAGAATTAATAAATAAAAAATAAAGTCCTTTAATTTAGCAATGGATTTAATCCGTCGCAAAAAATAAAAAAATAAATTTAAAGTCTTTTATTTAGCGATGGATAGATATCGTCGCTAAATATAAAAATTTATTCGAAAGATATAAGGTTTAATTAGTGACGAATAATTTTCGTCGCAAAAATATTAAATAATAAATTCAACAAAGCTAACGACGAAAAATTATCGTCGATAAAATTTAGTTGTTTTAAATAAAAAAATAATTTGTGTGCATATCTTTTAATTAATTTATTTAAAAATCTGAAAAAATATACCGATGAATTATTTACGTCGATAAGAAGTGTAATTACTAGGGTTCTCAATACTTCTCTCTCATTTTTCTCCTATTCCTTTGTTATTCGACGAAGCCCTAACCATCTACCTCCATGGCGACTTCGTCCTCTTCAGTGCCACAATTCCTGCAACAACGACGCCTCCAAGTTCCCCACTGTTATCGTCTTCGTTGAGTATCGCCTGGCCTCTGAGAACCGCCTCCTCGCCGTCTATGACGACGCCCTCAATGCCATCCTCTGGATCAAGAACCAGGCGTTCAGCGTCGGTGGCCGCGATCCCTGGGTAGAATTCACTGATTTGTCAAGGGTTTAGAATAAGACGCTCGGCGTCGGACTCTCTCTCTCGTTCCTCTCTGGCTAATAAAATTAGGGATCTAGAATCCAGTTAGCCTCGTCAATCCACTGTCGGATCTGATTTCCATTGCCATCCCTACGCTGCCCTCGCTGCTACCCACCATTGACTGCTAGCCACTTTCGAACACCAGCCGAGCACGTCAGCTGTAGCAGCGCCGAAAATGCGAAGCCACCACACGACTAGCCTCTCACCATATCTGTGAAACAATTTAAGTTTATCTCGGGTCCTTTTCCTCTTGTTTAATCTGATTTTTATCATTTTCTTTTGTATTTGATCTTCATCCTTTTCTTTTATTCAATTTAATTTGGAGTTGCAGATCATAACCAAAGAAATTTAATCAAATTGATCATATGTGGGTTGTAAGTCAACAGAGGAGGCTTAGTGGATGTAGTTAGTTGGAGATATATGCTAATTAATCTATCTTGATCAGAAAAATAAACATACTTTTTTTAAAAAAATTGTGGTTACGGTTAAATGTTACCATGTGCTACAATGAGCACAAAGATTTACTGTGATATTACAACTGAGATTGAGTTTATTATCCTGGTCCCTGTTGTAATCTATAAATAAGCCATCTCATCAGTCTATTAATTATCATTCATGTTTTCTACCTAGAAAATAAGTGAGGAGAGAGAAAAAATTCATATGATGCCTAAAATATAGAAATCTTGATTTCAAGATCAAATTAAGCAGCCGAAATTATTCTGAAGGAGACTGTGGATTGAGATCACCTAGAGTATCGTTGCCCACATGACGTCTAGATGAGGCACATAAATACAGTAGAAGATCAAGAGGTCGTTTCTGCAGTTCGCGATTCAGATTTCTCCGGCAGCCTTCGATGAAATGTAATCCTTTCTGTAATTCTGCTGTGTTAGATTTGCATGGAACCTAAATAGATTACGTAGACCATAAGAACTGATCACCATCACGAAGATATCCCACAAGTTCATCTAAACCAATCGATTGGATTTTTCTGAAGGTCTCAATTGCCGTCACCTTCTCTCTGAATCTTTTTGGGAGGGTTCTTAAAATTTTTTAAACCTATTTCTACTCAGAAATAATCCCAGCAAGAATATGAGACTGATTTATGATAGTAGAAAAACGATTGCAATATGCATCAATATTTTCATCATCTTTCATGCACAACTTATCATACTCACTCATCAACCTTTGTAATTTTGAATCTCGAAATGAATCAGTTTCTTCAAAGTGAAGTTGAAGGATTTTCCATGCTTTTTTAGCTTTAGTTCATATGACAATCAGATTGTGTTTGTGTTGGCGTTCGATCCTTTGGTTAACGTGAACCGTTAAGGTTCCATGTTATTCTATATCAGCGGAAATAAGAATATAAATTCGCATTACCTTTCACCAGGGTATGTTGAAGAAGAACAGTTGTAAAAAATAATCTCTTAATCTTCTGATGTATTCCCAAGTCCAATCTTGACATCGTGTAGGCGACGATCTTCAAGATCTTCCCAATTTGCTTTCTCCCAATTTCAAACGTGTTTTAGGCGTGTGAATTAGGGATCCAGGAAGCTGAGATTGTTAGATTGAATAGTAAAAGTCTAGCTTTTGCATGAACAATGTTTTAACAATTTATTTGAAAATGAGAATCATTTGATCAAACATTTTACATAATATTATTTATTTATATGTTTGTGTAAAAGTCCACTTACTTTATACTGTGGATAATATGTTGTGCAACAACACGCGAAAGATTATATTATCAGTTTCCTTATAAAATATAAACATATGCTCACAATTAAGATAGACGGGGACAATCTATCGGGATGGTTGTAGTGTAATTTGGTATTACTTTGTCTTGACTATAGAATCACATTAGTATGTTTTGTGTATATTGTGCAAGACCGCTTGAGATTATTCGACTTATACTGACTATATAGAAGAACTTGATCTCTATTATTATAGATGTTCGTGCTCTTAATCCCTATACAATAACCTCGACACGTAAACTAATATGTATTTCTTTGATTCATCAATGGATGAGATTTACATGTAATTAAATCAACAAACTTGGTGAGTTGGGAAGTAGTGTTGTCTCTATGGTGTGCTGTTGATTGTAGAAGGAATCCGTGTCGTATTTAGGTTGATGATGCCCCCTTGAGGAGCTCATAAGGATTATCATGTAAATCTTGCAAGTGGATTAATTCTGGCATGATAATGAGATTGAGTGGTACTACTCTCGGATGAGATATTAATTAATGGAGTTGTCAGTAACTTAATTAATTAATGGGCATTGTATATCTTGAACATGGGGAAACTAACGAGCTCATAATAAGAAGGAGCCCATAACGTAATTTGGGATTGGAGCGGCAGTGCAGTAATAATATTTTAGTGGTATATATTATTATTATTGGACTTAAGTATAAGTTTTGGGCTAAACTTGGATTCTTAAGACCAATGGAGGCCCGACTCTGATTTCTCCTCCTGGTCACTACTGTAGCCTATAAATAAGTCATCTCAACTATCCAGTAACCCTAATAAATCATGCCTAAACCGTGAGAAGGGAAAAAGAATAGCAGATTGAGAGGATCTTGAAGATCGTAGCCCACATGACGTTAAGATTGGACTAGAAAATACAGAAAAAAATCAAGTGGTTATTTTCTGTAGTTGTTCTGCATCAACATACCCTGGTGAAAGGTAATATGTTTCTATGTTCTTGCTTATGCTGATTGAGAAATGCATGGAACCCTAACGGTTCATGCTAACCAAACGATCAAATGCCAACAATTGGTATCAGAGCTTTGGTTTTGTGGCTAAGCGTGAAACGTTAGGCTAGGGTTTATGTGCCTAAGGTGAAATAGTTTAAGTATATATTTGTGTTATGCTTGTATACCCTATTCGGATACAATATACTTGTGTCAAACGTGGACTAGGGTTTAGAAATTATATTTCTTGTTGAATACTCTATGCGTTTGACAGCGGCGAAATGCGGCGAATGAACGACGGTGGTTGTCAGATGGGTCATGCTGGATGCCGGCACAAGTCACGCCATTGGATGGCACAAGTCATGCCAATGAGAGACTACGCCTGCAGTAGACGAGGGCTGGATAGGCATGACGCACGATAACACATGCGGCGAGGCACAGCGGAACGCGACACGGTAGGAGTCATGCCATAAGATGGCACGAGTCGTGCTGGCTCAGAATCGTTGGCGGGTGTATGTGACAGGGGTGTGTTATGTGTGCGGCGGTGTCCTAGTATGCGTGCGGTACTAACGGCACGCACGAGTCATGCCACATGGTGGCACTGTTGGATTGTATACTAAAAGTCCAGCTTTTTGTATGTATAATGTTATAACAATTTATTTGAAGTAAGAATCATATGATCAAATGATTGCATCTTATAATTTATTTATATGCACGATGCAATAGTCCACTTACTTTATACTTTAGATAATATGTTGTACGACAACACGCGGAAGATCATATTATTAGTTTTCTTATAAAGTTTAAACAGATGTTTACAACCGAGATAGACGGGGACTCTTTATTGGGATGGTTGTAGTGTGGTTTGGTATTAGCTTGTCTTGGCTATAGAATCACATTAGTGCACCTTGTGTGTATTGAGCAGGACTATTTGAGATTGTTTGATTTATACTGACTTATAAGAGAACTTGATCTCAGTTATTATGAATGTTCGTGCTCTTAATCCCTGTACAATAACCTCGACACGTAAGACAGTATGTATTTTTTTGATTCATCAATGGGTGAGATTTACATGTATTAAATCAACAAACTAAGTGAGTTGGGAAATAGTCTGTCTCTATGTGTGCTGTTGATTGTAGAAGGAATCCTTGTCCGATATAGGTTGATGATGTACCCTACAGGTGGATTTAATCCGGCATGATAATGAGGTTGAGTGCTACTACTCTTGGATGAGATATTAATTAATGGAGTTGTCAGTAACTTAATTAATTAATGGACATTGTATATATTAAACATGGGGAGACTAACGGGCTCATAATAAGAAGGAGCTCATAACGTAATTATGAGATTAGAATGGTAGTGGAGTAATAATATTTTAGTGGTATATATTATTATTATTGGACTTAAGTATAAGCTTTGGGCTAAGCTTGGATACTTAAGCCCAATGGAGACCCAACTCTAATTTCTCCTCCTGGTCCCTGCTGTAGCCCATATATAAGTCATCTCAACTATTCTAACCCTAGATGAGACACGCCTAACACGTGAAGAGGGTAGATGGAGCAGATTGAGAAGATCTCGAAGTTCGTCGCCCACACGACGTCGAGATTGGACTTGGGAATACTGCAGAAGACCGAAAGGTTGTTTGCTGCTGTTGTCTGTCAACTTGTATGATTTTTATAAAATTGTACAGTGCTTAGAATTCAATGTGTGATACACTAACGGAAAGCCACGGAAGAGAGAATCATTTTGGTGTATAGATCACTCAAATTCGATATCGGATGAGAGAGTTATGCCCAAAACGATGAGGCTGTGCAGGCTGCCAGCGAGAATCCATCTTCTTCAACATACCCTGGTGAAAGGTAATACGTTTCTTGTTTCTTGCTTCCGCTGGCTATTAGAAATGTATGGAACCCTAACAGTTTATGTTAACTAAATGATCGAAAGCCAATAGGCACGAGTCGTGCCGATGACAACAGGCACGAGTGGTGCTGCTGCCGGTGGGGACGTGTCGCGGCAATGGAGCATAGTGGTTTATCTCGACACGTGACATGAGAACCACTGGCAGGAATGAGTGCCACCGGAAGCTCGCGCATGAGTCATGCCAAGTGCGCGCACGACTAGGCGAGGACAGGCATGACGCACAAAGCGCGACGCGACGGACATGCGAAGGCGACGGCACGACAGGCACTGAAGAACCCACACAAATCATGCCCATGTCTGGCGCAACTGGAGTGATTTCTAGCCTGCCTGACTTGGGCGGCACGAGTGACGAGCAGATGCAGCACGAGTCATGCCAGCTTGCGGCACGAGTCATGCCGACTTGTGGCATGACCGCTGGAAGCAAGGGGCGCTGGTGTAAAAATAAAAGGCACGAGAGTGGCACGACTCATGCGGGAGTGCACATGAGTCGTGCCGACGTGTTTGGTGTCCAGCAGGCTCGTTTTCATTTTTTGATTTTCTTGGCATGTTTTTTGTGTGATTTTTTTTGTGATATATAACTGTCATGATTTGATTTAATTATCTGATTATTGTTATATATGATATGCATGTTCTATGTGATTTATTGTTTTAAATTGCTGAATATAGAAGATAGCTAGGATGCTTATTTTATTGATAGATATTATATGCATATAAAACCCTCAGTGTTAAATAACTAAGTGGGAGAGGGGATTGGTAATTAATTCCCGCGGCCACCATTATTGGTTTATAAGTGATGTGAGTAAACTTGCGTGTTGGCAATAGACCTTCCTCCACATCGGATGTATTTATTCATGGATCACTGGTACAAACTTCTTTATGATGATTATAGAAAGTTATCCGAGTGCGTGTGTACTTCTCCATCTGTAAGGCACATAAGCTTGCGTAGATTAAATAATGGTGTATACTTAGGTGCAAATAATAAGTATCCTCCCCATTGGAGTCACTGCTGTTATTTACATGCTAAAAAAGAACCGACTATTAATTATTTTGTCATGAAGTTAGGTTGACAAATGAAATTAATGGAAAAAACCTTCTCTTGTAAATATTCGGGTTTGCATATGTCTACTCTATCGTGGCATGTAGACTCACGGTGGTTGAGATGTTGGTAAATTTTATTTTATATTGTTTAGAGGGAATCAATATAAATTGATAAATTCAAAGTGTTTGATCTGTTTATTTATTTATGATTCTCAGAATTTTCAAATGGCACTCAATTTAATTTCTGTCATACATATAGAACACAAACTTACTGCATAAATTATGTTGACTGGAAATGAAACATGGACATTATTTTAACTGCTGAAGATTATATCTTTGTTCTCACTGAGGAGTGCCCTGTGACACCCACTGATGATTCTAGTGAAGAGGATAGGGCTGCTTATAATAGATGGGTTAAGGCTGATATGATTGTTAAGTTCTATATTTTGGCTTCTATGTCAAATGTGCTTCAGCATCAACATCAAGTTATGAACTCCGCCTATGATATGATGCAGAATCTTAAGGAACTCTTCGGACACCAGAGTTGTCCGTAAGGGAACATGTCCTTAGAATGATGGGCCAACTTAATGAGTTGGAGGTTCTTGGAGTTGAAATCGATGGGGAAACCTAAATCGATATCATACTCAAAATCTTGCCTAGGAGTTTTGAGCAATTTCGTCTGAACTACGGTATGAAAAATATTTGTACACATTGGCAGAACTTCTGACAGAAATTATGGCTGCGGAAAAACTGTTTCGTAGAGCTCTTTAGGTTCATGTTGCTGAAAATGCTGCTTATCCTAGGCCGAAAGGCGATAGGAATAAGAAGAAGTAAGGGAATTCAACACCGTGAACCAAGTGAAGGCAAAGGGTAGTGTGCGTTGGATTGTATATTAAAAGCCTAACTTTAGTATGAACAATGTTTTAACAATATTTGAAATGAGAATCATTGATCAAATGATTGCTTCATATAATTTATTTATATGTCGATGCAATAGTCCACTTACTTTATACTGTAGATAATATATTGTGCGACAACACACGGAAGATCATATTATCAGTTTACTTATAAAATATAAACAGATGCTCACAACAGAGATAGATAGGGACTCTCTATTGGAATGGTTGTAGTGTGATTTGATATTAGTTTGTCTTGACTATAGAATCACATTAATGCACTTTGTGTGTATTGACAAGGACCGCTTAAGATCTTTCAACTTATACTGACTATATAGGAGAACTTGATCTCAGTTATTATGGATGTTCGTGCTCTTAATCCCTATACAATAACCTCAACACGTAAGGCAGTATGTATTTCTTTGATTCATTAATGGGTGAGATTTATATGTAATTAAATCAATAAGCTCGGCGAGTTGGGAAATAGTGATGTCTCTATGGTGTGCTGTTGATTGTAAAAAGAATCTGTGTCCTATTAAATAGGTTGATGATGTCCCCTTGAAGAGCTTATAAGGATTGTCATGTAAACTCTGCAGGTGGATTTATTGCTGCATGATAATGTGGTTGAGTGGTACTACTCTCGGATGAGATATTAATTAATGGAGTTGTCAGTAACTTAATTAATTAATGGACATTGTATATCTTAAACACGGGGAGACTGTCGGGCTCATAATAAAAAGGAGCCCAAAACATAATTATGGGATTAGAGCAATAGTGCAGTAATAATATTTTAGTGGAATATATTATTATTATTGGACTTAAGTATAAGTTTTGGGCTAAACTTGGATACTTAAGCCCAATGGAGGCCCAACTCTAATTTCTCCTCCTGGTCCCTGTTGTAGCACATATATAAGTCATCTTAGCTGTTCTAAACTTAAGAATACATGCCTAACACACGTGAAAAGAGGAAAGAGAGTAGATTGAGTGAATCTTGAAGATCGTCGCCCACACGACGTCAAGATTGGACTTGGGAATACAACAGAAGATCGGAGAGGTCATTTTCAGCAACCTGATTGTCAACTTCCATGATTTTTCTAAATTTGTGTGGAACATAAAACTAGTGTTGTGATACATGGGTAGAAAGCCATAGAAGATAAGATCATTTTGGCGCAAAAAGCAATCAAATCGTAGATTGAATGAGGAAGTTATGGCCAAAATTGTGAGGTCGCGTATGCTGCCGGCAAGAATTTTCTCTTCTTCAACATACCCTGGTGAAAGGTAATATGTTTCTATTTTCTTTGCTTCCTCTGATTTAAAAATGCATGGAACCCTAACGGTTCACGTTAACCAAACGATTGAATGCCAACAGTATGGTCAAGAAGCCTTCAGGCAAGTGCTTCAAATGCAAGCGGCTGGAACATTACAAGGCAGACTGCCCTCTTTTGAAGGAGAACAAGAACGGTAAGTCTTATATACTAGTTGTTGAATCGTGTTTAGTGGCTGTATCTACTGACACTTGGTGTGTAGATACGGGAGCCACCGACCATGTCTGTAACTCATTATAGGTGTTCCACCAAACCCGACAGCTTAGTGATGGAGAGATTATCATACTCATGGAAAATGCTACAAGGGTAGCGACTCTTGCAGTGGGAGACGTCTATTTATTTTTCAATAAAAATAAAACTCTTGTTTTGAGGAATTGTCTTTATGTACCTCATTTTAAAAAGAATTTAATTTCAGTTTTTAAATTGTTTATGGATGGATATTCTGTTTCTTTTAATGACAAAGTTGTTATAATGAAAGATAGAATTATTATCTATGATGGTACATTGATAGATAATTTGTATACTCTTAATCCAATTTCTTCCACAATGCAAAAAATTGAATTGAATAATACATCTACCAATAAGAGAAAAGAACCTTCGAAAATGAACCAAACATATCTTTGGCATCTAAGACTGAGTCATATTAACTTAATTAGGATTCAAAAGTTAATAGCTGATGGACCTCTGAGTTCATTAATAGTGGAAAATTATCCAACTTGTGAATCCTGCTTGGAAGGAAAGATGACCAAGAGGCCTTTTAAGGCAAAGGGGAATAGAGCCAAGGATCTGTTGGAATTGGTTTATTTTGATTTATGTGGTCCTATGTCTGTCCAGGCAAGAGGTGGTTATGAATACTTCATCACTTTCATTGACGATTATTCTAGATACGGATACATTTATTTGATGTGCCTCAAGTCTGAGTGCTTTGATAAATTCAAAGAGTACAAGGCTGATATGAAGAAACAACTTGGAAAATGTATCAAGACACTATGATCTTATTTGTGGTGGCGAATACCTCTTGGGAGAGTTTAGGAATTATTTATCAGAGGAAGGGATTGAATCCTAATTGTTTGCACCGGGCATACCCCAGCAGAATGGTATAGCGGAAAGAAAGAATAGGACTCTTATGGAAATAGTAAGATCAATTATGAGTTATTCAGAATTACCAAATTAATTTTGGGGATACGCCTTACAAATAGTAACTTACATTCTGAATTTAGTACCTTTTAAATCAGTAGCCTCCACACCCACAAAATTGTGGACCGAGCGAAAGCCTGTTCTGAAACACATTTGGATTTGGGATGCTCCGGCACATGTGTTAAAGGCGGATGCTGATAAGTTAGAATCACGTACTGAAGTTTGTTTGTTTATAGAATATCCTAAAGGAACGAAAGGTGGTTTGTTTTATAATCTAAATGATCAAAAGGTGATCGTAAGCACGAACACAAGCTTTTTGGAAGAGGATTATGTAATGAACCACAAACCCATGAGTAAAAATATCCTAGAAGAAGTAAGAGGGGAAATACCAAATATAATACCAACTGTACAAGAGGATATACCACAAGACACTACACCGTGTGTCACACCTGATACATAATTGTCTGTGGAGCCACATCGTAGTTTGAGGGTTGTGAGACAATCCGATAGATTCATGGGATTGGGAGAGTCGTCAGACTTGGTCCCTAGTGAACATGAAATCGATCCATGGAATTACAACGAAGCTTTGCATGATAAAGATGCTCAATCATGGCACAAAACAATAAAATCTGAAATAGAATCCATGTATTCTAATCAAGTCTGGGAGCTTGTAGAACCACCCAATGGTGTAAAAGCTATTGGATGCAAGTGGGTCTACAAAAAGAAAAGAGGATCTGATGGTAAGGTGGAAACCTTTAAAGCAAGGCTCGTTGCGAAGGGATATACTCAGAAAGAGGGAATTGATTATGAGGAAACCTTCTCGCCTGACGCCATGCTTAAGTCAATTCGGATTCTTTTGTTTGTTGCCGCTTATATAGACTACGAGGTATGGCAAATGGATGTCAAGACAGCTTCCCTGAATGGAAGTCTTGAGGAAAATATCTATATGAAGCAACCAGAGGGATTCATTGCGGAAGGGGAAGAGCATCTTGTGTGTAAGCTTAATAGGTCCATTTATGGATTGAAACAAGCTTCTAGATCATGGAACATCCATTTTGATGAAGTAATCTAGTCATTTGGGTTTATTCAATGTCTAGATGAATCATGTGTGTACAAGAAGTGTGACAGAAATGTAGTGGTATTTCTTATACTTTACGTAAATGATATCCTGCTCATTGGAAATAATGTAAAGGTATTGTCGGACGTTAGGGTATGGCTATCCAAGTAGTTTGAGATGAAGGACTTAGGAGAAGCCGAACACATTCTAGGGATCAAATTAATAAGGGATCGCAAGAAAAGAATGGTGTGCTTATCCCAAGCTTCATACATTGATACAATCCTGGCTCATTTTAGCATGCAAGATTCCAAGAAAGGTTCCTACCTTTTAGACATGGAATTCCCCTGTCTAAGGAAATGTGTCCAAAGATACAAAATGAAATAGAGAAAATAAAGTTGGTTCCTTAAGTTCCGGCAGTAGAAAGCCTCATGTATGCAATGCTATGTACGAGACCGGATATCTGTTATGTCGTGGGCATAGTCAGTAGGTATCAAAGTAACCCAGGACAAGGGCATTGGACTGCGGTAAAGCATATTCTGAAGTACCTGCGAAGGACTAGGGATTATATGCTGGTTTACTGGGCAGATACTTTGTTGCCTTTGGGTTATACTGATTCAAATTTTCAGTCAGATAGGGATGCTGGTAAATCCACATCAGTTTATGTGTTTACTCTTGGAGGAGGAGCCATAATATAGAGGATTGTAAAGCAGAAATGCGTTATGGACTCTACCATGGAAGATGAATATGTAGCAGCCTCTGAGGTAGCTAAAGAAGCAATATGGCTTAGGAACTTCTTAAAGGACTAGGATGTGATTTCTGGTTTGCCCAAAGCAATCACAATTTATTGTGATAACAGTGGTGCAGTAGTAAACTTGAAGGAACCACAAGCCCATAAGGCGAATAAACACATTGAGCGCAAGTACCACCTGATACGAGACATCGTTAAAAGAGGGGAGGTCGTTGTCGCTAAGATTACATCTGAGGATAACCTAGCTGATCATTTTACTAAGAGCCTAACAGCGAAAGCATTTGATGGGCATGTAGAAGGAATAAGGATTAGATACGTGTCAGCAGATATGGCAGCGTAGTCTTTTAGTATAAGTGGGAGACTTGTTAGATTGTATACTAAAAGTTTAGCTTTTGTATGAACAATGTTTTAACAATTTATTTGAAAATGATAATCATATGATCAAACATTTTGCATATTATAATTTATTTATATGTTTGTGCGAAAGTCCACTTACTTTATACTGTAGATAATATGTTGTGCGACAACATGCGGAAGATCATATTATCAATTTCTTTATAAAGTATAAAAAGATGCTCACAATTGAGATAGACGGGGACAATCTATCGGGATGGCTGTAGTGTGATTTTGTATTAGTTTGTCTTGACTATAGAATCACATTAGTATGCTTTGTGTGTTGGATTGTATACTAAAAGTCAAGCTTTTTATATGAACAATGTTTTAAACAATTTATTTGAAATGAGAATCATGTGATCAAAAGTTTTGCATAATTATTTATTCTTGCAAAAGTCCATTTATTTTATACTGTAGATAATGTAGTGTGCGGCGTAATATGGAAGATCATATTATCGGCACCTTATAAAGTATAAACAGATGTTAACAACCGAGATAGACAGGGACTATTTATCGGTATGGCTGTAGTGTGATTTGGCATTAGTCTTTCTTGACTATAAAATTGCACTAGTTCACTTTGTGTGTATTGAACAGGATCGCTGTGAGATCGTTCGGTTTATACTGACTATATAATAGAACTTGATCTCTGTTATTATAGATGTTCGTACTCATAATACCTATATAATAACCTCGACACGTAAGTCAGTATTTATTTCTTTGATTCATAAATGGGTGAGATTTAATTATTAAATCAATATGCTCGGTGAGTTGGGAGATGGTGCTATCTCTAAGGTGTGTTGTTGATTGTAGAAGAAATCTGTGTCCTAACGGAATTGGTTGATGATGTCCCCTTGAGGAGCTAATTATGATTATCATGTAAACCCTGCTGGTGGATTTATTCCGGCATGATAATAAGATTGAGTGGTACTACTCTTGGCACATATATTAATTAATGGAGTTGTCAGTAAATTAATTAATGGGCATTGAATCTTAAACACGGGGAGATTAACGGGCTCATAATAAGAATGAGCCCATAACATAATTTGAGATTAGGGTGGCAATGCAATAATAATTCTTCAGTGGACTGTTTTATTCTTATTGGACTTAAGTATAAGTTTTGGGCTAAAGTTGGATGCTTAAGCCCAATGGGAGGCCCAACCCTAATTTCTCTTATTGGTCCCTGTTGTGGCCTATAAATAGCCAATCTCAGCAGTCCGGTAACATACAATTTCACGCCTAAAATCGTAAGAAATAAGAGAACTGCAGATTGAGTTCGTATTGGTGATCATTGCCCACACAACGTCAAGACGTGGCTTAGGAATACAACAGAAGATCGGAAGGCCGTTTGTTCTTGCTGTTCAACCTCTACATCAAATTGGGTGAAAGGTAATTCAATTCTACTCTTATGCTTCCACTGCAGTAGAATTGCATGAACCCTAACGGTTCACATTAACCAAAAGATCCGAACGACATTATTGTGTGTATTAAACAGGACTGCTTGAGATCGTTTGACTTATACTGAATATATAAAAGAACTTGATCTCTATTATTATGAATATTTGTGCTCTTAATCCCTATACAATAACCTCTACACGTAAGCCAGTATGTATTTCTTTGATTCAGCAATGGGTGAGATTTACATGTAATTAAACCAACAAACTCAGTGAGTTGGGAAGTATTGTTGTCTCTATGGTGTGATGTTGATTGTAGAAAGAATCTATGTCCTATTTAGGTTGATGATGTCCCCTTGAGGAGCTCATAAGGATTATTATGTAAATTTTGCAAGTGGATTAATTCCGGCATGATAATGAGATTGAGTGGTACTACTCTCGGATGAGATATTAATTAATAGAATTGTCAGTAACTTAATTAATTAATAGGCATTGTATATCTTAAACATGGGGAGACTAACAGACTCATAATAAGAAGGAGCCCATAACATAATTTGGGATTGGAGCGGTAGTGCAGTGATTATATTTTAGTGGTATATATTATTATTATTGGATTTAAGAATAAGTGTTAGGCTAAACTTGGATACTTAAGCCCAATGAAGGCCTGACTCTGATTTCTCCTCCTGGTCCCTGCTGTAACCTATAAATAAGTCATCTCAGCTATCCAGTAACCCAAAGAAGTCATGCCTAAACCGTGAGAAGGGAAAGAGAACAGCAGATTGAGAGGATCTTGAAGATCGTCGCCCACACGACGTCAAGATTGGACTTGTGAATACAGCAGGAGATCAAGAGGTTGTTTTCTGCAGCTGTTCTTCATTAACATACCCTGGTGAAAAGTAATACATTTCTATATTTTTGCTTCCGCTGATTTAGAAAGGCATGGAACCCTAACGGTTCATGCTAACCAAACGTTCGAACGCCAACAGAGATGACTTATTTATGGGCTGCAACCAGGACCAGGTGGAGAAATTAGATTCGGGCCTCCATTGGGCTTAAGTATCCAAGTTCTGCCTAAAACTTATACTTAAGTCCATTAATAATAATATAGTCCACTAAAAATATTATTACTGCATTGCCGCTTTGATCCCAAATTACATTATGAGCTCCTTCTTATTTTGAGCTCATTAGTCTCCCCACGTTTAAGATATACAATACCCATTAATTAATTAAGTTACTGACAATTCCATTAATTAATATCTCATCCGAGAGTAGTACCACTCAACCTTGTTATCATGCCGGAATAAATCCACCTACTGAGTTTACATGATAATCCTTATGAGCTCCTCAAGGGGACATCATCAGCCTATATAATAGGCACGGATTCCTTTTACAATCAACAGCACACCATTCAGATAGCACTATTTCCCAACTCACCGAGTTTGTTGATTTAATAAATAAATCTCACCCATTGATGAATCAAAGAGATATATATTGGCTTACATGTCAAGGTTATTGTATAGGGATTAAGAGCACGAACATCCATAATAACTGAGATCAAGTTCTCCTATATAATCAGTATAAGTTTAACGATCTCAAGTGGTCCTGCTCAATACACACAAAGCATACTAATGTGATTTTATAGTCAAGAAAAACTAATACCAAATCACACTACATCATTCCGATAGATTATTCCTGGCTATCTCGGTTGTGAGCATTTATTTATACTTTATAAGGAACCGATAATATGATCTTCCGTGCGACGCTGCACATTATATTATCTACAGTATAAAGTAAGTGGACTTTTGCAATAACATATAAATAGATTATAATATGCAAAATGTTTGATCATATAATTCTCATTTCAAATAAATTATTAAAACATTGTTCATTAAAAGGCTAAACTTTTAGTATACAATCTAACAGTTTGTACATATCAACTGCAGTCATGATAGAATATAAAGCCTTGTAGTTTGCACGGCTGGCTTTTCGCTCTTTATCAGTCCATTCCTCTTTGTCTTCAGTAAAAACTCCATCTTTCTATATGATAGTCAAATGGTTCCATCCTTCTTCAATTGCCTTCCAGACTTCATCACCTAGTGACTGTAGGAACACAATCATCATGGATTTCCAATAGGGGTAGTTCGAACCATCTAGTAAGGGGGTTGATATGTGGATACACTTGAGTACATGATTATGGAAGACATGTCTTTCCCAGATCTAACCTGTTAAAAACGGGTACTGGCTCTTGATGCAAATTTTTAGAAAAATAGGCTCGTGTGCTGATGTTCTTACTGATGTAAGAACTTAAAAGTGTCGTTTTAATAGAGGATAAACGAAATATTAGTGGAAGACTTTAAAACACACGATCTAAATAAATACGGGATAGGCTCCGCCTCATCCCTCATATCTCTTTCATTAGAATTGTACAAATATTTCAACCTAACTTCTAAGAACTCCGTTCTATACTAATTGACAATACCTACAACTTCTTAGCACTTATAAGGCCACCACGTGGACTTGACAACGTACAATGGACTCCCCCCAACACTGTTATGAGATCTTCCGAACTCGATAGATGAACTCACTCCCGAAATTCATATCATATGAATAATCGTGTTCTTATAAGAAGGAACCAGAATCACAAAATTTAATTTTAACTCTCCATATATAATTGTCACATGAAGAGATAATACAAAAGAATATAAGTGGGGAGACTTGCACAAATGTGGTGCGTTCTTATAGATATATGAAGAAGTAGAAAAGTAACCAATCCCATAATCACAAAACGTGTGAACGTGGCATGAATTCGTGATCTTCTTTAAGAAAAGCCCACTAAGAATTCATTCTCTATCTCCATGAATATTTCAAATTTTGATCAAATCTATTAAATATGGAAACATAATCATGAACAAATTTTATAGATATCATCTCCTTGGTATTCTATCTTCAATCAATAATTAATTTAAACTTATTCAAAAATAAACTATTTGATTAATGCCAATATAGGAAAAAATATCATAATAAAATATATCAAATATATTTTTCCAACAAAAAATAAAATTAGAAACACTAAAAAATATGTTCTTTATTTAGTATGCTCTTATTAATTAAAAATTAGACGTAATATTTATGAATAATAATTGAAACGAAAAACACATATTTTTGACTATTTAATAAAAATGTATTTATAAATATTTAGATGAGATAAATAATATATATATATAAAGATATATAAAGAAGTAAAGGAGGATATATTTGGAATGATATTTAAAAGTGTAAAAAAAGTAGCCGGAAGGAGTAATAAATTGTTGACCTTAAAGTGTGAAAACCGGAATACTTGGGTGAGACCGTTTTATGTTATTTTAATTAATTATCTATTCTAATTATTTATCACTTTTTATAAAATATGTCATTACTTTTTTTATACTCTTCAATCCAATTGTTCATGAAATAACGTAGGCGGCGGCAAAGTGGGACAAGTGGCTCAAATTTTTTAACAAAAAAGAAGAAGAAAACACACACACACACACACACACACACACACACACACACACATATATATATATATATATATATGAAAAAATACACTTTTGGTCCCATACGAACGATCTCATTTCACTTTTGGTCATTTTCACTACATTTTTTGTCCTGTTGCTTTATTTTCTAAATTCCATCAATCAAATTAATGAATTTTTTATGTGGCCGTTACATATAATTTTTTTCAATTTAAATCCATTTTAGTTTTTTTATTTTTTAACCATAACTTCATCCCTTACCCCCCTGTATCTCTCTTCAATCCAACCTCTCTCTCTCTCCAATTCAAATCTCTAACTGTTATAAATTAACAGCAATGTTGACCGTGGTAGGCGGCACTTGAATTAAGAAATATTTCTCTTCTCTCTCAGTGCCTTTTTCAGTGATCATTATTAAGGAAAGAGAATAACCGCCACTTCCAGTGATGTATAACCCACCACCGCGGCAGTGCCGTCGCCACCTCCGCCGAACCTAATTCCTTGAGCATACATGGTTGTGTTGGATTGTATACTAAAAGTCTAGCTTTAGTATAAACAATGTCATAACAATATTTGAAATGAGAATCATTGATCAAATGATTGCATCTTATAATTTATTTTATATGCATGATGCAATAGTCCATTTACTTTATATTGTAGATAATATGTTGTGCGACAACACGCGAAAGATCATATTATCGGTTTCCTTATAAAGTATAAACAGATGCTCACAACTGAGATAGACGGGGACTCTCTATCGGTATGGTTGTAGTGTGGTTTGGTATTAGCTTGTCTTGGCTATAGAATCACATTAGTGCACTTGTGTGTATTGAGCAGGACCGCCTGAGATCGTTCGACTTATACTGACTTATAGAAGAACTTGATCTCTGTTATTATGGAAGTTCGTGCTCTTAGTCCCTATACAATAACCTCGACACGTAGGGCAGTATGTATTTCTTTGATTCATCAATGGGTGAGATTTTTAAGTATTAAATCAACAAACTCGGTGAGTTGGGAAGTAGTGCTGTATCTATGGTGTGATGTTGATTGTAGAAGGAATCCATGTCCGTCATAGGTTGATGATGTCCCCTTGAGGAGCTCATAAGGTTTATCATGTAAATCTTGCAAGTGGATTAATTTTCGGCATGATAATAAGGTTGAGTGGTACTACTCTCGGATGAGATATTAATTAATTTGAGTTGTCAGTAACTTAATTAATTAATGGACATTGTATATCTTAAACATGGGGAGACTATCGGGCTTATAATGAGAAGGAGCCCATAACATAATTTTGGGATTGGACGGGTAGTGCAGTAATAATATTTTAGTGGACTATATTATTATTATTGGATTTAATTAAAAGCTTTGGGCTAAGCTTGGTTAATTAAATTCAATTGAGGCCCAGCCTAATTTCTCCTCCTGGGCCCTGCTGTAGCCCAACTATATAAGTCATCTCAACTCCTGTTAACCCTAAGTCAGTGCCTCATTTGACAGTTAGAAAGAACAGGAGCAGATTGAGAGAATTCTGTGGATTGTTGCCCACACAACAGCAGGATTCGACTTGGGACATACAGCAGAAGATTGAGAGGTGGTTCTCTGCAACGGTTCATCCTCTACATCAACCCAGAAGTACGGTAAATATTTTTTTGCTTCCGCTGATTTGTTTGCCTGAATTCCTTAATGGATCACGTTGAACCACACGATCCAATTGCTAACAGGTTGAACAATTTGAATCACAATATTTTACTTTCTCTTTTTTCCGAAACCATAGTGCTTCCCAAATTTCAAATTCTGCTCACCCGGTTATTTGTTTCCCGGCACGGCGGCGATAATGGGCATGAGGTCGTTGTTGCCAAAGAATTGGAAGATGAAGAGGGGTGGCATTGCCCTGGGCTTATCGGGATTAGATCCATTACAAACACAGCCTTATGAATCTATGATGTATTCTTCATTGCACCCTCTTCTCAAAATTTGGCAGTCATTGCAGCTCATCTTTGGTGGAAATGGAATCTATTTATTTTTCACTTCAATTCTTGTGTGGTTTCTTGAACTCAAATAAATAGGAAGAGAGAGAGGTTGAGATCATATGAGTTATAGTCGGAATCATTAATGGTCGGCTTTGTAGTTGGCCACCATTTTGGGGCCACGGAGAATACGACTTGGGGGGGTGGGTGGAGAGAAAGCTCCGAAGGTACATTAACATCATCATCGATACTGCACCGCTGTGCTGCCACCATCACCGGAGCCACCATCAAAGTTGGAACCACCTAAACCTCCCACCGTCACTTCCAAACTGCCGGTCGTTCTAATCTATGGTTTCTGTTGGCAACGACATCAAATCTTCCTTTTTTGTAATTTTGACATCTATGTGCCAGGATCTAGTATTTTTCAGTAACTCGTTCACTAAATCTGTCGACAGATCAGAGGTTTTTTAGGCGGCTACTACCGTGAAACTTGTGAAAATACTGGGGATTCCAAGGTAAGCAGGATTAGTTTCATACTGCATAATCGTAAAGGGGGAATTCACATTTGAAGGACAACTTAAGAGATATGCCATCTCTCGTTCCTGCCAATCACTGAACTCCAGCACAACTACCACCGTCGAGGTCCACCTCGCGCGCCAATGTAAATCCAACACCACAGATCTGTCGTTCTTCTCCACTACCATCACAAATCTTCCTTTTTTCCAATTGATTGAGAAGATGGAGAGAAGCCGTGAATTATATTGAGGATCTATTTTTTTTGATTGATTGAGAAGGTGGGATGAGATTGAGAAGGGAAAGGGATGGAATGGTAGTCGGTGTGGTCGGGATGAGAGGTCGATTGATTACTGAGATTGAATACAATTATCTTTAAATTTTATTGATTTTCTTTTAATCTAGGTTTTATTTAAGTTTTTTTACGTTATCATTTTCCATCCAAATATTAACGAACAAGACTAAAATTGTAACTTTTGGGACCAAAAAAAGGTTAGGGACAAAAAGTGAAATGAGATCGTTCGTATGGGTTGCATTTTCCCTATATATATATATATATATATATATATATATATATATATATATATATATATATATATATATATATATATATATATATATATATATATATATATATAATAGTTTGTACATACCATCCAATTATTAAATTCAAAACAAATTTACACTCAATTCATTATTATTTTCATAAGTGTATACTATAAATTTATAATAATGATGTCGTAAATTGCTTTAAAAATTCGATGGTATCATTAGCAATTATAAATTATGAGTTTCTTTTATTTATTGTTTGATTTTGAATATTAAATAATATCACTTTCATTTCAAAATACTTGCGCACTTTCTTCTTGTTTCGTCCCATCATAAAAGCTTTGGATGTGGAGAATCTATTGTATATACCTAGAACAATCTCGATCAATATTACATCATATTGTGATTTTTCTTAGAAACTGTAAATTTGAGAAAATATATACTACAAATGATGTAATAATAAATAAATAAACATTATAATAACACAAAAAATTTACACCACTTGAACCTAAAATAATATATATGAGGGTGATTATAATATAAATAGTTACTTGTATTGATGATTTTAATATTATAAATATGTTTCTTTATCATATAATAATAATATATATATATATATATATATATATATATATACTGTTTAAAGAAAAAATAATACAAAATTAAATTTTAACAAAATAGATAAAAATATAAAAGAATAATAAACTATAAGGACATAAAATATTTACTACAAAAGCATATAGAAAAAAAGTGTAAAAAATATTAAAAAGTATAAGTATAGAAAAAATAAAAAATAATTTTTACAAATAAACACACAACATAGTTGGGTGTATATTCAGTGACCGATTTGGTATATTCAATTTATCATATACTATTCTAAATAAAATATATGCATGTGTATTCAATTTTTGTACAATTTAAAATAAATGGGATTATGGGGTTTAGTACAATTTTAAATAAAAGGAGATAACCCCACAACATAGTTGGGTGTACATTCAATAACCGATTTGGTCTTTTCAATTTATCATGTACTATTCTAAATAAGATAAAGGACGATGCTAAACATCCATATTTTGTACATCCATATATAAATATATTTCTATATTTTAAAATTTAAAATATATTTAATTACTAATATACCCTTTGATAAATAAATCTTTTAAATGAAAATTTTGAATTCAAATTTAAGATCTAAATATTCGTGAGCACGTTCTATCTTTTCCTTTTTTGTTTTTTTCTTTATTCTTCCAGAATGTATCGTTGATTCGTTTCCACCTCCATCTCTCAACCTTATCACTATATCTCAATCTGTCTTTTACTTTTATCTCTCCACTTAAACACTATATCGTTCATTTACATGTACATCTTCAATGAAAATTTTTAATTTTATAGTTACACACATACACATCTTTCATCAGCATACTTTTTTTATAAGATCATGAGAAAACCGTATTAGAGGAAATGAAGAACTTTCTTTCCATGACATCATTAAGCAAAATTGGTAAATTTTTTTTTGTTACACACGACATATTCATCTCATTCATTGCATTAAAATTCAATTTTAACTTTTAAAAATTTAAATAATAATTTATTTCTTCCACCACATCTGATATATGTGTATGTAATCACTCTATCATTTCGTCAACTTTCAAGATATAAAAAAAATTATATTTTGAATGTTGAATGAATATTAATTTGGAATTTCTAGATAAGCAAGTTGGATGAATAAGAATAGATATTAATTTTGAAAAGATTCTATTTTGGTTTGATTTGGTCTTGAGTCTTCTTATTTCTCGCAAACTGAGTATCTATGATTATACATGGATACACCCACAATATTTATGATGTTTATCAATTTAAAAGTTTATATCCTGCCGCTCATTTATTCGGATTGACATGAAAGCATCCAAAATTAATATCAAATGTAATTTCTTATAATCTTAAACATAATATTAAAAATTAAAATAAAAATTAAATAAAGCGTAAAAAATCAAAAACCCTTTAAGACACAGTAAACATATCATATCTTAATAATAAAAGCATATCATATATCACAATAATAAAAACTATAATAATAAAATCTATAATGACATTTAAAATAAATGAAAAAACTCTAATAAATAACATACTAATAATAAGAAAATAATACTCAAACGCATTAACTATTCAAGGAACACTACCGTTGTTTTCAATCATCTCATTTGAATCACCCACAGTGTTGCCAACACTAGCTGAATCTCCTTCCTCTGATGCAGTTGAATCAGAAATGACAATTACAGAAATATTTTGTGCTGAATTTTCTTCATTTTCTCCACTCGAATCAGAAATAATGATTAAGGGAGTTTTTTTAGTCTTCATCGCCTCTTGGAAGAACTCATACATCTTATGGAGTGGTTCATACTCCAGAATTACATCGCTGATATTTTTGGGATTGCAATGAATAAGGAGTCGCTTCATGAATAATTTCACATCGGTCTTCAATTCTTCATGTTGTTTGTTTGTATATTCATACATAGATAACAAACTTTTGTGAGATGGAGGAACACAAATATTTTGGTTTGTATTCATGGTGGGTGTTTCGTAAAACCTAAGGTGGATTGAGATTAGCAAGGACATATATGGACATATTTATATAGTTCATCCTAGACAATTTCACCACATGAACGATCATGGACATAAAAATAAGAGAAATGGCATAGATTGGAAGATCATGTATCTAACTTGAGATAAATGGCCGTGTATTTCTCTTCCATTAACATATTCTTCAATTGTAAAATTTGGAAGAATATATTATTTTTCATTAAGTTTTATATATTAATATGATATTAATTTTGGATTTAATTTTTAAATGATAATTATATTTTATTTTATTTTAGCAACATTCATTTTTTATAATATTTAAAATTTTTATATTCAATCTTTTTTATATTTGTAATAAGGTTAACTATAATTATTTATTGAATGTCAAGTATCATTATTTTATGGGGATCATAGTATCAATTTTCTTTAATTAATTAAATTTTTTATTTAAACTATTAATATTAAAAAATATCATACAAATATTAAAGATATATTAAATATTGTATTAGTAATGTGTCTTAATCACTATTGTTATAAAATTTATTAGAATTTTAAATTATATATCTACATCAAACATAATTATAAAATTTCTAAAATTAATTTTAAGATTTTTTAATACAATTTTATAATTTTTATTAATGCCAATATATATTTTTAAAACTTATAAATAATTCTATCCATACTCAAATTTATATATTTTTATAATAATTTAATCTCATTCCAGTTAATTGAAACTTTTAATTTTATAAAAATTATTATATTTGTATTTTATAGTTTGTTTAACGTTCTTTTAATTAATAGACCAGATATACTATACAAGATTAGTATTGCCGAAGTATACGAAAAAATTATTGAAAATATAAATATTATCTATAATTATACATATGTGCATTTTCATCATCATTCAAGTTTCAATAACATAAATATTAAATATGAATATTATTTTCTTGTGTTAAAAATATAATTATTCATCAATAAAAAATAATAAACAAAGGAAAAGTTATTCATTAATTGCTTTGATGAAATTTGTCACATCTAAGATAACAATCCTTAGATGTTTAATATTTATTATACCAATTATTTTTTTTATTTGTATATATATTTTTATTCATAAATGTATAAGTTTTTAAAAGTGGGGTATAAGTTTTTAAAAATGGGTAAACAGTGTACCCCGCAACCAAAATATTTTGCCAACATCTAAAAATCAGTAAAACCTTCATATTATTTTTCAATGTCCCTAATTTATAATTGTGTAATGTTTCCTTCCCTAATTATATTTTTCGGCTATTGTAAGTGTGTATGCTAAATGATTAAATATCTAAAAAGTAGTGAAATCTACTAATATGTAATAATGCACTAACGGATCGATCGCTAGCTTTTATTTATTTATTTATTTTCAACCTTGATATTTGTTTAAATTTATGTTTATTTTAAAGATTTAAATAGAATGAATTTTTATTTCTAGTTGAGATTTATGTAATCTTGTTTTAGTAAACTTTGATCGGATTGATCGCAAGCTTTTATTTCTTTATTTATTTTCAATTTTGATATTTGTTTAAATTTATGTTTATTTTAAAGATTTAAATAGAATGAATTTTTATATATAGTTGAGATTTATGTAATCTTGTTTTAGTAAACTTTTATCAGAATTACGAATGTATTCCCTAGTCCTAAATTTGGAATTTTCTTGTGTTAAAAACATAATTATTCATCAATGAAAAATAATAATACAAGAAGGAAAATCTATTCATTAATGTCTTATAACCATTAAGAGCAAAGATTGATGACATTTTCACATCTAAGATAACAAAGAAACTAAAAAGTAGAACTCACATTTGATTCTTCAATATTTTCATTCAAGTCGAATGGAAATACATTTTCTTGTGCTATAGGAGCTCTTGACCTTCTCCTTCCACGTGAGGTAACCCTTCTCACACCAGAGGTTCCTCTCACACGTGTTACACCAAAGGCTCCCCTCATACGCATCACTCCCCTACTACCACGTGAAGCTCGATTTGTTGCACCCCTCCTACTGGTAGCTTCTAAAATTAAAATATATCAATTCTTCCTAGGTCTACCTCTTGGATTTGCAATGTTTGGATCTAATAAATGAAGTCGGCCTCCATCTACATTCACATCATTATTTGTTCTGGGTAAATGATTCTAATTTGAAAGGGTGTCGTGGATTTCAATACATCGTTCTTTGATATAAGTCATCTTCTCAATATTTCCCATAGCAACATCTACACATTTCTGAAAAACTTTCTCAACCTCCTAAAAATTTTTATATTCCTCCATCATGTGTGGATAACCTCCGGCAAAAAAAATACTTGAATGTCGCTTGTGCACATTTTTTTTCCATCTATCTAACAAATATCTTTCATCCACAGTATGAACATTTTCTCGAGCAAGCAATACCATAATGTGACATCACAGTATTCCCTTGAATTCAAACTTCTTGCAATTGCAGTTCACGATGTTTCTGTCTGAAGTCCATTCAACCAAATAAGTGAATTCTTTATGATAGTAATTGTTCAAAATGCTTCTTTCCAAAATTCTGAATCTTTTACAAGTACCATTCAGATCTTCAACATTTTCATCTTCACCTGGTTGTACAACATGACAATATATTATGCGGCTTATCTCATCTTGAACAAGTTTGAAGATCGAATTAGTGTATGCATTTTGAAATTGTATCTCCCAAGCAAACGTCGTTATGCAATTTATAACCTTATTCTTGCATTGATAATCAGCTATAAACTCTTTCTGAATTTTATTTCCCATTGCAATTTCGTATTGTTCCATGAATTGTTTGAGAGTTCTTCTCGAATGAACAAATTCATCAAAGTATGCATGCATACCCTCACTCCTTTGTGTAGAAATCATCCCTGCCCAAAAGGTGTGATTCAAGTACACAGGAACCCATTCGTCTTACGTCATACAACACTTTCAGCCAAGAATTGTTCTCCAAATGAAATTTCACCAAAAACTCAGACCACTTCATCTCAAAGTTTTCAACCGTAAGACTATCATATACAAGCCCTTTGAATTCAACACAACAATTATTAAAATCAGCCACACCTCTGAATTTGGAAGGTACCTTTGTAAGAATATGCCAAATGCAAAAATGATGAATAGTATTCGGCATCAAACCTCTTATTGCGTTTCCAATACTTTCACATTGGTCTGTAATAATGGCATTTGGGTGGATGCCGCCCATTGCTAGCAGCCAATTCTCAAATAACCATTCAAATGAACCAGTATCCTCATATGTTACCAATGCACATCCTAACAAGATTGAATGCCCGTGATGATTAACACTCACAATTGATGCAAAAGGCATTTTGTACCTATTTGGACAAAAGAAAATATATTTTGTTTGATGAAATATATCTGCAATAGGAAAAATAAAAAATAGGAGAAAAAGTTGAGAGAATAATGACACTAATTAAGATCCTCAACATCTTTTCTTACCATTATTACCATATTATATTTAATTATGAACGCTCAATATAAGAAGGATAGGATAGGAATTCGTGATAAACATATTAAAATTGAATTATACTTCCCTACGCCTAAGAAAATTTCAATGACGACAATAAGAATAAACAACGAATCCAAAAATTATCAATAAAATATTGGGTCACTATGGTGAATATTTAGAGGAGAGAGCAAGAATTTTCCAAGAAAAGCATGCATATCAGCCATTTTCACAAAATATAAATAATTTTTTTTACAAATGACATAATATTAATATTTCATACCTAATCACAAGGTATGTTGTGTCAAAACTCACGACATCGTGAAATCCTTCGTATGCTGCTCTACTTTTCGGATGAACAAAACTTTACATAATCTGCCTTCAGAATCTGCATCAATCATATAAAAGAAATTTGGATCTTTCAATTGAAGTCTAGTAAACATCGCTCGAATGGCTTCTGCATCTCCCTTACCTAATCTTAACCTCCTTCTCCTGTCGATATGGTTCCGACAATCTTTTGTTAGGCACCCCAAATTTTGAGGTCCGCCGCATTGAACTTCACATAATCTTATATTCTTACATTGCCTTAAACCCGTAATATCATTCGCTTATAAATGTCTTTTCAAGTTCACAGTCAATTGTCTATGAGCTGACATTAATTGTGAAAATACAGGATCAATTTCATGTGTGTGTTCATTCACCATCGACATAACTATACAAGTTCCATCTTCTATTTTTTTTGTATTCAATCGAGCCTTGCAACCCATCTTTTTTGAATATTTTTGCACTTTGGAGGTACCACTTCTATCACAAACCATTCGAGCATATTTCTCGTTCTCTGTTCTCTTCACGATACTAAACCCCTTAACTCTTGCATGCTCTTGATAAGCTTCATATAACCTTTCAATACTACTAAAACTTATACCTGGTGTAACTGAAGTCATTCCATTTTCTGGCAAAATATTTTCATTTGGAAGATTTTCATTGTCATTTAAATCATCTTCTATAACATTGTTATCGAACTCTTTCCCACAAACGTTACCAAATCCTTCATCATTTTCAGGTAGATCACAAACAATTTCATGATCTGAATCATCTCCAAACAAATCACGCATAATAGAGGATATTGACATGTTATGGTTGTTTATCTAACTGTAATAAAATAATGAAAAAGATTACAAAACTTTAACTCCATTACACCACTCGCCACTAATCAACTGCTTAAAAAAAAGAGGGAATATTTTGCGAAAATAATATTAACAAATCAACTACATAAAAAAAAGAGGGAATGATTTGCGAAAATAATACTCCCTCCGTCCCGAAAAATTTTTCACGTTTACTGTTCCACGTTGTTTAAGAAAAGTTGCACTTTTTGACCAACTTTATTGACTTTGGAGGGTATTATAATATTTTTGTGGGACAAACAAATGAGGAAAGTGAGAAAAGTATTATGGGATTGAGGGAGTATTAACAAACTGCCATGTATGTTAAAATATATCTACTCAACTGCTTAAAAAAAAGAGGGAATATTTCGCGCAAATAACATTAATAAATTGCCATTGACATTAAAAATATATCTATTAATTTTTAGGTATCTATTATTTTTAGGTGATGTGTTATTATTTAAAAATAATAATTTTGTTGTTAATTGATCAATTAAATTTGTTGTTAATCTTTGTGATCAATTAAATTAAAATAATTTTATATGAAAGTTTTTACATATAAAAGATATGATATGTTTTTAAAAAAGAATATGTAAGTTAACATTAGAAGAATCAAGCTCCATAAAGTTTTTCAATTTAACTTTTATGAGATATTAATTTAGTTTTAGAATGAAAATTTCATTATAATATTTAAATTTTTTATTTTAATATTCATGATTTTATATAAGTTTCATTAATTTATATTTTATCATGTATATATTTTTATATAGCTCAAATTTAATTGTAATTTTAATTTTATAATAATAATATTAATTTTCATCGATGTAAATTTAATTAAAAATCATTTTAAAAATATTAACTAAGTTTAATTATAATCTGTAAATTTTAGTAATAAAAATTTTCAAATATCATATATCAAATGTTAGCTCAAAATTTATTAAATATTTAATTTTTTAAATACAACTATGGAAAGACAACAGTTCCATGAAAAGCGTTGTCTATTCAGAAATCAAAAAAAGATACAGAGACTTCATGATTTTTCAAGAATTCGACCTCTAGACTGATATTCGAGTCGAATTTAATGCTTGGAGGGTTTTTATCATCTACTTTGCCCGCATGATCAGCCTTATTAAAAAAAAGAGAATTTTACGCAGAGATGGGTATTGAACCCGACCTCAAGCATGGATGCACATATTGCCAACCGCTTGGCTACAATCAGGTTTTGCTATGGAAGCGTACAGAAATTAAGTTAAACATAGTTCCTGAATCCAATTTTTTTTAATGTAATCATCACTCTTAAGTCTTTATTATGGCAAAAGCTGTTGCGCCCCCGGGGACACTGTGCCCACATGGGAACACAACTCTCCCCATCCATATTATATTTAAATCTATGTATTGCTAGGATTTAAATTGCAAAAGGCACGGTATCCAGGGGGCACAAGAGCCTCACTCATTTATTATTCAAACATGTGATGATTAAATTTTGCAATACCTTTAATTTGTAAATAATTTGATAATCCAGCATCTAGTAATTTTTTAAATTTCATCCTGAAGGATGTGATGATAAAATTTATTTATTAATTTAATTTAATTATTTGAACATTATATAGTATAAAAGGTGGTAACATTTTTTTAATTATTATCTAATAATTATATTTGATTAAAAAAAGTGATAATAGTTCAATAAAATTATTTAATAAAAATTTTGTAGGATAAATATAAATTGAAAATATTTTTAATAAAAAGTGATACTTTAAATGAAAATTTAATATTCATCAAAGTTAATTATTTCATAAACCATTTATAGAATGAATTAAATGTAATGATATTTAAAATGAAAAGTGATATATAATAAAAAAAATGTAATGTGCATCCATCTCAACTATTTATAAGACGGATTATTTATTAGACGAATAAAAAGTGATACTATTTTCAATGAAAAGTGATGCCTATTAAATTAAAAATGATAATCGTTCCATTGAACTATTTTATGAACTAACATGAAAAATAAAAAGTGATAATATTTGTAATAAACAGTGACACTTAATTAATGAAAAGTGATAACTGATCACTTAAAAATTAAAAATAGTGACACTTGATTAATGGAAAGTGATCAATTAAAATATTTCATGAATAATTAATAGGACGGATAAAAGGTGATAATGCTTTTAATAAAAGTAATATTTATCCAATGAAAAGTGATAATTTTTCAATTGAATTAATTATTTAACAATTCGTGAAATAAATAAAAAGTGATAGTATTTTTTAATGAAAAGTGATATGATTAATAAAAAAGTGATCACCGTTCAATTAAAATTTTTAAATAATTTTAAGATAAATAAAAAGTGATAACATTTATAATGAAAAATTTATATTTAATCATGAAAAAGTGAATTTATTTTTATAAAAATTTAAATAAAAACAAGAATGTATAATAGTACTTTTAATAATCAATAAAATAATATATTTACAATTTTATTAGTAAAATGGAAAGAGAAAAAAAAACTCAGTAATTATTGAATTCCCTAAGCAGTGCGGCTGACGCAATGCATCCATGTTAATTAGATATGTGAAAAACTCCTTTGCAGAAAGAGATCTGGAAAAAACTCCTTTTTGCGGAACCCAGCCGCACTCATGTCAATCGCCATCGCTGGAGCTATCTTCTCCACCCTCTCTGCCATCATCTTTTTCATTCGCAACACAGCTACTGGGTTATTGAAATTGCATTTAATTAAAATTGCGGTTAATTGAAATTACGTTTTGAATGTGTGGATATGTGTGAAATACTCTTGGTAATTGACCACCTTCTGCGTCGGATTTTTTCATCGTCGTTGAAATTGCGGAAGGACGAAATACTCTTTGGATCATCTGGGACCAGAATGACTGTGAGTGTCTGCTTCATTTGAATTATAATAATTTTTTTATACGTGGATGTATAGCTGGGAAGGGATGTGGAAGAAATAGTGACACGTAAGCCACCAGGGAGGCCTCCAGCTGCCCGGTGGTTTAATTTGCAATACGGGCTTAAAGTCGAGTACTTATTTGTAAATATTTAAAAATTTGGACTAATTTGTAATCGGCGAAAAGGTCGGGACTTTTAACTTAATTAACAAAAAAAAATAATCCTTAAGGCTTTACTAATTCTAAATTAGGTAAAATTTATTTTAAAGTTATATTATTAAAACTAAAATTGTATGATTACTATTCATAAAT
The DNA here is from genome assembly GCA_023678885.1 of Pogostemon cablin. Lineage (NCBI taxonomy): Eukaryota > Viridiplantae > Streptophyta > Magnoliopsida > Lamiales > Lamiaceae > Pogostemon > Pogostemon cablin. The sequence goes on along the minus strand of CM042965.1, from coordinate 28,897,001 downwards.
CTAAATTAGATATAATTTATTATTATTATTATAATAATATTTTAATTTTAAATAATTTATTCTCTTTTCTATTATGTTTTTTTATTCATAAATTTAAATGACAATTAATACATTATTTTTTAATAATATATAATATTATCAATAATCTATTACATGGATAATTTTAATTAAGATTATTTAGATGACAATTAATACATTATTTTTTAATAATATATAATATTTTGATGATAAAAAAATATGAGTTGTTTCTTATGCCCGGGGCACACAAGTTTTTGTCAAAAAATATAAAGCAAAACTAGTGTGAGACCGTCTCACACTGTGAGACGGATAATCCATTAATCCAATTAAATAAATTTAAAGGTCCTGTTTGGTTGTTATGAAATTTTAAAAATTGAAAAATTTGAATATAATTAATTTGGTCTATATACATTTAAAGGGTCGGTTGATATCAAATTAAAAATTTAAAAATTAATTATGGAAGTGAAATTAATAATTAGACCTTACGTGTAAATATATGGAGTATTTTTTACATTTTTCATATTTAATTTATATTTTTTGTTATTTAAAAATGTAATAATTTAAATTTATTATTCATTTAATTTATTTTTTAATTTTAATATAATAAATTTATAAAATGTGATAATACTTTTGAAAAGTAGTAACATTTTTTTAATAGAAGAAAATAGTTATCAAATAAAAGTGATAACTTTTTATTTGAATAATATTATGAATAAACTCATAATGTTAAAATTGAGATCATCTCACGAAATGATTTTCATGTGAAAGATAAGAAGTGATTGTTTTTATAAGAAAAATTATACTCAATTAATAAAAAGTGACAGTGATGTTGTGAATTATTTCATGAACAGTTTATAGTAAAATAAAAATTGATAATATTTTAAAAGAAAATTTATAATATCTTTAATAAAAATTGATAACTAATTACTAAAGAGCATTTCACGGAACTATGTAAGAATTAATAAAATGTGATAATATTTAATAATAATAAATTATTCCTAATAATAAAAATAAAATTGATATTCATCTAATTGAATTATTTCATACTAGCATTGAACCCGCGTAATACACGGGATCATTAATTTTTTTAAATAAAATTAATACTATGATCAATGTCTTTGATTTTATTATATTAGTTCATATTTTAATTTATCTTTATTGTTAAAATTAATTTTTTTTACATACTTTTGTTGTTTTAATTATAACTGTCATATATATAATTTAATATTGAAAATTATTAAAAATTATTGAAAATTTCTCATAAGAGCTTTTTTTTTCTTTTATGTTCGGCAGAAATCGCATGTTCTACCCTATATTATTCCCGAAATAAATATATATCTTAGGCTACAAGTCTAAGTTTCACGAGATGGGGTCCCCTCAGATCTAAACAATCTAGTTTTCTTGAACATGAAGAAATAAAGAAGCCATTGCAATTGCCCGAAAAACTAGGCCTACTAAAGGCACAAAAATGGAGGGGAAGTGGAAAGTACGTTTTATGTTTTGTTTGATACATTACCTTCTTCATCAAAACTTAGAGCAATACATGTTCATCCATAAGAACGACATTAAGATATGCAACCTCCTTTAAATTATTCGGACGTTGTACAACTCATTATCGAATAACACTCTCCGTAATTATTCATATTGCCCCACAGGAGTTAAATCAACAATAGAATTGTAACGTGTAGTCATTATATTATTGATTATAATGAATCACTCAACTTTTTTTATCTCGATTGTTTTGAATGTTGAAATTATAATAACGATGTATGTTTATATTTATATATAATAATAGGAGGTGATGTTTATTTATGATAATAATTTTAATATAATTGAATTAGTATCCTCACAAATTTTATTTTATATTATAATATAATATTAATAATAATGGAGCATAATGGGTATTGGGCTGACTTAGTCTGATTATTTAATTTTTTTAATCTAACTGCAAAATAAATTTTACCTAATATAAAATTATGAATAGTAGTCTATTAAATTTTTTAATCAAACTCCAATATAAATTTTACCTAATTTAGAAATATGAATTAGTAAAATCTAATTTAAATTGGGTAGGTCTTGCGTGAGACCGTCTCACGTGAGACTATTTTTTACTTTTTAAAATATTTATCACTTTCGCTATAAATCATTATTATCACTTTCGCTATAAAATGTTATCACTTTTTATTTATACTATAAATTGTTCATGAAATAACATTATCACTTTTTATTAATTTATTATCACTTTCCTATATAAAAGTTATCACTCTCTGGCTGTCTCACGTAAGCCCTTACGTGAGACGGTCTCACACAAGTCTTTGTCATTTAAATTTATGAATAAAAAAACATAATAGAAAAGAGAATAAATTATTTAAAATTAAAATATTATAATAATAATAATAATAAATTATATCTAATTTAGATTTATGAATAGTAATCATACAATTTTAGTTTTAATAATATAACTTTAAAATAAATTTTACCTAATTTAGAATTAGTAAAGCCTTAAGGATTATTTTTTTTGGTTAATTAAGTTAAAAGTCCCGACCTTTTCGCCGATTACAAATTAGTCCAAATTTTTAAATATTTACAAATAAGTATTCGACTTTAAGCCCGTATTGCAAATTAAACCACCGGGCAGCTGGAGGCCTGCCCGGTGGCTTACGTGTCACTATTTCTTCCACATCCCTTCCCAGCTATACATCCACGTATAAAAAAATTATTATAATTCAAATGAAGCAGACACTCACAGTTATTCTGGTCCCAGATGATCCAAAGAGTATTTCGTCCTCCCGCAATTTCAACGACGATGAAAAAATCCGACGCAGAAGGTGGTCAATTACCAAGAGTATTTCACACATATCCACACATTCAAAACGTAATTTCAATTAACCGCAATTTCAATTAAATGCAATTTCAATAACCCAGTAGCTGTGTTGCGAATGAAAAAGATGATGGCAGAGAGGGTGGAGAAGATAGCTCCAGCGATGGCGATTGACATGAGTGCGGCTGGGTTCCGCAAAAAGGAGTTTTTTTCCAGATCTCTTTCTGCAAAGGAGTTTTTCACATATCTAATTAACATGGATGCATTGCGTCAGCCGCACTGATTAGGGAATTCAATAATTACTGAGTTTTTTTTTTCTCTTTCCATTTTACTAATAAAATTGTAAATATATTATTTTATTGATTATTAAAAGTACTATTATACATTCTTGTTTTTATTTAAATTTTTATAAAAATAAATTCACTTTTTCATGATTAAATATAATTTTTTCATTATAAATGTTATCACTTTTTATTTATCTTAAAATTATTTAAAAATTTTAATTGAACGGTGATCACTTTTTTATTAATCATATCACTTTTCATTAAAAAATACTATCACTTTTTATTTATTTCACAAATTGTTAAATAATTAATTCAATTGAAAAATTATCACTTTTCATTGGATAAATATTACTTTTATTAAAAGCATTATCACCTTTTATCCGTCCTATTAATTATTCATGAAATATTTTAATTGATCACTTTCCATTAATCAAGTGTCACTATTTTTAATTTTTAAGTGATCAGTTATCACTTTTCATTAATTAAGTGTCACTGTTTATTACAAATATTATCACTTTTTATTTTTCATGTTAGTTCATAAAATAGTTCAATGGAACGATTATCATTTTTAATTTAATAGGCATCACTTTTCATTGAAAATAGTATCACTTTTTATTCGTCTAATAAATAATCCGTCTTATAAATAGTTGAGATGGATGCACATTACTTTTTTTTATTATATATCACTTTTCATTTTAAATATTATTACATTTAATTCATTCTATAAATGGTTTATGAAATAATTAACTTTGATGAATATTAAATTTTCATGTAAGTATCACTTTTTATTAAAAATATTTTCAATTTATATTTATCCTACAAAATTTTTATTAAATAATTTTATTGAACTATTATCACTTTTTTTAATCAAATATAATTATTAGATAATAATTAAAAAAAATGTTACCACCTTTTATACTATATAATGTTCAAATAATTAAATTAAATTAATATATAAATTTTATCATCACATCCTTCAGGATGAAATTTAAAAAATTACTAGATGTTGGATTATCAAATTATTTACAAATTAAAGGTATTGCAAAATTTAATCATCACATGTTTGAATAATAAATGAGTAAGGCTCTTGTGCCCCCGGGATACCATGCCTCTTTGCAATTTAAATCCTAGCAATACATAGATTTAAATATAATATGGATGGAGAGAGTTGTGTTCCCATGTGGGCACGGTGTCCCCGGGGGCGCAAGAGCTTTTGCCGTAATAAAGACTTAAGAGTGATGATTACCTTAAAAAAATTGGATTCAGGAACTATGTTTAACTTAATTTATGTACGTTTCCATATCAAATCCTGATTGTAGCCAAGCGGTTGGCAATATGTGCATCCATGCTTGAGGCCGCAGTATCAATACCTATCTCTGCATTAAATCCTCCTTTTTTTTAATAAGACTGACCATACGCGCAAAGTAGAGGATAAAAACCCTCGAAGCATTAAATTCGACTCAAATATGTCAAATTATTGGAAAATCATGAAGTCTCTGTATCTTTTTTTTATTTCTGAATAGACAACGCTTTTCATAGAACGGTTGTCTTTCCATAGTTGTCTTTAAAAAATTAAATATTTAATAAATTTTGAGCTAACATTTGATATATGATATATAAAAAATTTTATTACTATAATTTACAGATTATAATTAAACTTAGTTAATATTTTTTTAAATAATTTTTAATTAAGTTTACATCGATGAAAATTAATATTATTATTATAAAATAAAATTACAATTAAATTTGAGCTATATAAAAATATATACGTGATAAAATATAAATTAATGAAACTTATATAAAATCATGAATATTAAAATAAAAATTTTAAATATTATAATGAAATTTTCATTCTAAAACTAAATTAATATCTCATAAAAGTTAAATTGAAAAACTTTATGGAGCTTGATTCTTCTAATGTTAACTTACATATTCTTTTTTTTTAAAAAATATCATGTCATTTATACGTAAAAACTTTCATATAAAATTATTTTAATTTAATTGATCACAAAGATTAACAACAAATTTAATTGATCAATTAACAACAAAATTATTATTTTTAAATAATAACACATCACCTAAAAATAATAGATACCTAAAAATAAATAGATATATTTTTAATGTCAATGGCAGTTTATTAATGTTATTTGCGCGAAATATTCCCTCTTTTTTTAAGCAGTTGAGTAGATATATTTTAACGTACATGACAGTTTGTTAATATTTTTTTCACAAAACATTCCCTCTTTTTTTTAAGCAGTTGATTTGTTAATATTATTTTCGCAAAACATTCCCTCTTTTTTTAAGCAGTTGATTAGTGGCGAGTGGTGTAATGGAGTTAAAGTTTTGTAATCTTTTTCATTATTTTATTACAGTTAGATAAACAACCATAATATGTCAATATCCTCTATTATGCGTGATTTGTATGGAGATGATTCAGATCATGAAATTGTTTGTGATCTACCTGAAAATGATGAAGGATTTGGTAACGTTTGTGGGGAAGAGTTCGATAACAATGTTATAGAAGATGATTTAAATGACGATGAAAATCTTCCAAATGAAAAAGGTTTGCCAGAAAATGGAATGACTTCAGTTACACCAGGTATAAGTTTTAGTAGTATTGAAAGGTTATATGAAGCTTATCAAGCGCATGCAAGAGTTAAGGGGTTTAGTATCTTGAAGAGAACAGAGAACGAGAAATATGCTCGAATGGTTTGTGATAGAAGTGGTACCTCCAAAGTGCAAAAATGCTCAAAAAAGGTGGGTTGCAAGGGTCGATTGTATGCAAAAAAATTAGAAGATGGAGCTTGTACAGTTACGCCGATCGTGAATGAACACACACATGAAATTGATCCTGTATTTTCACAATTAATGCCAGCTCATAGAAAATTGACTGTGAACTTGAAAAGATAATTAGAAGCGAATGATATTATGGGGTTAAGGCCATGTAAGAATATAAGATTATGTAAAGTTCAATGTGGCGGACCTCAAAATTTGGGGTGCCTAACAAAAGATTGTCAGAACTATATCGACAGGAGAAAGAAGTTAAGATTAGGTGAGGGAGATGGAGAAGCCATTCGAGCGATGTTTACTAGACTTCAACTGAAAAACTTATACATTTATAAATAAAAACATATATACATATAAAAAAAATAGTTGGTATAATAAATATTAAACATCTAAGGATTGTTATCTTAGATGTGACAAATGTCATCAAAGCAATTAATGAATAACTTTTCCTTGTTTATTATTTTTATTGATGAATAATTATATTTTTAACACAAGAAAATAATATTCATATTTAATATTTATGTTATTGAAACTTGCATGATGATGAAAATGCACATATGTATAATTATAGATAATATTTATATTTTCAACAGTTTTTTCGTATACTTCGGCAATACGAATCTTGTATAGTATATCTAGTCTATTAATTAAAAGAATGTTATACAAACTATAAACTACAAATATAATAATTTTTATAAAATTAAAAGTTTCAATTAACTGGAATGATATTAAATTATTATAAAAATATATAAATTTGAGTATGGATAGAATTATTTATAAATTTTAAAAAATATATCGGCATTAATAAAAATTATAAAATTGTATTAAAAAAATCTTAAAATTAATTTTAGAAATTTTTATAATTATGTTTGATGTAGATATATAATTTAAAATTCTAATAATTTTTATAACAATAGTGATTAAGACACATTACTAATACAATATTTAATATATCTTTAATATTTGTATGATAATTTTTAAAATTTATAGTTTAAATAAAAAATTTAATTAATTAAAGGAAAATGATACTACGATCCCATAAAATAATGATACTTGACATTCAATAAATAATTATAGTTAACCTTATTACAAATATAAAAAAGATTGAATATGAAAACTTTTAATATTATAAAAAATGAATGTTGCTAAAATAAAATAAAATATTATTATCATTTTAAAATTATATCCAAAATTAATATCATATTAATATATAAAACTTAATGAAAAATAATTATTTTCTTCCGAATTTTACAATAGTGAAGAGTATGTTAATGGAAGAGAAATACACGGCCATTTATCTCATGTTAGATACATGATCTTCCAATCTATTCAATTTCTCTTATCTTTATGTCCATGATCGTTCATGTGGTGTAACTGTCTAGGATGAACTATATAAATATGTCCATATATGTCCTTGCTAATCTCAATACACCATAGGTTTTACGAAACACCCACCATGAATACTAAGCAAAACATTTGTGTTCCTCCATCTCACAAAAGTTTGTTATCTATGTACGAATATACAAACAAACAACATGAAGAATTGAAGACCGATGAGAAATTATTCATGAAGCGACTTCTCATTCATTGCAACCCCAAAAATATCAGCGATGTAATTCTGGAGGATGAACCACTTCATAAGATGTACGAGTTCTTCCAAGAGGCGATGAAGACTAAAAAAACTCCCTTAATCATTATTTCTGATTCGAGTGGAGAAAATGAAGAAAATTCAGCACAGAATATTCCTTTAATTGTCATTTCAGATTCAACTACATCAGAGGAAGGAGATTCAGCTAGTGTTGGCAACACTCTGGGTGATTCAAATGAGATGATTGAAAACAATGGTGGTGTTCCTTGAATAGTTAATGCGTTTGATTATTATTTTCTTATTATTAGTATGTTATTTATTAGAGTTTTTTTCATTTATTTTAAATGTCATTATAGATTTTATTATTATAGTTTTTATTATTGTGATATATGATATGCTTTTATTATTAAGATATGATATGTTTACTGTGTCTTAAAGGGTTTTTGATTTCTTACGCTTTATTTAATTTTTATTTTAATTTTCAATATTATGTTTAAGATTATAAGAAATTACATTTGATATTAATTTTGGATGCTTTCATGTCAATCCGAATAAATGAGAGGCAGGATATAAACTTTTAAATTGATAAACATCATAAATATTGTGGGTGTATCCATGTATAATCATAGATACTCGGTTTGCGAGAAATAAGAAGACTCAAGACCAAATCAAACCAAAATAAAATCTTTTCGAAATTAATATCTATTCTTATTCATCCAACTTGCTATTCTAGAAATTCCAAATTAATATTCATTCAACATTCAAAATATAATTTTTTTTATATCTTGAAAGTTGACGAAATCATAGAGTGATTACATACACATATATCAGATGTGGTGGAAGAAATAAATTATTATTTAAATTTTTAAAAGTTAAAATACAATTTTAATGCAATGAATGAGATGAATATGTCGTGTATAACAAATAAAAACTTACCAATTTTTCTTAATGATGTCATGAAAAGAAAGTTCTTCATTTCATCTAATACGGCTTTCTCATGATCTTATAAAAAAAGTATGCTGATGAAAGATGTGTATGTGTGTAACTGTAAAATTAAAATTTTTCATTGAATATGTACATGTAAATGAACGATGTGGTGTTTAAGCGGAGAGATAAAAGTAAAAGACAGATTGAGATATAGTGATAAGGTTGAGAGATGGAGGTGGAAATGAATCAACGATACATTCTGAAAGAATAAAGAAAAAAAATAAAAAAGAAAAAGATAGAACGTGCTCACGAATATTTAGATCTTAAATTTGAATTCAAAATTTTCATTTAAAAAATTTATTTATTAAAGGGTATATTAGTAATTGAATATATTTTCAATTTTAAAAAATAGAAATATATTTACATATGGATGTACAGAATGAGTTGGTCTCTTGTGAGACGGGTTATTGGTGAGACGGATGTGAGACGGGTCAACCCATCACTAAAGTATGCTTATTTGTGGTTAAAGTGTGCTTATTTGTGGTTAAAGTATGTCGATAATAAATCAAATTATAACACACTAACATCATACTTTAATACATAATCCAACATACTTTAAAAAACATACATTAACAACCATTTAACATACTTTATTTAAAAAATCGACATACTTTAACACGTCTCACAAACCGTCTCATGAAGGTAGCGTCTCACAAGAGACTTTGTCGTACAGAATATGGATGTTTAGCATCGTCCCAAGATAAATGCATATATGTGTATTCTTTGTACAATTTAAATAAATGGGTTTTTAAACTAACCCTGTTTTTACCTTTTGACCAATAGAAGCCCTATCTTTGATTATTTTTTGCACATTAGGCGAGAAATGAGGTCTTTCTTATGTGGATTTAGCCTTTTCTTTGGAATATTCATGATTTTTTATAGCTTTGATTTGTTTCTAGATTTCATGCTTGAATCTAGAGCTTTCTTCACCACAAATTCGATCCGCAATGTGCCATTAGATTACATCTTCCGCTGCGTAAACTACTGATGCAATTTCTCTATCTAGATCTTCTTTGTCTTATTTTCTTACGCTATTGGTGGTGAAGACAATGACGGCGAAGGTGGAGCGTGGGCTGAGCAGGCTGAGGGCAGAGATGGAGGCGGAGAAAGACAATGGAGGCAAGAATGAGGGCAAAATAGATGAAGGCAATGAGGGTATTCTCTCCTATTAGAGAGAGAAAACATGAGGAAAGAATAGGAGAATGACGTCATGAGGCGGGGTTTTAGGAATTATATGTATAAATTTAAAAAATATTAAATCAGTATATTTATTTAATATTTTATTTAAAAAAATTAATTATCCCGTGTAATACGCGGGTTTCATGCTAGTAATATATCATAGTATTAAAGTATTGAATAATAAATATAAAAATAAATTATTTGTAAATGAAATACAATGTGTCTAGCTAATTTGATTGAAATATTAGATAATTTGTATAAAAAATAAAAACAAATTACTTGAGTTAAATTTTCAAATTTAAAAATTTTCTTTTCATACAATATTTATAATTTATAGTGGAAAGTATTAATGTTAATATATATTTAATCAATTAAATTATTTTTTTAATAATTCATTGATGGATAATAAGTGACACATGATTAAAAAAAAAATATATATATATATATATATATATATAATATTTTTTCTTAAATAATACAGTTATGCTACAAATTAGTTACACATGACACATAAAAGAACACTACTAAAAAAATATAAATTTTATTAATAGCGTAAAAGTGGAGTATTTCTTTCTCTTTTCTCATATCAATCATATAATATGTGAAAAAAATTAGTAATAGCGCAAGAGTAATATTTCTTTCTAGGCTAAAACTTGTGTATCTCCGGAGACACCATGCACCCAGATACCCTTTATATTAAATGATATACCCTTTAGTATAAGGACGTGTATAATTTATTTCTTAAAATAAATTAAATTTAATTGAAGTGTATACCCTTTAAAATAAAATATTGTATCCTTACACACTTTGTGCACCTTGGGACACAAAAGACCAACATCTTTCTATATTTTCACATATAATAATCATATAAATATGTTTAAAAATCACAATAGCCCTTCATTATTCTCAAAAGATTGCATTATCATGATGGATTGAACTACTGATATAGTTGTCAAAGATCTAAAGTGATAACATGTTGAGAGGTTTTCTATAAGGTAGTTTTACTTCTATGCTGAAGATATGATCACCAAGCACACCACCACGCCCAACTTCTTCCACAAGGTTGAAAATCGAAATCTAGCTATAGGATATGATGAGAGACAGACCCTATAATAGCTCATTTCAATTAACCAAAAAAAGAAAAGAGAAAGGAACTTCTTCGATGAGGTTGAAAATCAAGATCTTGCTACAAGATATGATGAGAGACAGTCCCTACAATAGCGCATTTCAATCAACCAAAGAAAGAAAAAAGAAAGGAATGGAAAAGAGTAAAAGCAGTGCAAGAATTCTTAAAAGTATGAATCATAATACTAGTTACTCTTAATATTTATAAAGGCCCAGTGTATCTAAGGATGATCCTTGTTGATACGATCCTTACTCCTGCACCCAATGAATCCAAAGATGATCCTTGATGCGATGCTTACTCCTGCAAATGAGATTATGAGACAGCTGAAATATATTCCACCAATATAGTTATAAACGCTAACTTAAGAGTTAGAGTAAAGAGAATATAAAATAGAATAAACGCTCACTATCAAACTTTTTGTTCTTGAAATCGCAGTCTTGAAATCGCAGTCATGGCCCTCATAAAATAGAATAAAGAGAATATAAATAAAATGCAGTAAAAGCTTGGTAGCAGAACATTTAAGTCATGAATTTCATGTTTGTTGTTGTTTTTTGTTTCGCAAGTTATGCAAAGGAGGAGAACTATTGGATAATAGGTGTGATTCATAATTGTATATGTCTTGTGCGAGAAAATATAACAATTGGTCCTGCAAGTATGGTTAATTCCAACTTTATTCATTTATCATTTGCAATTCTCAATTTTAGTTATTTCCTGTCTAATTTTAGTCTTTTTTGTCCAAATTTAGTCATTTTCTCGAATATAGTAATTATTTTTGTCCAAATTTAATCCTTTATGTTAAAAAATCTCCGAAATTGGTCCTCAAATATATAAATTTTGGACCGAAAGTGGACAAAAAAAGACTAAATTTTGAAAAAAAATTACCAAAATTGGATCAAAATGACTAAAATTGGACAAGAAATGACCAAAATCGAGATTTGCAGAAAAAAAATGACTAAAGTTAGAATTGATCATATTTACAAGAGTAGTTTTGATATTTTCCCATGTTGTACTACAAATTTCAGTGAAGTAAACTGCTAAAAACTGATTTGGGTGAAGGAGTATGGGATATAAAAAACAGCAAAAGTAAAGCAGTGGTGAAAACACATAATTAAGCAAGCCTATAAAAGTATTGGAATTAAACTTGGATAATATCAAATTTTAAGAGTAACTCAACAGAACATAATCTTAATGTTGTATAAAACTCAACAGAACATAATTTTACGTTTATATCCCCAACTTCATTGTCTTTCTGATGCGTTTCGCACTGGTGGTCTGTATAATAGATGGATGCATCAAGATCTATGAGCCTTAAAGCCACAGATGTTGTGGTATGAGGCATGGAAGTAATACAAATGCTTCACATCTAGAGAAGGATTCAGCATGGCGTTCTACAATTTTAGATGAACTAAATATCTCTGATATCGTCTCATAATTTGGTGACAAAAACTTTATCATGATGCCATCTTCCAGCAATGTCAGACAATGAACAGCAGCCAGGAAAATTCCATTAAGGAGATGGGAGGAAACAAATAGAAGGAAAAAATATATAAATACCATATAATTCAAATTTAGATAGTTACGTCTTATAAATTCAATAAATTAAACACATTTCGTGAAAAGTGCAATAAAGGGTAAGAAGAAACGTCTTTCCTAAATTTCATAGATTTATAACATGTATAAACATGCACAATCCGCTGAAAACTCACATACAAAAAGTATAATAGAGACCTAAAGGAGCTTTTCTGCTGTTGATGCCATATACACCTTCTTACCCCATGATTTTCTATACTCATCAGACCAAACAGATCTGAGAGCATCTGATGGAATAGAGGCCTGCAACAGCACAAACTCAAAAGCTGAGAAAGTAATTTATAAGCATATAGTTATAGAACTTCTATATAAGAAAAAACAACCCTAACCTCGATCGCAACGAATTGGAGTGTTCACATTACTGGAATGGGCCCTAGCCAACAGCATCGATCAGATCCTTCTAGAGTTTTCTTTCGTTCTATCATCGTCGGCCGTCTTCCGCTCCTCGTCAGATTTGCCCACCACCACCAGTGACCGTACGTCGCTTGCCCTCCATGCCAATCACTGTTGCCTTCAACAAAGTGCCGACACCGCTCCGCCCAGAAGAGAATTAGTCGTGCCCACTAAAATTTCAATGCCGCAGGACTGTGTGCCATTGGAAGTGTTGAGAGTAAAAATCAGCGTGTTTTAGTGTCCAATTTGATAATTTTTTTATGGAAATTATTGTCATATCACAAAGTGTATTATATTCAATATATTTGAGAAAAATGTGCATTTGAGGTGTTTTATTGTATTTTAGGTGGAAAAAGGATAAAAGGTGCAAAGTTAGAAGAATGCTGAAAAACACACACTCACATTGTGTAATTTTTATGTTTTTTGTGGAAATCAAAACTGGTTATGTTATACATGGTTGGAATGCCAAGGAAGATAGGATCGTTTTAGCACAAGAATCACTTAAATCGGAGTTCAGAAGAGGAAGTTATGCTCAAAATCGTGAGGTCACACAGCTGCCAACGGGAACTTCCAAAAATTTCCAAAAATTAGCTCATCTTTCCTATTTCTTGGGGCACAATTAACTTTTTTATCACATAATCCTCCATGATTCCACCTTATCTTTTTGGATATTTTATTTTCTTATTTGATTCCCTTCTCACACCTATATATATTTTATATCATCATTCATATGACAGAGCATCCTATCCCACCCCACAAGAGGGATCACATCCCACATCATCTACCATCCTCCATATCCATCCCTCAATTACAGTGTGTTTGTTGATCCAAGAAGGAAAACCAAGAGGATTTGAAGAGACGGAAGAAACAAGGAAGGAGATCGCTACACCAAGGGATTTTCCTAATTCTTTTCTTCTTATTTCTGATTTTACAGACTATGGGTAAGATCTATCTAACCCCCATGCATGTTGCTTGTATCCCATGGGCTAGAATCGTTTTGCTAGTTATAGGATTTTTTAAGGTTGCATGAATTAATTGAACTCTCTAGTGTATCATCAGACAACACTAATTATGGATTTATTTCATACCCCCTCCGTCCCGAGCAAACAACACCATTTGCTTTTTGCATGAAGAATAAGGAGTATTATTATTTTATGTAAACTGGGTAAGTGTATTAGAGAGATGTGATGAGTAGCGGTGGGCCCTTTTTACTAAATGAGGAAAATGGTGCAATTTGAACGGGACGCCCAATATAGTAAAATGGTGCTATTTGGGCGCGACGGAGGGAGTGTATAATTGAACTTTTTAACTCATATTCATGGTCGTTTTGTGTATCTTCAACTGTTATATAGAGTCTGAATATATATCTAATTGTTGATTGAGTACATTCACCACTGAATAGGGTTTTATGTTATGCTTTTAAGTGAGAGGACTCTGAAACTTTTTTAGAACTATCTTATATGAATGATTATTAATTGAATTAAATTTGAGTTAATAAGCAGGTGTAACAATAAATTTTTGTATTTATAATGAAATAACCACAAGAGAATCACAATAATAATCCAGACGGATTAAACTTGATGATTAAGGAAACAATCTCTATTTATCTTCTGATTCTTCTCTCGAACCAATTTGGACTTTGACTTTGACTTGTTGACTTGACCGCGTGGACTGTGTGTGTTGAGTCGGATCTTCAGTTGAAGCTTGTCCGAACTCGGATTTGGGATCTTATAACGTTAATCCAGAGGCGTCGAGCCTTTGTTTGGATTAAAAGTACTTGATCCTAAGAACACTCGATCTGGGGGGCTTAGCACCTTGATCCCTGGTCGTATGTTGTTCTTGGCGCGAAGAACACCGAAGAACTTAGTGTATGAAGAACGCTTGATTTGGGGGGGCTCCGCACCTTAATCCCGAATCACTTAACGTTCTTGACTTGAAGATGCTTGAAGATCTCAAGGGAGCGCTGCTCGTGTTCTTGATCTCTTCAGAGCGTTTATGTCTTCAAGTCTTTGAATGTGTCTGTGATGAATGGAAGAGGACTCCTTATATAGGTGAAGGAATGAGCATGCCCCATAAATAACTTGCAATCTGATTGGTCTATGACAGATTTGGCCTGATTCTGCGGGCTTGGCCGTTCCAAATATATCACAGCCTGATTGGTCATTGCTTATTTTGACCTGATTCTGGAACCTTCCATGCTTTACTTAACTTAGGGGTCAAGTTTTACTTAATTTAAACCCTACTTAATTTGTTGGGTATTAAATTAATTATCAATTATTTATTAATCTATTTTAGGAATTAATTTATTAAATCCCCAAAATAAAATATAATAAATTAAAATTGATATTTAATCAATAAAATCCACGTGTCGCCATTTAATTGGACCGTTAATTTTAATTGCTTACAAATGCCCCCTTGCGATTTGTTCACGGACAGTATGTCTTGTTGTGAAGGAATCACAAAAGATTTGTTTCTTATTCGCCAAGATTTCATGAACCTTACCCAAAATTATCAAAGTTATTTGTAGTAAAGAATCTCCTACAATTTCGTAGAGCTTGCGCACCTCACAATAATCTCCATAATTATCCATGAGTCCACTAGTAGCTTCTATAATTATCCACAAATAATTTTCATAATTATCCATGAGTCCATAATTATCCATGAATCCACTACTATATAATGGTACTTCATGAACTCAATTTTTTTCATCAAAGCTATCCAACAAACAAGATATTCACTTCAGTTCTTGGTTCTTCCTTCTCTTATTTGAATTTTTCTCTTTCTTTCCAAAGTGTAGCATGAAGTGTTTCTAAATTTTTTTCTCTTCTTCAGCATTGCTCCAAGAGGCTGTCAAGACAAAGCACTCAATCAAAACACATCATCCCAAGAATTCAATTTACAAGTGTAAGCTTTCAATTCCTTAATCTGCCTTTTTTTTGAACTGTTTATTCGTCTTGTTTGCTTGTTGCTCCTGCCTTCGACCAAGAACTTAGTAACATGCTTGTCCTCGCCCCTCTTTCTAGTCTGAGAAAATCTACGGCGAGCCTCGTCCTTGCTATTCTTTCTCTTCTGAGAAATCGATTCCGAGCCTTGTCCTCGCCCCTCTTTCTCGTCTGAGAAAATCTACGGCGAGCCTCGTCCTTGCTATTCTTTCTCTTCTGAGAAATCGATAGCGAGCCTTGTCCTCGCCCCTCTTTCTCGTCTGAGAAAATCTACGGCGAGCCTCGTCCTTGCTATTCTTTCTCTTCTGAGAAATCGATAGCGAGCCTTGTCCTCGCCCCTCTTCCTCGTCTGAGAAAATCTACGGCGAGCCTCGTCCTTGCTATTCTTTCTCTTCTGAGAAATTGATAGTGAGCCTTGTCCTCGCCCCTCTTTCTCGTCTGACAAAATCTACGGCGAGCCTCGTCCTTGCTATTCTTTCTCTTCTGAGAAATCGACAGCGAGCCTTGTCCTCGCCCCTCTTTCTCGTTTGAGAAAATCTACAGCGAGCCTCGTCCTTGCTATTCTTTCTCTTCTGAGAAATCGATAGCGAGCCTTGTCCTCGCCCCTCTTTCTCGTCTGAGAAAATCTACGGCGAGCCTCGTCCTTGCTATTCTTTCTCTTCTGAGAAATCGATAGCGAGCCTTGTCCTCACCCCTCTTTCTCGTCTGAGAAAATCTACGGCGAGCCTCGTCCTTGCTATTCTTTCTCTTCTGAGAAATCGACAGCAAGCCTTGTCCTCGCCCCTCTTTCTCGTCTGATAAAATCTACGGCGAGCCTCATCCTTGCTATTCTTTCTCCTCTGAGAAATCGATAGTGAGCCTTGTCCTCGCCCCTCTTTCTCGTCTGAGAAAATCTACGGCGAGCCTCGTCCTTGCTATTCTTTCTCTTCTGAGAAATCGATAGCGAGCCTTGTCCTCACCCCTCTTTCTCGTCTGAGAAAATCTACGGCGAGCCTCGTCCTTGCTATTCTTTCTCTTCCGAGAAATCGATAGCGAGCCTTGTCCTCGCCCCTCTTTCTCGTCTGAGAAAATCTACGGCGAGCCGTTCACCAAGGGTTGATGTAGAGGTTGATTCTCGCCAGCAGCCTGTGCGGCCTGAAGGTTTTGGCTATAACTCCCTCGTCTGATCTCTGATTTGGGTGATCTATGCGCCAAATCGAACCTCTCTTCAAGGGATTTCCAATGGTGTATCACACGTCCAGATCAGACTTCTGTACAATTTTATAGAATTTGTGCAAGTTGGCGGACAGAAACAACCTTCCGGTCTTCTGTTGTATTCCTAAGCCACGTCTTGACGTTGGTGTGGGTAACGATCTACAAGACGATCTCAGTCTACAACCCTACTATTTCTCACGGTGTTTATGCATGTGTTACTGTACTTGCCCATCTTTCTTTTCTGAGAAATCTACGGCGAGCCGTAATTTTTCAAACGGCAGTTCGACGTGTGTTTCGCCACCACATTAGTGTTCGAGTGAGCATCATGCTCCAGTAGTTGGTTCCCTTCAGGTCCCGTGTTTCCCATAAGTATTTGTCGGCCACCAGCGGCTGCCATTCTGTTACATCAGCGTGCGCCAACTGTCGGCGTTTGAGAATTGTAAGGGGACGATGGCTAAGCTCTGCTTCCAATAATGGCAGCATGCAATCCTCGATGAGGGATTAGTGACTGAATCACGACTGGAAGCGACGATGCTCAGGCACTGGTAGTAGTATACTCTTTCCTGCGATGGCTTGAAGTCTGCTTCCAACGGTGGTAGCACGCAATCCTCGACGAGGGATCAGCGGCTGAATCGCGATGGAAAATGGCGACGGTGGTGCTTTGCTTTCCGGCGATGGCTTACCGTGGCGGCTGCTTGCTGCGTGCTTCAATGGTTTTGCAAGGGTGCAAGTTTACCTGCTGTTTATGCTCATGTTTACGGAGAGGGGTAATGGGTGCCAATCGGAAGCGGATTTGACCGTGTGGTATCTTCTGGTGACGGCAGTGCACGATTCTTGATCGGGAGATCGGCGTCTGTCGGGCGTGCTGGCACGTGATCGCTTGGTATTACTATGGAAAGAGCAAAACATGGTGTCATTGATATGGGTATCGAGCTTCACTGATAGAGTATTCTGAACTTCCCTCTGGGAAAAGTGACCAAACAGCCGAGGACAGCAAGAGCAGTAGCGATAGTGCACTGGTGACGCCGCATTTCCGGTGAGAGACATGTTATTGCCGATGATGGCTTGGTAATGTTGAGGACGTCTACCTGATATGGGTGAAGAGCGTCAGAACGATGAGAGACAGCAACATCTTCAGTGGCACCATCCAACGTAGTGTTCAACTATCGTCTTCTCATTGCCAACCTTTCACTTCTCAACTCATGCTTCAACTTAGTGCTTGCCTCAAAAACTCAACGTGAATAACCTAAATTATGACTGAACTTAGCAAAGTGTTAAGCTGCCTACGTACCCCTTTTAAGAAGATCAAGTCATAACGTAGTTCAAAGGGACATGATTTAGTTTTGAATGTGGGGTGCCGTACACAGTTTATACTCATGCAGGCCAGGAGTGACTATTCTTTAACCACTTTAGACAAAGTAGGATATTTAATGCTTTAACTACTTAAAATATCTGAGTGGGGTGAATTAATAGTTTAACCACATATAATTACATTTGGTGGGTGTCGTACACAGTTTATACTCATGCGGACCAGGAGTTTGTCGTGCACAATTTATACTCATGCGGACCAGGAGTTCGTCGTACACAGTTTATACTCATGCGGACCAGGAGTTTGTCGTACACAGTTTATACTCATGCGGACCAGGAGTGACATGCAGTTTAGGCTCATGCGTCAAGGAGCATTGTACATGTATTTATTTTACGCGTAGTAGCGTTTCAAGAACTTCCCATTTATAGGGCCAATGTTCACACCATCCTCTGAGATCAACTTGTATGCGCCATTTGTGTAGGCTTCCTTCACAACATGAGGGCCATCCCACTTGGGTAGAAAATTATTTCCAACGCGATGGGTGACTACTATAGGTCTTCTCACAGCAAGCACCAAATCACCAACTTGAAAAGAACGTACCCACACTTTCTTGTTGTATGTTCTAGAAAGGCGAGATTGGTAACACTCAAGTCTTTGTTGTGCTTCCAACCTCTTTTCATCTAACGCTTCTAACTCTTGAAAATGTAACTTTGTATTTTCTTCCTCGGTGAGGCCTTCTTGTATGGCCATCCTCAAAGAAGGGATTTGCTTTTCGAGAGGCACAACAGCCTCAACACCATACACCAAGGAATATGGAGTGGCTTGAGTAGGTGTTCTATAGGTGGTGCGGTATGCCCATAAAGCTTCATTTATTCTTTCATGCCAATCTCTTTTCGACTTGGACACCACCTTCTTTAACAAACTACACAATGTCTTATTGAAAGCTTCGGCAAGACCATTAGCAGCTGCATTATACATTGAAGATTCCTTTTGTTTGAAATCAAACTTCTCACATAGCTTATCAATCCAACTGTTGTTGAACTGCTTTCCATTATCAGTGATGATGTAGCGCGGAACACCATATCTATAAATGATGTTGATCCGGATGAAATCAGCAACATTTTCTTTCTTCACTTCCCTTAGAGGCACAGCTTCGGCCCACTTTGAAAAGTAATCTGTTGCAGCAAGAATGTAGAGATGACCACCAGATGACTTTGTAAGCGGTCCCACCACATCTAACCCCCAAGCATCAAAAGGCCATGAAGCGACTGTCGGATGTAAAGGCTCAGGAGGTTGATGAATCAAATTTCCATGGAACTGACAAGCTTGACATCTTTGTGCGTAATCCAAGCAATCCTTCACCATGGTTGGCCAATAGTAGCCCATCCTTTTAATTCTGAAATGTAGCTTCGGTTCGGATTGATGAGCACCACAAATTCCGGAGTGAGCCTCCTCCATTGCTTGAATAGTTTCTTCCTTACCCAAGCATCTCAAGAAAATTCCATCGAATGATCTTCTATAAAGTGTACCCTTGAAATAGATGAACCGAGGTGCCCGACGCCGAATATCAACCCTTTGTCGTGGATCGTTAGGCAACTTATCATATTTCAAATAATCCACAAGTGGTTGGCGCCAATCTTCTTCTTCAATTTCGAAAACCTCCACCACATGATTTTCAACTTCTTCATAATCATCATCTTCAAAGATGGGTGGTACAACCCAACTTCTACACACCGGTATTTGAATTTGTATTTCTGGCATAGCTATAGTTGATGCTAACTTAGCGAGGGCGTCAGCTTGCTTATTCTCTCTTCTAGACAGATGCTTAATATCAACATCACTGAGATAACCCATAAGCTTTTGAGCATACTTGTAATAGGGGAACAACTCAGGCTTCTTCACTTCATACACTCCAAGGAGTTGATTTATTACCAATAGCGAATCACCATACACTCTAAGGTGTAGTTGTTTTATATCGACGGCCATCTCTAAACCAAGTATAAGTGCTTGATACTCAGCCACATTGTTAGAGCAATTTTCTGTTAAGGAAAATGAGAAAGGTAGAACTTCACCACTGGATGTTACAAACACGACTCCCGCACCAGCTCCCTCTCTATGAGATGCTCCATCGAAATACATCTTCCAAGGAGAAACTATGTCCACAGTGAAAGCATCTTCATCGAGGAGTTCATCAGATAGTTCCCATTCAGCAGGCATTGGATGATCAGCTAGAAAATCTGCCAACACTTGCCCTTTTATGGCCTTTTGAGGGACGTACACGATCTCAAACTGTTGAAGTTGGAGATACCATCTTGCAAGCCGATCAGAGAGTACTGGTTTTGACATGACAAATTTTAATGGGTTGGCTTTCGAAACTAGCCAAATTGTGTGAGCTTGAAAATAATGTTTCAACTTCCGAATCACGAAGATAAGGGATAAGCAGATCTTCTCAATGGGTGAATACTTCAACTCGTTTGGAGTCATGGTTCTACTTAGATAATATAGAGCTCTTTCTTTACCATCATCATTTTCTTGTGCAAGTAAAGCTCCCACAGAACGCTCTTGAGCAGCTAGATAAAGGATTAATGGACATCCCGGTATTGGAGCACTCAACACTGGTGCCTTCATCAAGTATTCTTTAATGCTGTTGAAAGCATTATTGCAAGCTTCATCCCATTCGAATATGCTGTCTTTCTTCATGAGATGACTAAATGGTTGGCATCGGCCAGCTAAGTTTGATATGAATCTCCTTAAGTATGCCAACTTTCCTTGCAGACTTTTGAGTTCATGTATGTTCTGAGGCACATGCATTTTCATGATTGCGTCAATCTTTGCTTTCTCAATCTTAATCCCTCGACGGCGAACAACAAACCCAAGAAATTTCCCGGATGAAACTCCAAATGCACACTTGAGTGGATTCATCTTGAGTTGATGCTCTCTTAATCGTTCAAACACTCGCCTTAGATCATGAAAATGATCTTTCTTTTCCTTTGATTTCACCACAATATCATCAACATAGCATTCGACAATCTTATGAAGCATGTCATCAAATATCTTTTGCATGGCTCCCTGATAAGTGGCACCAGCATTCTTTAAGCCAAATGACATAACATTATAGCAATATATCCCTTTTGGGGTACGAAAGGCTGTCTTCTCTTGATCCTCAGGAGCCAAACCAATTTGATTGTAGCCAGATGACCCATCCATAAATGAAAGGACCTCATGCCCCGTTGTTGCATCAATCATAAGTTCAGTAATTGGTAATGGAAAATCATCTTTCGGACATGCCATATTCAAATCTCGGAAATCAATACATACTCTGAGTTGCCCATTTTTCTTTCTTACCAGCACGATATTGGAAATCCATGTAGGATATTTGACTTCTCGGATCTTGCCTGTTTCGAGAAGCTTATTAACCTCATCCTCAATCAAAGGAATCAACTCTGGTTGAAATCGACGCTGCATTTGTTTAACCGGCCGAGTTCCCTTTTTAATGGACAAGTGGTGCACTGCGATTTTCGGATCTAAGCTTGGCATTTCTTTATGTGACCATGCAAAGACATCTCTGAATTCTCGCAAAAGGCTGACATACTTTGTTTCTTCCTCAACATTTAGCAGAGCACTTATGTAGGTAGGACGTGGGTCATTTTCATCACCTAAGTTAATTTCTTTCAACTCATCAACAGTGGCTTTCACTCCTTCTTCAAATTGTGGAGGGGCATCTTTAGCATCTACTTCCTCCATTTGAGAATCTTCCACAGCAGTAATATGATTGGTGGAAGCTACACTTTCTCTATCATTATTACTATCATCTTTAGTAAAGACGATTCTTCGCACCTTAGCTTTCAATACTCTTCCACTTGAGATAGTCCAGATATTTCGCCGCTTGATGCGAGAAAGATTTTGACTCTGGAGTTTTCGGAGGTTAAGGGACTTGACATGATTTTGCCTCCTACACTTCCCTTTACAGGGTCCAAGCCTTTCGAAAACACTCCCAAGCCTTTCGAAAACAGATATTCTCTTGACTTCCCTACTACTTGCGTCAAACATATCCTCCGTGGATAAAGCTTCTCCCTCGGTAATATAATTTGTACTTGCTCTTCTAATTGCAATGCGGACTGGCTTTTGAGGGACATATCCCAAACCTGACTTAGCCTTCCTGATAGTGTGACCACCATTTTTCAATATTTTCTGAGTAACATTGAGCCCATGTCCTGGTGGGTTGATAGTTTCTTGACACACCTTGCTCGCCATCGCTTTTTCCCTTGGTTCATAACCAGCCTTCATAAGGAGTTTATAAGCTTGTGGACTATACGACTTGGTTATTTCGGCTTCAAACACTTCACCGTGTTCGGTCTTTGGTCCTTCAATAGGACGTGTGAATCCTTTGAGTGGTGGAGAAGAAGGCCTATTTGCATCAATTTTTGTTAGAGGCAATGTCAACTCTTCGAGGTCTCAAGCCTTTTACCTTTGTTCCCCTTGAGAGTGGCAGATGATGTACTACCTTCCTCATCCTTTATTTTTTTATTGCTCCCATTATCTTGCACTGGGGCTTCTTCACGCTTTACTTCCTTTGTACTCTTGAAGAAATATTTAGCATCGGCAAAGTAAGCTTCAGCTTCAATAAATGGCTTGTCGTCACCGAATACTCTTTTCACGTTGTCACCTTCACTATATTTGAAGCACTGGTGTAATGTAGAAGGAATCACGCCATTCTCATGTAGCCATGGATGCCCCAAAAGCATGTTGTAGGAAGTTTTTGCATCAATAACATGGAAAAGGACTGTGGATTTCATCTCATCAATTAGCAAATCAAGAACTATTGTGCCGAGAGTCCTTTGCCCCTCATGGTTGAACCCTTGGATCATCAATCGGCTATGGTTGAGTTCATCCAGTGGTATTTCTATCTTCTTCAACATTCTCAAGGACAAAATGTTCACTGCCGAACCTCTATCAACAAGTATGCAATTCACTCGCATCCCTTTAGTGTAACCAGTCACAAATAGAGGTCGATTATGAGATTGCATACCCAACAACATATCTTCATCCGTGAAGGTCACCTTCATGGAGTAAGCTTTACCCTTAGTTTCAAGTTGTTCGCTTTCATTGTCCTCGTTCACGACATGACATGAGCCTTCATCATGACTTTCTTTTACAGAAGTGAAGTTTGTACCCGCCTCATCTTCTAACACGATTTTTCCTTCCTTAACCAGTTGCATGATCTTTTCCTTAAGAACGAAACAATCATGAATTGGATGACTCACCAACCTATGATACTTGCAGTATTTTGGGTCATTAGTTCGGCCGGCTTCTTCTGGACGTTTCATCTCAGGAAGGTCAAGGAGCTTATTTTTCATCAGATCATCAAATATGCCAGAAAGGTCTGAGTTCAAAAATGGATACTCTTTTTCTTGCATCTCCTTCAGAGTTAACCTTCTTTGCCCCCACTCTTGGGCAACTTGCTTCCCTTTGTCTTTCTTATCATTTTCATTCTTTCGAACCTTGACCGTCATAATATTTGTGGCCATTGACTCTTTGTTGGAACTTTTAACATAGGACTTGCCCCCCCCCTTTTGAAATCTTGTTTATCTTTAGACTTGTAGGAGTCCGACATCGGTGAATGTTTGATTCCACTAGCAGCCATACTTAATTCCATGTCATGGGCCCTAGTAGCCAACTATTTGAAAGTCTTAGGTTGAATTCCTTTGAGTATATAAAGGAGATTTCATTCCATCCCTTGGATACACATCTCAATAGCAGACTCTCCGGATAATCGGTCCTTGCAATTTAAACTCAAATTTCTCCATCGATTGATATAATCAATCACAGGTTCTTCCTTTAATTGACGAGTATTAGTTAACTCAGTCATGCTAACAGTTCTCCTCGTGCTGTAGAAACGATTAAGGAACTCATGTTCCATTTGTGCCCAACTATCAATGGATTCAGCTTGCAAGTCGATATACCAATCAAATGCATTTCCTTTGAGAGAGCGAACGAACTGCCTTATCATATGGTCTCCATAAGTACCAGCGTCATGGCAAGTCTCAATAAAGTGTGCTATATGCTGCCTCGGGTTTCCCTTGCCATCAAACTGTTGGAACTTGGGAGGCTGGTAGCCAACTGGCAACTTCAAGTTGTCCACTCTTTTCGTGTATGGCTTGACATAAGTAACAGTAGGCTTGGAATTCTCCTCAATTTCTTGTTCCAAGTATAATATCCTTGAGTTGATCCACTTGGAGCATTCCATCAGCTGAAAGTGGCAACGTTCCTTGAGTTTGCTCCTTTTCAATAGTCTGGCGCCTTGTGACCTCTTCTACTTCACTATCGTCCATGACTCCTTTTTCGTTTGCACGGCTAGTCTCCGCGACGTCTTTTTTTCCATCAATTGGGAGATTTTTGAATCTTGAGCTTCTATGTGTTTCGTGAGCCCCTCGATAGCTTTCATCATGTTTGCTAATTGTTCCTCAACAGTCGTGGCGCCTGCCATCATTACTGGAGCTGCAACGGAGTCAAATGAAGAGTTTGAAGATGCAGAATCTTCATCACTATCATCTTTCATAGGTAGTTATTTTCTCGAAGCCTCCTCAACCGAAGGGTTAGATCCAGATGAGGCTTCCGAACGAGCTTTTTCTGACATGCTCCTCGTAACAACAGCAACATATTCAGTCAATGACTCCGAGAGCTTAGAAGCAGCAGTCCTACCTACAGTAATCCTGACAGGAGTCATATCATACTTTCGAGCTTGTAGAGAGAAGAGATGAGAGGTAGAGACGGTCCCACCGGGCGTGCCAAATTTGTAACAACGAATTTTTGTATTTATAATGAAATAACCACAAGAGAATCACAATAATAATCCAGACGGATTCAACTTGATGATTAAGGAAACAATCTCTATTTATCCTCTGATTCTTCTCTCGAACCAATTTGGACTTTGACTTTGACTTGTTGACTTGACAGCGTGGACTGTGTGTGTTGAGTCGGATCTTCAGTTGAAGCTTGTCCGAACTCGGATTTGGGATCTTATAACGTTAATCCAGAGGCGTCGAGCCTTTGTTTGGATTAAACGTACTTGATCCTAAGAACACTCGATCTGGGGGGCTTAGCACCTTGATCTCGGGTCGTATGTTGTTCTTGGCGCGAAGAACACCGAAGAACTTAGTGTATGAAGAACGCTTGATTTGGGGGGCTCTGCACCTTAATCCCGAATCGCTTGACGTTCTTGACTTGAAGATGCTTGAAGATCTCAAGGGAGCGCTGCTCGTGTTCTTGATCTCTTCAGAGCGTTTATGTCTTCAAGTCTTTGAATGTGTCTGTGATGAATGGAAGAGGACTCCTTATATAGATGAAGGAATGAGCATGCCCCATAAATAACTTGCAATCTGATTGGTCTATGACAGATTTGGTCTGGTTCTGCGGGCTTGGGCCGTTCCAAATATATCACAGCCTGATTGGTCATTGCTTATTTTGACCTGATTCTGGAACCTTCCATGCTTTACTTAACTTAGGGGTCAAGTTTTACTTAATTTAAACCCTACTTAATTTGTTGGGTATTAAATTAATTATCAATTATTTATTAATCTATTTTAGGAATTAATTTATTAAATCCCCAAAATAAAATATAATAAATTAAAATTGATATTTAATCAATAAAATCCACGTGTCGCCATTTAATTGGACCGTGAATTTTAATTGCTTATAGCAGGATAAAGAGGTTAATTTTATAGTACATATAAAGGAAGATCATATCGGGTTAGAGTACCAGGTGCACGGGAAATAATTGATACTGATATTACCTAGAAAGGGGGTGAAATTATCTCTTGACCCAAGGTGATTCTCACGTATTACACGCTTATTTACTTGTGTATATAGAGTAGATTTGCATGGCTTAGTGATGCATCCATAGTCCACAAGGTAGAGTCGGCCAGTACACTTGAGAGGAAGGGAAATTAAGTAGTAAAACTGGATTACCCTAGAATTACCTATTAATTCTCAAACCTTATTACTTTATTTTAATTAATTTAGTAAATAATTAAATTGATAATACGTTGTCCTTTGGTTTCGATATTTAACTTGATTATATGCTGAGCTACAACTGATATCCTTATTACTTGGAGATTAATTTTGTGTGCAAAGAAAACGCTTAACAGGAAGCCAAAATTTAAATAATTGGTTCATACTTTAGGAAGCTTCCTATAGAATATTAGCATATTCTCCAAGAGAATGTCATAAATCGGGGAAGGGCAGCCGTCTATTCAATTCAATTGTACAGGCAAAATCACGTTCAAATTCAAATTGCAGGGGTAAAAAAATAGTCCCTACTCCCTAACATCAATAGGTATGATTTTCTGAGCATGAGTGTGCTAATAATTAATAAATGTACGTTAGACTGGGTCAGAAGGCATGAGTTACTATTTTTTTACTTAAATAATGATATACTATTTATAGAAACTATTTTTTGTGGGAAAATCTCACCTTTTCATTTTTGGTAGACTTTTCTGCTTTTATATATATATATATATAATATATAATAAGAAGGAGGACAAAGGAAAAAGAATGAAGGGGAACTGATTAAATCAGAGTAGAAAGAGCCAAACAGTGGCTTAAAATTATCTAAACAGGTGGATCAATGACAAAAAATCAAACAAAAGTAATAAGATTTGTACAACATATTGGTTGTATGATGTACTCTTCTAGAAATGAGAAATGGGCTGATTGAAACTAGAGCTGCCGAAAAAACAAGCTGAATTAACATCGTGCGAGAGCAAGGAAAACGAGGACTGATGTTTGCAGCAAATAAGTTTAATTAAAATTTTAAACAAAATTGTATGCTTAAATATAGATGTTGTGATCCAAAGTTTGAGTTTAAATTTGTGAGCCTTGTAACCCTTAAACCTTAAAAGTTTATTAAATCTAAACTCTAAGTTTAAATTTTAAAAAATTAAAAATAAAATATATAATTATAATTATGTCATATTATTTAAACTAATTATTTTAATAAATTTGTTAAATTTACCATTTGAATAAATAAATTATTTAAAAAATCACAATTACCTAAATTGATCTGTATACTATATATAATCATCAATTTCTCGTATTATTATATGCGTACATATTTACATGATTTAGTCTTGTGTGCAATCACTTGTAAAATTTCTTAGATAATAATCATTTTTTATCGAAGATATTATAAATTTTTGTTAAAAATATAATCACTTCTTTTTTATCGGTAAATGTTAGTTGTTAGTGGTAGAAGTTAGTTCGCCAAGCATCCATAGGGAATCGAACCTGAGTCACTCACTTAGTGAGAACCCATTGCCAGGTGAAAATATTATAACTTTTTGTTTATACTTCAAATCGTTCATGAAATAATCAACTGCACAACTATCACTTTTTATTAATTCAAGTATCACTTTTATTAAAATATTACTATAACTTATTGTCTGTCTCACGAGAGTTTTTGCGTGAGATGGTCTCACAAAAATAGTTGTCTTGGTACATAGATTGAAAAATAATAATTTGATTTTTTTAGTGTATGTGTATTTTGGATAAATAAAAAAGTTTAAGTAAACCATGTATATAAACTCTTTCATCATGCGTTTATGCCATAATAATTAAGTTCAAATCCTATAAAATGTAGTAAAATTTGAATTCAAGTAAACTTTAATTTTAAAATTGACATTACTTTTTAATACACACAACATACTATATGTATTATTTATTATCTAAAAATATAATATTACTCTAAAAAGTTAATAAAATTAATTAAAAATTATTTTTTCCTTGAAACGAAAAACTTAATATTAGGATGTAAGGAGTAAACTTTTAAAAATAATAGGAATACTCATGGATTTTTGTGAAACTGGTCTACTCATTTTAAATTATGCTTATTATATAGTTAAAATATACTTTTATATATATATCACCCTTAAAATCATACTTTAATGCATAATTCACCAAAAAATATATTTTAACAAACATCAAGCATACTTTATCTATAGAATAAACATACTTTCACATGTCTCACAAACCGTCTCACATAAGCAAAGTCTCATAAGAAACTTTGTCAAAATGATATATACACTACAACAAAATATGCCTTTAACGACATATTTTTTTATGTCATTTTAATATTAATGTCATAATAAGTCCTATATTGTTTATTTATATTTTTTGGGGTGTTAATATGTGTTCTATAAAGACACTTAATAAATGGTATGTTGATATTTATCCTATCACAACACTTCAAAAGAAAAACTTATCTATTGCTACACCCTTTTTACTACACAAAAAAAGTGTCCTTATATATACTCTTTAGCAATACTTTTACTAAATGGTGTAAAATTTTGAAACAGTACCAAAAAATAGACATAAAAAGGGAGAGAAAAGAAATGGCAGTTAAGATTAAGGTAGCACGTATCCATCCATACTTAGATGAAAAAACTGTACTAATATCTGTTTCCAGTGTCATGATTTCTGTCTGCTCCGCCACAGTCTACTCGTGCATTTTTCTCCTTGTTTTACTCATTTCTTTTGTTATATATTCTTCTGGAGTGTGGCTTATCACAAATGGATATATTATTTTATATGTTTATAATCTCTAACAATCACAAGACATACACTTGGATCCTAGTATATACTTGATGGATGATGAGAAAAAATAGTCAGCCACCGTCTCAGCAAAAGATGACGAGAAGTCCTTTGGAAAAAGTAAAAATGAAAGCTCAGCTGATACTCATTCTATGTTTCCATGTGCTGATCAACAGGATGGCAATTCCGGCAATCATGTCGCTAGGTCTGAGTAAACAATATCTGTTGCGGATGTGGTTACAGGTGCTTTAAAAAGTGTGGATATAGGTAGTTGCTCGCATGACTGTAAAGGTGAAAACTACCTTACTTTTTTCTCCCCTTTCAAGTTTCTGATTGAACCATCTCTTGTGCTCTCTTTTAAACAATTATCTCTCTTTAGTCCTTTTTGTTTTTATTGTTTTTGTATTGGCTATCACTTTATTCTGTATCCAAACTTCAAACTATACTCGCAGGTGAAACAGTGAAAAATGCTGATGTTATTCAGATACCTGCTGTAAAGAAAGAAAAGTTTGGTACAGAACCCATTATTATTCCCATAATCCTAAAAATGGTTAAATTTGATCAGGTATGTCAAATGTTGCTTTGCTATTGATGGTTATCCATATAACCCTGATTCAAGGCTAGCTGCTATTTACCTGCAAAGCTATCTTTTTTTATTGTGATCTCAAGATTCCAAAAAATATCATGCAGCAAAGTTATAAAAATGTGGAAACTATTTTGGTACCTGTTAAAATGTAATAATACGAGAATAATGTAATAAAATATTTAACTAACAGAAGAAAAACTTATTAATGAAGGGTAAATATGGAATAAATATAAATAATTTGTTATAACATTTCTATTTCATCAAATAAGACATCCTATCTGGTGCCTTGTGGGAGATTTGTTTGAACGATTAGTAAATCATCATTCGATGTTTTTAAACCATATTAGTTATCTTGATGGAACTTTTTTTTGGAAACTCTGTTATTTTGTTGACGCCATTTATTCTTTGTGAGAGTTTGACCAGCATAATATTTTTTTTAAAAATTTCTTACAGGCTTTACTAGAAGAGTGGTTATCTACTTGTAGCACCGGAAAATAGCCAATACAGGTTATACTAAACTAATACAGGCCATGAACATTTCTTCAGGAAGAAAGTCTTCAGTTTGCTTACAAATAATTTTCTGCTTTGTTTTTACTTAAAATATCTGTAGAAATTAGAATTCTCTTATCTGTAGAAATTAGATTCTACCTCTATCATATTGTGTACTGAAAAAAAAACCTCTCATGCATTCTAATCTTTGGTCACTGTTATGGACTGTCAATAAAAAAACAAAAAACTATATCATGCAATTATTGTTTTCAGATTTTCTCTATCCAAGGGTTATATCTGAGGGTCTATATCTTCTGTGCCACTTTGGTGTGACATCTCCTATAACATTCCGTTGGATGAGTGACACGTAGGAGAAAGGAGGAAAACTATACCCTAAGTCAACCAGTAAACCCTAGGGGCAAGGGATTGGATTTCTCCACCCCGCGTGTCATTCAATAAGAATATGCCATAGGAGATGTCACACCAAAGCGTTACAGAACATCTCATGCTTATATCTGATGGGTTGATAAGCAGGTCTAGAAAATATTTACACAACCTGCATCATTTAGTTGCACATGACTATTTGAGCTACAGTGTAGCATTTTTATCTTTCTTTTTAGTATTAGCTTGTGATAGCACTAATATGTTGTGTTGAATGCATGATTTTGTGATGTATATCGTAATTATTAGATTCATTTAGATTTCTTGTGGTCTCTTCTTTAAACAGATTTTTGTGATGTATATGCATTATAAGACTCCTTTAGGTAACGTTCTTACTCTTATGGCTTTTTCTCAAATAAAATTTTAACATGTTGTGTCTACTTTTTTCCAGGACAAGAATAAGTTAAATGGCAACTTGAAAATAATTCAAGACTATCTCTGTTCATTTAAGTCGCAGGTATGACCATTTGATATCATTGCTACTGCCTGAGGTGTTAAAATTAAATTCTAAGTAGCATGCCATGGGGTGCATGCCCTAATTTGGTTATCTGAGCATTGATGAAGGCATCTTGTGTTGATTAAGAGGAAAGATATATTGTCATGGCCATTTCTCATACAAAGAAAGAAATTATTAAAATGAGAATTCAAGTTGGTTTTATTATATTGTGCATTTAGGTTAAATGACCCATTATTTTTTGTGAAGTATAGAAATGATTTCGATGCAAACTTTACCTATTCTATCTGGCTAGTCTTAGTATTATGGACAAAAATTTCTTCCATTCTAATTTCTTTAATGAGCTACTATTGACAGCATAGTTATTAGAGGTGCGCCGTGTGCCTAAGGCGCAAAGGCTCCGGCCCTTGTGCCTCCATGCACCTTTTTTCACCTTAAGAGGCTCCACGCATGCGTTCCCCAATTATACCTCTTTTAATATTATTTTCTTAAAGTTATTACGCACTTTCAATTAGTAAACAACAATTCTTGCCTCTTCTATAGAGGGAATTGACTTTTATTTATGTATCTACTATGAATTAGAAAAGGGTTTTTTGATATGGATGTTTATAAAGGGCGAGATAATGGGAAGAAGTAGTTCCAGATTTGCATATTGTATTACTTCAATTAGTTTCTTTTAATTTTTAATATTAAATAGACTACATTAGATTAAATTAGTTTCTTTTAATTTTTAAGATTAAATTAGACTACATTAGATTAGATAAGATTAGATACGGGTTGTTGGACTTTGCTTTAATGGGCTTAGGTTTAATTTAGTATTTATAGTTCTTATTTCTTGGTTGAAACGACATCTGGATATCGAATTTGGGATTTGGGCCAAGTGTTTTCCCCATGGAATTCTTATAGAATTTTGTGCTCAAGCTTACGTTTTCTATCCCTTTTCTCTAACAATTTTTCATAATTAAAATGGGGAAATTACCAATAACCCCCTCGAGGTTTGTTCAAATTACCAAATAAATCCAATAGTTTGAAAAACTACAAATGACCCCTTTTGACTTAGTTTTGATTTAAACATTGACAAATTTACCCTTTTTCTAAAATAAAGATGGATGTAAATGACATCAATACCCATGTACATAACATTTTATTTTTAAATTTCACTATTTTATTATTTTCTACTTTTTTTAAATGTGAAAAACTGGGATTAGAGTGATTTTTTTTGGGTAAGTCTTATGTAAGACCCTCTCACGTGAGACCATTTTTTCTTTTTAAAATAGTTGTCACTTTCGCTATTAATCGTTATCACTTTCGCTATAAAATGTTATCACTTTTTATTTATAATATATATTGTTCACGAAAAACCATTATCACTTTTTATTAATTTATTATCACTTTCCTTCATAAAAGTTATCACTTTCTGATCTCACACAAGTCTTTGGCTTTTTTTTTTACATATTTTACATGTTAAATAAATAAATCCCTCTAATCCCTCTGGGTATTGAAATTAAAAAAATTAAATAAATAATGAAATATTAAAATTTAAAAATATAATGTTAAATTATATGGGTATTGATGTCATTTTCATCTTTCTTTATTTTAAAAAAAGGTGTATTTTATCAATGTTCAAATCAAACACGAGTCAATGGGCTAAATGGTAGTTTTTTAAACCATGGGGTTTTTTGACAAATCTCAAGGGGGTATTGGTAATTTACTCAAATAAAATATAAGAGGAGAATGAGGATGATAATTGATTAGTTTGCTAGTAGCTAATCATTTGAATAACTTTCTTCAACTTTAATATTGTTTAATGACGTACAATTTATTTGTATTGAAGATTTTAACTTTGAAGTTAATTATGTATGGACGTTCTGTGTGTTATCATGTTATTTTTGAGTTATTATGTAACATTATATGATGTTTTGTGATTATACCTTTATGTAGTTAGGTTATGTTGTAAGTAGATTTACTTATGTATATATATTGTAGAATCATATTATGGCAGTACATACAAGAGGCTTGTGCCTCGGGCGTGCGTCCCGCCTCTATCACCTATGGTTGACACTTGATTATATGTGATAATTGCATCATAAAGTATTTCTGATACTCATGCATATTCTCATGACTGAGCAGGGTTATACGGTTGTCAACATCTCAGCTACAGATTTCCCTCAAACATTGGATTGGCTGCATAGCTATCTTCTCCAGGTGAGTGATATTTCTATGCTTATGAAATTCTCACTTGGCTGCATTTCCAGATCAGGTTTCACTCTACATTCATGTAATTTTTTTTGTTATGCTTTGATCCAAGTATTTGAGCATGATTTTGAAACCTTAATTACCTATCTATTGATGCATACTCCCTCCGTCCCGGGCAAACATCACCATTTACTTTTTGCACGTAGATTAATGAGTATTATTATTTTATATAAAGTGGGTAGGTGTATTAGAGAGATGTGATGGGTAGTGGTGGGCCATTGGTGGGCCCTTTTAACTAAAAGAGGAAAATTATGTAGTTTGGACGGGACGCCCAATATAGTAAAATGGTACTATTTGGGCGGGACGGAGGGAGTATTTATTTTCTATGCACCATCCCTTTTATTTTCATCATTTTTGGAAGATTTGGGTGGCTCTGAAATTCATACTACTTTGGGTGGATTTCAAATTCATCAATTTCAAATCTGTTAATAAGGCAAACAACTCCTTCCATCCTAAAACAAGCATTTACATTTCTTTTTGCATGTAGATTAAGAAAGATGCTACTTTTAGGGGTATTTTGGTATTTTTGATAATAAATAAATGATAAAGTATGTTTGATGTGTTAGCTAGGGGTGATACTTTTGTAAATAAAATGTAAGGGGAAGGTTTGTTGTTTTGACTTTCTTACCTCTTTAAAAATGTAAAAATTTTTTTAGACGAACGAAAATGAAAAATGTAAAAGCTTTTTTGCGATGGAGGGAGTACCATTTTTTTTGTAAGCTTTGGACAAATTTGAGAACTTTGATTTTAATTCCTAGTCTGTTCTTCAAACTTTCAATTATTAAAGAGATTAAAAAGGTGATTATCAATACTTCATCTTCTATATGTTGTGGTACAACTACTCTTGAATGAAAATGCATTGAATTATGATTCATCAGGCTATGTATAGTTTATCTAACACGATAGGTGTAAAATAGAAACAATAAATTTATAAGTCTATCGACAACTTTAGAGCAGAAGTAATGTTAAGAGTACCTTTGCTTTTTAATAATATTTTAAGAGCCCATATTAAATCTATTGTATAATGTTGTTCCTTTGTAAAGATCGAAGCTGAGACTACTGCAAAGAGCATGAATAGGTGAAAGACCCCATTATATGTTTATGATGCCGGATACTTTGTTGACTATACTCACCACTAGGTAGAAGTTGGGAAGTAGGGGTGATGAAAGATTGTGTTTTATTTTACCTGTCGTTGTGAGATGTACAAACATCAAGAAGTTTGGCTTGTTGGCTTAGTGATTTGTTATTTTGAATGCTTTTGTTTTGTTACCAGTGCACTGAGCAGGGCACATCATCTGTTTCCACTAGCAGTGTTGATCAAGGTGTTGGAGATCACATAAAAAAATGATAATCGTTTGATGGATCAAGGTAGCGTTACTCAAAATATTTGCTTTGTATATTGTCTTTGCATCTATCTGATTAAATTAATGTGATTTAGCATAGATCTATCTATTTAGAAAGATCTGAATGCGAGCAGACACATTTAATAAGAACATGTTTAAAATTAACTTTTTTTTTCTGCACTTTTAGAAACAAATAATATATCTTTCATAAGAATGGCAACCAATTGGATGGCCCTAGTTAATTTCATATAACTTATATTAGTATGTACGTCTATTTCTCCTGCAGAACTAGCAATTCTACTTACGGAGATGCGGTAATGGTGGTTGTACTTGATGTTGCTATTAATTGTGAACTTGATACAAGTTAACTTTATTATAAGTTCTGGCCGAGTGTGAAAATTTTGGATGTTAAAGTTGAGGCACTACTGATGAGAAGGACGAAGCTTTTGGTAATTAGTAGTCGAGATGGATTGTTATTTACGGAATATGGGTGTTTGCCGCTTCTCAGTTTACTGCTATAGCGACGGACGAATAGAGTTGTTACTTTGCATCACTTCCTGAACATATGTTATGGAGTCTTCTACTCTTATGAAAGGGTGATGCGCATTTTCTTTACACGCAAAATTAATCTTCAAGTATGAAGGATATTTACAGCTTAAGCAAGCGACCAAGTTAAATATCGAACCCAAATGACGGCGTATTATCAATTTAATTATTAACTAAATTAATTATGACGAAGGCAATTAAGTTGAGAGATAGAATTATTAACTACTAAACAAAATTATTAAATAATAAATAGAATAAAATATCACTGGAAGAATACAAAAGTGGATCAAGTAAGAGAATAGGTAGCTCTAGGGTAATCCAGTTTTACTACTTAACTTCCCTCTAAAGTGCAGGCCGACTCTGCCTTGTGGACTATGGACGCATTACTAAACCATGCAAATCTACTCTATAGACACAAGTAAATATGCGTGTAACATGTGTGAATAACCTCGGAGCAAGAGACATAATTCCACCCCCCTTTCTAGGTACTATCAGTATCAATTATTTCCCATGTCTGGAATCTAACCCGATATGATCTCCCTTTATAGGTACTATAAAATTGCCCTCTTTATCATACTTACTAATCCGAATTCAATTCAATTAATAAATATTCATATATCATAGTTCTAATGAAGATTCGGAGTCCCTTAACTTCGAATCATAATATGGAATCATGTTCAGCGGTGAACGCATTCAATCTACAACTAAAATATATATTCAGACTCTATATACCAATTGAAGATGCATAAAACAACCATGAATATGGATTAAGAAAGCACAATCATATATAAAATCCATCCACAAGTAGTGTTGTACGGAGGACACACAAGAGAGTTTAATTAATTCATAAAACCTTCAAAACCCTATATCTTCCAAAACGGTTCTAGCCCATGATGTTGAGAAGAACAATCATTGGGGTTGAAGAGATCTTACCCATATGTCTGGAAAATATAAGATAAATTAGAAAACGAATAAAACCCTAGATGCGGGAGTCATCGCGTCCTTCTCTGTCTTGAATCCTCCTCTTGGTTCTCCTCTTGATTCCACATATGAATCTTCAAAGTGATGGATGAATGGAGGAAAGGATATGGCTGATGGTTGGGGGATGGTCCCCCCTTGTAGGGTGTAGGATGATTGTGTTGCGTTGTCTTGGTGTGATCTATATTCCCTTTTATACTTGTAAGCTCTCCTTATGGACCTTGGATGAGCTTTTTCTTGGAAAACACGAAAATACATGCACTGGGGGTATAAAATACGGATCTGAAGCTGTCCCGCATGGATTTAACACCGTCTCAGGCATTTGGTTCGACCATGGTTCGACCTTCATTGTATTTGAAAATACATGCACATGGTTCGACCTTCATGGTTCAACCATCCATGAAGGTCGAACCATCTTACGCAGTCTCACTGTTTCGCGTATAACTTCCACATCCAAACTCCGATTTGAGTGATTCTTGTACTCACGC
Organism: Pogostemon cablin; assembly: GCA_023678885.1. Taxonomy (NCBI): domain Eukaryota; kingdom Viridiplantae; phylum Streptophyta; class Magnoliopsida; order Lamiales; family Lamiaceae; genus Pogostemon; species Pogostemon cablin. Next base: position 28,860,615 of record CM042965.1, on the reverse strand, counting down.
GATCCTCTCTTCATTGGTTTCCTATCCATATAATAAATTACAAAAACTCTAACATTTGAATCTGTAACAAGTCATGCAATGTGGAACAGTCATGCTGAGTAGAAACAGCTTGCGCGATGTCACCATTTTGATCATAACTTTTTCGTTCAGACTCTGATTGAGGTGTTTCTTACGCCAAACCGATCCTCTCTTCTGTGGCTTTCCAACCATGTATCACACTTTTCGTTTTGAGTTCTATAAAAATATAGAAAAATTACACAAGTTGTACATGCGTTATTCAACATTCTTGCACAAGTTGCACCTTTTCTCCAACTTTGCACTTTTGATCCTTTTTCCACCTAAAATATAATAAAACACCTCAAATGCACTCTTTTCTCACATATGTTGAATATAAAACACTTGTGCTAATATATAACAACAATTCCTGTAAAAAAGGTGTTAAATTGGATACTAAAACACGCTTATTCTCACTCTCATCAAAGGGCTCAAGTATTTCAAATATGCAAATACATGTTCTTGTATTTGCTTGGTATTAGTTATCAAGTTATCCTGAAAAAATCTGACGGCTTCATGCGACTTGACTACAAACTTGGTTCCAAATTTGAAATAACATAAATTTTGATATACTGGACTTAGAGGCTGAAAAATATCGATTTTATCAAAATATTAGGTATACCGATTATAAGTGAGGTTGATACTGTGAAGAAATTTTCAGCAGTAAAATTATTCAAAATTTCAAAATCAAAATATATGATTATTTAGTATTTCGGTATGGTACTTCGAGTTGATATATAACCATTTTACTTATGACCATATATAATTCTTATTTATACATCATGATCCTTTAATTATCGAGTAAGTCTTGCATAAGATTATCTCACGTGAAATTATTTTATACTTTTAAAATTACGTAGGTCTTAGGTGAGATTGTCACAAGCAGTGGCGGACGCAGGATTTTCGTCGAGGGGGGCCCAACTTTTCTCATACAATAGAAGAAGGGAAAAAAATAACAGTGCTGCATGAATCGAACACGGGACCTTTAAAACTAAAACATCCTCACTTTACCACTTGGACACAAAGGTATTTCAAAAAAATTTCTATATCTATACTAGTAATTTTTAGAAGTTCAGGGGGGCCCAGTGCCCCCCCTACCCACCTAATACGTCCGCCACTGGTCACAAGGATCCTCTTTTGTGAAACAGATTATTCATTATCAATTAAGCATATTATAATTTAGTTAAAAAAAATAATTACGTAAAAATAATGGTCCATGTTTGACAATCTTAAATATGTTAATTGCACTGTTTGGCAATCTTAAATGTAATCCATATTCACGCACATATCTACCAACTTTAATATTCTCACACGCATTAATTGCAATCTTATTTGTCTTAATAAATTAAATTATTACTAGTTTTGTGTCCGTGTACTACACGGGTTGTACTATGTCTAATGTTTTTATTTTAAAATTATTTTATAAAAATATAATATTATGATATAATATATATATATATATATATCCTAAATATATTATTGCAGAAACTTTTCTTGCTGACGTGTCGTCTCCAGAGCGCTCTAATGTGACGTGTAATTTTCTCAATTTTTTGAATTTTTTAATATTTTCCTTATTTACTTTTAATTAACTTCCTTATTTAATATTTTATTTTTTAAATAATGAGTTTCTTATTTTTAATAATGATTAAATTTCAATATTTTATTTATTTATTTGGGTATCATTAATTAATTACTAAATCTTTTAATGCAATAAATTAATTAATATCAATTTAAATCATATAAATAAAAGGAAAAAGAATATTCCATAAAATATTTTCTCTCGCCCCACCTATAAATAAGACTTTTTAGTTATTCATTCTAAATACACACATTTCATTCTCCAAGAGGAATAGGAGCTTTCTTCAAGTTCCTCTAGGAATTGATTTATTGAGTATAAAAATTGTTTTGATAGAGCAAAGAATCAAGTAGAGATTCGATCTATCTCTAAAAAATCAATTCAACGATTCAAGTATTCTTCAAGAGGAAGATAATTGATTCAATTATTCTTGAATTAATTTACCTCTTAAGAATCGATTCTTCAAGAGGAAGAGAATGAATTTAAGTATTCCTGAATAGATTTACATCTTAAAATCAATTTTTCAAGAGTAAGAGGTTTGATTCAAGTATTCTTAAATAGATTTACATCTTAAGAATCGATTTTTCAAGAGAAAAAAACCGATTCAAGTATTCTTTAAGATCTATCTCTAATGTATTGATTCAAGTATTCTTCAAGTGAAAGAGGAGCACTATTAATTCAAGTATTCTTCAAGTGAAAGAGGATTGACGATTCATGTACTCTTGAATCGATTTACCTCTAAAGAGTAGAGGTTGAAAAACTAATTCATGTATAGAATCGAATGCTCAAGTTCTTTAAGTTAAATCATTATTTCATATCAAATAATATTAAAATTGAGTTATGTTAATTTTTTTAATTTAGTATATTAATATTTATTTATTTTCATATATCTTAATTATTCAATTATTACATATGAATTATAAAATTTATTTTCTTTAGTTGTTTATATAATATAATTTGAAACTAATAAAATTAAAAAAAATAAAATTATTAAATTTTACAAATATATGAATATTTAAAAGAATGTTATATATAATTTTATTTATATTATATTATATATATATATATATTACATTAGTTTCTTAAAAATAACAATTAATAGAAATAGAATTATTATTATATAGTTAATTAAGAAATACTAAACCATAATCATGAGTAAAAAGTAGTACTCAATTTAAATATTATTTACAATATTCCGTATACTTTAAATATATATATATATATATATATATATATATATATATATATATATATATATATATATATATATATATATATATGTATATATATATTGATGAGCGTTTTCTCAACACACAATTAATCCCCAAGTATGAAGGATATCAATTGTAGTTTCGAAGGTGACCAAGTTAAACATCAAATTCACAGGACGGATAAATATCACTTTAGTTATTTTCTAGCAATTACGACTATGTTGAGAATTGTAATTTTGGTTTGTAAATTAAGTAATAATTGAAATAGCAATTAAATAACAAGAACAAGAAAATAGTAGTTGTGATCAAATAAGATAATAGGTAGTTCGTCAGGCCATCCAGTTTCCTTCGTTAATTCGTACTTTCGTGTGTCGATGTCCGACTCTGCCTTGTGATTTATGGACGCATCGCTAGACCATACAAATCTATTCTATAGACACAAATAGATAAGCTTTTGACACGTGTAAATATCCTCAGAGCAAGACGTATACTTTACCTCCCTTTCTAGGTACTATCATAATCAATTATTTCCCGTGCACTTAGTACTCTAACGTTGAGAGTTGAATTTCACGCATTTTATATATGCCCATTACACCGTTTTGCTTAGGAAAGTTATTATTTTTGCATGGAATTGAGTACATTTGAGTATTTACATGATTTTGATGCTACTAAGGTGTTTTGTTGAGTTTTGAAGGGTAAAACATGATCAAAAGTTCAAAGTTGGAATGAGGAGTGAAACTGAGAAGGAATACTGAAAAATACAGTCCACGTTGCACAAATTTCTCTATTCTTATAGGTGTCCAAATCGATCATGTGAAATATGATTTGAAAGCCACAGAAGAGAGAGTCATTTTGGCATAAAGAACACCTCAATTGAATTTCAAACGATAAAGTTATGATCAAAGTGCTAACATCGCGCACACTGTACCGAGGAGCCACTTTGCATGAATTTTTACATATTCAAATGTTGAATTTTCTGAGTGTTATTTATATGAATAGAAAGCCAAGGAAGAGAGGAACACGTGAGCATAAAAATCATTCAATTTGGAGTGCGTATGAATAAGTTATGCTCAAAACGGTGAGATCGCGCAGTGCAGCTTCTGCAGCTCGGCGGGTAGCGAGCGGCGAGCGGCACTTCCGCGTGACCAAAAGCTGCCGAGCTGGTGTCCCACGGAGCTTACACGACGTCCAGGTATCACCCATATGCTGCTCGGTAGGTTTGGGGGCCGCTCGGCCATCAGCTCGGCTCGAGCTAGGTGCCGAGCGGCCCAAAATCGAGCCCAGTCGGGGCCTGTTCGATGCAGCAGCGTATATATACCATCAAGTCGCGATTCTAAAGCAGTTTTGATCGCGAAAAAGCCCTGCATCAGTCCTAAAAACAATTAGGGAGATCAAAACACAAATTGGAGAGGACCCATCCATAACCCATCATCAATTCACACCTCCAATCCTTCCATATCAGATTGACAACCTGATTTCACCATCCATCCACTTTCAAGAGGGTTCCAAGTGCTAATTGAGGGAGAATCGAGCAATTGGAGAGACAGAGAAGGAACGAAAAACTACGTCTACACTAGGGTTTCATAATTCCTATCTTTTCCTTCCTTTTACTTTGATTTTTTGTATGAATTGCTTAGCCATGAGTGTTGCTTGTGACCTCATGGGCTAATTTTATATACAGTTCTAAGGTTTGATGGATTGATTTAATTGATTTGGGGATTTAGACCAAAGATTGAGATTTTATGCAGTTGAGCTTTTGATTTTACTTATTTTATTAAGACTTGCTTATCTGCTTCGTAACGTCTTCATAATATATTCATGACATCCGTTATAATGCTTGGATTATTGTGTTAGCTTGTGTGCGTTCATGATTGGTATTGTCTATCTGTTAGGGATTAGAGTAGCTCCGCTATAAGCACTTTAATTTCATGAACTGGTATGTCAAATGCTTGATTAGTTTAGTGGAACAATGCAATTAGACAATCAAGTAGGAAGTGAATAGAACCTTGTAGTAATTCCAGAAAATATCTTGTTAGTCGGGCTTACCATCCAGAGGTATTGTTGCTTGCTTTGATTAGTATCTAGGAATAAGGCTTGGTAATATTTGCGCACCTTAGGATTTAAACCAGATTATACTGTTAGCTTATAATCGAATCATATTCGGTGGGATAACAGGGATATGTGGTGTATTTTCATTGAAACTGCATGAATGAACAATCGTAAGTTTAATAACCTAAATTAATTGGTCTCTACCTGATACCTTAGAACTATTCGTTATCTCTTGATTAGAAACTTGCTTTTATTTTTCCTTACTTTTAATTAATTCAGTTATTTAATATTTTGTTATTTAGATTAATTCTCTACAAACATTGGAAATTGGTTACTCAATTCTGATTAAGTAGTAATTTATAGAATAAATAAATAATTAGCTGTCTTAGTGGGATCGATAATTTAACTTGGGAACTTGCTGCTACAATTGACATCCTTATACTTGAGGATTGAATTGGAGTGCGCAATAAAAGCCTATCATCTAACCCGATTTGATCTCCCTTTTTAGGTATTATAAAGTTATACTCTTTATCTTACTTGTTAACCTGAATTCAATTCAATTAACAAACATTCATATAAGACAGTTCTAATAAGACTTCGGAATCCCTTCACTTAGAATTATAATAATAAACCCTGCTCATTAGTGAACGCACTCAACCAATAACCATGTTATGCATTCAGACTCTACACAACGATTATTGATGCACAAAACAACTATGAGTATGGATTAAAAACATGCAATCTTATATAAAATAAACCACAAGTAGTGTTGTACGGAGTATACACACGAAATACAAATTTAACTCATGAAACCTTGATAACCCTAGAACTACCGAAGTGGCTCTAGCCCATGATTGATCTAAGAACAATCATGTTTAGTTGGACCAATCTTACTTGAATCTCCAGCTACACCTCTGTAACCGCCCTCCGGGTGGATCACCAATCTCTTCACTCGACTCCTCTTATGATTCACGATCTTCGTCCTTCGTGATCTTCGTCCTTCATGATCTTTTTGACTGCATGAGCCTCCTCTTATACTTGTAATCACGTCTCTAAGGCTTGGAATGGGCTTTTCATGTGATCCCACGCGTTTTGACCTCGAAAATCCGGATAAGGTAAGTTTTCGCGTTTTGGTTCGACCTCGTCAAACAGGTCGAACCACTGGCCACAGGTCGAACCACAGGTCGAACCCTGCTACTGGACACATTCTGCACTTGGTTCGACCTCTTGTACAGGTCGAACCACTCCCTCACAGGTCGAACCTCAGGTCAAACCACGCTACTGGATAATTTCCGCTCCTGGTTCGACCAAATGTCAAGTCGAACCCCATCGTCGTGGTCGAACCCATCTTCTCGCGAACTGGTTCGACCATGGTTCGACCTGATCAAACAGGTTGAACCCCTTGAGTCTTGGTCGAACCCTCCTTCTGCCATTTTGCAATGTTGGTTCGACCTGTAGGAGAGGTCGAACCCTCCTCCAATCAGGTCGAACCCTGCTCTTTCCTTGGCGGTTCGCGTGGTCTCGACTTCGTCTCTTCGATTCTTGGCACTTCCACTCCGTTTTTGCTATGAAAACACTTAAAAAGCTCCACTAACACCTGATTCATGCTAATTCACATTATATATAGGTTTTCCACCTATTTTCACCTCAAAACTCTCCAAAACTAGCATAAAACATGATGCCAAACTTGTGAATTTACACACTCATCAAACCCCCAAACTTACATGTTGCTCGTCCCGAGGCAACCAAATCAAACCACAGGAGTCGTGTATAATTCACCAAGATCAAGTACAACACATATCACACATGCAACTTCATTAAATCAAACAAGTATTAATTGCTTCATGTATATCACTCATGCAAAACCAATCCAATCATATACCATTCGGAGTAATAAGTAATTTCGCTCACAAGATAAGTATTTATTCTCTTTCACTCAAGTGCGTGAGGCACTATATAGGTTGATACAAACACTCATATCAATCCATATTCACGCGTAACCATAAGCTTGGCAAAGGTCTCAAAAATCAACTTATAATCAACTCTTCACTAGGATCACAAATGACTTGTTTTTGGGTTGTAATGTTGGCTCTTTGGAAAAAGGTAGGAAAATTTGGACTTAGTGACTTAAGACACTAGTAGAGAGTTACCTTGGAGGTTCTCGAATTCTTCTTCTTACAGCAAGTTTTCCTCCAATGTCGTCTCTTGAACTTGTAAAATTTCTGAATTTTCCTTATTTTCATGGCATCAACATCATCTTTTTAAACAATTCGGGTACCGGTTTCAGTCACTACCCTTCTCATATATATAGGCCATCAGCTGCTAAGCTTCACACACCAAGTATAAAAATAATCGGGGTACCAGTTTCAGGCACTACCCTAAACAAGATTGAACCATATGCTATCTTCCTTTTCTTTTTGCAACACTTACTCACCTCCACTCTCTCTACCAATGAATAGGTTAATCAAGCTCAAGTAAAGGCTTATAAGGTTATTCATTTCGGCTACCAAAGAAAAAGCTTTAACGGCTCAATGGGGCATCCAAAGGTTAATAAGATCATTAGGAAAGATAAATTTGGCTAAGTAGCTTAATCACAAAATAATGGCCTAAGATCATGTCGTAGCAATTTATCAATCATAAGTCTCACACAAGACTCCAAGCCAAATTCTAGAATACGTTCATATGAATGATCCTCTCAAGAATAAAATAATCATGATCAAGCATGATTAAAATGCTCAAATCCACACATAGGTAATCCTAGTACTCCTCATAGCACATAATTAAGATCAATTCCCCAAGAACTCAATATACTTATCAATTATACATGCTTTTCATCAATAGAAATTAACACATGAACATATAAATGCACAAAAATCAATAAGCTTATACCCAATCAATCATACAAGATATCACTTATACATTCCACTCACGCATGAATCACACCCCAACCTAAAGATAAAAGGAAAAATAATGGAAATCAAGATGAATCGGATGAAACTAAAGAAAACCTGAAAAACTACTCCTCCGGAGCATCATCATCCTCATCATCATCATCCTCATCATCAAGCCTCCGCTCCACAATTCGGTGTAGATCGCCGATGTGCCTATCCAAGTAATCAACTCGATCACCCAACCTACCAACTTTCTCATTCAAGGCCGTATACCTCTCATTCAACGTATTATAGTTGGCGTTGGCGAGTGCGAGCTGTCGGTTTGTCTCCTGCTGGCTAACAACGATCGCGACCAGCTGCTCATGAATAAGGTGGAGCTGCTCCCGTGTATCATTCGGGACAGCCCGCTGCTGACGCGGTGCTGGCTCATGCTGAGGTGCGTCGTGCTGCATTAGCATCTCTTCATCCTGCTGCTCCTCCTCGGGCTGCTCTTTCTCCTCAGACTGCTGTGGTGGACAGAACTCTCCTTGATCAACAATCTGCTGTAACTCCGCCATCCTACCATCCGCACACATCTGAGATACAGTCCTCCAATCACCACCCGACCTTGCTGCCATGGATAAGGCGTTGTGTCCGAGAGAATCCATCAAATTGTTCCTCGCTACCCGGATAGTTGTCAAGTTGCTCACGTCGAAGGGAAACATGAATTCGAAGGGCTTGAGTCCCCTCGTGAAGAACCAATCCCCATCTCGAAAATGGGCAAATCCTCCCTTCATGCATGTAAACATCGCCAAATAGGGCTGTCCTCTAACTGGTGTAATGCCGGTAAAATCCAAATTATAATGCTCAGCCACGATCTTCAGTAACCCTCCAATATTCAACTTTTGAAACCCAATGGTCCTGAATCGATGTAGCTGTGTAATAAAATATGCTCCAACATTGAACTGCATCCCATTAAGCATACACCACAAGGCATAAAGCTCTCCTCTAGACATAACACTTCTCTCTAAGTGGGCGAACAACGTGTTGCTCAAGACACGATCCATGTACCTCAAAACTGGATTCTTTATCGAAGAAGCACGAGCCTGCCTAATCTTATAATCTCCAATCTCCCCTGTGATCTCTCTCCAAAACCTATTAGCATTGAACGCAATATTCTCCAAACGAGAGATTCCCAAAGGCGTCTCAAACAGTTCATTAAAATCCTCAGACGTCCATCTCCTACTCACTCCACCAATCTGAAACGTACACTAATACGGGTACCCAAGCGGGTCCTTCACCATATCGAATGAGCAGACTACTTCCGCTGTAACATGGAAATACGTCGGCTTTTTTAACTCCATAAACCTCCGGATACCCACTTGATCAAACATCCAGAAAATATCATTCCCGATTCTCATTATCCTCATCGCCTCATCATCTTGGTATCGAGTATGAGCTATCTTGTCTGAGACTTCTTCCCACTTTTCTTTAATCTCATCCCAGTTTTGCATTTGAATTTTAAAGTTTTCGGGTAAACGATCTTGTAGCCTCAGCTTCCTCGTCACTGTGTCCACATTCGAAGGCCTGTCATTCCTCTTCTTCGATCTTGCTTCATCCGCCTTACCTTTCCCTTTACTTGATCCTTGTCCTTTTCCTGAAAATAACTATTTCAATACAAGCAACAAGACAAGAACACAAGTATATGACTAGCACATCCTATACTCTACTCAAGACTTCAAGCTTCCATGCTTAATCAACCCAACTATCATCTCAACATCACTTGCTCATTCATCATGCTCAAAACATCATCAATCACACTCTCTTTAATCTTCAAATCATCAACAACAAGCATGCATCAACCAATTCAAGCCATTCAACATAAATTTCAACAATTGAACTTCATGAACAACTCAAACTATCAATAATTCAAACCTAATTAACATGCTCATTCATCTAGATGCATCATATCCTTGATCAATCCACATAAAACTCAAGTGCTATCCATAATCAAGCAATCTCAAACCAATAAACATGAATTCATATGAATCAACTAAAAAATATCAATTATCAACATGAATTTCAACCAAAATCAACATCAATCAACTTACCCACAACTCCTTTCTTGCAATAAACTTCAATCCTAAGGTAATTGAGTTGAAAGAACGTACCTTTAGTCTTGCCCATGGTTAACAATCGATACTTTGCACACAACACTCAAAAACGCGACTGAAGCCCTAATTCGCGACGAAAATTGCCCAAATCCACACCCAATTCAAGAATTAAGAGTGTAATGTTGTGTAATCGGTGCAAAATCAAGTGTAATTTACGAATTTGTGCAAGGGTGTTAAGGTTCGGGGAAGTTTCGAGGTTTGGTGAACAAAAAGAATGATCGAACCCTTCTAAAAACACAACTTAAAACGCGTACCTGACTGGGTTCGACCTCGGGTTCGACCTGCGGAATAGGTCGAACCTCGAGCAACGAGGTCGAACCTACCTTCTGGACAAACTTACCTTTTGGGTTTGACCTAGGTTCGACCTTCTGAACAGGTCGAACCACTCTTGTGACAGGTTGAACCTACCTACTGGACAACTACTCCTCGTGGTTCGACCTGGGTTCGACCTTCTGAACAGGTCGAACCATGAATGTCGTGGTCGAACCTATCACCTGAAAAACAGAGTGCTCTGAACGGACTGGTTCGACCTCAGGTTTGACCTTCTGATCAGGTCGAACCATAACGGCTCAGGTCGAACCACCCTACTGTAAGATTTAAGTCACCGGGTTCGACCTTGGTTCGACCTGTTAGACAGGTCGAACCACGAATGATCAGGTCGAACCACCTCACTGGATGATTTTCTGAGTCGGTTCAACTTCCTCTGCTCGGTTCGACCTCCTGGCACTGGTCGAACCTCTCCTGGCTTTGGTCAAACCACCTTTTTAAGCTTCCAAACTGAGTGTTCTTCAATCCCTATACACTTTAAACTTCAATACGAATTATTAGGTACCAACTAAAGCACAACTTCATCCAAAATTTGTTCCACAAAATATCATTCATGAGTAACTCCGTAAAAGAAAACACAACCAAAACCCACTAAACATTAGGCAAGTTGTAAAAAATCATCACATCAAAATCGATTAAAATTTTAATATGGCGCAAAAACCAACTCCCCTAACAAACATCACAAAGAAAAGATTATACTATCGGTGCTTATCAAGGTAAGTACATCACACCCCCCCAACTTAGTAGAAACTATAATTGAAACTAAGTTTGCAAAGAGATGGAATTGCCAATAAGTAAGCACTTCAAATATAAAATTTTTTTACTCACACGAATGAAATAAAGCATTAAAACGGGAGGGAAAACCCCCAATAGGCGCTCATGTTTAATGTCGGAGAGTCACGACGGTACCAAATCAGATCAAGGTATCCACAAAGATGACACAAACATCATCCGGCGACTTGTAATGCTTCAAGCGATGTCCATTCGCCGCAAAAATGTCTCCATCCTTGTCAATGAGCTCAAAACTCCCCTCTCCTAAGACTCAATGAATCATGAACGGTCCCGTCCACTTTGATTTCAACTTGCCTGTAAAAAGCTTTAAACGAGAGTTAAAGAGTAATACCTCATCTCCTTGCTTGAACTCCTTATACGAGATCTTCGAATCATGCCACCCCTTAATCCTTTCCTTATAGATCTCTGAATTCTTGTACGCACGACTCCGAAACTCATCCAAAAGATTGATGTGAGTAATCCTCAACTCCTTCACATCCTTGAGAGTCAAGTTCAAGCTTCGCAAAGCCCAAAACGCTTTGTGTTGAATCTCTACAGGTAAGTGGCACGGCTTCCCATAGACAATCTGATATGGTGACATATCTAACAGCGTCTTGTACGCGGTCCGGAACCCCCACACGACATCATCGAGCTTCAAAGCCCAATCCTTTCTATTGGTTCCAACCACCTTTTCCAAAATCTGTTTGACTTGACGGTTAGATACCTCCGCTTGCCCATTCGCTTGAGGATGATAGGGTGTAGTGACCCTATGCTTAACACCATACCCTTTAAGCACCTTCCCAAGAAATTTATTTATAAAATGCGTACCTCCATCACTAACAAGTGCTCTAGGGACTCCAAAATGGGCAAAGATATGCTTCTTCAAGAAAGATATAACAGTTTTCGAATCATTCAAGCGAGTAGGAATCGCTTCCACCCACTTAGAAACATAATCAACCGCAAGTAGAATGTAGAGAAATCCATTAGATCGGGGAAAAGGCCCCATAAAATCGATACCCCACACATCAAAAATCTCGACTACTATGCTTGGCTGAAGCGGTATCTCGTCTCTCCTACCGATGTTCCCCATGCGTTGACATCTATCGCAAGACGCCACATAGGTCTCACAATCCTTGAACAACGTAGGCCAATAAAGAGCGGACTGAAATACCTTGGCTGCTGTTTTTTGAGCGCCGAAGTGCCCCCCGTTAGGTTGTGCATGGCAAAACTCGAGAACACTCTCCATCTCCATCTCGGGCACACTCCTACGGATGATAGAATTCGTGCAAATTTTATACACAAACGGATCATACCATATGAAAGTCTCAACATCTCTCTTGAATTTAGCAAGTTGATATTGGTTGAGATCCCTTGGAATTTCTCCCACAACAATATAATTAACATAATCTTCATACCATGGATCAACTCCCTGCGCAACAACCACACACGCTCGCTCAGCCCCTTCAACAAACACGGCCATGATCTTTTCATCCGGGAACATTTCCTCAATATACTCGAAAGAATTATCACAATGTTCCCTAGTCTCCAACCTCGAAAGATGATCCGTTAGCACATTATAAGAACCTTTCTTATCCCGGATCTCCATGTCAAACTCTTGATGTAAAAGAATCCACCTTATTATCCTAGGCTTCGTCTCCTTCTTTTCCATCAAGTACCGAATCGCAGAATGATCCGTGTACACAATAGTCTTCATGCCAACCAAATACTGACGAAACTTAACAAAAGCGTACACAACCGCCAAAAACTCCTTTTCAGTCACCGTGTAATTCTTTTGTGCCGCATCGAAAGTCTTACTTGCATTGTAAATGGCGCAAAACTTCTTTTCCTTCAGCTGTCCAAGCACAACTCCAAGTGCTACATCACTTGCATCACACTAATACAAACGGTTGAGTCCAATCCGGTGTGATCAAGATAGGTGCAGAAATAAGCGCCTACTTTAAAACTTGAAAACCTGTTAGACAATCATCATCAAACACAAAAGGAACATCCTTTTCAAGTAAGCGAGATAAGGGCTTAGAGTATTTTGAGAAGTCTTTTATAAATCTCCTGTAAAAACCAGCGTGTCCAAGGAAGGACCGCACTCCTCTTTCATTGGTCGGTGGTGGAAGCTTCTCAATCGCCACCACTTTAGCACGATCTACCTGCAACCCTTTAGCCGATACATGATGCCCAAGAACAATCCCATCCTTCACCATGAAGTGGCACTTCTCCCAATTCAAGACAAGATTAGTCACTTGGCATCTCTTCAAAACAGTAGCTAGGTTAGACAAACAAATATCAAAGGAGGAACCAAAAACAGAAAAATCATCCATGAACACCTCCATGATCTTCTCTATCAACCCATCGAATATTGCCATCATGCATCTCTGAAAAGTAGCAGACGCATTACATAACCCAAATAAAATTTTTCGAAAAGCAAAGGTCCCGTAGGGGCAAGTAAAAATGGTCTTTTCTTGATCCTCGGGGGGCAATCATAATTTGGTTGTACCCCGAGTATCCATCCAAGAAACAATAAAACTCATACCCTGCAAGACGATCTAACATTTAATCCATGAAAGGAAGAGGAAAATAATCCTTACACGTGTTTTCATTCAACTTCCTATATTCTACACATGTACGCCATCCCGTAAGAATCCTTGTGGCTATCGCTTCTCCATCCTCAACTTTCACGACAGTCATACCCCCCTTTTTAGCAACTACATGCAATGGACTCACATGGGGACTATCACTAATAGGATATATGATTCCGGCATCCAACCACGTAAGGATTTGCTTCCTAATTACCTCTTAAATCGTGGGATTAACCCTCCGCTGATTCTGAACACTTGCTTTTGCCAAGTATAACAATCTTATCCTATGCATACAATACGAAGGACTAATTCCTTTCAAATCCTCAAGAGACCAATCAATCATAGATTTATACTTCCTAAGAATGTTCAATAACTCCTCAAGTTGATCATCATCAAGAGAAGAAGATAAAATTACCAGATATTTTTCATTGTCGCCAAGAAAGGCGTATTTCAAGTGTTCCGGTAAAAGTTTCAACTCCTCTTTCCTCACCTCCATCGGAGGGCTCTCGTTATCCAAAGGCAATTACTTCCTAGTCCACTTGACTTCTTCCACCTTAGTTCTTCCCGATTCAAACATGTCATCACCCAAAGCAAGTATGTTTTCAAGAAAGTCAATACATACCTCGTTGGAGAGTCCGTCAAGCTCCGTAGTGGAATAAGTAAGAGATTTCATCAAACATGTCTCAAGAGGATCCTTTGACAGGATCAGAGACGTGTCCTCTTTCACAATCTCCTCTACCACGTCAATACTATGACACTGCGACTCCATGGGCATCTTCATTGCTTTGTCTAAGTTGAAAAGAACTTCTTCTTTGTCCATCCGCAATCTAAGCTCTCCTTTCTGAACATCAATCATAGCTCCAGCAGTAGCAAGGAAAGGTCTCCCCAAGATTAAAGGAATATTATCCTTGTCTTCTTCCATCTCTAGCACAAGAAAGTCCACAGGAAAGACTAGCTTCTCCACTTTGACGAGAACGTCTTCAATTATACCTTTTGGAAACGTCATCGACCTGTCCGCCAATTGGAGAACCACTGTTGTTCCCCCAAACCAAGCCTCTGAAAGATGGACAAAGACATCAAATTTATGCTCGCCCCTAGATCGCACAAAGCTCGTCGTGCCGGCCCCTTTCCGATTTCACATAGAATAGTGAAGCTCCCCGGATCCTTTATCTTTTGCGGTAGCTTCCTTTGAATGATTGAGCTGCAATTCTCAGATAAATTCACCGTTTCAATTCCGGTTAAGCTCCGCTTCTTCAACAATATGTCCTTTAGAAATCGGGCATAGTACGACATCTCCATGATTGCCTCTGAGAAAGGAATGCTCAAGCTTATTTTGTTCATTATCTCTGAAAACTTCTTGAACTTATCTTCCAATCCCTTTTTCACAAGCTTGTAAGGAAACGGCGGAGGTATCTTTATTTTGGGAATCCCCCATTCATCACGATCAACCTTCTCCGCTTTCTCCTTTTCGACTCTCAAATGCTTTGCTCTCTCCCACTTTTTCTCAGCTATTATCTCAGTACTTTGTTCATTCCGAATCACTGGCGTAGCATCAACGTCATCGAGAGTGTTCAGAGTGGAAACAGGCAATTTCTGGTGAGGTTCGACCAGGGTTCGACCTGTGGAATAGGTCGAACCATGTACGTACTGGTCGAACCTACCTTCTGGACAGCGGCTCTCTTTTTGAATTTGAGGTTTGACCTGGGTTCGACCTGTGAGACAGGTCGAACCATGAGTAGCTAGGTCGAACCGGCCTACTGTACTCCTTTCGCCATCCGGTTCGACCAAGGTTCGACCTGTTTGATAGGTCGAACCATGACCGTCATGGTCGAACCGTTGCTGTGACAAAACAGAGTGCTCCAAGTGGTGCGGTTCAACCTGGGTTCGGCCTGTTGGATAGGTCGAACCAAGATTGGTTTGGTCGAACCGGTGTTTTGGAAAAATAGAGTGCTCCGAGTTATGGGGTTCGACCATGGTTTGACCTGTGGGACAAGTCGAACCATATGCAGTTTGGTCGAATCGATGCTGCAGTCTCTCCTGATCGTGTCCAGTGTGTTGGTTCGACCTCCCCTGTAGGGTTCGACCTTCAATGTTGGTCGAACCATGTTCGAACCTCGCCCTAGACATGTCCAAATTTGATTCCGGCCTCATAGGTCCCTCGCACTATGTTCCCGGCCTTAATGTTATGGCGTTGCAGGACCTTGGATTCTCAATACTTTGAGACGGGAACTTTCCTTTCTCAAGAGTTTGAGTAAGCTTGTTAACACTTCCTGCCATATCCCCCATCAGTAATGTAACGTCCTTCACCTACTTAGATATAACCTCATGGTTTGCATCGATTTTCTTTTCAAGTTTGGCCTCAAGGCGGTTAACTCTTTCATCATTCTTGGCCATATACCTGTTCACAGTATCCTCAAGACCCGGTTTCCCTTCTTCCACCTTAGCACCCGGATCAACACCCATCGGAGGTTGAATCACATTATTCGGATTGCTCCATGAGAACTCCGGCCTCCTATGCTGTTGATAACCACCCGGGGGACCACGATTATTAAAGTTTCCTCGATAGTTCCCATGGTAGTTCTGGTTTCCTTGGTCTGGATACCTAGTCCCTTGAATACTTTGACCCATGGCATAGTGTGCCTCTTCCAACTCCTCTTGGATTGGTCCCTCATTCTTTAACTCCTGCTGCATGATTGGCACGCGCTGAGATAATTCACTGATCTGCTTCTGTTGGGATTCAAGTAGCTTGATATTGGACAAGCTAGAGACGATCTCATCCTCTCTACTTGTTTTAACCATTGCTTGTTCAACCTTAGCTACCTTACCAAGGACATAAGTACCTCTAACTCTATCAGTTGGCCAATTCCTCAAATTCATTGAAATATCTTCAAATAACTTCTCGGCCTCTACGGATGACTTTGTAAGCAATGCTCCATTAGAAGAAGCATCCAGTAAAACTCGTGAATCACAATCCAATCCATTGTAGAATATAATGATATATTGAGCTTTAGATAGCCCATGTTGAGGACACTTCCTAAGCATGTCCTTGAATCTATCCCATGCTTCATGAAATTTTTCCCCTCCACCCATAGCGAATTGTTTAATGTCTTGCTTCATCTTAAACACCTTTGAAGGTGGCATATACCTCTCCAAGAACCATAACTTCAGTTGCTCCCAAGTGGTGCACTCAGCTGCGTTGATAGTGTCGTACCAATCTCTCGCCTTTTCAGTAAGCGAGAATTTGAACAAAAGGATCTTTCTTGCATCTTCATGTTCTCCTACATCTTTTTGAGTACTTGCATAGCCCAAGAACTTGTTCAGATGCTGTTGCGGATCCTCGAAAGACCCTCCTGAAAAGGAGTTCCTTTCTATCATGCTAATAAGAGCAGGATGAAGATCGAACGCTGAATTAGTTCCCCTTGCTCCTAGAAGCCCAAAATTTCTAGTCCCATTATTTCTGAAAACCTATCGGATGGCTAGATTATCCGGATTCACTGCCATGTTGACTGTCCTTACTTCTGAATTAACTTCAGTTGTAGCTTCAATCATCTGCGAATTCTGCTCGTCAACTTCAACTCCAAAATTCAGAGCTTCAGTTGGATCAATAGTATTTGCCTTGCTCTTCTTCTTCTTCTTTCTTGACGATGCTCCGATTTCAGGATTGTAGGGTTCAAGTTCACCTTTCTTTGATCTCATAAGCATGCACCTAAAAAGAATTAGAATTAAAACAACAAAACAAGAAAAATAGCCTTAACAAACTAGAAATAACAAAAAAATATTTTTAGCCGTCCCCGGCAACGGCGCCAAAAACTTGATGAGCATTTTCTCAACACACAATTAATTCCCAAGTATGAAGGATATCAATTGTAGTTTCGAAGGTGACCAAGTTAAATATCGAATCCACAGGACGGATAAATATCACTTTAGTTATTTTCTAGCAATTAAGACTATGTTGAGAATTGTAATTTTGGTTTGTAAATTAAGTAATAATTGAAATAACAATTAAATAACAAGAACAAGAAAATAGTAGTTGTGATCAAATAAGATAATAGGTAGTTCGTCAGGCCATCCAGTTTCCTTCGTTAATTCGTACTTTCGTGTGTCGATGTCCGACTCTGTCTTGTGGTTTATGGACGCATCGCTAGACCATAAAATCTATTCTATAGATACAAATAGATAAGCTTTTGACACGTGTAAATATCCTCAGAGCAAGACGTATACTTTACCTCCCTTTCTAGGTACTATCATAATCAATTATTTCCCGTGCACTTAGTACTCTAACCCGATTTGATCTCCCTTTTTAGGTATTATAAAGTTATACTCTTTATCCTACTTGTTAACCCGAATTCAATTCAATTAACAAACATTCATATAAGACAGTTCTAATAAGACTTCGGAATCCCTTCACTTAGAATTATAATAATAAATCCTGCTCATTAGTGAACGCACTCAACCAATAACTATGTTATGCATTCAGACTCTACACAATGATTATTGATGCACAAAACAACTATGAGTATGGATTAAAAATTTGCAATCTTATATAAAATAAACCACAAGTAGTGTTGTACGGAGTATACACACGAAATACAAATTTAACTCATGAAACCTTCATAACACTAGAACTACCGAAGTGGCTCTAGCCCATGATTGATCTAAGAACAATCATGGTTAGTTGGACTAATCTTACTTGAATCTCCAGCTACACCTCTGTAACCGCCCTCTGGGTAGATCACTAATCTCTTCACTCGGCTCCTCTTATGATTCACGATCTTCGTCCTTTGTGATTTTCGTCCTTCGTGATCTTCGTCCTTCGTGATCTTTTTGACTGCATGAGCCTCCTCTTATACTTGTAATCACGTCTCTAGAGCTTGGAATTGGCTTTTCAAGTGATCCCACGTGTTTTGGTCTCGAAAATCCAGATAAGGTAAGTTTCTGCGTTTTGGTTCGACCTCGTCAAACAGGTCGAACCACTGGCCACAGGTCGAACCACAGGTCGAACCCTGCTACTGGACACATTCTGCACTTGGTTCGACCTCTTGTATAGGTCGAACCTCAGGTCGAACCACGCTACTGGATAATTTCCGCTCCTGGTTCGACCAACTGTCAGGTCGAACCCCATCGTCGTGGTCGAACCCATCTTCTCGCGAACTGGTTCGACCATGGTTCGACCTGATCAAACAGGTCGAACCCCTTGAGTCGTGGTCGAATCCTCTTTCTGCCATTTTGCAATGCTGGTTCGACCTGTAGGAGAGGTCAAACCCTCCTCCAACCAGGTTGAACCCTACTCTTTCCTTGGCGGTTCGCGTGGTCTCGACTTCGTCTCTTCGATTCTTGGCACTTCCACTCTATTTTTGCTATGAAAACCACTTAAAAAGCTCCACTAACACCTGATTTATGCTAATTCACAATATATATAGGTTTTCCACCTATTTCCACCTCAAAACTCTCCAAAACTAGCACAAAACATGATGCCAAACTTGTGAATTTACACACTCATCATATATATATATATATATATATATATACACACACATTAAATATAGTACAACAAAGTCCTTTTTCGCTAACGTGTTGTTCATGTATGATCTTATTATTTATTTATTTTTCCTATACACTTATTGACTTATTTATTTTAGTATCATTAATTGGAATTAATAACTAAATAATTTTATATAAATTAATTAATTAGTATCAAATCAAATCATGTATAGAAAATAAAAGAATAAATTGAGATTTTTTTATATATAATTGATATTTATTTTAGACAGCCAGTAAAATTAGGGATTTATTAGTAAGAGTTACATATTTTGGTCATAATTTACTTAAATACAATGAAAAAAAAAATATAATACTAACAGTTATATAAATATACAGCAAAGAGAAAAATTGCCCCGATATGGTTGCACATTACTTGCTGACGTGTCATCTCTATAGCGCTCCAATGTGACGTGTAATTCTCTTAATTTTTTTAATTTTTAATACTTTTTTTAATATTTTTCTTATTTACTTTTAATTAACTTCCTTATTTAATATTTTCTTTTTTAAATGATGTGTTTCTTATTTTCAATAATGATTAAATTTTTAATATTTTATTTATTTATTTGGCTATCATTAATTAGTTACTAAATCTTTTCATGCATAAATTAATTAAATATCAAATTAAATCATATATAAAAGGAAAAAAAATATTACATATAATATTCTCTCTCACCCCACCTATAAATAAGACTTTTTGGCTATTCATTCAAATACACATTTTCGTTTCTCCAAGAATAAAATTGATTTATGAAAATATAAAAATTTATTTCGATAGAGCAACTCAAGAAGAGATTCGATCCACCTTTAAAAAATCGATAAATCTCCCTAATTAATGTTGAATCATTATATGACACAAATGATTTAATTATAAAAAAATAAAAATAATAATTAAATGATCCCGCGTTGTACGCGGGTTTCATACTAGTATATATATACTTTGCTATATTTTTTACATTCTATTTATATTTACAAATATTACACTTATTATTAAGAGTTGGTTACTATCCACTACAAGCCCTAAGTGTATTTAACTTATAGATACATTCTAAAAGCATTCTTACTACTAACTACAAAATTTGTGTTTATGTTTCCCCTTTTGCCCCAATAACTGCATAAACCCAAAACAGCGAACTTTCTTCAAATTGTCAAACAAAATCCCGTTAATTTCTCTCCTTGATTTTTGAACTCATGTTTTGGGAAGGCGATTGCATTATTTGCATCCTCTTCATAATTTTCGACTCCCCACCAGTTATATCGCTTGGAGATTGCAATTGAGATTTGTCGTGAAGGGTTTGCACATCGATTCCCCTCTGAGATTGCATAAATTGAAGTATCGAAGTTGGGCATCGATGCCGCGAATTCAGAAAGTGAAACACGCTTGTTCATCTCGGTCGTATCCGTCAATTTTGGGGATTTTCAAATCGATTATATTATGGTTTTTCATCCCAATTGAAGGTTGAGGTTTTTGGACATCCACATAGTTGAACAACTTCACCAGGTTTGCACCGTATGAAATTTTCACACATTGTATATGCATAATTCTATGTGAAACCCTTCAATTCGTTTTGGAATTTTGATATTTTTATCTAATTCATGCAATTATACTTTGGGTATTTTAATTTGGGTATATCCTCTTGTATGCATGTATTTGTGTTCGCTATCAATTGTGATATTCTGAGATTTTTTCGGTTGTGGGATATTTGCATGTTGTGCAATGTGGCAAAATTTTACGTTTTGATTAATGGAGTATGTGAATACTACTGGTTACTGGTGTCTGATTGTTGGTGCATGTTCACTGTATTGGTGCGTGTTTAGCTGTGAACTTGTTGGAATTTGGTGCAAATTTAATTTTGAAGTGGTTTGCATTTGGTGCAGTTTAAATAACAAATTGTGTGAACTCATAGCAAATGTTATGCATTTGGTGGAAGTTTAAATGAATTGGGTGCAAGTTTAAAGGAGAACTTGAAGTTGTCGATTTTAAATGCAGACTTGTTAATGTTAAATGCATCTGGTGCAAGTTTAAATGAACTTTGTGGATTTGGAGCAAGTTTAAATTCAGGTTTAAAGGAGTAGTCGAAGTTGTCGATTTTAAATGCAGGTTGAGTAATGTTAAGTGCATTTGGTGCAATACTATACGCATTTGATGCATGTTTCAATGTATGTTTAAAGGAGAAGTCGAAGTTGTCGATTTTAAGTGCAAGTTTAGTATTATTAAATGCATTTGCTGCAGATTATGATTGATGTAGTCGATGAAGTTCTATACATTTGGTTCATGGTGGGTGATAGTTTAAATGCATTTGGTGCAAGTTTACATTTGAAGTGGGTTGCGTTTAGTGCAGTATAAATGAGAAGTTGTGTGAAATCATAGCAATGTAATGCATTTTGTACAAGTGTGAATGAATTGGATGCATCTGGTGCACGTGTAAATGCAAGATTGAAGGAGAAGTTGAAGTTGTTGATGCTAAATGCAGGTTTAGTAATGTGAAATGCATTTACTACAAACATGGAATTTGTGCATAGTTATTGTTTTGCTTGGGCTGCAAAGTTTGGAAGGTTGTCGTGTGCATTTTGTGCAATGTTAAGTTTAATTTTCTATTTCATTTCGTGCCATATATGTGCATGCCAATTTTATGTGCATTATCAAAAAAAATTTGAGCTGATTTTCATGAATATTTATGTTGGACATTTCATGCAAATTTAAGTTTTAAAGCAGCAAATAGTTGAGAGTAGTGAAAAATTGAAATGTGCCAGGTTGAGTTAGTGTGGCAACTAACTCATGCATTGGACGTTATAGAGCACCTAGGAGCTAGTCACTAGCTATAATCTAATTCATTTTATAGTTGAAGTTCTTGATTTTTTTAAAAAAAATTGATTTTAATTGATTTAGTTTGAATAACTTTTTTTTTGGAAGAAGATGATTAATGTTTGACAATTGGGGCTGAAGCATTTGCTCCCAAGGCTTATCCGACTTGTGTGTACTTAGGACTAGACTGGGGATTTTAGTCACTAAGTTCAGATCATTATGAATCATGGCACAGTGAAAGCATCTTACATTGATCCTTTTGAATTGTTTTGTGCATGTTGTGTAATTTTCAGATTTTCGTTAAACATGAAGTTTGGATTTTCATTAGTTGAGAGTAGTGCATGAAGTTTGGACTTTGGTTTTGCATTTAGTGAAGAAGTTTAACATGAATTTCTATTGAATTTTGACTTTTGCATTTCATGTGTAATCTATTTCCTGTTAAATTGTGAAATGGAATTTCATGAAGTGTCATAGAATGGAAGTTGCATTTTGTGCAAAAAGTAATATAGTTTGAGCATTTTTCGATCTTTAATATCCTGTTTGTGCTTTTTAATTCTCTCTCGTCAAGCATTCACATGTTTTTTTTTTGCTTGCAGCTCATGAAGGATTAATTCCAGACGAGAAGATATAAAGACATCTAAACGTTTTACAGAGAGTTCAATCAGCGGAATGGTAGGTGTCTACCATGATTGATGAAGAAATGACTTCTTGGTCGGCCGTGGCACTTTAGTAATGTTGCGATAGGACATTCTTGCTCGGGATATGTGACTAATGATCTGATAGTCAACTTTAAATGGTAGTAGTGACTAGTTCTGTAAAGGGAAATTGCTAAATGAAGAAGCTGTTGAGACATATGTTTACTCATATGCTTCTTTTAATCAATGGGGTTTGTATGCAGTGGGCAAATATGTAGTTAAAAATTTATCAATCTAGGAGTAGTTTTTAAACTATATGCTTCTAAAGTCAATCAAAACTTATCGGTGCTTTTGGTTTGATGTGAAAGATTGATATCTGAATAGAGTTAATTCACCTTATGATTATACATTGATGTTTGATTACTTCATATGTACTCTTGAACTAATCATTTCATTTTATTATTATAGCAAAGAATAATTATATGAAGTTGTAACAAGTTATGGTTTCAACATTTCAAAAAAAATTTGTTGCAAATTATTTATTTTGGGCATATTCATCACATTGCCTTAAATATCACTTCAAGAGTGGGTTATTGTTGAAAAGTACTTGAATCATAGAACCTTAACACTGGCGACATTACAAAAGAAGATAGCTCACTCCATAAGACAAATTAAAAATTAAAAATTCCAAACCCAACAAATCAAGTAGTATTTGCGAAACTTGTGGACAAGATTAGCTAACACAAACTCAACACTTATCACAGCAAATGCAATTACAAGATAGCCTTTTCTTCCTATCGCAAATGGGATTAGCTCAAGAGCAAGCTCCTCAAAATCCACTACAGAGTTTATGAATCTCTCTGGTGTAAACTCATGTGGCTCGTCTCAACATGTTGGATCTCTTTCGATTTCCCAAACATTCACCATGAGGATTGTCCCAGCAGAAACATCGTACCACATGACAACAGTATCCTGTCGTGCCATACGGCTTAACAATGGAATTGGATGATAAAAATGTAGTGTCTCCTTCACTACAACTTTCAGATACTGCATTTTGCTCAAGTCTTCATTGGTTATGTCGTCGTGTCCGTTCCTACTTATGTTTTGAAATGGATACATCATATCTCGCAATTTAGGTACACCCCTCAAATCATTCAAGTGTATCTAAATACTAGAAGAACATAATTCAGTAGTAGAAGAACCCAAACTCACAAACTCATCATTAGAAGAACCCTTGTAGCTCACCCCTGTTGGAACTAGATTTTGCAGAATATAAAATCTACCAAAGAAACTTTGATGTTGGTTTAGGTGATTTAACTTTTTCGAATTGGATTACAAAGCTTGACATTACATCACGTATTTATACAACTAGAAGATTGAAAGACAACAAGAAATTCTATGAGCCACTTTGACTAACACAAACAACCAAAATTCAAACTTCACATTATAGGAATCTGATTTACTCCAACACCCCCACCATTAGGAGGCTCCTCCGAGAGGGGCAACCATCGAGCGGAGGGAATTCTAAGCGGCGGAGTTGGCAAGCCATGGAAAAGAAGAACTTCTCCAATTCAGAAGAGGCAAATTGGAATTTCTCCATGATGTCATACATGAGCACTGATTCACACTTCAGTAACCCATTTTTCCTTAAGAATTTCTAACACCGCCTCGAGCTCAACCTCCCCTATTTCAAGCAAGAAACGAATCCGAGGGAGGATTCAAATGTGACAGTGAGTCCATGGGTTTGGAGCTGATGGCTAATATTCTACTCGTTAGCAGTTGGGTGTTGGTATTCACTCCCATCGCTCATGTTTATGTATACGTAGTATGGCATTGCTCTGATTTTCTTCACAACACTTATGGCTTATTGCAGAGATTATGGTGTGCAACCATGGACACATCTGCAGGTGAAAGAGAATAAAACAGAATCGAATGAATTGAAAAAGGAATATTTGATTTCTATCTTAATTGCCATTAATATTGGAACAGAATTCAGTCTAAGATTAGAATGAGGTCAAATTGGGTAATTCATTTCATAATTTTGTATGTAAGAGTAATTTTTTTATATGGATGTACTTGGTAGTAAATAATAGGTCTTAATTGTGTATGTATAAGTAATTATTTCTATTATTAATTATTAGTATAGTAAACTAATTAATAATCAAGCATCACACACTCTCTCTTTCTTTCTTTTTTTTTTCTTTTTTACTTTTATAAATTAATTTAATAATTTTTTATTGAATAAACCAACAAAAATAGTTAAATTAAAAAAATATATTAAGAAAAACATGAATGTTAACTTTTTTAATTGTCAAATTAAAAAGTTTTGGAAAGGTTCTGGTAACACGATAAGAAATTATTAAATTACTACATGACTTTTATATGTGTACTACAAGTTAAATCAAGAGCATGATGAGAATGAGTGAGTGAAAATCACTACAAGTTTAAGGTCATGTCATTCAAATTTAAAAGAATGTTATGCTCTTCTACTTCATGAATTATTACATTAGCATGTTAATGTATTATTTAATAAGTAATCATAAGTATGTTTTAGAGATGATGAAGACAACCACGATGATGACATTGACTATGATGATGTGTGATTTTTGAAAAAATGTTCATGATGAAGACTACTTGTTAGACTTTATTTTAATTTCTTTCAGTTTATTTTTGTCAAACCTAATTTTAGGTCGGTAGATATATAAGTGCGTACCTCATCATAGTACATGAAATTTAAATTATATTACATCTTTTTCTTGTTTTTAAATTATTTAGACTTTAAGAATTAAAATATCTTTATTCTTTCTTAGCTATCTCTATTCATTCGCTTGTTGTTTATGAGTTAGAGCTATCTCCTTTGATTTTGTAGATATATACTTGGTTTTGATTGTGGTTGCAGCGATATTAATTTGGTTTTTTTTCCCTTCTTATGTTCCACAAATAGAATTGGTGAACTGATGAGCAAATAAACAACACAACCCGCTACATAAACACTCCTATAAATCAAGCAGGAAATAACTAGAAATGAAGAAAGAGAAAGGACTGGTAATCGAAAATCCTAACAATAATAAGGAAGATGATGATGATGAATTTGATCATCAAAATAAAATAGCACAGTCAGTTGTTTCCCTTCTCCACTCGGAACGCTTCATCCAAATATGATTTTGTTAAGGTCTAGAAATCAGGATTAAACTATTTTTATCTTCTTCATTTATTTCATAATAATTAAAATCTCTACTTTTGTTCAGTAATTATTCATGTCTTCCCATGTTTGTTTTTATTTTTTCAGGTGAAGGTGTGGTTGGGTGATAATGCCGATCACTATTACGTGTTATCCCGATTTTTCCTTAGCAGAGTGTTTACTGTAACAAAGGTAAAAATCATATTTTACCATTACATCATTTTTTTGCTTGCATTCTTTTGATAATTTGAAGTGTTGTTATCTTCTCTAATTATGGATTAGTAATCCGTTTGTTCTGAATTGTAGATTCTGAATCACGTGGCTATTAAGATTTCTCTTGAACTAAAAAGTTGCTCATAGATAATAGCCTTCTCGACGTGTAGGTTCGATTTTGGCATATAAAATTTACCATTAGCCTCTTTTTTTATCTGTGAAGTCCCATTTCTTTGTTCTAGTTTTTACTTTAAGTTAATTATTTACAGCTTACAAAACGACCTTGAACCTAACCTATTTAAGATGTGTGCTTTCACCATCCTTTGCATTCGGCATATTTATTTTGCAAACTAGAAGACATTTAACTAAAGATGAAACAATTTGAAGGATGCTATTAATGATTTGAATGAAATCTTGATCTTGCACTATTCATGATAACTAATGCGCCAACTACTGTGTATCTTATTAGTTTCTTTGTTGCACTCTTTATGAGAAGGCATGAGCAGAGTCAGTATATCATCTACATCTTTTTAGCTCCACTTCAAAATAGAAAATTTCAACTATCTGATTCTTACATGGTTCTTAGATCTATCGTGTGTGTTTTACATATTATGCATCGTTTGATGCTTTAAATATTGATTGGTCGGGTTCATAATTATTCCTCACACTTATATAGCTTATGGAGCCACGAGGTTATGGAGAAGAGTATATAAACCGCTACAAAATGATGACACGGTCAGTTACTATTTTTCTCTTAATTTTCATGAATAAAATGCTCAATATGATCATTCTGTTCACACCTGCTTTTGAGTTTTTTATGCACTAAAAGCTTTCAAAAATGTTCAGTATTAGTTTGGGGTGTTTTGAAAGAAGGAGAAAAGATAATTGCTTATTAGAAATATAGGGTGAGGGAAACTGGTGAATTTGTGGGGGTATGTATAGAAACATCCTTGGCCGAGTTGAGTTGATAATAAAAATGATGTACATTGTGAAAAGTGTTAAATAATTTAAATTATTGATTGTCATTGCCTATCATAGATGTCTATATCTCTTATATAGTTTTGCATTAAGTATTGTTGTATTTGTTTTGTTACATCAAGGAAATGACTGAAAAAGAAACCAACCATATTTCTTATACCTTATTATGTACATGGGATGATATATAAAGGAAATGCTTGGTTTAGGGGTAGGAAGAAGAGTTAATGGGAATGAGACATTAATAAAAAATATTTCTTGGTTATATGGAATGGATATGGAATAATATTTTGACATCACAGTTGTTGGTAAAGTGGCCAAACCTCTAAATTTGATAGGAAAGAAAGTCATTCCCCTTTTCTTTCAATATCATTTCCTTTGAATTAATATCCATAACTGTTGAAATGCTTCTTCATTTTCTTCTAAACTTTGCCTTTCTATCTTAATTTTCTCTTTCTATCTTAATTTTTTAAATATCTTAATATCATTTCCTATTTCGTAAATTCAAAAAATACTTAAATTTTTCTTAAAACTAAAGATATTTTATTTCATAGATTTATCTACAATTATAAACTTTATAAGAAGAATACTTAAAATAATATTATTACATAATATTAGTTTATTAAGATTAAAAATTTAGATCTTCATTAAAAGAATTAATTACTTAAAATAAAATATTAATTGTAAGACTACAAAATATTAAATATTTTAAATTTATTAAACTTATAAAAATATATTTAAAATAAAATATTAAGTGCAAGATTAACATTAGAGTGACACGTACTTAATTTTTCAAGAATGAAGGTGGCGGCGCAATCATATACACATTTTTTTTTCAAAGAGGAGCGTGGCGCAATCACATACACAAACTTGATGAGTCGATCCACCTACACGTCTTGCTTTTACTGCTACATCGGGAGTTACTCCACGTATTGCTTGATGTAAAACAGATAGTGGATTTGTTTCTGTCTTTTGTTGAATTTTTTTCATGAGTCGATAGGTAATAAAATTGAAGAAAATTGAAAACAAAAGTAGAAGTTTTGGTTTGATTTTTTATATGTATAGATTAATGATTATTATCATTATTATTATTATTATTAATATTATTATTATTATTATTATTATTATTATTATTATTAGGGTTAATTGCAAAAAATTATATGAACTTTATTTATTTTTCCAATTTAATCACGAATTATTTTTTTAATCAAAGAAATACATGACCTTCTAATTTTTATTCAATTTAATTACAAACTTTTCTTTTGTCAATTAAATACACGGCCTTAATGTATTTTCTTAATTTAATCATGATTCTTTTATCCAATTAAATAGATATATTTTTTTAATCTTTTACTAATTTAATCACAATGTCTACTAGTATTATTTAAATAAATTATTATATTAATGAATAAAAATCAATACACATTAAATATATTAAAATTTTAAAATATAATTATGTTTAAACCATAATAATGCATAAATTATAATATTTAATATATAAAAGTTTTATAAGTTCGTACCCATCTAATTTGTGAAAACAAATTTGTTTAATTTTTTTAATATTTCATATGTAATTTTTGTCAATCACACAGTTACACTCTATTTCTTGTGAAAAAAAAAATATTTTTGTTTATCAAGTTTTAATCTTTGATATATAATTATACATTTTATTTTAAATTTTTAATATAATATATTATTTTTTTATTAACCAAGTCGTATATTTTATTAATTAAAGAATTTGTAATTAAATTATAAAACATAAAAGAACATGCATTTAATTTTAAATGAATAAAAATTTAAAATTGGTGATTAAATTGATATAATACAAAAAGTTGTGTATTTAATTGATAAAAGAAGAAGTTCATGACTAAATTGAAAAATAAGATAAGGTCGCGTATTTTTTTGATAAAAAAAATTGTTCGTGATTAAATTGAAAAAATAGAAAAGGTCATGTATTTTAATATACAATTAACCCTTATTATTATTATTATTATTATTATTATTATTATTATTATTATTTATTATTAGTTGTTTATTAGATAGTTCAAATAATAATAATAATAATAATAATAATAATAATAATAATAATAATAATAATAATAATAATAATAATTATTATTATTATTATTATTATTATTAGATAGTTCAACCGTTCTATTATTACTTTATCTTGATTGGGTATGTATCACTTTATATTAAAATGTTATCACATTTTATTCATTATAAAAAGACAAAGTTTCTTGTGAGACGTTACTTATGTAAGACGGCTTGTGAGACGTGTTAAAGTATGTTTAATGGTTGTTAGAATATGTTTTTCTAAAGTTTGTGAATAATACATTAAAGTATGATTTTAGGGTGTTATAGTATGATTCATTATTGACATACTTTAACAACAAATAGGTATACTTTACTTATATAATAAGAATACTTTAGTAATGGGTCGACCCGTCTCACAATCCATCTCACAAGAACCTATCTTACAAGAGAGTGCCTCCTCTAAAAATTGTTTATAAAATAATTTATTTAAATGGTTATTCACCTTTTCTTTATCATGTAACACTTTTTATTTAATATGTTATCACTTATTAATATTACAATGAATTATTCGTGAAATAATACAATTAGACAGATATCACTTTCCTTTAATTAGGAATGACTTTTTATTAAAAATATTATAACTTTTTATATTCCAATAAATTGTTCGCGAAATAAATTTTCTTAAGTAGTTATGTCACGCCCCGACCCCAGACAGAACGCGACAACCGCCACGTTAACCATAAATTTTGCGGAATGGGTGCACTCCACTCCACAAAGTTTATAGAAAACGTAAGGCTTGCTATCAAGTACCTGTAGAACTGAACAACTGATAACAACGGGAACAACCCGAGGACATCATCTCATAGAGTATCAACAAGGATTTACAAAGGTACAAAATACAACGATGTAACTTAGTTTAAAGAAAATATACATGAACGATATAACATCGCGAAGGTACAAAAAGAACATCAAGGGGGTCACCAAATATAAACTATACAATCTCACCAATGAATCCGTCAATTTAAATAAAAGAGAAAGTACCCAAAACACTGATTGGATGATGAACAAACGATAGGCAAACCTGCAACCAAAACGATATCAACAGCCTGAAAAGGAAAGAATGATGGGGGTGAGCAAAACCACTAGCTCAGTGAGGTGATAAGCCGGTCACCCCAACCCTTATACGAAGCATGTACTCCAGCTCGCGGTTCATAACAAAAAATTCAATATTTCGCTCCACATCCATTTTTTATGTTTACTTAATGTACAACTTAATAAAAATACAACCTGTGAACGCATTTACAAATACACAATTAGTTCAAACAAGATGTTATCACATCAAAGACGCGTGGGTAGTCAATATCCTCCTCGAACTGATCTCTCCGTCGAGAGTCAGTCCGAGCCCGTCACCGTTACTCTAGATAAAATGCACATTAATATTCTTTCTCAACACGCCAAGTGCTAAAGTTCACAATTCAATATCGACGTGAATACTTGAAATGATCAAATATATAAACATATATGACATGCATGTCTCACACCGGTGATGTTGACTGAGCCTATAATAGACTGATCCATCTAACGATCACCCTCCAGAGTATCAGTATTTGGCAAATGGACAGGTGCCCCATTAGATCGAACTCACCCGGGTTTGCCAAGCCACGGGCAACTTGGTTGTCACTCTAACTCACCCGAACCGCGATAATTCGAGCTACTTATTCAATGTCGCTCCAACTCATTCGAACCGTGACCAATTCGGGCTACTTAACCTTGGTACCAGGTATACATATGCATATGCAATCATAAGATGAATAACGACCCAAGTTAGAGTCTTAATTGGCACATAAGTCACAAGAATAACCAGAAATCAATATGCAAATAATTCGCAATAAAGGCTATCAGATATCGAGTCAGCAAGGCTCTTCAACATAAGTTAAACTCAACAATACCCATAACATATGGCCAACCAGAACTTTGTATGCAATAATATAGGATAATCGATGGACCATATTAGACCAATCAGGCTCTAACCAGAACAATCGAGCCAATCAGGCTCTTAACACAACACATTTCCAAATAATTTTCTTATCAATTAACTACAGCTAAAATAAATGCACATGTATCGAGGGTCCACTCTTCCCACAAGAGAAGGCGTTCCCGAATTATCAACTCACAAGGAAGTGATTAACTCTCTCTGAAATTTGAAGTCGGTCCCTTGCCCTTCGTCGATGGTTCTTTACCTAGAAAGGAGATGAGCAATTAAAGACATATCAAATATAACTAACTATTAGCGGTAACATCGTCTTTCATTGTCAAAATAAATCTTAATCGAGCTCGAGCAAGTCGATATTAAATAAGAACAGCCCGTATCTCCTCAACCTCATCTCCCAATCTCACATAACCAGTTTTAGATCATTTCTTAAACAAAACGATAGGAAATAAATTTGAATTCGACATAAATATTCTGAAATTTCCAGCTAGCGGCAGTTTACAAGAAAAATCATAACTAATTGTAGAAAAATCGAATTGAGGAGTTTCAAGTGGCTACAGAAAGGTAACAAGTTCAGCTACATAAAAACATTGAGTTTGTAAACTTCTGAGGTCAGTAGCTATGTCAAAATCAGTTCGAACTGCAACTGCGAATTACCTAGCAGTAGTTTACGAGAAAAATCATAACTAATTGTAGAAAAATTGGATGGAGGCGTTTCAGGTGGCTACAGAAAGCTAACGAGTTCAGCTACGTATAGAAATTAAGTTTGTAAATTTCTGAGGACAATAGCTAGGTCAAAAGTAATTCGGACAGTAGCTGCGAATTATGTCAATACTAGAAAAAATCCAACAAAATTACAAAATTATGGAGGAAGGAAGCTTAATTTACACATTACTTACCTCAAAACAACTTAGAAACCACCTAGGATGAGGGTTGTAAGGGAGAATTTAATCAACAAGGGTTTCTCCTCTTCACTCTCTTCTTTTCCCTCTTTTGTTTTCTTTCTCCCGTTCTTCTTTCTTTCTTTTCTTTTATTTTATTTTTAATGGGCTGGCCATACTTAGTAGTATCTATGACATTTAAGTGGGCTGAAACTTGGGCCAAATAAATAAATAAATAGGTTTTGGGCTCTAAAAACAAATTTAGGGCAACTTGGGCCAAAAATAAATAAATAGATTTTGGGCTCTAAAAACAAATCTAGGGCAACTTGGGCCAAAAATAAATAAATAGATTTTGGGCTCTATAAACAAATCTAGTTGGAACTAAGATATTATAAAGTATCCCCTCCTCTAAAAAGTTTCGTCCTCGAAACATAAACGTACCTAGAGATGAAAAGAGATTTGGATGGTGTTGACGCATGACTGACTCTGGTTCCCATGTTTCTTCTTCAATTTGATCACTTCTCCATAGAACTCTCACCATAGGAATGGATTTGTTACGAAGCATTTTCTCTCGGCGATCTACAATTTGAACAGGTAGTACTTCGTACTATAGATTCTCCTTTAATACAACTGGGGGATATTTGAGCACGTGCGAAGGATCTGGTTCATATTTTCTAAGCATAAAGACATGGAAGACATGGTGAATCATCGACAATTCTGATGGTAGCTCAAGTCGATACGCGACACGACCAATCCTTTGCACGATCGTAAACGGCCCAATATACCTTGGACTCAACTTTCCTCGACGGCGGAATCGCAACACGCCCTTCCATGGAGAAACTTTCAGAAAAACTTTGTCTCCTTCGTTAAACTCCAAATCGCGCCTCCTATTATCTGCGTAGCTTTTCTGTCGATCTTGCGTTGCCTTAAGTCTATTTCAAATAAGTTGTATTTTTGCCTTCGCATCTTCGATAAGCTCTACTTGTTCGATTTGTCTCTCGCCAACCTCATCCCAAAAGAGCGGTGTTCGACACTTTCGGCCATACAGAGCTTCGTACGGGGGCATTCCAATGCTTGAATGATAACTGTTGTTATAAGTGAACTCCACCAAAGTCACGTACTTATCCCAGATATCTCCCAAATTCAACACCACTGCACGTAGCATGTCTTCCAGTGTCTGTATAGTTCTCTCTGACTGTCCATCAGTCTGTGGATGAAACGAGGTACTGAATAGTAATTTTGTACCTAGCGCTTTCTGCAGACTAGGCCAAAAATGGGAAGTGAATCTTGGATCACGATCAGATATGATTGACACTGGTACTCCGTGCAATCTCACGATCTCATCGACATATAACTTGGCAAGTTTCTCTAAAGATTCATTGGTATGCACTGGAAGGAAATGTGCCAATTTTGTCAGACGATCGATAATGACCCAAATTGAGTCATGACCCTTTTGGGTTCGAGGTAAACCAGAAACAAAATCCATTATGACGTTTTCCCATTTCCACTCAGGAATAGGTAGTGGTTGAAGCATGCCGGCTGGTTTTTGGTGTTCCGCTTTAATCTGTTGGCATGATAAGCACTTTGATACAAATTCAGCAATGTCCCGTTTCATACCTGGCCACCAATAATGCTCCCGAAGTGTTCGGTACATTTTGGTGCTACCAGGATGCATAGCATAGGCTGAAGAATGGGCTTCCTCAAGAATAGCTCTACGAACATCAAGTTCTGATGGAACACAAATACGATTTTTAAAAGTAAGAAGTCCATCATCCCGAATTTGAAATTCTATTTCTTTTTCTTGATTTAGCTTCGCCATCTTCTGTTGTAAATGAACATCGTGTGATTGTCTTTCTCGAATTTGCTCGAACAAGGTAGGTCTAACCTCGAATTTGGCGATTAAGGCAGAATCATTAGACTTTTCACAATCAAGCGAAATGTATAAAGATTTAAATTGCTCCAACATAGGAAGATAAAAAGATTGAATCGAAGCAAGTAAGGTAGAAGACTTTCTACTCAGAGCATCTGCAACAACGTTCGCCTTGCCAGGATGATAATCGATGACTAAGTCTTAGTCACTAATCAACTACATCCATCGCCTTTGCCTGAGGTTGAGCTCCTTTTGCGTGGTGATATACTTTAAGCTCTTGTGATCGGTGAAAACCCGACAAGTTGCACCATATAGATAGTGCCTCCAGATCTTCAATGCAAAGACGATTGCAGCCAACTCTAAATCATGTGTAGGATAATTTTCTTCGTTCTTCTTCAATTGCCTTGAAGCGTAGGCAATAATCTTTCCTTCTTGCATGAGAACGCATCCTAATCCTTGTCTTGAGACGTCGCTATAAATAGTAAATTCTCCAATCGCTGGGTCTGGCAAAGCAAGAATAGGAGCTAAAACGAGTCGTCTTTTCAATTCTTGAAATGCTTTCTCGCATTCTTCACTCTATTCAAATTTTACCCCTTTCCGAGTCAATTGGTCAAAGATAAAGCCAATAACGAAAAGTCTTTGACAAACCGTCGATAATATCCAGCTAATCCCAAAAACTACGAATCTCTGTCACGTTCTTTGGACGCTCCCAATCTAATATAGCTTGAATCTTCACTGGATCAACGTAGATTCCTTCTTTAGAAATGTGATGACCCAAAAAGCTTACCTCATGAAGCCAAAATTCACACTTTGAGAATTTAGCATAAAGCTGATTTTCTCTGAGAATGTTCAGAGCAATTCTTAGATGATGAGAATGCTCGTCGTCCAATTTAGAATAAATAAGAATATCATCAATGAAGATGATGATAAACTTATCTAAGTACCGCCGAAAGACACGATTCATAATATCCATAAAAGCTGCAGGAGCATTTGTGAGTCCAAAAGGCATAACACAGAATTCAAAATAACCATATCTGGTTCGAAAAGCAGACTTAGGGATATCAGATTCCCTAATCTTGAGTTGGTGATAGCCAGATCACAAATCAATTTTTGAGAACACAGTTTCTCCTTGCAATTGATCAAACAGATCATCGATTCTTGGAAGAGGATACTTGTTCTTGATTGTCACCTTATTCAATTGACGGTAGTCAACACATAGGCGAAGTGATCCATCTTTCTTCTTGACAAAAAGAACTGGAGCACCCCACGGAGATGTGCTAGGTCGTATGAACCCCTTCTCCAATAATTTCCCAAGTTGTGTCTGGAGTTCCTTGAGCTCAGCAGGCGACATTCGATATGGAGTAATCGATATAGGTGTGATTCCAGGAAGTACGTCAATGGAAAAATCAATCTCTCGATTCGGAGGTTGTCCTGGTAAGTCTTCGGGAAAGACATCAGGAAATTCATTCACGATCGGGATGTCATCTAGTTTAGTTTCAGAAAGAGAAGTATCTATGACAAATGCCAAGAATGCCTCACAACCCTTACACATTAATTTATGCGCAGTCAACATTGAAATAAAAGAGAGGGATTTCGTTTAAAGTTTACCTTCAAAAACAAGTTCTGAGAATACTGGTCTACGAAAAATAACAAGTTTCTTGTGGCAATCGAGAATTGCATGATGAGAAGAAAGCCAATCCATGCCAAGAATAACATCAAGATCAATCAAAGGCAATGGTATCAATTCAGCCTCTAAAATGACATCTTTGATCTTCAATGGAAAACCAAGGAATACCGAATCACGAATTAGACGCTCTCCAAGAGGGGTATGAACGATGAATCCAGGTGACAAATGAGAGATAGGATAATCTAAGATCGCAGTAAGATCATCCCGGATATAAGACCTATCAGAACCTGGGTCAAATAAAGCGTAGACATGATGGTCTCCCACAAACACATGGCCTAAAGAAGCAATATTAGGTGAGATTGTGATTTAAAAATTCGGAAAGCTAGAATTTCTTACGAATGTTTTATTTGTAATCAAGTGGCATAACAAAGCGGGGTTAGATCTAGCATGTGAAAATACTCAGATTATAAATTACCTGTCACAACCTTCGGATCTGAGCGAGCCTCTTCCTGGGAAATATGAAATACTCTAGTTTGCTTCCTTCCTTGCATAGGTGATTGAGTACTAGGGCCGCTTGAGGCATCGGGCACTCTGGTAACTGCAGATCGAGTATCTCTGGGTGTAGAATATGTTAGTTTACCACGAAGCTGACCAGAACCCTGACTGCTCGCTCCCATAAGCTGAGGACAAGAACTTCGCATATGCCCCGACTGTCAACACTGAAAACATACGTGAGGAGCCTTACAAGGGCCGTCGTGATATTTTAAGCAATTCTGGCACTTGCAATTTTCACCAACCGATCCCGAGGTATTGTTCCCGCTTCTACTAAACTGCTCCCGAGGTTGAGGAAAACTAATAGATACCAAACTTGGTGCGCCACGCGAAGATCCCACACCCCTATACACCTTCGATGCATTTCCTGGAAATGCGCTCCATTGTCTTTTCTTTTGAGATCATTTTGCAAGCTTATGTCTCGCCTGAACTAAACTTTCTACTTAATCAATGTCGCTCTAACTCACCCGAACCGTGACCAATTCGGGCTACTTAACCTTGGTACCAGGTATACATATGCATATGCAATTATAAGATGAATAACGACTCAAGTTAGAGTCTTAATTGGCACATAAGTCACAAGAATAACCAGAAATCAATATACAAATAATTCGCAATAAAGACTATCAGATATCGAGCCGGCAAGGCTCTTCAACATAAGTTAAACTCAACAATACCCATAACATATGGCCAACCAGAACTCTGTATGCAATAATATAGGATAATCGATGGACCATATTAGACCAATCAGGCTCTACCCAGAACAATCGAGCCAATCAGGCTCTTAACACATAACACATTTCCAAATAATTTTCTTATCAATTAACTACAGCTAAAATAAATGCACATGTATCGAGGGTCCACACTTCCCACAAGAGAAGGCGTTCCCGAATTATCAACCCACAAGGAAGTGATTAATTCTCTCCGAAATCTGAAGTCGGTCCCTTGCCCTTCGTCGATGGTTCTTTACCTAGAAAGGAGATGAGCAATTAAAGACAAATCAAATATAACTAACTATTAGCGGTAACATCGTCTTTCATTGTCAAAATAAATCTTAATCGAGCTCGAGCGAGTCGATATTAAATAAGAATAGCCCGTTTCTCCTCAACCTCATCTTCCAATCTCACATAACCAGTTTTAGATTATTTCTTAAACAAAACGATAGGAAATAAATTTGAATTCGACATAAATATTCTGAAATTTCCAGCTAGCGGCAGTTTACAAGAAAAATCATAACTAATTGTAGAAAATCGAATTGAGGAGTTTCAAGTGGCTAAAGAAAGCTAACAAGTTCAGCTATATACAGAAATTAAGTTTGTAAACTTCTGAGGTCAGTAGCTATGTCAAAATCAGTTCGAACTACAGCTGCAAATTACCTAGCAGCAGTTTACGAGAAAAATCATAACTAATTGTAGAAAAATCGGATGGAGGCATTTCAGGTGGCTACAAAAAGAAAACGAGTTCAGCTACGTACAAAAATTAAGTCTGTAAATTTCTGAGGACAATAGCTAGGTCAAAAGTAATTCTGACAGTAGCTGCGAATTATGTCAATACTAGAAAAAATCCAACAAAATTATAAAATTATGGAGGAAGGAAGCTTAATTTACACATTACTTACCTCAAAACAACTTAAAAACCACCTAGGATGAGGGTTGTAAGGGAGAATTTGATCAACAAGGGTTTTTCCTCTTCACTCTCTTCTTTTCCCTCTTTTGTTTTCCTTCTCCAGTTCTTCTTTCTTTTCTTTTATTTTATTTTATTTTTAATGGGCTGGCCATACTTACTAGTATCTATGACATTTAAGTGGGCTGAAACTTGGGCCAAATAAATAAATAAATAGGTTTTGGGCTCTAAAAACAAATCTAGGGCAACTTGGGCCAAAAATAAATAAATAGGTTTTGGGCTCTATAAACAAATCTAGTTGGAACTAAGATATTATAAGTTATCACTTTTTCCAAAAGATATTATCAATTGTCTTTTAAAATGCTATCACTTTTCATTTATACTATAAATTATTCATGAAATAATTTACAGTGCAATTATCACTTTTCATCAATAGAGTATCACATTTTATAAATTAATAATATTTAAATTAAAAATAAATTAAATGAATAATAAATTTTAAGTAATAAAAAATATAAATAAAGTAAGAAAAAAGTAGAAAAATATTTATACATATAAGGCCTAATTAATTTCACTTTAATAATTAATTTTTAAAATTTTAAATTTAATATAATATCAACCAAACAAGGCCCTTATAATTTATTTAGGCCCAATTAATTTAACTTTATAACTAATTTTGTAATTTTCTACTTTCATAATAATCAAACAAGACCCTTTAAAATTATTTAAATGGGTGAATGAATGATGTGTCTCACATAAGTGGATTCATTAAATGGTCTCACTCAAGTCTTTGCCTTTAAAATTAGTTACACTTTTTTTCTCTGTGTGTGTTGGGGGGTGTGTTCTCTAAGGTGATGTTTTTTGGAGTTTTGTAGAGTTTGAAAACCATGAATAGTATGTCATGTTTGTTTTAAGTTTTCGATAGAGTATGTTTTAACTTTATGTCAAATCAATTGTAAGAATATATTAATTTATGTAGAAAAAAAGATGAGAGGGGAGAGATAAAGAGAAAAAATATATTAATTGAAAAGAGAGAATGTATATAGGTATATAGGGTGATTTTTGTATTAATTTATGTAAAAAAAATATGAGAGAGGATAGATGATAAGTCATATT
Organism: Pogostemon cablin; assembly: GCA_023678885.1. Classification (NCBI taxonomy): domain Eukaryota; kingdom Viridiplantae; phylum Streptophyta; class Magnoliopsida; order Lamiales; family Lamiaceae; genus Pogostemon; species Pogostemon cablin. The sequence continues at coordinate 28,821,948 of CM042965.1, read as the reverse complement.
CTAGCATAATTATTTGGTTGAAATTCATATTTAATTGATTGTCTTATGTGCTAATTTGGATGCTAAATTGACTTATCTTGTCTTTAGTTAATTGAGGATTTAATGTTACAAATTGATGTGAAACGGGCTGTTTTGTGCAGGAAATTCGTTGCTGCCAAATTGACTGACACTGACCCCCTCAGTGTCAGAAGGGACTGCAAAAATTCAGCATAAATAAGGAAAGTGTTGTTGGACAGATTCTTATATTTTCTCACACGATTCCAGCGAAGAGATCAGCCCAAGTCAGGCCCATGTTGTGGGGAAGGCTCGATAGATTAGTCAACAAGAAAAGAAAAGATCCTTGAGATATTTTAGGAAGAGATAAGTAAGGAAAGAGATCAAACAAGATTACTTGGGGATCAAGATAGAGATATTTTTGGGAGGAAATACACGTTAATTGGAGAGAGCAGAATGCAGAAAAGAGGGAGAGATAATTAGCGTGAAGCATCGGCTCTTCCGGACAGGACAAATAACGTGAAGAAGCGACAGCACTCCAAGGCAGATTGGCGTGAAATCAGAAGCAATCGTCACAATCGGTTTTTATTATTTTTAATTTTGTTTTTGTTATGAACATGCGGGGCTAATCCCCTTTTCTAGTTTGGGATTCGTGAACCTCCTGTTGAATAATTAATTTAATTATTTATGATTTTTACATTGAATCTTTTGTGCAAGTTTATTTTATTACATGCAGTGATGTTCTTAATTGTGGTTTGATAGTTATTCTAGCCTGATCACCTATTTAATTATTAAACTGCTGAATGTTATTCTATGACCTACAATCCGTAATTGTTGTAGGAATTGGATTAAGTAACAAATAGAGATAATTCCCTCTAGGTGTAATAAAATCTAGGTTGTATGATACCTAGCCGGATTTCGTAGCCTAGTAATCCTATGTTTAGAGTTTTAATGCATCTACGAGTTCGAATCCATAGGGTCACTCGTAGATAGTTCAATTTAGTGGTCGTACCCTAGTTGATGAACGTAAGAACATTCGGGTTGATTGGTCGCACCGTCAATCTAGGGATTTGAGTTTGTGCACTAGACTAGATGTTTATATTCAGATGATTAAGTAATTTAGTAAACAGGAGGGGATCGACATCCTAAACTAGGCTTTTATCACTTGGTAAATTTTATATTAATTTTCATCTACTTAGTTATTTAAATATTGAGTTGATTTATTATTTGAGTATTTATCAATTTTTCACAAACAAAACCCCCCTTTTATTTATTTCATATGTTAGTAACACTTTAATTTAATTAGGATTCATTATACTCTCTTGGGTTCGACCCTACTCGCTACTATACTACGTAATAGTGTGAGTCGGAAATAAATTATATTTTGGTAGGCCTGCGACAGCTTATCAAATTTGTCGCCGTTTGCTCGGGGAGTAAAATTGAATTTTGTTAAATTTTTTGTGTTTCTGACATTATTTTGCATTGTTACAGGTTCTGGAATTTTTTCGAATTTTTCTGGAATTTTCGAAATTTCCAGTTACACTGACACTGACCCCATCAGTGTCAGAAGGCCCTGTTTTCGAAATTTCTTTTTCTGTGGATGATTACTCGATCTTTAGGTAAAAAACAGCTTGAATACATATCTAAAATTGAGAGAACTGCCCAGAGGTTGAGAAAGGAGTCCCGGAAGAAGAAGAAAACAAGTTCGTCCATTGGCGAAACAGCAGAAAACCTTACCGAGTCCGAACTTGTAGCTGGTCCACTTCATCTTGAAGAGGAGAATTCTGATTTTTCTGATTTAGAGGAGGAGGATACTGTAGGATCTGAGTCAGGAGAGGAAAATATGGCTGGAAATAATGAGGAAAAAACCTTGAATGAATTGGCAAATCCGGACGTAGTCCATCAGCCGTTATGCATTAACTTTCCAGCGATCACTGATAATACGGTATTTGAATTGAAATCAGGATTGATTCACTTACTTCCTGCTTTCCATGGTCTTTCAGGTGAAAATCCTCACAAGTTTTTGAAGGAGTTCTCGGTGGTATGCATGAGCATGAAACCAACTGGAGTGACGGAGGAAATGGTCAAGCTTAGGGCATTCCCCTTTGCAGTGAAGGACATGGCGAAGGATTGGTTGTATTACCTCCCTCCTGGATCGATTAATACATGGGCCGGAATGGAGAAGCTTTTTCTCCAAACGTACTTTCCAGCCACTAGAGTTGCTGTATTGCGTAAGGAGATATCTGGAGCACGTCAGATGCAAGGGAAAAGTTTGCATGAGTATTGGGAGAGGTTTAAACGTCTCACATCAGCATGCCCCCAGCATCAGATAAGTGATCAGTTGCTGTTGCAGTACTTCTATGAAGGGTTGTCGATCATGGATCGAAACATGCTTGATGCTGCTAGCGGTGGAGCATTCATGATGAAAACACCTACTGCTGCTAGAGACTTGATTGCTAGCATGGCTGCCAACACTCAACAGTTTGGCACACGTGATCCATCAGTTAGAGAAGTAAAGGAGGTCCATGACTTTAAGTTGGAAGAAACTTTGAATAAGTTGACACTTGCTGTGGAGAATCTTGCTAAAGGAAAAGAGGTAAACCTTCCATCTTGTCAATACTGTTTAACTAACGACCACTCTACTCTTGATTGCAGGGTTACACCTAGTGATGAACAAGTAAACGCCATGGGGCGATATGATCCATTTTCTCAAACCTACAATCAAGGTTGGAGAGATCACCCCAATCTGAGGTATGGAAATGGACAAGGAGGAAATAGGGGGCCACAACAGTTTCAAGAGCAGAGAGTTGTGAATAGGCAACAGAATTACCCTCAAGATGGTGGAAATCGCCAACAAGGTGGTTCAAGTTCCGGAGCTTCATTTGAGCAGATGATGAAAGAGTTGGCTGCCAGCAATCTTAAATTTCAAGAGATGACACAGTCATCTTTTCAGGACTTGAAGATGACAACTCAATCGTCAATCCGGAACTTGGAAAATCAAGTTACCCAATTGGCTACAACTGTAGGCCAAATGCAAGCTCAAAACAGTGGAAAGTTGCCCTCACAAACGGAGGTTAATCCTAAGAATGTGAGTGTTATTACACTGCGGAGTGGGAAACAGTTGGATGAGGTTGCACCGCCCAAAAAGCCTGACCAAAACATGCAAAAAGATGATGAAAAACCTGCTGGAACAGTGGAGGATCAGACTGATCAGTTTGGGACTGAAAAATCTGACGTGCAGAAACGAAACACTGACACTGACCCCATCAGTGTCAGAAGGTCGAAAAAAAATCAGGATAAAAATTCTGACCCTATTCCTTTTGATATTAACCGTTTACCTTTTCCAAGCAGAATAAGGAAGCCGGACACCACTGAGAAGGATATGCAGCTACTTGAAGTATTTCGGAAAGTACAGATCAATTTACCTCTCCTTGAAGCGATCAAGCAGATTCCGAGATACGCCAAGTTCTTGAAGAATTTGTGCACCAATAAGAAGAATTTGAAAGTAGATGAAAAAGTGGTGATGGGAGAAAATGTTTCAGCTGTCTTCCAGCAAACGTTACCACAGAAGCGCAAGGATCCTGGCATGTTTGTAATTCCTTGTCAGATTGGGAGTTGTAATATAGAGAGAGCCATATTGGACCTTGGAGCATCCATCAATGTTATGCCTCGATCAGTGTTTGAGAAGCTGGGTGTGGGAGAGTTGAAGAAGACTGGAGTTGTCATCCAACTTGCTGATCAAAGCCAGGCATACCCAGATGGAGTCATTGAGGATGTTCTTGTTCAGGTAGATAAACTCATATTCCCTGCTGACTTTTATGTGTTAGAAATGAATGATCACCCATCAAATTCCACTCCTATTTTGTTAGGGAGACCATTCCTCAACACGTCTTGCACTAAGATAGATGTGAGTGAAGGTACTCTAACGATGGAATTTGATGGGCAGATCATCAAATTTAACATATATGATACTATGAAACATCCTGATGATGCTAACTTGCTTTCTGTTGTGAGTACTATTGAGCCTACTGTCCAGGAAAACTTCGAGCTCACTAGCAAGGATGCATTAAACACAGTAATTGATCATGGAATCATGAAGGAGGATGCTGAAAATTGGGATAAAGAGGAGCATAATTGCTATGTTAATGCTTTGCATGGTTCTTCTCAGAGACCAAGCACCTTAGATGTAGCTTCTGTTAAATTGCCTGTGAAGTCTCCTACAGACGTTAATTCAGTTTTTTCTTTGAATGTTGTTGAGCCTTTGGTGCAGGATTGTTTTGAACTAACTCGCAGGAATAACTTCGACAACATCATTGCAAATGGAAGCATGACAGAGCATGTGAAGAAATCAAGAAAAGAAAAGCTTGGTGAAGTGCCAAAGTTAGAGTTGAAAGTGTTCCCCGAACACTTGAAGTCCTCGTTCTTGAGGCCGAACCATGAACTCAAGGAATATCATAAGGGGTTTCACACGGTTGAGGTCGATCGGATGAAGTTGAAAGAAGTTCTTCATACTTGAGAGATGCACCTTGCCTAAGTCGAGCCAACGACAATAAACATAGGCGCTGATTGGGAGGCAACCCAATTTTCTAGCTTTATTTTTATTTTATTTTATTTTCAATAAATTGTCTGATTGTTCACTCTTGATTTTCTGTTGTGATTAGAACTGCATGGATTGATCGTGATCAAAGCTCTTCCCGAAATCGAATCAGGTGTATTCTACCCAATTACATGTTTATTCTTTCTTATACTGTGTTTTGCTTAGGGACAAGCAAACATTTAGGTATGGTAGGGATTTTATATGATGATTGGGGTAGAAGAGTGATGTAAATTTGATGAATTTCTTGTCCCATGTCTTGTTATTGTTGTCCTCTTAATTTTATGTTGATGTGGAGTCTGGAATTTGAGAAATATAATCTATTGAGGTGATGAGCGTGACGCATGATTGAGGGGGTAGCTATGGTGTTTAGGAACTGTTGGAGTGTGATAATCTTTGCAAAATTTTTGTGATTGTAGTGGTTGATTTTTATTCGAATTTCATGGCAAATATACCCAATTTTTGAGAGCTTTTGAGCCATAACGAGCTATCGTCTATAAGCTCTATTGAATTTCTTTCTTGAGTGCATTGAATTTGAATTGTTCATTCTAGAACTTGCTCTTTTGAATGCATTTCAAGATCATGTGATTGGTTGTGTGTGATAAAATGATAAGGGCACTTAGGTTTAACTCTCTTGGCTTATATTGTCCCACCTGATTATGATGAACTTTAGGGAAGCCACGTTGAGCCTAAGCCTTTTCTTTGTATTATGAGCACATTAATGAACCTTAAATTCTCATTTCTTTCTTAAACTTCTCCATTTGAACCCTTCATCACTTTGCTATATGTGAGTCTTGTGAAAGTACTTTGAGGTTGAATTGATGATGGTGGGGGGAGAAAGCTGAAAAAATTTGAAATAGTTGGAGAATAAAAAAAAGAGAAAAGGAAGGAAGGTTGGTTGATGAAAGAACAAAAGAGAGAGTCTGTTAGAAAAAGAAATGGAAGAAAAGAAGTTTGAAAAAAAAAAGAAAAAAAAAAGAAAGTTCGTGAAAAAAAAAAGAAGAAAAGGATAAAAAGAAACAGTGTTTCTCTTAAGTGTGACACCTGCTGTTCCAAATCTTGAAAAGGAGCAGGTGTGGGGAGGTTTTAAGTGCAAGAAAAATGATGGGGATGATGATGGATGTTGTGACTTTTAGAGATCACATGTTGAGAAGTGATGCATGTTGCCATTCTTATCTCTCTATTTACCTTACCCTGACCTGAAGCCCCATTACAACCCAATCAAAGACCCTTTGATTATTGCACATGATTCATCCAAAATTGGTGGAGAATTGATTTGGGAGCAAGCTTATGGTAATGGCTTTTCTTTTTAATTTTTGAGTGAACTTGCTACCTTAATCATATACTTGAGCGTGATTGAGTGAATCTTGGTGAGGCCATGGGATTTTGAAACATTTGAAGCCATGAAAGTTGCAAACTTTGAGTGAAGAGTCATGTTTCATTTAGTTCCGAATGCTCATTGTTTGCTTGTCTCTTGAAGTGTGTAACTTTCATTTGTCTTGGTAGATGTTCCTTGGTTTTCTATTCTCTATGATTTTGATTTGCTTGAGGACAAGCAAAGTTTAGGTGTGGGGAGATTTGATAAGTCATATTCTAGCATAATTATTTGGTTGAAATTCATATTTAATTGATTGTCTTATGTGCTAATTTGGATGCTAAATTGACTTATCTTGCCTTTAGTTAATTGAGGATTTAATGTTACAAATTGATGTGAAACGGGCTGTTTTGTGCAGGAAATTCATTGCTGCCAAATTGACTGACACTGACCCCCTCAGTGTCAGAAGGGACTGCGAAAATTCAGCATAAATAAGGAAAGTGTTGTTGGACAGATTCTTATATTTTCTCACACGATTCCAGCGAAGAGATCAGCCCAAGTCAGGCCCAAGTTGTGGGGAAGGCTCGATAGATTAGTCAACAAGAAAAGAAAAGATCCTTGAGATATTTTAGGAAGAGATAAGTAAGGAAAGAGATCAAACAAGATTACTTGGGAATCAAGATAGAGATATTTTTGGGAGGAAATACACGTTTGGAGAGAGCAGAACGCAGAAAAGAGGGAGAGATAATTAGCGTGAAGCATCGGCTCTTCCAGACAGGACAAATAACGTGAAGAAGCGACAGCACTCCAAGGCAGATTGGCGTGAAATCAGAAGCAATCGTCACAATCGGTTTTTATTATTTTTAATTTTGTTTTTGTTATGAACATCCGGGGCTAATCCCCTTTTCTAGTTTGGAATTCGTGAACCTCCTGTTGAATAATTAATTTAATTATTTATGATTTTTACATTGAATCTTTTGTGCAAGTTTATTTTATTACATGCAGTGATGTTCTTAATTGTGGTTTGATAGTTATTCTAGCCTGATCACCTATTTAATTATTAAACTGCTGAATGTTATTCTATGACCTACAATCCGTAATTGTTGTAGGAATTGGATTAAGTAACAAATAGAGATAATTCCCTCTAGGTGTAATAAAATCTAGGTTGTATGATACCTAGCCGGATTTCGTAGCCTAGTAATCCTATGTTTAGAGTTTTAATGCATCTACGAGTTCGAATCCATAGGGTCACTCGTAGATAGTTCAATTTAGTGGTCGTACCCTAGTTGATGAACGTAAGAACATTCGGGTTGATTGGTCGTACCGTCAATCTAGGGATTTGAGTTTGTGTACTAGACTAGATGTTTATATTCAGATGATTAAGTAATTTAGTAAACAGGAGGGGATCGACATCCTAAACTAGGCTTTTATCACTTGGTCAATTTTATATTAATTTTCATCTACTTAGTTATTTAAATATTGAGTTGATTTATTATTTGAGTATTTATCAATTTTTCACAAACAAAATCCCCCTTTTATTTATTTCATATGTTAGTAACACTTTAATTTAATTAGGATTCATTATACTCTCTTGGGTTTGACCCTACTCGCTATTATACTACGTAATAGTGTGAGTCGGAAATAAATTATATTTTGGTAGGCCTGCGACAACTTATCAATAGATAAAGAGAAAAAATATATTAATTGAGGAGATAAAATATATATGGGTATATATAAGGGTGGTTTTTAAAACCTAGGTGTGGATTTTGAATTTAAATTCCGAGGTTTTAAACCTAAACAAACATCCCCTAAAGTAATTAGGCAATTAATAGTATTTTATATGATTATTAAATTAAAGCGACAAAAATACTAGTAAAATCATGCAATTAAGCACAAAAATTTAGGTGAATTTCACGCCGATCAAAAACTCCTAGGACGTTAACCGTATAATTTTCATTGTGGTCACGATATCATCCATGATCCGCCTTTGGAACAATAACTTCAATATGTGTATCGTCTAGCGCACCTAAGCACCCCTAAAGACATACACATTACATATGTACTTATTAACCTATGCAAATACTATTCTATAGAAGTTATAATTATAAATTGACAAATATTGTTACCTTAAAGAGGTTCAACCTGTTATCAGTATAATGCTCTTCAATGAGAACAATCCGTGCGAGTAACAATGGGTGAAGCCTGAGGACGATAGTAAAGACCCATCCTATGAAAATTCCAACAACATTGAAAAGACTCATGTAAACTCACACACACACGTGCATTGAAGGTCATCATGTTATGATATTAAAGGTAATCACTTATGTACCCCTAATACTTATGGCCAAGGCAATTAGGTTCTCAACTCTTTTACAAGTTTAAATATCCTATGATTGTTTCTTACTCTCAATACTTAAGGTACTATGATCATAAGTTTGGTTCCCCTCACTAGTTCAAACACTTTTACAAGCAATTATCACTAATGTTCTATCATGAGGTTCTAAGCACAGAAGGTTATGGCTTAACTCTCCACATACTAACTAAGTCATCTCATGCAACCAATAATCAATTAAACCACTAAGCATAATATTGGAATGATCATCCTAACAATATGAATAGAAAATTTAACCACACAAATCATACACGAAATGAGAATAAGCATTCATGATAGAAAATATTCATACAATCAATTCATCAAACATGTGGTGTGCAAAATCTACATAATCCCTAACCAATCACATTGCTAGCCTTACATGAGGGCTAGCCACTAAAATTCATTAAAAATTAATATAATCCATGGCTTGCTCCAATTGAGCTAAATAATGAAGAAAATAACAAATTAAAGGTTGAGAAGTCTCCCTTTCAAACTTGGCCAACTCTTCCTTCAACATGCTCCAATCTTCACTTCTTGTTGATTTTTTCTTCTTAGATTGGTGGATGGATGGAATGAAGGATGGATGGTTGGAAAGAAGGAGAGGGGTGTGTATGAAATGTTTGAGAAGCAGTTGCCCCTGCTGTTCTGGTGGAAGATTTAGAATTTTGGGTATTTATACCCCCTTGAAAAATCCTAATTTCGAAGTTGACAATTGGACATTATGCATGAAAATTCGAACAAATTTTTGTGCTTCGGTCGAATTTATCTTACCACGTGCGTTGCCTCTGATGCTCTGTTTGGCTCCTATTTTTCAAAAAAATGCACAAAAATTCGACCGAATTTTTATGTTTTGGTCGAATTTTTGTGATAGCTTCACGCAACTGTTGGGCATTTTCTTAACATACAATTTTAATCCCTAAGAATGAAGGATGTCTAGATAAGCAACCACGTTATATTATTGAATCCAAAGCACGGTTTGTTATCAATTTATTATTATCAAATCTAAAGAAACTATTGTTGGAAATTGTAGTGAAAATATTGATTAAACTAATGAACTGTAATAAAATAGCAAATAAAATAGAGACAGTAGAGATAAATGAGAGTTGCTCAAGTGAGAAGATAGGTAGCTCTTCGGGCCATCCAGTGTTACTAATTAATCTCCCTTCCATATGTCAATGTCCGACTCTGCTTTGTGGACTATGGACGCATCACTAAGCCATGCGAATCTACTCTATAGACATAAGCAGATAAGCGTGTAACACATGTGAATTTTCTTGGAGCAAGAGATATAATTACACCCCCTTTCTAGGTACTATCAGTATCAATTAATTTCCATGCATTAAGTACTCTAACCCAATATGATCTCCCTTTATAGGTACTATATAATTATCCTCTTTATCCTACTTACTAACCCGAATTCAATTCAATTAATAAGTATTCATATATGATAGTTCTAATGAAACTTCGGAGTCCCCTCACTTAGAATCATAACATGGAATCCTACTCAGCAGTGAACACACTCAATCAATAACCAAGATATGTATTCAGACTCTACATAACATTTAATGATGCATAAAACAACTCTGAGTATGAATTAAAAATGCATAGTTTTATATAAAATAAATTCACAAGTAGTGTTGTATGGAGTATACATACAGAAGTTCAATTAACTAGATAAAAACCTTCATAACCCTAGAACTACCAAAGCGATTCTAGTCCATGATGTTTGGAAGAACGTTCATGGTGTTTGGATAGATCTTACCCATAGTTTTGAAAATTACAAGAAAGATTAAGTTGCGAAGTAAACCCTAGATGTGAGCGCCATCGCTTCTCGCTCCGTCTTGAATCTTCACTTGGTTCTCACTTGATTCGCTGTACGAATCTCTCTTTACAGCTTCGTAGGATGGAGTTAGGATTTGGATGTGGTGTAGGATGGATGTGGAATCTAACTCTCTTTTTGAAGTGATCAGCATCCATTTTTATACTTGTTAAACTCTCCTTATGGACCTTTACTGGGATTTTTCTTAGAAAATACATCAATTCACGAACAAGAGGGTCGGAATTACCATAAATAGGCATGTATGTCCCCGCTCGACCAAATTGGCAAGGTTGAGCGAATCTTGTCCAAGTCGAGCGGTGGTCGAGCGGCCTCCCTATTCGCTGAAACTTTGTACAGACCCTCGCTCGTCCAAATCTATCCTTGCTCGACCAAAATATCTTGGTCGAGCGGCACCTCTTGAGGTCAAGCAATATCTCGAACTTCATATTTTCTGATTTTGAGCACTTCTGACATGTTTTTCTACACAAATATTCTCAAATAGCCTCAGTGGCCTCTGATTCATGGATTTTCCATGAACGTACCAATTTACCTTGGTAATCGCCTAAATCGTACTCAATTTCCACACAAATCAGAGCTTAAAACACGTGATTTATCACTCTCATCAAACCTCCAAACTTACATGTTGCTCGTTCCGAGGCAATGAAAATCAAAACAAAGGTAAGAGAGTACGATTCTCAAGATCCTCATATATGGACAACTTCAGTAACACATGTAATTCATCAAATCAAAACATGCAGTCATCATACTTTTCATCTATGTAAGAATATCAATCAATCACAATACTTCTACAAGTGATAAGTCATCTAGCTCATTGGATAAGTGTTTACTCTATCACTCAAGTGTAAAAGATATACACTTCAAGGTTAGTATATATGCTCATAGTCAATTCATATTTTCGCATAACCATAAGCTTGGCATGGGTCTCAAAAATCAACTTATAATCACTTCGTTACCAGGTTCACAAAGGACTTGTTTTTGGGTTGTAATGTTAGCTTTTTGGTAAAGGTAGGAAAATATAGATAAAGTGACTAATTCACTAATAGACAATTACATTTGAACGTAGCTTTTCATCAAACAGCTTCATTTTTTCCATCTTATTCTCATGATCTTTGTAACTCAATTTTTCCTCCTTCACGTTGGCATCAACATCTTCTTTCTTCAAAGTACAAGGGTACCAATTTCGGGCACTATCCTTCTAAGCAGTCGGGGTACCGATTTCAGGTACTACCCCTAAATAAGATTTAACCATATTTTCCTTTTCTTCATATAGCTCAACCAAGTCTTCTTCCTTTTTTTCACATTCGAACTAGCATTTATTCACCTTAACTCTCTACTAATGAATAGGATATTCAACAAAGCTCAAGTAAAGGATAAACAAAGGTTTTTTATCAAGGTTTGCCAAAGAAAAAGCTTTTAAAGGCTCAACAGAGCTTCCAATGATTTATACAATATATGGGAAGGTAAATTTAGCTAAGTGACTCAAGTAAACAATAATGGCCTAAGATCATGTCCTAATAACTAATCAATCAGACTCCAAGCCAAATTCTAGAATATGTTCATATGAACGATTCTCACAAGAATAAACTATCATGCATGTATGCAGCATGATTTCATAAGGCTCAAATTCTCACATGGGTAATAGATTTCCTAAGCACTCTTCAAAGCATGCAATCAACTTCAATTCCCACATAACTACAAGTAATAACAAACAATACATGCTTCTCTTCAATAGAATCAACATATATCACAAGTATAACACACATGCATACCAAAGAGTCAATATTAAACTATCTATCATCATCAAATGCACAATATCCATCGACACTATCAATTTCACAATATCATCAATATGGTACATACCACTCACACATAAATCTCATAAAACCCAAATCAACCACAAATCAAGTCTCAACCTGTAAAGTGAAAAATAGAAGGGAGATGAGAAGAATCAAAAAAAGATGAAAACCTGGCGTACTCTACTCCTCCGAAGCATCATTATTATTATCATTGCGCCAATCATCGAAGACCCTGATAAAACTGTCGACCTTTTTATCAAGTGCCTCGTAATTCTCATTCATCTCTCCCAACCTTCGATCCAAGCATCATACCTCAAGTTAAGAGCAACATAATTCATATTCGCTAAAGTAAGCTGGCGATTCATCTCCTGCTGATTAGTATTCAACGTGGCAAATGCTCATTTATCATCCTAAATTGCTCTCTATAAAAGTGATCCTGAGCCTGCTAGAAATCATAATGTTGCGGCTACTGTGGTTGTGGTGGTGGCTGCATGGAAAAAATACCCATCTATGCAATATCGTGATCGTGAGGCATCTCCATATGTACCTCAAGTATCGGATGCTCAAATGGTGGCTGCTGCTGCTGTGGCTCGTACTCCTCATACTTCTCCGGATCTCCCACTAAAATCATATCCAAGTTGAGATACACACCTTCAAGGTGCATATCTACCAAAGTTCGCCAATCTCCTTTAGCACAACAAGTAGTAGAGATCGCAATGTGGGGAGGAGTGTTCATCAGTAAATTCACATTGACCTGGACCGTAGTAAGGTCAATGAGAGAAAAGGGCATTTGAAATGAAATTAGATTCATCCCTTGGATGAACATCCATACACCATCTTCATGTCGAGCCAAGTTCATCCTAATACACGCTGAAAGAATTAGATTTGGTTTACCAATCACTGGCCGTTGTCGAGATAAATCCACATTGTAATGCTCAGCCAATGGTGTGATCAATCTTCCAATGTTCACTTTCTGAAATGTGTGTGTAGTGAACCAATGCAGCTACTGTAAAACATAAGGCCCTAGGTTGAAATGGACCCTATTCATCATACACCAAAGGACGTATAATTCTCCTCTTGGAATACACCCGTCCTCAGCTCGGACAAAGATGGTCTTTCCAAGGATCCTATCCATGTACGCGATCACCAGATTCCGAATAAAAGTAGACCTTTATCGTTGTGGATCATAAGCCCCTTGCGAACCCGTGATCGATCTCCAGAACTCATCAGCAATGAAGCCTTCATCCTCACTTGGTTAATATGGAAGTATGTCTCCCTCTTCAAATCCATGAATCCACTGATTCCCACTTGGTTAAACATCCATCTGATATCATTGATTATATACATCTCCAACATGGCTTCATCATCTTGGTATCGAGTCTGAGTGATCTTCCTTGAAATCGCTCCCCAAAGCTCTTTCTTCTCATCCCAATCTGGTATTTTCAGCCCAAGATCCGATGGCATCTTCCCATCTTTCTTACTTTTCTTACATGAGTCTCCTCTCTTTGGTCTTCCACTGCCCTTTCCCTTCGAACAAGAAGCAATGCCTTTCCGTTTGGGGTAGTTGCTCGAGAAAGGATGGTGAGAAAATAGTCAAGCAGCTCGGAATCTGACCTTATATCACAAAAACTGCTCCTCCGCTCGGGTCGAGCAATCCTTTGAATGGTCGAGCAGCGACCCTGTATGCTAAAGCCTCCTCTGTACTCCGCTCGATCTTCTACTCGACCAAGATATTCTGGTCGAGCGGCAACTATTTGGTCGAGCGGACTCTCTGTGCTCTGAAATTCTAGGATCCGTTTTACAGTGGTCCACTCGACCTCCGCTTGGCCTCAATGACTTGGTCGAGTGGCTCACTTCTGGTTGAGTGGCCTTCCGACGCTCTGCGTTCTCATGATTTCTTCATTCTCTATAAAACTCAGACTCAACAACATCATTAATCCTCATATGAAACCTAAAACAATAGCTAGAGAACCACTAATTAGACTTTAAAATTAAGTGTACAAAACTCCACTCACACTATAAACAAAACACCACTGAACACTAAGCAAATTACAAAAAAATCGACACATCAAAACCGGCTAAAGTTTTAATATACCGCAAAAAATTAACTCCCCTAGCAAACGTCACTAAGAAAATATTATAGTCTTGGTGCTACAATGAGGTAAGAACATCACACCCCCCAAACTTTGTAGAAACATAATCGAAACTAAGTTTGCAAAAAGATGTAATTACCGATTAGTTAGCACTGCAAATATAAAAATTTCTTACGCACATGAAATAAATAAAATAATAAACAGGAGGGTAAGGTCGATTTTGATATGTTGAGTGGAAGTTTTGTACACTTAAAAATCGACACATCAAAAAAATTGCCTGTACTTTGGCCTTGACAACTTCGGTCTTCAGAATGCCGCTCGACCTCAGCTAGACCAAATGGCTTGGTCGAGCGCTAGTCGAGCGGGAACACGAACTCTATTTTTTCTGCTACTGGTAACATTGGACCTTCATACTGCGTTCTTGACCTCAAAGTGATGCCGTTACAGGGTTTTGAGTTTGTGATGCTTTGAGAAGGAAATTTACCTTTCTCAACTATTTGCGAAAGCTTGTTCATATTTCCTGCCATCTCTCCCATCAGTAATGTAAGGTCTTTCATCTGCTTTGATAATTCCTCATGATTTGAGTTAATCTTTAGTTCCAACCAATCCACCCTTGCATCATTCCTAGCCACATATCGGTTCACGGTATCCTCTAAACCAGGTTTTTCTTCTTCGACCTTAGCACCCGGATCAACACCAACAGGAGGTTGTACTGCTGCATTCAGATTGTGCCATGATAACTCCAGCCTTCTTGCTTGTTGATAATTACCTAGGGGACCACGATTGTTGTAGTTCCTTGGTAATTCTAGTTTCCTTTATGTTGAAACCTAGTTCCTTGAATACTTTGACCCATAGCATAGTTTGCTTCTTTTACTTCCTCTTGGCTAGCTCCTTCATAAAAAACATCCTGCTCCATAATTGGTACTCGTTGTGCTATATCAGTAATCTGCTTTTGCTAAGACTCAAGTAGCTTGTTGATATTTTCCAAGCTCGAGACGATCTCATCATCTCTACTTGACTTAACCATTGTGTGCTCAACATGTGCTACTTTTCCAAGAACATACATGTCTCTCACTCTATCAGTTGGCCAATCTCTTAAATTCATGGAAATATCCTCAAAGAGCTTTTCAGCCTCAATGGATGACTTTGTAAGCAGTGCTCCATTTGAAAAAGTATCAAGTAACACTCGAGAATCACAATCCAATCCATTGTAGAATATATACTGATATACTGAGCTTTTGACAAGCCATGCTGCGGACACCTTCTAAGCATATCCTTGAATCTATCCCATGCTTCATGAAATTTCTCATTATCACTGATAGCAAATTGATTGATTTCTTATTTCATCTTAAACACCTTTGAAGGTGGCATGTATTGCTCCAAGAACTTCAATTTTAATTGCTCCCAAATAGTGCATTCAGCAGCACTAAGAGTATCGTACCAATCTCTCGCCCTTTCAGTAAGCGAGAATTTAAATAGTAAGATCCTTCTTGCATCTTCATGAGTTCCTGCACTTTTTTATATGTTTGCATAACCAAGGAACTTGTTAAGAAGTTGTTGAGGATCCTCGAAGGATCCCCCAGAGAAGGAGTTTCTTTCTATCTTGCTGATTAGAGTGGGGTGAAGATCAAAATCCGTATCGGCCCCTCTTGCTCCTAATAGCCCCACATTGCCACCTCCGTCGTTCTTAAAGACTTCACGGATGGTAACATTATCCGAATTCACTACCATGTTGACTGTTTCTGCTTTCGATTTATCTCCGGTTGCAGCTTCAATCGCTTCCGGGTTCAGCACTCCAACTTCAACTCCTAGATTAAGAGCTTCAGTTGGTTCCATGTTTTCGTTCTTGTTCTTCTTCTTCTCTTTCTTCCTCGATGATTCTCCGATTTCTGGATCGTAAGGCACTACCCTTGATCTAGTGTGCATACACCTAAGAAAAATAAGCGTTAGAAAATTTTAACAAGAATAGAATAGTTTTAAATAAAAATAAATAACAATAAAATTGATAAGGACAACCGTCCCCAGCAACGGCGCCAGAAACTTGTTGGGTATTTTCTTAACACACAATTTTAATCCCCAAGTATGAAGGATATCTATCGTAGCTTAGATAAACGACCAAGTTATATTATCAAATCTAAAGAAGGTTTGTTATCAATTTATTACTATCTAATCTAAAGAAACTATTGATGGAAATTGTAGTGAAAATATTGATTAAACTAATGAACATGTAATAAAATAGCAAATAAAATAGAGACAGTAGAGATAAACGAGAGTTGCTCAAGTGAGAAGATAGGTAGCTCTTCGGGCCATCCAGTTTCACTAATTAATTTTCATTCCGTATGTCAATTTCCGACTCTGCCTTGTGGACTATGGACGCATCACTAAGCCATGTGAATCTACTCTATAGACACAAGCAGATTGTAACATGTGTGAATTTCCTTTGAGCAAGAGATATAATTACACCCCCCTTTCTAGGTACTATCAGTATCAATTATTTCCCGTGCACTAAGTACTCTAACCCGATATGATCTCCCTTTATAGGTACTATATAATTATCTCCTTTATCCTACTTACTAACTCGAATTCAATTTAATTAATAAGTATTCATATAAGATAGTTCTAATGAAACTTCGGAGTCCCCTCACTTAGAATCATAACATGAAATCCTGCACAGCAGTGAACGCACTCAATCAATAACCAAGATATGTATTCAAACTCTACATAACAGTTAATGATGCACAAAACAACTCCGAGTATGAATTAAAAATGCATAGTTTTTATATAAAATAAATCCACAAGTAGTGTTGTATGGAGTATACATACGGAAGTTCAATCAACTAGATAAAAACCTTCATAACCCTAGAACTACCAAAGCGGTTCTAGCCCATGACGTTTGGAAGAACGTTCATGGTGTTTGGATAGATCTTACCCATAGTCTTGAAAATTACAAGAAAGATTAAGTTGTGAAGTAAACCCAAATATGGGCACCGTCGCTTCTCGCTCTGTCTTGAATCTTCACTTGGTTCTCACTTGATTCGCTGTACGAATCTCTCTCTACAGCTCTGTAAGATGGAGTTAGGGTTTGGATATGGTGTAGGATGGATGTGGAATCTAACTCTCTTTTTGACGTGATCAGCATTCCTTTTTATACTTGTTAAACTCTCCTTATGGATCTTTACTGGATTTTTTCTTGGAAAATACGTCAATTCACGCACTGGAGGATCAGAATTACCTTAAATAGGCACGCGTGTCCCTGCTCGACCAAACTGGTGAGGTCGAGCGGATCTTGTCCAAGTCGAGCAGTGGTCGAGCGGCCTCTCTGTTCGCTAAAACTCTGTACAGACCCTCGCTTGACCAAATGTCTTGGTCGAGTGGCACTCCCTGAGGTCGAATGGCATCTCGAACTTCGTATTTTCCGATTCTGAGCACTTCTGACCTGTTATTCTACATAAATATGCCCAAATAGCCTCAGTAGCCTCTGATTCGTGGATTTCCCATGAACGTACCAAGTTACCTTGGTAATCGCCCAAATCCTACTCAATTTCCACATAAATCAGAGCTCAAAACATGTGAATTATCACTCTAATCAGCTACTTCACTGTTTTGGCTCGTTCTCCTTCGTTTTAACTCCAAATTGATATCTGTTTTTTCCTACATCTTCTTCCACTTTTAAAATCCATTTGCACCTGAAAATCACATAAATTCCACCAAAGTACAAATTCTCCAAATATTTACAAATATCGAGCAATCTGGGGCACTTAAACACTCAAACCAAGCATAATTGTATGGAACATGCTGTAAATAGACCCTAAATTCATGAGATTTCTTCACTCATCAATCCCTCAAACTTAAAGTGTTGTTTGTCCCTAAAAACGAAGAAAAAAAAGAACATGAGGATAGATATTGAGTGAATTGGAGCATGGATCAAAGAAAGAATATAATTATTTTCAACTAATCAATCAAATCAAACCACATGACTTAAACATCAATAGACCTATGCACAAATTATGGTGGGAATAATGCAAGTACAATACTCATTCTCACTAATCCTCTCAAGGTAGTCTATGCACTCATGCTCATAGTGGAAATTGTGGACGTGTTTACACTCATAATCGATTCACATGCATGCATTACCATAGGCTTGCCATATGTGTCAAGATCTACACCACTATTGAAGTGTGTCAATCATTGAATCAAATAGAACTTTATATTTGGATTTAATGAAAGCTCTTTGGTAAGGGTAGGAATATATGGATAAAAGTGACTCAAATATGTGTGTGGATGATTAGAAGAGACGTCTCCCTTCTCGTCAAGCATTACTCCTTAATCATAAATTCATTTTTTTCTTATTCACTTTTCATGTACTTCATCATCCCTTCCTTTCTCAACTTTTGAACTTAAGCATTTCTTTTGTAACTCTTTTTTTCCATACCTTTTACAAAACACATTTGAGCTTTTCTTTCTTTTTTAGCTCTTATGCTCTTTTGTTTTTTTAAAGCTTCATTCATTTTATCTTCTGACTTACACATCATCATTCACTAGCTCTCATTGCATTTCAAGCACAAAATTCTTAACTTCCTTTTCAAGCACAATTTTTGCTTTTCTCTTCATAACCTCCTTCAATAACCATCTCCAACAATATTCCACATAGAAGGTTTTATGTAAAGGCTAAAGTGGGTTTTATTGGCTAGTAATGAGCTAATAATCAAAGAATAGGCTCCATAGGCTCAAAATGGCTTACAAGGGGGAACAATGTTATGGTAAGGATATCATTTGGCTAGTGACTTCATTTTTCAAGAATGGCCTAAGATCATTTTCAACAATCTCCACACAATGTAGCCTCAAGCAAGACAAATGGCAAGTTCTAGAACACATGCAGATGAACGATGCACACATGAAAGAAATGAATCATGTAACATATGCATTCGAGGCTCAAAATCTCACAGCTCAACAATGGTAAAAATAAGCATCACACAAGTAAATTCCAAACCATAACAAGTACACAAGCTCATATATATTCAACCACATGATCTAACTCAATCTTATAGTCTCAAACAATCACCAAATTCGCTCCACAAGAGAAGATTAATAATAAGAAATCAAGGCTCACAAAAACAAGAGGAGAACAAAAAGTGGGCCGGTGTAAAATATACAACTAAGAGCAATACGAGCATGTAACTAAACGAATCATCCCGGCCCCCAAACTTAAATTTAACTAAGAGTTGAATTTTAGTTTGAATAGAGTTTTGTTACCAATTTTGTTTCACTTCTTTCATCTCTTCAAGACCATCACCGGAAGCTTCTTCATGTTCCTACAAAAGACAAGAAACATGATAAAAACTAAAAATAACTAAGAAAGCAATTAAATGAAAGCAATAAAGATAATGATGGGTTGCCTCGCATCTAGCGCTAAGTTTTTAACGTCTTCAAGCCATACGGAACATGGAGAAGTCATCGAAATGGCCAAGAATATCTTTCATTCTTGCCATCAAATTTTAATCTTTGTACTTCTTCCTTTATCAAACATTTGTGGCAAGTAACGAACTCAGTAGCATCCTTCGAGATTGGCTTTTAAAATTCCACTCTTTTGAGCTTACACTCCATTAACCGCTCTTTTCGAGACCAACACTTATTCTTTTTTACCACATAAGCTCCCAACATCTCTTCAAGCTCTCTCTTGTCCCTAAGATATTTAGAAGAATCAATAGGTAAGACAAAGTCAATAAAAATAATATTTTGAAGTTCAATGCAATTTGAAGAGTTAAAAGGTTTAGAAATGCTCATGTCACTCTCGAATTCACCTTCAAGTGCTTCTAGGCCTTGTTCTTCTTCATCAAATTCATACACCTCTTTTGATTCTTCATCTTCACTAGAATTTTCCTTATCAACAATAGACAAGAAATCATAGATAACCTTTTTCTCCTCTAAGCTCTCTTCTACCTTGTCTTCCTTATCCTCAATAAGCTCAACATCTCTTGAGTCTTCATCATCCCCCGAACACTTTTCTACCTCCTTTCTTCAATATTTTCATCAAAATTCTCCATGTTGTGAAGAGTGTTCCGTTCACTTATCATTTGACTCATTTGACGTTCAAGGGCCTCAAATCTCCTTTCATTTTCCTCATCTTCTCTATTTCTTTCTTCTCTCCTTTCTTCAATCATCTCATTGAGCATATCCATGAGTTGCCCAATTTGATCTTCTATGGTGGCTTTATCTCTTCATTCGGTGGTTGCCATATTTATTCTTGAAGATAATTCCCTTGATCAACACTTTGGAAATTACTCTCATGCATGTAAAACATATCCTCAACTTGAGAACTAGGAATCATCCACTCTTGTTGCACCGTAGGATAAGAAATTGGCATACTTTGAAGATTTTGATCCCCATAATTAGGAAGACTTGGTTGAAAACTTTGCTTTGTATCACTCCCATGAGCATATCTTCTATACAATTCAAGTAAGGCACTATTCTCGGATAGAGGAGCAACCATAGGCACATTGTTGTAGGAACTTGGTATGGAAATAGTGTTTCCTTGACACGGTTTGAATGTATTAACATTGTAAGAACCTTGCCATTCCTCATAACTCCCATTGTTGTAGCCTTGAGAACTTGCTTGACTCATTTGGCAATTATACCTATAGTTGCTCTCATTCCTGTAGCCAATTGATTGTTGTGGTGGAACCAAACCAAGTAGATTTCCATAATTTCCTCCCAAGTGTTGGTTCCAACCATCCATGTTCATAATCTTCTTTTCAAGGCTTACTACAACTTTCTTCAATTTCTATTTTTGGTTTTCTCTTTCTCCCCTTCTCTCAAGGTTGGTGTACCTATAAAGAAGAACAAGTTAAAACAAGATTTTTAAAACAAATATAAGACGCAAAAATAAGAAAAAAATATTCTAAGTAGAGCTAACAAATTTAAATACGTTATACCGAAGCCTTTCTCCCCGACAAAAGTGCCATGAACTTAGTCTCAATTTTGGTTTTAATTGATTAGTGTAAGCATACTCTATCGTGTGCAGCACGTAAGTGACCTATTGCAAGATTTATAATATCAAACCCAAGGGAGAAAGTGTGTGTATCTATATTCGAAAGATGTTTCACTCTAGAATGACTAATCAATAAATGAAAGGTTGATTAACATTACAAACTACCTAAGAAAGCAATTAAAGATATAAAATGCAAATATGTGATGGAAGATGGATAGGTGAGCAATCTAAGAAGAATGTAAGGCAAGCAACATCATGGAAAAGGCTCATGTAGACTCACACACAAACATGCATTGAAGATCATCATGTTATGATATTAATGGCAATCACTTATGTACCCCTAATCCTTATGACCAAGGCAATTAGATTCTCAACTCTTTTACAAGCTTAAATCTCTAAGGATTGTCTCTTACACTCAATTTCCTTAAGGTACTATGATCATAAGTTTGGTTCCCTTCACTAATTCAAACATTTTTACAAGCAATTATCACTAATGTTCTATCATGAGGTTCTAAGCACAAGAAGGTTATGGCTTAACTCTCCACACACTAAGTCATCTCATGCAATCAATGATTCAATTAAACCACTATGCATAATATTGGAATGGCCATCCTAACACTATGAATAAAAAATTTAACTACACAAATCATACACGAAATGAGAATAAGCATTCATGATAGAGAATATTCATACAATCAATTCATCAAACATATGGTGTGCAAAATCTACATAATCCCTAACAAATCACATTGCTAGGCTCACATGAGGGCTAGCCACTACAATTCATTACAAAATCAATATAATCCATGGCTTGTGTTGAGAGAGGAATTTCACGCATTTTATGTGTGCACATTACACCATTTTCCTTAGGAAAGTTATTGTTTTTGCATGGAATTGTGTATGTTTTAGTATTTACACGATTTTGAGGCTACTAAGGTGTTTTTGTGAGTTTTGAAAGTAGAAAACAAAGGAAAACAGAGCAGGATCGGAAGCAGCATGGAACAGAGTCGGAACATTCCAGCTTGGGACCCACTCAGCAGGCTGCTTGGGCTGAACTGGGCCCGCTCGCCACCCTGTTCCAGTCGAGTGGGGTGCAGAGGGGCCCACATGATGTGGTAAGTTGGCAGGACACAGCTCGGATGCCGCTCGGCTAGGTCCATACCCAGCTCAAGCCGAGCTGGGTACCGAGCGGCCCAATTTTGAGCCCAGCCTATTCGATTTTGAAGTGTATTTATAGCTTCCAGATCACGAATTGGAGGAGAACAGATGCGAAAAAGCCCTACAACAGTCCAAGACATAAAAAGGGAGATTAATACACAAATTGGAGAGAACCCACTCACATACACATGACATCCATCGTGAATTGCTGCCCAAGACTCATACACATCAAGATTCACATCTTTCTTCCATTATCCATCCATCTTCAAGTGGGTTCAAAGTGCTAATTGAGGGAGATCGGATGATCGGAGAGTCTGAGAAGGAACCCCTAACTACGCTTACGTTTGGGTTTCGTGTTTCTTGTCTTTCCCTTTCTTTTGTCTTGATTTGTGATATGAATTACATAGCCATGAGTGTTAATTGTAACCTCATGGGCTAATTTCTTATACAGTTCTAGGGTTTGATGGTCTGATTTGATTGCTTTGGGAACCTAGACCAAAGATTAGGATTTTATGCAGTTAATATTCTGATTTTACTTAATTTATTTAAAATTGCTTATCTTCTTCGTAACGTCTTCATAATATTTTCATGACATCCGCTATAATGCTTGATTTATTATGTTAGCTTGTGTGCGTTCATGATTGGTATTGTCTATCTGTTAGGGATTGAAGTAGTTCCGCTATAAACACTTTAATTCCATGAACTGGTAAATCAGATACTTGAATTATTTAGTGGAACAATGCAATTAAACATTCAAGTAGGAAGTGAATAGAACCTTGTAGTAATTCCAGATAATATCTTGTTAGTCGAACTTACCATCCGGAGGTATTTTCGTTTGCTTTGATTAGTATCTAAAAATAAGGCTTGGTAATATTCACACACCTTAGGGAATAAATCAGGATATACTGTTAGCTTAAAATCGGATCATATCTGGTGGGTTAACAGGGTTAAGTTGTGTATTTTTATTGATACTGCATGAATGAGCAATTGGATGTCTAGGAACCCAAATTAATTGGTCTATACGTGATACCTTAGAACTGTTGTTTATCTCTTGATTAAAACTTGTTTATTTTCATTGCTTTTAATTAATTCAGTTATTTAATATTTCGTTATATAGATAATTAATTCATAAACTCTTCGAAATTGATTGCGTAATTCTTTTTATATAGTAATCTAGAATAAATAAATAAATAAATAAATAATTAACTGTCTCAATGGAATCGATAATTTAACTTGGGTACTTGCCGCTACAATTGTTATCCTTATACTTGAGGCTTAAATTGGAGTGCGCAAAAAAGGTCTATCAGCTTGCTCCAATTGAGCTAAATAATGAAGAAAATCACAAATTAAAGGTTGAGAAGCCTCCCTTTCACACTTGGCCAACTCTTCCTTCAACATGTTCCAATTTTCACTTATTGTTGATTTTTCCTTCTTAGATTGTTGGATGGATGGAATAAAGGATGGATGGATGGATGGATGGAATAAAGGATGGATGGATGGAGAGGAGTGAAGGATGGATGGATGGATGGAGAGGAGTGAAGGATGAAATGTTTGGGAAGCAGTTGCCCCTGCTGTTTTGGTGGAAGATTGAAAATTTTAGGTATTTATACCCCTTGAAAAAATCCCAATTTCGATGTTGACAGCTGGACATTATACACGAAAATTCGACCGATTTTCGTGCTTTGGTCAAATTTTTCTTACCGTATGCCTAGCCTTTGCTACATTGTTCTGCTCCTATTTTTTGAAGCATTCGGTCAAATTTTTATAATAGCTTAACGCTGCTTTATTCGGTCGAATTTTTATAACAGCTTCACTCTGCTTCACTGTTTTGGCTTGTTCTCCCTCGTTTTAGCTTCAAATTGAGATTCACTTTTTCCTACATCTTCCTCTTCACTTCTAGAATCCATTTTTACCTGAAAATCACACAAATTCCACCAAAGTACAAATTCTCCAAATATTTACAAATATCGAGCAATCTAGGGCACATAAACACTCAAACCAAGCATAATTGTATAGAACATGCTATAAATAGACCCTAAATTTATGAGATTTCTACACTCATCATCGAGCAATGCATGAGAAGTCGAGCAAGAGACATTTCAGATTACAGAGGTGCTGCTCGACCAAGGAAGAGTTGCTCGACCAAGAGCAATTTGGTCGAGCAACAGCAAGGAAGTCGAGCTAGAAGTGAAAACGAAGTTTCAGTTTATAGACACGCAGCTTGACCACAGCTCAAGCAAGGCAACCTTTCTTGACCAAGAGCATTCTGGTCAAGCAAGGACACGTCAGCTCAGAATTATTGGGATTTCACCTCCAGTGCGTGTATATTCATATTTTCCACAAAAAAGCCCAGTAAAAGTCCATAAGGAGAGTTTACAAGTGTAAAAGGGGATGTAGATCACATCAAAAAAAGAGTTAGATTCCACATCCAAATCCTAACTCCATCATACGGAGCTATAGATAGAGATTCGTGCAGCGCATCAAGTGAGAACCAAGTGATGTTTCAAGACGAAGAGAGATGCGACAGGGCCTGCGTCTAGGGTTTATTTTGCATCTTAATTTATATTTTAATTTCCAAGGCTATGGGTAAGATCTGTCCAATTACCATGAACATTCTTAGAAGCGTCATGGGCTAGAACCGCTTTGGAAGTTCTAGGGTTTATGAAGGTTTTACTAGTTGATTGAACTTCTGTGTGTATACTTCGTATAACATGTTTGCCTATTTTTGTAGTACTCACGAGCAAGAATACTCAATCGTTGTAGTAGTATATCCCAAGAAAAATTATCAATCCACAAAGGAGTTATGTTCGGACTAGCAAAATATGTGAGCTCATGTTCATGTCGTTTTTGTAAAGATGATGGGGGGGTTTTGAGATTGATTAACAACTAAAGCAAGTAGCAAGTAAATAAGAGAGCGAATAGGAGAAATGACAAGTAAAGATGAATAACAAGTAAAGAAAATGGGTGCTAAAGTTCAAGTATGGAAAAACATGGGATTAGAAACATCCAAGCACACTCGATTCATATTATCATGCAAAAGGAATTCAACTCAATTGATGTAGACTAAGAGTGATCACGATTGTATCCTAAGCTCCCTTTCGGGTTACAAAGGCTGTTGATCCATTTTAGACTCCCAAAAGCACTTAAGATCAAAGCCCAACATTAACCCCTTCCATCTAGGTACTAGTTAGAGTAAACTCTCCCTTTTTGTGTACTAAGGCCAACGAATGGATTGGTTCCCCTCATCGAATTCAAATATCCTTTCGGTCAAACCCAAACTCGATGTCTAATCATGCCTTCCTAATACTATAGAGGGTCGTTTCCGTCTCACTCCAAGCAATACATACATGAATATTATGATAGCATTTAATCACCATAAATCAATTCATTGATCAACAATCCATTAAACCAATAATCAATTATGAATAACAAACCATGCCATCACAACATCAAGACAATTAAACTCCATGAATAGAAATCAACATCAATTAAATCAAAAACCAATTTAATCCACATGATAATACAAATCTAAAATGCTCTTCATGTTCCTAATCCCACTAGAGGGATTAGCCTAACATGATAAAGGTAACAAAACACATAAATGATTCATTACAAATATCCATAGTCTAAATCCAAAAGAAAATCAAAGGAGATGTAAATCTTCCCCAACAATTTTTTGTAGGAGATCTTCAATACTCATGGATCTTCTTCTCTAGCTATTGATTTCTTGAGATCTCTCACACCCAATGGAAGGGATGAAGAATGGATGAAGAATTAATGGAGATGATGAAGATGGATCAAGATGGATGAAGGTGGATGGAGATTATGGTGTGAAATTGAAGGAAAGGTGTGTGATGTGTGTGTAGAGGATGGGAAATCCAATCTTATCCATCAAAAAGTTGAAATGGGGTCTATTTATACCCCATGTGGGCCTTCTAGAAGATTCCAGCAATTTTCTGCGTTTTTGCACCAACACGGCTCGAGCTCCGCTGCACGCCCCGTGTTCTAACACAGCACACGAGTCGTGTTCCGCACTCGGTCACAGGGGTGGCCGTGTTGTGTTTTCTGACGTTGTCGCACAGTTTTTTGGACAGGCCCGTGCGCGGTGCACGGGCCGTGTGTTTGTACTGGGCACGGGTCGTGTTCTGCACTCAGCCACAGGCGTGGCCGAGTTGGTGTTTCGGGTGTCAGAGCACGGCCATTCTGATAGGGTCGTGCGCTGCACACGGCCCTTGTTGTGCAGCTTCCGTTTTTGCCCGTTCTCCCTCATTTCAACTCCGAATTTAGATCCGTTTTTTCCTATGTCTTCCTTATCATATCTAGGTTTAAGCTCATTCACACACATTTCCATAAAAACACAAAACACAACCAAATAACATACAAATACGGATAAAATAATACGAAAACACATATAAAAAGACACTAAAATCTAGGTGAAAATAGCGCCAATCAAACCCCCCAAACTTAAGGTGTTGTTCGTCCCCGAACAACGAAAATGACAAATCAAAAGGAGAAATTTTCACCTAGAAAAAGACAAAACGAACATAAGTAATAACATATCGTTAGCAATAATAACTACAAACTATGCTAAGTCATCCTACAATATTAAAATCATGACATGAGAAATTAACAAGTTCAATCAAAAGAGAGTAATAGTGTAATATAGTCCCTTTTAGTCCAAGCCTCACAATAGATATCGATGTCTCTCAACACTCTTTTGAAATAGGATAAATCACACTCATTAATCGATTGGCTCGACTCGCTATAGGCTTGCTCGCGGACTATATTCACAAACCACCAAAGTTTCAATTAATGATCAAAAAGGTCTTTAATTAGGATATAATGATAGGCTCTTTGGTATGGTAGGAAGTATATGGATAAGAGTGACTAATCATGTGTAAGTAATCAAAGAGATGGCCAATTTTCTCAACTTCTTCACTTTCTTTTCTTCCTTGCTTATCTTTACAAATCTCAAGCACTATTCATTAACTTCCCTAGGATTGAGTTTCTTTTGTTGCATGCTTCCTTTCTTTGAATTTTGTTTACTTGAGCATTTTGATGTTGATTTGCTCCTTCTCTTGCTTTGAGGTTGCATGTCAATTTCTTACTTTTGCTCTTTTCATCCTTTTTCTTGCTTGTTTACCATTCCCTTTTCTTCTTTTGCTAATCAATCAATCCTTTCTAGCTACCATCTCCTCAATTACCCACACAAAGGTATATATAAGCTTGAATGGATAATTAAGGCTTGTAATGTGCTAAATTCACAAAAAATAGGCTTAAAGGCTCAAAATGGTTAACTAAGGATGATGTTCATGGTAGGGAACATATATGGCAATGACTATAATAACAAGGATGGCCTTAGATCATTTCACTAATCTCCACTAATTGGGCTCTTTCCTATAGTCCTTGAGCAAGTTCTAGCTTATCAAACACAACCGATCCACTCATGAAGAAATACCATGTGTGCATGGTTGAGGCTTAAATGCTCACAAGCTTGTGCTCGAACCTTAAGGAACTTATTACACCACATTCATCTCAAAATTGAACAAGTTAAGTAAAACATGTCACAATTTGAAAGTGTAGAGATTCTTAATCATAATTTGTCATCACTTATCACCACAACCTATCATCACTCACGTTCAAAAATGACTCACGACATCCCTAAACAAACCACCAAACAACCCAAGACAAGAATGAAAATACATAAAATATAAAAATAAGGACTCAACAAACAAGACACAACAAAAACACAAAACATGCAAAAACACAAAATACCATCATCCATGCGAAAATTAAGAACACATTCATATCATCCCTAGTCAATTAAGCTCACAAACATCCCACTCTTTATTGAAAAGGAAATCCTAAGATACGAAATTAAACCTCCCACAAACATAACAAATGAAGTAACATGCTAGTCACAAATTAATTCATTTCAAGTAATAAAATGATAAGGTGTAGAGTACCCCTCAATAGGCATTTGGTAAGGAAAGCGTTAGCTCCAAGCTCCATCATGCTTCCAATACCTCTCATTCATGCTCAAACACTCAACAGACACCATTAGTTCAACAATTTCATTATAAATATGGACTATCATGCACTTCAACACCACCAATCATACCAAAATCAAACCCAAACTCATGAGGAAAAATTTTAAAATTGACCCAATTTTACAAGAATCATACTCAAGTGGTGAGTCACACCACACACTCTCCCCCCAAACTTAAATCGAAACAAGAGTTGAGACTTAAGTTTGCAAAAA
Source organism: Pogostemon cablin (assembly GCA_023678885.1). NCBI lineage: Eukaryota > Viridiplantae > Streptophyta > Magnoliopsida > Lamiales > Lamiaceae > Pogostemon > Pogostemon cablin. The sequence continues at coordinate 28,793,534 of CM042965.1, read as the reverse complement.
GTGGTGAGACTTATCCTTGTAGTTTCCATTGATGATCTTCTTGTAGAGAACCATACGCATCCAAACGCTCAAGCTATGTCCACCACGCACTAGCACCCCCCAAACTTAACTCGAGACAAGAGTCACGAATTAAGTTTGCAACAAGTGGTGGAACATGTCAACTTGAATCCATGAAGCATTTCTCTTTTCTCAATGAGCATTTTTCTCCATGAGCACAATCAACCTACAAGTCCAAAATACAAAACAACAAAACCACAACCATTATTGAAAGCACTAAAATAAAGCAATAGAGATAGTGATGGGGTGCCTCCCATCGAGCGCTAAGTTTAACGTCTTCAAGCTAGATGGAAAATTTCAAACTCATCGGAATGGCCATGGATAACGGTCGTCCTTGCCACCATACTTTAATCTTTGCGCTTCTTCATCTATTAAGTACTTGTGGCAAGCAATGCCTCGTTGGCACTCTTAAGATTGAGCTTGAAATTGCCAACTATGCTTGCATGACATTCCATTGTCCTCTCCATTCTAGCAAACCACTTATTCCTCCTTCCAATGAATATCCCCAAAGTTTCTTCCAACTCTCTTTTGTCCCTAAGAATTTGTGAGGTATCAAGAGGTAAGACAAAGTAAATAGAAACAATGTCAAGAAAATCATTGCAACTTAAAGAGTTTAAGGATTTAGGAATACTCATTTCACTCTTCAAGTCGTCTTCATTTGCTTCCATAACTTGCTCTTCTTCCTCTATTTCATTGGCCTCAACGGGCTCTTCAATCTTCTCACTTGATTCCTTTACCACCAAGTACTCTTCTTCCTCCAACCCTTCGTCAACCTTACTTTTCTCTTCCCTTTTATCCTCTATATAATCTCCCTCTTCAATTTGTTGTGAATTGTTCAAAGAACTTACAAGTTGGCTCATTTGATACTCAAGGGAGTCCATCCAATCATCCATCTTCTTCTCACTTTCATCGATTCTAGCCTCAAGCTTTGCCTCCCTCTTTTCCATTTGAGCTTCAAACTCGGAATCTTTCCTTTCCATATAATCCCTTGTATCTTTCATGAATGCTAACAACGTATCCTCAAAGGACGACTTCTCTTCATCATTCTTCTTGCTTAATTCAATCCTCTCTTTGGCTTCTCTAATTTCTTCCGTAAAATCCTTAATCATATCTAGTAATTCGGGAGAAATTTCAATGTTGCAATTCGGAGCGGAATAAGTGTATCCTTGTTGTGGTTGGAATGTGCTTCCAAAGTAAGCTTGTGGCCATTCATCATATCCACCATGATTGTAGTATTGAGAGTGAACTTGACTCATTTGGCAGTCATATCCATAGTAACTCTCATTTATATAGCCTTTTTTGTTGTGGAGGAGGTACTCTTGCATATTGATTTCTATAATAACCACTTGTTCCATCCATCCATCTAATGCTTTTCTCCACAAAGTTTACTACAATATTCCTTCAACTTTCTATTTTTGGGCTTTGTTCTTCCTCCCCTTCTTTCAAGATAAGAGTACCTATAAAAAAGAATAAGTAAGAACAAAATTTTTCAAAGCAAATATAAGAAATAAAACAAGATAAAAAGATATCCTTATCAAGAACAACTAAAACAATAACACAGTACTCCACTAGTCCGTCAAACTCCCCGGCAACGGCGTCATTTTCTTGTTTGCCTATTTTTGTAGCACTCACGAGCAAGAATACTCGATCGTTGTAGTAGTATATCCCAAGAAAAATTATCAATCCACAAAGGAGTTATGTTCGGACTAGCAAAATACGTGAGCTCATGTTCATGTCGTTTTTGTAAAGATAATAGGGGTTTTTGAGATTGATTAACAACTAAAGCAAGTAGCAAGTAAATAAAAGAGCGAATATGAGAAATGACAAGTAAAGATGAATAACAAGTAAAGAAAATGGGTGCTAAAGTTCAAGTATGGAAAAACATGGGATTAGAAACATCCAAGCATACTCGATTCATATTATCATGCAAAAGGAATTCAACACAATTGATGTAGACTAAGGGTGATCACGATTGTATCCTAAGCTCTCTTTCGGGTTACAAAGGCTGTTGATCCATTTTAGACTCCCAAAAGTACTTAAGATCAAAGCCCAACATTAACCCCTTCCATCTAGGTACTAGTTAGAGTAAACTCTCCCTTTTTGTGTACTAAGGCCAACGAATGGATTGGTTTCCCTCATCGAATTCAAATATCCTTTCGGTTAAACCCAAACTCAATGTCTAATCATGCCTTCCTAATACTATAGAGGGTCGTTTCCGTCTCACTCCAAGCAATACATACATGAACATTATGATAGCATTTAATCACCATAAATCAATTCATTGATCAACAATCCATTAAACCAATAATCAATTATGAATAACAAACAATGTCATCACAACATCAAGACAATTAAACTCCGTGAATAGAAATCAACATCAATTAAATCAAAAACCAATTTAATCCACATGATAATATAAATCTAATATGCTCTTCATGTTCCTAATCCCACTAGAGGGATTAGCCTAACATGATAAAGGTAACAAAACACATAAATGATTCATTACAAATATTCATAGTCTACATCCAAAAGAAAATCAAAGGAGATGTAAATCTTCCCCAACAATTTCTTGTAGGAGATCTTCAATACTCATGGATCTTCTTCTCTAGCTATTGATTTCTTGAGATCTCTCACACCCAATGGAAGGGATGAAGAATGGATGAAGAATTAATGGAGATGATGAAGATGGATCAAGATGGATGAAGGTGGATGGAGATTATGGTGTGAAATTGAAGGAAAGGTGTGTGATGTGTGTGTAGAGGATGGGAAATCCGATCTTATCCATCAAAAAGTTGAAATGGGGTCTATTTATACCCCATGTGGGCCTTCTAGAAGATTCCAGCAATTTTCTGTGTTTTTGCACCAACACGACTCGAGCTCCGCCGCACGCCCCGTGTTCTAACACAGCACACGAGTCGTGTTCCGCACTCGATCACAGGGGTGGCCGTGTTGTATTTTCTGACATTGTCGTACGGCTTTCTGGACAGGCCCGTGCGCGGTGCATGGGCCGTGTGTTTGTACTGGGCACAGGTCGTGTTCTGCACTCGGCCACAGGCGTGGCCGAGTTGGTGTTTCGAGTGTCAGCGCACAGCCATTCTGACAGGGTCCTGCGCTGCACATGGCCCGTGTTGTGCAGCTTTCGTTTTTTCCCGTTCTCCCTCGTTTCAACTCCAAATTTATATCTGCTTTTTCCTATGCCTTCCTTATCATATCTAGCATCCAATAAAAAGTGAAAATCATAGGTTTAAGCTCATTCACACACATTTCCATAAAAACATAAAACACAACCAAATAACATACAAATACGGATAAAATAATACCAAAACACATATAAAAAGACACTAAAATCTAGGTGAAAATAGCGCCAATCATAACATTACTTGTGGTTTATTTTATATATGACTATGCATTTTTAATCCATATTCAGAGTCATTTTGTGTATCTTCAACTGCTATATAGAGTCTGAATATATATCTTGGTTGTTGATTGAGTACGATCACTGCTGAACAGGATTTCATGTTATGATTCTAAGTGAGGGGACTCCGAAGCTTCATTAGAACTATCATATATAAATATTTATTAATTGAATTGAATTTGGGTTACTAAGTAGGATAAAAAGGATAATTTCATAGTATCTATAAAGGGATATCATATCGAGTTAAAGTAGTCAGTGCACGGGAAATATTGATATGAATAGTACCTAGAAAGGGGGTGGGATTATATCTCTTGCTCCGAGATTATCCACACGTATTACACACTTATTTACTTGTGTCTATAGAGTACATTTGCATAGTTTAGTGATGCATCCATATTCCACAAGGCAAAGTTGGACATTAATACACAGAAGGGAGATTAATGAGTGAAACTGGATGGCCCGAAGAGCTACCTATCTTCTCACTTGTTCAAATCTCAATAATTCTCTATTGTTTTCTATTTCAATTGTTATTTAATTATTCGTTTTAGTAGATTAATAATAATTCCTCAATTAAATTGCCAAACAATAGTTTTAGTTAATTTATATAATAATAGATTGATAATCAACCGTCCTTTGGGTTCGATATATAATTAGGTCACTTACCTAAACTACAGTTATATCCTTCATACTTGGGGATAAATTGTGTGTTGAAAAAAACCCCCCATCATACACTCACCTTCATTCTGAGTTTCAATTTCTAAGGAGGAATAGGGGTGTCGGTAAGAAGATAAAGTATGTGGAAAATCCGAGGGGCAAAGAGGCACTCAATGCCAATGGATTTGCCATTGCTCTACTCTCCTGGGCTTATGATGCTATCTCGTCCCTGGGAAATTAATATGGAGGTTTGTTGGAAAAAATCATGATCTAACCCCACGTATTCTGACTGGTCACCGAGTGGCAAGGCCAAGTATGTGGATTTGAGAAAGAAGTATTTATTGATCTGTGTGGAGTTGATAAGAATGCTTCAACGTAAGTTTCAACTATCAGTTCAAGCTTGATTAATTTAGTAATTTACAGCATAACTCATTTTATTTTCTGGTGGTGGTTCATGAACATCTTGAGCCCTCGGAGAGTGAGCGCGACTCTGCTTCGTACACTAGCACTGTGACTTGGGAGGAGGAGTGTGCTTACGTCTTAATGGTAGTCTGACGCATTCGGGGTTAGCATTGGACGCTGATGCGCATGGCTCTTTTAATGATTTAAATGCAGCTCCGCGCTAGAAGAAAGCTTCTTGGAAGAGAAAATATGCCGATGTTTATGATGAACTCACCGAAGTTAAGAGTAATCAGTTGAACATCATTGATGAGTTGTGAGAAATAAGAAGGCAACTAGACATTCTTACCCCTTCGTCCACAATTGGACAGTCTAATAGAGAAAGAGAACAGAGCCTACCTTCCTCGGGGAGATTCGACAGTGATGGTTTTAGAGAGATAGGCGGTGATCGCCAACACATCCCCAGTACAACTCCACCACCCACTACCCCAACAAATGACAGTGTTGACACTTCTACAGCCAATCCTAATACCACCAGGCCTGATCACGTCGGTGGTGAAGATCCTAATACATCTGAGGATGAAGATGCAAATGTGGAGCCGCCGATTGTGTGTGTTGAGCGATACCCCACCAGTTCACCAAAGGGTATTTCGAAGGATGTTTAGATCCTCGAAAAATAGACGGATCGAAAAGGAAACAAGGTAAAGATTAAATTTGCACCCCATTTGGGTTCGAATACGTATTAGATCAAATTGTTATGTCATGTTTTCTCAGTGAATACTATACCCTAACGTAGCTATTTCGTATAAGATGAAGGGTAAACAGAGAAAAGGAAATCGTGCTAGCAAGTGGACTATTATTCCATGTCCACAAATGAGAATGCTTTTCACATGTGAAGAGGCTTTCAAGATGAGAAAGAGTTCAGCGAATGCGCATGGGGATAGCAGTGATGATGCAGCTATTGAATTGCAGAGGGTTGATGAGTATCCGAAAGACTTGATTGAATTCTTTGAGAAATGGTGGAAGGAATTGATGAATACTTCCAGCAACCTCATATTGTCTATTGATCCTAGTCGAGCAAAGTTGAACTGGTCATTTTCGGAAAACATACACAAAGCGGATGGCTGGTTGTCTGATGTGCATTTTCTTTGCACGCAAAATTAATCCCCAGGTATTAAGGATATCAGTTGCAGCTTAAGCAAGCGACTAAGTGAATTATCAAACCCAAAGGATGGTGTTTTATTAATTTAATTTTTTACTAAATTAATTAAGACGAATTGTGGAAATATAGTTTGTTGAATTTAATTATAATCTACTAACCAATTAATTAAAATAAAAGCACTTCAGAAGAATACAAAAGTGGATCAAGTAGAAGAATAGGTAGCTCTAGAATAATCCAGTTTCATTCATTAATCTCCCTTTCGTGTATCAATGTTCGACTCTGCCTTATGAAATATGGACGCATCACTAAGCCGTGCAAATCTACTCTATAGACACAAGTAAATAAGTGTGTAACACATGTGAATAACCTTGGAGCAAGAGATATAACTTCACCCCCCTTTTCTTGGTACTATCAGTATCAATTATTTCCCCCTAAGATTGGTACTCTAACCCGATATGATCTCCCTTTATAAGTACTACAAAGTTAACCTCTTTATCCTACTTACTAACTCGAATTCAATTCAATTAATAAACATTCATATATAATGGTTCTAATGAAGCTTCGTAGTTCCCTTACTTAGAATCATAATATGGAATCCTGTTCAGCAATGAACGCGCTCAATCAATAACCAAGATGAACATTCAGACTCTATTCAACAGTTAATGATGCACAAAATAACTCTGAATATGGATTAAAAATGCATAGTCATATATAAAATAAACCACAAGTAGTGTTGTATGGAGTATACACACAGAAGTTCAATTAATTCGTAAAAACCTTCATAACCCTAGTTCTACCAAAAAGGCCCTAGCCCATGATGTTGCGAAGAAAAATCATGGGTGTTGGATAGATCTTACGCATAGTCCGAAAAATATAAGATAAATTAGGAAATGAATAAACCCTAGATGTGGGTGTCATCGTGTCCTTCTCCGTCTTGAATCCTCCTCTTGGTTCTCCTCTTGATTCCACAAACGAATCTTCAAAGTGATGGATGGATGGAGGAAATGATGTGGATGATGGTTGGGGGTGATCCCCCCTTGTGGGGTGTAGGATGATTGTGTTGTTGTCTCCTCCCTCTAATGAATAATGATGTGATCCACATCCCCTTTATACTTGTAATCTCTCCTTATGGACCTAGGATGGGCTTTTTCTTGGAAAACATGAAAATACATGCACTTGGGGTGTAAAAATATGGATCTGGCACTGTTCAGGTATCTGGTTAGACCTATCAGGCTTCTGGTTTGACCACGACACAGTGGTCGAACCACACTGTGGTAGCTTGCACAGTCCCACCGTTTCGCGTATAACTTCAACATCCAAACTCCAATTTGAGTGATTCTTGCGCTCTCGCGATCCTCTCTTCCTTGGTTTTCTATCCAAATAAAGAACTCTCATAAAATCTAACATTGGAATATGTAACAAGTCATGCAAAGTGGAACAGTCGTGCTGAGTAGGAATAGCTTGCGCGACGTCACCATTTCGATCATAACTTTCTCGTTTGGATTCTGATTAAGGTGTTCTTTATGCCAAAATAATCCTCTATTCTATGGTTTTCTAATCACGTATCACACATCTAGTTCAGAGCTCCACACGAATACAAAAAAATTACACAAGTTGGACGTGCATTTTTAGTATTCTTGCACAAGTTGCACCTTTTCTCCAACTTTGCACTTTTAATCCTTTTTCCACCTAAAATATAATAAAAACACCTCAAGTGTACCTTTTTCTCGCATATATTGAATATAAGATACTTGTGCTAATATATGATACCCATCACAAAGTTGTTAGATTGGACACTAAAACACGCTTATTTTCACTCTCATTATTGTCCAATGAGGTATTTTACTTATCTACGAACTGATCATCCACACAATATATGTTACATTCCTGTGGGTCCTTGTTTTAGGGTTGTTTTGGTTTTTAGGGTTTAGGATTTATTATTTTAGGATTAAATGTTTAACTTTTATTCTGAGCCCTTTTATATGTTAATAATTTTTTCTTTCTTATGTGTGTTGATGCAGAACTTGGATTGGCTCATGGGTTTTGGTGTTTATAAATCAATGAGATGGCCTGATAAGTTTCAGCACGATTGGACAGTGGTCAATGTCCCCTTTTTGGTAGTTCACGCAACTTTGTGTACATTTTGAAGACGTTAATGATTTGATGCCCTCAACATATAGTATAAGAGAGTGGCTATTTGCACCCCCAAAATTATTAAATGAACCCCAATAATTTATAAAATTAAAATATGTTAACGTGAGAAGACGTAAATACCCTTTTATAAATAATAAAATAAAATAAATTATAATTAAATTTCTAAATGCACCCCAATCAGATTTCTAAATGTACACCATTGTTATAATCACTAAACCACGATCAAACATAAACTCTAACCCTTCTGCATCAATGTAGTATCATGGAATAAGCAAAAACTGAGAATGATAGTCATCCGAAATAAGTAATAATCATAAAGAAGAATCATGATGAGGGTGATATCGATTGCTGCAAAGAAATTTAGTTGAATAGGTTCTACGCAGTCAATTTATGCGATATGCTAAATTAATTCGTTATAGACCGCTATGATGTAGTGTTCGATCACAGCAGTCGAACAGTTAAATCTGTTCGACGTTTGTGATCGAACAGTGGCCATGGCATGGGGAAAGTTTAGAGGATGAGATAATAAAGTAACTCCTTCAAGAGGTCACTGGCAGGAGAAGTTGGTTTGCCCTATAATGATAAATGCTTGGAAGCTTAATTATAATGTATCATCTAAAAGAAACAAGGATCATCCAAAAGAAACATAGCTAGTGTAGCAGTGATTCAGGAAATGAAAACTAATTCAAGTTTAAAAACACCTTCTGCTTAATACATTCAACATTAATTCAAAGATAGACCGCTATGGTGTAGTGTTCGATCACAGCAATCGAATAGTTAAATCTGTTTGACTTTTGTGATCAAACAGTTGGGTGTCGTTTCTCACCATTCGCTTCCTATAACCGAACAGATTTAATTGTGTTCGGTTGTAGTAATCAAACAAACTTTTTTTATCTGATGTGTCAAGCCTTAAAGCGATATCTGATACATTATTCAATAATTCCTAAAAATATTATTTTTAAAATTGCAATGACACGGCAAAAATAGTGAACTCATGAAAGGTGTACACGCAAGAAGGAGTTCTTGCGTCTCCTTTCCTTTCGCTTCTTCACAGCAGATTTGCAGAACACACCAGTTGTTGTTCCAACGTGTTCTTCTCTTTTTTCTTTTCTTTTTAATTTTGTGAGTAATTATTTTTTCTGGTGTATAATTAATTAAAAGGATAGAGTTGTCTTTGTATGGGGTGTATTTAGTATTTAAATATAAAACTTCTAATTTTAGTGGGGTACGTTTTGTAATTTGGGTATATTTAACAATTCTGGGGTGTAAACAGCCGTCCCCATAGTCTAATTTTTTATTTTTTTCATCACCCACAGAGCAAAATGCAGATGTTGGGTAAGGATTTTTCAGCTCAATTAAGAGTTATATTGAGGGTGAACTCCCATAGTGGGGCCCTAAGAGAACATGGAGGGATGCATGGACCATCTACGGAATTGTATTTGTTAATGAAAATCATTGGGTGCTATATGTGATACACCTCTCGGGACGTCACATCGTCATTTATGTCTGTAGCTCTAGGATAATGAAAAGGAAGTATTGGAGTAAGTTTGAACTACTTTCTAGAATGCTTCCAAGTGTGTTGGTTTAATTCGATTTGACATCTAACAAAGATATTAATAAACCCTTCACCTTGGAATGGTATGCAAAGTGCCCACAACAGTATACCGGTAATGATTGTGGACCCCTCAGTACCATGTTCTTCGACAGATTGATAAAACCATCCCACATCAATAAAACCCTCTCATTCTTGAAACAGTACCCAACATAAAAGTTCACATCAAGGCCCTTTTTCCTATGACACATTAAAAATTAATAAGTTGAACGTAATAGTAGATTATATCGAATAGGTGTGAGTCAATCTATCAAATATACAGTAATATACCTGATCGCAGCAAGTGCGTGTATACATGGAATCAACTCATTTTGGAAATAACCACGGTCACATTCATGCTTTTCCAGATCCAGAAAAAATATATCGGTGCCAACCACAATCTTGAATTGTTGGCCTATGGAATTTTCAACGTAGAAATGGTCTGACCTATTGACCATTTCAGATAGGTCATGGGTCACTCTCGCGCACATAACACCGGTATGCTTTTCCACCTTGTGCCTTCTCGTACCATCCCATTCTTGGGTCAGTTGACGAACCTTTTTCAAGAGATATATGACTGGAAAGCAACGGTCCCACTTAAGATAGTTGTTCTAAGATCCTGCAGCATTGGATGTCATAAACTCGTAGTGACGAACGACACAATGCACTCTACTCCAGCGCTCTTTTCTAGCCTTGTTGAGGATTGTCTCAATACGATCACGACTACCACATCTACGTAGTGCATCAAACATCCTGTTTACAAAAAATATATAAAAATAATTATTAGTTCAAGTGTGGGAAACACGCCTGCATATATTTTAAGATTCTGTAACGAAAAAAATAGGGACCTTCATACATATGCATTTCACTGCCCCAATTACAACATTACACAAGTATACAAAGCATTAAATGCAATAAATTTTACACAAGAAATCGATGCCTTGAAGATAGAGAATATTTAACCTATCAAATTTTGCCTCTCGGTGCGTACTAGCTGCCCTTTCTAATATGTTGACAATACCTTGTCCAAATGGCAAAAACTTCTAACCCAAATGACGCTGACACAGACCATGCACACCATCTGGGAACACATGCTCTACAGCTTCGATAACTGCTAGATGTTGATCCGATACAATCAACAGATGTGGTGGGCACCTCATTGCACTCCAAACGTTGGACAAAAATAGAGTCCACAGGTCTGTGTTCTCCTGGTCGCCAACACCAATAGCTAGTGGGTAAATTTGCTTATTAGGATCTTGACTGACCGCCACAAATACCACTCCCGTGTACTCTCTCTGTAAGTGAGCAACGTCGATGACTATAACTGGTCGAGCAAAGTGCTTGAACTATTCACACAAGAGCCCAAAGCAAAGAAGAAAATTTTAAATTTACCATCATCATGCGTTTTCAGGTGTGTCTTTGTGCTTGGATTGCACTTCTCCAACATGTAGAGATATGAAGGGAGTAATCTAAAGCAGTCGATTAGATTGCCATAAACATATGTGAGCCAATTTATAGGCCCTAACATTATGACCATACTTTATTAAAATACCATAATGCTTCTTCATGTCATCAACAACACCTTTGGGTGAGAGGGCAGTCTTTGGATGCCTTTGCTTGTCATAGTACAATTTCGCTATCACTTTCGAATAACAAGATCGCGGCGTCTGATGGTCGGCATTATTTAAGCATGAGTGCAGATATATGTGTGTGCACCTCCACACCCCATGATGACCCTAGGCAGTAAGCAAGAATGAGCACACGATTGTATCTTTGCAAACAACCTCCCACCTACTCGGCTCAGAACGCTTCACTTGGAAATCTACCCCCTTAATGAGTTGATAAATAGACACGTCATCTACAAGCTTATCCTTGCTTGGGTAAATCTTCTTAACAGAAATATCATTAACTGCTTCATGCTCAGCATCAGGAATAGGTGCATTTGGAGGGGAAATGAGGACATTACTAGGTATGCTGAAATAGCGAGCATTAGATGCGGAGTCAGGAATGTTTCTTCTAAAAGATGGGGGATCATTGGGCAAGGTTGAGGAGAAGTTCAACCCCTCGCCGAGAAAATGATCAGATTCGGAATCCTTTTCACCCTCGCTCACTTCAGTATTAGTATCTTCCTCGAAGAATGAATCTCTTTCAACATCGCCCTCTACTGAGTCATTTGTACAGTCTAAAGGCTTGTCCATACTCATACCGTCAGCCCTAGAGTCAGCTGAGAATTCACAATCCATGTAATTGAACATATCCAACATTGCCGCAGCTCTGCTCCTAACAACATTGCACCTGGATGCTTGTCCACCAATCGTAATATTTCCACCTCTGATTCGATCTACATAAACCTCCTGGGTACCATCAATTCTAAGCAGACAACTTATATCAAGATCGTTGATGATTGGAAGATAGACATTCACCTCATTAACCTCTGTACTTGGTATATGTCATAGTACTCAGTTCTAGGATCCGAATTCAAGAGGTCGTTCAACAATTTTCTAAATGTGACCACTGTATGGTTGCCCATAGGCATCCGCAAACCCCACATGGCGCCTCCAACATACTCAACCCCATTTCATTCCTCGTTAGCGTGCACAAAAATAATCTGAATCGGTGGCATAATATTGCACACAAACACAAACAATAATTCAGAGTTCAGCTAGAAATTTAATTTGTTTTAGCCATACTTTGAATACTGTCATTTTAAATTGTGATAAATATAAAGGAAAAAATAAGATTTCAATATAATCACCTATAATCGGGTTATCTTCAATGAATCCAGGATCTGTATAAGTGATTCAAAAGTGAGAGAGATACATTATATGTGATCATTACAAGGAAGCATCAAACATGAATCACAAACACTTATATAAAGCGGTTTCACATTGTAAACCCGAAAGAGGAATTATATGGAGACTAACACAATAAAGATTCAAATAATGCAAATAACAAACTGCACTTTAGCCTCACAGCATACATTTCTATGGCAGTGCAAATTACAAGTAAATACCAGTTCAATCAAACACACACCAAATTAGCAGATTAACACAGGAACATAAAGCAGCACACTCAAATCACCCAGGGCAACCTAGTCAGATTAAGATGATAGAAAGCATAGAGAACTGAATAATTCAGAAGTAATCAACAAAGATTAAATTAAATAATTCATTCCTACGTTATCCTGACCTACATTATCCACACCTGAACTGAATTGAAAACAACTACAAATATTCACTCCTACAATATATAAATTCTGGAAAATTCTGTACTTACCTTAAATGGTTTTGCCCAGGCTGGTGGAGCAATTTGCAAGTGGAAGTAAGTTTAAGAATTTCACGCTTTAAATATTGCTCTCACCTCTCCCCTTCTGACTCAGGAGACTGTCATCAATTAGGATGGATATGAATCATCGAGCTGAAGGAGACGACCTTAAAGTGAAATTGTAGTGAATGGGAGGTGTGTAATTACAGTGAAGTCTACGCATCAAATTGGTAAAATTATCGAGCTGAGAGAGATGACATTGGACAGATAATGTGGAAGGGTGGATTCTTCATTCATTTTAGCAAAGTCAATTTATGAAATTGCGACAAAGTGGAGCTAAAGGCAACGGTGGAATCTCTCTTCATTTCAGCGACTAGAATGCTTGGTGGAAGGGGTAAAATCGTGGAGGCGTGGTGGTGCACTTGGAGTGACGATTCCACTTCTCTTCATTCATTGCAGCGATTTGGAGGCGTGGTGGACGTAGCTGAAGTTGATGAACCAGCTGAAGGCGACGAGTTAGGTTATTGAATGTTGACACATTGGATTCACCTTGGGATTGAATGTTCACACGTTGGATTATTAGATTTTCCAGCAAAGTGGTGGGTAGGGTGGGATGGGTGTACCACCTAAGTGGTAATTTAGTTAAATGAATGGAGGGCTAGTATTGTCCAAAATATGCTAAATGGTTATTATTGATAATTAAGTTAGATGATTGTCTGTATTAATTTTTCACTCTTCATTTTGGATAATTTTATATATTGGCACAAATTAGATACTATAATTGACCCCTGACATACTATAACATTCGTATACCGCGATGTACTACCTTCCTCACTTCATCGTAGCCATTACACTTTACAATAATATTTACATACTATAACACGAAAATAACGTACAATAACTCAAACTAAGTACACTTGTAGCTAACATACTACAACACATATATGATATAGTATAACATGGAAATGGTATACTACAACATCAATCAAATATACTTTCATCTAACATATAATACAACACTGCAAAAATTACATACTATAGCTGACCGACGATTTACTATAGCGCGGAAACGACATACTATAATACATATGCAATACACTTTACATTAGATATTTTAACACAAACATAAAATACTATAACACAGGAACAACTACTACGACATCAATTAAATATTGTTTCAGCTAACATACAATAACACAAAAATTACATACTACAATGCGGATTTGACATGCTATAAAATAAACATAATATACTTTTAACTGACATTTACCTTGCACATAATACATATATGGAAACGATATATTATAATACCACCGAAATATTCTTCCAGTTAAGACACAATAATACAAAAATTATATACTACAACCCATTCATGACATACTATAACCAGTTAAGATATTATAACACAAAAATTATATACTATAACCCATCCACGACATACTATAACACTTGTAATATACATGAGCACTGATTAGGCAAGATGGCAATAATAAACGCTAAAAAATTAAATAAATTCATCCTAGGAATTACTAAAAATAATGGCATTGACTAGTCATAATTAATTCCATAAATTTAGGAATTGATAAAGATAAGGGGGTTTGACTAATCATAATTATAATTTATTAGATTTTTAAATTATAAATAATATGATGGGTTGACCCATCTAACAACCCGTCTTTTCTATGACCCGTCTTGCAAGAGAATTCCTCTAATAATAATAATAATAATAATAATAATATTTTTTTATTTTTTAATTAAAAGTGCTTCCAGATTTTGAGTTTTCAAAATAGTGCGTAAGAGCTTGCACTTTTCAAAATTTTGAACTCTTCAGATTATAATTAATAGCCAAACACGCCCCTTATGTGAGACGGATTATCCATTAGCCCAATTGAATATTTTTTAAGGGCAATGATTGATTGTTATGAAATTTAAAAATTAAAAATTTAATCATAAAGGCAAATTAATTAGATTTCTTATATATATATTTAGGTTTTTATCTTTTAATTTATATTTTTTATTATTTAAAAATTATTAATTTAAAATTTATTATTCATTTAATTTATATTTTAATTTAAATATTATAAATTTATAATATGTGATACTCAATTGATAAAAAGTGATAACAATGTTGTGAACTATTTCATGAGCAATTTACAATATAAATGAAAAGTGATAACATTTTAAAAGTAAAGTGATAACATTTTTAATAAAATATGATAACTAACTAAAAAGTGTATTTCAGGAACAATTTATTGAACAAATAAAAAGTGATAATATTTTTATTATAAAGTGATTCCTAATCAAAGAAAAGTGATATCCGTCTAATTAAATTATTTCACAAATAATTCATTGGAATAAAAAGTGATAATATGCTTAATAAAAAGTGATGCATAATAAAGAAAAAGTGATAATCATTTAATTAAATTATTTTAAGAACAATCCGTAAGATGAATAAAAGGTGATAATATTTTTAAAATAATATGATAATAAAATAGTTGAATTATTTAATGAAATTTTAATAATAATAATAATAATTAATAATTATAATAATTAATAATCTATAATAGTATATTTTTTGTCAAAAGTAAAAAAAATTAATTTAAGATAATTCTTGCACATTAGTGCTGAAGCGCCGAAGAGATAATTTAATTAGTCAAAGCCCAAACAGAGCCCTTCTCTTTCTTTAATCTCTTTTTAATTTATTATAAAATATATTTGAGTGGGTTAATGAATAATCCGTGTCACGAATTAGGATCCGTGAGATGGTCTCACCTAAACCTACCCTTTAAAAAATGGTATAGTTGCCTAACATGCAAATTTTACTTTACATTTTATTTATTATAAAAAAATTCTAAATCACCTCAAAAAATGTATAGCATGCAATATTTATTTTCCATTTTATTTATTATAAAAAAAATTCTAAATCACCCCAAAAAATGTATAAATTTAAAAAATATTAAATCAGTATATTTAATTAATATTAATTTTTTAAAAAATTTAATTATCCCGCGTAATACCCGTCATGCTAGTATTATATCATATTAAAGTATTGAATAAAAATTATAAAACATAAATTATTTGTAAATGAAATACAATGTGTCTAGCTAATTTGATTGAAATGTTAGATAATTTGTATAAGTAATAAAAACAAATTACATGAGTTATGTTTTCAAATTTAAAATATTTTCTTTGTATGCAATATTTATAATATATAGTGGATAGGATCAATGCTAATATATATTTAATCAATTAAATTATTTTTTTAATAATTCATTGATGGATAATAAGTGACATATGATTAAATGAAATATATATATATATATATATATATATATATATATATATATATATATATATAATACATTTTTTTCTTAAATAATACAGTTATGCTACAAATTAGTTACACGTGACACATAAAAGAACACTACTAAAATAATTGTAAACTTAATTAATAGCGTAAAAGTGGAGTATTCCTTTCTCTTTTCTCGTATCAATCATATAATACGTGAAAAAAAGTAATAGTGCAAAAGTAATATTTCTTTCTAGGCTAAAACTTATGTATCTTTGGAACACCGTGTGCCCAGATACCCTTTAGTATTAAATAATATACCATTTAGTATAAGAACGTGTACCATTTATTTCCTAAAAAAAATTAAATTTAATTGAAGTGTATGCCTTTTAAAACAAAATGTTGTACCCTTACACGCTTTGTGTGCCTGGGAATACAAAAGACCAACTCTTCTTTCTATATTTCCACATATAATAATCATATAAATATGTTTAATAATCACAATAGCCCTTCGTTATTCTCACAAGATTACATTATCATGATGGATTGAACTACTGATATAGTCGTCAAAGATCTAAAGTGATAACATGTTGAGAAGTTTTC
This sequence comes from Pogostemon cablin, assembly GCA_023678885.1. Taxonomy (NCBI): domain Eukaryota; kingdom Viridiplantae; phylum Streptophyta; class Magnoliopsida; order Lamiales; family Lamiaceae; genus Pogostemon; species Pogostemon cablin. The sequence goes on along the minus strand of CM042965.1, from coordinate 28,776,946 downwards.
TATAAGGTTGCTTTACTTCTATGCAAAAGATATAATCACCAAGCACACCACCACGGCCAAATTCTTTCACAAAGTTGAAAATCGAGATCTAGCTACAGGATATGATGAGAGACAGGCCCTGCAATAGCGCATTTCAATCAACCAAAGAAAGAAAAGAAAAAAAAATCTTCCACAAGGTTGAAAATCGAGATCTAGCTAGGATATGATGAGAGACATGCCCTACAATAGCGCATTTCAATCAACCAAATAAAGAAAAGAGAAAGGAATGGAAAGGAGTAAAAGTAGTACAGAATTCTTAAAAGTATGAATCATAATACTAATTACTCTTAATATTTATAAAGGCCCAATGAATCCAAAGGTGAAAGTATGAATCATAATACCAATTACTCTTAATATTTATAAAGGCATAATGAATCCAAAGATGATCCTTGTTGATGCGATGCACACTCCTACACCCAATGAATCCAAAGATGATCCTTGATGCGATGCTTACTCCTGCAAATGAGACACAAAACAGCAGCCAGAAAAATCCCGTTAAGGAGATGGGAGGAAACAAATAGAAGGAAAAAAGACATAAATACCATATAATTCAAATTTAGGCAGTTACGTCCTATAAATTCAATCAATTAAACACATTTCGTGAAAAGTGCAATAGAGGGTAAGAAGAAATACCTTTCCTAAATTTCATAGATTTACAACAGGTATAAACATGCACAATCCACTGAAAACTAACATACAAAAAGTATGACAGAGACCTGAAGGAGCTCTTCTGTTGTTGATGCCATATACACCTTCCTGCCCCATAATTTTCTATACTTTTATACTTATCACACCGAACAGATATGAGAGTATCTGATGGAATAGAGACCTGCAACAACACAGACAGCTGAGAAAGTAATTTATAAACGTATAGTTATAGAACTTCTATATAAGAAAAACAACTCTAACCTCAATCGCAGAGAATTGGAGTGTTCACAATATTGGAACGAGCCCTAGCCGACAGCAGCAATCGGATCCTTCTGAAGTTTGCTTTCGTTCCATCATCGTCGGCCGCCTTCCACTGCTCCTCGCCAGATTTTCTAGCCACCACCAGTGATCGTATGTCGCTCACCCTCCATGCCAATCACTGTTGCCTTAAACAAAGTGCCGACACTGCTCCGCCCGGAAGAGAATTAGTCATGCAAATCAGAATTTCTATGCCACAGAACTGTGTGTCATTGGAAGTGTTGAGAGTGAAAATCAGCGTGTTTTAGTTTCTAATTTTACAATTTTTATGGGAATTATTTTCATATAGCATAAGTGAATATTTAATATATTTGAGAAAAAATTTACATTTGATATGTTTTATTGCATATTAAGTGGAAAAATGATCAAAAGTTTAAAGTTAGAATAATGATGAAAAATGCACACTCACATTGCGTAATTTTTATGTGTTTGTGTGGAACTCAAAATTGGTGATGTTATACATGGTTGGAAAGCCAATGAAGAGAGATCGTGTTGACACAAGAATCGCTCAAATCGGAGTTCAGAAGAGAAAGTTATGCTCAAAATTGTGAGATCGCATAGCTGCTGACAGGAATTTCCAAAAATTAGCCCATCATTCCTATTTCTTGGGGGCACAATTAATTTTCTTATCATATAATCCTTCATGATTCCAAATATCTTTTTGAATATATTATTTCCTTATTTGATTCCCTTCTTATACCTATATATATTTTACATCATCATTCGTATGAGAGAGCATCCTACACTACCCCACAAGGGGGATTACCCCCCACACTATCTACCATCCTCCATATCCATTCCTTCCATCCCTCAATCATTGTTAAGATTCGTCTATTGATCCAAGAGGATTTGAAGAGATGGAAGAAAGAATGAATGAGATCGCTACACCAATTATTTTCTTCTTATTTTTGATTTTTCAGACTATGTGTAAGATCTATCCAACCCCCATACGTGTTGCTTATAACACTATGGGCTAGAACCGTTTTGGTAGTTTTAGGATTTTTGAAGGTTGTATGAATTAATTGAACTCTCTTGTGTATCCTCTGACAACACTACTTGTGGATTTATTTCATATATGATTGAACCTTTTTAATTCATATTCACGGTCATTTTGTGCATCTTCAACTATTATATAGAGTTTGAATATATATCTGGTTGTTGATTGAGTGCGTTCACCGCTGAACAGGGTTTTATGTTATGATTCTAAGTGAGAGGACTCCGAAGCTTTATTAGAATTGTCTTATATAAATGTTTATTAGTTGAATTAAATTCGGGTTAACAACCAGGATAAAGAGGTTAATTTTATAGTACCTATAAAGGAATATCATATCGGGTTAGAGTACCAGGTGCACGAGAAATAATTGATACTGATAGTACCTAGAAAGGGAGGGTGAAATTATATCTCTTGCTTCAAGGTAATTCACAAGTGTTACATGCTTATTTACTTGTGTCTATAGAGTAGATTTGCATAGCTTAGTGATTATTCATAACTTGTAGTCGGGTTGACCAATTCAAGAATTTATCGAACCACAGAGGGGTAGGCACTAGTGCTTAAGCGATCTCACGTTTCTTGTAATTTTATAGAGATGAATCATCACAGTTTTGTCTGTCAAACAAGTAATTAAAATTAATCAATGCAAGTAAACAAGCAATGATCAAGCAAACGAAATTAAAATGAATATGATTGGTTTTCCAAGTTAAACAAAAGCGAGATTAACAACACTTAAGAAGTGGTAACTCTAGGAATTATGTAACAAATTCATATGCATCATGGATAAATGATTAAGGACCAACACTAATTTCTTCTATACTTTCTCTCGAAATGAATAGAATGTGAATCCAAATAAGAATCCCAAAATAGCTCAATGGATTGGTTCTCACTCAAACGATTCTAACTAGGTACTAAGCTTAAATGAGAATCCCCTCACACAATCAATCAACCTCTCGATCAAACCAATCGGATGTCCTATCAAAGGGTTCTAAATCCTAAAGGATATCTCTATCTCTTTAAGACTTATAATGCACATGAGGTGTATGGTGAATTGATTCAATGAACTATCCTAAAAATATAATTGATTTCTCAATCTAACCACATGCCTATGACAATAAATCACACAATTCAACAATACAAATCCAGCAATTAATAATCAATGATAGAAAATCATAAATCCAATCAACACATGAATTAAAATACATAGATCCCTAAAATTAACCAACAACTATCATGTTGCTAATCTCACAAGAGAGATTAGCCTACCATAATCATAAGATAATTAACATAAACATTAAAAACCTTACAAGTCATGATAAACAATTAGGTTTACTACAAAAATTGGATGAAAACTCCCTTGGATTGGCTCCAATGGTTATCTCCGTCCTTTCCTTGCAATTTTCCTCTCTTCCTTACTTCTTCTCTTCACTTGGATGAAGGATTTATGGTGAGATGATGATGGAGTGAATAGATGGATGAAAATGATGAAGGATATGGTGTAAAATGAAGGAATTAGTGTGTGGGGTGTGGGTGTGTGGGCAGCTGAATTTCGGATCCAATATGATCAAAATGTTAAATGAATTGGTATTTATACTCCTTGGAGACCTTCTAGAAGATGTAGGAAAATAATTTAGTTCTGGCACCGACACGACTCGTGTGCTGCAACACTAGTCGAGTGCAGGGTTTCTCAGTCAAACTTTACTCAAGACGGCACACGAGTCGTATGCTGACGCACAGCCAAAGGGTGGCCGTGTTGGATGTTGTGATATCGTCGCATGACTTCTTCTTACAGGCCCGTGTTCGGTACAAAAGCCGTGTGCTGCAACACGAGTCGTGTACCCTATACGGGTGGCCGTGTTCGTGCTGCCTAATTTCTTCTTCCTCATTTCATCTCCCGTCTCTATTTATACTCCGTTTTCACCTGTTTTACATATGATTAAGTTCATTCACACATTTCCATAAAACACATAACACCACCAAGTAGCACACAAATACGGATAAAATAACACAAAAACGGACGTAAAAAGACACTAAAATCTAGGTGAAAATATCACTTATCACACCCTCAAATTTAAAGTTTCGTGCATCACTGAACAACGAAAATGATAAAATAAGGGGAGAGAGATTTTCACCTAAAGACTAAACGAACATAAGTAATAACACATCAAAAGTAATAAGAACTACAAATCATGCTAAGTCATCCTACAACATTAGACTCATAACATGCAAAAAATATTAACAAGTTCAATCAAAAGAGAATAAAGTGTAATTTAGTCCCTTTTTGGTCCAAGCCTGTCAATGGGATATCAATTTCACTCAACACTCTTAAATCAATACTCATTAACCGATTGGCTTGACTCGCTATAAACTTGCTCGTGGACTACATTCGCGTACCACCAAAGTTTCCATTAGTGATCAAAAAAGTCTTTCATTAAGGATGTAATGATAGGCTTTTTGGTATGGTAGGGAAAATTTAGGTAAGAGTGACTAATCATGTGTAAGTAATCGAAGAGGTAGCTACTTTCTTCCATTCCTTAACAATTTTTTTCTTCCTTTCTTTTCTTAATTGATCACAAGCACTATCCATCAACTTTCCTTGAATTGATCATCTTTCAATGCATGCTTCCTTCTTCGAACTTTTAAATACTTGAGCATTTTGTTGTTGCTTTGCTCATTTTCTTGTTATGAGGTTGCATGTTCATTCTTGTTCGTGCTCTTTTCATCCTTTTTCTTGCTTGTTACCATTTTATTTCCTTTCTTGCACAATTCTCATCAAACCTTTCTAAACCACATCTACTCAATCACTCACACGAAAGGGTAATTATATAAGGATCACGTGGGTAATCAAGGCTTGTAATGTTCTTATATTACAATAAATAGGCTTTAAGGCTCCAAGTGGTTAACTAGGAATGATGTTCATGGTAGAGAAATATATGGCAATGACTATAAATAACAAGGATAGCCTTAGATCATTTCACTAATCTCCACTAATCGGGCTCGTTCCTATAGTCCTTGAGCAAGTTCTAACTTATCAAACACAACCAATCCACTTATAAAGAAAACCATGTATGTACGGTTGAGGCTCAAATGCTCACAAGCTTGTGCTCGAACCTTAAGGAACTTATTACACCACATTCATCTCAAAATTGAACAAGTTAAATAAAACATGTCACAATTCGAAAGTGTAAAGATTCTTAATCATAACTTGTCATCACTTATCACCATAACATATCATCACTCATGTTCAAAAATGACTCACGACATCCCAAAAACAAATCACCAAACACCTCTAGACAAGAATACAAAAACACACAAAACATAAAATAAGGACTCAACATACAAGAAACAACCAAAAACACATAACATGCAAAAACAACAAAACCATCCATCATAAGAAAATGAAGCACACATTCATATCATCCATAATCAATTAAGCTCACAAACATCTCATCCTTGATTGAAAAGGAAATCCTAAATTAAGAAAGTAAACCTCCTACAAACATAACAAATGAAGCAACATGCTAATCACATCAATCCAAATCAAATCAAATTATGCTAAATACATAGAAGTGGTAGGGTGTAGAATGAACTCCCTCAATAAGCATTTGGTAATAGAAGTTGCTAGCTCCGAGCTCAATTCGTGCTTCTAATACTCTTCATACATGCTCAACAAAACCATTAGCTCAATAATTTCATTAAAAATATGGATTAGCATGCACTTCAATCACCAGCAATCGGACCAAAATCAAACCAAACTCATAAGAAAATTTTTAAAATTGAGTCAATTTTACAAGAATCACACTCAAGTGGTGAGTCACACCACACACTCTCATTTGATTAGCCATAACTTGTAGTCGGGTTGACCAATTCAAGAATTTATCGAACCACAGGGAGGTAGGTACTAGTGATTAAGTGATCTCACGTTTCTTGTAATTTTATAGAGATAAATCATCAATGGATAGGAGTTCAAAAAAGTAATAAAATCAATAAAAGCAAGCAAGCAAGCAATGATCAACAAACAAGATAAATAGATAAAAGGTGGTTTTTCAAGTTAAGTAAAAGTGAGATTAACAATAATTAAGAAGTGGAAATCCTAGGATAAATGCACCAAATTCATATGATCATGGGTTTAAGACTAAGGGCCAACACTAAGTTCATCTAAGCTCCCTCTCGAGATGGATAGGATATGAATCTCAAATAGCTCAATAGGTTGGTTCTCACACGAATAATTCCAACTAGGTACTAAGCTTGAAATGAGAGTTCCTTCACACAATTAATCAACCTCTCGATCAAACCAATCGAATGTCCTGTCCAAGGATTCTAAATCCTAAAGGACATCTCTATCTCTTTAAGATCTATAATGCACATGAGGTGTATGATAAAATAATTCAATCAATTATCCTAAATATGCAATTGACTTCTCAATCTAATCACATGTTTAAAACAACAAACCACACAAATCATCATAAACATCAAGATCTAAAGCATCAATAATAGAAAATCAATTAACCCAATCAACATATGAATTTTAATACATAAATCCCAAAATTATCCAACAACTCTCATGTTGCTAATTTCACAAAGGAGATTAGCCTACCATATTCAAAAGGAAATCAACATAGACATTAAGATCATTACAAAACATGATAAACAATAAGGTTTCACTACAAAGTATGGATGAAAAGTCCCTTAAAGTGCTTCAATGGTGATCTCCTTCCTTCCCTTGCAATTCTCCTCTCTTCCTTGCTTCTTGTCCTCAATTGGATGAAAGTTTTGATGGTAGGATGATGGTAGATGAGATGGATAAAGAATGGATGAAGATGATGGTGTAAAATGGAGGAAATGGTGTGTGAGGTGTGTGCAGAGGTGAAACCCTTCGAAATCTGATCAAATATTGAAGTATTGGGTATTTATACCCCTTGGAAAGATTCTAGAAGGATTCTGATATGTTTCTGATCCTACAGCAACACGACTCGTGTGCTGCAACAAGGCCACAGGGTGGCCGTGTAGGCATTTTGGATGTTAGAAAATGGCCAAGGCTTACAGGGCCGTGTTGCGCAACATGGCTCGTGTGCTGCAATACGACCAGCCGTGTTGGTGTAACCCCTATTTTTACAATTTTATTTTGGCTCGTTCTCCCTCGTTTCAACTCGAATTGAGATCCATTTTTTCCTACGTCTTTCTTTTTGCGTCGAGGATCTATTTTTGCCTGAAAATCATACGTTTAAGCTCATTCACAAACATCTCCATAAAAACACAAAACACAACAAAATAGTATACAAATACAGTTAAAATAATACGAAAACACACATAAAAAGACGCTAAAATCTAGGTGAAAATATCACTCATCACACCCCCAAACTTAAAGTGTTGTGCATCCCCGAACAACGAAAATGATAAAACAAGGGGAGTGAGATTTTCACCTAGGAAAAGACTAAACGAACATAAGTAATAACACATCAAAAGTAATAAGAACTACAAATCATGCTAAGTCATCCTACAACATTAGACTCATAACATGTAAAAAATATTAACAAGTTCAATCAAAAGAGAATAAAGTGTAATATAGTCCCTTTTTGGTCCAAGCCTCTCAATGGGATATCAATTTCACTCAACACTCTTTAAAGTAGGGTAAATCAACACTCATTAACCGATTGGCTTGACTCGCTAAATGCTTGCTCGTGGACTACATTCATAGACCATCAAAGTTTCCATTAATGATCAAAAAGGTCTTTCATTAAGGATGTAATGATAGGCTTTTTGGTATGGTAGGGAGAATTTAGGTAAGAGTGACTAATCATGTGTAAGTAATCGAAGAGGTAGTTATTTTCTTCCATTCCTTAACAATTTCTTTCTTCCTTTCTTTTCTTAATTGATCACAAGCACTATCCATCAACTTTTCTTGAATTGATCTTCTTTCAATGCATGCTTCCTTCTTCGAACTTTTAAATACTTGAGCATTTTGTTGTTGCTTTGCTCATTTTCTTGTTATGAGGTTGCATGTTCATTCTTATTCGTGCTCTTTTCATCATTTTTCTTGCTTGTTACCATTTCCTTTCCTTTCTTGCACAATTCTCATTAAACCTTTCTAAACCACATCTCCCCAATCACTCACACAAAAGGGTAATTATATAAGGCTCACATGGGTAATCAAGGTTTGTAATGTGCTTATATCACAATAAATAGGTTTTAAGGCTCAAAGTGGTTGACTAGGGATGATGTTCATGGTAGGAAAATATATGACAATGACTATAAATAACAAGGATGGTCTTAAATCATTTCACTAATCTCCACTAATCGGGCTCGTTCCTATAGTCCTTGAGCAAGTTCTAACTTATCAAACACAACCAATCAACTTATGAAGAATACCATGTATGCACGGTTGAGGCTCAACTGCTCACAAGCTTGTGCACGAACCTTAAGGAACTTATTACACCACATTCATCTCAAAATTGAATAAGTTAAATAAAACATGTCATAATTCGAAAGTGTAGAGATTCTTAATCATAACTTGTCATCACTTATCACCACAACATATCATCACTCATGTTCAAAAATGACTCACGACATCCCAAAAATAAACCACCAAACACATCTAGACAAGAATACGAAAACACACAAAACATAAAATAAGGATTCAACAAACAAGAAACAACCAAACACACATAACATGCAAAAACAACAAAACCATCCATCATAAGAAAATGAAGCACGCATTCATATCATCTATAATCAATTAAGCTCACAAATATCCCATCCTTGATTGAAAAGGAAACCTAAATTACAAAAGTAAACCTCCCACAAACATAACAAATGAAGCAACATGCTAATCACATCAATCCAAATCAAATTAAATTATGCTAAACACATAGAAGTGGTAGAATGAACTTTCTCAATAAGCATTTGGTAGTAGAAGTTGTTAGCTCCGAGCTTAATTTGTGCTTCCAATACTCTTCATACATGCTCAACAAAACCATTATCTCAACAATTTCATTAAAAATATGGATTAGCGTGCACTTCAATCATCACCAATCGTTCCATAATCAAACCAAACTCATGAGAAAAATTTTAAAATTGAGTCAATTTTACAAGAACCACACTCAAATGGTGAGTCACACCATACACTCTCCCCCAAACTTAAATCGAAATAAGTTGAGACTTAAGTTTGCAAAAAGTGGTGGGACTTACCCTTGTAGTTTTCATTGATGATCTTCTTGTGGAGAAGTAAACGCATCCAACGAATTGAGCAATGTCCACCATGCAGTAGCCCTCCAAACTTAACTCGAGACAAGAGTCGAGAATTAATTTTGCAACAAGTGTTGCGACATGCCTACTCGAATCCATGAAGCACTTCTCTTTTCTTAACTATGCATTTTCTCATAAGCACAATCTACCTTCAAGACCAAACAACAAAACAAGCATCAAAAGATAAAAAGAATGGGTTTTCTCCCATTTAGCGCTAAGTTTCACATCTTCAAGCCGGACGGGGACGATCATTGGACCAAATGTTGGTCCATCACACTTTCTCCTCGCATCCTCATTTTGAACATTTATTTAGCTCTCTTTTTGTCTACAAGCTCAACTTCACCATTCTTGCTTACTATCATCAAATCATCATCGAGAAGAGCTTCAAGTGTATTCCTTCTTTCTCCTTTGCCAATTTTCCAATCAAGCTCCGGAGCTTTCTTCCTATCAACATCATACGAAGACAAGTTAGAATTTGACATTTGCATATAATCATGAAGAAATGAATTTAAGTTGTCAAAAAGAATAGAGTCATGATCCATAAAATCATCCGGAGGCTAATTCGGAGGCTTCAAGTGAGACTTGGTTCCTTTGTCCTTGTTACATAAGAATGTAACAATCATTCCTTTTGAGCTCAAAGAAAGCTCCTCTCTCCCAACATCAATTTTAGCTCTTCCCGTAGCTAGAAATGACCTTCCCAAAATTAGTAAAACTCGAGGATCCGCCTTCACTTCTAACACCATGAAATCAACCGGGAAAGCTAGTCCCTTCACTTTCACCTCCACGTCTTCCACAATCCCTATGGCTTCACAACCACACCATTTACCACTTCAAGACGGATAGTCGTAGGCTTAAGCTCTCCAATTTCAAGGTCTTTAAAAGTAGCATGAGACATCACATTGACGCTCGCCCCCAAGTCACACAATGCATCAAGGGTTTCTTTTCCTTCAAAATCATACGGGATAATGAACTTTCCCGATTACCAACTTTTGTAGGCCTCTCCTTGTGCATCGATTCACTTACTTCGAGTAGCTCTTCTTTCCTTTTCTCCTCATACTTTTTCTTGAGACATTTGACATGCTCCTCAAAATCCTTTTTCTTCTCCTCCTTTACAAACATTTGTGGATAGGGAATAGGGAATGGAGTGATCGAAATACTCCAATAATCATGTTTGTACTCCTCTTCTTGAACCTTTTCCTCCACTTTTTTTTCCTCTTGCACCCTTGTCTACTTAGGTATCCATTTAGGCCCCTTCTCTTCTTTCTTACTTATTTCTTCCATTTTTTCAACAACCTTGCTTTCCACCAACCCTTCTTCATCCTTTCGTTCCTCTTTCATATCAACTAATAAACATTGAGCTTTTGGGTTAACCTCGAATGTGATCGAAAACTTTCCTTTTTGTTGAGCACTCAAAGAACTTGCAATTTGTCCAATATTATACTCCAAGCCTTGAGCCTCTTTTCATTTGCTTCTTCCGCCTTTTTCAAAGCTTCATCTCGAGCTTTGTTTGATGCTATCAATTGTTCAAGTAGCTCATCGATTATAGCTTTACCCTCTTGATTTGGTGCTTTAGCTCCCGGATGGTACCCCGGAGGATAAGCAACCACATTGTTCGAGTTGGAGTAGGAAAATTTGTCTTGCCTTTGTTGTTGTGGATAAGAACTTCTACCATTTTGATTATTGAAGCCTCCTTGACTTTATGAGAAATTACCTTGGAAATTATTTTGGTAATTCCCTTGGTAACCCCTTCCTTTCATGTAGAGCACATTTTCTATCATTGGCTTCGACATAGCCCATTATTGCCCTTTAACCATATTTGCCCCTTGATTGTTCACACTTTGATTCAAGCTCATTTGCCTCAATACTTCCGTCGCTATCATTTCAACACTTCGCATTTGTGGCACACATGACTCAACATTCAAACTCTTCACACTAAACTGTTGCCCTTAATCAAAATTCTCAAAACCATAGCATCCACTTACCCTCTCCGATGGCCATTGATATACTTTTGTAGCAATCTCATTAAATATCCTTATTGCCCTTTCCGGAGTTACACCAAGTACGGATCCACCCACCAAAGCATCAACAAGCACTCTTTGACCATTCACTAATCCTTGATAGAAAAATCCAACTTGTTGATTCTCCGGGAATTCATGTTGTGGACACTATATCCTTAAATCTTTCCCACGCTTCATAGAAACTCTCTTGAGGCATTTGCTTGAATTGAGCTATCAAGCTCTTCATTTGAAGCGTCTTGAAAGGTGGAAAATACTTGTTCAAGAACATTTGTGCAAGCTCATCCCATGTGTTGCACGTACTCGGAGTAATAGTAGAGAGCCATGATTGAGCTCTATCCCTCAACGAGAACAGAAACAACCTCTTCCTAATACAATTCTCGCTCACCCCTTTAATCTTCATGGTGTTGGCAATCTCAATAAATTGATCTAGATGAGCATTAGGATCCTCATTTGGAGTTCTGCTAAATTGTTGCTCTCTCACCATAGAAATCAAGTCCGCTTTAAATTCAAAGTTGTTGGCATTGATTGGTGGTCCCATCATTTGTGGCATTGTCCTTGGCATAAAGAAGTCCCGGATCACTCTTTGATCATTATGAATTCCATATTGCACCGGAGGTGGTGGTGGTGGCACATGCGCTTGTTGCGGAGGAATGAAGACTTGTGGAAATCCTTATTGCATTAGAGCTTGTTGCACCATTTGTTGAAGTAATGATTGTTGTTGAAAGCTCCATGATTTTGATAGGCATGTTGAGGAGGATTGGTATTGAATTGAGGTGTGTTGTCTTGCACGTTCACATGTTGTCCTCCTTCCCCATCATGCTCTATCTCCACACGGTTATCTCCTTGAAAATTCTCCATCTTATCACTCTTCTTGTTTTCTCTTCTCCTTCTTCAAAAAGTTTGTTCTATTTGCACGTCAATGGGCTCCGATTGTGTCCCCTTGACCTCGTTTGCATACACCTTCACAAAGAAAAGAAGTTAGAACAAGGTTTTCAAAAGCAAATACAAGTAACAAAAAAAAATATCTCTATTAAGATCACTTAAAACGGTCCTTCTTCAAGCTACTAGCAACTGTTGCCTCCCCGGCAACGGCGCCATTTGCTTAAATGAGAATCCCCTCACACAATCAATCAACCTCTCGATCAAACCAATCGGATGTGCTATCAAAGGGTTCTAAATCTTAAAGAATATCTCTATCTCTTTAAGACTTATAATGCACATGAGGTGTATGATGAATTGATTCAAGGAACTATCCTAAACATATAATTGATTTCTCAATCTAACCACATGCCTATGACAATAAATCACACAATTCAACAATATAAATCAAGCAATTAATAATCAATGATAGAAAATCATAAATCCAATCAACACATGAATTAAAATACATAGATCACCAAAATTAACCAACAACTATCATGTTGCTAATCTCACAAGGGAGATTAGCCTACCATAATCATAAGATAATTAACATAGACATTAAAAACCTTACAAGTCATGATAAACAATTAGGTTTACTACAAAAATTGGATGAAAACTCCCTTGGATTGGCTCTAATGGTTATCTCATTCCTTTCCTTGCAATTTTTCTCTCTTCCTTGCTTCTTCTCATCACTTGGATGAAGGATTTATGGTGAGATGATGATGGAGTGAATAGATGGATGAAAGTGATGAAGGATGTGGTGTAAAATGAAGGAATTGGTGTGTGGGTGTGTGGGCAGCTGAATTTCGGATCCAATATGATCAAAATGTTGAATGAATTAGTATTTATAACCCTTGGAGACCTTCTAGAAGATGTAGGAAAATAATTTTGTTCTAGCACCAACACAAATCGTGTGCTGCAACACGAGTCGAGTCATGTCAGGATTTCTCGGTCAAACTTTACTCAAGACGGCACACGAGTCGTGTGCTGACGCACGGCCAAAGGGTGGTCATGTTGGATGTTGTGATGTCATCGCACGACTTCTTCTTACAGGCCCGTGTTCGGTACACGGGCCGTGTACTGCAACACGAGTCGTGTACCCTACACGAGCGGCCGTGTTCGTGCTGCCCTATTTTTTCTTCCTTGTTTCATCTCCCGTCTCTATTTTTGCTCCATTTTCACCTGTTTTACATATGATTAAGTTCATTCACACACATTTCCATAAAAACACATAACACCACCAAGTAGCACACAAATACGGAGAAAATAACATGAAAATGGATGTAAAAAGACACTAAAATCTATGTGAAAATATCACTCATCACTTAGTGATGCGTCCATAGTCCATAAGGCAGAGTCGGCCAGTACACTTGAGAGAAAAATTAAGTAGTAAAACTGGATTATCCTAGAGCTACCTATTCTCCATTCTTGAGATATTTTCGTATTCTTCCAGGGCTTGTTTAATATTAATTGTTATTTAATTTTTAGAATTTAGTTGTTAGATAATACTCCATCCGTCCCAGTAAAATGCGAACAGTTACCTAATGTTTATAATAAGGTATTGTTCGCATTTCACCAATACGGAGGGAGTATTCTCAAACCTTATTGCCTTGTCTTAGTTAATTTAGTAAATAATTAAATTGATAATACGTCGTCTTTTGGATTCGATATTTAATTTGGTTACCTGCTGAGCTACAACTGATATCCTTATTACTTGGGGATTAATTTTGTGTGCAAAGAAAACGCCTAACATTAAGCCAAAATTTAAATAAATGGTTCATACTTTAGGAAGCTTTCTACAAAAGATTAGCGTATTCTCCAAGAGCACGTCACAAATCTGGAAAGGGCAGCCTCCTATTCAATTCAATTGCAGGGGTAAAATCACATTTAAATTCAAATTGAAGGGGTAAAAAAATAGTCCCTAAGCATCAATAGGTGTGATTTTCTGAGCAGGATCGTACTAATAATCAATAAATGTTGAACAAATTCAACACACTACATTGGACTGGGTAAGAAGGCGTGAGTTACTTCTTTTTTTGCTTAAATAATAATATTCTATTTATAGAAACTATTATATATATCTTAAGTATACTATAGCAAAAACTTTTCGGCCTGCGTGTCGTCTCCAGAGCGCTCCATTATGACGTGTAATTTTCTCATTTTTTTGAATTTTTAAATAAATATTTTTATATTTTCCTTATTTACTTATAATTAATTTCCTTATTTTTCATTTATTTTTTCAAAATAATGTATTTTCTTTTCTATTTATAAATCTAAATTAAGTAATAAATTAAGAAAATATATTTTAAAAATATATTTATTTGATTTTTATAAAAAAATAATTAAAAATAAATATATTATTATTATTAATATTGTAATATTTTGATATTAAATAATGTATTTCCTCTCTATTCATAAATCTAAATTAGGTTTTACTAATTCATACATAAATCTAAATTAGATCAAATTTATTTTGGAGTTATATTATTAAAAAATAAAATTGAATAATAATCCATAAGACTTTACAATTCATAAATCTAAATTAGGTATAATTTATTATTAATATTATTATAATAATATTTTTTAAATAATGTATTCCCTTTTCTATTCAATTTTTTTATTCATAAATCTAAATTAGGTTTTATTAATTCATATTTCTAAATTAGGTAAAATTTATATTGGAGTTATATTAAAAAATAAAATCTTATAGTCAATAAGAATTTACTATTCATAATTCTATATTAGGTAAATTTTATTTTGGAGTTAGATTAAAAATTGTATAACCAGACTAAGTTAGCCCAATACACGTTATGCTCCATTATTATTATTATTATATAAAATAAAATTTATGTGGATACTAATTCCATTATTTTAAAATTATTATCATAAATAAACATCTCCTTATATTATATATAAACATATATTGTCATTATAATTTCAACAATCAAAACAACCCATTTAAAAAAAATGTTGAGTGATTCATTATAATCAGTAATATAATGACTACACGCCACACTTCTATTGTTGATTTAACTCCTGCGAGGGCACTATGGACAATTACTGGGAGGGTTATTCGATAATGGGTTGTACCATGTCCGAATAATTTGAAGGAGGTTGCATATCTCAATGTCGTTCTTATGGATGAACAGGTATTGGTCTACCTATCGTCATATAAATTAATTAATAAATATTATATATCTTTGATTTTCCCCCCCAAATTATAGGGCCAAAAAATTTAAGGATTTGTGAGAGATAAGATTGCCGTAGATAAATCTTTGCAATGGTTAAAAGAGGATGATATTGTCAGTATTTCAAACTGTAAAGTTGTGGCGAATCAACAAGATTTTCTAACAGCTCATCATGACTATAGGATTGAATTTCATAGATTTACAGCATTTAGAGGATGCACTACAGTGATTATACCTAAATATGTGTTTGATTTCATCCGTTTGACGCAATATTACAAAACAGAGTGGAAGAATCAAACTTAATTGGTAAGTTGAATTTATTATCATGGTGTGTGTGCTGTTTTGAACTTCCTGCATACCTGCCCCATTCTGTCTTTTGAAATTTGCATCTTACGAAACATAGGTTCTAAGAGTGATATATTAGGTCACATTATTTAAATATTTTACTATGTAAAAATAGATAAATTTTAATTGTGGTTAATTACTTTTTTTTAATTGTAAATATTATTAGACAAATGACTGATGTCAGTATAGTGCATTACACTAAGGGTAATCCATCTAAAATGAGTATCAAAGTGGTTCTCATTGATGCTAAGTATGTCTTTTTTATTTTATTTTTATTTTTAAAGTCAAATACCATATTAATTTATCAATTTTATAAATTTTCCTTTCAACTTGATTTAATTGAACTAAACTTGAATATACTTTTTGGGAAAAATATGCGGATCAATTGATAGAATACCCAAAAATGGTAAATCTGGTGTTGTTGTGTTAATTTTGAGGTTTGCTAAAATCTTCAAATGGAATGGTTAGTGATATTAATTATATAATAATGTATTAATTAAAAAATTAAAATTATTTATATAACTCACTTTTTTTTCTTTATATTATTATTAGATGATTTGAAGGTGTCCGATTCATATTATTCAAGTCAAATTATTTTGAATGATGACGGTGTTGATGAGATTCAAAATTCAAATCCAGGTACTTTCTTCTAATCTACGCATTAGATAAATATTTACTTCTTAGGTTTAATTTTCTCACATGAATTCTTATTCAATTTTTTTTTTCTACATAACATTGTATCAATATTGATGATACTAAGAGCAATTGTTTTTCAAATATTTCACTTCAAAATAATTCAATAGTAATCTTATTTATCGGATGCAAAAACAATAGCTGAATTAATCAAGACTGAAAAGGTAATATACTCCCTCCATCCCAGGAAAGATTGAACCCCTTTCCTGGCACGGAAATTAATAAAGTGGTGACTTTTAGAGGTATTATGGTATTTTTTTGTAATAAATAAATGATAAAGTATGGTATGTGTGTTAGGTAGAGGGTTTTTTTGTAAATAAAGTGTATGGAGAAGGGTGATTGTGTTTGACTTTTTGCTTTTTTAAGAATGTACAAACTTTTGTGGGACAACTCAAAATGGAAAGTGTGTCATTTTTCCTGGGACGGAGGGATTATAATCTATTCATAGTAATCTTATTTTGGTTAATGCGCTTGCAAGTGGCATTCGTTCTGAATGTGAGATTATTTTGTGTGTTACATCAAGTGGCATTTCTTCTTTGCTATTACCCAATGGACAACACATTCTTGATTTGGAATGCTTCTATTAGTAAATGAAGACTCTACTTGCTATATTAAGCTAGGAACAGAATTGTCAGAATTAATTAAGCAGACAAAAATTATTATTTAGGATGAAGCTCTGATGAGCAATCGATATTGTTTCGAGGCACTTGATAGAAGCTTAAATGAAATTTTGAGATGTAGAAAAGATGTGAAGAATTTACCAATTAGTGGAAAGACAATTATCTTTGGAGGCGATTTTAGACAAATTTTACTGGTAATTACTAAGGGTACAAGAGAACGAATTGTGTATGCCACACTAACATCTTCTTATCTTTGGAAATATTGTAAGGTACTTAAGCTAACAAGGAACGGAAAATTGCAGAGTCAAAGCTCTGGCATCGAAAAATCTAAACAGGAGATTGAAGAATTTTCAAGATGAATTTGAGCTTAGAAGATGGAAGTCTAGGAGAAATAACTGATTTCGGAGAGATTATTGAAATTTCAAATGATCTATTATTGGAAAAATGTACAAGATCCTCTGGATTTTATTGTTGAGTGCATTTATTCATCTGTTGCTTCCGATTACAAAAATTTATACTACTTTGAAGATGAGAGATTCTTGCACCAACACATCAAGTTGTTGAATCCATAAATGAAAAGGTGTTGTCTCGAATTCTAAGCGTAGAGAGGGAATATTTGAGTTCAGATAGTGTGTCCAAATTAGATGGGATCACAGGTAACAATGAGAAGCTTTACTCGGCAGAGTTTCTAAATACTATCAAGTGTTCAGAACTTCTAAACCACATATTGAAGCTTAAGAATGGAGTACCGAAAATGCTTATCAGAAACAAAGATCTAAATTGTGCAATGGTACAAGATTAATTGTGACAAAGATGGAAAATCATGTTATACAAACAAAAATAACTTGTGGGAGAAACATTAGAAACATTCTCTACATACCAAGGATGACTCTTACTCATTCTGATGATAGCACAATGGTCAAATTCAATAGAAGACAATTCCCTGTGGTGGTGTGTTTCGCAATGATGATAAATAAAAGTCAGGGACAATCTCTTTAAAAAGTTGGAGTGCATCTTCCAAAACCTGTTTTCACACATGGGCAGATATATGTTTTTGTATCAAGAGTAAAAAAGCAAAAAAGTTTGAAAATTTTGTGTCTTGATGAAGAAGGTAATATATCAAACAAAATACAAAACGTGATTTATCAAGAAGTTTTCAATAATATTTAATAATTTTTAATATTAAATTATACATATGCCACTTATAATTAAAACAACAATAGTATGCCAAAAAATTTTAATTTTAACAATAAAGATAAATTAAAATATGAACTAATATAATATAATTAGAGACATTAATAATAGTATTAATTTTATTTTTTTTAAAAAATTAATGATCCTGACTAGTATGCGGGTTATATATATATATATATATATATATATATAGAGAGAGAGAGAGAGAGAGAGATAGATAGATAGATAGATAGATAGATAGATAGATAGATAGATAGATAGATAGATAGATAGATAGATGTAGATGTAGATGTAGATGGAGAAAATTTAATTAAAATTTCCTCCAAGTTTGTATGGTTGGGCATTTGTGTTATTTCTATCATTGATATTAATTGCTTGATTTATATGGTTGATTTGTGTGATTAATTGTCATGGGCATGTCATTAGATTGAGAAATCAATTATATGTTTAGGATAGTTCATTTAATTATTTCATCATACACTTCATGTACATTAATTTAGAATGAGATAAAGATATTCTTCTAGTTTTAGAACCCTTTGATAGAATATTTAATTGGCATAATCGAGAGATTGGTTGATTTGGTGAGGAGACCCAAACCATTAGTGAATTCATAGTACCTAAAATGAAAATATTGCCTATGATTTAGTACCTAATTAGGGAACTCATAGAGTAATTAGTACCTATTGGGAGGTGTTCGCTATGGTATCGATTCTATGTGCTTTTGGGAGTCTTGTTGAAGGCATACAACTTAAGTAACTTGAGAGAGAGCTTAAAATACATTAGTGATCGCTTCTATGTCATATCCATGAGATATTAGAATTAATTGTATGATTACTTTATTATCTATACCATGATTGTTGCATTCTCATCCTTGCATCATTTGGAACCCATTCACCTTTGCATTTATCTTATGTTAATTAGTTTAATTGCTCTTTATTTGCATGCTTATCTATCCTCCCTTTCGATCGTCCTTATAAAATCACGATAAAATTAGATCGTTTAAACTCTAGTACGTTCCTCCCTTGGGTTTGATAATTCTATTTCTTGGTCACTCCGTAATACACAACGGTAGAGTATTCTTACTCTATTAACACGTAAGCAAAATTACGATCAGGTTGCGGGCTAAATATGCTAGGTCCAACCCAATTCATGACGGGTTGTGGATTATGGCGGGCCAACCTCTCTTTATATTATTTTTTAAGTGTATTTTTTAATTAAAATTTTATTATTAATATTATCATTATAATGGAGATTAAGCTTTAAAATTGTGATGAATGGATTGAAAAGTAAAAATTACATTATTCTGATGCTAGGAGAAAAAAAAGAGAGGACAATGCGCCACTATCGCCGTTCGAAAGAGATAGATGCATGATTTATTTGTCTAATTGTCTACAATATTAATTTTAAAGCTATAATTTATTTGAGATTAAATTAAGGTAGTCCATGGCCTTTTGAAATTTTACTTTTTATATTGTGTATAAATTATAAATTTTTTAAAAAAATTAAATAAAAATAAATCTAGTGGGCTAGCCCACCCCAACCCGCCCTCAACCCGCCATAGCCCGTGGCTAGTTTGGGCTAACCCATATAGGCCCACTTTTAAACGAGCTCATAAATCTTAAGTCCAGCCTTTCACTTTTCAATGGTGAGGCAGATTGAACCAACATGCCTAACCCATTTTGACGACTCTATATATGTGTATGTGTAGGGGAATGTTAAATCATTGATTTTAAAATTGGACCTGACCGGACGGTTCAACTGGTTAAATCGAGAACCGGAGCCAGAGCCAGTCCTGAACAATCCTATAACTATTTTCTTAATTGGATCGGAAAGAATTGGTTCCAACCGGTTAAAACTGAAAAACCAGATAACCAGTGAAACTGGAAAATCGCCGATTTTATTTCTAAATCAGACTGAATTCCAAACATTTTCAATTTTATGTCGTTCAAAACGATTGAAATCTCAAAATACATTACTTAATTACAATTATACATACTACATACATGCATTCTTAACCCGATCTAATAAAACAAAGAAGATATAGAAACACCATTTCTTCTAGAAGCCGGATGATGAAACCATCGCCTTTTCCATTTAATCTCCACAACAAACTTGATATATCACCTAAGGAAATTGATGTTCAAATTATGATGTGAAATTAAGAAAGAGAATTGGTATTTTTTGAATTGAAAGATAGAAAAGGAGGGGGGAGGGTGAGATACAGGAGCACTAATAAATTAAGATTGAAGAGTGAGAGAAAGGGAGTGAGAGAAAAGGAACAGCGCACAATAGAGAGAGAGAGGCACACTGGACACTGGACAGGGATGAGGACATGGGCTTTACTACTGACCTTTAAGTTTAAGATTATATTTTGGTGCAATGGGCTTTACTCATGAGCTTGAAAAAAATACAAAAAATTAAGTGGGTTGAGCATGAATTAAGTGATTTTTAATTTTTCGGTTGAACCGCCGGTTCGACAGGTCCGACCGGTTGAACCTCGAATCAGTAGAGACACCGGTTTAAGCTCCAGTCTGATTATAAAAACACTGTGTTAAATATTGATGAGATAAGAAATGATAGAGAAAGAGAAAAGAAGAATTATTGAAAAGATATAAAGTAACATAATAGAGTTGGGTAGGTCTTGAGTGAGAAACTGTCTCACGAAACTCATTCTGTGAGACGGATCCTAATCAACTTCATTCATTTTTAGAAAAAGCGCTTCCCATTCCAAAATTTAATTTAGGTGCTCATAATCCCCGGATCCCCCTCGATTTTCCTTTCCTTTCCTTTTTTTCCGTTACTTTTAATATGATCTATTCATTACCTAATAAATTATTTTGTTTATATTTTATTTAATTAATGTAAATATAAATATTAAATATAAAATTTAATTTAATATATTATTCTAATGAATAAGTTAAATTAAACGAATATTAGTTTTACCTGATAAGATATCACTTTTTATTAAAATATTATCATTGTTTATATATTTTGTAAATTATTCATGCAAGAATTAGTTCAATACAAAGTTATCACTTTACCTTTATTGAGTATAACATTTTATAAAAAAATGTTATCACATTCTATTATTCATATGAATTGTTTGAAATAATTCCATTAAACAGATATCACTTATCAATGAACATGTATCACATTCATTTTAAATATTATCACCTTTTATTCTTCTTAAGAATATTAAAATATTCAAATGGATGGATATCACCTATTCTTGATTAGGTGCTTTTTGTTAGAAATATTATCACTTTTGATTAGTATCATGAATTGGTGATGAAATAATTTAATTGAATTATTATCACTTTTTATCATGATTACTTGCGTATCATTTTTATTAAGAATGATACTTATCACTTTTTATTCGTAATACAAATTGTTTATGAAATAATTTAATTGGATTGACATTATTTTTTTTATCACTTTTTATTAAAAATTTATCACTTTTTATTGGAAATTTTTATCACTTTTATATTAGACCTGTGATTTATTTTTTTAAATTATTTAATTAAATAAACATCACTTTTTGTTTATTATATATTATTTTTTATTTAAAATAATAATTACTTTTTATTTGACTTAAAATAATTTGAATGGATATCACTTTTATTTATTTGATTATAAGACATCACTTTTTGTTAAAAATATTAAATAATAATAATATTTTTTAATAATTATTTAATTAAAAAAACTATGTCAAAAATCAAAATTAAATAAATAAATAAAAGAACTTCGAAAAAAAAGCCATCACAAGGGCGTAATCCTGAGACATTCAAGGTATTGACAGCTATTGCCACCAAATAAACTACAGATTAACGCATTATGAATGTACCGTCAATACAAACTACAGATTAGCGCATCATGAATTTACCATTAATTTAATATAGGGGTGGCTATTCGCACCTCCGAATTTGATAAATGCACCCCATAAATATATATAACTAAAATATCTTCATTGAAGAAGACATAAATAACCTTATGAATCTAATTGAATATTTTTACGTTTAATTCCAACTGAACAATGATTTTACAAGATACGTTCACGCTCATGAGTGGAAGAAGCAATATCATCTCGGTTGGAAGAGCTCGTCATGGTCGAATTAATTTTCGCATATCCATGCTCGTCATGGCTGAGGAAAGGATCAAGGTTGTACTTCAAGAATGAAGTATATTTACCCATGGTAATTTGGAAGTTGTCAGCATGTTGTTTTATTATTTTAGGATATTTTATCTGACCCAGAAGAAGTCCCTTTTGCTCTAACATGTCTGCAAACACTTTCCGTTGTTAAAAAATTTGTATCCATTAAAAAGGATGTTGGAAAGGATTCCCAACCTCAAGAAATTATGGTCGCAAATACTAAGAAGGTCCATCAGCTCAACAATCTCATGGTTCCTAGTCGACATCATTTTCTAGAGCATCAATCTCTTCCAATCCCAAATCTACGCCCAATACCTCCCCAAACCCTCCCAAATCAACGCCTTTCAAGAAGCATTTCATGTGGCCAAGCTCCAACCAATCATAGCCATTTGCTCCACCATTCCAGGCTACTATGCCACCATATTCTTCATCAATCAGGTTGGGTGGGTGAAGATCCAGATGATGGGTTTCTTTTTCATGGCGTTGGGACTCCTGGCCATCAGGATCTCCTACCAAGTATATTGGGGAAAAAACACCAAAATTGGGTTCATGTTCCTCTATGATTTGACCTTCTTTTTCAGCAACTTTGGCCCCAACACCACCACCTTCATCGTGCCAGGGGAGCTTTTCCCGGCGAGGTTCTAATCAATGTGCCACGACATGATGGGAGAAGTGGGGAAATCGGGGCGATGATAAGATCGGTGGGGTACTTGTGGGCTTCGAGAGAGAATGGTAAGAGTAAAGGGATCAGGATGAAATCATCGCTTGTGATGATGGGTGGAGTATGCATTGCCGGAATGGTGAAGATCATTGCCTTTTTTAAAATCTTAATCTTATAAAGTTATTTAAATATTTTTAATTAAAGATATTTTAACCATAATTATTATGTGGTACATTTAGTAAATATATGGGGTACAAATAGTCATTAAGGTTATTTATGTCTTTTTGAATATAGACATTTCAATTATAAATATATATGGGGTACGTTTATCAAATTTGGGAGTGCAAATAGCCGCCCCCTTTAATATATACTAGAAATACTTATCCGTGCGTTGCACGGAAATAAATTTTAAAAAAATTTAGAGCATATAATAAATATTATTTCGTGAAATGGTCAATTTTTTTATATAGACATCTTGTATATATATTATTTTTTTATGGGTACTCACTATATGTAAGCATCATAAATTAAAAAAAAATTGCTAGTTCTCATTATTTTTTAAGTTTCATTATGTAATTATACTTAATAAAAAAAAATCAAATGCCATGTATTGATTATTTTTTGTTGACATGCAATCCATTCTTAAACACAACGATTATTCCTGATTTAACCTGTGACTGAACACCTCACAAACGGCTCTACCTGTTACCCATGCGTTGCACGGACATCATTTTTCAAGATTTAATAATGTCTCTGTATTGAGTATTTATTCCAATTTGAATGGGCATGTAGATTAATGCCTCATTTAATTTTGAAGTGAAACTAATAAGCATAGTTTATCAATATAACTATCATACTTTAATAATAGATCAACTCATCTCACACATAAAAAATAATAGATTAAAAATAGTTCAAAATTATACAATAATTTTTTGTATAAAGTCTACATCTGAACAATTCTGAATTCTTTTGATTACATATGTTAGAAATTGGGATATTAATAAAAATTATCAAAACAGTTACAATATTCTAATTGATGTAAGTTTTATGATTTCATTGATATTATGAATTTTGCAATTTTTTTTAGCTAACAACAATGAGTTCACATTTTAAATTATGTACTCTATAGTTTTTAATTTTGTTTATTATACAAGAATATACTTAGTGTATAAAATTTAATACTCCTTGTCCCATGTATTTAGTTTATTTTATTATTTTAGTATTTTTTTCACATTAAAAACTTGTATTATTATGCACATAAATGTACAAACTCCTCAATTAAATCAACTCTGTAATCTACGACATAATTGATTCGGTTTGTTAATTTAACACAATAAGCAATATTCCATTAATTTGGTATCTTTAATTAGATTAAATATGTTAGATGAGTACATTGCGAAAATATGTAATACCATATGATAAATTGAAGAAAATATGAGAAATTAAGGATATCATAATGTAACGCGATAAATGATAATATGTGACAAATTGAAAAATAGATGAGAAATTGGGAAATATATGATAAATTGAAAAAAAGATTAGATATTGGGGAGATATAAAATGAGATTGTTTGGGTAGAAAATAAAAAAACTCTCCATATATGTTGATTTGCTGCTTTTATATATATATATATAGATAAAGTATGATTAATTTAATTGGGTCAAAAGAATCCGTCTCATGGATTAAAATCTATTAGACGATCTCATACAAGTATTTGCCAATAAAGTTCATAGATTTACATATAAATAATTTCTAAAATTTAGAGGTAAATTTTAAGAAAATATCGCCAAGTTTTTAAATAATTACTTACCTCGAAATTTACTTAGCCAAAAATTTTAATATTTATATTTTAAATATCGCCAAAAAAGTTAATATTTATATTTCAAATTTTAATCTAAATGCCATTTTTCTATGCCAAGTTGTGAAATTGTTACATATAAGAAATTCGAACCATATATATAGACATGCACAAAAAAATTAAAACCTGCGGTTCGAACCGGGGAACCATCGGTTTTAACCGGAACCATCGATTCTGGAACTGGTAAAAACGGAACCGAAATCAGATATATTTCGGTTCAGTTCCAATTCCTCATTCCTTGAAAAAAATCGGCTGTTGATTAGCCATAATATAGTGGGCATGACCAATTAAAGAAAATTATCGAACCACAGGGAGGAACGTGCTAGAGTTTAAGCGATCTCAAGCTTATCGTGATTTTATAAGGACGACGGAAGAGAGGATAGGAGCAAATGAATGCAATTATGCTAAAGCAAGAAATAAAGATAAAGTGAATGCAAAGATAAAAGGGTTCCAAATGATGCAAGGATGAGATTAACAACAATCATGGCATAGATAATTAAGTAATCATGCAATTAATTCTAATCTCTCATGGACAAGGTATAGAAGCGATCACTAATTCCACCTAAACTCTCTCTCGAGATGGATAGGAAGTAGGCCCTCAACAAGGCTCCCAAACGCACATAGGATCGAGACAATAGCAAACACCTCCCACTAGGTACTAATTACTCTATGAGTTCCCTAATTAGGTACTAAATCATAAGCAATATTCCCTTTTAAGGTACTATGAATTCACTAATTGTTTGGGTCTCCTCATTTAATCAACCAACCTCTCGATTAAGCTAATCAAATGTTCTATCAAAGGGTTCTAAATCTAGAAGGATATCTCTATCTCATTCTAAATTAAAGCACATGAAGTGTATGATGAAATGATTCAATGAACTATCCTAAACACATAATTGATTTCTCAATCTAATCACATGCCCATGACAATTAATCACACAAATCATCATATACATCAAGCAATCAACAATCAATGATAGAAATAACACAAAGCCCATTCAAGATTAAAATCAATTTGCATAAAAACTAAATTATCCAACACCAATCATGGAGCTAATCTCACAAAGGAGATTAACCTCTCATATCCATAAGAAAATTAACATAGACATTAAGATCCTTACTAAACATGATCAATCTATAAAGAAATGCACAAAAATTAGAATTAGATTCCCCCTTTGAAGTGCTTCAATGGAGATCTCCTTCTTCTTCTTGTGATCTCACTCTCCCTTGCTTCCTTGATCACTTGGATGGTGGATTTGATGGAGGGGATCAAGTGTAGATGGGTGGATGAAGAATGGATGAAGATGATGGTGGAAAATGGAAGAAATGGTGTGTGAGGTGTGTGTGGAAGGGGTGGAAATCGGATCTTTTTTTATAAAATATGAATGGAGGGGTATTTATACCCTTTTGGGCCTTCTAGAAGGATTCTGATTTTTTTCTGATCCAAGACACGACACGAGTCGTGTGGCGCAACACGGCCATGAGGTGCCCGTGTTGCGTGAACTGATGCTCCCGCACGGCCATCGCTTACAGGCCCGTGTTGGCTACACGGGTCGTGTGCTGCAACACGAGTCGAGCTCCGCAACACGGCCAAGTGGTGGTCGTGTTGGATGAATAGATGTTGCCGCACGACCATTCTGGACAGGCCCGTGTTAGCTACACGAGTCGTGTACTGCGACACGGCTCGTGCCACCGACACGGCCAGTCGTGTTGCTGCTGCCCTGATTCCTTCACTGTTTTGGCTCGTTCTCCCTCGTTTCAACTCCAAATTGAGTTCCGCTTTTTCCTACATCTTCCTTATCCTATTTAGCATCAAATAAAAAGTGAAAATAGTAGGTTTAAGCTCATTCACACACATTTCCATGAAAATACAAAACACAACCAAATAACACATAAAATACGGATAAAAATATACGAAAACACATATAAAAAGACACTAAAATCTAGGTGAAAATATCACTCATCACACCCCCAAACTTAAAGTGTTGTGCGTCCTCGCACAATGAAAATGATAAACCATGAAGAGTGATTTTCACCTAGGAAAAAAAACTAAACGAACATAAGTAATAACACGTCAATAGCAATAAGAATTACAAACTATGCTAAGGCATCCTACATCAATAAAATCATAACATGAGAAATTAACAAGTTCAATCAAAAGAGAATAAAGTGTAATATAGACCCTTTTACGTCCAAGCCTCACAATGGATATTGATGTCTCTCAACACTCTTTTGAAATAGGGTAAATCACACTCATTAATCGATTGGCTCGACTCGCTATAAGCTTGCTCGCGGACTATATTCACAAACCACCAAAGTTTCAATCAATGATCAAAAAGGTCTTTAATTAGGATGTAATGATAGGCTCTTTGGTAGGGTAGGAAGATATGGATAATAGTGACTAAGCAAGTGTAAGTAATCGAAGAGATGGCCAATTTCTCCAACTTCTCCACTTTTCTTTCTTCCTTTCTCAACTTTGGTAATCACAAGCACTAATCATCAACATTTCTTTGGATTGAGCTTCTTATGATGCATGCTTCCTTTCTTTGAATTTTTATTTCCTTGAGCATCTTGTTGTTGCTTTACTCATTTTTCTTGTTTTGAGGTTGCATGTTCATTCTTTTTTATGCTCTTTTTCATCCTTTTTCTTGCTTGTTTACCATTTCCTTTTTCTTTTTCTTCCTTATCAAACCTTTCTAGTTACCATCTCCTCAATCACCCACACAAATGGTATATATGTAAGGCTTAAGTGGGTAATCATGGCTTGTAATGTGCTATATTCACAATAAAAAGGCTTAAAGGCTCAAAATGGTTAACTAGGGATGATGTACATGGTAGGAAAATATATGGCAATGACTATGAATAACAAGGATGGCCTAAGATCATTTCACTAATCTCCACAAATCGGGCTCGTTCCTATAGTCCTTGAGCAAATTCTAGCTTATCAAACACAACCAATCCACTCATGAAGAAAAATACCATGTATGCACGGTTGAGGTTCAAATACTCACAAGCTTATGCATTGGACCTTAAGAAACTTATTACACCACATTCATCTCAAAATTGAACAAGTTAAATAAAACATGTCACAATTCGAAAGTGTAGAGATTCTTAATCATAACTTGTCATCACTTATTACCACAACATATCACCACTCATGTTCAAAAATGACTCACAACATCCCAAAAATAATCCACCAAACATACCAAGACAAAAATAAGAAAACACACAAAACATAAAATAAAGACTCAACAAACAATAAACAAAACAAAAACACATAACATGCAAGAATAAAAATCACCATCATAAAACAATGAAGCACACATTCAAATCATCCATAACAATGTAAGCTCACAATCATCCCAACCTTTGATTGAAAAGAAAATCCTAACTAATGAAAATAAACATCCCAAAAAAACATAACACATGAAGTAGCATGTTAATCACATCAATACAAATCAAATCAAATTATGCTAAGCACATAAAAGTGGTAGGGTGTAGAATGAACTCCCTCAATAAGCATTTGATAGTGGAAGTTGTTAGCTCCGAGCTCAATTCGTGCTTCCAATACCCTTCATACATGCTCAACAAAACCATTAGCTCAACAATTTCATTAAAAATATGGACTATCATGCACTTCAACACGACCAATCATACCAAAATCAAACCAAACTCATGAGAAAAATTTTAAAATTTTAGCTCAAAAATACGAAAAGTATATGCTTTCAAGACAAAGTATGTCACACCACGCCATATCCCCCCAAACTTAAATTGAAACAAGAGTTTCGAGGTAAGTTTGCAAAAAGTTGTGTGACTTACTATCACATTTCAAATCAAGCACTCTTCGTGTCTTCAATACGCGTATTCCTCACAAGCACAATCAACCTACATGCCAAAAATGCAAGAAATAACAAATCCACAATCCTTATTGAAAGCATTAAATAAAGCAATAAAGATAATGATGGGTTGCCTCCCATCGAGCGCTAAGTTTAACGTCTTCAAGCCGGACGATAGTCTTTAGCTCATGGTGGTCTTGAATAGTCCTTAGGCACTATCATAGGTTTCTTCTTGAAGTAGTGCCTTGTGCTCTCCCGTTCAACCACTAGAACGGTTCCCTTCTTGTTAAATAGCTCAAGCAATTGTTCTCCGAAGGCGTTCTTCACAAGAAATGGCCCTTTCCACTTGTTCCACTTTTTCCATGGGGCTTTATATGCATTTTGAACTTCAACCACATCCCCCGGTAAGAATTCGGGCATTGACAAGTGTTGTTGTCCTCTTGCAACCTTTTTCCTACAATCACCAAACAAATTTTTATCAATAAAATCATGAAAGTTCTTAAGAGAATTTAAAATTTCAATAGAATGAGAAGGTTTAGGCTTGTGGGGAGTGAAATCCATGATCTTAGTTTCCGGAGACTTCTTTTCTTCCATAAGGGCATAAATCTCTTCTCGGTTTTGATGTTTTACTTTCTCAACCATCTTTTCAAGAGACTCGACAAATTTATCGAATTCCTCCGTCAACTCTTCTTTCAACTTTGTAGCTTTCACCCACTTAGGCACCCTTTCTCTCTTTTCCTTCATAACCTCATCAACCCTTTCTAAACCATCCTCTTTTCGATCTTTAATGGCCATGCATAGATTCGTTCCGGAGGTAGAAGGCTTGTTGTTCTCAACGGTGGATACAACTTGACTAACTTGGTGCTCAATGGAATCTAATCTAGCACCGAATGCTACTATTGCACTTGTCACCCTGTCACACCAATTTCCGATTCGATCCATCCAAGCTTCATTATACTTACTCTCCTTCTCCATGCGCTCCATAATCTTTTCGATCAACTCATTTCTAAGCTTCTCTCTATAGTCAAGTTGGGCGGAATAAGAGGTGTTGGAGTCTTGAAAATCGCCCCATAGATGTGGTTGATTTCCATCTTGATTTCTAGAAAAATTTCCTTGAAAACCATCTTCCACACCTTGAGGGTATACTTGATGATGCATTTGATGAGGAACTCCAAAATTCTCATAACCTTGTTGTTGGAATTGCATATCTTGTACTCCATAATCCGGTTGCAAATTAGGCTCCCAATTTGGCATTTGAAATCCTTGAAAATTTCCTTGTGTGTTCATAGCGGAATGAACACTTCTATTCACCATATCTCGAAGAGTATCCATGTAGCTCATATTTTTGGGGTTGCTCTCCTTCTTCTTCCTTCTCAAGGTATGCACCTATAAAAGAAAGAAAAATTAGAACAAAATTTTCCAAAGCAAATATAAGATGCAAAAAATAAAATAAAATAAAATAAAATAATGTCCTTATTAAGACCACTCTAAACAATCCTTCGTCAAACTACTAGCGACCGTTACCTCCCCGGCAACGGCGCCATTTCATTAGCCATAATATAGTGGGCATGACCAATTAAAGAAATTATCGAACCACAGGGAGGAACGTGCTAGAGTTTAAGCGATCTCAAGCTTATCGTGATTTTATAAGGACGACGGAAGAGAGGATAGGAGCAAATGAATGCAATTATGCTAAAGCAAGAAATAAAGATAAAGTGAATGCAAAGATAAAAGGGTTCCAAATGATGCAAGGATGAGATTAACAACAATCATGGCATATATAATTAAGTAATCATGCAATTAATTCTAATCTCTCATGGACAAGGTATAGAAGCGATCACTAATTCCACCTAAACTCTCTCTCGAGATGGATAGGAAGTAGGCCCTCAACAAGGCTCCCAAACGCACATAGGATCGAGACAATAGCAAACACCTCCCACTAGGTACTAATTACTCTATGAGTTCCCTAATTAGGTACTAAATCATAAGCAATATTCCCTTTTAAGGTACTATGAATTCACTAATTGTTTGGGTCTCCTCATTTAATCAACCAACCTCTCGATTAAGCTAATCAAATGTTCTATCAAAGGGTTCTAAATCTAGAAGGATATCTCTATCTCATTCTAAATTAAAGCACATGAAGTGTATGATGAAATGATTCAATGAACTATCCTAAACACATAATTGATTTCTCAATCTAATCACATGCCCATGACAATTAATCACACAAATCATCATATACATCAAGCAATCAACAATCAATGATAGAAATAACACAAAGCCCATTCAAGATTAAAATCAATTTGCATAAAAACTAAATTATCCAACACCAATCATGGAGCTAATCTCACAAAGGAGATTAACCTCTCATATCCATAAGAAAATTAACATAGACATTAAGATCCTTACTAAACATGATCAATCTATAAAGAAATGCACAAAAATTAGAATTAGATTCCCCCTTTGAAGTGCTTCAATGGAGATCTCCTTCTTCTTCTTGTGATCTCACTCTCCCTTGCTTCCTTGATCACTTGGATGGTGGATTTGATGGAGGGGATCAAGTGTAGATGGGTGGATGAAGAATGGATGAAGATGATGGTGGAAAATGGAAGAAATGGTGTGTGAGGTGTGTGTGGAAGGGGTGGAAATCGGATCTTTTTTTATAAAATATGAATGGAGGGGTATTTATACCCTTTTGGGCCTTCTAGAAGGATTCTGATTTTTTTCTGATCCAAGACACGACACGAGTCGTGTGGCGCAACACGGCCATGAGGTGCCCGTGTTGCGTGAACTGATGCTCCCGCACGGCCATCGCTTACAGGCCCGTGTTGGCTACACGGGTCGTGTGCTGCAACACGAGTCGAGCTCCGCAACACGGCCAAGTGGTGGTCGTGTTGGATGAATAGATGTTGCCGCACGACCATTCTGGACAGGCCCGTGTTAGCTACACGAGTCGTGTACTGCGACACGGCTCGTGCCACCGACACGGCCAGTCGTGTTGCTGCTGCCCTGATTCCTTCACTGTTTTGGCTCGTTCTCCCTCGTTTCAACTCCAAATTGAGTTCCGCTTTTTCCTACATCTTCCTTATCCTATTTAGCATCAAATAAAAAGTGAAAATAGTAGGTTTAAGCTCATTCACACACATTTCCATGAAAATACAAAACACAACCAAATAACACATAAAATACGGATAAAAATATACGAAAACACATATAAAAAGACACTAAAATCTAGGTGAAAATATCACTCATCACACCCCCAAACTTAAAGTGTTGTGCGTCCTCGCACAATGAAAATGATAAACCATGAAGAGTGATTTTCACCTAGGAAAAAAAACTAAACGAACATAAGTAATAACACGTCAATAGCAATAAGAATTACAAACTATGCTAAGGCATCCTACATCAATAAAATCATAACATGAGAAATTAACAAGTTCAATCAAAAGAGAATAAAGTGTAATATAGACCCTTTTACGTCCAAGCCTCACAATGGATATTGATGTCTCTCAACACTCTTTTGAAATAGGGTAAATCACACTCATTAATCGATTGGCTCGACTCGCTATAAGCTTGCTCGCGGACTATATTCACAAACCACCAAAGTTTCAATCAATGATCAAAAAGGTCTTTAATTAGGATGTAATGATAGGCTCTTTGGTAGGGTAGGAAGATATGGATAATAGTGACTAAGCAAGTGTAAGTAATCGAAGAGATGGCCAATTTCTCCAACTTCTCCACTTTTCTTTCTTCCTTTCTCAACTTTGGTAATCACAAGCACTAATCATCAACATTTCTTTGGATTGAGCTTCTTATGATGCATGCTTCCTTTCTTTGAATTTTTATTTCCTTGAGCATCTTGTTGTTGCTTTACTCATTTTTCTTGTTTTGAGGTTGCATGTTCATTCTTTTTTATGCTCTTTTTCATCCTTTTTCTTGCTTGTTTACCATTTCCTTTTTCTTTTTCTTCCTTATCAAACCTTTCTAGTTACCATCTCCTCAATCACCCACACAAATGGTATATATGTAAGGCTTAAGTGGGTAATCATGGCTTGTAATGTGCTATATTCACAATAAAAAGGCTTAAAGGCTCAAAATGGTTAACTAGGGATGATGTACATGGTAGGAAAATATATGGCAATGACTATGAATAACAAGGATGGCCTAAGATCATTTCACTAATCTCCACAAATCGGGCTCGTTCCTATAGTCCTTGAGCAAATTCTAGCTTATCAAACACAACCAATCCACTCATGAAGAAAAATACCATGTATGCACGGTTGAGGTTCAAATACTCACAAGCTTATGCATTGGACCTTAAGAAACTTATTACACCACATTCATCTCAAAATTGAACAAGTTAAATAAAACATGTCACAATTCGAAAGTGTAGAGATTCTTAATCATAACTTGTCATCACTTATTACCACAACATATCACCACTCATGTTCAAAAATGACTCACAACATCCCAAAAATAATCCACCAAACATACCAAGACAAAAATAAGAAAACACACAAAACATAAAATAAAGACTCAACAAACAATAAACAAAACAAAAACACATAACATGCAAGAATAAAAATCACCATCATAAAACAATGAAGCACACATTCAAATCATCCATAACAATGTAAGCTCACAATCATCCCAACCTTTGATTGAAAAGAAAATCCTAACTAATGAAAATAAACATCCCAAAAAAACATAACACATGAAGTAGCATGTTAATCACATCAATACAAATCAAATCAAATTATGCTAAGCACATAAAAGTGGTAGGGTGTAGAATGAACTCCCTCAATAAGCATTTGATAGTGGAAGTTGTTAGCTCCGAGCTCAATTCGTGCTTCCAATACCCTTCATACATGCTCAACAAAACCATTAGCTCAACAATTTCATTAAAAATATGGACTATCATGCACTTCAACACGACCAATCATACCAAAATCAAACCAAACTCATGAGAAAAATTTTAAAATTTTAGCTCAAAAATACGAAAAGTATATGCTTTCAAGACAAAGTATGTCACACCACGCCATATCCCCCCAAACTTAAATTGAAACAAGAGTTTCGAGGTAAGTTTGCAAAAAGTTGTGTGACTTACTATCACATTTCAAATCAAGCACTCTTCGTGTCTTCAATACGCGTATTCCTCACAAGCACAATCAACCTACATGCCAAAAATGCAAGAAATAACAAATCCACAATCCTTATTGAAAGCATTAAATAAAGCAATAAAGATAATGATGGGTTGCCTCCCATCGAGCGCTAAGTTTAACGTCTTCAAGCCGGACGATAGTCTTTAGCTCATGGTGGTCTTGAATAGTCCTTAGGCACTATCATAGGTTTCTTCTTGAAGTAGTGCCTTGTGCTCTCCCGTTCAACCACTAGAACGGTTCCCTTCTTGTTAAATAGCTCAAGCAATTGTTCTCCGAAGGCGTTCTTCACAAGAAATGGCCCTTTCCACTTGTTCCACTTTTTCCATGGGGCTTTATATGCATTTTGAACTTCAACCACATCCCCCGGTAAGAATTCGGGCATTGACAAGTGTTGTTGTCCTCTTGCAACCTTTTTCCTACAATCACCAAACAAATTTTTATCAATAAAATCATGAAAGTTCTTAAGAGAATTTAAAATTTCAATAGAATGAGAAGGTTTAGGCTTGTGGGGAGTGAAATCCATGATCTTAGTTTCCGGAGACTTCTTTTCTTCCATAAGGGCATAAATCTCTTCTCGATTTTGATGTTTTACTTTCTCAACCATCTTTTCAAGAGACTCGACAAATTTATCGAATTCCTCCGTCAACTCTTCTTTCAACTTTGTAGCTTTCACCCACTTAGGCACCCTTTCTCTCTTTTCCTTCATAACCTCATCAACCCTTTCTAAACCATCCTCTTTTCGATCTTTAATGGCCATGCATAGATTCGTTCCGGAGGTAGAAGGCTTGTTGTTCTCAACGGTGGATACAACTTGACTAACTTGGTGCTCAATGGAATCTAATCTAGCACCGAATGCTACTATTGCACTTGTCACCCTGTCACACCAATTTCCGATTCGATCCATCCAAGCTTCATTATACTTACTCTCCTTCTCCATGCGCTCCATAATCTTTTCGATCAACTCATTTCTAAGCTTCTCTCTATAGTCAAGTTGGGCGGAATAAGAGGTGTTGGAGTCTTGAAAATCGCCCCATAGATGTGGTTGATTTCCATCTTGATTTCTAGAAAAATTTCCTTGAAAACCATCTTCCACACCTTGAGGGTATACTTGATGATGCATTTGATGAGGAACTCCAAAATTCTCATAACCTTGTTGTTGGAATTGCATATCTTGTACTCCATAATCCGGTTGCAAATTAGGCTCCCAATTTGGCATTTGAAATCCTTGAAAATTTCCTTGTGTGTTCATAGCGGAATGAACACTTCTATTCACCATATCTCGAAGAGTATCCATGTAGCTCATATTTTTGGGGTTGCTCTCCTTCTTCTTCCTTCTCAAGGTATGCACCTATAAAAGAAAGAAAAATTAGAACAAAATTTTCCAAAGCAAATATAAGATGCAAAAAAAAAAATAAAATAAAATAAAATAATGTCCTTATTAAGACCACTCTAAACAATCCTTCGTCAAACTACTAGCGACCGTTACCTCCCCGGCAACGGCGCCATTTCATTAGCCATAATATAGTGGGCATGACCAATTAAAGAAATTATCGAACCACAGGGAGGAACGTGCTAGAGTTTAAGCGATCTCAAGCTTATCGTGATTTTATAAGGACGACGGAAGAGAGGATAGGAGCAAATGAATGCAATTATGCTAAAGCAAGAAATAAAGATAAAGTGAATGCAAAGATAAAAGGGTTCCAAATGATGCAAGGATGAGATTAACAACAATCATGGCATAGATAATTAAGTAATCATGCAATTAATTCTAATCTCTCATGGACAAGGTATAGAAGCGATCACTAATTCCACCTAAACTCTCTCTCGAGATGGATAGGAAGTAGGCCCTCAACAAGGCTCCCAAACGCACATAGGATCGAGACAATAGCAAACACCTCCCACTAGGTACTAATTACTCTATGAGTTCCCTAATTAGGTACTAAATCATAAGCAATATTCCCTTTTAAGGTACTATGAATTCACTAATTGTTTGGGTCTCCTCATTTAATCAACCAACCTCTCGATTAAGCTAATCAAATGTTCTATCAAAGGGTTCTAAATCTAGAAGGATATCTCTATCTCATTCTAAATTAATGCACATGAAGTGTATGATGAAATGATTCAATGAACTATCCTAAACACATAATTGATTTCTCAATCTAATCACATGCCCATGACAATTAATCACACAAATCATCATATACATCAAGCAATCAACAATCAATGATAGAAATAACACAAATCCCATTCAAGATTAAAATCAATTTGCATAAAAACTAAATTATCCAACACCAATCATGGAGCTAATCTCACAAAGGAGATTAACCTCTCATATCCATAAGAAAATTAACATAGACATTAAGATCATTACTAAACATGATCAATCTATAAAGAAATGCACAAAAATTAGAATTAGATTCCCCCTTTGAAGTGCTTCAATGGAGATCTCCTTCTTCTTCTTGTGATCTCACTCTCCCTTGCTTCCTTGATCACTTGGATGGTGGATTTGATGGAGGGGATCAAGTGTAGATGGGTGGATGAAGAATGGATGAAGATGATGGTGGAAAATGGAAGAAATGGTGTGTGAGGTGTGTGTGGAAGGGGTGGAAATCGGATCTTTTTTTATAAAATATGAATGGAGGGGTATTTATACCCTTTTGGGCCTTCTAGAAGGATTCTGATTTTTTTCTGATCCAAGACACGACACGAGTCGTGTGGCGCAACACGGCCATGAGGTGCCCGTGTTGCGTGAACTGATGCTCCCGCACGGCCATCGCTTACAGGCCCGTGTTGGCTACACGGGTCGTGTGCTGCAACACGAGTCGAGCTCCGCAACACGGCCAAGTGGTGGTCGTGTTGGATGAATAGATGTTGCCGCACGACCATTCTGGACAGGCCCGTGTTAGCTACACGAGTCGTGTACTGCGACACGGCTCGTGCCACCGACACGGCCAGTCGTGTTGCTGCTGCCCTGATTCCTTCACTGTTTTGGCTCGTTCTCCCTCGTTTCAACTCCAAATTGAGTTCCGCTTTTTCCTACATCTTCCTTATCCTATTTAGCATCAAATAAAAAGTGAAAATAGTAGGTTTAAGCTCATTCACACACATTTCCATGAAAATACAAAACACAACCAAATAACACATAAAATACGGATAAAAATATACGAAAACACATATAAAAAGACACTAAAATCTAGGTGAAAATATCACTCATCACACCCCCAAACTTAAAGTGTTGTGCGTCCTCGCACAATGAAAATGATAAACCATGAAGAGTGATTTTCACCTAGGAAAAAAAACTAAACGAACATAAGTAATAACACGTCAATAGCAATAAGAATTACAAACTATGCTAAGGCATCCTACATCAATAAAATCATAACATGAGAAATTAACAAGTTCAATCAAAAGAGAATAAAGTGTAATATAGACCCTTTTACGTCCAAGCCTCACAATGGATATTGATGTCTCTCAACACTCTTTTGAAATAGGGTAAATCACACTCATTAATCGATTGGCTCGACTCGCTATAAGCTTGCTCGCGGACTATATTCACAAACCACCAAAGTTTCAATCAATGATCAAAAAGGTCTTTAATTAGGATGTAATGATAGGCTCTTTGGTAGGGTAGGAAGATATGGATAATAGTGACTAAGCAAGTGTAAGTAATCGAAGAGATGGCCAATTTCTCCAACTTCTCCACTTTTCTTTCTTCCTTTCTCAACTTTGGTAATCACAAGCACTAATCATCAACATTTCTTTGGATTGAGCTTCTTATGATGCATGCTTCCTTTCTTTGAATTTTTATTTCCTTGAGCATCTTGTTGTTGCTTTACTCATTTTTCTTGTTTTGAGGTTGCATGTTCATTCTTTTTTATGCTCTTTTTCATCCTTTTTCTTGCTTGTTTACCATTTCCTTTTTCTTTTTCTTCCTTATCAAACCTTTCTAGTTACCATCTCCTCAATCACCCACACAAATGGTATATATGTAAGGCTTAAGTGGGTAATCATGGCTTGTAATGTGCTATATTCACAATAAAAAGGCTTAAAGGCTCAAAATGGTTAACTAGGGATGATGTACATGGTAGGAAAATATATGGCAATGACTATGAATAACAAGGATGGCCTAAGATCATTTCACTAATCTCCACAAATCGGGCTCGTTCCTATAGTCCTTGAGCAAATTCTAGCTTATCAAACACAACCAATCCACTCATGAAGAAAAATACCATGTATGCACGGTTGAGGTTCAAATACTCACAAGCTTATGCATTGGACCTTAAGAAACTTATTACACCACATTCATCTCAAAATTGAACAAGTTAAATAAAACATGTCACAATTCGAAAGTGTAGAGATTCTTAATCATAACTTGTCATCACTTATTACCACAACATATCACCACTCATGTTCAAAAATGACTCACAACATCCCAAAAATAATCCACCAAACATACCAAGACAAAAATAAGAAAACACACAAAACATAAAATAAAGACTCAACAAACAATAAACAAAACAAAAACACATAACATGCAAGAATAAAAATCACCATCATAAAACAATGAAGCACACATTCAAATCATCCATAACAATGTAAGCTCACAATCATCCCAACCTTTGATTGAAAAGAAAATCCTAACTAATGAAAATAAACATCCCAAAAAAACATAACACATGAAGTAGCATGTTAATCACATCAATACAAATCAAATCAAATTATGCTAAGCACATAAAAGTGGTAGGGTGTAGAATGAACTCCCTCAATAAGCATTTGATAGTGGAAGTTGTTAGCTCCGAGCTCAATTCGTGCTTCCAATACCCTTCATACATGCTCAACAAAACCATTAGCTCAACAATTTCATTAAAAATATGGACTATCATGCACTTCAACACGACCAATCATACCAAAATCAAACCAAACTCATGAGAAAAATTTTAAAATTTTAGCTCAAAAATACGAAAAGTATATGCTTTCAAGACAAAGTATGTCACACCACGCCATATCCCCCCAAACTTAAATTGAAACAAGAGTTTCGAGGTAAGTTTGCAAAAAGTTGTGTGACTTACTATCACATTTCAAATCAAGCACTCTTCGTGTCTTCAATACGCGTATTCCTCACAAGCACAATCAACCTACATGCCAAAAATGCAAGAAATAACAAATCCACAATCCTTATTGAAAGCATTAAATAAAGCAATAAAGATAATGATGGGTTGCCTCCCATCGAGCGCTAAGTTTAACGTCTTCAAGCCGGACGATAGTCTTTAGCTCATGGTGGTCTTGAATAGTCCTTAGGCACTATCATAGGTTTCTTCTTGAAGTAGTGCCTTGTGCTCTCCCGTTCAACCACTAGAACGGTTCCCTTCTTGTTAAATAGCTCAAGCAATTGTTCTCCGAAGGCGTTCTTCACAAGAAATGGCCCTTTCCACTTGTTCCACTTTTTCCATGGGGCTTTATATGCATTTTGAACTTCAACCACATCCCCCGGTAAGAATTCGGGCATTGACAAGTGTTGTTGTCCTCTTGCAACCTTTTTCCTACAATCACCAAACAAATTTTTATCAATAAAATCATGAAAGTTCTTAAGAGAATTTAAAATTTCAATAGAATGAGAAGGTTTAGGCTTGTGGGGAGTGAAATCCATGATCTTAGTTTCCGGAGACTTCTTTTCTTCCATAAGGGCATAAATCTCTTCTCGATTTTGATGTTTTACTTTCTCAACCATCTTTTCAAGAGACTCGACAAATTTATCGAATTCCTCCGTCAACTCTTCTTTCAACTTTGTAGCTTTCACCCACTTAGGCACCCTTTCTCTCTTTTCCTTCATAACCTCATCAACCCTTTCTAAACCATCCTCTTTTCGATCTTTAATGGCCATGCATAGATTCGTTCCGGAGGTAGAAGGCTTGTTGTTCTCAACGGTGGATACAACTTGACTAACTTGGTGCTCAATGGAATCTAATCTAGCACCGAATGCTACTATTGCACTTGTCACCCTGTCACACCAATTTCCGATTCGATCCATCCAAGCTTCATTATACTTACTCTCCTTCTCCATGCGCTCCATAATCTTTTCGATCAACTCATTTCTAAGCTTCTCTCTATAGTCAAGTTGGGCGGAATAAGAGGTGTTGGAGTCTTGAAAATCGCCCCATAGATGTGGTTGATTTCCATCTTGATTTCTAGAAAAATTTCCTTGAAAACCATCTTCCACACCTTGAGGGTATACTTGATGATGCATTTGATGAGGAACTCCAAAATTCTCATAACCTTGTTGTTGGAATTGCATATCTTGTACTCCATAATCCGGTTGCAAATTAGGCTCCCAATTTGGCATTTGAAATCCTTGAAAATTTCCTTGTGTGTTCATAGCGGAATGAACACTTCTATTCACCATATCTCGAAGAGTATCCATGTAGCTCATATTTTTGGGGTTGCTCTCCTTCTTCTTCCTTCTCAAGGTATGCACCTATAAAAGAAAGAAAAATTAGAACAAAATTTTCCAAAGCAAATATAAGATGCAAAAAAAAAAATAAAATAAAATAAAATAATGTCCTTATTAAGACCACTCTAAACAATCCTTCGTCAAACTACTAGCGACCGTTACCTCCCCGGCAACGGCGCCATTTCATTAGCCATAATATAGTGGGCATGACCAATTAAAGAAATTATCGAACCACAGGGAGGAACGTGCTAGAGTTTAAGCGATCTCAAGCTTATCGTGATTTTATAAGGACGACGGAAGAGAGGATAGGAGCAAATGAATGCAATTATGCTAAAGCAAGAAATAAAGATAAAGTGAATGCAAAGATAAAAGGGTTCCAAATGATGCAAGGATGAGATTAACAACAATCATGGCATAGATAATTAAGTAATCATGCAATTAATTCTAATCTCTCATGGACAAGGTATAGAAGCGATCACTAATTCCACCTAAACTCTCTCTCGAGATGGATAGGAAGTAGGCCCTCAACAAGGCTCCCAAACGCACATAGGATCGAGACAATAGCAAACACCTCCCACTAGGTACTAATTACTCTATGAGTTCCCTAATTAGGTACTAAATCATAAGCAATATTCCCTTTTAAGGTACTATGAATTCACTAATTGTTTGGGTTTCCTCATTTAATCAACCAACCTCTCGATTAAGCTAATCAAATGTTCTATCAAAGGGTTCTAAATCTAGAAGGATATCTCTATCTCATTCTAAATTAATGCACATGAAGTGTATGATGAAATGATTCAATGAACTATCCTAAACACATAATTGATTTCTCAATCTAATCACATGCCCATGACAATTAATCACACAAATCATCATATACATCAAGCAATCAACAATCAATGATAGAAATAACACAAATCCCATTCAAGATTAAAATCAATTTGCATAAAAACTAAATTATCCAACACCAATCATGGAGCTAATCTCACAAAGGAGATTAACCTCTCATATCCATAAGAAAATTAACATAGACATTAAGATCCTTACTAAACATGATCAATCTATAAAGAAATGCACAAAAATTAGAATTAGATTCCCCCTTTGAAGTGCTTCAATGGAGATCTCCTTCTTTTTCTTGTGATCTCACTCTCCCTTGCTTCCTTGATCACTTGGATGGTGGATTTGATGGAGGGGATCAAGTGTAGATGGGTGGATGAAGAATGGATGAAGATGATGGTGGAAAATGGAAGAAATGGTGTGTGAGGTGTGTGTGGAAGGGGTGGAAATCGGATCTTTTTTTATAAAATATGAATGGAGGGGTATTTATACCCTTTTGGGCCTTCTAGAAGGATTCTGATTTTTTTCTGATCCAAGACACGACACGAGTCGTGTGGCGCAACACGGCCATGAGGTGCCCGTGTTGCGTGAACTGATGCTCCCGCACAGCCATCGCTTACAGGCCCGTGTTGGCTACACGGGTCGTGTGCTGCAACACGAGTCG
Organism: Pogostemon cablin; assembly: GCA_023678885.1. Classification (NCBI taxonomy): domain Eukaryota; kingdom Viridiplantae; phylum Streptophyta; class Magnoliopsida; order Lamiales; family Lamiaceae; genus Pogostemon; species Pogostemon cablin. The sequence goes on along the minus strand of CM042965.1, from coordinate 28,735,110 downwards.
AGCTCTGCAACACGGCCAAGTGGTGGTCGTGTTGGATGAATAGATGTTGCCGCACGACCATTCTGGACAGGCCCGTGTTAGCTACACGAGTCGTGTACTGCGACACGGCTCGTGCCACCGACACGGCCAGTCGTGTTGCTGCTGCCCTGATTCCTTCACTGTTTTGGCTCGTTCTCCCTCGTTTCAACTCCAAATTGAGTTCCGCTTTTTCCTACATCTTCCTTATCCTATTTAGCATCAAATAAAAAGTGAAAATAGTAGGTTTAAGCTCATTCACACACATTTCCATGAAAATACAAAACACAACCAAATAACACATAAAATACGGATAAAAATATACGAAAACACATATAAAAAGACACTAAAATCTAGGTGAAAATATCACTCATCAGCTGTGATACCCAAGCTTCTCACTACTCATGTGGCAATATAATTTAATTTGTGTTATGTGCATTTTTATAATTATGTGATAATTATGTGGCAATTATGTGATAATAATGTGGCAATTATGTGACAATTGTTTCTACATTTTATCTTTACATTTTATTTGAGACATCCGTGATAAAAATAGTGACAATATGTGAATATATATGTACATAAATATTTATGTGTCTTAATTCGGATATATAATTAAATTGCTCTATGTGTATAAATATATTATTTCTTAATTATTAAGTGTCACACGTGTTCTTGTAATAATGATAGTGGTAAGAAAATATACACGTATGTGTATTAATTTGTAAATATATCATACCTTAATCATTAAGTATTGCATGTATATTAATAATGGATAATAATAACAATAATAATAATAATAAATGGTATTTACTATTAATATTAAGTCTATTAATAATAATATATAAAATATATTTACTGTAAATAGTAATTACTATAAATAACAATTAATAAAAATAGTAAATGGACATTGGCGGTGAATTAATCTTCAGGCCACCTTTAACATCTATATATATATATATATATATATATATATATAGATGGTAACCCCAAACTAAGGGTGAGTGGAATAGAAGCAACGATCAACACACACACACAGAGAGAGAGAGAGGGGTACGTGTCGGAACGAGAGAGAATAGATTAGTCACAATTCTTCACGAGGTCTATAGTATTTTTACTATTCGGAGTACAGATGAGTAGAGGTCCAACTACAATGCATAAACGTTTTATTTTGTGAATTACTTGTGATTTATTTGTGATATAAGTGGTGATTTATATGATTGGAGGTAAGTAGAGGCCCAACTACAATGCATAAACATGTTATTTTGTGAATTACTTGTGATTTATTTGTGATATAAGTGGTGATTTATGTGATTGGAGGTAAGTAGAAGTTCAACTACAATGCATAAACATGTTGTGTGTGTGAATTATTTGTGATTAATATATGATAATTATGTTATGAATTAATTGTGATTAATTTAATTACGTTATAAATTATTTGAGAATTATTAGTAATACAAGCTGTGGATTTATGTGCTTTGAGGAAAGTAGGATTCATATGCAATCAAATATTATTTTGTGAATTATTTGTAATAAATTTGTGATACAAGTTGTAGATCTTTGTGATATGAGATAATATCATTGTCCTATATAGATCTGTGTGATCAGAAATTATTAAATATAGATCTGTGTGATCGGAAACTATTGAATATAGATCTGGGTGATTTGAAAAGATATCATTTAAAAGGATCTGTGTGATCCGAAGTGAAGTTGTTATTCAAAAAATGGATACGTGTAATTCGAGGTGAAGTTGTTATTCCAGAAATGGATATGTGTGAATTGAAATTAAGTTGTTAATTTATTTTTATTAAATGTTGATAATGATGTCGTAAATGGTTTATGATGCATATTTAATTGTAAATGGTTTATGATGCATATTTAATTTCCCTGGTTGCATACCATGCATAATCATGAAAAGTGTTTTCCCATAAATTAATAAGATACTAATGGTGTGTGCGGTCACTATATATGCATTCTATTCTGGGTTAGAAAAAATTATTCCCAACACTTTATTTGAGGTTCGAAAAAATCATCCCCAATACTTTATTCAGGGTTCGAAAAAATTAATCCCAACACTTTATTCGGGGCTCAGAAAAAATCATTCCCAACACTTTATTTGGGGTTCGCAAAAACCGTTCCCAATTCTTTATGTGTCCATTGAGCTCATTTGGGGTGCATATCATAAGTGTGTCATGGGATCCCACAACGTGAACAGTTTCAAAATAAAAGAGATCAACTAGAAAGATTAGAAAATAGGCAATAGAAAACTAAATGCAATTTCATGCACTAACATGCATGATTTCTACTTACTGATTTTTTTCTCACTAGTTTATGCATTGTAGGTGAACCTGTTGATGATTGAGTTTTGTGATGTGACTGTGTAAGTTGTGGAGCTTCTCTAGGGTTTTGAGCGGATGTACATAAATGACGACCCGTTGGAGTAGGTCGTGGGCTTATTTTGTTTCTGCTGATGTTTTATTAAGTAATGTAATAAATATTGTCACAAGTTTGGGTAGTTTGAAGTGTTGTCAGAAACCAGTTACATATGTTTAACTGGTGTGATGGTTTTGGTTATAAATATATTATGAGAAAAAAAAATATGCAGATTTTTATAATGATGATGTTTATGTTAATTAGTATTTGAATTATAAGTTATGTAAGGTAGGTCGTGTCACCAGTGGTTTTTAATTTTTAATTTTATTTTTTTATATTTTTACGCTAAAAATAAAAAATAATAATAATAAAATAAAATCGAAACCGGCAGTTTGAACCGGAATTGAAACCTTCCTACGTACCTTCGGTTCGATTCCAGTTCTCCATTTTCAGGAACAGGTACCGGCGGTCCGAACCGGCGTGCATCCCTACACACACACACACACACACACATATATATATATATATATATATATATATATATAATCTATCGAGTTTTAAGTTAAAGAAAATCTTCTAACCTAATGCAACGTAAGTAGTCATCAAATTATTTTGTCTAAATGAAACAAAACTCCATTCACTCTTTATATGTATATGAGTCGGCTATTTGATATATTTTATTTAAAATTTAAGGGTAATTTTGGGTTTCGATATATCTTAAGGTATATAGAGTTAAAATAGGGTATAGTAGGCACTTTTTTAAAATATATATATATATTATTATTTTTAATGGTGGAGAATAAATAAAAACTTAATTCGACGTTAAGATCGTCCAGGTGTACTAGTGCACCACGTGTTCCCTAGTAATTGGACTCAAAATTTAAATGTTCCAAATTAATATTACTTCCTTAGTCTCTTAATAATTTTCACTCTTGGCATGGAGATTGAGAAAAGTAATAACCTTTAGGGATATTATGATATTTTTTATAATAAATAAAGGATAAAGTATATTATGCTAGTTAGGTTGTGGTGATTTAAAAAAATGTGTATGAAGAAGGGAAATTGTTTAGAGTATATGCCTTTGTAGAGACATAAAAACTTTTGTGGGATGACTAAAAATGAAAAGAGTGAAAATTAATGACTCTGAGAAAATACTAGAAATTTTAAAGACCTTGATGTTAGTTTTGGGTTTAAATTGATTTACTAAATCAATGAATAATGTTAGGGCGCGGCTATTCGTACCCCTAATTTTACTAAACGTACTGCAATTACTAGATGTACTCCATTAAAATAAAAGAAACATATATATTTTACTAAATATATCTCCATTAAAGATCATATTACCCTCTTAATTAAGGAATTTATATTTCTCTCTCTTTCCTCATCATCTCCACCACGAACAGCAGCTTCACTGCCTTGATACCAATTCCCACGCGCGATAGTTTCTTAATGAAGCGGAGGGGGAGTATGAGTTCGATTAAAAAAGTCCAGATCAACATCCCGTGACACGTCAACGAGTTCTGCCATGTCAGGTGCTTGATTGATAAAGAGACGGCGGCTCACCACCATGACCACCATAGTATTTGTGCTTTAGGGCTTGATTGTTAACCATCTTTACGTTTACCTTTGTTTGATAATTCATTCTATTTTAGGATTTCAAATTGTGAATTGCTTCTTTTTTCATTTTTTAAAGTAATTATATGAAGTGACAAGATTTGTACGACAAATGTTTAATTAAAATTTATATATATATATATATATATATATATATATATATATATATATATATATATATATATAATGTGACATATTTAGTAATTAGGGTACGTTTAGTAGAATTGGGGGTACGAATAGGCGTGTCCATATTCTATGTTTGTTTTAAATTTTTTTATGATAGATTTAAATTTTATATATGTGAGAGAAAATATAAAAGATAAGAAAGAAAGGATGGAAATATATTAATTAAGGAGATATAATATATAATATTGTGGGATAAGGGTTAATAGGGTTGTAGGTACATAAAGGGGAGATTTAAGAAAAATTTATTAAATCTAAGTCTAGAGTTTTAAACCCTAAACAAACATACATAAGAGGGAAGCAATGATATCCAAATCAGACCAAATCGTTCAATTAACCGGTTGAACTGGGAACTGGAGTCGGAATCAATTCGGAACACCCAAAGAACTGGATTTTATGGTTGAACCAATGATTGCTATTTTTTTACGTGCTGTAAGAGAAATTATAATCTATCGTAGTAGCGTTAAGTGGCCAAGTTAAAAATTAAATTCTCGAAAAACTAAGCAATTAAGAGTCTAAGTGAGCTTAAGTCTATTATGATTTTATAAGAACAACACAAGATAATGAGATATAAGAGCAAATAACATGTAAAGAAATGCAAGAAAATATGCAATTAATGTAAAATATAAAGGATAAGATGGACTGATGAATTAATGGATGAATGTTAAATTGATTTCAAATAATACAAGGATGAAATTAGCATAATCATGGTATGAATAATCTAGAATTCATGAAATCAATTCTAATATGTTATAAGCAATGGAATAAGGAAAATCACAATGCACACATAATCCATATGGCCAAGGCAAAAATGATATAATTATCTCATGACAAGCTTTAAAAAGGCTCATAATGTTGACTCCAACTCTCAATTTCCACGAAGGCACTACGATCGTGTGGGTTAGTTTCCCTCACTAGATTAATCCTTGGGCATGAGTATTCTTCCTAGTGTTCTATCTTAAGTATTTTAAGCATTCGGATGTCTTGGCCCAACCACCCGTACACTAACATATATAAATCTTAGAATGAGACGATTCAATCAATCACCCTAACATCTAATTGGATTGGCCCTCCTAATTACATGTAGAATCCACGGAAAACCAAGCAATTAAAAGTTAAAGCGAGCTCTAGTTTATTATGATTTTATGAGGACAACACAAGACAGGGAGATATAAGAGCAAATAACATGCAAATAAATAAGCAATGTAAGAGATAAAGGATAAGATGGACAGATGAATGAATGGATGATGTAGTATTTGTACTTTGGTGATTTACTATGATAATACGAGTGTAATAAATATTTTTAAAATCCTGTGCTGCACTCTTTCACTAAACACATTAGTATTGGACATCATTTTCTAAGAGGTTTAGTAAAAAAGGAGGTAATAAAGTTGAAGTATATTTCCACTGAGAAATAACTTGCTAATATTTTCACCAAAGCACTTGATTTCGAGAGGTATTCTTCACTTAGGAAATCTCTTGGACGATGCATTCCATATAGTTCATGCATGATATTTCTCAGAGTGTTACAACACTCGAGAAAACACTACTGCAAGTTTTCTTATTTTATATCAAAATTAATTAATTTAGTAGCTTATTTTGTTGTTGCTAACTATATGCTGGTTTAATCTTGAGGAAAGACTCTAGACATACACAGCTGAAAGCACTATGTTCTAAAAAATCAAATATTTAGACATGCTGAATAACTAGGTACATGGGGCTGACAATCACGATGTGTCCTTTCAAAAGGCTATTTAGTTTAAAAAAAGAATGAGGACACTTTTGAACTATAACCGACTAACCAGACACCCAGGGCTGACAACCACAATGTGATCTTTTAAAAAGATGGTATACTTTCTTGAGATTCAAAGTGCATAAATATCCATAAAAAGATAAAAGTGTATGTGTACCTGCTTAGAAAAATCAACATTGATTGAATCCATAATCTACTTAGCCTCTTTAAAATAGGTTATTAAATTATTTATTTTTATTACATTAAGTGATAAAAATTACTGTATTTAATTCATGCATATTGATTCTATTTACTTTTGTTTTTGGCCGAATTTCTCTCCATTATGTGTTAAAACTAATAGTTTATAGGATCTGGTGTATTAACATTATATTATTACTGCATATTTCACATTCAATTGTATCCATAATAGTAGTTGTTTCCTAGTTTAGCTGTACAAATTAGTGCTAATTTGTCCCCCTGTAAAGTCTATTTATTTATTATTTTTGAATAATGAAAATAACTTCTTCTCAATTCTATATGGTATCGATCCTTGATTAGAACCATATCAATCTTTCTATATAATTTTTTTTCTACACCTGCATCTCCCATGGCTGCCAATACAACCAGTATTGCTACTTTAGTAGTTGACCCAACACAACCCACTCCATCCCCACAACTCCTTAACATTTCTCACCACAATATTATGAATCTTACATCCACAAATTATCTAGTTTGGAAACTCCAGATTGAATCCATCTTAATTGACTATGATCTCTTCCACTTTATCGATGGCTCTTTTCGTAACCCACTCATTACCATCACCACACTATCAACAACCATTCCAAAACCATATTACTTTATATGGGTTCGTCAAGATAAACTCCTATTTGGAGCTCTCATTGGATCACTTTCTTCTCTATTAATACTGCTAGTACAAAGCGCTACCACCTCTCATCTGGCGTGGCAAATCTTGGAACACACTTATGCACGTCCTTCTCGCGGCCATATCAAACAAATCAAGGACCAATTTCGTCGTGCTTCCAAGGGCTCTCAGTCAGTCACTGAGTTTATGCAGTTTATTAAAATTCGTTATAATATTTATTACTGCATATTTCACATTCATTTAATCTTCAAAATGTGCTTTTTGTTCCTGATATGAAAAAAACTTAATTTCCATTTCACTGTTCTGCAAATCTAATAATGCTTCCATTGAATTCTTACCTTGTGGTGAAGGATCTTCCAATAGGAACACATCTTCTGTAGGGCAAATCTAAGGGTGGCGTCTACGAGTGGTCATCTTTCTCCTCTCCTATCACAACCTTTTCTAAAGTCAAGCATCCACCAAATTGGCATCGCGTCTTGGTCATCCGTTTGAGTCGGTACAATAAATTTTAATCTCTCGTTTTAATCTAGGATCCACGTCAAATAATTTTTCTAGATTCCCTTATCATGGATATCTTAGTAATAAAAGTCATAAACTCTCATTCAATAAGTCTACTCTTATTTCTAATTCTCCATTACAAATGATTTTCTCTGATGTTTGGACCTCCCCGATACACTCAATTGATGGCTTCAAGTACTACATCATTTTTGTTGATCATTATACCCATTATACATGGCTAGATCCTCTCAAAAAAAAGTCTGATGTTGCTACAGTATTGCTTAAATACAACTCTCTTGTTGAAAACCACTTTAACAAAGAAAATAAAAACATTGTACTCTGACAATGGTGGCAAGTTTATTGCGCTTGCAACCTTCCTATCATTATATAGGATAGCTCATCACACCTTTCCACCTCATACTCCATAACATAATTGCTTTGCCGAATGCCGTCATCATCATATAGTTGAAACCAGCTTAGCACTGATGACCACTACTTCTCTTCCAATGAGTTTTTAGTAATATGCTTTTCTTACTACTACTTACCTCAATAATCGTCTCCTCACCCACACTCTTCAAATGAAATCCCCATATCTTAAACTGTTTCAAATTGAACCGAACTACCATAAACTACATGTCTTTGGTTGCCTTCGTTATCCATGGTTACGACCTTATATGCCTCATAAACTTACTCCAAGATCAAAACCATGCATTTTTATAGGATACTCGTTAACTCAAAGTGCATATATATGATGTGATCCTTCCACAAGTCATGTATACATATCTCGGCATGTTTGATTTATTAAAACAATCTTCCCTATGGCCACTGATCACCACCACCAGTCCCAATCTATTGACTCCATCTACTCTGCTTGGTTTCCCCCGCAAATTTATTTACCCCGCACACTCCACTTGCTAACACTATAGGAAATCATACATTTAGTTACGAAAATTTTTGCGACACAAAAATTTCGTCATATTTAGTTACTCAAAAGTGACGAATTTTACTTTCATAACTAAAATATTTCTATTAGTGACATTTTCTATTGTTGTCATTTTATGTAATTTTATTCGTCACTAATTAGTTTATTTCATGACGGAATTGAAAAATCTGTCACAATTTTTAAAAGATATTTTTATTAAACAAAATATTAAAAGTAATTTCTTTAATGACAAATTTATAGGAATTAGTGACGACACTTAACGTCATGAATAAAATATATTTTCATGACGATAATAAATTTGTCATCAAATAGTTAATCAATTAGTGTCATCATATATTTTGTCACAATTGTCTAATTATAATGATGATAATAGAAATTGTCACTTTTTCATTAGAAGATAGAGTTATATTTTAATGATATTTGTCATTACGTAACAAATTTAAATTTAAATTTTCTTTTGATAACAAAAATTTGTTGGAGTTGGTGTTGCTATTTGAGATTAACTGTAACAATCAGAAATTGGAGTTGCTTCACATTCATTTTGAATTTTAAGACCGTGCTTAGCTTGCCAATCTGTAATGAAGTTTCTCTCCTTTATCAATACAAATATATTCATCAATAGTAAACTAGGTATTAATTTCTTACCTAGATGCTCCACCAATCACCAATTAAATATTGGCAAATAGTATATATCAGAGTGTAACCTTACAAATAACAATGCAAGAAATTTAAAAAACTAATCCCTTACTTTAACTAAGGCTATGTCCTGTTAAAAAAATAATAATAAAAATAAAATAAAAAAATAGCTATGAACGTTATAGCTACCTAACAAACTGCCTTGCCAAAGAACAAAATGCCTAAAATTGCTGAATGTCCATAATTTCAAACTAGCAATCATCAAACTAAAATAAAAAATCATTATAGCATAAAACACTATACAGAAATAAAATCATTGTCAAGTTTGATTCCTGATCCACCTTCAATCAAGACCTTCAATAGTCTAAAGATGCTTCAAGACATGCCTTCTCATCTGTGAGGATAGATTTGAGGATTGATGGAAAATGGTTCTGCAATCTCCAGCTAAAGAAGCTGAGCCAGCTGTCTAGCAGAAGTTTTCTTTGTAGTAGAGACTAGGAGCTGCAGAATTTCAGCAATTAGCAGCAGCAGAAATGTCATATTCCACTTTTCTTCAACCTCTAGCAATCCAGATAAAATAATCATCCCAACCTACAGAACTAGACAGGGTGAACATAGGCAAATCCCAGCAAAACCAGCACAAACTATAAAAAACAAAATTCCAACAGGAAAAATCAGCTATAGAGTATAATTGTATAAAGTACAATAAGTCCAATACACAAAAGTGAAATGTAAAATACAATAATCCAATGCCTTTATAGAAAGTTAATGCTATGTATACACTAAGAACGAGAAGAAAATCTGCAAACTCTAGTTAGAAGATAAATAGATTTCTAAGAGTATATGCAACTTCAAATCAGGACATGGCTCCGTCTAAGCAGCAAAATACCAGCGTGTACCAATTTTAACAAAAAATCAGGATACCATAATATACCAGCAAAACTACAAAATAGCAGCAAGAATTTTTTCTACTAGCGGGTGCCAGTTTAAACACACAGTAACAGACCTGTACCTATTTTTTACCTGAAACCAGGTGTTCATCTCCATGAAGTTAAATGACATCTTTCACACAAAAAGAACTAAACTGTACCAATGACTATTAATGTTGTAATGCTACTGGTGCATCACCCATAGCTGTTAGCCACAATGGTATTAATGTAGGAGAAGGAGCAAAATCTAGCTAGCAACTTCAGATTTCTTCTTTGCAAAAGAAAAAAGAACATGGAACTGCGAAAAAAAATAAAAATAAAAATAATAATAACAAAAGCAAAAGCAAGATTCCACACTCATACTCAAAATAATCGGTAAACCTTGCAAAGCAATCTATTTACATAAAATTTTGAAGCTAAAACAGAACTTAATTCAATTATTTTCACATTAAATCAAATCTGAAGGAGTAGATTAACCTCATAATGTTTTGAACCTAAAACAAAACTTCATTCAATCGTTTTCAAAGGTAGGGGTCCGTGAAGTTTCCATAGAGGCTAGAGCATCCCTTACAGCATCAGAGATATAAGGAAGAGAACTGGTTCAAAAAAGTATCACCAAAGACTAAATAGTTAGCTACTTGGACTAATCAGTGATTAAGAAAGGTTTACATATATGGATGTCTTATAGCATGCTTGTTTTATTACTATTTTCTGAGAACAATTTTTGACAGATCAACTACTTATAAGCTTAATATTCTCACATCATATATGAGCACACTTGTAGGAACACAAGAATTAAGTTGTTTTCAATGTCTTTTAAGATAGTTTTCCAGCAATTAAATTTGAGGATTACCCATAGGAAAACTCCTTTTTCATTCGACTTTTAAGTTTTGGCACATTATCAAACTAACATTGTGATTGAATTTAAAATTAATTTGACAATGGACATGACATCAGGGACAAAGCATAGAGCAGCAATTAAAATCGGAAAGTTGAAACACACAGTAAAACCCATGGATTTTTAAGTCAGATTGCATGTCTGTGACACCAGCAACCATAAAGGTTAAAAAACCATCATTTGTAATAGCTATAGAAGAATGTAAAGAATTTCATATGTGTTCTCCCAATGCTTTATAGATTGCTACAAACACCCAAAAATTCAAGCAAAAATAGTTGGAGCTAAAACAAATCTATCTGGAATTTGTAAGCTTTTAATGGTGGGTTAATATTGCAAGCTATTCACAAGCAAAATTTTGAACAAAACATGATGTTGAAAGAAATAAGAATTGCACGCACAAATTATCGAGCACTGATGCACAAACAAGCAACAAATAGTTATACGACTTTAGTTTTTCTAACCCCCTTAAGAAGACAGATTACAGAGATCATGCACACCATATATACTCTGATTGCAACAAAAAAATTAGCTAATATAGTATCATTAGTTCATAATATCCTCATTATCCATACAAGATTCCCAATGAAGAATCTCAACCCAGTCGAAGAATAATTTTAAGTTCATTACAACACTTCAATAATGCCTTCCAAAACCATACGAGTTCACACCAAAGTTACCAACAAAACACACATTGAACAAAAACGTTGCAATTATTGAGATCATGAAGTAAAATTATATCAAAATACAATAGTAGCAATAGACAATAACAAGCAAGTACCTCTACATCAATCCTAATGAATTGATATAATCCACAAATCCACTGTTAAGCCATACCTCCAATAGACATATGAATTCACAATAAAGGTACTAACACGACATTGAATTTAACAAAATGTTGTGCTTACCCGAGAATACAAGAGTAATAGCAAACAATAGGAAGGGAGCGGCGCACTTTACCTTCAATCCTGATAGTCCAATAGAATCAATAAATCCAATGGTTAGCAACCTCTCCACATATTTCCGCAGAATAGCAGCCTCCAAATTCATCATCTGCGCGCATCTGTAACTACAGAAGCAAACATGCAATGAAATTTCTCAAACGTGAGTAAAAATTAATTCACATATAACCGCACTCTGTTTACTTTTATTAAGAAAGGAGTCAAACAAGATGTGGGCCTCACCTCGTGTGGTGCATCCGATTAAGCTAAGACAAAGGGAAAAAGGGGAGAGACATGAACACATAAAACTCAGAGGAGACGAAGTTGGAGAAGACCCAATATAGGTTCATTCTATTCCGCAGGTATGGAGATAAGAGCGTAGCAACGACGAAGGTCGGCAATAGTGCTAGGCGAGAGACATGAAGATGGAGGAGGGGAGAAGAAGAACGCCCAAATAGCAGGGGCTACAGAATAGAAGGGAGGCAACAAATGGAAGGGGAGGATGATGGAATGAGGATATAAGTGCAAAAATCACGTGCTAATATCACACAATTAGGGGGAAAATTTTGAGAGTTTTTAGAATGAAGCACACTTAAATTGCCCATTATAATTAGCAGTCAGCAGAAAGCTTTAGAATTGTAGAAAATTTAGAATTGTGGGAGGGGAGCGCTTAGAATTGGCGCCTTTTCTTTCTACTTTGGCGCTTCCCATCTCTCAATTTACTTTTAATACTTTCGCATTTTTTTCATTGACTCTTAGAGTGAGGAGAATATAAAATGATATTTTATTAAAAAGCTATTCATTAAATTTGATATAATTAAAATTAAAGAATAATTTATAAATTAGTATTTGTATAAAATAATAATGGGTAAGTCTTGTGTGATAACATCTCACGTGAGACAATTTTACACTTTTTAAATTATTTATCACTTTTGATCTTTTTATATGTCTCATGTAAGCCATTATATGAAACGGTCTCACATAAGTCTTTGCCAATAACAATTTATATAATTAATTAAAGAATAATTTTTATGTTTCAAATTATGAACTTAGCATAAAAATATAATGCAAAGACTTTTGTGAAATTGTCTCTTGTAAGAGCTTACGTGACACGGATAAAAAGTGATAACATCTACTCCCTCCGTCCCAAATTCAAGTTCATATTTACTGTAGATACGGAGTTTAAGAAAAGTTACTTTTTGACTTACTTTTGAGGGGAGTATGGTATTTTTGAGTAATAAATAAATGATAAAGTATGTTATGTGTGTTAAAAAGGTGATGGCAAATTTGAAATTAAAGTATATTAGAGGGATATTAGTTTGTTACTTTTTCCTTTTATGGAAGTGTGAAGTTGAATTTGGGACGGACCAAAACGGAAAGTGTGAAGTTGAAGTTGGGACGGAGGAAGTATAATGAAAAGTACTCTATGAATAAATAATATGGTAATGCTGTTTCATGAACAATTTACAATATAAATGAAAAGTGATAATATATTATAGCGAAAGTGATAATATTTTATAAAAAAATAATAATAATTAATTTAAAATGTATAAAATTATCTCACGTGTGAGTTTGTTAATCACGGAAGAATTGCTCAAAATATAATAGCTTGACTCAATAAATAAACTAAGGTTTATTGAATTCAAATGTTCAAATACTATTAAATTTTGTTAAAAGGCACACCTTAGTTATTGCATTTTTTATCTTCACCCATTTACAACATTTAATCTATAAAAAATATTATGTAGTAAAATATTTTTTTTATTTCGTTTATTTCTATTATGTTTAATTTATGAATTTTAGAATGCGATTAATTTAAACTTCTGAATTTTTAACTATCTTAAATAAATCTTAATATATAAATAATTATGTAGTAGTTTGTATTTTTAATATTTTTTTTACCCTATCAAGAAAGACTACATATATAACATTTTTTAAATTTACTATGTAATTATTTTGTTCCATCAAAATTTATAAATTTATAATAATAAAAAGTTAATTTAAATTTTTAAAAATCAAAATCATAATAGAATAAAGTATCCTCAAAATAACAATCACCATAATTTAAATTTAATTTTGTGTTTTTTTATACAATATAAGTGTATACTGAATTTTTAATATATATAAACAAATTTTAAACTTATTAAATAAATATTTAATTTTATGAATTGTTAATTTATTTATACTTTGGTATACTCAATGATTATTTATTAATTTAATATATCTAAATTATGACAAAGTCTCTTGTGAGACGGTAATTACGTGAGACGGATTGTGAGACGGGTCGATCCGTTGTTAAAGTATGCCTACTATATAAATAAAATATGTTAACTTATAGTTAAAGTTTGTGGGTTTAAGTCAATTAATTATGTTTTTCATTAAGAGTTATTTTATTCAAAATCAAAAAATAAATAAAACATATATTTATGTGACATCTTCTCTCAAAATGATTTTCGTCAGACAATTTAAAGTTTATAAAATTTCAATGGAAAAATAATATTTAATAAATGAAAAAAGATAATAATGAAATGAACTATTTTTATGAACAATATATTTATAAATAAAAGTAACATATTAAAGTAACAATAATATTTTTAATAAAAAGAATAATGATTAATTAAAAAAACATAAGATAATATATGATCTTACACAACGCTATTCCTAAAAATAAATAATTTTTTGTTCAATTTTTTTGGTTCAATTTTACGTAATATTTTCGTTTATGGAGTAGAATTTTTTAGAATATTTGATTATTAAATTCTTATTACTAATAATGTAACGCTCTTAAATGAATAAAAAATTGAGAATTAAATTAAATTAAATTAATAAATTAACCATCCTACTCTATCAAAATTGATGAATCCCGCCAGTCTCAATTAGGGTTGAGGAAAAATACCAAAATTTTGGTATACCGTCTTTACCATATCGAAAAATACCGATTTTACCAAAATTTTAAGTATGCCCAAGTTTTTGATAAGGTATGATACCGTATTAAAATTTTTGGTACGATAAAAGTATATATGATACGATATTACCATACTACATGATATATCCAATTATAATTATTACTCCCTCCGTTCCCCAAAGTATTTCACACTTTTTTTTCATCCGTCCCACAAAGTATTTCACACTTTACTTTTACTAAAAATGGTAAAAAAAAATACACTATAACAATACCTACTTTTTACACACATCCCAACATAATACTCACTTTTTCACACATTCCAATAACTTTACACACCTTTTTCATTAAATTAATTAAATACTTCTTCTCTTTCTTACTTTATACATAAAATAATATTTTTTTCTTAAACTCTACGCACAACAATACGTGAAGTACTTCGGGGGACGGAGGGAGTATTTATATATTATAATTTTTAATTAAATTATATATATACATTATTTAATTAAAATATTAAATCTAAAAATCCTACTATATATTTCTTCATAATTATAAATGGTGATAAACTTGATTGACTTTCATGATATCGTGTACTTCTTTTTTAATTACGTAGTTCTATCCTATATGAAAATTTAAAAGTGTTGATTTTAATATAAGTTCCATATGGTTTTTGTGTAGATCTCTTAGGTACTATTTATTTAATTTATTAATGACAGACACTTGTATAAACTGGGTTTAGATATGTTAATTATGTAAACTCTGTTACTGTTTAGTACATAAAAATTACTCTGTAGCATATAAATTGTTACTCTTCTAAATTAAAAATTACTCTTCAAATTCTTGTAAATCCTGATTTATCGATTACTTTTTAGTACATGAAAAATTACTTTTCAGAGATATGAATTATTACTCTTCTGTATAAAAATTATTACTCTTCAAAGAGTAATTTTTTATATGCTAAAGAGTAATATTAAAAAATAAGGCTTACATGTAAACCCGGTTTTCATGAGACTTACTCTTATTTAATTTGGTCGTTTGTGGATTGTAGTATATTTTTCTTATTATGAATTTGTTATCTATTAGAAATTATTTTATAGCTATCTTTCACTTTTTTAGTATAGTTTTTATTAGATTTATTGAATTTTAGGTGTATAACGGCATAGCAAACTATCTAATAGGATGGTATATATCGATATTTTAGGTATGATATGGTATACCAAAATATCGGTAAGCAGAAGGTATACTATTTTCTTATACCGAAATATCGGTATACCGAACTATGGTATACCAAAAGTTTAGGTAAGGTAACGGTATGATTTTTTATATACCGAAAATTTTGGTACGGTATTTGGTATGACCAAAAATCTTCGGTATGCTATACCGTCCACCCCTACTCTCAATTACTCAACTTATTCTTCCAATATAAATAAAAAACCCTAGCTAATCATCATTCTTCAATCCTCTATGGTTGTTAAGAATGTTGATGGCAAATCTCCCTTTGTCCACCGCGTTTTTCGACGTCAATAGTCTTTCCTCACCAATCCCGCTTCTTGTTAAAATTCACAGATCTAGAAGGCGCATCATCATTTCTTCTATCAGATTGTGGTAAGAATTTTGTCATCGTTTCAAATTATTTTTCTTTGTTGGGTGTCAAAAGATAGCAATACTCAGTGATTAAATTGTGGTAATAATGCTCACTTATTGATGATATTTGGTATCTTCTTCCCTTTGTATCCGGTGGCATTCCTCATTCTGAACAATTGCAAGATTGTCATTTTATAGAAGCCTCTTTTGAGTTCCTTGTGTTTCTCCATAAAACTTGCTGCCATCCTTTGGGAATTTCATCATTACAACATGAAACTTCATCAAATGCACCACAACGCTATTGCCCCTCTTCCGCGGCTGCACCACAACGCTATTGCCCCTCTTCCGCGGCTGCTCCTCATCAACCTCGACAGGCTTTACAAGGACGTCACTGCATGCCATCGAACCACTTGATCCTTCTCCAAGTTCACTTAACCTGGGTAATAGCTTTAATTTGCTTTTTTTTCTCCTTTTTTTATTTAAATAGTTATAATGGTGGAAAAACAATTAAAGTGATGTAGGCAGTGAGAGGAATTTATGATCTATTTTTACTAATTTGATTCGTCTTTGTTGTATTTTATATATTTGAATTGGAATCTTTATTTCTTTTTGTTTGAATGCTAATGATTAGCAAGTCTTTTCTCTTTCCATTTTTTGTTAATTTCGCTTTGGGTAGTTTTGAAGTTAGACTCAAAATTTATCGTAATTTTGTTAAACACAAGTATACTATATTATAACAAAGTTGTGAAATTATTTATGATTTAATTCAATCAGATTTTGTTTTTGTTTATTTTCTTCTTTGTAACACTAGGTGTGTGCAGTTTCGTTGGGGTATGCCAATCCAAAAAGTGTGTTTATTTATTTTAGTACAAGTGTTTAGATAACTTTTTCAATGTTTAACGGAATAAGAAAAATTGCGAACATTTGACTCTGATGAGCAAACAAGTCAGATGTTGATAGCTTTTCGGGATTTAATATATTTATATGAAACTCCACTCTTCAAATGTAAGAAGGTATAGATTGATTGGTGTAAGTGAGTCAGTGGCATATTTCATTAAAGTTCCAAATTGATGTTTTAGGTTAATATTCCTTGATAAATCTTGGTGAGTATTTATTGTTTAACTTTTTGCATCTCAAAAGAAGATCCTAGATTTTGAGATTAAGCTTTTGGATAGTGAAACTGAGCATCTTAGAATCCTAAATTAACTGCCATCTGTGGAGTTTGAAAAAAATTTTAAGTATCTCGGTAATATTGATGACACAAGTAATTTTTTGCAAACATTCATAGACAAAAATATGGGTTAAGATTCTTGTATAAATTGTGTTGGAATTAGTATTTTATTATGTGCGATTTTCATTGTCTTGTTTGTTCCAAAAGAAAGGAAAAAAATTTTCTACAAGAGGTTATGTTGAACTACAATGATGTATGAACAAAATTACCATTATCGGCATGGTTCATTAATTTGTACAAAGTTATCTCTCATAAGTATTTACCAACCTTAGCATTACACTTAAAGGTGGGTTACTATTGACTTTCCCTCTTAATTTGTGAATATAGTACGAGGATGTGAATGCTATATACATGAACAAGCTAATATTTCTGACTTTCATCTTAGATTTTGGACTCCTCTATAAAAGGTTTTCACGGAAAGGAAACTTGTTTTTGATTGTTTACACTGACTTGAAAAAATTTCCAATCTTCTAACATGTATCTCATTTATTTCTTTACCATATTTGTAGGTGATGAAAAGTCAGTAAGAATGCTTGTATGGTGCTTATGGATTCTCTCAGAGGAAGTCATTTAGACATCAAAGATCTTATACAAAGGTAGGTATGTATCTATATATTATTTTATTATTTTTTTTTGTAAGAGATATTGCTTGTGTATCTCACTTTATTCTTATGTGAGAAAGATAGGTTGTGTTTTAGTATATAAGTGATTAGTGAACTTGTTAGCTTGAAGCAAGATAGAAAATGGTATATTGGAACTTGTTGAATGCAATAACCTATTACTTCATTTGTTTTGTGCTAAAATGGAATAGAGGTGGTTATGTAAATGTGGGTGTTTATGTTAGCATTATTGTTTATTAGTTATCCAATTTATTAGAATCCCTTGAAAATGAAGAATTTCTCTTAAATTTACACTAGAATGCATAAATCTCTAGCCAAATGACTTTATAAGATTAAATGCACCATACCATGTAATCAGCGTTGAACATATAAGTATTGAAATCTATTTTATTTACCTTTAACTTATATATGAATCAATATTATATGTTTTTCTTTTTTTAATTTGTGTAAGAAATCACATTTATATAAGGAAGAAGGGAAAGAAAGGCAAAAAAGGAACCTGTGAATATTTGTATTCAAAATTTAGAAATTTAGAGTTCATACCCCTTGAGTTATGTTTAGCATTAGGTTAACTGCACAACCTGAACAAACACAAAAGACAAAAAGAAAAGAAAAGTATGAGTTTCCTAATCTAGTATGTCTTGTATAGTTAGAAAAATTTAATCAATTTAAGAAAAAATATTATTCTATACCCCTTAACATGATGAATATGTGAAAAAAATTTTGTTTGCTTTCTTGTGGTGATCATAGAGGCATTTGTTTTAGTTTTTGAATTTTCTTATCCTTAATATGAACTTACTATTTAGGACAATAGCATTTATAGTTTGCTATGTTCTAAAATGATGTGACTTCATGGATTTTATATTATTGTGAGCTGCATTTTCTTTTAAACGTATACGGCATGAAAAATCAACATTTAATATCTCATTCAATCTTATCAGAATTCATATGAGATTCCTAGTATCATATTTCCAGCAGCAAGATTTTATGTTGTGGCCATGTTCTTTCCATCATAATAATTATAAAATTACAATATGACTTTAATCATGACTTGTTTTGCACTTTGCATGCTTTTTCATTAAAAATTATAATTAAATTGCATTAATTTTTTAATTATAACATTTGTTTTGGATTTTGCAGGAGACATATCCGTTGAATCTTTCTTTCAATTAAGGAGATGGATACCTTTGTAAATTTTTGTTTTTGTTTTTTGTTTTTGGTTTGCAAGAGATAACTTTGCATCTATAGTACTGATAATTTGTTATTTTGTATAAGTTATTCATGAATGATTATTACTCTATTTTATATAAAATTTTATTGAAAGTCTTTTGTAATCTTACTATTCTTAGAATGAAGGGCACTTTATAATCTCCGAAGATTTATTAAAATATAATAATGAATTAAAGCAACATGTATTATTAGATAAATAAATATTTAATCTATATATACAGGTTCAATATTAAAAACTAAAAATATCAGTAGAAATAATGATTTTATGATGATTTATGTTTATCAGTAATGAAGACATATATTGTCATAATAAGTTAACTAGCATTATGACAAAAGTGTAATTGATCATTGATGAGCATTTTCTCAATACACAATATTAATTCCCAAGTGTTATGGATTTTATTGTAGCTTTGATAAGCGACCAAGTGATTATCGAACCCAAAAGACGTATTATTATTAATTTAATTATATTCTAACGTATTAAGACTACTATGGCAAAATAATTGTGTGATTAAGTAACCAATAACTAAATAATTAAAAGAACAATTAAAATAACTAAGCAGTAGAGATCGAATGAAAATGAATAAGTGAGAAGATAGGTAGTCCTTTGGGCCATCCAGTTTTAGTCATTAATTTTCCTTTCGTGTATCAATGTCCGACTCTACCTTGCGGAATATGGAAGCATCACTAAACCACGCAAATCTACTCTATAGACAAAAGTAAATAAGCGTGTGACAAGTGTGAATATCCTTGGAGCAAGAGATATAATTCACCCCCCTTTCTAGGTACTATCAGTATCAATTATTTCCCTTGCACTTAGTACTCTAACCTGATATGATCTCCCTTTATAGGTACTATGAAGTTATACTCTTCATCCTACTTATTAACCCGAATAAGATTCAATTAACAAGTATTTATATAAGATAGTCCTAATGAGACTTCGGAATCCCTTCACTTAGAATCATAACATAGAATCCTACTCAGCAGTGAACGCACTCAATCAATAATCAAGATATGTATTCAGACTCTACATAACAATTAACGATGCACAAAACAAATGTGAGTATGAATTAAAAACGTATAATCTTATATAAAATAAACTACAAGTAGTGTTGTACGGAGTATACACATGGAAGTTCAATTAACTTATAAAACCTTCATAAATCTTAGAACTACCAAAGTGGTTCTAGCCCATGATTGATCGAATAACAATCATGGTGGTTGGATAGATCTTACCCATAGTCTTGAAAATTACAAGATAAATTAAGATGCGAAGTAAACCCTAGATGCAGACGCCATCACATCTCTCTCCGTCTTGAATTTTCACTTGATTCTCACTTGATTGGATAGACGAATCTCTCTCCACAGCTCCATGGATGGTGGTAGGGTTTTGGATGTTGTGTAGAATGAAGGTGGTGAATGACTCTCTTTTCCCTTGCGTAGGGTCTTTCTTTTATACTTATGAGCTCTCCTTACGGACCTAGGATGGGCTTTTTGAGCGAAAACACGTACTGAAGGTATAAAAATATGGATTCGGACGTGTCCAACGCATCAATTCGACCAAAGGCCTTGGTCGAACCGATCACAGCTGGTCGAACCACAGGTCAAATTGACCTGTAAATTACTGGTAGGTAGCCGGTTCGACTCGAATGGCACCTCGAACCAGAAACTACTTGGTCGAACTGCAACTGCAAAAACTTATACTTCTGGTTCGACCACTGTGCTTGGTCGAACCACAGTGTCGTGGTTGAACCACACTCCTGAAGACTTTCCGATGCCTAGTTCGACCAAGGATGCTGGTCGAACCACTCTCTGCTTAGTTGAACCGCCTCACTGAATGGTTGAATAAGTGACTTCGACACTCTTTCTTTGGTTTTGACTACTTCTATTCTGTTTTCCTTTGAACATCCACTCAAACAGACTCAAACGCACCTGATTCATGAATTTCTATAACACAACTTGATTTATCTTGACTTAAGATCAAATTTTACATTATTATCATACGAATCAGGGCTCAAAACACATGAATTTACATACTCATCAAACCCCCAAACTAACATGTTACTCGTCCCGAGGCAATACAATCAAAACATATGAATAAGTGTAAATATTACAAATCCATCTAGTCAAATACAACTCATACCTACACATGCAACTCTATCAACTTAAAACAAGTATCACTCGGATCATATATTTCATTCATGCAAAACATCACTCAATTATAACACAATTCGGAGCACTAATTCATCTAGCTCACAAGATAAGTGTTTACTCTCGCACTCAAGTGTAAAAGATGTACATTTTAACGGGTTAGTATATATGCTGACTTCGATTCATATTTCTGCGTAACCTTAAGTTTGGCAAAGGACTTGCTTTTGGGTTGTAATATTGGTTCTTTGGTAAAGGTAGAAAAATATAGATAAAGTGACTAATTCACTAGTAGAGAATTGCCTTGGAATTTTTCTTTTCATCAAACAGCTTCTTCTCTCCTTCATATTCTCATGATCTCCGTGATTCACCTTTTCCTTCTTTTTCTTGGCATCAACATCATCTTTGTTTTTTCAGAGTAGAAGGGTACCAATTTTGGGCACTACCCTTCTAAGCAGTCGGGGTACCGATTTCAGGCACTACTCCTAACAAGATTTAACCATATTTTTTTCTACAAGTTATACCACTCGACCAAATCATCTTCCTTCCTTCTTCATTCAAGCTAGCATTTATTCACCTCAACTCTCTACTAATGAATAGGGTATTCAATAAAACTCAAATAAAGGATAAATAAGGCTTTTTATCAAGGCTTGCCAAAGAAAAAGCTTTTAAAGGCTCAAAAGGGCTTCTAATGATTCATTTAATATAAGGGAAGGTAAAATTTGGCTAAGTACAACTCAAATAAACAATAATGGCCTAAGATCATATCCTAATAACTAATCAATTATAAGTCTAACACAAGACTCCAAGCCAAGTTCTAGAATACGGTCATATGAACGATTTTCACAAGAATAAACTATCATGCATAGATGTAGCAAGATTTCATAAGGCTCAAATTCTCACATAGGTAATAGATTCATAAGCACTCCTCATAGCATATAATCAAGATCAATTCGCAATGAACTCCATATATTTAACAAGTTATACATGCTTCTCATCAACAAAATCGACACATGTATAATACGAATGCAACATACTTAACAAAGAACCCATCATAACAATCCAAATCAAGTATCTCCAACCAATCCATCAACATGTATCAAGATCACAATCTCCATCCAACATCAAATCAGAATATAAGTAGACATACATGCCACTCACACCACAAATACCCATCCTGTAAAGAGAAAAATAGAAGGGGAATGAGATGAAGCAGACAAAGGGAAAAAAACTTGGCGCAGCCTACTCCTCCGGAGCATCATCCTCATCATCATCATCACTCATCTCCGTGCGCCAACGGTTAAAATCCCTATGGAGATTATTCAGCTTCCTATCTAACTCATGCTCATCAGCCTGCATCTTTTCCAATCTCCTATCCATCTTCATGTAATTCGTATGCAGTGCTATGTATCTCATATCAAGTGCTGCATAACTCATGGTAAGCAAGCCCAGCTGGCGGTTCGTCTCTTTCTGATTGTTGTTCAGGTTGGTCAAATGCTTGTTCATCAACCTGAACTGCTCCCTTAAGTACTCATCAGGACCGCCCTAATACTGCTGTTGTGGCACTGCTGGAATAGTTCATGGTGGTATCTCGTGCTGCTACAGAATATCAATCTCAGGATAAACCTGATTTACTCCATGCTGCTGCTGTGGCTGTGACTCAAACTGCCCTTCATCAACAATCTTCTGCAGCTCTTGGTACATCCCTGCAGCATACATCTGCGCCACAGTCCTCCAATCACCTTTCCTCAAGCACGTGATTGAAATAGCCTCATGCGCCAACGTGTTCATCAACTTGTTATCCTCACTCCGAATTGTAGTCACATCACTCACATCGAATGGGAACATGTAAGAAAAGAGCTTAGATCCCCTCGTGTAAAACCAATCTCCATTACGATGAGGAGCTAATTCAGCTTTTACACACACAATTATTACTAGATTCGGATCTTCAAGGATGGGTATAATGTCAGTAAAGTCCATGTGGTACGACTCAGCCACATTAGTAAGCAATCCACCAATATTTACTCTTTGAAACGTGGAGCTCCTGAACCTATAAAGCTGCTGAATCAGGTACGACCCCACATTAAACCTTACTCCATTAAGCATACACCAGAGAGTATACAACTCTCCTCTCGACACGCAACTTCCTACAGACTGGGCGAACAGTGTGTCTCCAAAACTCGATCCATATATCTAAGAACAGGATTCCGAATCAGAGATGCGCGAGCACCCTTGGTTTTAAAATCCATATCCTCTCCAGAAATTGCTCTCCGGAAATCATTCGCCTTGAAGTACCCATTCTCATTCCTGGATATCCCCCTCGGAGTTTCAAACAGCACGTTAAAATCCTCCGCTGACCATGTTCTCATCTCGCCTCCCAACTGAAATGAGCACTCATAAAGGAGAGGACTTGAACTTTTCTTTACGGTAATTGAGGATAACACCTCAGCAGTTACATGAAAGTACGTTGGCTTCTTCAGCTCCATGAAGTGACGAATCCCTACTTGATCAAACATCCACATAATGTCATCTCGGATGTGTATTGTAACCATGGCCCCATCATCTTGGTACCTTGTTTGAGCTATCTTATCAGATATGTCGCCCCAATGATCTTTTATCTCCTTTCAATTTTCCATACGAATCTTAAAATCTTTAGGCAGCCTCTCCTTAAGCCTTAGCTTCTTTGTACTTCATCCTCACGAGACGACCTATCTTGCATTTTCTTTGATCGGACCTCCGTCTCCTTTCCTTTTCCTAGAAAACAATACTTCAATACTAAATGGAAATAAGAAAAGTAAATGCGACCTAGCTCAACTAACTATACTTGAAACTCTACTCAAGACTTCAAGTTTACATGTATAATCATCTTCAAACATGCATGCTTCTTCTTCATTAAGAATTTATCAATCAAAACATTCACATGCTAATTCAATTCCACTTCAATTTCAACTTTTCAATAGAAACTATAAACAACATCATCAAACACATCCATTCCTTAAGCATGCATCCATCAACTTTAAATAATCAACTCAAAATTCAACATGCTTCACTTCACTACTCAAATTACTAATCAATTTTACGTAAACATCAAGGTCTAGCAACAATTCAACATTTAAATTCGGACCATCACTTGTTCATAGGAAAATTCAAACAAAAATTCAATTTGCACCATGGATTCATGTGAACACGAGTTCAATCGACTTACCCACATACAATCAAGGAATAGAACTTCAATCCTTGGGTAATAGAGTCAAGAAAACATACCTTTCAATCCGGCCATGGCATAGTATAAGCAAGTATGAAGAATTCCCAAATTCGACAAGAAACCCTAGTTTTGCAACTAGAATGCTCCAAATTCATGACAAATAGAGTGTAAGAAGTGTGGAAAGTGGTTTAATCGGAGCAAAATCGATCAAAATCGAAGTTTAGAAGAGAGAATTTTTGGTTCGGAGAAGATTCAAGTGCGGGTGGTGTGCAAAGTGATCGAAATGGGGATGAAAAATTGCATTAAAACATTACTTACCTGCATGGTTCAACCTGAACCAAGTGGTCGAATCACCTTGTCGTGGTCGAATCAAGCTTCTGGATAATTTTTAGCATTTGGTTCGACCCGAACCGTTGGTCAAACGAGAGTGTTGTGGTCGAACCCGCCTGTTATAAACTTTTAGGTGGCTGGTTCGACTCGAACTCTAGGTCGAATCACACTATGCATGGTCGAATCGACCTGTAACAAAATCTCTGATCGCTGATTCGACTTGGGCTTTTAGTCAAACTTTGGTCAAACCACCCCATGCTTGGTCGAATCGACCTGTAACGATCTTTCAGGTCCACAGTTCGACTTAGAATACTCAGTTTGACCACTCTACTTGGTCGAATTGAGCCCCTGCTCTTTCGCAATCCACTATTCTTCGTCCCCTGCACACTTCAAACTAAAAAACGAACTTTAGGTACCAACATGGAGCAAAAACTATACTAGAGAATCACTATTAAGACTCATAAAACATGTGCATACACTCCGCATATGACTCAATAAATAAAATACCACTAAACATTAGGCAAATTACAAAAAAATCAACACATCTAAACCGGTAAAAGTTTAAATGTGCTGCAAAAAATAACTCCCCTAACAAACATTACAAAGAAAAGATTATACTCTCCGTGCTACATTGAGGTAAGTACATCACATCCCCCAAACTTAGTAGAAACTATAGTCGAAATTGTTTGTAAAAGATGTAATTTTTGATTAGTAAGCACATCAAATATAAAAATTTCTTACTCACACTAATGAAATAAAACAATAAAATAGGAAGAAAAGCCCCAATAAGCGCTTTTGTTTAACGTCGGAGAGTCAAGACGGTACCATATCAATGCAAGGTATCCTCAAAGACAACGCAAGCATCATCCGATGACTTATAGTGCTTCAATCGATGCCCATTCGCCGCTATGATGTCTCCATCTTTGTCCATGATTTCAAAACTCCCCCCTCCGCAGGCTCTATGGATAATGAACGATCCCATCCACTTTGATTTCAATTTTCCTGCAAAGAGCTTCAAATGAGAGTTAAAAAGTAATACCTCATCACCTTGCTTGAATTCCTTGTAAGTGATCTTCGAATCATGCCATTTCTTCATTCTTTCTTTGTAGATCACCGAATTCTTGTAAGCTTGATTTCAGAACTTGTCTAGATGATTGATTTGAGTCATCCTCAACTTCTTTTGATCCTTAAGACATAAGTTCAAGCTTCTCAATGCCCAAAAAGCTTTACGGAATCTCCACGGGTAAGTGGCACGGCTTCTCATAGACGATTTGATACGGTGACATATCAAGCACCATCTTGTACGCAGTTCGGAACCCCCACAGCACATCATCAAGCTTCATAGCCTAATCCTTCCTATTGGTTCCGACTACTTTCTTCAAAATTTACTTCACTTGTCGGTTAGAGACCTCAGCTTGTCCATTAGCTTGAGGATGATAAGGTGTAGTAATCCTATGCATCACACCGTAATCCTTGAGCACTCTCTCTAGAAGCTTGTTGACGAAGTGGGAACCTCCATCGCTTACAAGTGCTCGAGGGATTCTATAGCGGGCAAAGATATATTTCTTCAAGAAAGACAACACAGTCTTTGAAGCATTCATGTGAGTAGTAATTTGCCTCTACCCACTTAGAAACATAATCCACTACTAAAAGGATGTATAGAAATCCATTAGATGGGGGAAATGGCTCCATAAAATCAATCCCCCATACATCAAAGTTCTCTACAACAATGATCGGCTGAAGTGGTATCTCATCTCTCCTACTTATGTTTCTCATCCTTTGACATATATCGCATGTCGCTACATAGGATTCATAGTCTTTAAACAAAGTAGGCCAATAAAGAGCAGATTGAAGTACCTTAGATGCCATCTTTTGAGCTCCAAAGTGCCCCCCATTAGGTTGTGCATGGCAAAAATAAAGAATACTCTCCATCTCTATCTCGGGCACACACCTACGGACGATAAAATCCATACGAATCTTGTAGATGAACGAATCATACCATATGAATGTCTCAACATCTCTCTTAAACTTCGCAAGTTGATATCTGTTGAGATCTCTTGAAATTTCTCATACGGCTATGTAATTGACATAATCCGCAGACCATGGATCCACTCTTTGAGCAGCAACTACACAAGTTCTTTCCGCTCCTTTAGCAAACACTGCCATGATCTTCTCATCAGGGAACATCTCTTCTATGTATTCGAAAGAATCATCATAGTGCTCCCTTGTCTCCAACCTTGATAGGTGATCCGCCAACACATTCTCCGTTTTTTTCTTATCTCAGATCTCCATATCAAATTCTTGCAAAAGAAGGATCCATCTAATGATCCTTGGCTTCACTTCCTTCTTCTCCATTAAGTACCGAATCGTAGAATGATCCGTATACATAATGGTCTTCATGCCAACCAAATGCTGTCGAAACTTATCGAATGCATACACAACATCTAGAAACTCCTTTTCAGTGACAGTGTAGTTCTTTTGTGCTGCATCAAAAGTCTTACTCGTATAGTAAATGGCGCAGAACTTCTTTTCATTCATCTGCCCAAGCACCACTCCAAGTGCTTGATTACTTGCATCACATATATGTACAAACGGTTGAGTCCAATCCGGTGTGATCAAGATAGGCGCAGTAATAAGTGCCTCCTTTAAAACCTGAAAAGTTGTTAGGCATTCATCATCAAAAATAAAAGGAACATCCTTTTCAAGTAAGTGAGACAATGGTTTGGAGTATTTTGAGAAGTCTTTGATAAATCTCCTGTAAAATCCTGCGTGTCCAAGGAAGGACCGCACTCCTTTTTCATTAGTAGATGGTGGAAGCTTCTCAATCGCTACCACCTTTGCTCTATCCACCTGCAATCCCTTAGCCAAAATATAGTGTCCAAGAATAATCCCATCTCTAACAATGAAGTGGCACTTCTCCCAATTTAATACAAGATTAGTTTCTTGACATCTCTTCAAAACAGTAGATAGGTTAGATAAACAAATATTAAAGGAGGAACCAAACACAGAAAAATCATCCATAAACACCTCCTTGATCTTTTCATCAAACCATCA
This sequence comes from Pogostemon cablin, assembly GCA_023678885.1. NCBI lineage: Eukaryota > Viridiplantae > Streptophyta > Magnoliopsida > Lamiales > Lamiaceae > Pogostemon > Pogostemon cablin. Next base: position 28,707,164 of record CM042965.1, on the reverse strand, counting down.
AATATGGTCATCATGCAGCGCTGAAATGTAGCAGGTGCATTACACAATCCAAAAGGCATCTTTCTAAAGGCAAAAGTTCCATAAGAGCAAGTGAAAGTAGTTTTTTCCTGGTCCTCGGGTGCAATCATGATTTGATTATAACCCGAGTACCCATCCAAGAAATAATAAAAATCATACCCTGCAAGATGATCAAGCATTTGATCCATGAAAGGAATAGAGAAATGATCTTTGCATGTATTTTTATTCAGTTTCCTGTAATCAGTACACACACGCCATCCCGTAGGAATCCTAGTGGCTAGAGTCTCTCCATCATCGGCTTTCACTATAGTCATGCCCCCTTTTTAGCTACAACATGCAATGGACTCACATGGGGATTATCACTAATGGGATAAATAATTCTAACGTGTTAAGACTACTATGGCAAAATAGTTGTGTGATTAAGTAACCAATAACTAAATAATTAAAAGAATAATTAAAATAAATAAGCAGTAGAGATCGAACGAAAGTGAATAAGTGAGAAGATAGGTAGTCCTTTGGGCCATCCAGTTTTACTTATTAATTTTCCTTCCGTGTATCAATGTCCGACTCTGCTTGTGGAATATGAAAGCATCACTAAACCATACAAATCTACTCTATAGACACAAGTAAATAAGCGTGTGACACGTATGAATATCCTTGGAGCAAGAGATATAATTCACCCCCCTTTCTAGGTACTATCAGTATCAATTATTTCCCGTGCACTTAGTACTCTACCCGATATGATCTTCCTTTATAGGTACTATGAAGTTATAATCTTCATCCTACTTATTAACCCGAATAAGATTCAATTTACAAGTATTTATATAAGATAGTTCTAATGAGACTTCAGAATCCCTTCACTTAGAATCATAACATAGAATCCTACTCAGCAGTGAACGCACTCAATCAATAATCAAGATATGTATTCAGACTCTACATAACAATTAATGATGCACAAAACAACTCTGAGTATGAATTAAAAACGCATAATCTTATATAAAATAAACCACAAGTAGTGTTGTACGAAGTATACACATGGAAGTTCAATTAACTTATAAAACCTTCATAAACCCTAGAACTACCAAAGCGGTTCTAGCCCATGATTGATCGAAGAACAATCATGGTGATTGGATAGATCTTACCCATAGTCTTGAAAATTATAAGATAAATTAAGATGCGAAGTAAACCCTAGATGCGGGCGCCATAGTGTCTCTCTCCATCTTGAATCTTCACTTGATTCTCACTTGATTTGATAGATGAATCTCTCTCCACAGCTCCATGGATGGTGGTAGGGTTTTGTATGTAGTGTAGAATGAAAGTGGTGAATGGCTCTCTTTTTCCTTGCATAGGGTCTTCCTTTTATACTTATGAGCTCTCCTTACGGACCTAGGATGGGCTTTTTGAGCGAAAACATGCACTGAAGGTGTAAAAATTTTGATCTGGACGTGTCCAGTGCATCAGTTCGGCCAAAGGCCTTGGTTGAACCAATCTCAGCTGGTCGAACCATAGGTCGAATTGACTTTTAGATTACTGGCAAGTAGCCGGTTCGACTCGAATGGCACCTTGAACCGAAAACTTCGTGGTCGAACTGCAACTGCGAAAACTTATGCTTCTGGTTCGACCACTGTGCTAGGTCGAACCACAGTGTCGTGGTCGAATCACACTCCTGGAGACTTTCTGACGCATGGTTCGACCAGAGATGATGGTCGAACCACTCTCTGCTTGGTCAAACCGCCTCTCTGAATGGTCAAACCGGTGTCTTCGACACCTTTTCTCCAATTTTGATCACTTCTATCCCATTTTCCTTCAAACATCCACTCAAACAGACTCAAACGAACCTGATTCATGACTTTCTACAATACAACTCGATTTATCTTGACTTAAGATCCAATCTTACATTATTATCACATGAATCAGGGCTTAAAACACATGAATTTACACACTCATCAGTCATATTATATTCATCAATAATTACGACATACATTGTCATAGTATAAAAAACTTTTAGTAATAATTTTTACATTTGTCATTAATATAATTTATTATGAGAAAAACAATATGTCATTGTATCTACATATATTAGTGACGATGTATATTTTGTCATTTAATTTACTCTATATTGACGAATTATAGTGTCATTATATTTATATTTATGATGACGTATTAATTTTGTTACTATTGTTTAATCTTTCGTGACGAAAAATTGAAACATGACAAAATGGTTAGTATAATTGGAACAATTTAAGTGTCATGAATAATTGAAAAGAATAATAATATAGTAAAAATCGTCACAAAAAATTAATAATTTAGTGACAATAAATGTAATCGTCATGTAAGATTGAACTTTTAGTGACGATACATTACATTTTGCGACGAATGTGAGATGAAAATGGTGACGATTGATTCATCACTTTAGACTATAACATATGGTAACGAAAAGTATTTTTGTCATCAAATTATAATATTTGGTGATGAATTCAAAATTCGTCAAAAAATACCTAATACTAGGCACATACTGTCACGATCTTTGTGACGCTCAAATTTCATCATTAAATACTTTTTATGACCAAAACTTCACCTTTCATGACGAATTTTATTATCGTCATTTATCAAATTTCTTGTAATATAATGTCCCTAGAGATGTATCAATATCGGAATCTTCCACTCAGGTAAGACATTCTCATTGTTCTCTTGAAGGTGATGATCATTTATCCGATTCTTCCTCACCTCTTCAAAAATCTCCCACTAATGAGCAGCCATCAGAAAACTCATCATCTTCCCACAATGATCCTATTTCTGAACCCTCTGAATCAACCCCTTACCATGTAGTCACAAGATCTAAAAATAATATTTCCAAACCCAACATTAAGCTTAATCTTTCAACCCAATTATCCCATTTACTTGAATCTACCTGTGTTTCTCAAGCCATGAAAGATTCTTGATGGAAAAAAACCATGTCAGATGAATTTGATGCCTTGGTGCATAATGGCACTTGGGAACTTGTAGACTCCGTAGGTGTGCAAAATATTATTGGTTGTAAGTGGATTTTTAGAATCAAAAGAAATCTTGATGGTTCGGTTGATAGGTTCAAGGCATAAATAGTAGCCACAGAATTTCACCAGCGTCCCGGTGTAGATTACAATGAGACTTTCAATCCAGTGGTGAAACCAGTCACCATAAGACTTGTTCTCTCAATAGCCATTATTCATGGCTGGTCTATTAACCAACTTGATGTCAACAATGTTTTCTTGCAAGGTACTTTACCTGATAGTGTGTATATGGCCCAACCACAAGGTTTTGTTGATTCTGATCGCCAAAATTCAGTCTGCAAACTTTGACAAGCCATTTATGGGCTCAAACAAACACAGGGTGCGTGGTATACTGAATTGCGAGGGTTTTTTTTATCTCATCTGGGTTTTATAATTCCACTGTAGATACTTCATTATTTTTGAATCGATCTGATGGAAACACTATTCTTGTGTTGGCTTATGTTGATGATATTATTATCACAGGAAATGCTTTAGAATCTGTCATGGCCTTCATCTCCGCACTTTCCAAATGATTCTCAATAAAAGATCTTGGTTTACTTCATTATTTTCTCGGTATTGAAGTCGTGTAATGTTCAAGTGGTATAATCTTATCCCAAAGATGCTATATTATAAACTTTCTCAAACGCACTGCAATGATGGATGCTCGATCGGTATCCACACCAATAGCAACCTCGCCAATTCTCATACTAACTTCTAGTGCAATACTTAGTGATCCCTCAGAATATCGAGCTACAGTTGGAAGCCTCCAGTATTTATCCCTTACTCGCCCAGATATTACTTATGTAGTTAATAAGTTAGCTAAGTATATGCATCGGCCTACAATTGATCATTGGAATGCTGTAAAGTGTCTTTTGCACTACCTTTGTGGGAAAATTCATCAGGGAATCAACTTAAAACGCCAATCCCCTTTTAGTTAGCATGCATATTCAAATGCAGATCGGGCAGAAAATAAAGATGACTACACTTCAGCTGGAGCCTATATTGTCTATCTTGGTTCTAATTCTATTTCTTGGAGCTCAAAGAAACAACCGACAGTAGCAAGATCGTTTACTGAGGCGGAGTACATGTCTGTTGCTTCCACTGCTGCATAGGTTTTTTGGATTACCTCGTTGTTACAAGAAATTAGCTTCCCTCTAGCACAACAACTAGTTGTGTACTGTGACAATGTTGGAGCAACTCATCTTTGCTCTAATCCTATATTCCATTCTCGCATGAAGCATGTTGCGCTAGATTATCACTTTATTAGAGAGCTTGTGCAAAATGGAGTTCTCTGAGTTAATCATGTCTTCGATGGATCAATTGGTTGATGCCCTTACCAAGGCTCTCCCAGGAGCTCGTTTTCACTCTCTATTGAACAAGATTGGAGTTTTCAATTTAAACTCCATCTTGAGGGGGCGAAATAGTATATAGGATTTAGTGTATTAATATTATATTTATTACTTCATATTTCACATTTATTTGTATCCATAATAGTAGCTCTTTCCTAGTTTAGCTGTAATACCTAAGAATTTTTCCTATTTATGTGATAATATAATATTACGTATTTTTATAATTATGTGATATTTATGTGGTACTTGTTTCTATATTTTATTCTCTTTGTATTTTTATTTGATACATTTATGATAATAATGATGACAATTTGTGAATATATATATGTGCATAAATATTTACTTGCGTTAATTTAGATATATAATTAAATTTTGTCGTGTGTATATATACATTACTTTTTAATTATTATTAAGTGTCACACGTGTTCTCATAATAATAATAGTGGTAAAAAAATGTACACATATGTATATTAATTTATAAATGTATTATATCTTAATTATTAAGCATTGCACATATATTCATAATAATAATAATAATAATAAATTATTATTATTATTGACATATGAATTAGTGGTGAATATGTAGTTATGTGGCTCACCCATTTTGTTTACCTAAGTCAGCATTCAACATCCTATCATCTCTCTCTCTCTCTCTCTCTCTCTCTATATATATATATATATATTATATGGGTTATTAAGGTTATTAACCAATTTGGTTAATTGGGAGAAGCAGCGATCAAACAAAAAAAAGAAAGAGAGAGAGAGAGAAGTAGAAGAGGAAGGAAGGAAGGAAAAGAGAGAGAAATAAAGGGGAGGAAGAGATGAGCGTGCCAGAACAGGAGATTTAATATTTTTATTGTCGGAGTTCAGGTAAGTAGAAGTCCAACTACGATGCATAAACATGTTGTGTGTGGCTTATTTGTGATTAATATGTGATAATTATATTATGAATTATTTATAATTAGTTTAATTACGTTATGAATTATTTGTGATTAATGTATGATACAAGTTACAGATTTATGTTATTTAAGACATAATCGTTGTTTTATATTTATTGGTCTATGTGATCAGAGATTATTCTATATGTGGATTTATTACCCAATTTTAAATAAATATTGATATTGATGTCCTGAATAATATGTGATGCATATTTAGTTTATCCTAGTTGCATACATTTATAATCATGAAAAGTATTTTCCTTAAAATTAATAAGATACTAATGGTGTGTGCGGCCACTATATATGCACTGAGTGGCGGAAGGGCAACCTAGGAAGGAGTGACATGGGGAAACCCAGAGTAGGCTACCTAGAGTGGGCCACCGTCTTAAATTATTGTGAGAGAGAGAGAGTGGTGTTAGTGAGGGGATTTCCGAGTAGTAAGGGGTCAATTGATGATGGACCCTAGCGTGCTGTAAGGAAAGATGGATCATCAGACTACACCACGTGGGACGTGTGGTGGGAGATGATTCTTGGTGGCGAGACAAGTGACAAGTGGCAGGAAGCTTGTTAGTCCACGAGATGATAGTCCTCACATTAGTCCCATATTTATATTGTGAAATTGATAAATCGAGTGATGAGCTCATTTCCGGTGCATATCATAAGTGTGTCGTGGGGATCCCACAACATGAACAGTATTCAAAATAAAAGAGACCAACTAGAAAGATTAAGAAGAAGGCGATAGCCAGAAGAAATGCATTTCCATGCACTGTCATGCATGATTTCTACTTATCTCACTAGTCTATGCATTGTAGTAGCATAAGACATTGGTGATTGGGGTTTCTTCAGATCCTGAGAGCTGTTTGCATGGATGACGACCTATTGGACTGGTGTTATAAGCTGCTATGTGATCAGTTTCGAAATAGTATTTAAAAAAAGGAAAGGAAATGAATATTTATTTTTATTTATCTGGTGAAAAAAATGGGGTCATGACATTAGCTATACAAATTAGTGCTAATTTGTCTCCTTGTAAAGTCTATTTATTTGTTATTTGTGAATAATGAAAATCACTTCTTCTCAATTCTATAAAAACTGCTCATTCCCATTCTACACATAATCAAGCAGTTTATATTATTGTAAATAAACTTCACCTCCAATTGCCCACTCTTCTCCCTTTAAATGTCTAAGGCAACCGTGTGATATGAAGTGTTGTAGTGAACGTGTGCTCTCACATATTTTTTAATATTATTTATTGCACTCTATCTCTCATACTTATTAAAAATCAAATATAAATTTGTCTCTCTCACATTGTCAATGACATCTCCCAAGCAATCCCATCTGTCTTCCTCCTCTGCAAAATTTGATTCTACCTTTAAACACCAAACCCTAGCTGAAATGACCAATAATGTTATCTCAAGTGCTATTTAGAATGTCGTGCTACATGCTACCGCACCACCACCAGCACCCGTCGTTGAGTCAGTCATCCCTCAACAAAACATTACATTGATATTTATATGAACATGTATTTTACAATGCTGAAAACCTCGCAACGCTCTATTTTAGTGAAGAAGATGATGAAGTATATGATGATATTTACAATTGGAATTCCAATCTATTAATACTAATTATTTCCCATGGATCTTATTGTGGATCTATTACAATTTATGCTTCTGAATGAGAGTTAACAAAGATCAGATTGATTGATTGAATTTACTGACTGCCTACCCTTTATTATATTCTTTGTGGATTTATCAGTTGCACTTGCATCATATCGATAAATTTACATTACTTTGTATTTTAATGTGCTAAAATGGTAAAATAGGCTTCTGATGAGTGATATTTTCACCTAGATTTTAGTGTTTTTTATGTTCATTTTTGTAATATTTTATCCATATTTTATTATAATTTGGTTGTGTTATGTATTTTCATGGAAATGTGTGAGAATGAGCTTAAACGTATGTAAAACAGGTGAAAAAAGAGCAAAACTGGAAACATGAGCCAAAACGAGCAAGAAACGAGCTCACGGGACCCAACTCGAGTTGAGAAAAGGTCGAGTTAAGGTCCAGAAATTGTATAGAGAGCTTACTCGAGTTGCAACATCCAACTCGACTTGCAACTCGAGTTGAGAGAAGGTCGAGTTGGGGTCCAAAAATCATCCAGAGAGCTTACTCGAGTTGCAAGGTCCAACTCGACTTGCAACTCAAGTCGAGCTAGGAGCAGGGCAGTGACCAAAAATTATACAGTGAGCCAACTCGACTTGCATGCTGCGACTCGAGAGTTGCTAGCTCGAGTCGAGCTGCCTTCCGTAGCCAGTCTAGTTTCAGAGCCTCGCAACATGACCGAACAGGCGGATGCATGAGTTTCCAACATGAGTCGAGCCAGGTCTATTCGAGTCACACACAACATAGCTCGACTCATGTTGCAACTCGAGTTAGGTAAAGCCAACTCGAGTTGCATGTTTTTTGGGCCAAAAATCTGGATTTTCACCTGCCAATATATGTAAGTGTGTGTAAAAAGCCCAACTATTATTAAATTCGTGGCCCAAGTTGGGAGAGGGTATAAATAGCCTCAAGTTCAACATTTGAAGGGAGATTGAAGAGGATCACAAGGGTTTCACTTGGGACACACACATCACATAGCATTTCCTCCATTTCACACCATCATCTTCATCCATTCTTCATCCATCCATCTACACATGATCCCCTCCATCAAATCCACCATCCAAGTGATCAAGGAAGTAAGGGAGAGTGAAGATTACAAAAAGAAGAAGGAGATCTCCATTGAAGACCTTCAAAGGGAGAATCTAATGCTAATTTTTATGAACTTCCTTATAGATTTGTCATGGGATTTATAGATACAATTGTCTATGTTGTTTTCTCTAAGACTATGATTGGCTAATCTCCTTTGTGAGATTAGCTCCATGATTGGTGTTTGATAATTTAGTTTTTATGCAATTGGATTTTAATCTTGAATGGGCTTTGTGTTATTTCTATCATTGATTGTTCATTGCTTGATTTATATGATAATATGTGTGATTAATTATCATGGGCATGTGATTAGATTGAGAAATCAATTATGTGTTTAGGATAGTTCATTGAATCATTTCATCATACACTTCATGTGCATTAATTTAGAATGTGATAGCGATATCCTTCTAGATTTAGAATCCTTTTATGGAACATTTGATTAGCTTAATCGAGAGATTGGTTGATTAGGTGAGGAGACCAAAACCATTAGTGAATTCATAGTACCTTAAAAGGGAATATTGTCTATGATTTAGTACCTCATTAGGGAACTCGTAGAGTAATTAGTACCTAGTGGGAGGTGTTTGCTTTGGTCATGATCCTATGTGCTTTTGGGAGTCTTATTGAAGGCCTACATCCTATCCATCTCGAGAGAGAATTTAGGTGGAATTAGTGATCGCTCATATGCCATGTCCATGAGAAATTAGAATTTATTGCATAATTACTTTGTTATCTATGCCATGATTGTTGCTAATCTCATCCTTGCATCATTTGGAACCCACCATTTATCTTTGCATTCCTTTTATCTTTTATTTCTTGCATTGCATTTATTTGCATGCTTATCTATCCTCCTTTTTTATCGTCCATATAAAATCACGATAAACTTGAGATCGCTTAAACTCTAGTACCTTCCTTCCTATTGTTTGATAAATTCTTTAATTGGTCATCCTACTACAAAGTGGCTAATCAGCTTCTTGGCGGCGTCATGATCTGCTGGGCTCATCTACAAATGCTCATAGCCTAGATTTTGACAAGAAGCTTACAGTAGGCCCGAATGTTTAGGCTATAAATTATTTCTATAAAGGAAAAATTGCATTTTTGATTCCACATGAATGAACTCATTTCATCCTTTATTCTTTTGGTAGCACTTTTGGTACCATTGTAATTATTATTGAATTTCATCCATTAAATTAATCAAATATCACATGGACGTTAAACGTTTAAAGGGGTCAATGGGTTTCCTTCTTTGGCATACATAACTTGGTTGTATTATTAATTTGAACCCTAATTTCCTTTCACTAAAACGTTGATCACGAACCCAAACCAAATTTCTCATCAAATTTATGAAAGAAAAGACTCTTAATTGACAGTTTGAGCATGGCCATGGTTTTCTTCACCCTCAAGTCCTAAAATCTATATGAATCCATGCATTTTTTTCGATCTGATTTATTATCTAAGTAATGTATCTTAGCTCACCATTGATCAAGTACCATCTTTAAACGTGAAGAGGACATCTATTTTTACGTTGTTGGGCTTGTTTTGGTTGGTCCTTCTCGTAATAGCTAGCTTGCAATTTCTCCATCTATTATGCATTAACTAATATTTGATAATAAGCTATAAGTAGAACTCTAGCATTCTAATATTTTAATTAAAATTTGTGATTAGCATGCATTTTTTTTTTTGGCTATTACAGATAATTACATAAAACTAGCTAATGTGGTGTTGATGATGTTTAAGATATTGATTATGGAATGGTACTATATACTTCTATAGATAGTTTAAAGCTAGGAGGATCCATTGATTAAGTGTTGAATTTCTTAACTTCTAATTTGTGTCACACCGATTTCAAGTTTGGCGGCATAAGTAAAGTTGATGTCATGGATTTAACCATTGGCATCTACTTGGACAAAACCAACTAGCTAAGTATTTTTCTATAAAGATATCTTTGCTTTCAGTTTTGAAAATTAAACTTAAGAATAAACCAACCTTTTAAGTAACACTCCTCTATATATTTATAAACTCGATTATCTGCTCACCTTCGGTATGACATCTCTCAACAAAAATTTTTTCCTTTTCTCTCTCGTTTATCTCTCACGTCAATTCACAGTATTTTACATATAACAATACTCACGATTTGACATTAAGTTATAATTTACCCTAAAAAAATTAAAATAAACAAAAATTATCATTATAATTAATTTTCTAAATTTATAAATTTTAAAATCAAATTATCAAAATTATATAAACCTCAAACTGAATTACTGTAAAATTAAATTATTGTTTATGGAGTAATTTTTAATTAGAGCCAATGTCCGGTAACACTTCTTTTTTTCCCCCTCTACATAGTAGAAATAACTAATTTGTGAATCTTTTAAGATAAAAATTTAGGGTTAATGGCAAGAAAAATCTTGAACTTTATTTCTATTAAAAATTAATCTTCACTTTTAAATCCACAATAAGATCTAAGGGAACCAATTAGTATAAATAGATACGAATGTATTCTTATTGTGGATCTAGTACAATTTATGCCTATTGGGCTCAAACGTTCGTAGGCTCTTTCGGACTTCATCGTCAGATTCAGTCGGGGATATGCTTTCAGTCATTATCTGATGTAGCGTGCGTGTAGAACGAATGAAGATCCTTCTATCTAACGTTGATTCACTGAATACTGTAGATAGGCAGTAGGAAAAACCCTAGAAATTTCAATTCTTTATCTTCTGAAAACCAAATAAAGTAGTACAACCCTTATAAATAAACTAACATCTGGGTTCTCAAAAATAAAAGCCCACAAATAAAAAGAGTCCAATAACTTAAATAAATAAAGCAAAAACTAATAAAAGGCTTATAAAGCATTAAGGCTTGACCAAATCGGGTCCTGTTTCTCAAGGAATAATAGAGCGGCTTCATCTCCATCATTCTCACCATCCTCAAAATGATTCGTCTTCGAATCAGAGCGAGCTTCATCTCCAGATGTGTTGTCTCCTTCAAATGGGACTAAATGCTTGACGTTGAAGACATCTGATGTACGAATGTGGCTGGGAAGGCGTAGGCCATATGCATTTGGATTGATCTTCTCAAGAATCTCAAACGGGCCAATATTACGTGAAGATAATTTGTTGTATTCATGAACAGGAAATCGATCCTTCGTCAAGATGGCCCAAACAAAATCTCCAACTTCGAATTGAATGTCCCATCATTGGGCATCTGCAGCTCGTTTGTATCGTGCATTGGCGGACTTCAGACGATTCTGCGTTGTGGCATTTATGTGTTGTAGCTTTGTGATGAGTTCCGAAGCACGAGTATCATCAGGCTTGGTTGCAGGTAGTGTGACTAAGTTTACAGGGGCGCGAGGAAGTATGCCATAAACCACAAAAAAAGGACAGAACCATGTACTTCTATTAAGTGCCAAATTGTGAGCAAACTTTGCAGCTGCTAGTTTCATATCCCAAGAACTCAAGTTATCGCCAACTAAACAACGCAACATATTACCCAAGGAACGATTGACTACCTCTATTTGCCCATTTGTCTGGGGTGATAAGCACTACTAAAATGTAACTCTGTGTTAGCTAACCTCCATAATATTCTCCAAAAATGGCCAAAAAAATGAGAATCCCAATCAGAGACAATTGAAAGTGGAAGGCCATGTAAGCGAAACACCTCTATGAAAAAAGTTATGCCACGTGGACGGCATCAGTAGTACGTTTACATGGGATAAAATGCACCATCTTTGAAAATCTGTCAACCACCACAAAGATCGAATCATGCCCTCGTTGAGTTCGAGGCAAACCCAACACGAAGTCCATGCTAATCGCTGCCCATGGATGGGAGGGAACTTGTATGGGACGGTACAATCCTGCATTTATCGATGTTCCCTTAGAGACCTGACACACATGACATCGTGATACGAAATAGGCCACATCAAGACGAGCTGAAGGCCAGAAGAAGCGACCAAGAACAAGTTCTAGCGACCTGTCACGACCCATATGACCGGAGCCATGTACTTCAGCAATAAGCTTCTGGCGTAGGCTCCAAAAAGGTATACAGAGGGCCACCCCCTTAAACAAAAATCCATCGATTAGAGCATAGTCACGATGAGTACCACCGACCAATGAAGATAAAATAGGGCCAAAGTCCACATCATCAACATACAAGTTTCGAAATGTATCAAAACCTAAAACATGAACTCGCATTTCAGTGAGAAGACACTGGCGTCGACTCAACGCATCAGCCACCCGATTAGATGAGCCAGACTGATGACGCACCACAAAAGTAAATTGCTAAAGAAAGGACACCCACTTAGCATGACGAGTAGAGAGGGAATCTTGAGACTGCAAGTGTTTTAATGCATCATGATCAGTATAAAGAATAAACTCATGGTGGAATAAATAGTGGCGCCAATGGCGAACAGCCTGAACCACAGCGTAAAACTCCACATCATATATGTTGTAACGAGTTCGAGCTCCAGATAACTTCTGACTAAAATAAGCAATGGGTTTGCCACCCTGACATAAAACCGCACCAATCCCAACTTTTGAAGCATCAGAGTATTCTTCAAAAGGTGTAGAGAAATCTGGTAGGACTAAGACTGGTGCATGAGTGAGCTTGAACTTGATATCTTGAAAAGCTTTATCGCAGCCGTAGTCCACAAAAATTTCTTACCATGCATGACATCAATGATAGGTGACATAATAGTGCTAAAATGTGGAATGAAACGAAATAAAAAGAAGCGAGCCCATGAAAACTTCTTACCTCCGTTATCGTCATTGGGGTAGGCCAATCACGTATAGCAGCAATCTTCTGTTCATCAACACTAATACCATCACCCGAAATGCGATACCCTAAAAATAACACTGAATCAGTAAAGAAAATGCATTTGGTCGGTGTTGCATAAAATTATTCCTGCCGAAGAATAGATAAGACAGCTCGTAGATGAATAAGGTAATCAGCTTCCGAATTACTGTAAACAAGGATGTCATCAAAATAAACCACAATACAAGAGCCAATTAGGGGATGGAGGGCTTGATTCATAACTCCCATAGAAGTGCTGGGTGCATTGGAGAGGCCGAAAAGCATAACCAACCACTCAAAGAGACCTTCACGGGTCTTGAAAGCTGTCTTCCATTCGTCCCCAGGACGAATACGTATTTGATGATATCCACTACGTAGATCCAATTTCAAAAATATAACTACACCACTGAGTTGATCCAATAAGTCATCCAGACGAGAAATTGAGAATCTATAACGAACTGTAATTTTGTTGATAGCTCTACTATTAACACACATGCACCAATCACCCGTTTTTTTGGAATGAGGAGAGCTGGAACTGCATAAGGACTCAAGCTCTGACGGAAAAGTTTCTTAGATAACAATTCTTCCACCTGGCAGCATAATTCCTCATGTTCAGATGGGCCCATTCTGTAATGTGGTCTATTAGGAAAAGGCGCCCCAGGCACTAAATCAATCTGGTGTTGGATGTCATGCAGAGGAGGCAAACCTGCAGGTAACTGATGAGAGTGAAAATTCACTAGTTTTGAGCCCGGATTCGTGTATTTATGGTGTAATAAATGGCTGTAATTCAATGTAAATTGGTATACATAGTGGAAAGTCACGAATCATGTGTCTACAAGGCTATTTGAGCTGATTTTTGGTGGAAACGAGTTGGAAGTGATCGGTTCCAGAAAGAGCAAGAAAAAGGTGTATGATTCGACTACGCAGGGGTCGGATTCAACCAAGAAGGAGAGAGTTCGACCAACACTTCTGGTCAAACTGAGAGCGGAAAAGTGCCGTTCAACCACGATAAGGGAGTTCGACCAAACTCTTGGTCAAACCGTGGTCGAACTAAAAGCCTAAATGGAAGCAGTGCCGGTTCGACCAGGAAGTATTCGGTCGACCAACACTCTGGTTAAATCCAGAATCAGAGGCCAAGTTACAGACAGATTCGACCTGGGATTCGACCTGCAGGAAAGAGTTCGACAACTTATTTGGTCGAATTGATGTCCGAAAACTTACCAAATTTGTATTTTACACCTTTAGTGCGTGTATTCGCTCAAAAAGCCCATCCTAGTTTCATAAGAAAAGCTTACAAGTATAAAAGGGGATGTAGATCACATCAAGAAGGGAGAGATTAGAATAGAGATTGAATTGGAGAAAGGCCACAACAATACTACACCCCACAAGGGGGGATCACCCCCTAACCATCATCCACATCCATCCATCACTTTGAAGATACGTTCGTGGAATCAAGAGGAGAACCAAGAGGAGAATTCAAGACAGAGAAGGACGCGACGACTCCCACATCTAAGGTTCTATTCATTTTTTAATTTATCTTGTATTTTTCGAACATCTGGGTAAGATCTATCTAACACCCATGATTGTTCTTCGTAACATCATGGGCTAGAGCCTTTTTGGTAGAACTAGGGTTGTGAAGGTTTTTAACAATTAATTAAACTTTCGTGTGTAAACTCCGTACAACACTACTTGTGAATTTATTTTATATATGATTGTGCCTTTTTAATTTATACTCACGGTCGTTTTGTGCATTATTAACTGTTATGTAGAGTCTGAATACATATCTTGGTTATTGATTGAGTGCGTTCACTGCTGAGCAGGATTCCATGTTATGATTCTAAGTGAGGGGACTCCAAAACTTCATTAGAACTATCATATATGAATACTTATTAATTGAATTGAATTCGGGTTATTAAGTAGGATAAAGAGGATAACTTCATAGTACCTATAAAGGGAAATCATATCGGGTTAGAGTACCAATTGGCCAGGGAAATAATTGATACTGATAGTACCTAGAAAGGGGGGTGGAATTATATCTCTTGCTCTGAGGTTATTCACATGTGTTACATGCGTGTTTACTTGTGTCTATAGAGTAGTTAACTTGTGTCTATAGTTTAGTTACACGCATGTCTACTTGTGTCTATAGAGTAGATATGCGTGGTTTAGTGATGCGTCCATATTCCACAAGCAGAGTCAGACATCAACACATGAAAGGGAGATTAATGCGTGAAACTGGATTATCCTAGAGCTACCTATTCTCCTACTTGATCCACTTTCGTATTCTTCTAGTGATATTTTATTTTATTCGTTATTTTAATTAATTATTTAGTAGATTATAATTAAATTCTAAAAACTATATTTCCACACTTGTCGTAATTAATTTAGTAAATAATTAAATTGATAATACGCTGTCCTTTGGGTTCGATATTCATTTGGTCGCTTGCTTAAGCTGCAACTGATATCCTTAATACTTGGGGATTAATTTTGCGTGCAAAGAAAACGCGCATCAGTAACTCAGTAGGAAAGTCATCCGCAAACTCACCAATAAAGGTAAAATAACATCAGGTACCGTAGAGGTAGAAGAAATGTCATGTGCAATTAAAAGTAGGGTGACAAGAGCACTGGCCATCTCATTCAAGAACTCCCGAGATGATAAAAACAAAATATTACCATCAGATGTAGGTGTAGGCGAAGAAGGCACATTAGGCAATATAATAATACGAACCCCTGTAAAAATAAAGCTATACATATTTTTGTAGCCATCATGTATAACCCCATGATCAAATTGCCATGGGCGTCCCAACATTAAATGGAAAACGTCCATTGGCACAACATCACACCATACAGAATCCACATATGCATTACCAATCAAAAAATTCACTAATACACGTCGTTCAACGATAAAAGTATTTCCTTTCTGAAGCCAAGACAAACTATAAGGATGTGGATGTTAGACAGGTGTGAGCGATAGTTTATCAATACCTTCCCAGAAATTGTGCAAGTAGACTCAAAAAGGCAGTGGCATTGGACGGAGTCTGAAGGTGCACGAGGGGTGAGACAAGTATGCTTAACCACAAGAGTAGGACCAACATCATCGGATAAATAAGTTTCCTGAATGTCAACTTGAGTGTAATCATTGAATATAGCCATAGGGTCTTGGTTATCGTCATACTCTTCCAGAAGCAAACCCCGCACGCCCCCGTGTTTAGGACATTGCGCCATGCGATTCCCGATTCACCATAAGAGAAATAAGTGCCTGGGCATGGAGGTGCATTGGGCGAAGAAGACCCAATCTGTCGTGGAGGAGGAGGAGGGCATGTGGACCCACGATCCATTGCACGAAATTCAGTAGAGGAAGGTGGTGCAGGGCAGTTTGAAATTGCTGGAAAAGGAGTCGTAGAGCGACGGGTGTACTGCCATTCTAGGGCGATAGCACGCTGGTGAGCTTCAGAGATCGAAACAGGTACCAATAAATTGAGAACATCTTGAAATTGTATTCGTAATCTGCCAATATAACAGGATATCAACTGATCATCAGATTTGTTACTATCAGTACGTGCCATCAACTGGTAAAATTCCTCAGTGTAGGTATCGACAGAACGGGAACCTTGTCGGAGATTCTGAAATTTCTGATACAATGTGCGAGCATAATTAAATGGTAGAAATTCCAGCTGTAGGTGTTTCTTGAATTTATTCCAAGTTGTGATTTTGGACTTCCCATGTCGCAGACGCTTGAGTTTAAGTTGATGCTACCACAATGCCGCACGTCCCCGGAAATGTGTGGCTACAAGGGGTACGCGACGATCAGCCGAAACATATTTAAAATCCAAGCTATCTTCAATAGTGATCAACCAGTCAATGAATTCCTCTGGCTCAAGGCTGCCATGAAATTCAGATAAATCAATTTTAAATGAAAACTCCCACGAACGGAGATCCTCCACTCGCCGCTCGACTCTAGCCGCCAAGGGGGCAAAGGGGTTGTCAATTGTTTCCTCATCATGAGAAATTTCAACGTCATCCTATTGATGAACAGTGGGTGGCTGTGCACGCTGAACACGTTGAGGAGGAGCATGCGGTGCCGCGCCCTGTTGGTGGTCACGATCAGCAGTGGCTTGTAAGGTAAGCAACTACACAATGTTGGCCAATTGATTAGTGAGATCGTCCAAACATTGTAGATGGCGGCATCACGGTTAGGATCACGGTGAGGCGGCATGGTAGGAGCATAGCCTGGCAATCTAAATACCAACTGATGCAGCGTGCGTGTAGAACGAATGAAGATCCTTCTATCTAACGTTGATTCATTGAATACCGTAGATAGGCAGTAGGGAAAACCCTAGAAATTTCAATTCTTTATCTTCTGAAAACCAAATAAAGTAGTACAACCCTTATAAATAAGCTAACATCTGGGTTCTCAAAAATAAAAGCCCACAAATAAAAAGAGTCCAATAACTTAAATAAATAAAGTAATAACTAATAAAAGGCTTATAAAGCATTAAGGCTTGATCAGATCGGGTCCTGTTTCTCGAGGAATAATAGAGCGGCTTCATCTCTATCATTATCCCAAGTCCGATCTATACTTTAGTCTTCTAAGCCTCGACACATGTTCTACACTCGTTGGGCCTGAGCATTTGTTGACTCATTCGGCTTACTTTCAATTAGGGTGTAAATTTTCACAACAATATTCATTATTGAAAAATGGAAAAAAATGATCATTCAACGAGATTGATCAACTTTTTTTTTAAAGCAAATTTTGTATGAATTAGCTCATGATAACATAATTTCATCGTTTTTTAGTTAGGTATAACTTTTGATTAAATGGGCAATCTTGGATGGGATCACCTCACGGTGAAACACTTTTAGAGCCATATAGTTAATTATCACTTCTAATTTAAAATGTTATCACTTTTCTTTTAAATATTACTTCCTATGTCCCAAAGGTATTGACACCTTTTATTTGACCACGAAGACTAAGAAGTACTCCCTCCTTCCTATTTTTATATCTACATATTTCTCTTTTAAACGTCTCATTTCAATTTTTACGTTTTATTTTTTGGTATATGGATCCCATCTAAAACAATTAATATCTCATCATGGGACACACATGAAACACTAATATACCTACCCACTTTACATTAAATATTATATCATTCAACCTATTATCCATTAAAATACTATATTATTTAATCAACATGCAAAAAACAAATGTAAACATTAAAATTAGGGGAAGAAGGGCCCACGGGGAATGAATGGGAAGATCGAAAGATTGGAAGAAGAAAGGTTTTTTTGGTTAGACGCATGGAATTGACTAAGCATTTTCTTCGAACAAATATAGAACCAGAATGGGTGGTTTTGTGTCTATTACCATTTCTTCCTCCTGAGTTAAGATCCATCATTCAGATAGATGGGGTAAATTAATGAGCTTGGATATTAATGAATTCTATAGAAGAGTTATCTATCGGAAACATAATTGTATTGATGTTGTTAGTGGTCCCGATATAAATATATTTATTATTTTGTGTGTGTCTATATACTTAAAAAAGGAGAATGTGTCAATTTATGTGGAACAACACAAGGAAAGTGTAAATTTTTCCAGGATGACGAAGGGAATATCACTTTTGTATAGTTTTGCCTTAATTAAAAATATATTTTTTTATACATCATAGACATGGTATATGAAATTATTTAATTAAACAAGTATCTTTTTTCGTTTAGACATTACATTCCACGCAAACAATTTTCAAATCATATGAAAAAACATGTCTTAAATAAAGGTACGAATTCACGTCACAAGTTGGTCCCAACAATACCTGCATGACGTGCCATTTCTGAAGGCCAATTGATGATAAGCCCAATTCTATCGTACACAACATTATTGAATTGAAACAGAAACACACACGCGTAAGGGTCATGCTTTAAACTTCCAATCTCACTTTTTCTTGGCAATGAACAAACCCCACCTCTGCTCTCCACATGAACTCCTCACCAGCTTAGCTTTCCAACCTCCAACTATGTCATTGTAGTCTTCCTGTAAACATACAATCAATAATTGTCAACAACCACATCGCGAGAAGAATACAGAAACCGAGAAGAGACAATTGCCAGAAACGAAAAAAATAACCCCGTACTTCGGAGAAGTCAGCGATGAATGATTCCTTATTCTTCTCCACTTCATCCAATTCCTTTTGGAGAACTTTCATGAACTGGGGAAGTAAAAAGAAGCCAAATTATTCTCTAATCTCTATGTTAGAAACATGTAAACTTAAGTTCATATGTGTGTGCCAATAAGTACCTGCTCAGTTTGATCCTCAGCAATGACATCAACGAAGCCAGCATCTCGAAGCATCTACAGACAGTTGTGAAAATAGGTCAGCGACAAATGAGATTTGACTATAAGACACCGGCATTATAATACCTGTGTAGCTCACTTAATTATTTTTAAGAAAAGTAAAATAATTAAAAAACAACACACACACAGAAAATCTTGTGTACGTTAATTCCAAGTTCAAGTCATACCTGGCCATACGTCTCTACGTCATGTAGATCATAACCCCTTTCCTTGATGTATTCTGCGAATTCAGCAGATGGGGTTCCAGAACTTCTGCAGTAATCACTGATAAGAACTTTGCCCCCAGGATTCAGCCACCTGTAGAACGATCTGAATAATGCTGGCTTGTCCTGAAAATTAAGACCACGGTTCGCTTATAAGAAGATGCCAAAAGATTTAAGTGAATAGCATAGTTGTTAAAAGTGAGAGGCGCACCTAGGCGGGCGCATGAGCTACATTTTGCCCAAAACTGAATTTACAATGTATATACACAAATATATCCTACTTACAATCATATTACCTAACTAAAGTAAAAATCACATAACATCACATAATGATACATAATAACTCATAATAGCATTATAACAGATAAAACATGCACACAAACAAAGTTCAAGTAAGCGGCACATGGTGGAGGTGAAGGCAGCCCACCTTTTTGTCTTTGTTTTGAAAGTTCAAATACTAAAACCCTAACCCTAATTCTCTATTTATTTCATTTTATAAGTGGGCTGTCCATTTTTATCTTAAAAACGTGTAAACCCTTCAATAATTGAGTAGCAACTTCAAAAAAACTTAAAAAAAAAAAAAAAAAAGGATGTTGCCTAGGCGCGCCCGCGCCTAGGCGCGCGCCTTTGATACATGAGCCTGGAATAGCAAAAATCAACAATCTAGGCACAGACCCCTGAGCCTGAGCGCCTTAGGAGCGCCTCAGGCGCGCCTTTAACAACTATGGTGAATAGCCAATTCAAAATACAGTGATTGACATCCTGACATCCAAATATTTCTTCTAAAACCAAAGCAACTTATAATGGAAAGACTAATAAAAACTTGATAAACATATGTGAAAGACAAATTCAAGGATTTCATCTCATACAGAATCCACCAGCATGCCAGACAATTGGGTTAGGAGATTTTACTTGAATGTGGAGAATCGTATCACGACTGTAGATCACATCAAATGTGCCATCAGCATATTCTTTCTTGGTACAATCAGCAACTTCAAATTCAACAGCACAATTGAGCCCAATAGCACGCTCGAGGGCAAATGATATCATATTGATCGAGAGATCAATGCCAACTACATGAACACCATACTTCTCAGCCATGTAGAAGTCACCTCCTCCAATGCCACACCCCACATCTAGGACTTTCTGCCCAGGCATAAGGTCCAGTTTAGCAACAAATTCTTTAGTTGTATCTGTTCATTATCGTAAGAAAAATTAACAATCAGATTCTACCTTATGAAATAAGAATTTAGCTTTCCTCAGTCCCTTGTACCCATTTTATCATGAATCAACAAAAAAATTGTTTGAGATCCAAAGCTGACATGTTTTTTAAAATCCAAATATTTCTCCTTAAACCTTTTAAATGTTCATAAAAGAGCATCATGCAATGAGTTCCAGCAAGATAGCTTGACAACAAGTTTAGTACATGATGTTGCTAAAGAGGCGAAAGAACGATAAAACAAGTTAATTCATTGATTACTAAAGAATAACAAAATAGCCAGGATATAAGTCTACTCTAAGTCTCCAACGCTGATTCTCAAACGAATGTCCTTGTAGGTGCATATAGAAATACGATTAAATGAAAGTACGATGATTCGAGAAGAATATTAGAAAAATACAAATAAAATGCCATAAAAGGGAATAAGCACGAAGGCTAAAATGATTTGCTAACCCATTCATTCTTACCAAGAATTAAGGAAACACAAGGATTGGAGACAACTCGAACGTCAAAGAAACACAATTAAAATAACAACAGTTGATTTAAGGCAAGATTACCAGAAGAATACAAAGTAGATAATTGGTTGATTTGAGGCTAAATAGGTAAGAATAAGATCTAAGTAAACATGATCACAAATAAAAGGAAACAAATAAAAAGATATCAAATGAATATTTAATAAATTTAAACTACAATTATCTTAAGCCTTCCATTTCTCCATTAGCAGAACTACTAGTTATTAGTATGGCACACAGCCAAGCAAATATAACTGTTAAACCTCTGTCTCCAATGATCTTTGAGTTCCATGAACTAATGGAACTTCACAACGATTAATTAACATTTTGTTAGAGAATCTCATGTACAATGGGTGTCCACATACACATCTGAATCAATTTGAAAGATACAGACGTGAAAAGACAATAAAGCCCTACGAAATAATATTAAATCCCAAGGACAAAGCTTAATCTCTAAGGACCAAAGAGTAAACAAAGAAGAGAAAGATATACATATGTAAAGATAATAAACCCATAAGAACTAATATTAAAACACAAGGGGATCCTCGATTGTTGTTCTGAAAATTGATTTAGATATTTGAAAACCTAGAGTTGTTCTAGTTGAGGTTTTTAAGATCCTGTCTTTAAATATCACACCTATACACACGTATACACCATATTAAAATCAAGCCACCCAACCTTGACAGATTATCTAACTTCAACTAAGACTCATTTGTCTCTCTCCTCGCTCATATCTTCTCTCAGATCAGTTAATACTCTCTAACACACATCCAACCACCTTTTTACGCATTAACTTTTGACATAAAATTAAAATCTACTCAACTAAAAACTAAAACAAACATATACTTCATTATTAAAATTCATTTAGTTTTCAAAAACCAACATAAGATCGCAAATAACATGCATAAGAGAAAATATTATGGCAAAAAGCGTAAACAAAGCACCCGAATGTAAATGCACTCTGGTCATAGAAAACTATCTTATCTAGAAAACATTTTCAAATGACAACATCAATATAACAAGCCACAGAGATTTAATTTTTCATAATTTTAAAGAATGGAAGAAGAATTTGTCACTGTAATTTACCTATTCCTCCAGTGCTCACAAATCCATGTCCGAAGACACGCTTATATCGCAATATTCCATTACATTTATATTGGACAGTATCCAAGAACTTCTGAAACCCTCTGTCATCATCAGATATGACCTTTTGCCAAAGCCAGCAAATCTGCATTACGCAATATTATATATATAGTCAGACTAGAAACTGTTATCATATCTTTTAATCCATAATTAAGAACATTCAGACAGGTATAAAAGGGTAATACATCTAATTTTAGGGTTATTCTACCGGTGCACCCTAAGGTCTATAGGTTCAAATAGGGTAATACTGGGTAGTTATTTTATTTTATTTTATTTTTAATAATTTTATTATTTAATTTAATGGTGGGGATTAATTTAAAACTTAATCTAACGGTTGAGATTGTTCAAGTGCACTGGTACCACAGGTGCACCCTAGTTAGACTCCTAATTTTAAGTTACCAACATTTTGTAATGTTTCAAACTCATATATGGAGGATACTTTCTGGGATCAGCTATGACGTGTACTTAACATAAAAAAAGGTGAATTTAACAAGTTCCATCTAGTGTCCTTAGCTGTAAGGGAATCGGCAAAAAACTAGACATATAACATAAACATCGATATGTAAGCATTCCAAGAACGTCCTAACCTAACAAGGTTCTTATTGTTCCACATTCATGATTCACTATACTTGGCAGCTGGATAACAACATCAACAGTACTAGCATATAAAACTAAGTTAGAGATCATTACCTGATTCTGATTCTTTTTGTTCTTCACGTAAGCTCCAATGCATTTGCAACCAACAAGAGCAAGTTCAAATGAATTCCCCGAATTGTCGAGCGAATGGCATTCTTTAAACAACTGCAAATGATGGAGGAATACATATCAAACTAGTTTAGTGAAGCAATCAGAATTGATTACTTAATCTTCCTAACAGCAGTTTAAGATGAGCTTACAATTTATGAAATTATTTGCCTCATGTCAACTAAATTAATACTAATTCAGCACAGATAAGTTCCATATATCTCAATATAAGTTGAAGTTTATAAACATGATCATGGCACTCAGAATTCAAAATTGCCTATGCAGTGCATATAAATAGTTAGTATGACTAAATGGCAACAATCACCAGTGAGGCCTTTTAGCCCACCTCTTATGTGTGAAACAGGAAGACACTATATTTATCATCTCCAATATTTTTAGCTCAGTAGAAATTTCTATTGATTTCATTGCAAGCAAAGTGAAAACAAAAGCTACACTCAAAAATATAAAGGGGCATATATAACGCTGGAACCTTAGTGTAAAATCTTGGTTCACGGTAATGAGTTGGATTCATCTTTCGCTTGTGGTCTCCTGATTGATGGAAACATGATTCTCTGAAGAAAATGTAGCCACCGACTTTTAACCATTTGACCATTCTCGCTGCAAGCTCCTCAACCTACAACAATTTAAATTTATCATCCTATGGCAGCGTTCAGTTTAAAAAAAATAAATAGAAAAGTACCAGAAGTCATGTTTATACCACTGAGCATTAAAAAATAAAATAAAATACCATTACGGCAACTGTTGGTCAACAAGAAAGGGAGATAGGAAGATTACCTCCTTGTCGGACAGATACATCAATAGCCAATTGGAAAATATCAAATCCAGAGATTCTTCTGGAAAGGTCAAGTTTGGGGATGTAACATCCGCACAAATAAATTTGACATTTTTATAATGTCCATTAATAGCTTCATTCTGCAGATATATCAGGTGTTTCGAGTTTATCAGAGTTTCAGGCAAGTAGATTAAAACCATAAATTTCTTATCAAAGGAGGATATGAACCTTCTTTATCACGCCTTCAATGAAGTCTAAAGCTATAACTCGAGCAGCTTTGCCAGCTAATTCCCCAGTGAAACGGCCAATACCAGCACCCAGTTCCAGAACTGACTTTCCTTCCAAGGATGGGAGCAGAGACATAACCTTTGCAGATTCATTACTCATTAGTCATTAGAAAGAAAAGTAGCAGATATTTCAGTGAACTCAAAGAAGACCAGATGCAACAGAAAATTGAAAGATGTCAACAAATAACAATAGTGGCATATATTAGATTCAAATAAGAGAGAGACAGCAGAGTCTAATAAAAACTAGCATCAGAAATAAACAAATGATATTTTTTAATATGTTTTTCATCTCTCTTTTTTTTTTTTTCTGGAAAAAAGAATGGCATCAGAGCTGGTTTTATATTTAAAAAAAAATTATTAAACCACATAAAATTCTACACATGCCAGAAAATTGGAAAACAAAGTATTTCATCATACGTCCTCAGCTTATGGTTTTTCCGGTGATTGCTTAATATAGTATTAGACAAATAGCCACAATTAACTGTTTCAAGCTGACTGAGATCAATAAACCAGGAAGGAGAAATAACAGTAGTTTATGTGATTTGTTTGCAAAACATACTCACGATCTCTAAGGCGAGATTTTAGAGACAATGAAACTGTGAGTTCATCTACCCAGAATGCGATCAGCTTCATTAACTCACATCTTTTTTTTTCCCCACTCAACAACATAATTAAGGGGTTGCTTGGTAAGGAGCAATGAATGAGGGTAATGAGAACAAAAAATGTTGACTACTTTTGTTTCATGTTTAGTATAGGGGATTAGGAATCAAAATTTATTAATATTACTGATTAATTCATTACATATTCACTCACTCCTACTGTAATTGACCCCTCAATGATATCATTCAAATCCCCAAATGTGAACAAGTGCCCCAAAATAGATAAATAAACAGAAGTTAACACTGCTAAAAATGGAATAAAAAGTTGTCACAACATTGGTCAATCGACAAAACTTAATGAAAAAACTACACACATTTAAGTCAATTATAGGTCCCAGTTAGCATTTATTCCAAGTTATTCACATTCACATAATACACGGAAAATGACATTAGAATCTTTAGTTCAAATATATGTATATATATAACATAAGGAATAAGAGGAACTATAAATTAATATGTAAAGCAGAACCAATGGTTGAAAAAATGACGTGATTCACTATTAAACCAATAACAGTTTATGCAAGCTTATATAACTATTTAAGGCATCCTATCAGTTCCAAATAAGAATAACGAGTCAAAATCTCGAAAGATCCCATCTTTATTACTAAAATTTTATATCTAAGAAGAGAAAGAGTAAGACTCAGAAAGAACTTTAAGCGGAATAAGACCGTATACTGTATAAATAAAATAATAATCAAACTAAATAAAATACTTAATACGTAGATTAGAAAACATGAAAGAAGCAACATATTAAAAACATCTAAATGCATACAAAATTACTTTTGTAAAGACAGATAAAATTATAAGAACACCTCAGGCCTTTCTTCTTTATCTAGATCAGAGGCTTTGGAATCGAGCATCATAGCTTCCAACGTCAGATCAACAGAATGTTCCATCCAATAACTCTTTTGAACCTCACGCTCTTCTTCTGAACACTCAAATAAAACAAACAAAAAATGCAACATTTTTAGGCTCAACTTCCGAAATCAAATGATACACAAAACAGCGCTAAACAAGATCGTAAATACACCGAACCTCGAACCACATCCATAATGAGAGAATCAGATATGGTGATGAAGTCTACCAAGAAAAATGGTGTTCTGACGAGAAATTTCAAGGGACTGAAAATCAATAACCCTCAATCGCAATGCGGGATCTTGAAAATGTCCTGGATCTTCGGTTGTAAGATCGGCCCCTTTGCTGCATCAGCTGTGGGTGAAGTGTGTGATGGGATGGGGATATTTATAACGAAAAATGGTGAAAAATGGTGAGTTTCAGAAAATAGAAAAGATTGGATTTATTGGTGGTGGTACGAAGATGAAGAGAGAGGGGCCTTGTTTATAGTGATAGTCTGTGATGCGGCGGGGGTACGAGTACGACAGGAGAAGCGGAGGAGGAGGGTAGGTGGGTGTGAAAGGAATCGTCCATGTGTGACACCTGCAACAACAATGGGCCATTCCACGTGAGCCTACGCAGATTCTGCACGATTCGGCTGCAATCTACCATTTCTATTTTTTATTGGATTATTTTAAAGGTTGCTTTCAATTATTGGAAGGTCGTCATGATTTCTTTGAAATGCTACAATTTATAGATTTTAAGAAATACTCCCTCCGTCCCACCCAAATAACAACATTTTACTATATTGGGTGTCTCATTCAAATTGCAACATTTTCCAATTTTAGTTAAAAAAGTACACAAATGGCCCACCACTACCCATCACATCTCTCTAATGCACCTACCCACTTTACCTAAAATAATAATACTCCTTAATCTACGCGCAAAAAGCAAATGTAACTCTTTGCCCGGGACGGAGGGAGTATTTAATTTAATCCTCAAATAAAATAAATGGTTGAAAATACTAGCCTTAGGCCTCCCCCAACGAGAGGTTTTTTCGCTTACGTGGATTTCTAAAAACCTAAGAGAGAGGTTTTTAAGCGTTGGGGAATGGGTGAGGTTTTTACCTGGGTAGCATGCATACTACCCAGGTTTTTTGTGAATATTGAGAGTGGGAGAGATTGGCTTGCACTCCACTGCACAACAGGAGAGCACGTACCATCCATGCGCAAGTGAGATAATATTTGGTCTAGCCCCATGCCTGACACCCAACCTCATATTTCATTTTGTTTTTCAAACTCATCTGTTATCCTCTTTTAATTTTTCTTTTTTATTTTCTTCCATTAATTTCTTTTTTTCCATTCTTAATTTGTTTTCAGTTTTCTAAGGTTAATTTTTAGAAATTATAATATGTTTAAAAATTCATTTTATTGTTTTGTGTAAATATTGCACAACTGATTTTGCTTTCTTTCTTTTGATTTAAAAAAAAAAAAAAAAACAAATTTGAAAACACACCAGTGTGTTTTATGAAAACTATCTTTTTAATGTTTAAGCTTAAGTTAAATATCAACTAAAAACTAAAATGGAAAAAGAGTATTATTATAAGGCTTTGAAAACACACCGGTGTATTTTAGTGTAAATTTAATGGTGTCCATCCCATCTACTTTTCGCTCATCTCATCTTTTTAAAACATTACATTAAAACACTAAAACACACTGGTGTGTTTTAATGAAAAAAAATTCAAAAAAAGTAATTCAAAAAAATAATTTAATGGTGTCTCACTTTTTATTTTGTTGTTTTTGGAAGTTTTACTTTTATATTTAATGTGTCTTTTTTACTTTGTTGCTTTTGGAAGTTTTACTTTTATATTTTAATGTGTGTCAATTTTCTTTGTGTTTTTATGTTTTATGTAATTCAAAAAAATAAATAATATATATATTTTTTTAAATTTAAATAATTGAAATATATAATTATTTATAATTTAATTGAAAATTAGATAGAAAAAGTTGATAAATTAAATGAGAAAAAATAAAATTGGTGTGGGTCCTACCAAAAAACCTGCTTTTTATTTTTATTGTTGGGGAGGAGTTTTGTTTTGAAGGTAGGGGTTTTTTGCTTTTGAGGTGGCACTGACGTGGCATCAAAAAACCTGCTTTTTTGTTACAACAATTGGGGAAGGCCTTAGAGCATTCCAAAGGCTATTTAAAATTTTGTGGGGGTATTTTATATAAATAAATGTTTAAAGGAGATATTTTTATTTAAGGGCAAAAGGTTGGATTGGCCCTCGTCTTATCTCTCATAATCAAATTGGCCCTCCACCTATTTTTCTAATCATTTAAACCCTTATTATTTATTATTTAGATCAATGAGGCCCTTCTTCTTTTTAAAATATAACAATTATACCCTTCCCTTAAAAAAATCAATTAACAGTGTTAAGAATCAAAGAATTCCACGTAATCATCTTCAATTCTTCATATCAAATCATAAATCCCTAAATCTTCAGTGCAGACCGAACCATCCTTGCCATTCCTGTTTCCTCGACACAAAACGCAGATCGCTTCATAAAATATTCAGCTTCTTGTTGGACTTCTTCGAGAGTTACAATCCTCGGGAGGGTGCAAAGAAGACAAAGATTTGGAGACCCTAATCGCAGAACATATGATTGAATCTCATGTAGCGGATCAAATTCTTACTAGAAAAATAAATTCAATTTCTTTTCTCGATTTGGAGGGTTAGATGAAGTTGTAGTAGTAGAAGCAGTTCATGATGGCACTGACCCACCTGCCAGGAGAGGAAATATTAATCTCTATTGATGATTTATACTACAACAAGAGGGTCGAACTTTGTTCGACGTTTATTACTCTCCGGATGCTCACGGAACAGGGACACAAACCTATGGACAGCGTAGCATTGAGCAGATTTCTAAAGGAATTTTGGGATGTTCCTAACTTGCACGTGATTCCTCTCGGAGGGTGTATCACAACATCTTGGTCCCATGTCTCATCGGCAGGATATCTTGAGGGTGCGTGCCTTTGATTTCAACGGGGGCTCGATCAGATTACTGAAGTGGAGGCCCGACTTTAACCCGTATAAAATCAAATCATCGGTGGTCTGCGTTTGGGTAAGAATCTTCGAACTCCCCTTTGAACAGTGGACGGAGAAAATTCTCTATTCTATTCAATTCAATGCCTACTACTTCATCTACAAAGAATGTCATGGTGGAATTTGATGATGAGTTTATTCAACTCATGGAAAGGCTAGCAGGACAGCAGTCCAGTCTACAGATAATCCCAATTGTTGGCATGGGGGAAGTCATGGAGGAGGAAGGGGTTGTGACCTAGACTCAATTCTCCACACCCCTGTTCTCTTTCTTTGTATCTTGACGTCGTTACATTGATTTTTGAAGGATGAGTACAATTGTTTTAATAAAAAAATGAGAGGCATTATTGATCTAAATAAAAAAGAAAAAGGGTTTGAATGATAAAAAAAAGAGGTGAAGGGCCAAGATGATCCTGGGCGATAAGAAGAGGTGTCTATCCGACCCTTTGCCCTTTATTTAATTAAAGGAGAGTTTTTTCATGCAATGAGAGTTTCTTACTATTCATGTGTCGACTAGAAAGTAATTCTAGTCCTAAAGGTAATTTTCGCACATTTTTTATTTTATTTTCTTTTAGGCCCCGACTATATACACAAACCATTTTACGATCATATACCTATTTAATTTTATAAATTATAAATTTACGTAATAAATTATTAAAATGCCCATAAATCTTATACCCCATACATTATTCCACAACAGCATGTACAACCCATACACCCTTCTCATCTGATAAAACCTTATCTTATAAAACAAATTCCCCAATTTCACGTCATCTGCCTCTCATACCCAAGTATTGATTTCAAAATAGAAAGAAGATAGCAAATGCAACAGAAAATCATAGCTACAATAACACGTAGAAGAACATTAAACAAAGATGAATGATTACCCCTATTTATGGAAATATACACCTATTTGCTTTCGACAGATAAAACTGGAAGATATAGCCATCGTTCGACCATTCATGGTCGATAGCTTCCAAAGAAGCTCGACCAGCACCCGTTGATTTTTTCAAAGTTGTCTGCCACCATCCGTCGAAAATTTCTCGACTGATGAACGATTAAGGAAAAATTAACCATGAGTGGTCGAACAATGCCAAAAGAAGTCGACCACCAGTGGTGGAACAATGCCAGAAATATTGGCAGACTAGGGTCGAATGATTCACGAAATGCAGATTCCAAAATTAACAAACCAAAATCGAAAACAATAATTCAAAAGAAAGATTATGCCGATAAAAGAGTAAACCAAGGTAACAGTAGAATTGCTTGGCAATCGAAAAGTTGAGAAATCAAAACACACAAACCTGGAAGGAGAATTGGGAAATTGGGGTTTTAACAGAAAGTAACTTCCTCATTTTTTTCCAGAAATTAAGTCTTCTTTATTATCTTTGTTCCCCAATTACAACGGCTATATTTTAACTTTGTACTGACTAGCTTCTTCACTTTTTCTATAAATAGGTTTGTAGTTTATACTTTGTAAACACAACACTTAAGATCAATGAAATACTTTCTTCCTTCATTCCAATCTCAAATTCAACATGGTATCAGAGCAGATTAATCCTGTCTCTTAGCCCTTCCTTCAAATATGTTCAACATTCAATAGACACCTCTAAGGTGTCCTGATTCAAAGAAAGGTTTAACCTCTTCTCTGTCATCAATCTATCAAGTCTGCTTACAGACTCCAATTACATCTTAAAGGTGTTCTACTTCTAATAGGAGGTTTAATCCTCTTCTGATATTTATCTTCACAGAATCTTCAGAAAATTGATTTCTGTTCTCATTCCTCTTTCATCATCAGGTTCTCAGATTCTAAGGGGGTCAGAAATATTTCTGTCTTCATTGAATCCTCAGAACCATATATCTGTCCTCATCATATCTTCTCAAGGGGATCATCATTAGATTCTCAGACTCTTAAGGGGGTCAACATCATTGAATCACTTCTTGATTCTTTACTGCCCTTACTGAATCCTTAATCCATCAATCATCAACCTTCGAATTCTCATGATGAGCAACACCTTTGAAGGCCACTCAAACCAGAGAATTACGAACGCTGTGTTCAATGGAAGGAACTACATTCCCTGGTCAAAATCAGTGGAAGTATTCCTGAAATCCAAAAAAATGCAAGGTTTTATCACCGGGAGCAAAAAGAGTCCCGTAGCTGCTGACCCAACGAAACCAACGAAGGAAGAATAGACTGAGATTGATGACTGGGAATGCCAAGTCTCCCAAGTCATTAATTGGCTTGTTAATTCAATGGATCCCAAAATCGGAGACATATGTATCATAAAGGACTCAGCTTATGACATCTGGAATTCGATCAAGAAGATCTACGGGAATAGTCAGAACCATGCTCAAATATTTCACTTAAAAGTAGAGCTTTATTCACTCAAAAAAGGGTCAGCTTCTATAGCAGAAATTGTGGAACAATTCGATAAGAGAAGACAAGAGTTAAGACTCTATCAACCGAAGATAGTCGATATAGCTACAATTGAAGAAAGGGAGGAACAGGAACAAGTCTACCGACTATTTGCATCCTTGGACGAAACATGGGAGGCTGCCCATAGCCAAATACTCATGGCGGCAACCCTTCCCCCATACGAGGAGGTCGTAGCCAGGCTCCAACAGGAGGAAACACATAGAGCCCGCACCTCCACACATCAAACTAAAAATGTGGAATGCTACCTAAGCAATCGGGAATGATTCAAGGGAAAAGAAAGGATAACCCGCCGGCGAGTAGCGACCCAAAGTATGCAGGTATTGCAAAAAGCCAAACCACACCAAGAAAGAGTACTATCGTCTCCACCCGGAACTCCGGCCGACCAAGCAGGATCGTGGGAGAACGAGAAACGACAGCTACAATCATCAAGGGTTTGCGGCAGAAAAGCAATTAGGGCTCAAAGAAGGGGGTGAATCTAACCATGTTTTGGACAAAACTTTAAAAGGGATACATAATGGGCCTAGCCCTTTCTTCTCTACAGGCCAATCTCATTTAAACTCATTGGGCCCAGAACAGTTTTCCCCCTTGGTGGCCCAAGTGGCCCATGCTCTCCAAAGCTCCCAATCCACTAAGACAGTAGATGAAGGTCCATTTTCTCTTACCCATCCTAACCTATCTGGAAACACCTCTTTGGGCCCAAACTACTTAAAATTGGATTTTGAAAAAAGGCATACTCATTTTTCTATTTTTCAAAGCCCAAATATTTTAAACAAAAAATCCTTCAATTGCACTAGCATGATTTCATCAAATAATGTTTTAAACAATTACTCTAAAACTTGGGTTGTTGATTCCGGTGCAACTGATCATATGACCGGAGATCGTTCGACTCTTTCAAAAATTTCAAAAATTTTAGATAAATCTCAAAATATTAAAGTTGCTAATAACACTTCCGTCCCAATTTGTGGAAAGGGATCGAGTTATCTTTTTTCAAAAAAGATTGATAACATTCTTTATCTATCATCTTTCGCTTTAAATTTATTATCCGTTAGTAGATCACCAAGGAATTAAATTGTCGAGTTATTTTTTCTGACATTGATGTTGTCTTTCAGGAAAAATCGAAGGGATAAACGATTGGTGAAGGAGTCCGTATTACTGATTTATATGTTATTAGCTTCCCTAGTTTTGCTTTAAACGCTTTTAATATGACTCTTTGGCACAAAAGGCTTGGACACCCATGCAACCTAATATTTAATAAAATATATCCAAACTCTTCATATTATGACATGTGTGATATTTTCTCTCTGTCCAAACATACACGACTCCCTTACAAAAATTCTACATCTAACACTAAATCTAATTTTGATTTAATACACTCTGATGTTTGGGATCCCGCTCCAATTATATCTTATAATGATTTTAAATACTATGTTAGCTTTATAGATGACTTTTCGAAGCATACTTGGATATTTTTACTCAAAAATAAAAGTGAAGTTTTTCAAAATTTCAAGATTTTTTCGCCTATATTAAAAACTATTTCAATAAGTCCATCAAAATTCTTCGAACGGATAATGGGACTGAATTTATAAACTCACATTTTCAAAATTTTACAAAAATCAATGGAATTATTCATCAAACATCGTGTCCTTACACTCCCGCTCAGAATGGGGTAACAGAGCGAAAAAATTGTCATCTTTAGAAGTCATCCACTCTCTTCTCTTACAAAATAATGTTCCAAAACGTTTTTGGTCAGATGCTGTTTTAACCGTCAATTACCTTATTAACCGTCGACCCTCTCCTAATCTCAATAACTTTAGTCCCCATAAAATCCTCTTTAAAAAGGAAGTTAATCTTGACCACTTACGCACCTTTGGATGCACGTGTTTCGTTCACATTACTCGCACCGACAAACTTAGTCCCTCTTCGGTCAAGGCTATTTTCCTAGGATATTCCGTCTCTCAAAAAGGCTATAAGTATTATGATCCTATTACTAGAAGGCTCTACATTTCAAAAGATGTTACCTTCAATAAAAATGATCCTTACTACACTATTAATGACTTCTCCGTTGATACTAACGACTTTGTTTTCCCTATTTCAGCTCCTAATGATTTTACTCCTTCTCAGGATCATCAAAACGATTTGATTGACCCGATTTATCTCGAGGAAGAAGATACTCCGACAGGGAGATATCACGTCCCAGTCGAAGAAAATGCTCCGATAGGGAGAGATCAAAACCAAAACCCAACACGAGCTAATTCACCTCGGAGATCTCTTCGACAGACTCGGCCTCCTACGAAACTAAAAGACTACGTCACCTATTCGGTATCATATCCTATCCAAAACTTTCTTTCTTATTCCCATATTTCCAAATCGCATCATGCATTTTTAAACTGCATAAATCAATTTGAACCTAAAAACTTCGAAGAGGCCAATCGTTATCCTACTTGGCATAAAGCAATGGAAGAAGAAATAAATGCTCTTGAGAAAAATAATACTTGGTCTCTTGTTCATCTTCCTAAAGGAAAAAATGCAGTCGGGTAAATGGGTCTACAAAGTAAAATTCGATAGTTTGAGAAAAATCAAAAGATATAAAGCTCGTCTCGTTGCTAAAGGCTTCACCCAAACTTATGGAATTGACTATGAAGAAACATTCGCACCCGTAGCTAAAATGAGCACGGTAAGAATCCTTCTTTCTATAGGCACTAATAAAAATTGGTCTTTTCATCAAATGGATGTTAAAAATGCCTTTTTACAAGGGGATTTAGAAGATGAAGTGTACATGACTCTTCCTCAAGGTCTTAAGAATTCAGAGTCTACCCCTATTTGCAAACTTCACAAATCTATTTATGGTCTAAAACAATCTCCCAGAGCTTGGTATTCTAAACTTAGTCATGCATTACTCTCTCAAAACTTTCAAAAAGTTCAGCTGATTCATCATTATTTACTCGCACTTCTTCAAATTCTTCAATTATTGTTTTAGTTTATGTCGATGATATTATTATTACCGGTGACAAGGAAACAAAAATTCAAGATGTTAAGAACTTTCTCAAACAAACATTTGATATCAAAGATCTTGATCTTCTTAAATATTTTCTTGAAATTGAAATAGCTCACTCCAAAAAAGGATTATTCTTTTCTTAAAGGAAATACATCATCGATCTTCTTCAAGAAATAGGTAAACTCTATGTTAAGCCCGCTAGCACTCCTATGGAAACCAATGCTAAACTTAACTCAGAAGATGGATCTCCTCTTCAAGATGTGGGCATGTACCAAAGACTTGTAGGAAAACTTATTTACTTAACTGTTACTCGTCCTGATATTGCTTTTTCTGTTAGTGTGGTTAGTCAATTTATGCAGGCACCTCGGACCACTCACTTAGCTGCTATTGATCGGATCCTCCAATACCTAAAATCAACTCCGGGACAAGGAATTTGGATAAAACAATAAAGATATAAGTATTAAAGGTTATACAGACGCGGATTGGGCAGAAAGCTTTGACCGACGATCTACTACCAGATTTTGCACTATGGTTGGAGGAAATCTAGTACCTGAAAAAGTAAAAAGCAAAATGTGGTGGCTCGATCAAGTGCCGAAGCAGAATACCGGGCAATGGCATCAACTGCTAGTGAACTTACTTGGATAAAACAACTACTTGAGGATATAAACATTCAATCCAAAGGAGCAATTCAAATGCATTGTGATAACAATGCTTCTCGCCACATAGCCTCAAACCCAGTGTTCCACGAGCGAACAAAACATATTGAGGTAGATTGTCATTTTGTTTGAGACAAAGTTCAAAGCGGGATGATTCAAACACCTTATATTGGGAGCAAGGATCAACTTGCAGACATATTCACTAAAGCCTTAGACAAATCAAGACATAAGTTCATTCTTGACAAGTTAGGAGTGATCAACCCGTTCACCCCTACACTTGAGGGGGAGTGTTGAAGATTGAAACATCTTCCTCATTTTCTTCTATAAATTAAGTCTTCTTTATTATCTTTGTTCCCCAATTACAATGACTATATTTTAACTTTGTACTAACTAGTTTCTTCACTTTTTCTATAAATAGGTTTGTAGTTTATACTTTGTAAACACAATGCTTAAAATCAATGAAATACTTTCTTCCTTCATTCCAATCTCAAATTCAACAGTAGTCCACTTTAAAATTTGTAAAAGTCAAAGGGCAACATGATCCAATATTGATTACATTCAACAAAACCAGTGGGGATAGGGCATTAATCGTCGATCAATTGTCGTGAATAAGATATTCACTTCTTCTTTCTTCTTTCTCCTCTTTCCTCTCTTGCAGGTGAGCTCTTCTTCTTTCTTCTTTTATCTCTCTCTTACCTATCTTTTTGGTGAGTGAATATATGGGTGTATAAAGTAATTAGTAATTTTAACTCTCTTTCCTCTCTTGCAGGTGAGTGAATGTATATGGGTGTATAAAGTAATTAGTAATTTTAAATGAGTGGGTGAGTAAGTTTAGACCTAAGGGTATAATTGTAAAAATGGGAAAGGTGTATATATAATTTAAATATGTGTATTAAGTAATAAGCATATGTAGTAGAACAGTGTGTATGGATAGCAGAGACCTTTCTTTTATTTTAGATTTTGAGACTCGGTGTCATTTTATTATTAGAAACCTCAATTACTAATTGCTGCTAATAATACTTTTGTAACCCTAGATTTGGGTTCTGCCCATACCTTCTATTTTCTTTACTCTTTTCGGATTTTAAAAGCACCAAGGTTTCGAGATTCTGATCCATTCTTTGCATGATATTTTAATCATCTCAGTCGATGAGGGTAATGGCAATCGAATATTGGAAGATGCGGCAGCACTTGATCAGCAACTCAGCCTGCCAAGCCTTTGATGTGGGAAAATTTATCCTAGTATGCTTCTATAATTTGTTTATGAAAATAGAATATTTAATAGATTAATTTATAGGGTTTGGACCTAATATTCATCTGCAATATTTCAATTATCATAAATTAAATTAATTATTAATATGGAATGAGGATTAAGGGTTCAATGTTTTTTATTAATGCAGTTGAATATTAATGTTGTTATTCATCAATTTTTATGTAGTTTGCAGAATTTATTTTCAATTCATAGGTTCAATAGTTATCTGATAGTATGTGGTGACTTAATCTCTGTACAGATGCAATCTTGAAATTTGCCTGCGAAAACCTTGCTTTTAGGGATAATGGCTGATGATGACGAGTTCACCTTTCGTCTAGTAAGTTCTTGATTAATCTTTTTGCTTCCACACTCGAGTAATTTCACTAGCCTTTTATTTCCATGTAAAAATGCAGATCTGTTGTGGAGACCATGGCTTATGATTGTGTCTTGAAGATGACGATGAAAGTCCAACAGTTTCAACACAGGAATTTATTGGTGCGTGGATTATTGAGGTAGCTAGTAACTGAGTTTGCTTCTTACTTTTGGAGTTTCAAATGTGATTATTAGATGGATATATTTTTGCTATTAGTTTCTCTAATTTGAGTATTTTACTTAATTTTATTGATGCCTTTGTAGATATCATGCATATGTTGTGGATGTTGCCACACAAATGTAGACTGTTTGGATTTGGTACATGAGTTGCTATTTCCTTTGGTAAACAAAACTAAGTACATAATGAGTCACCAAGAGGTATGTGAAACTCAAGATTAATAGTAATATTTTTGGAGTTTTATTCATTTTCTAGAAAATACCCTATGTAGAGCCCCATTTATTTGATTATTTTTACTTTTGTGAAGTGATTAAGCAAGCAAATTAGTTCTGTGTTTGTGCACACGCATGAGCACCTTCAAGTGGACTTCAAAATCTTGCGAAATGTTCCAAGCATCAATTGTCGAGTTGTATGTGTTGAGCATTTAATGTGTGACTTATAATGAAAAGATAAACCATATAACAAGGTGTCTTAAGTGTATTTTACCTTTAATGGGACCATTC
Source organism: Pogostemon cablin (assembly GCA_023678885.1). Lineage (NCBI taxonomy): Eukaryota > Viridiplantae > Streptophyta > Magnoliopsida > Lamiales > Lamiaceae > Pogostemon > Pogostemon cablin. The sequence goes on along the minus strand of CM042965.1, from coordinate 28,670,075 downwards.
CACCACAAAAGATGTAGCATTATCATGAATGATGATATTACATGCTAATTGTGGTGTTTGTCTTGCCTTTGAGGGCTATTATAAGAAGTTGTGTTTGGAAAAAAATCAAGGGTTTATTTTGTGGTTGTAAGGATAGTTCGATCATTTTTTTATTTTTGTTAGAACATTTTTTTATATCTTAATTAGGTAAAATAGATGTCTTTGGACCTGCTACAGGAGTGGCAGCACATGCTCTTATTAATTAGAAAATTATTGCAATTGAGGCCATGTAAGATGAATTTATTTCTTTAAAAAAAGACTGAATTAGTTGTATTACACTAACATATCAAGTTAAATCAAACAAAAAAACTAACTCAAGTTCACTGCAATTCTAAAACAGTTTAGAAAAAATTATGAATGGTTCACCCAATCAAATAAGTAAGAAGTTATTTTTAATTTAATAGAGCTGCTTGAAATTTTAATTCTTGCATATATATCATCCATTTAAACTATAAAGATAATTGATATGTGTTTATTAGAGTAGCAGGTTGTACTTTTGACTTTTAAAAAGCGAAGAGAGTTGGTGATTTACTTTATAGAGCCTCTTCTTCTCAAATAATGGAAGAAAGAGAAGAAAATTTGTACGGGGCATTCACATGCTCTGAATATCTTTAAGTCATCTCATTGACAAGGTTCTAAATTCAATGTTGAGTGATAATACATGGATGCTTTCTTAAGATCTACTCAAAGAAAAAAAATGTGTTTTTGGTCAATAGATTATTTTCATTAATATTGTTTAATGGGCAAAGACTTGTGTGAGACCGTCTCATGTAAGCCCTTATGTGAGACGGATAAAAAGTGATAACTTCTATGATGAAAAGTGATACTCAATTAATAAAAAGTGATAATGCTATTTCATGAACAATTTATAATATAAATATAAAGTGATAATATTTTATAGCGAAAGTGATAACATTTTATAATTAAAGTGATAACAAATTTAAAAAGTATAAAATGGTCGCACGCAAGACTTACCATTTTTAATGTATTCAAGTAACATTTTATCATTCTTGCCTAATACATGTTGGATATAATTAATTAATAGTTGAAACTACCCTTTTTTCTATTGAATTTTTAATATTTATTTATTTATTTATTTTATGACTCTTTTCTTTTAACTTAGGGTATGTAATTTATTTGAATTATTTATTTATTTATAAAGAGTGTTCACAGCTTAATGAATATTGAAATGCATATTTTACTCTTTTTTATTTCTTCATTTTCTTCCTATGTATTTTTAATTATATGGTTGTCTCAGGTGAAGAGTACACCAAATTTTCAAATAATCTCATCGATAATTTGAACACATCAAATTCTGTCGACTTCTTTTAACTATTGAAGATACAAGATTTGACAAGGATAATAGTTTTTAGTTTATGTATTTAGCTATGCTGATGGAGGTAGAGTTGCTGTCCAAGAGACTTAAACTAAGATCGTGGAAATATCTGCCTTGAACAGTCCATAAGTCCACTCATATCTTGCACCAAGCCCATGTTGGCTTTCGATCGTTTGGTTAACGTGACCCGTTAGGGTTCTATGTATTTCTAACAAGCAGCGGAAGCAAGTAAATATGAAACGCATTACCTTTCACCAAGGGTTGATGTAAAGGTTGAATTCTCGCTGGCAGACTGCGCAGTCCCACGAGAATAGCCATAATTTCCACTTCTAATGTTGGAATTGCGTGGTCTTTGCGCTCAGACGATCCTCTCTTCGACGGCTTTCCGTCAGTATATAATACATCAAAATTGGATAACTATACGATTTTATATGAATTTTGAAACATGACGAACTGCAGCAGCAAACGACCTTCCGGTCTTCTGCTGTATGTCCCAAGTCGATCTCGACGTCGTGTGGGCGACGATCTACGAGACCTACTCAATCTGCTATCAACCCTCATCACACGTGAATAATGAATTAGATTAGGGTTCCAGATAAGTTGAGGTAACTTATATACATGGGCTACAGTAGGGACCAGGAGGAGAAATTGGGTTGGGCCTCCATTGGGCTTAAGTATCCAAGCTTAGCCCAAAGCTTATACTTAAGTCCAATAATAATAATATATTCCACTAAAATATTATTACTGCACTAGCGTACCAATCCCAAAATTACGTTTTGGGCTCCTTCTTATTATGAGCCCGTTAGTCTCCCCATGTTTAAGATATACAATGTCCATTAATTAATTTAAGTTACTGACAACTCAATTAATTAATATCTCATCCAAGAGTAGTACCACTCAACCTCATTATCATGCCGGAATAAATTCCACCTGCAGGGTTTACATGATAATCCTTATGAGCTTCTCAAGGGGACATCATCAACCTATGACGGACACGGATTCCTTCTACAATCAACAGCACACCATAGATACAGCACTATTTCCCAACTCACCGAGTTTATTGATTTAATTGCATCTAAATCTCACCCATTGATGAATCAAAGAAATATATACTGCCCTACGTGTCGAGGTTATTGTATAGGGATTAAGAGCACGAACATCCATAATAACAGAGATCAAGTTCTTCTATAAGTCAGTATAAGTTGAACGATCTCAGGTGGTCCTGCTCAATACACATAAGTGCACTAGAGTGATTCTATAGCCAAGACAAGCTAATACCAAACCACACTACAACCATCCCGATAGAGAGTCCCCGTCTATCTCGGTTGTGAGCATCTGTTTATACTTTATAAGGAAACCGATAATATGATCTTCCGCGTGTTGTCGCACAACATATTATCTACAGTATAAAATAAGTGGACTATTGCATCATGCATATAAATAAATTATAAGATGCAATCATTTGATCATATGATTCTCATTTCAAATTAATTGTTTAAACATTGTTCATACAAAAACCTAGACTTTTAGTATACAATCCAACAATCTCCCACTTATACTAAAAGGCTATACTGTCATGTCTTCTACCATACATCTGATTTCCACTCCCACTACTCGACCATCAAAAGCTCTCGTCTTAAGGTCCTTGTTAATGGATTTACTAGGTTATCATCTGATGCAATCTAGGTGACAACAACCTTCCCCTCATCATACAATTTCTCGTAACAGGTGGTACTCGCGCTCCATGTGTTTAATTGCCTTATGGACTTGTGATTCCTTCAAGTTTGCAACTGCACCAATATCATCAATATAAATTTTGATATCCTTGGTCAAACTTAGAAACACTACAAAGTCCATCATGAAGTTTCTAGAGTCATACAGATACATTGGTTGCCTCATAGGCTCCAATTTATCATCTTTCCATATGGAGTCCGAAGTCTGAAATATATTTCTATATAACACTCCTCCACATTATGACTCAACTTCCTAAAATTAAACACATAACCTTGAGGTGGATTTACTGCCGTCCAATCTGACTAAAAAATCTGAATCTACGTAATCCACAAGAAGCAGTGAATCTGCCCGGTAAGCTTACATATAATTTCCAGTCCTTCTCAGGCACTTCATATATGTCTTACCACAGTTCATCATTCTTGTTCCGGGTTACGTTGATACCCACTGTTCATGCGTTTAGCAAAACAGATATCCAATCTCGTGCATAGCATTCCTTAGATCAAGCTTCCTTATTCGCCGAAGCATAAGAAACTGCTTTCATCTCCTTTATCTTCTTTTGTGTCTCAAGACACATTTCCTTAGATAAAGTAACATGCTAAAACAAGTAGGGATCGTATTATTTCATGAAGCTTGAGATAAGCATAACATCCATTTCTTGTGATCCGTATTACCGTGATCAAAAGGATATTTTTGCTCCTCTTAAGTCCTTCATCTTATACCGCTTTATTAACCATACCCCATACGCTCGATAATACTCTTTCATTGTCTCCAATGAGCAAGATAATATCTATGTATAGTACAAGTAATACCACCACGTTTCCATCACTCTTTTCAATACACAAGACACATCCGCGCATTGAATAAATCCATATCTTTGGATTTCCTCATCAAAACGGATGCATCATGATCTTGAAGCTTGCTTTAGTCCATCGATGGACACTTTTAAGCTTCCTATCACAATGCTCTTAGCCCTTTGCAATGAATCACTCTGGTTGCTTCACATAGATGTTTTCCTCAAGACTTCCAATTAGGAAAGTTGTCTTGACATCTATTTGCTATTCCTCATATTCCATATGAGTAGCAACATATAAAAGAATCCGGATCAATATAGGCACAGCTACTGGCGAACAGGTTTTCTCATAATCGAACCCTTTCTTTCTGAGTATACCTTTTCCCAACAAGCTTTACTTCCAAGGTTTTCACCTTACCGTATGATCCTCTTTTATTTTGTATGACCACTTCCAATGGTTTTCACACCATCCGTGGTTCTACAATCATCCAGATCTTATTTAGAATCTATTGATTCTATTTCAACATTCATTGCAACTTATTAAGATTTCGCATTTCTATCTTGTAGTTCTTCGTCGTATTCGTGGGTTAACTCCATGTTTACTAGGGACCAAGCCTCACGACTCTCCCAAAACATATATCTATCAGGTTTTAGAACAACCTTCCCACTACGAGAAGACACTACACGCAATTGTGTATCAGATGTGACACGCGTCGTAGTTTACCTTGTGGTATATCCTCTTGTACACTTGGTACTAATACTTTGTGTTTTCCTCTCACTTCCTTTAGAACAACTTATACATGGGTATTTGATTTATTACATAGTTCTTTTTTCAAAAATCTAGTGTTTGTGTTAACAATCACTCTTCGATCTTGTGGACTAAATAAATCATCCTTCATTTTTCTAGGATATCCCACAAACAGAAAAACATTCTTACGAATTATTGTTCCTAGGGCATATCCATAAAATGAATTTAGTAATTCCAAATAATTCATCATCTATCTAATCACTACCATAAGAGTGCTATTCCTTCTATTCGTCACACCATTAAGGTGGGAGATTCATTTCTGAAGGTACCTTTCTCTTACTAGATTAGAAGACTCATTATTAATTACTATTTGTCACATCCAGGGGATAAACATGATTTCAGAGTATACAAATTGTTCACCAACGTACCATAACAGATTACAACTCTATCCTTCATTATAATGACCATGTCATTTAAATGAAATGGAGTATCCATCTATTAATGCATAGAAACTGAAATCAAATTCTTTCTATGAAAACGTACGTAAAGACAATTTCATAAAATCAAACGTTTATTCATATCGCAAGATAAATAAACAACTCCCACTGCAACAACCACTACTCTCGTAGTATTACCCATGTACATAAAAATCTCATCATCACTTAGTCGTAGGCTTTTAGTGATTCCTGTATCTACACACAACGTGTTAGTAGATGCCATCACTAATCACGATTCAACGACTAGTGAATGAGATACAAGTCTTGTTCACATCTTGATGAAATTGAATTTCCTTTGCCACATGTTTTGTCAGAAATTCCCCACCATATATAACCTCTTGTAATTCAGGTGAAACTTGCTCAAAACACCTAGGCAAATGATGGAGAGTAAATTGATATCTAGGTTTCCCCTTCAATTTCTACTTCAAGCTTTTCAATTCATTCATCAAGTCAACCATGACTTCTTGCCTTTTAACCTCACTCAAGTATCCGAAGAGTTTCATGAGACCATCATATTTCTATGAACCTCTCACCTCTCCACTAGAGACTTTAATAGGCATCATGAACATCCTTAAGGAAGAACACATTTTTATTTTCTTAAGCAGTAAAATCAAAACCAAGATTCTTTTCTAATCATCTAATTTTGGACCAGTAAATATAATTTCTTTTAGTTAACAATAAGCGAGATAAAACCATTTGAAATTACAGAGAATCATAAATAAATATACCGATCAAATCTTCGAATTTTATCCTTTTATATTAATTCCCTCAAAATAATATAAAAATAAAATTCACCGACATCTCAAGCACCGTGAGTCTGCAAGCCACGTTAGTGTGGACGTTTACAAACCCAAACATTTACAAGAGAAGGTTATACCCATTAATTTCATTTGTCAACCTAACCTCATGACAAAATAATTAATAGTCGGTTCCTCTTTAGCCATGCAAATAAAAGCAGTGACTCCATTGGGGAGGATACTAATTATTTACACCTAAGTGTACACCATTATTTGATCCCAAGTCCACTGCGCGAGCTTGTGTGCCTTACAGTTGGAGAAGTACACACGCGCTCGGATAGCTTCCTACAATCATCAATTATAAGTTTGTACCAGTGAGCCCCACATAAACTCATCCGTTAGGGAGGAAGGCCTATTGCCATCACGCAAGTTCATGTGCCACATTACAAACAATAATTATGTAATGAAGTCTGTACCAGTGATCTGTGAATAAACTCATCCGTTAGGGAGGAAGGCCTATTGCCAACACGCAAGTTTACTCACATCACTTACAAACCAATAATGGAGGCTGCGGGAATTTTTACCAATTCCCTCTCCCACTTAGTTATTTAAAACCGAGGGTTTTTACATGCATATAATATTCAGAATAATATACGCAATCCTAGCATGCTCCTATCACGGCACATAAGGCAGTAAATCCCAAAGAGTCATGCATACATATATAACAATAATCAATAATTAAATCAATCATTAACAGTTATATATCAGCGAATTCGATTGTTCGCCATCAGGCACGAATATCAGCAAAGACTTCCAAACTATCAAAATTTTGAAATTTCCAGATTGTCCAATTTTCGAAACCATCGATATCGACCGTCGATGTCGTCCAGATTATCAAAATCATCGATATCGACTAGATTATCAAATATTCGAAAAGCATCAAGATTATCAACATTCCAAAACTATCGATATCGATCGTCGATATCGTCTAGATTATCGAAATCATCGATATCGACGAGCAACCATATACAACAATAATAGATAATTAAATCAATTATGTCAGTTATATATTAGGAATTAATTCAACATCCATATATAACAATAATAGACAATTAATTATAGCAGTTATATATTAGGAATTAATTCGACATCCATATATGACAATAATAGATTATTAAATCAATTATAGCAGTCATATATTAGGAATTAATTCGACATCCATATATAACAATAATATACAATCTATTATGACAGTTATATATTAGAAATTAGTTTTCCTAAAATTGGATGTCTTATCCAACACTCTAGCAATACATGCATATAATATACCAAATATAATACGCAATCTAGCATGCTTCTATATAAGACAATAAATCATAGAGATCAGGCATCCATATATATATAACAATAATAGACAATTAAATCAATTATGACAGTTATATATATTAGGAATAAAAACGCCTCTAAATTTTAATGTCTTGTCCGACACTCCTACTGTGGAATCGATGCCTTACGCAACAAGCAGGATTGCTTGTGCCCCAAGACGTCCATCGTCATATCCCACCATCAATCGTGTCAGGGAGCGCTCCAAGTGCCTTGACGAGCGCCCCTCGCCCGGACTGTCGCTCGTCCAAGGGCCTACTTGCATGGAATCAAGTTCAGCCCAACGCGCAACACCAAACTACACCAACTCTCGCTCGTATTTCGAAACTTCAAAAATCTCAGAATCCAATCTCCACCGTCCAGAATCTATAACTGTAAGTCCTAAACATGCTGTCCAAATTACAGGTCGATCCAACGGTTATTTTGAGAGAAACGGCTCTTTTCCCTCGACTGCGCAAAACAGAATTGGCCAAATATCTGCTTCTGTTTTCAGCGTAATCCCAACAAGAAAAAGCTTCAAATTCGATCTCCACCGTTCAAATTGTACATTCATAAGGTCTGAACGTGCTGACCAAATTACAGCTCGATCCCACGGTTAGTTTATGAGAAACGGCTCTTTTCCCTCGACTGCGCAAAACAGAATCGCCCAAATATCTGCTTCTATTTTCAGCGTAATCCCAGCAAGAAAAAGCTCCAAATTCGATCTCCACCGTTCAGAATGTACATCCACAAGGTCTGAACGTGCTGACCAAATTACAGCTCAATCCGACCGTTGAAACTCCGGTAATAGCATCTGCAATATCACTGCGCTGGATTTTCTCTTAAAAACGTGATTCTATTTTTGCCCTCTTTTTCTTCTTCCTTGCATGTGAAATTGACGAACAGTTTTCGTCGAATCCTCTCACACACAACCATGGACGAATAGATATGATACAGGGTATATATCATATAGGGATATTCATGGTTTGCGCAATAAAACCAAAACCCTAAACATGTGATCCTAATTCCGAAAAATTAATCACATAAATCCTAGCCTAACGTGTCACGCTTCACCACGAAACCGAAGCTCTGATACCAATTGTTGGCTTTCGATCGTTTGGTTAACGTGACCCGTTAGGGTTCTATGTATTTCTAACAAGCAGCGGAAGCAAGTAAATATGAAACGCATTACCTTTCACCAAGGGTTGATGTAAAGGTTGAATTCTCGCTGGCAGACTGCGCAGTCCCACGAGAATAGCCATAAGTTCCACTTCTAATGTTGGAATTGCGTGGTCTTTGCGCTCAGACGATTCTCTCTTCGACGGCTTTCCGTCAGTATATAATACATCAAAATCGGATAACTATACGATTTTATATGAATTTTGAAACATGACGAACTGCAGCAGCAAACGACCTTCCGGTCTTCTGCTGTATGTCCCAAGTCGATCTCGACGTCGTGTGGGCGACGATCTACGAGACCTACTCAATCTGCTATCAACCCTCATCACACGTGAATAATGAATTAGATTAGGGTTCCAGATAAGCTGAGGTAACTTATATACATGGGCTACAGTAGGGACCAGGAGGAGAAATTGGGTTGGGCCTCCATTGGGCTTAAGTATCCAAGCTTAGCCCAAAGCTTATACTTAAGTCCAATAATAATAATATATTCCACTAAAATATTATTACTGCACTACCGTACCAATCCCAAAATTACGTTTTGGGCTCCTTCTTATTATGAGCCCGTTAGTCTCCCCATGTTTAAGATATACAATGTCCATTAATTAATTTAAGTTACTGACAACTCAATTAATTAATATCTCATCCAAGAGTAGTACCACTCAACCTCATTATCATGCCGGAATAAATTCCACCTGCAGGGTTTACATGATAATCCTTATGAGCTTCTCAAGGGGACATCATCAACCTATGACGGACACGGATTCCTTCTACAATCAACAGCACACCATAGATACAGCACTATTTCCCAACTCACCGAGTTTATTGATTTAATTGCATCTAAATCTCACCCATTGATGAATCAAAGAAATATATACTGCCCTACGTGTCGAGGTTATTGTATAGGGATTAAGAGCACGAACATCCATAATAACAGAGATCAAGTTCTTCTATAAGTCAGTATAAGTTGAACGATCTCAGGTGGTCCTGCTCAATACACATAAGTGCACTAGAGTGATTCTATAGCCAAGACAAGCTAATACCAAACCACACTACAACCATCCCGATAGAGAGTCCCCGTCTATCTCGGTTGTGAGCATCTGTTTATACTTTATAAGGAAACCGATAATATGATCTTCCGCGTGTTGTCGCACAACATATTATCTACAGTATAAAATAAGTGGACTATTGCATCATGCATATAAATAAATTATAAGATGCAATCATTTGATCATATGATTCTCATTTCAAATTAATTGTTTAAACATTGTTCATACAAAAACCTAGACTTTTAGTATACAATCCAACTGCCCAACAGATACCAGTAGTTGCGTTGTACCCCACATCTCAAAATTCAATACTTTTGTGCCATTGCACATAATATAAATCACTTAACATGCATGTCATTACTTCAATTCATGGTTCCTTCTGTTTAACTAATGAAGACAGCTTAATAGCCAAATTGATTTTATTATTTCTTTGCTTTACGATTTGACAGGCATTTGATGCAACAAAGAACATGGAGCTCGGTAACAAAGAGTTGTCACAAGCCATTCTAAAGAATAGCAGTAGAACATTTATGTTACACTTTTTTTCACCTTTTCTACTTTCTTCTTGATTGGTATAATTAAAATGAAATTTTCATATTGATAATGCATGTCACAGAAAGAAATAGTAGGGTACGATAATGACCTTGAGACTACCTTATAGTGTTAAAACATTTGCATTGACCTTGGAGTTTGACAAGATATGATCCATTTAAATTTTCTTTATTCATATGACAGACAAGCTTTAGTTTGTTGTTGTTGTAAATGAATTTAATAAGGAATAAAGCAACCATTGTACCTTATGTGGTGTACTTATCTATTTGTTGAAGCAATGATGGATAAAATTATGATACTCGTGGTTCCTTTCACTTTGTTATGTGATTAATTTCTTTGTGTGTCTTGACTACTAATTATTATTGCTAATACAATTATTTGGCTCATTGATATTCTTTTATTATAATTCTGAGATATTATTTCTTGGGTTAAGAGTTTGAACTTTTGTTTATCAAATGATTTGAATATTGTTTAGTGTAGCCTCTAATCCTTTCAATCATTGCACAAAATATGTGGTTATGAATTGAATTCGTACATACATGTGAACAGAAGAATTTGACTTCTTATTATATACACACATATAAAGGCGTTTCATCTTTTTAGGCCTTTTTTCTTTCTTTCTAAGATCAGGATGGTTAACTCTACGATGGCTATAGGTAGGGTTTAAACATTTATAGCTATTACTTATATACCTCTAATAAAAAATCTGTCCTTTAGTTTTGTTTCATACATAGATTTATGTTTTTACTTAGTTTGATTATTCCCTTTGAATCTGTTTAGATACATCCGATTTGCTACTTTTTGTTTACAAATTTTAAATTTGCATATTAGATCTTAATTTTAGGCTCTCAAGATGTGGATTTATTTGTCATTCGAGCGATATTCAGTACCATTAGTTTTCAAAATGTACTGGTCTGTTCATTTTGCCTTTATTTTTCAAATTTGGTTTTTGTTTTAAAGATTCATGTATAATATTTGATATATATATTCACTTGCATTGATGATCTGAATACACAATTTGTCTAAAAGATTTTATATATATATGTGTCTTAGCTATAAATATTTATTTATGAAAATGAGTGTATTGATGGATCATTTATTAAGTACTCCCTCCGTTCCATTAAACTTGTGATATTTTTTTGGGCACGGAGATTAAGGAGTATAATATTTTAATGTAAAGTGAAGTGAGAGAAATAATATTTAATGTGTAGTGGGTAGGTATATTAGTGGTGTGTGTGGAGTGTGTGTGGGCCAATGTGAATATGTTAATATTTTTTGTGTGTGTCACATATGCTTTAAAAGGAATGTAACAACTTCTATAGGACAACTCAAAAAGAAAAATGTCACAACTTCTGTAGGACGAAGGGAGTAATATTTATGAATAATTTGGATATTATAATATTTGACATCATGTGTATTCACTTGCATGTAATATAGGTATTGTAATATTGGAGAAAAGAGAACCAAAGTTAAGTTCATAAGCTTTTCTTAAAAAGGCAACTGCTAAGTTCAAGATTCTAAGAGAAGTAAACATTGCACCATAAGTGGTCGAGTTTGCAAATGAATGATCTACTTCAAAACTTAGACGTACAAGCTATCTTATCAGGTAAAAAAATTTGGTTGACCACTCAAATATCAATCAAAAAGCGAATGATTGCAATTATTGGATGCCAGAATGATGACGGTTATATGATGGGTCATATAACTTCACTGTAATTTTATTAGTGGGTCATATTATTCATGGTGGGTTATATGTTTGTTTTAAGTAAGTCTTTCAACTTAAGTGTAAAGGTCTGGGTTTGTATATTGGATTATTTACTCGTGTATTTTCTTATTTTTAAGTGTGAGTTTATATGTCACCTATCAATATGGGTTGGTAAATCCAAAAATGAGTGATTATGAAGGATCCATGTATGATTAGTACTTTGTTTTTTCAAGGGTAAAGAAACTTATTATTTCAGTGAGTTTTAAAAGTGAAAAATAGAAGCAGATTAAAAATTATGTGCTTTTACAATGAGAGCATTGTTCAAATGAGACGTAAAATGTGGTTTATAGAGAAATTTTTAATAATGTTATACAGTTATAACATTTTGACAAAGAGATATAATTAATTTGATTTTCTCTACTTATTTTTATTGATACATTATTGAAATCTTACTTATATTACAAAAAAAAAAAAAAAAATATATATATATATATATATATATATATATATATATATATATATATATATATATATATATATATATATATATATATATAATATGTTTAATTAATTGTTTGTATATTAAATTAATAATTTAAGATATCTGAATTTGTGAAATTTAAATAAAAATATAATTAAGTGAAGAAAAAAACTCGATGATCCTGCTTAGTACGCTGGTTTCGTAGTAGTTTTCATCTAAAGGAGTGTTGGTGTGTCCTTTCAAAATGTATTGAATCATTTTCTTTTGAAGAAGGAAAATTAGGTGTAATGGGTTAATCAAATTAAAATTTTGTCTAAATGTCTTTGACCAAAATGGTATTATAATATTAATTGAAAAAAGAAAATTAAAAATTATTATTTATATTTGAGATTTAAACTTTTCTTAAATAAAAATTTGTCCCAAATCTTTCAAAATCAAGAGGGTAGTGAAGACCCAAGACATCAACCATTCGCTGGTGAAGCCAAATCTTTCAAAATCAAAAAAGCTGGTGAAGACCCAAGACATCAATCGTTCGTTAGTAAAGCCAAATCTTTCAAAATCAAAAAAGCAAGTGAAGACTAAAGACATCAGTCGTTCGCATATTCCAGCAACTTTTATCAACCAACAACTAAACCCAACACTCATTTACAAGCGATGCTCAATACTCCTAAGAAAAATCCGCATGAGCTTATGCATATTCCAGCAATCAAAAAGATGAGAGAAGAACTAGATGATATTGATTAGTTTCATTTATGGGTCGCTTGTTTTGACCCTTATTTCAAGCCGCTTGTTTAGGCTTTCTTTAAACATTTGAACTTTTTCTGTTCTCCATTCCCCTTCTTATTTTCTTTTTTTTAATAATATTGTATCTATTGGTCAAGACATCAGTCGTTCGGTGGTGAATCCAAATCATTCAAATTCAAGAAGGTGTGCTGTTGAAGACTAAGTATATATCAGCCATTCATTGGTGAAGACATGCCCAATACAGACTGATTATTCCTCTCTCCTCAGGTCTACATGCCCTTTACGCTCGAATCTTCTGCGATTCTTCTCTCTCCCAGATTCTTCTATTTTTCTATGCTCTTGGGTTACACCTGGTATGAAATTGTTGTCCGAGACTTGCACACCTCACATGGAAAATGAAAATATTGTTAGATACTTGTTTTATAAGGTGAAATTTTATGCAATATCTAGGATGATAATGAAGTTGGAAATTAAGCTTTGAAATTTATGCCTAAAGGTGTTCGATGAAATTTTTGAGTGAAAATTCAAGGTTGTTTGAACGTTATTTGTTGAGGATAATCATGATGACAAAGTGTATATAGTTTTTTTTTTTAAATGAATGAATTTTCTTGCATAAATGAATCCATACTTGCACATATTCGATCATAAACTCTAGAACTCTACAAAAAATTATTGGCATAAATGAATCCATATCGTGCGTATTCGATCAAGTTCTTTTTACTCATTGATAGTGAGGAAAAATTGCAATAGCAATGTAACTTTCTTCAGCATTTTTGAATGGTTATATATTGTTTGGATTTACCTTGTTAACATCCTTATTAATGCTTTTAACCTTGTCATGTATTATTTAATATTCTTGTAGAACAATTTCATACTCCGAATTTTATCAGAACTTGCTTCTAAATACATTTGTATTTTACCAATAACTTTTAGTTTCAATCTAAATAAGAATAAAGTTTGATTTGTGATGGAGCTAGTATGTATTTCTTTGGTACTCTAATTTGTTAGCCCTATAGCTTACTACCATCGAGAGACTTAAAGTTATGGAAACTCTTTTGGTATACATATAATGTAATACCCCGATATTTCTTTATTTATATTTTCATAAATTTTACTTTTAAATAATATTACTTTATATATTTAAACGTATTATATTTTAATTATTAAGTATTACATATTTATCTAATATAAATGAATAATGTTTATTTATTTATAAATGGATAAGATTGGATGATGTCTATTTATAATGAATGGATAAGATTAAACGATGTTTATCCATATAATATAATATTTAATAATAATATATAAATAATAATAAATCTAGATTACGTGATTAATAGGCTTACACTTGATTTTAGATGAGATAGTGGATACGCGGCCTAAACATACACTACAAAAAAAGCATTTTTTAGCAACGGAATTTACCAACGGAATTAATCCGTTGGTAATTATCAATGGATTAGCAACCAAAATGACATTTTTCTATTAGCAATAGAATGCCAACGGATTTATTCTCTATCTTAGCAACATGATTCAAATCTTTGCTAATTACCAATGGATTACTAAGGGAATCCTTATATAAATTACCAACGGAATTTTAGCAACGGAATACTAACGGAATTATTTACCAAAGGAATTGATTTAACGTTGCTAAAAATTTACCAACCACCACTTTACCAACGAAAATTTACCAACAGATTCCGTTGATAATCCATTGGTAAGCCAATTTAACAATGGAATTAAGGCTTTTACAAATAGAATATTCCGTTGCTAAAAAATAGTTTTTTTGTAGTGATATAGGTAAGATGTGTCAAGGTGATAATGATTTACGTGGGTTAACTCCATACTTATTTACCATCTTTATCAAACCTATATATACCCCTTGTTGGCGCTCAATCATTTGGTTAACGTGAACTGTTAGGGTTCCGTACGTTTTTAACAAGCAGCGGAAGCAAGTAAACAAGAAACGCATTATCTTTCACCAGGGTATGTTGGAGAAGATGAATTCTCGCCGGCAGCCTGTGCAGCCTCATGAGAATTGTACAACGAGGCAGACAACAGCAGCAAATGACCTTCAGGTCTTCTGCTATATTCTCAAGTCCAATCTCGACGTTGTGTGGGCGACGATCCTCGAGATCTTCTCAATCTGCTATTCCCTCACCCCCTCACAGTGTTAGGCGTGTATGGGCTACAGCAGGGACCAGGTGGAGAATTTGGGTTGGGCCTCCATTGGGCTTAAGTATCCAAACTTAGCCCAAAGCTTATACTTAAGTCCAATAATAATAATATAGTCCACTAAAATATTATTACTGCACTACCTTTCCAATCCCAAAATTACGTTTTGGGCACCTTCTTATTATGAGTCCGTTAGTCTCCCCATGTTTAAGATATACAATGTCCATTAATTAATTAAGTTACTGACAACTTCATTAATTAATATCTCATTCAAGAGTAGTACCACTCAACCTCATTATCATGCCAGAATAAATCCACCTGCAGGGTTTACATGATAATCCTTATAAGCTCCTCAAGGGGACATCATCAACCTATAACGGACACAGATTCCTTCTACAATCAACAGCACACCATAGAAACAACACTACTTCCCAACTCACCGAGTTTATTGATTTAATTATATATAAATCTCACCTATTGATAAATAAAAAAAATACATACTGCCCTACGTGTCGAGGTTATTGTATAGGGATTAAGAGCACGAAGTCAGCATAAGTCGAACGATCTAAAATGGTCCTGCTCAATACACAGAAAGTGCACTAATGTGATTCTATAGCCAAGACAAACTAATACCAAACCACACTAAATCATCCCGATAGAGAGTCCTTGTATATCTCAGTTGTGAGCATCTGTTTATACTTTATAAGAAAACCGATAATATGACATTTCGCGTGTTGTCGCACAACATATTATCTACAGTATAAAGTAAGTGGACTATTGCATCGTGCATATAAATAAATTATAAGATGCAATCATTTGATCATATGATTCTCATTTCAAATAAATTGTTATAACATTGTTCATACTAAAGCTAGACTTTTAGTATACATTCCAACAATCTCCCACTTATACTAAAAGACTATGCTGTCATGTCTTCTCCCATACATCTGATTCCCACTCCCACTACACGACCATCAAAAGCTCTCGCCTTAAGGTCCTTGTAAGAGGATTTTACTAGGTTATCATTCGATGCAGTCTAGGCAACAACAACATTCCCCTCATCATACGATTTCTCGTAACAGGTGGTACTTGCGCTCTATGTATTTTATTGCCTTATGGACTCATGATTCCTTCAAGTTTGCAACTGCACCATTATCATCAAAATAAATTGTGATATCCTTGGGCAAACTTAGAAATACTTCAAAGTACATCATGAAGTTTCTAGAGTCATATAGATACTTTGGCTGCCTCATAGGCTCCAATTTGTCATCTTTCCATGATGGAGTCCGGAGTCAAAAATATATTTCTATATAACACTCCTCCATATTATGACTCTATTTCCTAAAATTAAATACATAACCTTTGAGGTGGATTTACTGTCGTCCATATCAGATTTGAAAATTCCGAATCTATGTAACCTATAAGAAGCAGTGAATCTGTTTGGTAAACCCACATATAGTTTCTAATCCTTTCAAGTACTTCAAAATTATGTGTTACCACAGTTCATCATTCTTATTTCGAGTTACCTTAATACCCACTGACCATGCCATTGGCAATACAGATATCCGTGCTCGTGCATAACATTCCTTAGATTAAGCTTCCTTATTCGTCGAAGTATAAGGAACCGCTTTCATCACCTTTATCTTCTTTTGTGTCTCAAGACACATTTTCTTAGATAAAGTTACATACTAAACGAGTAAGGATTGTATCATTTCATGAAGCTTGAGATAAGCATAACATCCCTTTTTGTGATCCGTATTACCGTGATCAAAGGGATATATTATGCTTTTCTTAAGTCCTTCATTACATACCGCTTTATTAACCATACCTATACGCCTGACAATACTCTTTCATTGTCTCCAATGAGCAAGATACTATCTACGTAAAGTACAAGAAATACCACCACGTTTCCATCACTCTTTTCAATACACAAGACACATCCGCGCATTGAATAAATCCATATGACTGGATTTCCTCATCAAAACGGATGTTTCATGATCTTGAAGCTTGATTTATTCCATTGATGGACACTTTTACGCTTTCTATCAAAATGCTCTTAGCTCTTTGCAATGAATCACTCTGGTTGCTTCACATAGATGTTTTCCTCAAGACTTCCAATCAGGAAAGCTGTCTTGACATCTATTTGCTATCCCTCATATTTCATATGAGTAGCAACAGATAAAAGAGTCCAGATCGACTTAGGCATAGCTACCGGCGAACATGTTTTCTCATAATCGAACCCTTTCTTTCTGAGTATACCTTTTCGCAACAAGCTTCACTTCTAAGGTTTTCACCTTACCATATCCTCTTTTATTGCGTATGACCACTTCTAATGGCTTTCACACCATCCGTGGTTCTACAAGAAGCCAGATCTAATTTAGAATTCAACGATTCTATTTCAACATTCATTGCACTTTGCTAAGATTCTGCATTTTCATCTTGTAGTGATTTGTCATACTTGTGGGTCTATTCCATGTTTACTAGGAACCAAGTCTCACGACTCTCCCAAACACATGTATCTTACAGGTTGTCGAACAACCCTCCCACTACGACAAGACACTACATGCAATTGTGTATCAGACGTGACACGCGTTGCAGTTTACCTTGTGGTATATCCTCTTGTACACTTGGTACTAATACTTTGTGTTTTCCCTCTCACTTCCTTTAGAACAATTTATACATGGATTTATGATTTAATACATAGTCCTTTACCAAAAATCTAATGTTTGTGTTAACAATCACCCTTCGATCTTTTGGACTAAATAAATCACCCTTTATTTTTCTAGGATATCCCACAAATAGACAAACATTCATATGAAGTACTGTTTCTAGGGCATATCCATAAAATGAATTTAATAATTCCAAATAACTCATCATCTATCTAACCATTTCCTTAAGAGACTTTCTCTTATTAGGATTAGAAGATGTGTTATTAATTACTATTTGTTGCATCCGTGGGATAAACATGATTCAAGAGTTTACAAATTGTCACTAACGTACCTCAACAGATTATAGCTCCATCCTTCATTACTATGACTATGTCATTTAAATGAAATGGAGTATCCATCCGTAAATGCAAAGAAAGTGAAATGAAATTCTTTCTATGATAACGTACGTAAAGACAATTTCTCATAATCAAACATTTATTCATATCGTAAGATAAATAAACAACTCCCACTGCAATAGCCACTACTCTTGTAGTTTTACCCATGTACTTAATAATCTCATCATTACTTAGTTGCACGCTTTTAGTGATTCTGGTATCTACACACAACGTGTCAGTAGATGCCATCAGTAATCATGCTTCAACAACTAGTGAATGAGATACTAACTATGTTCACATCTTGATGAAATTGGATTTACTTTGCCACATGTTTTGTCAGAAGTTCGCCACCATATACAACCTCTCATATTTCAGGTAGAACTTGCTCAAAACACCTGGGCAAATTATGGAGAATTAAATTGATCTAGGTTTCCCTTCAATATTTACTCCGAGCATTTTCAATTTATTCATCAATTCAACCTTGAGCTCCCGCCTATCTAACTTACTCAAGTATCTGAAGAGTCGCATGAGACCATCATATTTCTATGAACCTCTCACCTCTTCACTAGAGACTTTAAAAGGCATCATGGTATATCCTTAGTGAGAACACACTTATATTTTCCTAAGCAGTAAAATTTAAAATCAAGATTCTTTTCTAATCATCTAATTTTGGACAAGTAAATATAATTTCTTTCAGTAAACAATAAGTGAGATAAAACCATTTGAAAATTTAGAGAATCATAAATAAATACACCGATCAAATCTTCGAATTTTATCCATTTATATTGATTCCCTCAAAATAATATAAAATAAAAATTCACCGACATCTCAAGTACCGTGAGTCTGCAAGCCACGATAGTGTGGATGTTTACAAACCCGAACATTTACAAGAAAATGTTTTACCCATTAATTTCATTCGTCAACCTTACCTCATGACAAAATAATTAATAGTCGGTTCTCTTTAGCCATGCAAATAAAAATAGTGACTCCGATGGGAAGGATACTTATTATTTACATCTAAGTGTATACTATTATTTGATCCCAAGTCCGCGGCCCAAGCTTATGTGCCTTACAGATGGAGAAGTACACACGCGCTCAGATAACTTCCTACAGTCATCAATTATAAGTTTGTACAGTGATCCGCAAATAAACTCATCCGATAGGGAGGAAGGTCTATGCCAACACTCAAGTTCATGTGCATCACATTACAAACAATAATTATTTAATGAAGTCTGTACCAGTAATCCACAAATATACTCATCCGATGGGGAGGAAGGTCTATGCCAACACGCAAGTGTACTTGCATCACTTACAAACCAATAATGGAGGCCGCGGGAATTAATTACCAATCCCCTCTCCCACTTGGTTATTTAACACAGAGGGTTTTTACATGCATATAATATTCAACAATAAAATACGCAACCTAGCTTGCTCCTATTACGGCACATAAGGCAGTAAATCACAAAGAATCATGCTTTCAAATATATAACAATAATTGACAAATAAAGCAACTATAGCATTTATATATAAGGAAAGAAAATAAAATTGCAAAATAAATGTTGACATGGTCAACAATCCAATCAATAACTTGCACAATAAGTTTTAACATCTTGGGCCCCAAGAAACCAACCCATATACTGATACGCTGCATCCAAGCCCACGCTCAATCCCAGCCTTTTCACTACCTGCCAGAAGAGCGTCGCCAGAAAATTCAGATGAACAACAGTCGCCTGTCAGTGCCCAGCTTTGCTTCCAGCCGCTGGAATGCCGCCGTGCAGCCTACTTCTAGCCGGTGGTCCGCTTCCAGCCATGCTGCAAAGCAGGCCGAAACACTGCCCTACCAGCCTTCAGTCATCATTTGAACCATACAGCTCACTATCGCATACCACTCCCGGCAAAGGCTGGCGGTCGACTTCATGTTAACAAGTAGCTCTGGCTTTTTTTATCCGTGCCATTCACTATCGGAGGGCGTGCCGACAGTGGCTGTCGGTCGCTTAAGACTGTAATCTTCGCTGCCGTTCATGCAGCCCACAATAGCTGTATCGAAGCACACTTAAATTCCTATAGTTGATCAGGCCCATGCTAAGCAGAATAACCGCCGGTAACACCTGTCCAGCACGTCTAGAAGAATCGCCAAAAACACACCAAGACTCGCTCGGTGATTCTGTATGACCCGACCAAAACATCGCCTATGAACCACTTTGAAACAACACTAGGTCGATCAAAACTCTACCTGGTTTGATCGCGAGCGCATCCGGCCTGCCGTCAAACTCTGTCATTAATGTCGCGAGCCACCATGATCATCTCCAGCCATGTCAGACCCGGCGACCAATAAGGAGACCCGCCCAGATACTACAGCAGACTCGCTCGAAACAATTCATGAAATGCCGGTGCGCACCGTAGCCGCCATCGCAAGCCCACTATGACCAGTCATAGTCTGGCCGCACTGCCTATGGCCATCGAAAACAACAGCCTTCGCTTCGCTAATGCAGCCCCAAGCCCCGAAGCCTGCCTCCATCCGATGGTGAGCAATAAGAGATACACTGAAATACACCTGGCTCAATCCAAAACCACACCTGGTTCGATCGCCCAGCCCGCCATTCAATTCTATCAGAAACCACCCATACGCATCGTGCACGCTCAGCCCCACCTTGCCGTCAACTTAATGTCAATCGGCTATTGTCAGCGCCGCCGCATCCACTTTAGGCGCAACCAGGTTTCGTCAATGACTATCAGCTGCAACTAGGTCCCACAAGACTTTGCAGCAGCTCAGCCTCCATTCGTCTCAACCAAGCCCCATTTTCGCCACGCGAAGCATCGCGATCCATCAATCATCCGCCAACAAGATTGGACAAAACTTCGACTTTTTCCAGCCGATAATAACAGTAGGATTTTCATAGGGTTAAGCATGAATAAAATTCGACAAATCAAAACCCTAAAGATCATGTGATTCTATTCCAAATAAAACACATAATTCACATAAACTCTAGCCCAACGTGTCACGTTTAGCTATAGAACTTATGCTCGGATACCAAGTGTTGGCGCTCGATCATTTGGTTAACGTGAACCGTTAGGGTTCCATACTTTTTAACAAGCAGTGGAAGCAAGTAAACAAGAAACGCATTACCTTTCACCAGGGTATGTTGGAGAAGATGAATTCTCGCCGGTAGCCTGCGCAGCCTCACGAGAATGGCCATAACTTTCTCATTCGATCTTTGATTGGGATGATCTATATGCTCAGACGATCCTCTTTTCCGTGGATTTCCGTCAGTATATTACACGTTCGATTCCAATGTCTGTGTGAGTTTATAAAAATTGTACAATGTGGCGGACAGCAGCAGTAAATGACCTTCCGATCTTCTGCTGTATTCCCAAGTCCAATCTCGACGTCGTGTGGCCTACGATCCTCGAGATCTTCTCAATATGCTGTTCCCTCACCACCTCATAGTGTTAGGCATGTTATTAGGGTTTATGGATAGTTGAGATGACTTATATATGGGCTACAGCAGGGACCAGGAGAAGAAATTGGGTTGGGCCTCCATTGGGCTTAAGTATCCAAGCTTAGCACAAAGCTTATACTTAAGTCCAATAATAATAATATAGTCCACTAAAATATTATTACTGCACTACCTTTCCAATCCCAAAATTACGTTTTGGGCTCCTTCTTATTATGAGTCTGTTAGTCTCCCCATGTTTAAGATATACAATGCCTATTAATTAATTAAGTTACTGACAACTTCATTAATTAATATCTAATCCAAGAGTAGTACCACTCAACCTCATTATCATGCTGGAATAAATCCAACTGCAGGGTTTATATGATAATCCTTATGAGCTCCTCAAGGGGACATCATCAACCTATGACAGACACAGATTCCTTCTACAATCAACAGCACACCATAGAAACATCACTACTTCCCAACTCACCGAGTTTGTTGATTTAATTACATGTAAATCTCACCTATTGATGAATCAAAGAAATACATACTACCCTACGTGTTGAGGTTATTGTATAGGGATTAAGAGCACGAACATCCATAATAACAGAGATCAAGTTCTTCTATAACTCAGTATAAGTCGAACGATCTCAAATGGTCCTGCTCAATACACACAAAGTGCACTAATGTGATTTTATAGCCAAGACAAGCTAATAGCGAACCGCACTACAACCATCCCGATAGAGAGTCCCCGTCTATCTCGGTTGTGAGCATCTATTTATACTTTATAAGAAAACCGATAATATGATCTTTCGCGCGTTGTCGCAAAACATATTATCTACAGAATAAAGTAAGTGGACTATTGCATCGTGCATATAAATAAATTATAAGACGAAATCATTTGATCATATGATTCTCATTTCAAATAAATTGTTATAACATTGTTCATACTAAAGCTAGACTTTTAGTATACAATCCAACACCCCTTACATGGATAACTAGTAAAGGCAGAAAACATAATTTGAAAGAATAAAAAAGGGGAAAGAGTAGGTCTAATAATACATTACTGTATATAAATATATATAAACCCCTTCCCCATTCTTAGCACACACATACTTAGTTAGAGAGAGTTAGGGGGGCGAGAAAGAAGGAAAGAGAAGACGTGTTCTGCAGCCAAGATTACTACAACCAAAATAAGGTGGGGTAACTTTCACTCTTCATCGAGTTTAACATTTAATGTTATGATTGCTCTTATTAAATTTCATTGTATATTTAATAGGTGCTGGGCTTCGGCCTACAACCAATCATGTTGACGGGAGGTTGGCTCCACCACCTCAATTATATTCATAGTCATGTTGACGGGAGGTTGGCTTCGCCACCCCAATCATGTTCACAGTTAGTTGGCTCTGCCAACAAAATTATATTCACGGGGAGTCTAGCTCTGCCAGCCCAATCATGTTCACAGTTATTTGACGGGAGGTTGGCTTCGTTACCCCAATTGTGCAATCATAAGGTTATTCTCACTGAGTGTATTTCACACACTCACCCTTATCTAATATTGTATGCAGGATCTTGGGATGGACGGTTGATCCAGGATGGCATGGCCAAATAAATAAAGGGGAATAGTTTATATTTTCATAACCTTCTATAAGTTGTAATAATAAAATTAAATTCAAGATTATGTAATATTCCACCGCTGTTTTCATTCCATCTATATATGTTTCTATAAATAAAATATTTGTAATTAAGACGGGTCGTTACAAATGGTATTAGAGCAGGCATTAGGTCCTGCAGACTTATTAATATAAAAATAATAAATAAGAAACGATAATGAATTTAATTTTCAATGGCCACATCTGAGATCATCCATCCATCTCGAGCCCTGGTCAGTATTATCTCATATAAGATTGATAGAAGTTATTATTTTAAGAATATTTGAGAATGTAGTCATGGAAGGTCCTACTTATAAGCAAACTACGAATGCCTATGTACTATACAGACTCATTAAATAGGTTTCATCGACACCCTATCAATTTTATAAATCTAAAGATGTTATTCTTTTATAAGTAGATCATGCCCCGTGGAAGACCACATCATGATCAAGGACCCCCTGAATCAATGTATGAGGATCCAGGGAATGATCTCATTACAATTCTTCGTAGATTAGCACACCATTTCACCAATGTACCTACACCACCTCCATCTGTACCCCAAAACGAGATGAGTGTTGTAGTGGAACAATTTAGGCGTGACCATCCATCCACTTTTAGTGGCAAAGAAAATCCAGTTGAGGCAGAGAACTGGTTAAGAACTTTAGAAAAAAATTTCGCCCACATCGATTGCATTGACAAACAAAAGGTTTCGTGTGCCATTTTTCAACTGAAAGATGAAGCTGATTACTGGTGGGAAGCATATTGCCGAACAAAGACTTCCGAACAAAGGGCAAATATAATGCGGGAAGAATTCAAAGAAGCAGTAATCCAAAATTATCTTCCCCAATCTTTTCACGATCAGAAAGAATCGGAGTTCATCCAGTTCAAACAAGGAACGATGACCATTATGGAATATAAGAGAAAGTTCAGCCAACTAAGTAGGTACGCCCCTCACCTAGTGGGCACAGAATTAAAGAAAGCTCAAAGATTCGAGAAAAATCTACATCCAGAAATTAGTAGCATTCTTCCCAGGCAAGGGAGAATGACATACACATAAGTGTTTTCAAAAGCACAAGAAATAGCATCCCGACTAGAACTTGAAGAACCAGAAGGAGAGATTCCAGAGTTCACCAACAAGAGAAAGTGGGAAAATCTAAACCCATAAAATGATAAATACTTCTACAAGAAACACGTTCCGAGAGAAGATTGCTCGAATCAGAATCACCCATCCACTAAATTGACATGTCCTAGATGTGGGAAAAACCATTCTGGGCAATGTCTGTATGGATCAAAAATATGTTATTATTGCAAAGAACCAGGCCATTATGCCACCAACTGCCCATTAAGAAGAAATAAAGGAAAGGAGTAAGGAGGTCATACTAGTGTGTTTGCATTAACACAACAAGAAGCCACCAACGACCATAAATCAATGGAGTAGGAATGCAACAGAAGAATTCACGTGGAAACAAGAGGGCAGGATACTAGCTAAATATCATAATCCTAGTAAGCAAATTAAATCAATTTTCGAAGACGAAATTATATTTAGGAGGGTAGAATGTAATACCCCGATATTTCTTTATTTATATTTTCATAAATTTTACTTTTAAATAATATTACTTTATATATTTAAACGTATTATATTTTAATTATTAAGTATTACATATTTATCTAATATAAATGAATAATATCTATTTATTTATAAATGGATAAGATTGGATGATGTCTATTTATAATGAATGGATAAGATTAAATGATATTTATCCATATAATATAATATTTAATAATAATATATAAATAATAATAAATCCAGATTACGTGGTTAATAGGCTTACACTTGATTTTAGATGAGATAGTGGAGACGTGGCCTAAACATATAGGTAAGATGTGTCAAGGTGATAATGATTTACGTGGGTTAACTCCATTATTATTTACCATATTTATCAAACCTATATATACCCCTTACATGGATAACTAGTAAAGGCAGAAAACGTAATTTGAAAGAATAAAAAAAGGAGAAAGAGTAGGTCTAATAATACATTACTGTATATAAATATATATAAACCCCTTCCCCATTCTTAGCACACACGTACTTAGTTAGAGAGAGAGTAAGGGGGCGAGAAAGAAGGAAAGAGAAGACGTGTTCTGCAGCCAAGATTACTACAACCAAAATAAGGTGGGGTAACTTTCACTCTTCATCGAGTTTAACATTTAATGTTATGATTGCTCTTATTAATTTCATTGTGTATTTAATATGTGCTGGGCTTCGGCCTACAACCAATCATGTGGACGGGAGGTTGGCTCCATCACCTCAATCATATTCACAGTCATGTTGACGGGAGGTTGGCTTCGCCACCCCAATCATGTTCACAGTTAGTTGGCTCCGCCAACAAAATTATATTCACAGGGAGTCTGGCTCTGCCAGCCCAATCATGTTCACAGTTATGTTGACGAGAGGTTGGCTTCGCCACCCCAATTATGGTAACGGTTTATTGTGGTTTGTTTGGTACTATCAACACACTTCATGTTCCACAGTTATATTATTTACATATTGATAATTTAATTTGTGCAATCATAAGGTTATTCTCACTGAGTGTATTTCACACACTCACCCCTATCAAATATTGTATGCAATATCTTGGGATGGATGGTTGATCCAGGATGGCATGGCCAAATAAATAAAGGAGAATAGTCTATATTTTCATAACCTTCTTTAAGTTGTAATAATAAAATTAAATTCAAGATTATGTAATATTCCACCGCTGTTTTCATTCCATCTATATATGTTTCTATAAAAAAAATATATTTGTAATTAAGTCGGTTTGTTACATATAACTCTCATAAATGCATACATTTATGTATAATCAAGTGTTTAATTTACCATCGTGAAAATAGCTTACTAGAGCTTAAATAGTGAGTTGATATATGTTTGACACGTGGATTTGAATAACAAATTAAACTAACACCACATACATGCTACTAAATCCATTCCCAATGATGTCATGTGATTAAAAATAACTTATATATTGATTATATGATACATTTTTATCTTGATTGCTATTATGATTGATCTCTTGACTTAAAACCTATATTGTATTAGTAACTTTCTGCTGTTTTAGTTTATTTTACACATTTAGGTGAGTGCATGTGTTAAAGACCATTTACTTAGTGATGAGTGATTTTCACCTAGATTTTAGTGTCTTTTTATGTGTGTTTTCATATTATTTTATCCATATTTATGTATTATTTGGTTGTATTTTATGTTTTTACGAAAATATGTGTGAATGAGCTTAACCATATGATTTTAGGTAAAAATGGATTCTAGACACGATAAGGAAGATTTGGGAAAAAACAGAGCTTAATTTGGAGTTGAAACGAGAGAGAATGAGTCAAATTAAGCAAAATGCTGAAAAACACACGTTCAAATTGTGTAATTTTTTTGTACTATTGCGGAGCTCAAAACTAGAAGTGTGATATATGGTTGGAAAGCCATAGAAAAGAGGATCGTTTTGGTATAAGAAACACTTCAATTGGAGCCCAAACGAGAAAGTTATGATTAAAATGGTGACGTCGCGCAAGCTGTTCCTACTCAGCATGATTGTGCTAGTTTGCATGACTTTTTACACCCTCAAATGTTGGAATTTTTGTCAGGTCTTTATATGGATAGAAAGCCAACGAAGAGAGGATTGCGTGAGCGCAAGAATCACCCAATTTGGATTTCGGATGTGAAAGTTATACACAAAACGGTGAGACTGCGCTGCACAAACCCGAACTTGACCCGAATCCGGCCCGAGCTCGGCCCAAAGTCAATTTTATGATTAGAATGTGTTCTAGAAGGTTCCAAGGGGTAAAAACACCCATTTTTGAGTGTAAAGATCAGTAGGGGATTAGATCCACACCTAATTTACACCATTTTTCACATACTTCCCTCTCCATTCCATCTACCCTTCATTCCATTCACCCATCCTTGATTCCATCCATCTACACTTGATCCCCTCCATCAAATCCACCATCCAAGTGATCAAGGAAGCAAGGGAGAGTGAAGATCACAAGAGGAAGAAGGAGATCTCCATTGAAGACCTTCAAAGGGGGAATCTAATTCTAAGTCTTGTGAAATTCTTTATGGATTTGTCATGGAATTTGTGGATCCAATTGTCTATGATTGTTTTCTCTAAAACTATGATATGCTAATCTCCTTTGTGAGATTAGCTCCATGATTGGTGTTGGATAATTTAGTTTTTATGCAATTTGATTTTGATCTTATGGGCTTTGTGTTATTTCTATCATTGATTGTTAATTGCTTGATGTATATGATTGATTTGTGTGATTAATTGTCATGGGCATGTGATTAGATTGAGAAATCAATTATATGTTTAGGATTGTTCATTGAATCATTTCATCATACACTTCATGTGCATTAATTTAGAATGAGATGAAGATATCCTTCTAGATTTAGAACCCTTTGATAGAACATTTGATTAGCTTAATCGAGAGGTTGGTTGATTAGATGAGAAGACCCAAACCATTAGTGAATTCATAGTACCTTAAAAGGGAATATTGCTTGTGATTTAGTACATAATTAGGGAACTCGTAGAGTAATTGGTACCTAGTGGGAGGTGTTCGCTATGGTATCGATCTTAAGTGCTTTTGGAAGTCTTGTTGAGGACCTACATCCTATCCATATCGAGAGAGAGTTTAGGTGGAATTAGTGATCGCTTCTATGCCATGTCCATGAGAAATTAGAATTAATTGCATGATTACTTTATTATCTATGCCATGATTGTTGCTAATCTCATCCTTGCATCATTTGGAACCCATTTATTCTTGCATTTATTTTATCTTTATTTCTTGCATTAGATTAATTGCATTTATTTGCAAGATATCCATCCCATTCCGTCGTCCTTATAAAATCACGATAAATTTGAGATCGCTTAAACTCTAGTACATTCCTCCCTGTGGTTCGATAAATTCTTTAATTGGTCATCCCGACTACAAATGACTAATCAAATGGCGCCGTCGCCGGAGAGGTAACAGTCGCTAGTAGTTTGACGAAAGATTGTTTAGAGTGGTCTTAATAAGGACATTTATTTTTATTTTTGCATCTTATATTTGCTTCGGAAAATTTTGTTCAAATTTTTCTTTCTTTTGTAGGTGCATACCTTGAGAAGGAAGAAGAAGGTGAACAAGCCCAAAAATATGAGCTCCATAGATATTCTTCGTGATTTGGTGAATAGAAGAGCTCATTCCACTATGAACACACAAGGAAATTTTCAAGGATTTCAAATGCCAAATTTTGGGCCTAATTTGCAACCAGATTTCGGATTACAATTTCCTAATATGCAACTCCAACAAGTCCCTCATCAAATGCAACAACAAGTATACCCTCAATGTGTGGAAGATGTTTTTCAAGAAAATTTTTCTAGACATCAAGAAGGAAATCAACCACACCTATGGGGAAATTTTCAAGACTCCAACACCTCTTATTCCATCCAAAGTGACCACAAAGAAAGGCCTAAAGAAGAGCTGTTTGAAAGGATGATAGCACGCATTGAAGATGATAGGAAGTCTAATGAAGCATGGATGGATCGAATCGGAAATTGGTGTGACATGGTGACAAGTGCAATCGTAGCATTCGGTGCTAGGATGAACTCAATTGAGCACCAAGTAAGTTAAGTTATGTCCACCATGGAAAGACTTCAAGAAGAAAACAACAAGCCTTCTACTTCCGGAACTAAGAGTGAATGCATGGTCATTAAGGATAGGAAAGAGGATAGTTTGGGGGTTGATGAGGTTATGAAGGAGAGGAGAGAAAGGGTGCCTAAGTGGGTGAAAGCAAAAGAGTTGAAAGAAGAGTTGAAGGGAGAATTCGATAGATTTGTCGAGTCTCTTGAAGAGAGGGTAGAGAAAGTCAAGATTCGAAATCAAGAAGAGATTCATGCCCTTATGGAAGAAAAGAAGCCTCCGGAAACTAAGATCATGGATTCTATTCCCCACATGCCAAAACCTTCTCATTTTATTGAAATTTTGAATTCTCTTAAGAACTTCCATGCTTTTATTGATAACAATTTGTTTGGTGATTGTAAGAAAAAGGTTGCAAGAGGGCATCGACACTTGTCAATGCCCGAATTCTTACCGGGGAATGTGGTTGAAGTTCAAAAATCACATAGAGCTCCAAGGAAGAAGTGGAACAAGTGGAAAGGGCCATTCCTTGTGAAGAACGCCTTCGGAGAACAGTTGCTTGAATTATTTAACAAGAAAGGAAACGTTCTTGTGGTTGAGCGTGAGGGCACAAGGCACTACTTCAAGAAGAAACCTATGATAGTGCCTAAGGACTATTCAAGACCACCATGAGCTAAAGACTATCATCCGGCTTGAAGACGTTAAATTTAGCGCTAGATGGGAGGCAACCCATCATTATCTTTATTGCTTTATTTAATGCTTTCAATAAGGATTGTGGATTTGATATTATTTTGCATTTTTGGCATGTAGGTTGATTGTGCTTGTGAGGAAGATGCGTATTGAAGATACGAAGGGTGCTTGGTTTGAACTGTGTAAGTTTGTCATACTACTGTTTGCAAACTTAACTCGAAACTCTTGTTTCAATTTAAGTTTGGAGGGATATGGCGTGGTGTGACATACTTTGTCTTGAAAGTATATACTTTTCCTATTTTTGAGCTAATTTGAAAATTTTCTCATGGGTTTTGGTTTGATTTTAGTCCGATTGGTTGTGTTGAAGTAGATGATAATCCGTGTTTTGATAACTAATGTTGAGCTAATGATGTTTATGAGTTGTGAGCATGAATAAGGAGCATTGGAAGCATAAAAACAGGGGAAGACAAGACTTGAAGTTGAAAATTGGAGAAAACAGAGCTGCAGGTACACGAGCCGTGTCGCCAACACAGCCCTGTGACATGTGGCCGTGTGGTGACATCAATTCATCCAACATGGCCACCCTTTGGCCGTGTTGTGTCACACGGCTCATGTCATGTCTTGAGACAGTTTTAAAAAGCCAACTGTTAGAACACGGCTGCTCATTCCCCTCGTGTTCAAACACATCCCGTCGTGCATTTTCACTTCCAAACTCCATGAACTATCATCCAACACCACCTCCTCCCCGGAGAATTGAAGGGAGTACTTTTAGTGCTCAACACTTCTTTAGCTTATTTCTAGTTAATTTGGATTGTTATGGATTTGATACTTTATTTGTTATGTTTGTGGGAAGTTTACTTTCGTAATTTTGGATTTCCTTTTCAATAAAAGATGGGGATGTTTGTGAGCTTAATTGATCATTGATGATATGAATGTATGCTTCATTGTCTATTGATGGATGAAATTTGTATTTTTGCTTGTTATGTGTTTTTGGTTGTTTCTTATTTGTTGTTTCTTTATTTTATATTTTGTGTATTTTTATTCTTGTCTAGGGTTGTTTGGTGGTTTGTTCTTGGGATGTCGTGAATCATTTTTGAATGTGAGTGATGACATGCTGTTGTGATAAGTGATGACAAATTATGATTAAGAATCTCTACACTTTCGAATTATGACATGTTTTACTTAACTTGTTCAATTTTGAGATGAGTGTGGTGTAATAAGTTTCTTAAGGTCCAATGCATAAGCCTGTGAGAAGTTGAACCTCAACCATGCATACATGGTATTTTTCTTCATGTGTGAATCGATTATTTTTTATAAGCTAGAACTTGCTCAAGGACTATAGGAATGAGCCCGATTAGTGGATTTTAGTGATATGATCTAAGGCCATCCTTGTTATTTATAGTCATTGCCAAGTATTTCCATACCATGAACATCATTCCAAGTCAACCACTTTGAGCCTATAAGCCTATTTCTTGTGAATTAAGCACATTACATGCCTTGATTACCCAGATGAGCCTTATATATGTACCCTTTTGTATGAGTAATTGAGGAGATGGTAGCTAGAAAGGTTTGATAAGAAAGAAAGAGAAGAAAGAAAATGGTAAACAAGTAAGAAAAAGGATGAAAAAGAGCACAAGAAAGAATGGATATGCAACCTTAAAACAAGAAAATGAGCAAAGCAACATCATACTCAAGAAATCAAAAATCCAAAGAATGAGGCATGAATCAAAAGAAGCTCAATCCAAGGAAAATTGATGAATAGTACTTGTGATCAGTAAAGATAAAAAAAGGAAGAAAGAAAAGTGGAGGAATGGAAGAAAGTAGCTATCTCTATGATTACTTACACTTGATTAGTTACTTGTTTTCATATTCTTCCTATCCTACCAAAGAGCCTATCATTACAACCTTAATGAAAGACCTTGTTGATCACTAATTAAAACTTTGGTGGTTTGTGAATGTAGTCCACGAGCAAGCTTATAGCGAGTCGAGCCAATCGATTGATGAGTGTTGATTTACCCCACTTCATAGAGTGTTGAATGAAATTGATATCTATGTGAGGCTTGGACCAAAAAGGGACTTTTACACTTTATTCTCTTGAAATTGAACGTGTTAATTCTTCATGTTATAAGTTTAATGTTGTAGGATGACTTAGCATGATTTGTAGTTCTTATTATTATTAATGTGTTATTACTTATGTTCGTTTAGTCTTTTCCTAGGTGAAAATTATTCCTCTTGGTTTATCATTTTCGTTGTTTGGGGACAAACAACACTTTAAGTTTGGGGGTGTGATGAGTGATATTTTCACCTAGATTTTAGTGTCTTTTTATGTGTGTTTTCGTATTATTTTATCCGTATTTATGTATTATTTGGTTGTATTTTGTGTTTTTATAGAAATATATGTGAATGAGCTTAAACGTATGATTTTCAGGTAAAAATAGATTCTAGATGCGATAAGGAAGATTTGAAAAAAAACGGAGCTTAATTCGGAGTTGAAACGAGGGAGAATGAGTCAAATTAAGCAAAATGCTGAAAAACGCACGTCCAACTTGTGTAATTTTTCTGTACTTTTGTGGAGCTCAAAACTAGAAGTGTGATATATGATTGGAAAGCCACAGAAAAAAGGATCGTTTTGGTATAAGAAACACTTCAATCGGAGCCCAAACGAGAAAGTTATGATTAAAATGGTGACGTCGCGCAAGCTGTTCCTACTCAGCACGATTGTGCTAATTTGCATGACTTTTTACGCCCTCAAATGTTGGAAGTTTTATCAGGTCTTTATATGAATAGAAAGCCAACGAAGAGAGGATTGCGTGAGCGCAAGAATCACCCAATTCGGATTTCGAATGTGAAAGTTATATGTAAAACGGTGAGACTGCGCTGCACCAACCCGAACTTGACCCGAATCTGACCCGAGCTCGGCCCAAAGTCAATTTTATGATTAGAATGTGTTCTAGAAGGTTCCAAGGGGTAAAAACACCTATTTTTTAGTGTAAAGATCAGAAGGGATCAGATCCACATCTAATTTACACCATTTTTCACACACTTTCCTCTCCATTCTATCTACCTTTCATCCCATTCACCCATCCTTGATTCCATCCATCTACACTTGATCTCCTCCATCAAATTCACTATCCAAGTGATCAAGGAAGTAAGGGAGAGTGAAGATCACAAGAGAAAGAAGGAGATCTCTATTGAAGACCTTCAAAGGGGGAATCTAATTCTATGTCTTGTGAAATTCTTTATAGATTTGTCATGGAATTTGTGGATCCAATTGTCTATGATTGTTTTCTCTAAAATTATGATAGGCTAATCTCCTTTGTGAGATTAGCTCCATGATTGGTGTTGGATAATTTAGTTTTTATGCAATTTGATTTTGATCTTGAATGGGCTTTGTGTTATTTCTATCATTGATTGTTAATTGCTTGATGTATATGATTAATTTGTGTGATTAATTGTCATGGGCATGTGATTAGATTGAGAAATCAATTATGTGTTTAGGATAGTTCATTGAATCATTTCATCATACACTTCATGTGCATTAATTTAGAATGAGATAGAGATATCCTTCTAGATTTAGAACCCTTTGATAGAACATTTGATTAGCCTAATCGAGAGGTTGGTTGATTAGATGAGAAGA
Source organism: Pogostemon cablin (assembly GCA_023678885.1). Taxonomy (NCBI): domain Eukaryota; kingdom Viridiplantae; phylum Streptophyta; class Magnoliopsida; order Lamiales; family Lamiaceae; genus Pogostemon; species Pogostemon cablin. The sequence goes on along the minus strand of CM042965.1, from coordinate 28,636,812 downwards.
CCCAAACCATTAGTGAATTCATAGTACCTTAAAAGGGAATATTGCTTACGATTTAGTACCTAATTAGGGAACTCGTAGAGTAATTAATACCTAGTGGGAGGTGTTCGCTATGGTATCGATCTTAAGTGCTTTTGGGAGCCTTGTTGAGGGCCTACATCCTATCCATCTTGAGAGAGAGTTTAGGTGGAATTAGTGATCGCTTCTATGCCATGTCCATGAGAGATTAGAATTAATTTCATGATTACTTTATTATCTATGCCATGATTGTTGCTAATCTCATCCTTGCATCATTTAGAACCCATTTATTCTTGTATTTATTTTATCTTTATTTCTTGCATTAGATTAATTGCATTTATTTGCAAGATATCCATCCCATTCCGTCGTCTTTATAAAATCATGATAAACTTGAGATCGCTTAAACTCTAGTACGTTCCTCCCTGTGGTTCGATAAATTCTTTAATTGGTCATCCCGACTACAAATGACTAATCACTTAGTACCTCTTTGTTCTACCATATGACTCAATTCTTCTTTGATAAGCCATATAACCATGCTTTGATAGAGCTGAAAGGTGGGGCCAGATTTATGTGCGCAAGAAAAAATCAATCAATCATCATAATAATTAGTGGCATAGTTTACGAGATTTTAATAACCAATTTGCGGTCTTTGTACATTGGCCTTGCAATTATAGTGCCTATTAATACTTTTTATGTTGTTATGTTAAGACATTGAGAATTCTAGTATTTGCAACTTTGGTTGTGGCAGAATTTCCATGGCCTCTGCAGATGAATAATATCATTCTCTTTCCTTAGTCATCTTAACTCTATCAAATTGGTCCGACCTGCCAGATCTGACTTATGCTAGATACGCGAAGCACGACAAAGATGGAGAAGGCGATCGAAAATTAGCAAATAGAGTATCAATCATGGATGATGTCCTCGTAAGTTAGGACAAAAATGTAGGCAAACATGACGCTCAGTTTACTGCAATAATGACAAAACTTAATTCCATGAGTCCATCAATCCTGATCCTGGCAAACCCTCCAATCACAGCATCATCAGAAGAGAGCGGCGCAAATGGCGACACACCTAATCACACCAGAGAAGGGCTTTGCGAATGCCTGAACATCACAAACATATTACTTACCAGAGATATAAACAATTAAAAATTAGTATAATTAATTGAATGTTAAATATTTCATGACAACTTTATATTAATATTTTATTAAAATAACAACATCTAACATACAATACAATATATATACCACAGAAATTACATATTATAACCGATCAACGACATAATTTAACACGAAAATGGCATACTATGAGACATATGCAATACACTTCTAGATAAGATATTACAACATAAAAATAACATACTATAACACAAGAACAACGTACAACTATATCAATGAAATATTGTTTCAGGTAACATACAATAACATAAAAATTATATATTATAACATGAATTTAACATACTATAAAAAACATTATATACTTTTAGTTGACAAACTATAGCACTTACGTTGCATACAATAATACGGAAATGACATACTATAACACCACCGAAATATTCTTCCAGTTAAGACACAATTACACAAAAATTACATACTATAACCCATCCACGACATACTATAACACATGTAATGTATTCGAGCGTTAATGAGGATGGATTATAATTTGCAACGGTGATTCACCAGAGTGAAAAAAATTGCCACACACAAAAAATTTAATGATTTGAATTCATCCCATAAATTTAGGAACTACTAAAAATAATATGCATTAATTATTCATTATTCATCCCATAAATATAGGAACTACTAAGGATAAGGGGGTTGACTAATCATAATTATATTATATTAATTAATTGTAGATTATATGCTAGGGTGACCAGTCTTACAATCCGTCTTTCTATGACCCGTCTCACAAGAGAGTTCCTCTTAATCATTATTTAATAAAAATACAAAAAAGTTAAATATCACAATAAAATAATTAGAGATATATTATATGGGAGCGGCTATTGGTACCCTCGGTTCAACTAAATGCACCCCGATTAATAGATGTACCCCACCAAGATTATAATCTATAAAAATAAATTACTAAATGTACCCCATTTTAGACCATTTTATCCTTTTACTTAGGGGTGGGGAAAAATATCGAAAACTTGGTATGCCGAGCTTGTCGAACCGAAAAATATCAAAAAATACCAAAATTTAGGTATATCGAAATTTTCGGTACGGTATAGTCGCCGTACCGAAAAAATCGGTTCGGTATCGGTATGTGCCGAGTTAAATCGGTTCGGTATCGGTATACCGAAAATTATATATTATTTTTATAATTTTATTTTTTATATTGGGTTTTTAATATGGACCCCTAATTTATTTTAATTTTTAATTACTAAGCCCAGCACTTCTTATTTGCAGGCCCAGGCCCATTTCCAGCACTTCATAAATCATACTCCAGTTCCAGTCCAGTAATACGCTGAACGGCTGATTACCCTAAATCACTCATTCATTCTCAGAATCTCATTCACTCTCCTTTTAGGTCATTCTTCATTCACACGCCGCAATGCTTCGTCTTCGTAATCCCTCATCTCAAGTTTCGATGTGCCCGATTAATTCCAATTCCTATTTCGGGACCATACAGGCTAGAAGCTAGGTTCCCGTCAGCAGTCTCTCCGTTAATCACTGTCTTTACATCCGTGGAATTGTTCAATTCTGGCCCCCCCTCCCCTTGCTACATCAGACGAGTCTGGTTTCTTCTCATCGACTCCAAACAGCCTCACATCGTTCAAATTCGTCTGCTGTTTAGTCGATTGTTGCTTTTGCATCTCACAGGTTATGGACTGCTCCCTTTAGGAGTAATTTCAAATTTATTTATAGTCAATAAAATTCTGATAGTTTATTTATTTATTCAATTCTCCAAAGAATTAGTATATATGCAACATTCTTATTATTTTAGGAGTATAATATGATTTCTAGAATTGTATGTAAACCTAAAAATTGAGAGATTTTATACATTAATTACAAGCAGATGCTGCAGATCTGTAACGTTGATTAATTCCTTTTAAATTAGTATTTATCATAAATTTTAACGACCTTTCAAAGTGGAGCAAGTTGGCCTTGCAATTGGCTCCACTTTTGTTAATGCCAAACTAAGGAATAATAAGAATTTATACCTGCTGGAAACTGGTTTTATAAAAATGGGTACCACACAATTTCTTTTAATTAAAAAATAATTGTATGTGTAAATACTTAGATATGGAGCAAGTTGGCTTCCAAAAATAAATGATATGGAGCAAGTTTCGAGTGATACGTCCCACTTTGGTATTATTTCATTTTTTATTGATTAAAAAAATTGTTAAGGGTATTTTAGTTTAAAATTTTATGAATATGATTGAAAGAATTGTGGGTTATTATTCCAAAATTTTAGTTTAAAATTTTATGAATATGATTGAAATAATAAATTGGTTGTTCTGCCTATTTATCATAATTCACAAATAGACTAGGAACCAAAATATTGCCTCTCATTTTCTACAACTATTTCGAATTGATTTACATACTTATTTTGTCTTGTAGTGGAGTTTTGAAATTCAACTATACAAGCCCTCTCATTACTTGTTGTACCATTTCAAAATGTTACAAAATATTTACTTATTATGACATTTCATTACTGTAATGTGTTTACAATGAATTTTTTATTTTTCAGGATGGAATCCGAGTCTTCACATACATTGCCTTCTCTATCCGAAACACCAAACACTACGGACTCTGAGGCACATGATGAAAGTGATCTTACAAGTCGTAAGCGAGCAAAAACAGAATCACAAAAGCCACCAGTTATTCCTAAAAGTCCAAGGAGTCCATACTGGAGCCATTGCGTGAAGGGGTCTCGTACATTAGAGAACGGAACTGTACAGGCTATTGGAATATGTAACTATTGTAAAAAAGAAATTCCTGTTTCTTATGGATCTACTAGTGGATTAAAGAATCATTTAGAAGCTAGGTGCCCTTCTAGTCCTTTGTATAAAGCAAACAATGAAGTAAAAAGTCAGCCTATTTTAACAACTGAGAGTATAGGACAAGGAAGTGCATTGACTATGCATACTTTTAATAAAAAACGATGTGAGATCATGGCTGCAGAGTTTGTGATTACTGATGAAATGTCTTTTCGAGCTATTGAAGGGAAGGGGTTGAGAAATTGGATTTTTGAATTGCAGCCCAGATTTAAAATGCCTGATCGAAAGAAAGTTGCAGGTATAATTTATATGATTATAATTAATCATTTATATTAGATTTTGTTTAAGAGCTTTAATCTTATTATTACTTATTATTTTCAGGTATGGTTTATGAGTTATTTTTAAAGGAGAAGGCTAGGATTCAAGATGCAATTAGTGGCCAAAGGGTAAGTATCACAAGTGATACTTGGACATCAATTCAAAATATAAATTATATGTTGATTACTGCCCACTTTTTAGATAGCGAATGGAAGTTGCATAAAAGAATTATTAACTTCACCAAAATAAACAGTCATGTTGGGGAAGAGATTGGGAAGTTGATAGAGGTTTGTTTGGGAGAGTGGAAAATAGAGAAACTCTTTTCAATAGTAGTTGACAATGCCACTTCAAATGATACTGCTATTGAGTACTTAAAAAAGATAATGAAAGATAAAAATAATTTATTGTTTGAAGGAAAATACTTGCATTTGAGGTGCTCTTGTCATATAATAAACTTAATCGTGAAGGATGGTTTGAAGGAGCTTGAATCTTCGATTAAAGCAATAAGGAATTCCGTTAATTTTATTCATTCTTCTCCTTCAAGATTGAATAAATTTAGGGAGTTCGCAATGCTTTACAAGTTTCCTAGCACGTCAACTGTGCCTATGGATGTCAAAACTAGGTGGAATGCAACTTATAAAATGCTTGAGGCTGCATTGAAATATAGAAAGGTGTTTGATAGAATGGGTGCAGAATGGGCACCTTTTGCAAGTTATTTTTATGAAAAGAATGATAAGGGAAAAACAAAGATAGGGCCACCAAGTGTGGAAGATTGGGAGAATTGTAGAGCTTTTGCACACTTTTTGAAAAATTTTTATGAAATAACTTTAGAGTTGAGTGCATCAAAAACTCCTACTTCTCAATTTATGTACCAATCCATGATTTTGTTACAAATTGAGATTGAGCAAAGGAGTTTAGATGATTCTGATAAGGTTCTTCAAAATGTTGCAAACTCAATGAAGCTGAAATTTGAGAAGTATTGGGGTAATTGGGATGTTGTGAATCCACTAGTCTTTATTGCAAATGTTTTAGACCCTAGACACAAGCTTCAAATGATTAAGTTGTGCATGAAAAAACTTGAAGATACAAAAGCTGAAGAATTCATGAATAAGGTTAAAGGTGATTTGAAAATTTTGTGGGTTGAGTATAAAGGAATGAAAGATTTCCAGGTTAATGAGAGTAGAAATGTGCAAACAGTGGGTGATGGTAGAGAAACTTCTATGATGGGTGGTATTTGGAGTAGATTGTATACTGATTTAAAAGCACAACATTTAGAGGAAAAGAAAAAAGTAATATCTAATGAAGTAGATAAGTACCTAGCAGATGAGATAGAAGAAGCAGATATTTCTTTCAATCTTTTAGAGTGGTGGAAGGGAAGTGAAGCTAGGTACCCAATTCTTGCATCTATTGCCAAAGATATTTTTGCCATTCCAAGTTCAACCGTTGCTAGTGAATCCGCTTTTAGCTTAGGAAAAAGGGTGGTCGATCCTTTTAGAACTAGTTTGAGTCCTAAAATGGTTGAAGCATTGGTATGCACTAGTGATTGGCTAAAAGCGGATGACATCTTGTATAAGGATCCAACCGATGACGATCTTGATCTGTACAAGGAAATTGAAGAAATTGAAAAGGGTACGTTTATCATTTAAATATAAATCATTTTATTTACAATACTTTTATCATTAACATAATTTAATTATAATTACAGGTGTCACTCAAGATTTAATGACCACAAGTCTTACTCTTACCACATCAAATTGAATAGGCTTTTCTAGGAGATTAAGCAGTGCTAGTGGGTGAAAAAAATTGTAAGCTATTTTCTATATTTGTTAGTTAGTTTTATACTATGGATTATTATATAATATATAGTTGGAAATTAAGAACCATTACAATTTTTTTTCTTTTTTTCTTTCAGGATGCAAGCTGTGATCAAGTTTGGGAAATGACCAAGGCTGCAACAGAGCAGATTGTTGTTATTTGAATTCTCATTAATATTATGTTTTGATTATGGTTATGAACTTATGATTTATGACTTGTGTGAAGTACTTGCCATTTAGGTTGTTTGTTTGTGAAATTATTTATAATTGCTAGTACTTATGATTTATGACTTATGTGAAGTACTTGTCATTTAGGTTGTTGTTTGTTTGTGAAATTATTTATGATTGCTAGTATTTAACTAATTGATTATGAATTGTGTGATGGAGTATTTGTTATAGTTAGATTGGTATTTTGTGAGATATATATATGATGATTGTTAGTATATTGCGTGATAATTGTGGATTTTTTGTTAGTATATTGTGTGTTTAATTGTGGATTTTCGGTATTTTTTCGGTATACAGATACATTCGGTATGATTCGGTATATTGAGATTTCAACATGTAATTAATTTTCGGTATTTCGGTATTTTCGGTATATACAAAAAAAATTGGCACGGTATTTATTTCGGTTTGACAACGGTATATATTTTTGGATACCGAAGTTTCGGTATACTGAAATTTCGGTATACCAAAACTTCGGTATCGGCATCGGTATGCAGTATGGCATACCGAAAATTTCGGTACGGTATCGGTACGGTACCGGTATTTTCGGTATGCCGTAATTCCCCACCCCTACTTTTACTTAAATAGTATATAAATTCATTTAGCCTTTTAATTAAAATACTCATTCCTTCTTCCAACCTTCCATATGCGAACAGAGTGAGAGGCAGACAAGAATAAATATCTACAATTTATAGGAATCAACATACTGTTCTTCATTGGGAGGAGACTGTGTCTAGATTTGATTGGTTTAGATTCTGGGTTTCGGGCTATTGAATTCTTGATTTAGATTAAGATTATTTTGAGCGTTAAAAATCAAATCTTGGTTTCTGTAACTTAGGAATGACTTTTCTGTAACTGAGGAATGACTTTTGTAGAAAAGTATGGTTGAGGGGGAAATGAGGGGTGTGGAATGGGGCTAGTTAGGAGTACATCCTTTTGGAAAATAAGGGTTTATGCACATTGATATATTTTATTTAATCATTCACTATCAGCTCTGTAAAATTGATGAATGCTCATGGAATCTACAAAGAAAGAGAGAAAATTACATGTTGTTTGTGTCTATACGTGTGATGCAGAGAAAGAAAGTGTCTGCATCTAATTCAATAGTTTCGATGAATCCACTTAGAAATCGAGACTATAGTTAATGAAATGAGATAGGGGTACAAATAAGAATTTGGTGTATGTATAGAAATTTTGGGGTATATTATAAATGAAAAATCTTAATTTATAACTTATATAAGGGTATTTATGTCTTAACAAATAAGTATATTTTATTTTTATATATTTACGATGTACGTTAAGCAAAATCGGGTGTGTGAATAGCCGCTCCCATATTATATAAAAGGTCTTAAAAAAGTGTCTTAAAAAACAATAAGTGATGCTTATAATAAAGTGTTCCAAATTAAGTGTCTTATAAAATAATTAGAGACACATAATACAAAATGTCTCAAATAAAAATGTTTTAATATAAGTTTTTTGTTGTAGTATATGAATTTCGGAAGGAATCTTATATTACTAAACAAATAACACCTTCCATTTTTAATTTTCTCTCAAAGATTACATGTCGTCTTATTACCAAATGTTCAGATTTTGTACATACGTGATGAAATATCCTTTATCATTTCCATCTATCACATGTGTGGTACTCATCAAGGAAGTCAATGGAAAACCTAAATTTAATTCTTTTTCTCTCTAAACACAATTGCACCCTTCTGATAACATCAACTCATTCCCCTCTCAACGCAGCTCACCTCCACGAAGTCAGGCTGGTTCTGCTAAAGTTTGTATCGATCAATCTTTTCTTGGTAATGTTTATCTACTCTTTGTATTAGGTGACTATCGACATTGAATTTTCTTCATTCAATGTTGTCTGAGTGTTGTATTGTGTTGTGCCGCTTTTATTCATAAAAGAGAAAATAATTATATTAAAAATTAAAGTTTCACAATTGGTGAGGAGCAGAAAAGCCCACCAAAACCGTCAGATTATGTTATTAATGAATACAATTGTTCATTTTAATGAAAATTGTTGATTGTTGACAAACGTATTGGCTTAGATTTTGTTTGAATTTTACAATAGATTTTTTTCCTCCTCATCTGTTCGGTGATGATTATGCGGATTTCGTTTATTCTAGGAGGTTTGTGCTTAGTTTATATTTATTTTATTGGGGGGTTTTTGTTTATTGTATAACAACAGCTGATTGTTAGTCATCATCTTTAGTTTATTCTTTCTTCTTTTCTTACATCCTCTCATCTGCCTCGCCATTGTTTCCGTTCTCTCTCATTCCCTTTATTACATCACATGTTTGTATAAATGCGTGAGTTAGTGATATTATACAATTGATTGTTAGAAAAATTAGCATCATAGTAATGACAGACAAAACAATAGCATTCTTGGTAGTCAGATATCACTGAAATGTAGCCCCTAAATAATAGGTTTAAGATATCCATTATTATTAATTAAAAACAATGCGATTAAGAATCCTCTATAATAGTCCATTAAATTCCATACTAATATCCATTAAATTATCGCACAAATTGAGTCTTTTTTAATTGCATGACATAAGCTAATTTGATAAAATTAAAGACTATTATGTTAGTATCATAGTTGTACTTGCATCATAGTAAAGACATGCAGAATAATAGCATTTTTAGCAGTCTAATATCACTGAAATATAGCTTCTAAATAACAGGCTTAATATATCATTTATATATCCATTGTTAATTAAAATCAATGCAATGAAAAATACTCTAAATAATAGGCCATTAAATACCATACAAATATCCATTAAATTATCGCACAAATTGAGTCTTTTAATTGCATAACATAAGCTAATTCTATACCTTAAAATTAAATATTGTTCTATTATAACTAAAGCATTAAATAAAGTTAAACCACACAATCAAAATAAACTCACATATATTTTTTGTTTATTAGAGTATAATTTTATTCTTACTGGTGTGTTATAAATATCATACTAACAATTGAATTTTGTTACAAGATGTTATTGAATTCGTGGGGTCTAAAGTATCACTTACACCAACAATTATTAAAGGAAAGCGAACAGTGAGAGTTGATTTATATAATGATGACACTGAGTAAGAACTCGATCTAATCTTCTATTCTTTTATACTAGGGGCTCGTTTGATAAATAAGATGAGATAAGGGTTTATATATAAGAAATGAGATTTAAATGAAAATAAGTATTTATAATATGAATTATGGAGATTGTTTAATAAGATATATATAAAATTAGATAACAAAATTTAAGATATTAAATAAAAGGATAAAATATTATAATAAATAAGGAAATTACATTTATAACCTTTAATTATATTTTTAATTAAAAATATAATTTAGTATATTCCAATTATCAAAATCACAATTTTCCAAGTAAAACATCACAAAACCAGCGGGGCATGGGAGGAGAAAACAAGGCCGGCTATAATTTTCCCAATTCCTATTCCATTGAATTTCTGGGTGACAACCATCAAAAGAATGAGTATAAGGGGCACAACATCCACAATTAGTTATTCATTGAATTTCAAGGTATAAGAAAAGAGGTAGCAGTTGCAGTTGTAGAAGCATACGCTGCAGGTGGTGTCCTTGCGCCACTGGCTCAACGCTCAGCAAGACACCCAGGCACAGTTTCGACGTTGGCCCAACACCAAGTCTTGGCCTCGATGTCGAAAATTCTAGGTCTGCCCTCCTCCTCCTATTTCAGAGCCCATAAATTTGAATTCTTCTTGGTTAGATGGAGAGTAGAGAGATGTCAATCAATTGGATGTGAGCTTTTTGCGTCTTCTTCATCTACCACATCTACCACTTCTCTGTGTGGTGAAAAAAAATTTGGGTTTGTGTTCTGCCAGATTCAGTGAGCAATGTTGAATTTGGAAAAAACTAAAATCTAGGATTTGCCAATTTTACAATGGGTAAATTTGTAACTTAATTTATTATATCGATTCACTGTGCAATTTGTAAAATTAATACTACGCTCGATGTTGTATTGCTTATGTTAAAAGAACAGTACTTATTAACGGGCTTTTCATTTTATACCGGGCGGCCCGTTAAAAATATGTGACTTATCAGACATCAGATATGGCCACATTAAATATCAAAATACTCCTTATTACGTTGTATCAAACGAAGCCTAGTATGTAATCCGCATGCTGCGTGGGGTCATTAGTATTTATTTGTTACAAAATAAATTTAACAACAAAATTAAATTTTATTATAAATATTCTTACTAAATTATACTCCCTCTAATCCTATAATTAATTGTATGGACACTTATACCAATGTTGAGAGAAATCGTTATTTGACTAATTTCATTGATCTTGTTGGATTGATAAAATATTTTTAAGGTATCATACTTTTTCCTTTTCTCTAAGTTTTTCTCTCCTCATTCTCTCTAAACTTTCACTCCTCTTGGACTTCTTTGCTCAAGGTTTACTCAGTCATTACTAGTTCAGTGTCAAGGGCTTTTCCACCTCCGGCGCGTTTACTTCTTTCGTCGGTATTTTTTCCGATAACCTACAGCAGCGGCCCTTGCATCCTCAGGATTCAGCCAACTTTTGAGATGGCCAGCTTACTTCTCGTCTTCCAGCCTCGGTTGTTGGTTCTTCTCTCTAAGGATAGGCTCACATCTTTCCTTCTGGCTTTTGGTAATCAAAATTTTCCCAGCAGTGGTTAACCTATACTGTCTCGTTTCCCTATCTCTTCAGCCACCCATTGCCAAAAGGTGCAGATATTTTAATCTCCCAGCCACACCTGGATCCAGTCATTACACAATGGCTGCCCCACCGGCATGCGATGCTCTAGCAACTCCTAATGGCCATGGCTTTGCTCGTTGGTGTTCGACAGCAACGCACCTTCTACTTGTTTTATTTATGGGAAAGCTAGCACTTTAATTTATGGTGGGTTTTCAACGACTGTCCTGCTGCTAGTCAGGTAGTGAGGCTGCTCTTCCTCATCTGATTTTACTCCTGCCCTCACGCTGACCACGTCTCCAGTGTAGCACAACAGGTATTACTCTCGACAGCTTCTTCATATTTTCGGCCACATTTTCTGTATTTTTCCAGTGTTGTTGGGTTTGGTACTAGGACCGCCGGTTGTAGGCAACTCCTCTGCCATCTTTGGCTATTTTTGCTGCCATCCCTTTTCCTTTCCTCTTTTATGGGGTCCTTGCATTAATTGTACCTTTTCATTTTCCCTAGCCTAGACTCCTTTTGCTGTAGGAATTTGAGGTGTGGCCCCAAATCCTTGACCTTTTGTAACCTATTCCTTCTCTTGTTGGTTTTTCAAATTTTTAACGAATTTATCATTCCTCATCTTTAGGCTGGACTGCTTTGCTCCTACATGCTGATGGTCCATTGCCTCCCTTTCTTCTCATTTTTATTTTGTCCCCTACTGTCTTCCGAAGTTTGTTTCTTAGCTATAGTTTTATTTACTAACCATATAGTCATATGCGTAATCTTTTGATCATGGTTGATTTTAATTTGGGCAATATGTTTGATCCTCATTTAAACCTATTGTTTGGATATCATTTACTTCATCTTTAAGGTTCAGCTTTCACATCTATCAGCAGATTGGATGAATATGTCTAACCCCTCGATTCTCTTCCTCTCGCTTCTCTTGCCATTATGACATTGGGGTTCGAATTTTAGATGACCATGGCTATCATTGTGCTTGCGCATATAGCTTACATAAGGGGGAGTAGGACTATACTTCCTGGCATGGAAATCCAGGTAGAACGGCATGCTTGCCATCCTAAGCCCATTGCTGATCACGAAGCCTATGCCCAATTATGGCTTTTGTCCTAGATTAGCCCATTTTGTTTTGCTCAAAGCCCTGGTCCATTATTGGCTATAGTCCATCTTCAAGTCACTACATTTTGTTTATCTCTTGGATAATCTCATGATTATAGTCAGGTTCCATTCCTTAAGTCATTAATTTGGCTTCCTTTTTATACTATTTAATTATATTTTATTTTCTTTCGATTATAGGAGCCACCTGTTTAGGCTCTCCCTAGCAAGCCGCTTGTTTGGCTTTTTTATTGTCGTATTCCCCTTCTTCCTTTTCCTTTGCCCCCCTTTCTTATTTTCTTTTGTCTTTTTTAATATTATTTCCTTGTTTGAAAAAATATTTTAAGTTATAAATAAAATGCTAATTTATTAAAGATGTTATCAATTTTCTTTAGAATTGTTATAAATAATTTAATTATGTTTAGTATAAATACAATGTCTTATATGTTGTTTAAATATTTTTATAATATTAATTATTTATTTTTTAATTATAATTAATAAAATAAAAAGCGTCCAAAATTTCAAGGCAAAAACTCCTGTGCACCTGGGCGCACGAACCACATTCTGTGCGCTTTTAGAATTTTGTGTTAAATTGTATACCCTTTAGTATACAGATGTGTACCCTTTATTTTCTAAAGAAAATTATTGTGTGTATCTGGGCGCATGGACAATACTCCGTGCGCCTTTAGAATTTTATGTTAAATTATATACACTTTAGTATAAAAATGTGTACCCTTTATTTTCTAAAGAAAAAAATATTAATGTACCCTTTGGAACAAAATGGTGTACCTTATATTAATTAAAATGTATACCCTTTAGACCAAAGCAATGTACCGTTACCCATGCATAATATTAAATTTCTAAAAGCGCACGAAATGTATTCCCGTGTGCCCGGGCACACGCAAGCCTCACTCAAATTTCAATTATAAAATCATTCAAAATTCTTCATACCCAATTAAATAAAATATTATTTATAAAAAATTATAATCATTATCAATCACAAACATATTATTTACCAGAGATATAAACAATTAAAAATTAGTAAAATTAATTGAATGTTAAATATTTCATGACAACTTAATGTTAATATTTCATTAAAATATTTTAATTATTTTCAATCACTAATATATCATTTACATGTATATGAACTATCAAATATTTGCAAATTATATATATATATATATATATATATATAAATAAAGTAAACGATATATCAATTATATTAATCAAAATTCTTACCAATCAGATAATTAAAAATAACTACAAATCTAATTAGACAACCCATCAAATCAATCCAATGAAACCAAACATTTCCAAACTCACAAAACTGTACAACCTAACCATACGACGAAATTGATCTAGAAAAACTTAGTTGTCCAGCATGTATAAACTCTGCATGGGATTTAAAATATATTTTTGGACAAATTTCACCAAGGACACAGCTGAAAATATATTTTTAGACAAATTTCACCAAGGATCAACTGAAACCTCTGTCTTTCCACACTTGTTTCTTCAGCCAGATGCATAGAGCATGGGTTGTAGCAGTTGAAGGCATTTTATATGAAATAGCAGTAGCCTTACTATATGTGCACACCACATATATGCTGCTAATATCCTCCTGAGAACATGTGTGGATAAAAAAAATGTAGGAATTTGTGTTTCATGTATAGAAATGGAAATAGCGTATCATCCTCAAGGAACTTCAATGTTTGCTAATTATTGGGTAATCATATTTATTAGGCTATTAATTGTTTTAGGATATATAAGCAGATGTAATAAGCATATTTGCTGCATGCACAAATAATATATTCCTTACCCCAAAGATGGGAGTTTTCTATACTTTACAACATGGTATCTAGAGCCATTTAAATAATTTTTTTTATTTTTTGAGAAATGGCTAGCAGTGCTACAAATCCATGGCCATTGTTGACCACTACTACTGGATCAAAGACTGCTGGATCTGGTGATGATGGATCGAAGAATGCTGATGATGATTCCTACTTCCTACATGGTGCGGATCATTCGGGGATGTCTCTCATTCCTTATCAACTTTCAGGAGGTAATTATTTACCTTGGAGACGTTCTATGTCCATAGCCTTAGGTGCTAAGTGTAAATTGGGATTTATCAATGGCACTCTTCCTAAACCTGAAAAAACTAATTAAAAGTATGCTCTTTGGGAGAAAATAGATCTTACTGTATTTTCTTGGATTATAAATTCACTTTCTAAGGAGTTGAGTGAAACTTTTGTTTATTTTAACACATATAAGGAATTATGGGATGCAATTGAGCAAAGATATGGTGAAAATAATGGACAAATAAAATACAAGCTTAAGAGAGAGATAAGTACTTTGGTTCAAGGAAGTTACACTGTGATTGTGTACTTTAATAAACTGTGTAAATTATGGGATGAATTACAGTGTATAACACCTATTGCTGTGTGTAAGTGCAAAGAAGGGAATATATTGTTGCACAACTCGATGGAGGGCAGACTCATTCAGTTTTTGATGGGACTAAATGATTCTTATGATCACTTGAAGAATCAAATCATGCTTATGGAGCCCTTGCCATATGTGGATAAATCTTATTCAATGGTTTTATCTACAGAAAGACAAAAATCAATTCAAATGAATTTTTCTGAAGCTGATTCTTCAGCCATTGCAGTGAGATTAGGTGGCTTTGGAAACAAGTCAGTAAATTCATCCACTAGTTGGGGTAGTGAAAAAAAGGAGAAATGGTGGGAAGCTAACAAAGGAAGAGAAGGCTCGTTTGGTTTGTGAGAACTGTGGGAAACCTGGCCATGAAACAACAACATGCTTTAAAAAGCATGGAGTACCAGATTGGTACAAACAACTCAAAGAGAAGAAGACCAAGTCCTATGCAAATTCCATCGGTTACGGGACTCAATCTTCTTATAGAGACTTGGATAATTCTCAAAAGGGAAGGGATGTACCAGATATGGAGACAATGTGGCATCAATTAAAACAGATTACTCAATACATGAAAGGAAAGAACAAGGAAGACAGTATTACTGATCATGCTTAGTTGTTTGATTTTGCAGGTAAAGCTTAGACGTTATCTTTTCAGACAACATTTTTATTATTTTCTGATTCTTGTAAGTCTGGTTGTGTTATAGATACTGGTGCAAGTAGACAAATGTATTACAATTTTGATATATTGAGTAATGTGCATATGGTGAAGGAAAGAGTCACAGTCTGCTTACCAGATGGAAGCACTAAAAAGGTAGAGTATGAAGGAGAGATTTAGATTACTGCTGATATAACACTTAAACGTGTGTTGTACATTCCAATTTTTAAGTACAACCTTCTGTCTGTGCATCAACTCTGTTCTGATCTTGGTTTGAAATGTGTCTTTCTTAATGATTCTTGCTACATTCAGGACCCTCGGAGTAGAAAGAAACTTTTAGAAGGAAAATTGGTTGGTAATCTATATATTCTGAATCAGGAAGAGAGAGCTAATGTTGCTGCTTTGGATACTTGGCATAAACGATTGGGCCATGCCTCTGTTAATACTTTGAGACATTTATATTTCTTGCAAAGTGATTATAATAAGGAAGCAGTTGAGTTAATAAAGAGTTGCGATGTTTGTTTTAAGGCTAAACAACACAGATTACCATTTCTCTCTAGCTCAATACAAACAAGTGCCAATTTTGAATTGATCCATGTGGATATATGGGGTCCATGCAAAGAAGATTGTCTTATGGGCTCCTCATATTTTTTAACAATTTGTTGATGACTTTAGTAGAGGTACATGGGTTTATCTGATGAAGCATAAGTCAGAGGTGTTTTCTTTTTTAAAACATTTTCTAATCATGATTGAGAGACAATTGAGAGACAATTTTCGAGGGTGGTTAAAGGGATTAGAATAGATAATGGTTCATAATTTTTTAGTATTAATATCCAGCAAGTTTTTAAGGCACAAGGGATTGTTCATGATAAGACTTGTGTCTACACACCACAACAAGATGGTGTTGTGAAGAGAAAGCACAAACATTTGTTGGAAGTGGCTAGAGCATTTCTTTTTAAATCAAGTTTATCTAATATTTTTTGGTCTTATGCAGTGTTGATGGCAGCATATGTGATAAATAGGTTGCCTACCAGGATATTGAATTGGGGTACACCTTTTGAAAAATTACATGGAAAACAACCAAACTACACAAAGCTGAGGCCTTTTGGTTGTTTAACTTTTGCTACTACTACTTCTCCTAGTAAGTTTTGTCCTAGATCTATCAAAAGTATTTTTTTAGGATATGCCCAAGGACAAAAGGGCTACAAATTACTGGACTTGGAAACTTCTCAAGTTTTTATTAGCAGAGATGTGACATTTTTTATCATATTTTTCCTTACACAAGTCAAAATCCAAAATTATTTTTGGACACACATGTCACTGCATATGACATAATTAGAGCTACAGATTTTGATTCTACTCTATCTCAGTCTCAGCATGAGGATCTTCAAGAAGATACTTTATTGCAACATGATTCTCCTGTCCGAAAAAGCACCCGAGCAAGGCAGCCTCCTCGTTGGCAAAAGGATTTTGCATGTGATGCTCCATCAGTTTTACAGGCATTTTCTAATCAAATTTCCATTGAGCATGAACAAACACATTACAAGGATGCAATTTCTAAAGCAGTTTGGGTCGAGGCCATGAATAAGGATTGGAAACTTTAGAAGCCAATAATACTTGGGAACTTACTTCTTTACCACCTGGGAAGAAAGCTATAAGAAGTAAATAGGTCTTCAAGATCAAAAGAAGAGCAGATGGATCGATTGAACGATATAAGGCTAGATTGGTAGCTAAGGGTTATAATCAACAACAAGGGATTGATTATTCAGAAGTTTTCTCACCTGTTGCAAAGTTAGTGACGGTAAGAATTTTTTTTCTGTGGCAGCAATGAAGGGATGACCTTTACATCAACTTGATGTAAATAATACTTTTTTGCACGGTCACTTGTCGGAAGAACTGTACATGCTGCCTCCTCAAGGTTATTCAAAAGCAAAGAAAGGAAAAGTTTGCAGGCTTGTTAAAAGTATTTACGGTTTAAAACAAGCTTTTCGGGAGTGGAATCATGAGCTATGTCATAAGTTGTTAGCTTTTAGGTTTGTCCAATCCAAGCATGATCACTGCTTGTTTACATTGCATAAGGATAACCAATTTCTTGCCATGTTGGTTTATGTAGATGATATTTTGATTACGAGTTCTCACTTGGATCTGATTGATCAATTGAAGCTTTATCTAGATTCTGCTTATATAATCAAAGATCTTGGCCTTGCTAAATATTTTCATGGAGTTGAGATAGCAAGAGATGAAAACGGGATTGTACTTCATCAGAGGAAGTATATACGTGATATCTTGTTAGATACTAGTTTGCTAAATTGTAAATCAGCTTCGATACCTTTACCAGCTGTTTACACCTATCTCTCACGGATGGAGACTTACTTGCCGTACCTGATCGATATCGAAGACTTTTTGGAAGACTATTGTATCTCACTCTCACTAGACCGGACATCACATTTTGTGTTCAACAACTAAGTCAGTTCATCAATTCACCAACTACTGCTCACTGGAATGCAGCTTTGCAAGTTCTCAAGTATCTTCATGGCACTCCATCTCTTGGCTTATTCTTTCCAGCTAATAAGTCCTTCAATTTGGAAGCTTTTTGTGATGTGGATTGGGCCACTTGTAAAGACACAAGGCGGTCGATCACGGGATACTCTATTTTTTTAGGGGTTCTCTTATTTCATACAAAAGCAAGAAGCAAGCAACTGTATCTCGTTCTTCGGCAGAGGCCGAATATAGATCACTTGGTTCCACTGTGTGTGAGTTGAAGTGGATTCAATACATTCTACAGGATTTCAACATTTCACCTACTCTTCCCATACCTTTACATTGTGATAACAAGGCTGCTCTACACATCATTGCCAATCCCATGGTTCATGAGCGTACTAAGCATCTGGATTTAGATTGTCATTTGACAAGGGATCACTATAAAACTGGATTCATTTTTCCTACATATATTTCATCAAAGTTTCAGGTTGCTGATGGGTTTACTAAAGTGCTTGGTGGAGATTCTTTTAGTAAATTTGTCTCCAAGTTGGGCATGCATCTTGCTCCACATGCTCCAACTTGAGGGGGGCTGTAGGAATATGCGTTTCATGTATAGAAATAGAAATAGCGTATCATCCTCAAGGAACTTCAATGTTTGCTAATTATTGGGTAATCATATTTATTAGGCTATTAATTGTTTTAGGGTATATAAGCAGATGTAATAAACATATTTGCTGCATGCACAAATAATATATTCTTTACCCAAGGATGGGAGTTTTCTATACTTTAAACACACAACCAATAAAAAAGTTATTATGCATACAATTTGGAAAAGATCACCTCAAGACTCAAGTATTTGGTTTATGGTCATTGATATAACCATGAGAATAAGTGCACTGGTATGTTATATCTAGCAATTTTTTCTCATAGTTATCCATGAATTTCTTGGCAAATCAGTCACCTTAAAATTCATACCATATGAGCTTGACACATTTAATATTAGCTTTGTAAGTTAGACAAACAACATATTATCTTTGCCCCATATCAATATGAAGATGAAAGAAATAATCAAAGAGAATCAAGCAAGGTACTTATCTTTGCTAGAACCTTTCATCGTAGTCATAAGGTTAATAATTTGGATCAATAGAAAATTACCCATTAATAATTGTAATAAGCTTTAACCAACTTCAACAATGAAATAAACAAACTTGTCACTCATTTCTATTGCTTATGTAGTCTTTCAGCGTGATATGCTAATCTATGCACTAAAAGAACAATAACTTGGTGCATAAAGCCCATGAGTTTTTCAGGATGAATGACCTCCACTATGCAAGGAAAGAGTTATAAAATAGAAAATATATATAAACCAATCTTGTTAGATTAACTAGCTCCAGCATAAAAAGCTCACTTTTTCATTTATCTTGATGTGTTGAAGTGGGTACATGATCTTTCACTGAAAGATGCATATCATGACATGTAACATAAATATACAGATACATATTTGTTATCATGCCAGTCCACTATAGTGGTTTATATAAATATAAATACCCACGAACCCTGCAAGGGATGACAAAAAGATTTTGGAATCATGATTCTAAATTAAGAGCTGAAATGGTACACAATAGATAACCATCATTAACAAGTCCTCTTAAAAAAAGAGATCATGTTTCTATAACCAAGAGATTTGCAATCAATTTAAAATAAAAAGTTGACAACATGAAACTTGTTCTTATCTTATAGTGCCACAAAGTGATACCACTAAAATCAAATGACTGCATAAGGTTAGCATTCCTTCATCGAAATAAACACACCATGACAACATTTTATACTCATTATGGCAATAATTTCTAAGTAATGGCTGAATCATGTAGGAAATATGATAATGGTGTTATGCCACGTTATAAAGTCGCTTCTTTCTTTCAATCATTATTTACTAAAGTTCAAACCAATTTATTTTTCAAAGGGCTACAAAATCAAACAAAAAATATAATATTTCACCTGAACAACGCCACCATCTGCCACTTCCTAATTGATGCAAAATTCTACAAAATGAGTGCATACTCTTTTATCTCATCTAGTAGTTGAACTCTTTTTCATGTCTCCACTCTAACCCTTTTATTTTCTTGATCTACTCCAAAATTTATCCACCAAAGCCGAATGTACCATCACAGAATGTGTCAACCCAATTCCACTAAGAGAAAAACCTGTCAACAAATATAAATTATTGGTGAGAAGAAGATGTGCTACTACCATCAGGGCTAGAATCAATTTTTTGGAATCATCTGTGCTGATCACACCAACAAGGATGGAGATCTCCATTAAACAATAGGTGGAATCTCAGAAGAAAAATTCAGAATAACCTTTTCAATTGGCATCAATAACTTCAAGCAATTTGTTTTGGTATTTACATATATAAAATCTTCATTAGTGAATACAGCATCAATGCTGAAGAATCTTTCTACATGTTACATATTATTATGTATAACATTTTTGAGTCATTTGAATCTTTTATGTACAAATTCTCTACTTTTAATTGCAGTACATGTTACAAATGCATATACAATACCACTAATTTCATGAAAAATGAGAAATACCTTGGTTCATATCACAAAATTTCCTCCACTCAAATGTAATAAACTTCAGTCAGCAATTCATCTAGTTTAAAGTTCATCAGTCCTTATGTTTTGAGTGAACGTTTGGAAATATAATATTTTGTATTGAATGGAGTCCGATATACCATATTAGCATGGCCTGTTCCGCTGACACCCAATCACTCAAAAGTTAGCACAAAATGGAGTGACATTCCAACTCTAATTCCAATAGCTTGATAAACCGTTGGAAATTTCCAATAGAAATTTCAATTAAATATAAGTCGTTGGAAAATTCCAATGAAATTTCATCAAAAATTAAAAACCATTGGAAAATTTCAATCCGAATTCCAATGACCCAATAAAAGTCATTAGAAAATTTTGTGGTTTTTATTTTAAAAAATTAAATAAATAGATCTCTAAATAATAAATTTATCAATAGAGAATTTAAGTAGAAAAATCTATTTAAAAAAGAAAGAAAGAAAAAGAAATCCATTAGAGTTTAATAAATTAAAATGTCAATTTATAACGCAAATTATACATTAGTTAAGTTAGTAGAGGATATCTAATATATTCAAGAGGTAAAGGGTTCAAATCTAAATAAATGCTTCTTTTTTTGGATTTTTTTCCAATGGTAATTCAAAAAGAAAATTATGTTGGTAATTCAAAAAGAAAATTATGTTGGAAAAATATTTGAATCACTTTTAGATAAAAAATTTCAACACAAAAATGTCGTTGGATTCACTGTTTGATTTTAGAAACTATTGAAAATATTATTGGAAAAATGACATTCCAACGGCTACTTTTCCAACGAAAATAATTCGTTGGATTATCTGTTGGAATCATGAATCCCAATGATATTTTTGCATATTCCAACGGTTTTTCATTGTTGGAATTCGATAGTTTTCTTGTAGTGGGAAAAGGAGTACAATAAATGTTAGGTTTACAACATTGATTATAGAACAAATGCACAATCCAATCAATGAATATGACACGTTATTAAGTGGAGAAAGTGACACGTTAGATTCAAATGGATGTGATGTTGTCATTAAGTAGAAACATTTTTTCAGTATAGTAAAGATATTAATAAATATAAATTTAATAATTTTTATTTCATGATTAATAAATATTGACTTCTAATTTGTTTTAAAATAATTTTAGAAATGTGTTCATTAGTTGCACACTTTGGTGTGACTATGCAAATCAATTGGTAGATTATCAAGAAAAGAATCCTGCTAAACCAATCATTCTGATTCTACATGATTTTTCCATGGTTAAAAAAAGATATCAAGGTTAGTGGTACTTATCAATAATAATCCTAAATTGCCGCCCACAATTTATTTATCTTAATATTTAACAGATTTTTATTGAATAGTTATAATTATTACTTTTTCTATTTTTTAAGGAGAAATCACTATCAAATTCATGAAGTTCAACCAAGTTGATAATAAATGATGAGACTGAATAAGTTCGTAAGTTTACAAATTGGTAGGACCCTTAATATAATCTTTTGGAGCAAAATTATAATATATAACATACTTATTTACTACTATATTTCTTTTCCTACTATTAGAATTCAATATAAAATGTGTCTCGATTTGCAACAGAATCCAAATTCAACAGAATCCAAATTCATCGAGAACTTCACCATATGATGCTATTACGTTGGATGCTGTAATGATATGCCTCTCTGATATTCATGATATAAAGAATGTAGGTTGAGATGCTATGATTTTTTATTTTACTTTTTTTTCTTCCATTTTATTTCCACATTTTGATATCTATCTTATTTCTGATATATCTTGGTGTTTATTTAATTAGGAATTGTTCCCAGTTGTTATTACAATACTTCATAAAATTCAAACGACTTTTGGTTGGTTTTATGATGGATGCAATAATAAAAAGTGTAATAAAAAGGTATCTGAATATTCTATTCTTCATAAAATTCAAATGACTTTTGGTTGGTTTATGATGGATGCAATAATAAAAAAAAGTGTAACAAAAAAGTATCTAAATATTATGTTCTTCAAAAAATTCAGACGACTTTTGGTTGGTTTTATGATGGATGCAATAATAAAAAATGTAACAAAAAGGTATCTGAATATTCTGTTCGTCTGTACTGTGAAAAGTGCAAAAATAATGTACTAGTTGTTGTGCCAAAATAAGTCCATATTATGAATTCGACCACGTAGATTTAGTTTTGTCTTTCTTTTGAATTATTATTTTTTAATAAAAAATACTTACACAAAATAGAGTGTATTAATAAAAAAAATTCTCTAAATTAGGTACAAACTTCATTTTTTAGTTGTTGATGATACTGGAGTGCTTAATTTATGCTTTTTGATAATGATGTTACTCATCTTATTGGAAAGACTACTGCAAAATTGGTTGAAGATTTAGAAAATGTTTTAACTCCAATTTATTATAATTAGTAAATATTTTTTAATATTTTAATTTTGCATCATATAAATATATTTTGATCTTTACTTTATTTTGCATTGAAAAGTGTAATTTGAGTGGATATTTTCCAGAAGAGCTTGGTGACTTGCTAGAAAAGAAGATTATTTTTAGGATTTATGTGAACAAAAAAAACATTTAAAATCTAACTAATTCTTACTTGGTGATGAAATTGTCTTTAGATAATGATTTGATTACAACTATCGAAGATAAATCATCATTAAATAAGGTAATTTATTAAATCATATTACATAGTCTATGTATATATGATGATTGATTAATACTTTTGCTATTGTAATCCCGTTCTTTTTTTAAAGAATTTAATAAAGGATTATGTGATTTCATATCCATCTGAGGATAGTACAGTGATTCCAGATTTATCAACCATGGTAATATTTATTCGTTATTATAAAATCATAACTCTCTTGAATATACTATTAGTTATTTTTTTCCTCACAGCCATCTACTTCATCGGTTAAATAGAATGAGCATGTTTCGTTGCACGATGTTACGTACTCCAGAAAATAAACAAAAATGTGTGACTAAAGTGATCAATGTCTAAGATAAAGATGACGATTTGACTCGTTGTCTCTCCACAAATCAAAGACCTGTCAAAATTAAAATTGAGAAGGATGCGTAGAAAAGGTTGCTTGATTAATAGTTTTATCAGTACTTCATGGATGCCAAAGTTTATTTTATGAATAATATTCCATGGATGAACATTTCTAATAAATTAGAATAAACTTTTAATTGGTTTTGAAGAATTTATCTTTAATATATTAAAAGTGTGGAGTACTTGAGAAACATTTTTGGACAAGTTTTTCCTTTTCAATTTTATCCTTATTTTGTATAACTTTATTTAATTGATCATTCCTATTCATTTCTACCTTTTTATCTTTCTACTTTCTTTAGTATTTAACATTTGTTTTTATTGTTTTCCTTTATTCTAATTTTCCTTTAACCACTTTTAGTATTTAACATTTATTTTTATTTTTGTTCTTTTATTCTAATTTTTCTTTAACTTTTTTTTTTATATCATAGAGCATTTTTTCCGTCATATCATACTCTTAATTTTTTCCTCTTTAATTTATTACTATAAAATACCACCTGACCTTTAAAAATTAATAAAATTTATAAAAAAATAATATTCTTTAAACTTTGTACCCAGTGGCGGATTTAGGGGTGGGCAGCAAGAGCCCATTATATTACATGTAAATTTTATATTTTTTAGTTTAGCCCAATATAATAATATTTTAAGTTCATTCAAAATTAACCCAAAAATAAATATAGCTTTACAAATTATATATTCTATGAGCCCATTACAATAAATATTAAAATTTGGCCCATTCTCAATTCATCTTTGTTGAACTTGAACATTGATGAGTGATATTTTCACCTAAATTTTAGTGTCTTTTTATATCCGTTTTCATATTATTTTATTATTATTTATGTGTTATTTGGTTGTATTTTGTATTTTTATTGAAATATGTGTGAATGAGCTTAAACCTATGATAAGAAAGATGTAGGAAAAAGCGGATCTCAATTCGGAGTTGAAACGAAGGAGAACGAGCTGAAACAAAATGTGAAAAACAGGGGCATGCACCAAGACGGGCCATGTACGGAACACGGCCCTGTAAGAAGTGGCCGTGTTCCGACATCAATTCATCCAACACGACTACCCTGTGCTCGTGTTACAGCACACGAGCCGTGTTGCGTAATACGGCCCTGTAAGGAGAGGCCGTGCGGCAGCATCAATTCACCCAACACGGCCACCTTATGGTCGTGTTGCAGAGCACGACTCGTGTTGTGTGAAATTCTGTAAAAAATCAGAATCCTTCTAGAAGCTTCCCAAGGGGTATAAATACCCAATACTTCAATATTTTTGGGAGAGATCCGAAATTCAGAGCTTCCACACACACCTCACACACCATTTCTCTCATTTTACACCATCATCTTCATCCATTCTTCATCCTTTAGATCTACCATCATCCCACCATCAATTTCTACATTCAAGTGAAGTAAAAGGATCAAGGAAGAGAGGAAAGTGCAAAGAAGGGAAGGAGATCACCATTGAAGATAGATCAAGGGAGTTTCCATTCAATCTTTGTATTAAACTTCATAGTTTTATCATGATTTGTAAGGATTTAACTATCTATATTAATTTCTTTATGAATATGTTAGGCTAATCTCCCTTATGAGATTAGCAACATGAGAGTTGTTGGATAATTTTGGGATCTGTGTATTTGATTTCATATGTTGATTGGATCTATGGTTTTCTATCATTGATTATTAATTGTTTGATTTGTATTGATGTTTTGTGTGTTTAGTTGTTCTAAATATGTGATTAGATTGAGAAATCAATTATATGCTTAGGATAATTGAGTGAATCATTTCATCAAACACTTCATGTGTATTATAAATTGTAAAGAGATTGAGAAATCCTTTAGAGTTTAGAACGCTTTGATAGAACATATGATTGGTTTGATCGAGAGGTTGATTAATCGTGTGAAGGGACTTTCATTTCAAGCTTAGTACCCAGTTGGAATTGTTTGAGTGAGAACCAACTCATTGAGCTATGTTTAGAACCATATTCTATCCATCTTGAGAGGGAGTTTAGGTGATCTTAGTGTTGGCCCTTAGTCTTCAATCCATGATTCATGTGAATTCGATGCATTTATCCTAGGATTTCCACTTCTTAATTGTTGTTAATCTCACTTTTACTTAATTTGGAAAACCACTTTTCATCTATCTATCTTGTTTGCTAATCATTGCTTGCTTTGATTGATTTAATTTCTTGTTTGATCAAACTACCCATTGATGATTCGTCTTTATAAAATTGCGATAAATATGATCTCGCTTAAGCTCTAGCGTCGACCTCCCTGTGATTTGATAAATTATTTTAATTAGTCATCCCTGCTACAAAATGACTAATCAAACATCCACAGAACCCTTCCTTTATTATATATATCATGTGAAGGGACTCTCATTTCAAGTTTAGTACCTAGTTGGAATTGTTTGAGTGAGAACCAACTCATTGAGCTATGTTTAGAACCATATCCTATCCATCTTGTTAGTGTTGACCCTTAGTCTTCAATCCATGATTCATGTGAATTCGATGCATATATATATATATATATATATGGAAGGACGTTAGAAGAATTGGGTGTGTCAAGTGATGTGTGATCAAGATAGGAGTGTTT
The DNA here is from genome assembly GCA_023678885.1 of Pogostemon cablin. Lineage (NCBI taxonomy): Eukaryota > Viridiplantae > Streptophyta > Magnoliopsida > Lamiales > Lamiaceae > Pogostemon > Pogostemon cablin. The sequence continues at coordinate 28,610,890 of CM042965.1, read as the reverse complement.
CATTACTTGCAACTATATAGGGGACATAAACTTAATTGACCACCTCTACATCTCATTTACCTACATTCATATCGACACATAAATTATATTTTATTTATACCTATATTCATAACTTTAATTAGTTTTGGAAACTATATTCTATAAAAATAGACAGTACACACATTATGATCTAAAAGAGATAGATGCTTTATTATGATATGGATTTTTTCTTCATAGTTTACTTTTCATGCACTATGCAACATTCGTCTCAATAATCAGTTTCCATCAATCCAAATATTTATGTGCATTATTTGGAATAGCAATATTATACACTATTTACACTTATTCAAACATAAGAGCATCTCTAAAAGCTAATCTAAAATGAAAATTATTCATATTTTAAAGAGTATTACATGAAAAACAAGCTCCAATACACTTTTTACTTTAACTTTTCAATTTAAAGAGTCATCTTTACTATTTAAATTTAAGGAGTCAAAATCACTCTCTATACTTTATTATTTCATTCAATGCTATTTAATTCTTAGTATTTTCACTCATGAGAAATAATTTAAACAATCAATAAAAAAGAAAAATATGATAAATGAACATTGGAAAATAAATTTTAAAGAATGTGTTGGAGCACAAAAAAAAATGGCTCTTTAAAATAAAAATCACTCTTTATTTTATGAAAAATACTCTTCAAAAATTTGAAGAGTCTTTTGGAGATGCTCTGACACCCTCATACATAAATTATTTATTACTATATATTTTACACAAAACTATGTGCATAAATACAAAAAAATCTGATAGTATGTGAATGCGTGTCAATTTTTAGATAGTCTTAATACGAGGATTACATATAGCGAAAATGTGATTCTTATACCTATATAAAAAAGTTTTAATTTACTTAATAAATACTCCCTCGGTTCTAAGGTGTCTATTTTACTATTTTTTGCATCCGCTTCAAAGGTATCCATTTCCCATATTTAGTAAAAAAGTACATAATATGACGCACCACTTCCCTCTAATATAACTACCCACTTTACGTATAATAATAACACTCTTTAATCCACATGCAAAAAACAAACAGACACATTAGAACCGGACGCATGGGGCATAAGATTTATTTCAATTATTGATTGATTATTATGTTGAAAAATAGGACATACTATACTAAATATACCATAGAATGTGGTTATTTTCCCCTCAAACTAATTCCTATTTTTTGAAAGTGAACTTTAATTAATGAAGATGTTGAAAAGTTTTTCCTGCCCAAGCATGGAGATGTACAAAAACATATATTTAAAAATTGAATTGATGCATGAGTATCTGACAGCGCGTATTTTAAGAAAGAATGCATTGCTCCATAAAAAAGTTAAGCAAGTAATTAATTTTTGTATAAAATTTAAAGGGACACACGTGAGAATGCCCTATTTAAATTTTTTGACATCAATTTTGCCCTAATATTATAAATCCATCTATTTTGCCCACTTTTTCATTAAGTTTCCTGAATTACCCCAGCCACTTACACATGTCAGAGGTTGTTTCTTGAAAATAAAAAAAAAGTGGCATTGATATTTTAGAGAATCTTTGACCCATATATATATATATATATATATATATATACTAGTTTTTAAAGACGTGCATTGCACGTCATACTTTGTAATGTAATTTTAACAATGAATTTTCGTAATATAATTTTATCGATGAACCTTTAAAACTATACCATCTGAGTAATTTCAGATTTTTCGAGATAATACTGGTTAATAAGGACATTGTAACTATAAATGTTTGAAAGCCTCATATGCCATCTGAGTAATTTCATTTTTTTTGAGATAATATTGGTTAATAAGGACATTGTAACTATAAATGTTTGAAAGCTTCATATGCAGATGGTCAGTTATCTGGATTCACTTTGAGCATATAAGTAACAAAATCAATAAAAATTTGATCTGAAATTGATAATTGATGCCTTATATTCTAATCCGTTATTTTTTTTAGAAAAATAGAACAATGATAAAAAATCTTTATCGATCAATAGGGACTCACAAGTAAAATAGGTCATTCATATAATTTAGGTGATTAGATTAGACAGTTAAATCCATAAATCAACATAATCTCTTCATGTTTCCTTCAGAGTAGTAACGTGTAAAAATATTGGCTCACCGAACACTTAACTTAAAAAAATATTTTACAATTATTGTGTTTGTGGCATAACAAAATAAATACTAAAAAATTTATTGGAGAGTATTTTAGTATTCTGAATTGTTCGTATCTTGTAAGAAATTAAAATTAATATAAGATATATTTAGCAATTTGAGGTATATATTTAGATGATTTTGGGGTGTTATTGATTGGACCTCATAAAGTGCAGATTAGATCTTCTATTATATTTTAATGTTACATCTTCTATTACAAATCGATAGATGAATGATACGCGAGATATAGATAAAATCTATATTATAAAGAAAAATTATCAATCTTAATTAAGGAAGTTAGATTTTCAAGTATCACCCATGTAATACGTGTAATAAAAAGATGTAATATTAAGATGTAATAGAACATCTTGTACCAATAAATTGTGTTGCTAAAGAACAACAAGTTTTATAAATCTTTAAAGTACTATGTCATAATTAAATATGAAATGAAAATATAAGATCTACATAAAAAATAAAGTTTAATTCATTATAATTGTTTATAATGAACGTAAAAATTCTTAATTACCTCCAAAATAATGAAATTTAAAATAATTATATGTTCTCTCTTTATATAACATGTCAAATAAATATATCAATGTTTGTATCTTGTCCTCTAATTATTCATGATAGTTTAATTTTGTGAAAGACATTTTGGGTTTTAGTAAATTAATAATTTGGAGAATTCATTTTACCCATTAAATATTAAATCTTTTCATGTATTGCGACTAACTCATCAAACACGAGAATTTTTATAATTTTATATCTAAAGCAACAAGTTTGGTGATAAAATTATAGTTGTGATTAGTGATTAAGTAATTTATGTGAGTAGTATATATATTTTTCTATTTCTTTTATTTCTAATTATGAACTTTATATTAATTAAATAAATATTATATTTCTGTAAAAAAAAGTTTTTATTTAATTTTTATTTATTTTATGCGATAATCTAACTATACCCATTTTTTAAGTTGGAATAGATCTAAAATTTAGATTTAAGGAGCATATTTTTATACTACATAATATCAGTAACATGTATATAACATTAAAATTAAAATTACTTTAAGTAAAATTTTAGAAATTACAGATTACTCCCTCCGTCCCACAGAAGTTGTGATATTTTCCTTTTTGGGATGTCCCATAGAAGTTGTTACATTCCTTTTAAAGCAAATGAGACCCACACAAAAAATATTAACATATTCACATTGGCCCACACACACTCCACATATACTACTAATACACATACCCACTATACATTAAATATTATTTCTCTCACTTCACTTTACATTAAAAATATTATACTCCTTAATCCATTTGCCCAAAAAAAAATTACGACTTTAATGGGACGGAGGGAGTATAATTTAAAAAAAAATTAAGTATAGACTACATGATGTAAATTAAAAAAATTATTGACAAACACGAAACACCTCAACTCGACCTCTTAAATCCATAATGACTGAAATCATTGAGATGAGTAAAAAAAATAAGATTACTAAATATCAGTATTAATTAGGGAGGATTACTACTAGGTACACAAAAAACCCCTAAATTACTATGAGATACAAACATATAAAAGTATTACTACTAGGTACAAAAATATATAGTGATATTCCAATATTACCCCTATTAATGTGCTGCACATAAATATTGTGTGCAGCAAAAGTTCATGTGCAGCAAAGTGTGTGCAGCAAAAAAAAGTGTGTGCAGGAAAAAAAAATTGTGTGCAGCAAAAAAATGTGGTGGTCCGGCGGCGGCGGTCCGGCAGCTTTTCCGGCGACCAGTTTTTTTTTTTCTTTTTTTTTTTTGGATGAACAGTTTTTCCGGCGACCGGCTGCCGGAGCTCCGGCGGCGGCGGCGCGGCAGCTTTCCGGCGACCAGTTTTTTTTTTTTTTTTTTGATGAACAGATTTTCCAGCGACCGGCCGCCGGAGCTCCGCCGGCGGCGGCGGCGGTCCGGCAGCGGCAGCGGTGGTCCGGTGGAGGTTGGGGTTAGTGTTTTAAAGGTATATGGGTTTAGGGGTATATTTGGTATTTTACTTTAATATTTTGTATTAAATAATAATTATTTTAAATCAATGTATCTAGTAGTAATTAGGGGTACAAAGTGTGTACCTATCAGTAATTATTTCTATTAATTAATAAAAATTCTAAACATATATATTGATACCATCTTATATAAGCTTCCTTACACATGAGATATTTGGCATGAATTACAACCAACATTGGTGGAGTGTTTAAACATCAATTAATCAAATATCATTCAAATAATAACTCTACAACTAAAAATAATATAAGATCAAATATTTCAAAAATATATAGACCAGGGTTCCTTGATCTTTTTCGCCACTAAAAAGAAAAGGAAGAGAATCACGCCTGTTTATACCGATTCAATATATCTGGCTCACAAATCGATCATAAAACAACGAAATAATTTAAAACTTAGAAAACAATGATTCATATCACACAACAATAACAATAATAAAACAAAAAGAGAAATTAGAACATTTTCAAGAATCCCACCTTGATTTGGCCATTTGCAGCAACAATGAGAGGGAAGTTGCGATCATACAATGGGAGTGATGAATAAGTGACATTTTATAATTTTTAATTTGCCTCTTCGTATTACTTATTGATTATAAATTCATTGATATGAAAAAGTTGTATACATTATTTTATATTAAAATATTATTCATCAAATAATAAGTTATGAGTATTTTAAAAGTTAAAATAGTTAATGTATAGTTAATATAGATGATATGAATATGGAGTCATGAAATAAATTGAGGAAAGATTAAAAGGTGGAATATTAAAATTGATTTAATTGAAGATTGAAGATAATGAAAGAGCATTATTAATAATGAATTAATTAAATATAATACATCGTAATAGATAAGGTAAAAATGTAGTAAAGAAATATAGGTGCGGATAAAGTTGAAAAATAATGTTAACACTTGCTAAGCCACTTTTAATATATATTATGATATGATATGATATATGATATATATATATATATATATATATATATATATATATATATATGCATTTCCTATTATAGGAATTATCCTATAATAGATAATAGATATATATGGCTTGTCCATCGAATATAAAAACACATCAATATTGATAAAAAAAATATAAAAATAAATAATTATTAGCAGCAGACACACTATTTAAGGCTTAAATCATCAGCGGGCATGCAAAATTAAAGCAATTTCATCGGCGGACATACATTTTTAAAGACAATAAAAATATATAATTATAATTTTTTGCATAATTACAAATACTAACAAAACAAATAAATCATTTTAATACTAATATTCTAATTAATTAAGGATATCTCACAACGAATACATGTTATCTTAATATTTTCTTTTAATTAACATGCAATTATATGCAACTTGATGATCAATTTTTCAGCGGACAAGCAATTAAAATGATCAATTTACAAGCAGGCACATATCAATCATCAGCGGACACACACTATTATTTAGGGTTTAAATCATCCGCGGATTAGATATTAATATTATTTTTATTATATTTATCAATATTTAGGATATTTACTTTGTGCAAAAGTATTTCTTTTACGTATATTATATAGGGTTTATCTATTATTAAAGTTATCAATAGGAAATTCCCTAATCTTTAGTATTTTAGTCTATGAGTTGAATAAATATACGGAATTTTTTAAATTATTTTTTTGAATAGTAAAATATTTTTAGATAATGAGATGTATTTTAAAACTATAATAATAGAGTGATATTTCATTTTTAATTGATGTCTGAACGGTAAAAAAAATAAATGAATTTTATTATTTAAAAATAGATAAATAATTGATGTATTTATTGCATAATTACAAATACTAACATAACAAATAAATTATTTTAATAAAAAAAAGTATAATATCCTAGTTTTAACATGCAATTATATGTAATTTAAGCCTTAATTTACCGGAGAACAAGCATGAATTTACCAGCGCACATGCAATTACATATCAATTACATCAGCCATACGCGGCGGACAAACAATTTAAGAATGATTTTATTGGCGGACATACAATTGCATATAAATTACATCAGCGAACGCGCTATTTAGAGCATCAATTAATGGCGGACAAGGTATTCAAGACATGATTTCATTGACGAACATAAATATTTAAAGAAAATAAATATAGATAATTATAATTTTTGCATAATTACAAACGTTACAAATAAATTATTTTAATAAAAAAATGGTATCCTAATTAATTAAGAATATCGCACACATATTTAAAGAAAATAAATATAGATAATTATAATTTTTGCATAATTACAAACGTTACAAATAAATTATTTTAATAAAAAAATGATATCCAAATTAATTAAGAATATCACACACTTTACACACGTTATCCTAATTATAATTGTTTGTGCATATCAATTACATCAGTGGACACCGATGGATAAGCAATTTAAGAATGATTTTATTGGCGGACATGCAATTGCATATCAATTACATCAGTGGACACGCTATTTAGAGCATCAATTATCGGCGGACAAGGTATTCAAGACATGATTTCATTGACGAACATACATATTTAAAGAACATAAATATAAATAATTATAATTTTTACATAATTACAAACGTTACAAATAAATTATTTTAATAAAAAAATGATATCCTAATTAATTAAGAATATCACACACTGTACACACGTTATCCTAATTATAATTGTTAGTGCATATCAATTACATCAGCATTTTAATAAAAAAATGATATCCTAATTAATTAAGAATATCACACACTGTACACACGTTATCCTAATTATAATTGTTAGTGCATATCAATTACATCAGCGGACACGCGGCAGACAAGCAATTTAAGAATGATTTTATTGGCGGACATGCTATTGCATATCAATTACATCAGCGGACACGCTATTTAGAGCATCAATTATCGGCGGACAAGGTATTCAAGACATGATTTCATTGATGAACATACTAAAGAAAATAAATATAGATAATTATAATTTTTTGCATAATTACAAACGTTACAAATAAATTATTTCAATAAAAAAAATGATATCCTAAATAATTAAGAATATCACACACTATACACACGTTATCCTTATTATAATTTTTAGTGAATACGAATTACATCAGCGGACACGCAGCGGACAAGCAATTTAAGAATGATTTTATTGGCGGTCATGCAATTGCATATCAATTACATCAGTGGACACCTGTTTAGAGCATCAATTATCGACAGACAAGGTATTCAAGGCATGATTTCATTGACAAACATACATATTTAAAGACAATAAATATAGATCATTATAATTTTTGCATAAATACAAATACTAACGTAACAAATAAATTATTTTAATAAAAAAAAAGAATATCACACACTGTACACATGTTATCCTAATTATTTATGTTAGTGCATATCAATTATATCGGTGGACAAGTAATTTAAGAATGATTTTATTGGCGGACATGCAATTGCATGTCAATTACATTAGCGGACATGCTATTTAGAGCCTCAATTATCGGCTGACAAGGTATTCAAGGCATGATTTCATTGACGAATATACTTATTTAAAGACAATAAATATAGATAATTATATAAAGACAATAAATATAGATAATTATAATTTTTGCATAATTACAAACGCAACAAATAAAATATTTTAATAAAAAATAATATTTAATTAATTAAGAATGTCACATATGTTATCCTAATTATAATTGTTAGTGTATATCAATTACACGCGGCGGACAAGAAATTTAAGAATGATTTTATTGATAGTAGTGGCGGACAAGGTTTATGCCAATATTGATAAATGTCCACCACTCGGTGTCCACTCCAAATCCCAATTGAAAATGTCCCCATGTTTAAAAAAAAATTAAATTATTTTAAATAGTTTATGCAATTATATATATATATATATATATATATATATATATATATATATAATTATCTATTTTTATATTATTATTATCAATATATCCCATTTGAAATTGGATATTATATATTTATAAGAATATCATAAAATTAGATTAGATTATTTTAATGCGAAGAAGTTGTACATTCACATATGTGTAATTATTTAATCTATAAATTATAATTGTAATTGAGTTAAAGATTTTTCTTCTAATTTAATTATTATCCATATATAGTAGTTTATTTATTTTTATTATTTTTATTTAACTGAACATGAAATGTTAAAACATAAAATAAAATAAAAAAGTTATACATAAGAGGACAAGAATCCTTTTTATTTTTTCTATTGTCGGACATGCACTAACAATTATAATTAAGATCACATGTGTACAATATGTGATATTCTTAATTAATTAGGTTATTATTTTTTTATTAAAATAATTTATTTGTTACGTTAGTATTTGTATTTATGCAGAAAATATAATTATCTATATTTATTGTGTATAAATATGTATGTTCGTCAATGAAATCATGCCTTGAATACCTTGTCCGCCGATAATTGAAACTCTACCTCTAAATCTATTTTTATATTCTTTTTATCGATATTCACATATGAGTAATTATTTAATCCATAAATTATAATTGTAATTAAATTAAAGATTTTCATTCTAATTTAATTACTATCCATATATAATAGTTTTTTTATTATTTTATTTAACGAGTGAGGCTCTTGTGCCCCGGGACACACCGTGTCCCCATGTGAACACAAGAGTTTTAGTATTAAAAATCTTGTGTTCACATGAGGACACGGTGTGTCCCCGGGGTGCAGGAGTTTTTGCCTTATTTATTATTTTTTTATTAAAATAATTTATTTGTTACGTTAGTATTTGTATTTATGCAAAAAATATAATTATCTATATTTATTGTCTTTATATATGTATGTTCGTCAACGAAATCATGCCTTAAATACATCGTCCGTCGATAATTAAAGCTCTAAATAGCGTGTCCACAGATGTAATTGATATGCAATTGCATGTCCGCTAATAAAATAATTCTTAAATTTTTTGTCCGCTGCGTGTCCGCAGATGTAATTGATATGCACTAATTATAATTAGGATAACATGTGTACAATGTGTGATATTCTTTTTTTTTTATTAAAATAATTTAATACTATAATATGACTAACCTTGCATTAGAACTTCATTAAAATTGAAATTAGGATGAGATGGAGTCAGGGCCGTGTAAAAAGAAAATATAATAAGGTAACGTATGTTCGGTGTGTGATATCCATAACTAACTAGGATATCATACTTTTTTTATTAAAATAATTTATCTGTTATGTTAGTATTTGTAATTATGCAACAAATACATCAGCAGACTTATTAATTATATATCTATTTTTAAATAATAAAATTCATTTATTTTTTTACTGCTTATACATAAATTAAAAATGAAATATCACTCTATTATTATAATTTTAAAATACATCTCATTATCTAAAAAGATTTTACCATTAAAAAAAATAATTTAAAAAATTCTGTATATTCCTTCAACTCATAGACTAAAATACTAAAGATTAGGGAATCTCCTAATCTTGATAACTGTCAATAATAGAAACCCTATATAATATACGTAAAAGAAATACTTTTGCACAAAGTAAATCCTAAATAATATTCTAATATCCTAAATATTGATAAATATAATAAAAATAATATTAATATCTAATCCGCGGATGATTTAAACCCTAAATAGTGTGTGTCCGCTGATGATTGATATGTAATTGCATGCTTGCTGGTAAATTGATCCTTTGAATTGCTTGTCCGCTGGAAAATTGATCATAAAATTGTATATAATTGCATGTTAATTAAAAGAAAATATTAAGATAACATGTGTCCGTAAGGATTTTGTTTCTTATCACTGGACACGTGTCCGCTAATCTGTGTTGATGTGTTTCAGACTTTTTTTATATTACCGTGTATTTTTTATTTTTGTAATTATTTATGATAGTGATTATATTAGATTATATTCTTTTTTCTTTAGATATGTCCCCCGTAAAACTCAGTCGGTGTCTCCATATTAAAAAAATTAATATATCTTAATTAACGACTTGTCCGCCATGTTAAAAAAAAGCAGAATTAAATGATATCAGGTAAATTTTAAATAGTTGCGTCCGCTTAGATTTTATTATTATTATTATATTAATTTGCGTCCGCTAAGATTTTAGATTTTATTATTGTTATATTAATTTGCGTTCGCTTAGATTTTATTTATATGATGTTATCATTTTAAAGATTTATTTTATTAGTAAGTAATATCATAAAAGAATAGCAAAATTCTGACATATATCTTGTGTCCTCCAACTGTACTTGTTATCTCATTCCCTATGCTAAATGTTGGACCGCCCTTTAGGGATATTCATGACATTACATGTATTTTGTAGGCAAATTAAATGTAATACAAATGATAGGGAAATTTAAATGTTGCACATCCATATAGGTCAAGTCATGGGATTTTCCAAATTTAAATTTAAAATATATATACAAAGAAGTTATCCTATTAGACCATATTACCTGTTGCCTTTTAATCTCCCCAAAGAACCCAACCTCCAACCCTGCTTTCATTATAGGGTCTTGAAATGTGAAAATCTTCTACATTAAGCCATGAACCATTTGCATAAATGGTGTCAAGTGGGGTTGGTCACGGATTCATCGATCATTGACGGGAGTGGCGGACAGTTTTTTACAAGGACGTCAGCATCTGGTCCCCCTTCATCTACAGCAACACTATCCCCATCGCGCCTCTCTCGCAAGACAAAGCTAACGACACCGTCAAGTGGAAGGTCAACTTTTAGGGGCGATGGCGGCTAGGCGATGCTGGTGCTCGACGGCTATCAATGCTTCTCTTTCGACGATGATTTTGAAGGAAGGATCCAAGGGATTTGGAAAGATGAAAGAAAATGGGTGACGCTAGATTAATTGTTGGGCCTTGTCTACAGATTGAATTAACTTGTGTGAGTGTCCATTTCTTGAGAGTCAACTCCTGCCCGACATGCATACTATTATTCCTTTACTTATATTATCTCAGTTTTGTTATTTATATCTCCGTTCTTTCTTTGCTTTTCATTTTTTAAATGGAATGAATACAAGAATTCAAGAGCATTTGTACTTTTGCAGGAAAGAAGAGCATGTGAGGCTATTGAAACTTTTATTCACCAAAGTCTGTATGGATTTGAAAAACCGAGCCCGATGGGAGAAAATGATGCTCAAAATGAAGGCCACCCGGCGTTGCCGACGTCTGATCAGGTGAGGTTCAGGTTGTCTCTCATGATAGGGACCATCGGCACCGCCGCGAAAGGTTGAGACGAAGCTGTTGAAGGAAGATATCCTAGCCTAGTAGATGGATCTCATATGGTGCTGCTGGAATGACAGAAGCTTCACGCTTTTGCTTTGTGCTCGAAATCTATCTACTAGCTAGGGAATTCACTTGAGGAGGCGAAGGAGGGTTTGCCGCCGAAGTCGTTACGAAGAAGGTGGAAGGATAACTTCCGGTGAGATTAGTCATGATGGCTTAAGTGGGATGGAAAAGCAAGATGAAATGAAAGGAGAATGGTGGTGTGATCTGAAATGGTGAAATGCTTTTGGGCAGAGAATCTTTATAGGAGTAAAAGTTGGAGGGATATGTGTAGGTATTTGTGGATGGGTATAAAAATTTGGTGAGTGGGGTAAACAAAATGAGATAGAAGAGATTTGAGGGAGAGAACAAGTTTTATAATAAACACACTTTACTAAACTTTTTGGTTGTGTACTTCAAAATGATACATCATGCACCTATTTATAGTAATCAAGAGTACAATCTCTAATATTCTAGATCATTCTATACTAGTTTCATCTAGATAATTCTACTAAGCTCTAACTAATTTAGATATTTCACTTATATTTTATCACATGTTTTTCTAGATTATTTTTTCACTACATTACTTTAGATTATTCTTTCTCCTTTTCCTTAATTTCCCATTCTAGAGAATTCTAGTTTGCAAATGTCTCCACCAACTTAGAAGATTCACATCTTCCCAATTTATATAGAATTCTCATGACATCTCCACAAAATTAAGTTTAATATTCAACACCCCCTCTTAAACTTGATTTTGCATTCCAAGCATACTCAAAATTAAGTTTAATATTCAACACCCCCTCTTAAACTTGATTTTGCATTCCAAGCATACTTCATAATCTTGCGAACTCTTCATACTTGAGCGGCTTCGTGAAAATGTCGGCTACTTGATCTTGTGATTTTACATACTCCACTTGAACTTCTCTATTTGCAATACATTCTCTGATATAGTGGAAACAAGTGTCTATGTGTTTGCTTCTATTATGGAATACTAGATTATTCACCAATGCAATCGCCGATTTGTTATCCACACAAATTCTCGTCGGTGTCTCTTGTATCCATCCGAGTTCCCGTAACAAACTTCTGAGCCATATAGCATGGCAAACACTGGATGTGGCGGCTACATACTCGACTTAACATGTAGACAATGTGATAATTGGTTGCTTCTTCGACATCCAAGTGAAAGCGGTGTCTCCCATGAAGAACACCAATCCACTTGTACTTTTTCGATCATCATTATCTCTAGCTCAATCACTATCACTATAGCCCATAAGCTCATATTTATTAGTATTTGAATAAAGTAGGCCATACTTGAGCGTACCTTTGAGATATCGAAGAATTCTCATTACCGCCTTCAAGTGCGTTGTGGTTGGATTCTCCATAAATCTACTCACAAGCCCTGTTGCGTAAAAAATGTCTGGCCTTGTATAAGTTAAGTACCTTAGACTTCCAACCAAACTTTTAAAGAGCGTAGGATCCACATTTTCTCCTTCTTCATGCTTGGATAGTTTACTTCCACACCCCACTAGGGTGTTGATTGCTTTACAATCTTCCATTTTGAACTTCTTGAGGATCTCCTTCGTATAACCTTCTTGTGTGATGAAGATTCCTTCGTCAAGCTGCTTGACTTCAACTCCAAGATAATATGCCATGAGCCCAATGTCCGTTATCTCAAACTCTTTAGTCATGGCCTTCTTGAACTCCTCAAACATTTTTATGTTGTTTCCTATGAATATAAGATCATCCACATACAAGCACACAATTAAAATATCATCACCTTTGATTTTGACGTAGAGGGCATGTTCATGTGGGCACTTGGTGAAACCATTCTCCTCCAGGTACTTGTCAATCCTGCTATTCCATGCCCTTGGTGCTTGATGAGTGTGTAAATTCACAAGTTTGGCGCTATATTTTGTGCTAGTTTTGGAGAGTTTTGATGTGGAAATAGGTGGAAAACCTATATATATTGTGAAATAGCATGAAACAGGTGTTAGTGGAGCTATTTGAGTGTTTTCTTAGCAAAAACGGAGTGAAAGAGCCAAGAATCAAAGAGACGGAGTCGAAGCCACGCGAATCACCCAAGAAGTAGGTGGGTTCGACCTGGCTGGAGGAGGGTTCGACCTCTCCAGCAGGTCGAACCAACGTTGCTGGACATACAGAGATGGGTTCGACCAAGACTCGGTTGGTTCGACCTGGCCATCAGGTCGAACCATGGTCGAACCTGTTTGCAAGAAGGAGGATTCGACCACGACGTTTGGGTTCGACTTGCCAGTTGGTCGAATCGGGAGCAAGAGTTGTCCAGTGCTGAGGTTCGACCTGGGGTTCGACCAAGGCCTAAGTGGTTCGACCTGAAAAGAAGGTCGAACCTGTGCAGAATTCTTCCAGTAGCGGGGTTCGACCTGGGGTTCGACCTGTGGCTCGGGGTTCGACCTGCGTGACGTGGTCGAACCTTTGTGCGAGAACTTACCTTATCCGGATTTTCGAGGCCGAAACGCGTGAGATCACTTAGAAAGCCCATTCCAAGCCCTAGAGACGTGATTACAAGTATAAAAGGAGGCTCATACAGAGAATAGAGAAGCTTTTGATCGTCAACCATAGGAGAGACAAGAGTTGAGGTGGTGATCCATTCGGAGGGCTGTGACAGAGGTTCGCTGAAGGTTCAAGTAAGAATGATTAATCTAACCATGATTGTTCCTTGATCAATCATGAGCTAGAACCACCTTGGTAGTTCTAGGGTTATGAAAGTTTCATGATGTAATTCGTGTTTTGTGTGTAAAACTCCGTACAACACTACTTGTGGTTTGTTTTATATAAGATTGCATATTTAATCCATACTCATAGTCGTTTTGTGCATCAATGATCGTTGTGTAGAGTCTGAATACATAACATGGTTATTGATTGAGTGCGTTCACTACTGAGCAGGGTTTATTGTTATAATTCTAAGTGAAGGGATTCCGAAGTATTATTAGAACTGTCTTATATGAATATTCATGAATTGAATTGAATTCGGATTGATGAATAGGATGAAGAGTATAACTTTATAGTACCTAAAGAGGGAGATCAAATCGGGTTAGATTCTAGACGTAGAAGATAATTGATTATGATAGTACCTAGAAAGGGGGGTGAAGCATATCTCTTGCTCCGATGTTATTCACACGTGTCAAGCGCATATTTACTTGTGTCTATAGAGTAAACTTGCATGGTCTAGTGATGCGTCCACAAACCACAGGGTAGAGTCGGACACCATCACATGAAAATACGAATTGCTAGTGAAACTGGATGACCCGACGAACTACCTATCATTCTTATTGATCACAACTCACTTCTCTCTACTTTTGCTATTTCTTTTGTTAATTCGATTAGAAGTTACTATCCAGTAAACCTTTACAATTACCAACATAGTTTAAAATATACTAGAAGATCACAAAATTGATATTTATCCGTCCCGTGGGTTCGATATTGTAACTTGGTTACCTTCGCGACTACAATTGATATCCTTATACTTGAGGATTAATTTGTGTGTTGAGAGAACCCCTATCAAGTTCTTGGCGTCGCTACCGGGGACGGCGTAAACTATCTTTTTTGTATTATTTCTAGTTTATTAGGACTATTTACCTTGTTTTGTTGTTTTCTTTCTTATTCGTTTTAGGTGTATGCTCACAAGATCAAAGAAAGGTAATCTTGAACCGTATAATCCGGAGATTGGAGCATCATCAAGAAAGAAGAAGAAGAAGAAGAGCAAGGCAAAGGCAATTGACTCAACTGAAGCTCTGAATTTTGGAGTTGAGGTTGACGAGCAGATTTCGCAAGCGATTGAGGCTACAACTGAAGTTAATTTGGAAGTAGTAACAGTCAACATGGCAGCGAATTCGGATAATCTAGCCATCCGTGATGTTTTCAGAAATAATGGGGCTGGAAATTATGAGCTTTTAGGAGCAAGGGGAACAAACACCGCGTTCGATCTTCATCCCGCTCTTATTAGCATGATAGAGAGGAACTCCTTTTCAGGAGGGTCTTTCGAGGATCCGCAGTAGCATCTGAACAAGTTCTTGGGCTATGCAAGTACTCAAAAAGACGTAGGAGAACATGAAGATGCTAGGAAGATCCTTTTGTTCAAATTCTCGCTTACTGAAAAGGCGAGAGATTGGTACTATACTATTAATGCAGCTGAGTGCACCACGTGGGAGCAATTGAAGTTAAGATTCTTGGAGAGGTATATGCCACCTTCGAAGGTGTTTAAGATGAAGCAAGATATTAACCAATTTGCTATCAGTGGAGGTGAGAAATTTCATGAAGCGTGGGATAGATTCAAGGACATGCTCAGGAAGTGTCCTCAACATAGGTTATCTAAAGCCTAATATATCAGTATATTTTATAACGGATTGGACTGTGAATCAAGAGTGCTACTTGATGCTTCTTCTAATGGAGCATTGCTTACAAAGTCATCCGTTGAGGCCGAGAGATTGTTTGAAGACATATCAATGAATTCGAGGGATTGGCCCACTGATAGAGTTAGAGGTACGTATGTTCTTGGAAAGGTAGCTCAGGTTGAACAAGCAATGGTGAAGACTAAGAGAGAGGATGAGATCGTTTCGAGCTTGTCCAATATCAACAAGCTACTTGAGTCTCAACAGAAGCAGATCAGCGAGATATCCCAACGAGTGCCAATCATGCAGCAAGAGATGATGAATAATGGAACCATCCAAGACGAATTGGAGGAAGCAAATTATGCCATGGGTCAAAGTATCCAAGGAACGAGGTACCCAAATCAAGGAAACCGGAACTACCAAGGGAACTATCGAGGGAACTTTAATAATCGTGGTCCATCTGGTAGTTATCAACAGCAACCAAGGAGGCCTGAATTTTCATGGAGCAATATGAACAATGCAGTGCAACTTCCGATGGGTGTTGATCCGGGAGAAAAGGTGGAAGAAGGAAAGCCTGGGTTCGAGGATACTGTGAACCGGTACATGGTAAAGAATGATGAAAGAGTGAATCGCCTTGAGGCAAAGCTTGAGAAAAAGATTGATGATCACCACAGAGATTTGTCCACTCAGGTGAAAGATCTCACATTGTTGATGGGTACAATTGCAGAGAATGTGAACATATTGACTCAAACTGTAGGAAAAGGTAAGTTTCCGTCTCAGAGTATAGAGAATCCGAAGTCGTGTAATGCCATCACACTGAGGTCAGGAACGCAGTACGAGGGACCGATGAGACCGGAATCGAAGTTGGAATTTTCTAAGCCTCAGTTCGACCAACACGCGGAGGGTTCGACCAACTTCTGAGGTCGAACCCAGGTCGAACCTCATCGGCCAGAGCACTCTGTTTTGACGCAGGAGCGGTTCGACCAACACGCAGAGGGTTCGACCATCTTTTCAGGTCGAACCCAGGTCGAACCTCATAGGCCAGAGCACTCTGTTTTGACGCAGGAACGGTTCGACCACGATCACGAAGGTTCGACCAACTTTTCAGGTCGAACCCAGGTCGAACCGAAGGATGGAGATTATACAGTGAAGCGGTTCGACCAAAGGGGCAGTGGTTCGACCTCCAATGTTGGTCGAACCCAAGTCGAACCTCCGGAGCAGAATGAGATCAGTCTTCCAGTGAAGAGGTTCGACCAATACAGTCCTGGTTCGACCTTTCAGCCTGGTCGAACCCCAGTCGAACCTCGCCGAGATGTTTTGTTTGATGTACCTGTTGTTCCTTTTGATGTTGATGCAACTCCAGTGGTACGGAATGAGCAAAGTACAGACATAATAGCTGAGAAAAAATGGGAAAGAGCTAAGCGATTAAGAGCCGAAAAGGAGAAAGCGGAAAAGGTTGATCGTGATGAATGGGGGATTCCTAAAACAAAGATACCTCCACCGTTTCCCTACAAGCTAGTGAAGAAGGGGTTGGAAGAGAAGTTCAAGAAGTTTTCAGAGATAATGAACAAGATAAGCTTGAACATCCCTTTTTCAGAGGCAATCATGGAGATGCCATATTATGCTCGGTTCCTTAAAGACATATTGATGAAGATGCGAAGCTTAACCGGTGTTGAAACGGTAAACTTATCGGAGAATTGTAGCTCAATTATTCAAAAGAAGTTGCCACCAAAGATGAAAGATCCGGGGAGCTTTTCTATTCTTTGTGAGTTCGGGAAGGGGCCAGCACGGCGAGCTTTATGCGATCTTGGGGCAAGCATCAATTTGATGCCGTTGTCCATCTTTCAGAAGCTTGGTTTGGGGGAGATGACCCCGACAACTGTTGCTCTCCAATTGGCAGATAGATCAATGACGTTTCCGAAAGGAATAGTTGAAGATGTTCTAGTAAAGGTGGAGAAGCTAGTTTTTCCTGTGGATTTCCTTGTATTAGAAATGGATGATGACAAGGATAATGTTCCTTTAATCTTGGGGAGGCCATTCCTTGCTACAGTTGGAGCTATGATAGATGTTCGGAAAGGAGAACTGAAGTTGAGAATGGACAAAGAAGAAGTACTTTTCAACTTGGACAAAGCAATGAAAATGCCAATGGAGTCCAGTGTTATAGTATTGACGTGGTGGAGGAGATTGTGAACGAGGATATGTCTTTGATCTTGTCAAAGGATCCTCTTGGGACATGTTTGAT
Source organism: Pogostemon cablin (assembly GCA_023678885.1). Lineage (NCBI taxonomy): Eukaryota > Viridiplantae > Streptophyta > Magnoliopsida > Lamiales > Lamiaceae > Pogostemon > Pogostemon cablin. Next base: position 28,592,799 of record CM042965.1, on the reverse strand, counting down.
GGAATCTCTTACTTATCCCACTACGGAGCTTGACGGATGTTGAGAGTGGAATTTCACGCATTTTATGTGTGCACATTACACCATTTTGCTTAGGAAATTGATCGTTTTTGCATGGAATTGTGTATGTTTAAGTATTTACACGATTTTAAGGCTATTAAGGTGTTTTTGTGAGTTTCGAAGGCAGAAAACAGGGTAAAACAGGGCAGGATCGGAAGAGGAGCAAAACAGACCCGGAACGGCCCAGCTCGGGAGCAGCTCGGCGAGCCGCTCGAGCCGAGCTGGGTGCCGAGCGGCGGTAAACAGTGCCGAGTGGGGTCCCACTTGGACCCCAGTGACGTGGCCAGTACGTGGCAGGCCGCTCGGCTGGGTCCAGACCCAGCTCGAGCCGAGCTGGGTGCCGAGCGGCCCAGTTCAGAGCCCAGACGGGGCCTGTTCGATTCAACACTGTATAAATACCTTCCAGACGCGATTCTGAAGCAGATTCGTCGCGAAAACAGCCCTGCATCCATCTTAGAAACAATTAGGGAGATCGAGACGTCAATCGGAGAGAGCCCAGCCATAAACCATCATCAATCCACACTCCTTTCATACCCATATCAGATTACAACCTGATTTCACCATCCATCCAATTCCACAAGGGTTCCAAGTGCTAATCGAGGGAGAATCAAGCAATTGAAGAGACGGAGAAGGAACGTGAGATTGCTCCTACACTAGGGTTTCACAATTCTTATCTATTCCTTTCTATTACTTTGATTATTGTTATGAATTGCTTAGCCATGAGGATTGCTTGTAATCTCATGGGCTAATTTCCTATACAGTTCTAGGGTTTGATGGATTGATTTAATTGATTTGGGGATTTAGACCAAAGATTGGGATTTTATGCAGTTGAGCTTTTGATTTTACTTATTTTACTAAGACATGCTTTTCTGCTTCGTAACGTCTTCATAATACATTCATGACATCCGCTATAATGCTTGGATTATTGTGTTAGCTTGTGTGCGTTCATGATTGGTATTGTCTATCTGTTAGGGATTAGAGTAGCTCCGCTATAAGCACTTTAATTTCATGAACTGGTTAATCAAATACTTGATTTGTTTAGTGGAACAATGCAATTAGACAATCAAGTAGGAAGTGAATAGAACCTTGTAGTAATTCCAGAAAATATCTTGTTAGTCAGGCTTACCAACCGGAGGTATTGTTGCTTGCTTTGATTAGTATCTAGGAATAAGGCTTGGTAATATTTGCGCACCTTAGGATTTAAACCAGATTAGACTGTTAGCTTTGAATCGAATCATATTCGGTGGGATAACAGGGATATGTGGTGTATTTTCAGTGAAACTGCATGAATGAACAATCGTAAGTCTAATAACCCAAATTAATTGGTCAATACCTGATACCTTAGAACTGTTCGTCATCTCTTGGTTAGAACTTGCTTTTATTTTTATTGCTTTTAATAATTCAGCAATTTATTATTTGCGTATTTTAGTTAATTATTTCACTTCAAAACCTTGGAAATTTGGTTACATAATTCTGATTAATTAGTAATTCATAGTAAAATAAATAATTAGCTGTCTCAGTGGGATCGATAATTTAACTTGGGAACTTGTTGCTACAATTGACATCCTTATACTTGAGGATTAAATTATAGTGCATAGAAAAAGCCTATCAAGTTTTTGGCGCCGTTGCCGGGGACAGTTTTAATTGTTTATTTTTCTTTTATTACTTATTTAATTAGAATATTTTGTTGAGATTTAATTTTGTTTTACTTGAATTTTTCTTGAGTTGCAATTATGGGAGATAGAACTGATGAGGATGACATCGTCATCCGAGATACATTCAAGTCCACCAATCTAGGAGGATCAGGCGTAGTTGGAGCAATTCAGGCGAATGAAGCGAATGACATAAGGCCAGCCCTGATTAATATGGTGGAGAGAAATCCCTTCGCCGGAGGTGTTTTTGATGAGCCCTATGGCCATCTTAAGCGTTTCAACAGCTACATGGATACAGTGAAAGCTGCTGATGCTACTAATGATAGATGGAAGATGAGGCTTTTTCAGTTTTCATTGGTTGATAAGGCAAGGGAGTGGTATGATAAGCTAAAGGGAGACAGTTGCTCAAACTGGACTGAGTTGCAGCAGTTGTTCGTGGATCGATTTATGCCACCAGGAAAGGTTCTTTTACTGAAACAGGAGATCAATCAATTCAAGCAGCGGAGAGATGAGTCGTTTGGAGAGGCTTGGGAAAGGTTTACTGATGCGTTGAGGAGATGCCCTCAGCATGGATTCAAAAAGTCTCAACTCATCAGTGTCTTCTATAATGGCCTTGACAACGAATCGAGAGTGTTGGTTGATGCTTCTGCTGGAGGAACAATTTTTGGCAAGACATCCAATGCAGTAGAGAAATTGTTTGATGATATCTCTTTGAACTCAAGGGATTGGCCATCTGAGAGGATCCGAGGGACTTATATACTTGGTAAAGTTGCAAAGGTTGAAGAGAAATTTTCTGAAGCTGATAAGAATGATAAGGTTGTCGCTCAATTGGAACAGATGAATAAGAACCTAATTACTCTGATATCAGGTAATAATGGGGGAGGCAATCGAGGGCCTGCAAGTGATGATGTGGTGATGAACCTTCAAGAGGTCGAGGATGCTAATTGGGCTATGGGGCAGAGTCTTCAAGGTTCGAGAGCTCCTCAGAATTGGCAAGGAAATAGGTACCCTCAAGGTAATTCTAACCAGAGGAATATCCAAGGGGGAGGTCCTAATAATCAAGGAGGCAATTGGCAGAATCAGAGGCATGAGAACTTCTCTTATTCAAATCCGAATAATGCTGTTCCATATCCTCCTAATTTTGATCATGGCGCTAAAACTGAAGAAGGGAAGTCCAGTATTGATGATGTGTTGGCCAGGTATATGAAGAAGACTGACGGAGATATTGACAAGATTAACAATTGCATTGTTCTCATGGACGCGAATATGACAAAGCAGAATGAGGAAGTGAACAAGCAGTTGAAGAGTTTGTCATATAACATAGGGCAGATCTCCACTACAGTAAATCAGCAGCAAGTGCAGTTTCAGAAGGGGAAGTTTCCTTCAGATACAGAAATAAACCGGAAGGAGACTGCAAATGCGATCACTTTGAGGTCCGGGAAGCAGTATAAAGGTACAACACTGATGCAGGATGTAACAGAACTTGTACAGCATGAAGCAGAACAGAAGCAGAACGAAACAAGGGCGGAGCAGAACGGAAAAGACGCCGCTCGGCCACCCGCTCGGGCCGAGCAACCTGCCGAGCGGGCTCAATCACCGCCGAGTAGCCCACCAGACGGTTCAGAAGGTCCCTCCGGTTCAGTTGGAACCCTGCTCGGCTCAGTTTGTCCATCACTCGGCTCGAGCGAGCCGACGAGCTGTCCTCCGGGGTTTCCTGCGCATCCGAATTCTGTACAGAGACAATCTGATCAGGAAATTTCTGATAAAAAATGGCAGAGAGCGAAGAAACTGAGAGAAGCAGAACAGGTATTCGAGAAAGACAGTTTGGGATTACCGATCACAAAAGTACCAATTCCTTTCCCTCAGAAATTCTTGTCAAAAAGCCTTGATGAGAAGTTTCGTAAGTTTGCTGATGTCATGAGGGATGTCCAAGTCACTATTCCTTTCTCGGAAGCACTGGAAGAGATGCCACATTATTCAAGGTTCATCAAGGAACTTATCTCCAGAAAGAGGAAGCTTAACAGAGTGGAGACAGTGAATTTGACGGAGAACTGTAGCTCTATTATTCAGAAAAAGCTTCCAGAAAAATTGAAGGATCCAGGGAGCTTCATCATTCCCTGTGAGATTGGAAAAGGGCCATCTAGGAGAGCACTGTGTGATTTAGGAGCCAGTATAAATTTGATGTCTTTATCAGTGTTCAAGAAGCTTAGTCTGGGGGAGTTGAAACCTGCATCTGTGGCCCTACAGTTAGCAGATCGATCGTTGACATACCCCGAGGGAGTGATTGAAGATGTGCTAGTGAAGGTGTCGAATTTGACTTTTCCTGTGGATTTCCTTGTACTTGACATGGAGGATGAAAAGGATGGTGCGCCTCTGATCTTGGGGCGTCCATTCCTTGCAACTGGGAGAGCTCTAATAGATGTGTTCAAAGGAGAGTTGAGGCTGAGGGCTAATGATAAGGAGATCGTCTTTTCTTTGAATAAGGAGATGCAGTGGCCTACAGATAAGCAGCAATGCAAGTCTGTGGAAGTAGTAGAGGACTTCACCCTGCCTAATGCAGAGTTTGAGAGTTTGTCCAATGATGCATGTATTGACTATCTTGAGAAGTTACTTGCATTAGGTGATGCAAGGGATGAACAGATAAGAAAGACCACTGCTGACATAGTGAATCAGAATAAGAAGTCCCCTGTTAAAGAGGAGATGCAGCCTGCTGCTAAGGAAGAGAAACATGTGAGCCAAAGAGTTGAAGTGGTAGAGGAGATCGCAGGACCAGGCGTATCTCTTACTTTTCCTACTACTAACTCTAATGTGATATTTGATAATCTTTTGGTTGCAGTAAAGATGGATGATCCATATTTGAAGCCTCCAAACTTACCTCCTGATTTTTATTCTCATATTGTTGAAAATTCTAACTTGTTTGATCCTTGTTTTGCTACACAGGTTGAGCCTACAATTGAGTGGAGGATTGACAAGAAGGACTCAAGACAATCATGGGAGGAAAAGAATTCAAAGGATCATGTTGGAGTGACAAAGAAGGGTGAGATGATTAGTGAAGTAAATAAGAGAGGATGGAAGTACTTGAAAGTAAAGATGAGAGAAGACTATCCTCCGATCCAGTAGTTGAAAAGAGGTATCCCGTCGTGACTCTCCGACGTTAAACATGAGCGCTTGTTGGGGGCTGTCCCTTCCGTTTTATTGCTTTTATATGTCTGTGTTGGTGTAGGAGTTTTATTAGATGTTGCTTGACTGCGGTATATACTTCTTTGCAAACTTAGTTTCTCACTTCGTTTAATCTAAGTTTGGGGGGGGGGTAACGTACATACCTTGTCTTGCAGTGTCGAAATAGAATTTTTACATTGTGTTGTTGCTTGGAGAGTCGATTTTTTGCGGATTCTTAATATTTTTGATTTATTTGAGAATATTGAGGGTTCGATTTTTTGCGATTTTTCAGGTTTCGTGTTTTGTGGTGTTTATTGTTTATTTTGTGTTAATCCTAGTGTCGGTGTAGTCGATTTATGGTTCTCTAGGATGATTTTCTGATTTTTCATGGCACTTGATTATATGTGTGATTGTGTTTGAGAAGCAGTTTGAGATTGTGCTTGGATATTGAGATACTTGAAATTTATTTATGTGCAAGGATGATTAGCTATGTAACTTTATTAGGATTGCTCGTTCATTCCTATAGCCATGTGAGATTTTGAGCCTTTTGAAATCATGACAAATTGCATGATTCAGTTTATTCTTGTGAGTGTCGTTCATACACACGTATTCTAGAACTTGGCTTTGTATCTTGCTTGAAGCTACGTGTTTAATTAGATGATAGGAAATGATCTTAGGCCATCTTTGTTATTTATTAGTCACTAGCCAAATTATTATCCTACCTATTGAAATTATCCGTAGTTAACCCTTTTGAGCCTAAAAGCCTTATTTGTTGGAAGCCTACGTGATTAGCCAATTGATCCCTTTTGCTAGCCTTTAAAAAATTCCTACCTAGTAGAGAGTTGAAGGAGTCAATTTGGTGTCTTGTGAAGAAACATAAAAGGAGAATAAGTTGGAAGTGATGAAAATTGTTGAAAAGAGTGGTTAAATTATTGCATAAAGGGGTAGTGCCCGAAACTGGTACCCCATGAAAAGGGTAGTGCCTGAAACTGGTACCCTTATTTGAAAAAGAAAAAAAAAAAAAAAAAAAAAGAAAAGAAAAGAGGGAAGAAAAAAAAAAATTTCAAGTAAGGATGTGGTGTTCAAAAGTGAAGGAGGAATTAAATTGCGAAGCATTGAAGAGCGTTGAAGAAGAAAGAAGAAAGTAAAGCTGTTTGTTGAAAAGCTGTAAGTCTTCTTTGATTCTCTACTAGTGATTGAGTCACCTTATCCATATACTCCCTTCCTTTACCAAAGAGCCAACATTACAACCTAATGCAAGACCTTTGTGATCCTATTGTTGAAATTATTCCTTTAGTCGAGAGTTGAGATGATTGCCAAGCTTATGGTTACGCGTGTGTTTGGATTGATTTTGAGTGTAAACACCTTACCCTAAAGTGTATATCTCGCACTTGAGTGTTGAGCGTAAATACTACCCGTGAGAATGGGTGGATGAGCATTCCGAAAAGGTGAATTAGTTGATTTGAATTGTATGTTTTTAAATGGATGGTTATCTTGTATCCAAAGTATGATATTTAAATTGCTATATTGTCTTGAATGTTTTTCTGCTGTGAAATTTCCTCTCAGTTAATCTATTGGTTTTTGATGTTGTTGCCTCGGGACGAGCAACAGGTAAGTTTGGGGGTTTGTTGAGAGTGGAATTTCACGCATTTTATGTGTGCACATTACACCATTTTGCTTAGGAAATTGATCGTTTTTGCATGGAATTGTGTATGTTTAAGTATTTACACGATTTTAAGGCTATTAAGGTGTTTTTGTGAGTTTCGAAGGCAGAAAACAGGGTAAAACAGGGCAGGATCGGAAGAGGAGCAAAACAGACCCGGAACGGCCCAGCTCGGGAGCAGCTCGGCGAGCCGCTCGAGCCGAGCTGGGTGCCGAGCGGCGGTAAACAGTGCCGAGTGGGGTCCCACTTGGACCCCAGTGACGTGGCCAGTACGTGGCAGGCCGCTCGGCTGGGTCCAGACCCAGCTCGAGCCGAGCTGGGTGCCGAGCGGCCCAGTTCAGAGCCCAGACGGGGCCTGTTCGATTCAACACTGTATAAATACCTTCCAGACGCGATTCTGAAGCAGATTCGTCGCGAAAACAGCCCTGCATCCATCTTAGAAACAATTAGGGAGATCGAGACGTCAATCGGAGAGAGCCCAGCCATAAACCATCATCAATCCACACTCCTTTCATACCCATATCAGATTACAACCTGATTTCACCATCCATCCAATTCCACAAGGGTTCCAAGTGCTAATCGAGGGAGAATCAAGCAATTGAAGAGACGGAGAAGGAACGTGAGATTGCTCCTACACTAGGGTTTCACAATTCTTATCTATTCCTTTCTATTACTTTGATTATTGTTATGAATTGCTTAGCCATGAGGATTGCTTGTAATCTCATGGGCTAATTTCCTATACAGTTCTAGGGTTTGATGGATTGATTTAATTGATTTGGGGATTTAGACCAAAGATTGGGATTTTATGCAGTTGAGCTTTTGATTTTACTTATTTTACTAAGACATGCTTTTCTGCTTCGTAACGTCTTCATAATACATTCATGACATCCGCTATAATGCTTGGATTATTGTGTTAGCTTGTGTGCGTTCATGATTGGTATTGTCTATCTGTTAGGGATTAGAGTAGCTCCGCTATAAGCACTTTAATTTCATGAACTGGTTAATCAAATACTTGATTTGTTTAGTGGAACAATGCAATTAGACAATCAAGTAGGAAGTGAATAGAACCTTGTAGTAATTCCAGAAAATATCTTGTTAGTCAGGCTTACCAACCGGAGGTATTGTTGCTTGCTTTGATTAGTATCTAGGAATAAGGCTTGGTAATATTTGCGCACCTTAGGATTTAAACCAGATTAGACTGTTAGCTTTGAATCGAATCATATTCGGTGGGATAACAGGGATATGTGGTGTATTTTCAGTGAAACTGCATGAATGAACAATCGTAAGTCTAATAACCCAAATTAATTGGTCAATACCTGATACCTTAGAACTGTTCGTCATCTCTTGGTTAGAACTTGCTTTTATTTTTATTGCTTTTAATAATTCAGCAATTTATTATTTGCGTATTTTAGTTAATTATTTCACTTCAAAACCTTGGAAATTTGGTTACATAATTCTGATTAATTAGTAATTCATAGTAAAATAAATAATTAGCTGTCTCAGTGGGATCGATAATTTAACTTGGGAACTTGTTGCTACAATTGACATCCTTATACTTGAGGATTAAATTATAGTGCATAGAAAAAGCCTATCAACGGACTTTCTAACGAGGTATGTATTGAATTTCTTGAAAACTTACTTGCTTTGGGTGATGATAGGTTTGCATTGGAGAGAAATACAGTGGAAGAAGTCAAATGGACCAGGAAGTACTTGCCTTTGGATAATGAAAACACTCCAGTGGAGAAAAGAAAAGAGGAGTTGAAACCATTGCCGGATCACTTGAAGTATGCTTTTCTTGGTGATGATGCACAATATCCGGTAATTATATCTTCTTCCCTTAATGATGATCAACTTGAGGAGTTATTAGATGTTTTGAGGAAGTACCAGTCTGCGATAGGGTGGTCACTTGATGATTTGAAAGGTATTAGTCCTTCGTATTGTATGCATCGGATTAGGTTGATGGATGAAGCCAAAGCTAGTGTTCAGAATCAGCGTAGGGTGAATCCCGCAATTCAAGAGGTGATAAGGAAGCAAATTCTTACGTGGTTGGATGCTGGAATTATATATCCTATTAGTGATAGTCCCCATGTGAGTCCATTGCATGTAGTTGCTAAGAAGGGGGGTATGACTGTAGTGAAAGCTGAGGATGGAGAAGCGATAGCCACGAGAATTCCTACGGGATGGCGTACATGTGTGGATTACAGGAAATTGAATGAGAACACGTGTAAGGACCATTTCCCTCTTCCATTTATGGATCAAATGTTGGATCGTCTTGCAGGGTATGAGTTTTATTATTTCTTGGATGGATACTCGGGGTATAATCAAATCATGATTGCTCCCGAGGATCAAGAAAAGACCACTTTTACTTGCCCCTACGGGACCTTTGCTTTTAGGAAAATGCCGTTTAGATTGTGTAATGCGACTGCTACTTTTCAGAGATGCATGATGGCGATTTTTGATGGTTTGATAGAGAAGATCATGGAAGTATTCATGGACGATTTTTCAGTCTTTGGTTCTTCTTTTGATATGTGTTTGTCTAACCTTGCTGTTGTTTTGAAAAGGTGTCAAGAAACTAATCTTGTCTTGAATTGGGAGAAGTGTCATTTCATGGTGAAAGATGGGATTGTTCTTGGGCATCATGTTTCCGCCAAGGGATTACAGGTAGACCGTGCTAAAGTGGTGGCAATTGAGAAGCTTCCACCACCGACCAATGAAAGAGGAGTGCGATCCTTCCTTGGACACGCCGGTTTTTACAGGAGATTCATTAAGGACTTCTCAAAATACTCTAAGCCCTTATCTCATTTACTTGAAAAGGATATTCCTTTTGTGTTTAATGATGAGTGTTTAACAGCTTTTCAAGTTTTGAAGGAGGCGCTTATTACTGCCCCTATCTTGATCACACCGGACTGGACGCAACCGTTTGTACTTATGTGTGATGCAAGTGATGTAGCATTGGGTGTGGTGCTTGGGCAGCTAAGGGAGAAGAAGTTCTGCGCCATTTACTACGCGAGTAAGACTTTCGATGCGGCACAGAAGAATTACACGGTGACTGAAAAGGAGTTTTTAGCTGTTGTGTATACATTCAATAAGTTTCGTCAGTATTTGGTTGGCATGAAGACGATTGTGTATACGGATCACTCAGCGATTCGTTATTTGATGGAGAAGAAGGAGATGAAGCCTAGGATCATAAGATGGATTCTACTACTGCAGGAGTTTGACTTGGAGATTCGGGATAAGAAAGGAACAGAAAATGTGTTGGCCGATCACTTGTCAAGGTGGGAGACTAGGGAGCATTGTGATAATTCTTTCGAGTATATTGAAGAGATGTTCCCTGATGAGAAGATCATGGCTGTGGCTGTTGAAGGTGCCGAGCGAGCATGCGTGGTTGCAGCGCAAGGTATGGATCCATGGTATGCGGATTATGTTAATTACATTGTCATTGGTGAAATTCCAAGGGATCTCAACCGATATCAACTTGCGAAATTTCGTAGGGATGTTGAGACATTTATATGGTATGATCCGTTTGTTTATAAGATTTGTACAGATTCTATTGTCCGAAGATGTACACCCGAGATGGAAATGGAAAGTGTGTTGGAGTTCTGCCATGCACAACCGAATGGTGGGCATTTCGGAGCGCAAAAGACTGCAGCTAAGGTACTTCAATCCGCTCTTTATTGGCCTACTTTGTTTAAAGATAGTGAGAGCTATGTGGCGTCTTGCGATAGATGCCAGCGCATGGGTAATATAGGTAGGAGAGATGAGATGCCATTGTAGCCTAGCATAGTCGTGGAGATATTTGATGTATGGGGGATCGATTTTATGGGGCCTTTTCCCCCGTCGAATGGGTTTCTCTACATTCTTCTTGCGGTGGATTATGTTTCGAAGTGGGTGGAAGCAATTCCTACTCGTGTTAATGATTCGAAAGTTGTTTTATCTTTCCTAAAGAAACATATTTTTGCCCGTTATGGAGTTCCGAGAGCATTAGTTAGTGATTGAGGTTCCCACTTCGTCAATAAATTTCTGGAGAAGGTGCTTAAGGATTATGGTGTTAGGCATAGGGTTACTACACCCTATCATCCGCAAGCAAATGGGCAGGCGGAGGTCTCCAACCGTCAGGTAAAGCAGATTCTGGAGAAAGTAGTAGGAACTAATAGAAAAGAATGGGCTATGAAGCTTGATGATGTGTTATGGGGGTTTCGGACCGCTTACAAGACGGTATTAGATATGTCACCGTATCAAATTGTCTATGGGAAGCCGTGCCACTTACCCGTTGAAATCCAACACAAAGCGTTTTGGGCTTTGCGTTGCTTGAACTTGACCCTTAGGGATGTAAAGGAGTTGAGGCTAACTCACATGAATCAGTTGGATGAGTTTAGGAGTCGTGCTTTCAAGAATTCAGAGATTTATAAGGAAAGAATAAAGAGGTGGCATGATTCTAAAATTTTGTACAAGGAGTTCAAGCAAGGAGATGAGGTACTACTTTTTAACTCTCGTTTGAAGCTTTTTGCAGGCAAATTGAAGTCTAAGTGGACGGGACCGTTCATGATTCATCGAGCCTTAGGAGGGGGCGTTATGAGCTTATTGACAAAGATGGTGATGTTATCATGGTGAATGGGCATCGATTGAAGCATTATAGGTCGCCGGATGATGCGTGTGTCATTTTTGATGATACCTTGTTCTGATTGGGTACCGTCGTGACTCTACGACGTTAAACATGAGCGCTTGTTGAGAGCTTACTCTTCCGTTTTTTGCTTTATTTCTTTTGTGTGAGTAAGAAATTTTTATATTTAAGATGCTTACTAATCGGCAATTACATCTCTTTTCAAACTTAGTTCCGACTTACGTTTTTACTAAGTTTGGGAGGGGTGTGATGTTATTACCTCACTGAAGCATTAAGAGTATAATCTTTTCTTTGTATTGTTTGTTAGGGGAATTGGTTTTTGCGGCCATGTTGAAATTTTAATCGATTTTGATGTGATGATTTTTTACAATTTGCCTAATGTTCAGTGGTTTTTGGTTGTGTTTTCTTATACGGAGATACTCATGAATGATATTATGTGGAACAATTTTTGAAGTTGTGCTCTAGATTGTACTTAATGAGGTTGTGTTGAAGCTTGAAGTATGTAGTGAATGAAGAACACTCAGTTTTGGAAATCAGGAGGTAGGTTCGACCAAGTCTAGGAGTGGTTCGACCAGAGCCGGAGGTCGAACAAAGGCAGAGAAAGTCGAACCGACGTTGAAAGTTGTCCAGAGAGGAGGTTCGACCAAAGCCATAGTGGTTCGACCTGATCATGAGGTCGAACTTATGGTCGAACCTGTCAGTCGAAAGCACTCTGTTTTCCAGAAGAGGGGTTCGACCAATTCAAGGAAGGTTCGTCCTGTTTAGCAAGTCGAACCCCTGGTCGAACCAAGAAGATCGTTCATCCAGAAGAGAGGTTCGACCTCGACATCCATGGTTTGACCAGTCCAGGTGGTCGAACCCGAGGTCGAACCAAGCCAGGTACGCGATTTAAGTTCGAATTTTCAGGGGGGTTCGATCACTTTTTCGAAACATCAAACCTCGAACCCTCTTCGAACCTCTACACCCTTGCACAAATTCTTCAATTACACTTGATTTCACACCGATTACACAACATTACACCTTGAATTATCGATTTGGTCGCGGATTTGGGCGGATTTCGTCTCGAGTTAGGGCTGAAATCGCGTTTTTGGGTGTTTTGTGTTTTCGATCGGTTTTTCACCATGGGCAAGTCACAAGGTATGTTTTTTCCAACTCAATTACTCTAGGATTGAAGGTTTAGGTAAGCAATTTGATGTGAAATAGAGAATTGATGTTGAATATGGTTGAATTTCATGGTGAATGTTGATATTTTGATTGGTTTCATATGAATTCTTGTTTCTTGGATTGTGGTTGATTGATTATTGATAGAACTTGGATTTTTGTGTGGATTAATCAAGGATATAGAATATACCATAGAATGAGCATGTTGACTTGGTTTGAAATTGATGAAATTGAAGTAGTTCATGGAGGAAAGCATGTTGAATTTTTGATTGAATTGCTTGAATTGCTTAATGCATGCTTGTTGGTTATGTTTTGATGATTAAAGAAAGTATAATTAAAGATGTTTTGAAAATGCTGAATAAGCAAGTGGTGTTGAGATGATAGTTTGTATGAATATGCATTGATGCTTGAAGTCTTGAGTAGAGTATGTGATGTGCTAGTACAATACTTGTTTTCTTGTCTTGTTGGTTGGATTGAAGCATTTATTTTCAGGAAAGGGACAAGTATCAAGTAAAGGAAAAGGAAAAGCAGAGGAGGAAATATCAAAGAAGAGGCATGACAGGCCTTCAAACTTGGACAAAGTGACAAGAAAACTGAGGTTACAAGACCGTTTACCTGATAACTTCAAGATTAGGATGCAAGATTGGGATGAGATTAAAGAGAAGTGGGAAGAAGTTTCAGACAAGATAGCTCGCACTCGATACCAAGATGATGAAGCGATGAGGATAATGAGAATAGGGGACGATATATTTTGGATGTTTGATCAAGTAGGAATCCGAAGATTCATGGAGTTGAAGAGGCCGACGTACTTCCATGTTACAGCGGAAGTGGTTTGTTCGTTTGAGATGGAGAAGGACCCACTTGGATACCCCTATCAGTGTACGTTTTAGCTTGGTGGAGTGAGTAGGAGATGGACGTCTGAGGATTTCAACGAGCTGTTTGAGACACCTTTGGAGATCCCTCGTTTAGAAAGTGCTGCATTCAGTGTAAAGCGATTTTGGAGAGCGGTAGCACAGATGTGTGCTGAGGGAAGGATGGCTGAGTTACAGCAAATTGTTGATCAAGGAGAGTTTCGTCCACCTCAGCCACAACAATCTGAAGAGGAGGATCAGGTAGAGGAGCAGCTGGAGATGGAGATTCCGGAAGGAGAGCAGCGTGATGCGCCTCAGCATGCTCCAGGACCGCAGCAGTGGCGAGCAGTTCCAGGTACTTGGGAGCAGCTTCGCTTGATTCATGAGCAGCTGATCGCGGTGGTAGCTGCGCAGCAAGAGACGAACAGGCAACTCGTGCTCGCTAACGCCAACTACGCCATGCTGAACGAAAGGTACTCTGCCTTGGATGAGCGTGTTGGTAGAGTGAGTAGTCGAGTGGATATGATGGACAAACACATTACCAGTCTGTGCCGAGCTGTGGAAAATAGAATGGATGAGGATGACGATGATGATGAGGATGATGATGCTCCTAGGGAGTAGTTTCAGGTTTTCTTTTGGCTTCTCCGATTCATCTTATCTCCCATTTTTCTTTTTATTTTTACAGATTGGGGTGTGATTCATGTGTGAGTGGCATGTACTTGATATAGTTGACCTTGTATCGTTACTCTGTATATGGGGTGTTGATTATGTGCATTCATATGTTTACGTGTTTATTTTCATTTAGAAAGAGCATGAGTAATTTGTTAAGTATATGGAATTCATGAGGAATTGATTTTGATTATGTGCTATGAGGAGTATTAGGAATTGATTACCTATGTGAGGATTTGAGCCTTTATCATGATTAATCATGATAGTTTATTCTTGAGAGAATCATTCGTATGAACGTATTCTAGAACTTGGCTTGGAGTCTTGTGTGAAACTTACAATTGATGAAATATTAGGATATGATCTTAGGCCATTTTTGATTAATTGAGTCACTTAGCCAAATTTCACCTTTCCTAATGATCTTATAAATCTTTGGTAGCCCTGTTTGAGCCTTTTAAAAGCTTTTTCTTTGGCAAGCCAATTATGAGAGCTTTAATTACCTTATTTGAGCTTTGAAAATACCCTATCCATTGGTAGAGAGAATTGGGTGAATAAGTGTGGAAGAAACAAAGGGAGGATGGAAGGAGGTTCAGTAAAAAGTGCATGGTTAAATCTTGTTAGGGATAGTGCCTGAAAATGGTACCCCAAATTGCTTATACATGGGGCTTAAAGTTTCTAAGAAACAGCCGAACGATGTTCGAGAAGGGTAGTGCCTATAACTAGTACCCGAGCAATTAAAAGAAGAATGATGTTGATGCAAGGAAGAGAAGGAAAATTGATAATTGCAAGTGCAAGAGAAGAATTGGAGGAGAATATGAAGGCGAAAGAGAATCAGGAACCTTCGAGGGAACTCTCTACTAGTGTATTAAGTTACTATGACCAAATTTTCCTACCCTTTCCAAAGAGCCAACATTACAACCTAGAAACAAGTCCTTTGTGATCCTAGTGTTAATCTAATGTAAGTTGATTTCTGAGACCTTTGCCAAGCTTATGGTTACGCGTGAATATGAATTGATATGAGTGTTTATACTTGCCTATAGTGCCTCACGCACGAGTGAATGAGAGTAAAGACTTATCTTGACAGTGAGATTACTTAGTGCTCCGAATGGTGTGTGATTGGATTGATTTTACATAAGTGACATATTTGATGCAAGTAATTCTTGTTTGATTCAATGAAGTGGCATGTGTAATATGTGTTGTACTTGATCTTGTTGAATTATACACGACTCCTGTGTTTAAATTGGTTGCCTCGGGACGAGCAACATGTAAGTTTGGGGGTTTGATGAGTGTGTAAATTCACAAGTTTGGCACTATGTTTTGTGCTAGTTTTGGAGAGTTTTGATGTGGAAATAGGTGGAAAACCTATATATATTGTGAAATAGCATGAATCAGGTGTTATTGGAGCTATTTGAGTGTTTTCTTAGCAAAAATGGAGTGAAAGAGCCAAGAATCGAAGAGACGGAGTCGAAGCCACGCGAATCGCCCAAGAAGTAGGTGGGTTCGACCTGGCTGGAGGAGGGTTCGACCTCTCCAGCAGGTCGAACCAACGTTGCTGGACATACAGAGATGGGTTCGACCAAGACTCGGTTGGTTCGACCTGGCCATCAGGTCGAACCATGGTCGAACCTGTTTGCAAGAAGGAGGATTCGACCACGACGTTGGGGTTCGACTTGCCAGTTGGTCGAATCGGGAGCAAGAGTTTTCCAGTGCTGAGGTTCGACCTGGGGTTCGACCAAGGCCTAAGTGGTTCGACCTGAAAAGAAGGTCGAACCTGTGCAGAATTCTTCCAGTAGCGGGGTTCGACCTGGGGTTCAACCTGTGGCTCGGGGTTCGACCTGCGTGACGTGGTCGAACCTTTGTGCGAGAACTTACCTTATCCGGATTTTCGAGGCCGAAACGCGTGAGATCACTTAGAAAGCCCATTCCAAGCCCTAGAGATGTGATTACAAGTATAAAAGGAGGCTCATACAGAGAATAGAGAAGCTTTTGATTGTCAACCATAGGAGAGACAAGAGTAGAGGTGGTGATCCATTCGGAGGGCTGTGACAGAGGTTCGCTGAAGGTTCAAGTAAGAATGATTAATCTAACCATGATTGTTCCTAGATCAATCATGGGCTAGAACCACCTTGGTAGTTCTAGGGTTATGAAAGTTTCATGATGTAATTCGTGTTTTGTGTGTAAAACTCCGTACAACACTACCTGTGGTTTGTTTTATATAAGATTGCATATTTAATCCATACTCATAGTCGTTTTGTGCATCAATGATCATTGTGTAGAGTCTGAATACATAACATGGTTATTGATTGAGTGCGTTCACTACTGAGCAGGGTTTATTGTTATAATTCTAAGTGAAGGGATTCCGAAGTATTATTAGAACTGTCTTATATGAATATTCATGAATTGAATTGAATTCGGGTTGATGAATAGGATGAAGAGTATAACTTTATAGTACCTAAAGAGAGAGATCAAATCGGGTTAGATTCTAGACGTAGAAGATAATTGATTATGATAGTACCTAGAAAGGGGGGTGAAGCATATCTCTTGCTCCGATGTTATTCACACGTGTCAAGCGCATATTTACTTGTGTCTATAGAGTAAACTTGCATGGTCTAGTGATGCGTCCACAAACCACAGGGCAGAGTCGGACACCATCACATGAAAATACGAATTGCTAGTGAAACTGGATGACCCGACGAACTACCTATCATTCTTATTGATCACAACTCACTTCTCTCTAATTTTCCTATTTCTTTTGTTAATTCGATTAGAAGTTACTATCCAGTAAACCTTTACAATTACCAACATAGTCTAAAATATACTAGAAGATCACAAAATTGATATTTATCCGTCCCGTGGGTTCGATATTGTAACTTGGTCACCTTCGCGACTACAATTGATATCCTTATACTTGAGGATTAATTTGTGTGTTGAGAGAACCCCTATCAGTGCTTGCTTTAATCCATATAGAGCCTTCTTCAACTTCAACACCTTTTCTTCTTGCCCTTTCACCTCGTAGTCTGGTGGTTGCTTGATGTAGACTTCTTTATCAAGAACACTATTCAAGAAGGCTGACTTTTCGTCCATTTGATAGATTTTTCATCTATTTTGGGCTGCAAGAGAAATAATTAATCTGATTGTTTCTAGGCGGGTGACTGGAGCGAATAACTCATCATAGTAAATTCTGGCTCTTTGACTATATCCTTTGGCGACAAGCCTTGCTTTGTATCTCTCTACTTCACCTTTAGAGTTCTTCTTTGCTTTATAGACCTACTTAACTCCAATGGCCTTGTGATCCTTTGGCAATGTTGTAAGCTCCCATGTATTATTCTTCACAATGGCCTTAATTTTCTCGTCCATTGCATCTCTCAATCTTTTGCTTTGTGTAGCATCCTCAAAAGTTACTGGCTCGCAATCAGCAAATAAATAAAGTAAGGTGAAATCCTCTAACCTTTCAGTGTCGTCATAGATCTTCTCTTGCTTGTGAAGCGGGTGGAGTCACTACCTCTTCACCTTCACCTACTTGCTCCAAATCTTCTTCATCTTCAAATTGTGGATTTATAAAGTGGTGATCATTGATGTTGGAACATAAATCCCAAGCACCTTCTTCATCCACATCTCGACTTATCACACTTTTATTTGTGAGGGGATTATATAACTTGTAACCTTTAGAGTTAGAGCCATACCCGATGAATATGCATGGCTCACTCTTGTCGTCGAGCTTTTTTTTTATCTCGTCTGCCACGTGAGCATACGCTTTGCTCCCGAATACTCTTAGATGAGCGATTCCGGGTTTTCTCCCACTCCATGCTTCTTGTGGAGTCTTTCCCCATACACTCTGAGTTGGAGATCGATTGGACAGGTACACTGCGCACGCCACTGCTTCTGCCCAAAATTCTTTGGGAAGATTCTTCGTCTTCAACATGCTACGCGCCATCTCCACTATGGTTCTATTCTTCCTCTCTGCCACACCATTTTGTTGAGGAGATCTTGGAACAGTGAGAAGCTCCGGATCCCATTTGCTTCACAATACGCCATGAACTCCTTGGATGTGAATTCACCACCTCGATCGATTCTCATGGATTTGATTTCTAGCCCACTCTCCTTTTCAACGGCAACTTTAAATTTCTTGAAGGCTTCAAATACTTCTAATTTCTGCTTCAAGAAATACACCCACGTTTTTCTAGAAAAATCATCAATGAAGAGTAAGAAATAATTGTTGTTACCAAGAGAACTCGGCTTGATCGGCCCACAAACATCGGCATGGATTAACTCCAACGGCTTCTTTGCTCGCAAGTTGACTCCTTTGGGAATGGCCTTCTAGCTTGCTTCCCAAGTATACAACCTTCACATAGTTGGTCGGGATGCTTGATGGATGGTAATCCTCTTACCATTTCCTTATTTGATAACAACTCCAATCCTCTGAAATTTAAGTGCCCAAACCGTAGGTGCCATAACCAAGACTTATCCTTAAAGAAAGCTTTAAGGCATTTTGGCACATCATTTCAAATATTTAGTAGAAACATTCTATTCTTCGACATTGGCACCCTTGCTATCAAATTATTTTCCTTATCTCTTATTGAAAGGTTATAATCCTTCAAGTGAATGTCATAACCTTTCTCTAAGAGTTGTCCCAAACTTAAAATATTATTTTCATGTTGGGAACATAATAAACATTTGAGATAAAATCATGACCTCTATTTTTTAAGCGAATCAAAATTTTCCCTTTTTCTTTTACTGGAATTTTAGATTCATCACCAAAGGAGACATTGCCACTTACCGATTCATCCAACTCCATGAACATGCTCCTTTTGCCACACATGTAGTTGCTTGCTCCCATATCAAGGTACCAAGTATCATCTTGTCTTTCATTTTCTCCTTTGTACGCCAAGAGCACACTTGCATTTTCTTTCTTCTTGCTCTTAACGAAGTTGGACTTCTCTTGAACCTTTTGTTTTGCTTTCCAACACTCGGAAGCATAATGCCCAAATCTATCACGATTATAGAATTTTATAGAAGATTTATCGTACCTCGATTTTGGGTTGCTCTTTCCTAGACCAAATTCTTTTTTTCTCTCCATGATTTCCATAGCCTCCTCGTCCACGTCCACGGCCTCGACCTTGTCCTTGGCCACGACTTTGACCGCTACTTGGACCTTCGTCTTTCTCCTTTGTACTCACTTGCAATTTTAACAATTGCTCCATCATATCTTGCTTTCATTTTTGTTTCTCTTCATAAGCTTGTAATGACCCCATTAAGAGATCAATTGTCATCTCCTCCAAATTTTTAGTCTCCTCAATAGTTACCACAATATGCTCAAATTTGAGAGTCAACGAATGTAATATTTTCTCCATTATTCTAACATCCTCCAATTTTTCACCATTTCTTTTCATTTGATTTGAGACTGCCAAAACTCTTGTAAAATAATCCGAAATAGATTCGGACTCCTTCATATGTAGAGACTCAAATTCTCCTCTTAAAGTTTGAAGGCATACCTTTTTAACTTGATCGGCTCCTTTGCATGATACTTGGAGCTTGTCCCATGCTTCCTTGGCGGTTGTCGCACTCGAGATTTTCTCGAAGTCATCATCTCCCAATACTTGGTAGATGAGGAAGAGAGCCTTCTTGTCCCTCTTTCTTGAATCTCTCAACTTATCCTTTAATTATTGAGATAGTGTCGCCTCGTCTTCCGGTTGCTCGTAGTCTTCTCTACAATCTCCCAAACATCATGAGCACCTAGCAGTGCCTTCATCTTGATACTCCAATTATCAAAGTTGCTCCTGTTGAGCAACGGGACTTGAAAGGATTGAAGGTTGCTAGCCATCTCTCACAGGAGGATCTTATGGCTCGGATACCACTTTGTAGGAGTAAAAGGTTGGAGAGATATGTGTAGGTATTTGTGGATGGGTATAGGAATTTGGTGAGTGGGGTAAACAAAATGAGATAGAAGAGACTTGAGGGAGAGAACAAGTTTTATAATAAACACACTTTACTAAACTTTTTGGTTATGTACTTCAAAATGATACATCATGCACCTATTTATAGTAATCAAGAGTACAATCTCTAATATTCTAGATCATTCTATACTTGTTTAATCTAGATAATTCTACTAAGCTCTAAATAATCTAGATATTTCACTTATATTTTATCACATATTTTTCTAGATTGTTCTTTCACTACATTACTCTAGATTATTCTTTCTCATTTTCCTTAATTTTCCATTCTAGAGAATTCTAGTTTACAAATGTCTCCACCAACCTAAAAGATTCACATCTTCCCAATTTATCTAGAATTTTCATGACATCTCCACAAAATTAAGTTTAATATTCAACAATCTTCTCCTATTTGGAAACCCTTTCTCATACGTTTTACTAATGTGATTTATTAATCTTCAATCATAATTGGTCTTGCAGGTAACATAATTGTTCTTGAGTTACCTTTGGTATTTTTTTTCTTTTACTAATGTGATTTCTTAATCTTCAATTTTTTTTTCCTTTCACTAATGTGATTTCTTAATTTTTATTGGGTTTTTTTTTTCTTTTTTCCTTTTACAAATGTGATTTCTTAATCTTCAATCATTGGTCTTGCATGTAACATAAGGGTTCTTGACATGGTTTATTATTAAGCTTTATAATATTGTATATTATAACAATTTTCACAGCATCCATAAATATGGTAAATGAGGTGATGATATTAAATGTCCATTCCCATAAGGCAAATGAGGGGTAATATTAAATGTCATGTACATAGAGAAAAGAGAAAATCTTAAGAAATTAAAAGTGATAAACACATTTACAAAGCGAGTATATTGCACTTAGCCAACAAAAGAGAGTAAATATTGCAATTATATATAATAACCGAATATTTGAACTTTTTATTTTTAATATATGCAAAAAATATTTCTGCAACTTATTCACAATTTCTAGATTCATTTTAGGATATTCAAAATCTTTTCAAATTTGTTTAGTGTCTCATAAATTTCCAACAGACTCTTTCAATGAGAATAATGAAACTAGCAATTATGATGCATTTATAATAATCAAATAAAAGTAAGAAGCATAAAATAAACTAAGAGAGCAAAAAACCAAGAAAAGAGAATGAGAATATAAGTTGGGGGGTAAAGTGAAAGGTTTGAAACTTTAAACAAATAAGTTTGGATGAATGAATAATAATGATTGAAAACAATTAATATAGTTGAAAAGTGGTGGAAATTTTTTTATCAAAAATAGCGTGAGAAGTTTTCCTTTCATTTTCATGCTACTATAGAAAACTTTTCAAGATCATTAATAATAAAAATATTTTTGTCATGTTTTAGTTTGATTTATATTTAATTTTTAAAGTTTTTAAATTTATTTTATTTAATTTTTTATATATTACATCGAATTAAATTTTTTAGAAACTTTTACAAGACATCCACATACTTTTAGAAATTTTTAAAATTTTCTAAATATGATGACTACATAAGTAATTAGTTTATTATTATTATTATTATTATTATTATTATTATTATTATTATTATTATTATTATTATTATTATTATTATTATTATTATTATTATTATTATTATTATTATTATTATTATTATTATTATTATTATTATTTCTCTCATTTTCTTATTTTTAAAATATTAGTTTATGCCATTTATCTTTCGAGTTCATGTACACTTTTTATTTCTTCTCAATTTAAATTTTCACCTCATAACATAAATTGTTGGTTAATCAATAAATTTTAAATTTTAAATTCAAAACTATCATGTCTTAGTAATACATGATATTAGTTATTCAGAATACTACTCCCTCAGTGAGCCTGAAAGGTACACATTTTGCTATTTTGGGCGTCCGCTCTAAAGGTATATATTTTCTTTTTTAAACACATGAGACCCACACACATCACTAATGCATTTAATATATGGGACCCACACACTGAAGAGTGATATTTTTACCTAGATTTTAGTGTCTTTTTACGTTCGTTTTCATATTATTTTATCCGTATTTGTGTGCTACTTGGTGGTGTTATGTGTTTTTATGGAATTGTGTGTGAATGAACTAATCATATGTAAAACAGGTGAAAACGGAGTAAAAATAGAGACGGGAGATAAAATAAGGAAGAAGAAACAGGGTAGCATCAACACGGCCACCCGTGTAGGGTACACTACTCGCATTGCAGCACGCGGCTCATGTACCGAACACGGGCCTGTAAAAAGAAGTTGTGCGATAATATCACAACATCCAACATGGCCACCCTTTGGCCGTGCATCAGGACACGACTCGTGTACCGTCTTGAGTAAAGTTTGATCGAGAAATCCTGACACGACTCAACTCATGTTGCAGCACACGAGTCGTGTCAGTGCCAGAATAGAATTATTTTCCTACATCTTCTATAAGGTCTCCAAGGGGTATAAATACCAATTCATTCAACATTTTGATGAGATTGGATCCGAAATTAAGCTGCCCACACACTCCACACACCAATTTCTTCATTTTACACCACATCCTTCATCACTTTTATCTATCTATTCACTCCATCATCATCTCACCATAAATCCTTCATCCAAGTGAAGAGGAGAAGCAAGGAAGAGAGGAAAATTGCAAGGAAAGGAAGGAGATAACCATTAGAGCTAATCCAAGGGAGTTTTCATTCAATTTTTGTAGTAAACCTAATTGTTTATCATGAATTGTAAGGTTTTTAATGTTTATGTTAATTATCTTATGATAATGGTAGGCTAATATCCCTTGTGAGATTAGCAACATGAGAGTTGTTGGTTAATTTTGGAGATCTATGTATTTTAATTCATGTGTTGATTGGATTTATGATTTTCTATCATTGATTGTTAATTGCTTGATTTGTATTATTGAATTGTGTGATTTATTGTCATATGCATGTGGTTAGATTGAGAAATCAATTATATGTTTAGGATAGTTCATTGAATCAATTCATCATACACCTCATGTGCATTATAAGTCTTAAAGAGATAGAGACATCCTTTAGGATTTAGAACCCTTTGATAGGACATCCGATTGATTTGATCGAGAGGTCGATTGATTGTGTGAGGGGATTCTCATTTAAGCTTAGTACCCAGTTGGAATTGTTTGGGTGAGAACCAATCCATTGAGCTATTTTGGGATTCTTATTTGGATTCACATTCTATTCATTTCGAGAGAAAGTTTAGAAGAAGTTAGTGTTGGCCCTTAATCATTTATCCATGATGCATATGAATTTGTTACATAATTCCTAGAGTTAACACTTCTTAAGTGTTGTTAATCTCACTTTTGTTTAACTTGGAAAATAAATCACATTCATTTTAATTTAGTTTGCTTGATCATTGCTTGTTTACTTGCATCGATTGATTTTAATTACTTGTTTGACAAACAAAACTGTGATGATTCGTCTCTATAAAATTACAAGAAACGTGAGATCGCTTAAGCACTAGTGCCTACCTCCCAGTGGTTCGATAAATTCTTGAATTGGTCAACCCGACTATAAGTTATGGCTAATCATATGGCATCGTTGCCGAGAAGGCAACGGTTGCTAGTAGTTTGAAGAAGGATCGTTTTAAGTGATCTTAATAGAGATATTTTTATTTTTGTTATTTGTAATTGCTTTTGAAAAATTTATTCTAACTTCTTTTACTTTTGAAGGTGTATGCAAACAAGGTCAAAAGGGAAACAAGTTGAACCTATTGATCTAGAGATTGAACACACTTGTCGTAGAAGGAGAAAGGAGAACAAAAACAAAAATAGTAATCCAATGGAGAACAATCAAGATAATGAACGTATTGATGATAGAAATGATGGAAATGAAGTGCAAAATGCCCAAGTCAATGCAAATCAACAACAAGCCCTACTCCAACAAATGATACACCAAGCGCTTCTTCAACAAGGTTTGCAACAATCTTATGCGCCACCACCGCCACCTCCAGTGAATCGAGGGCCTCAAGTAGATCCAAGGGTGATCTGAGACTTCTTTATCCCAAGGGCAATGCCATAAATGATGAGACCACTAATCAATGCCAACAACTTTGAATTTAAAGCTGGCTTGATTTCTATGGTGAGAGAGAAACAATTTAGTGGAACCCCGAATGAAGTTCCTAATGCTCATCTAGCTCAATTTATTGAGATTGTCAATACCGTGAAGATGAATGGGGTGAGCGAAGATTGTATCAAGATGAGGTTGTTTTCATTTTCCTTGAGGGATAGAGCACGAACATGGCTCTCCACTATTACTCCGGGTACGTGCAACACATGGGATGAGCTTGCACAAATGTTCTTGAACAAGTATTTTTCACCTTCCAAAATGCTTCAAATGAAGAGCTTGATCACTCAATTCAAGCAAATTGATAAGCTGTCGCCGGCCTACTAAAATATAATTTAATTTACGACTCACACTAATACTTAGTACAATGGTGAGTACGGGTCGAACCCAAGAGAGTGTTATGAATTTTTAATTAAATTTAAGTGTTGCGAACATTAAAATAAATGGGGGGCTTTTAGATTGGAGAAAAATTGTAAATAATAGAAGTAAAATTAATTCAATTCTTAAGTAATAAAACAGATGAAAATTAATTATAAGATTAACTAAGTGAGTAAAGCCTAGTTTAGGATGTCGATCCTCTCCCGTTTACTAAATTCATTAATTACAAGAATTAAACATCTAGCCTAGCGTATAAACTCAAACCCATAGATTGACGGTACGACCAATCAACTTAATGTTCTTAAGTTTATCAATTAGGGTACGACCACTAAATTGAACTATCTATGAGTGACCCTATGGATTCGAACTCATAAATGCATTAAAACTCTAAACATAGGGTTACTAAGCTATGAAATCCGACTAGGTATCATACAACCTAGATCATATTATACCTAGAGGGGATAATCTCTACTTGTTACTCAATCCAATTCCTACAACAATTATGGATTATAGTTCATGGAATAACATTAAGCAATAAAATAATTAAATTAGTTGATCAGACCAAAATAATTATTAAACTACTATTAAGAACATCAAAGCATATAATAGAATAAATTTGCACGCATGATTCAATGTAAAACTCTAAATAATTAAACTACAATTCAACATGAAGTTCACGAATCCTAAACTGGATAAGGGGATTAGCCTTGCATGTTCATAGCAAAAATGAAATTAAAATAATAAAATCAGATGATGTCCAATGATGTTCTTGAATTTCACCGAATCTGCCTTGGAGAAGTCCCAATACTGCTTCTTTTCTGCTTCTTCAATTCACGTCCATTCTCCCTGCCAAAACCATGTATTACAGCCCCCAAAAATCAAATCATATCTTTTTCTCCTTTCTCTTGATCTCTTTCCTTATTTGTGCTTCCAAAAATATCTCAAGATCTCCTCTTTTCTTGTTATCTAATTTATCGTGCCTTCTCCACAGGATATGGGAGAGATCCAATCCTAAAATATGTGGAAAATATATTTCCTTATTTGCTCCTTTAATAACCTGTTTCAACATCAATTCATATAATTAAAATAATTATCTCCCAAAAACAATATCAGTCAATATTAGCACATAAAAATATATAATTAAATCAAATAGACTTTAATTACCACCAAATAATCATGCTAAAATATGACTTATCAAATCTCCCCACACCTAAACTTTGCTTGTCCTCAAGCAAACCAAAAATGAAAGATGATAGAGAATAGAAATCCAAGGACATCATCTATCAAGGCAAATGAAAATTACACACTTCAAGAGACAAGCAACTAATGAGCATTCAGAACTAATATGAAACATGACTCTTCACTTAAAATTTGCAACTTTCATGGCATCAAATTTTTTAAAATTCCATGGCCTCATAAAGATTCACTCAGAAACACTCGAGCATATGATTCAGGTAGCATGATCACTCAACAATTGAACAAGAAAAGTCATTACCATAGGCTTGCTTCCAAATCAAATCTCCACCCATTTAAGATGAATCATGTGCAATAATCAAAGGGTCTTTGCTAGGGTTGTAATGGGGCTTTAGGTCAGGGTAAGGTAAAAAGAGAGATAAGAATAGCTAAATGCACCACTTTACAACATGTGATCTTCTATATATCAAAACATTCACTATCCTCACATTTTCCTTCCAAAATATTTTCTTGCACCTAAAACTTCCCCACACCCGCTCCTTTTCTAGACCCGGAACAGCAGGTGTCACACTTGAAAATTTCAGCAATTCAACTACAACCAATTTCAACAACTCCTTTTTCCTTTTTCTTTTTTCCCCTTTTTTTTTCAAGAATTTTTCTCTTTTCATTTTTTTTCAAACTCCCTTTCTTTTATTTCGTTCTTTTTTTTTCATTTCTCCTTCTCCAAATTTTTATCAACTCCCCCCCTTCATCATCAATCCAACCACAAAGTATTTCAACAAGATTCACACATTGCAAAATAATGAAGGGTTCAAACGGAAGAGTTAAAGAAAGAAATGGGAATTCATGGTTCATTTATGTGCTCATAATTCAAAGAAAAGGCTTAGGCTCAACGTGACTTCCCTAAAGTTTTCATATTCCGGTGGGCCAATATAAGCCAAGAGGGTTAAACCTAAGTGCTTTTATCATTTTATCACACACAACCAATCACAAGATCTTGAAATGCATTCAAAAGAGCAAGTTCTAGAATGAGCAATTCAAATTCAATGCACTCAAGAAAGAAATTCAATGGAGCTCATAGATGATAGCTCGTTAAGGCTCAAAAGCTCACCAAAAATTGAGTATATTTGCCATGAAATTCGAAAAAAATTGAGCCACTACAATCATAAAAATCTTGCAAAGATTATCAAGTTCCAACAGCTCCTAAACATCACTGCTACCCCCTTAATCATGCGTCACCCTCATCACCTCAAAAGATTTTATTCCTCACTTTTCCAAACTCCACAACGACATAAAATTCAGAGGACAAAATGAAATTTCAGAATTAGAAATCACATAAATATGCACCAAATTAGGATCTCTAACTCCACATTTCAGCAAGTATTCACCAAACCCAGAACTTAATATCCACAATAAAAACTTACTTGCACCAAAGTCATTCAAAAAGAGCCACAAGTATGAAGATCATAAAGCATTTTGACACAATTTTTCTATCCCAATTAGCATATAATCATAAAGCATTTGTGGCCATGAAATTTCAGAATTAGAAATCACATAAATATGCACCAAATCAGGATCTCTAACTCCACATTTCAGCAAGTATTCACTAAACCCAGAACTTAATATCCACAATAAAAACTTACTTGCACCAAAGTCATTCAAAAAGAGCCACAAGTATGAAAATCATAAAGCATTTTGACACAACTTTTCTATCCCAATTAGCATATAAAATCTCTCCCCACATCTAAACATTTGTCCCCAAGCAAAAGCAAGTATAAAAGAGCAATTAAATATGAAAATGGGTAGAGTACACCTGATTTCACGGTGTGGCTGTCCTGGTGCCTCATCCTCAGCAGCGTCCAGCACTGAAGTGTTCTCGCTGGGCTCATTACAGGAGGTGGCATTGGGGTCGCTGGAAGCATCCCCTTCGGTAGTTGCGGGCTTGGAGTGCAGGGTTGGGGCGTGCTCTTCGGAATCGGGATAGGCGGCGGCTGCTTTCTGCACTAGCGAACAGGCGTTGAAGATCTTCTTCGGGAATAAAACGGGCGGCAGCTTCTCCTTCGACAGTCGTGGCTAAGGCTGGAAGTTGCTAGCTGCAGTCATTACGGGATACAGCGGTAAGACCTGTGGTGCGCTCTTCGTCTCCATCAGTCGCATCCAGGATGCGCTCGGCTGGGTCCTTGTCAGAAACAGATCCGGCAGCGGCTGCTGCCTGCGCTTCATGGCAGCGTGGCGAGTCTTCAGCAGTCGTGGCGGCTCGTCAGATTGGGACTGAAGATGGACATGCAACGGCAGTAGGGCTGGCATCAGAAACAGAACCTGCAGCGGCGGCGTTGAGCTCGCGGTAGATGACAATCGCCCAAGACGTTGCTGTATCGTCATCTTTCCTCTTCCGTTTCTTCTCCGCTTGAACACTAGAACGAAGTCTGGCCATGGTGGATAGATGATTTGTGGCGGAGTGGAGTCAAAATTTACCGCGATGTTGTCAAAGTGGTGCAGCTGGAATTGAACGTTGTGGAAATTGGGGGTAGGGCTTTCTCAATTTGGACAAGAAGTTGGGGCCACCACAGGATTTCATTACATGTATAACATGGGCCCTGTATATTTTATTAATTCCATCTTGGGCTCCAAGATTTGGGCCACTGACCTGAAAAAAATTGAAATAGTTAGTTGGGCACAAATTAAATTTTAATTAATGCAGGAAAATTATTTCATGACCCAATTTTAATTTTTTATTACCGGAAATAAAATTTCAAATTGACCGAGCAATATATCTGCAACCCCAAGAAATTAAAATTGAGCAATCAGACACCCTATTGAAAATAAAAAAAAATAAATTACTTAAAATAAACAAAAATAAAGCGAGAAAATTGGGTTGTCTCCCAATCAGCGCCTTTTTTTTATTGTCGTTGGCTCGACTTAGGCAATGTGCATCTTTCAAGTATGAAGAACTTCTTTCAACTTCATCTGATCAACCTCAACAGTGCGAAATCCCTTATGATATTCCTTGAGTTCATGGTTCAGCCCCAAGAACGAGGACTTCCAGAGTTCGGGGAACACTTTCAACTCTAACTTTGGCACTTTATCAAGTTTTTCTTTTCTCAATTTTTTCTCATGCTTTAAGTTATTCCTACGAGTTAGTTCAAAACAATCCTACACCAAAGGCTCAACAACTCTTAAAGCAAAAACTGAATTAACGTCTTTAGGAGACTTCACAGGTAATTTAACAGAGGCTATATCTAAGGTGCTCCTTCTCTGAAAAGAACTATGCAAAGCATTGACATAGTGATTCAGCTCCTCATTATCCAATCTTTTAGCATCCTCCTTCATGATTCCATGTTTAATGACTGAATCTGATGCATCCCTACTAGTGAGTTCGAAGTGTTCTTGGACAATAGGCTCAATAGTGCTCATAACAGAAAGCAAGTTAGCATCATCAGGGAATTTCATAGCTTCATATATGTTGAATTTAATGATCTGCCCATCAAATTCCATCATAAGAGTACCTTCACTCACATCTATCTTAGTGCGTGAAGTGTTGAGGAACGGTCTCCCTAAAAAAATTGGAGTGGAATTCGATGGGTGTTCATTCATTTCTAACACATAAAAATCAGCAGGGAATATGAGTTTATCTACCTGAACAAGAACATCCTCAATGACTCCATCTAGGTATGCCTGGCTTCGATCAGCAAGCTGGATAACAACTCCAGTCTTTTTCAACTCTCCTACACGTCCCATACCCAATTTTTCAAACACTGATCGAGGCATCACATTAATGGATGCTCCAAGATCCAACATGGCTCTTTCCACCTTAAAATTCCCATTTTTGCAAGGAACCACAAACATGCCAGGATCCTTGTAATTCTGAGGTAACATTTGCTGGAAGATAGCTGAAATGTTTCCCCCCATCACCACTTTTTCATCACCCTTCTACTTCTTTTTGTTAGTGCATAGCTCCTTCAAGAACTTTGCGTATCTCGGAATTTGCTTAATCACCTCAATGAGAGGTAAATTTATCTGTACTTTGCGAAACACATCAAGTATTTGTTTATCCTTTTCAATGGTGTCCGGCTTTTTGAACCTGCTTGGAAAAGGCAAATGGTTAATATTAAAAGGAATAGGGTCAGAAATTTTAACCTAATTTTTTTCGGACCTCCTGACACTGAAGGGTTCAGTGTCAGTGTTACGTTTCTGCACATCAAAGTTTTTGCCCCAACCTGATCGGTCTGATCCTCCACTGTTCCAGCAGGTCCCACATCGCCTTTTTCCTCATCTTGGTCAGTCTTTTTGGGCGATACAACCACCTACAACTGTTTCCCACTCCGCAGTGTAATGGCACTCACATTCTTAGGATTAACCTCCGTTTGTGAGGGGCAACTTCCTATTGTTTTGAGCCTGCATCTGGCCTACAGTTGTAGCCAATTGGGTTACTTGATTTTCCAAGTTCTGGATTGACGATTAGGTTGTCATTTTCAAGTCCTGGATGGATGAATGTGTCATCTCTTGGAATTTGAGATTGTTGGCAGCCATTTCTTTCATCATTTCCTCAAATGAAACTCTGGAGCTTGAACCACCTTGCTGGCAATTTCCACCATCTTGAGGGTGATCTTGTTGCCTATTCACCACTCTTTGCTCTTGAAACTGTTGTGGCCCGCCTATTTCCTCCTTGTCCACTTCCATACCTAAGATTAGAATGATCTCTCCAACCCTGATTGTAGGTTTGAGAGAAGGGATCATAGGGTCGCCCCATAGCATTTACTTGCTCCTCACTAGGTGTAACCCTGCAATCAAGAGTAGAGTGATCGTTAGTTAAACAATATTGACAAGATGGAGGGTTCACCTCTTTTCCTTTAGCAAGATTCTCCACAGCAAGTGTCAACTTATTCAAAGTTTCCTCCAACTTAGAATCATGGACCTCCTTCACTTCTCTAACCAATGGATCACGTGTGCCAAACTGTTGAGTGTTGGCAACCATGCTAGCAATCAAGTCTCTAGCAGTAGTAAGTGTTTTCATCATAAAAGCTCCACCGCTAGCAGCATAAATCATGTTTCGATCCATGATCGACAACCCTTCATAGAAATATTGCAATAGCAACTGGTCGCTTATTTGATGTTGGAGGCATGCTAATGTGAGGCGTTTAAACCTATCCTAATACTCATGTAAACTCTCTCCTTGCATCTGACAAGCTCCAGATATCTCCTTACGCAAGACAGCAACTCTAGTGGCCGAAAAGTAAGTTTGGAGAAAAAGCTTCTCCATCTTGGCCGACGTATTTATCGATCCAGAGGGGAGATAATACAACCAATCCTTCGCCATGTCCTTCAGTGCAAAGGGAAATGCCCTAAGCTTGACCATTTCTTCCGTCACTCCGGTTGGTTTCATGCTCATGCATACAACCGAGAACTCCTTCAAGAACTTGTGAGGATTTTCACCTGAAAGACAATGGAAAGCAGGAAGCAAGTGAATCAATCCCGATTTCAATTCAAATACGGTATTATCAGTGATCGCAGGAAAGTTAATGCATAATGGCTGATGGACTAAGTCCAGATTTGCCAATTCATTCAAAGTTTTTTCCTCATTTCCAGCCATGTTTTCCTCCCCCGACTCAGAGTCTGCAGTATCTTCCTCCTCCAAATTAGAGAAATCAGAATTCTCCTCTCCAAGATGAAGTGGACCAGCTGCAAGTTCAAGTTCGGTAAGGTTTTCGGCAGTTCCATCAGTGGACGAACTAGTTTCCTTCTTCTTCCGGGACTCCTTTCTCAACCTCCGGGCAGTTCTCTCAATTTATGGAATGTATTCAAGCTATTTTTTACCTAAAGATCGAGTAATCATTCACAGAAAAAATATCAAAAACAGGGGCCTCCTGACACTGAAGGGTTCAGTGTCGGTGTAACTGGAAAATTCAAAAATTTTAGAAAAATTTGAAAAAATTCCAGAACCTGTAAAAATGCAGAAAAATAACAGAAACACAAAAAATTAATAAAATTCAATTTTACTCCCCGAGCAAACGGTGCCAAATTAGATAAGTTGTCACCGGCCAACCAAAATATAATTTAATTTCCGACTCACACTAATACTTAGTACAATAGTGAGTACGGGTCGAACCCAAGAGAGTGTTATGAATTTTTAATTAAATTTAAGTATTGCGAACATTAAAATAAATGGGTAGTTTTTAGATTGGAGAAAAATTGTAAATAACAGAAGTAAAATTAATTCAATTTTTAAGTAATAAAACAGATGAAAATTAATTATAAGATTAACTAAGTGAGTAAAACCTAGTTTAGGATGTCGATCCCCTCCCGTTTACTAAATTCATTAATTACAAGAATTAAACATGTAGCCTAGCATACAAACTCAAACCCCTAGATTGATGGTACGACCAAACATCCCGAATGTTCTTAAGTTTATCAATTAGGGTACGACCACTAAGTTGAACTATCTATGAGTGACCCTATGGATTCAAACTCATAAATGCATTAAAACTCTAAACATAGGGTTACTAGGTTACGAAATCCGGCTAGGTATCATACAACCTAGATCCTATTACACCTAGAGGGGATAATCTCTACTTGTTACTTAATCCAATTCCTACAACAATTACGGATTATAGTTCATGGAATAACATTAAGCAATAAAATAATTAAATTAGTTGATCAGGCCAAAATAATTATTAAACTACTATTAAGAACATAAAAGCATGTAATAGAATAAATTTGCACACATGATTCAATGTAAAACTCTAAATAAGGTTCACGAATCCTAAACTAGATAAGGGAATTAGCCCCGCATGTTCATAGCAAAAACAAAATTAAAATAATAAAACCAGATGATGTCCGATGGTGTTCTTCCCAATCTGCCTTGGAGAAGTCCCGATACTGCTTCTTTTCTACTTCTTCAATTCATGTCCATTCTCCCTGCCAAAACCGTGTATTACAGCCCCCAAAAATCAAATCATATCTTTTTCTCCTTTCTCTTAATCTCTTTCCTTATTTGTGCTTCAAAAAATATCTCAATATCTCCTCTTTTCTTGTTATCTAATTTATCGTGCCTTCTCCATAGGATATGGGAGAGATCCAATCCAAAAAATATATGGAAGATATATTTCCTTATTTGCTCCTTTAATAACCTATTTCCACATCAATTCATATAATTAAAATAATTATCTCCCAAAAATAATATCAGTCAATATTAGCACATAAAAATATATAATTAAATCAAATATACTTTAATTACCACCAAATAATTATGCTAAAATATGACTTATATCTAATGCCTCAAGAAAGTTTTTATGAAGCGTGGGAAAGGTTTAAGGATATGCTTCGCAAGTGTCCACAACATGGCTTCCCGGAAAATTAACAAGTTGGGTTTTTCTACCAAGGTTTGGTGAATGGATAAAGAGTGCTTGTTGATGCTTTGGCAGGTGGATCAGTACTAGGAGTGACTCTGGAAAGTGCTATAAGAATTTTTGATGAGATTGCCACAAATATCTATCAATGGCCATCGGAGAGAGTGAGTGGATTGATGAGTGATATTTTCACCTAGATTTTAGTGTCTTTTTATATGTGTTTTCATATATTATTATCCGTATTTATGTGTTATTTGGTTGTATTTTGTGTTTTTTTATGGAAATATGTGTGAATGAGCTTAAACATATGATTTTCACTTTTTATTGGATGCTAGACGTGATAAGGAAGATGTAGGAAAAAGCGGATCTCAATTCGGAGTTGAAACGAGGGAGAATGAGTCAAATCAAGCAAAATGTTGAAAAAACCGCACGTCCAATTTGTGTAATTTTTCTGCACTCTTGTGGAGCTCAAAACTAGAAGTGTAATACATGGTTGGAAAGCCATAGAAAAGAGAATTATTTTGGTATGAGAAACACTTCAATTGGAGCCGAAACGAGAAAGTTATGATTAAAATGGTGACGTCGCGCAAGCTGTTCCTACTCAGCACGGTTGTGCTACTTTGCATGACTTGTTACACCCTCAAATATTGGAAGTTTTGTCAGATCTTTATAGGATAGAAAGCCAAAGAAAAGAGGATCACATAAGCGCAAGAATTACTCAAATCAGAGATCGGATGTGGAAGTTATGCGCGAAACAGTGAGACTGCGCAGCCCGTGTTACGCAACACGACCCGTGTTACGTAACACGGCCCTGTAAGTCCAGGCCGTTTTCTGACATCAGAGTCGTGTTGCTGCAGCATCAGAAACACATCAGAATCCTTCTAGAAGCCTCCCAAGGGGTATAAATACCCAACACTTTAATATTTTGAGATAAGATTCGAATTCCACCTCTTCCACACACACCTCACACACTATTTCCTCCATTCTTCACCTTCACCTTTATCCATTCTTCATCCTTTGGATCTACCTTGATCCAACCATCACATCCTCCATCCAAGTAGTAGAGAAGCAAGGAAGAGAGGTGAATTGCAAGGGGAAGAAGAAGATCACCATTGGAGACATCCAAGGGAGTTTTCATCTAAACTTTGTATTGAAACCTATTGTTTATCATGTTTTGTAAGGAATTTAATGTCTATGTTAATTTTCTTATAGATATGAGAGGCTAATCTCCCTTGTAAGATTAGCAATATGAATTGTGTTGGATAATTTTTGGTATTTT
The DNA here is from genome assembly GCA_023678885.1 of Pogostemon cablin. Classification (NCBI taxonomy): domain Eukaryota; kingdom Viridiplantae; phylum Streptophyta; class Magnoliopsida; order Lamiales; family Lamiaceae; genus Pogostemon; species Pogostemon cablin. The sequence continues at coordinate 28,558,743 of CM042965.1, read as the reverse complement.
GCAATTGAATGATTATGTTGATTGGGTTAATTGATTTTCTATCATTGATACTTTAGATCTTGAGGTTTATGATGATTTGTGTGTTTAATTGTTTTAAGCATGTGATTAGATTGAGAAGTCAATTGCATATTTAGGATAATTAAGTGAATCATTTCATTAAACACTTCATGTGCATTATAGATTGTGAAGAGATTGAGAAGTCCTTCATAGTTTAGAACCCTTTGATAGAACATATCATTTATTAGATTGAGAAGTCAATAGATTATGTGAAGGGACTCTCATTTCAAGCTTAGTACCTAGTTGGAATTGTTTGAGTGAGAACCAATCCAATGAATGTCATTCCATATCCTATTCATTCCGAGAGGGAGTTTAGGTGATCTTAGTGTTGGCCCTTAGCCTTTTTCCCATGACACATATGATTTCATTGCATGATACCTAGATTTTCCATACTTTAAGTATTGCTAATCTTATCTCTATCTACTTGGCTCATTCATCCATCTCCCATTCATCTATCCATTTATTTTATTGTCATTTATTGATTATCTCTCCTTCTCGTTCATCTCTATAATACTATGACAAACACGAGATCGCTTAGATCCTAGTACCTTCCTCCCTGTGGTTCGATAATTTCTTTAATTGGTCATGCCCACTATATTATGGCTAATCATGGATGTTATGGGTTTGAGAGCTTCGATCTAGGGCAACAGTTTAGTGTGAAGAGTGCTAGTATAGAGCTAAGTATGCCAAGTGTTGAAATGATAGCATCGGAAATCTTGAGGCAAATGAGCTTGAATCAAGGTATGAATAATCAAGGAGTTAACATGGTTGAAGGGCAAGTAGAGCAAGGGGTTCATCCTCCGAATAGTGTTAGTGGAGAACAATGGGTTATGACAATGCCGCGTGTGGAAGATGTATAATACATGCAAGGAAGGAATTACTAAGGTAACTATCATAACAATTACCAAGGTAATTTCAACCACAACCAAGGAAACTATCCACCAAGGCAAAGAGGTTTCAATGGTCAAGGTAGTGGAAGCTCATACCCACAACAACAAAGGAGATAAGATAACTTCTCTTATTCAAACCCGAGCAATGCGGTTACTTATCCCCCGAGTATCATCCGGGAGCTAAAACGCCAAATAATGAAGGGGAAGCAACCACAAAAGAACTCATTGAAAAGTTGATTGCATCGAACAAAGCTCAAGATGAGACAAAAAGAAAGATTGATGAAGCTAATGATAGAAGATTCAAAGCCTTGGAGCATTCGGTTGGTCAAATTGCTAGTTCATTGAGCGCGAATGAGAAAGGGAAATTTCCTTCTACTACCATTGTAAATCCAAAAGAGCAATGCAAGGCAATCACTTTGAGGAGTGAAACAAACTATGAGGGACCTTCTATACCTATGGAAAATGAAAAGGTAGAAGAGAAGGAGGTTGAAGAAGAGTTTGTGGAAGAAAGTGAAGTTGAAGTAAAGGCGAATGATAAAACGGATGTGGTTGAATCTGAAGTTGTTGAAAAGAAATGGCAAAGAACCAATGCAATGAAAAAGAAAGAGGATGAAGTGGAGTTGGAAAGGGATAGTTGGGGCATAACAAAAACTCAAGTGCCTATTCCTTTTCCACATAGATTCTTAAAGAAGGGCCTTGATGAAAAGTTTGCAAAGTTTTTAGAGATCTTCAAGAAAATCCATATCAATATACCCTTTGCGGATGCTTTGATACAAATGCCTCATTATGCCAAGTTTTTGAAAGACATCATGGCAAGAAAAAGGAGCTTAATGGAGAATAAGACCATCAATTTGATGGAGGAATGTAGTGCCATAATTCAAAAGAAGTTGCCTCCAAAGCTCAAGGATCCGAGGAGTTTTGTCATACAATGTGAGATGGGTAAGAGTGAAGTTCATAGAGCTCTTTGTGATCTTGGGGCTAGTATCAATTTGATGCCTATGTCGATCTTTAAGAAACTTGGGATAGGAGAAGTAAAACCTACATCCGTTACATTGCAACTTGCGGATAGGTCTTTGACTTATCCTAAGGGAGTAGTTGAGGATGTGTTAGTTAAAGTTGGGAAGTTCATATTCCCGGTGGATTTTGTGTTTCATGTCTCTATGTGGTGATTTTTGTTATTGCTTGTTTGGTTTCATTTTCTTTTATGTGTGGTCATTTTATATTCTTGTTTAGGAGTCATTTTGGTGGTTTGTTTTTGGAAGGTTGTGAGTCGTTTTGAATATGAGTGATGATACGCTGTTGTTATAAGTGATGACAAGTTATGATTAAGAATCTCTACACTTTCGAATTGTAACATGTTTTATTTAACTTGTTCAATTTTGAGATGAATGTGGTGTAATAAGTTCTTTAAGGTCCGAGCATAAGCTTGTGAGAATTTGAGCCTCAACCATACATATATGGTATATCTTTTCATGAGTGGATCGGTTTTGTCTTGATAAATTAAATACTTGCTCAAGAACTATAGGAACGAATCCGATTAGTAGAGATTGATGATATGATTTAAGGCCATCCTTGTCTTGAAAAGTCATTGCTAAAAATTTTCATACCATGAACATCATCCCTAGTCAACCACTTTGAGCTTATAAGCCTGTTTCTTGTGAATTTAGCACATTACAAGCCTTGATTACCCACATGAGCCTTATATATATACCTTTTGTGTGAGTGATTGAGGAGATGGTAGCTAGGAAGGAAAAATAAAAAGAAAAAAAGGAAATGGTAACAAGTGAGAAAAATGATGAAAAGAGTATGAACAAAAGATGCATATGCAACCTTTAAAATAAGAAGAAGAGCGAATCAACAAAGACGCTCAAGAAACTAAAAAATCAAAAGAATGGAGCATAAAATCAAAAATAGTTGAAAATGAAAAGTGAAGTGATGATTAGTGCTTGAATGTTGCAAAAGATAAGAAGGGAAGAAAGAAAGTGGAGGAATGGAAGAAAGTAGCTACATCTTCGATTACTTACACGTGTTAGTAACTTTTATCTAAATATTTCCTACCCTACGAAAGAGCCTATCATTACATCCTTAATGAAAGACCTTTTTGATAACTGATTGAAACTTCAGTGGTTTTGAATGTAGTCCACGAGCAAGTCTATAGTGAGTCGAGTCAATCAATTGATGAGTGTTGTTTTACCCTACTTAAAAGAGTGTTGAGTGAAATTGATAACCTATGTGAGGCTTAGACTAAAAAGGGACTATATTACACTTTATTCTCTTTTGATTGAACTTGTTAATTTCTCATGTCATGAATCTAATGTTGTAGGATGACTTAGCATGGTTTGTAGATCTTATTCCTATTGATGTGTTATTACTTATGTTTGTTTGGTCTTTTCCTAGGTGAAAATCTCTCTCCCCTTGTTTTATCATTTTTGTTGTTCGGGGACGCACAACACTTTAAGTATGGGGTGTGATGAGTGATATTTTCACCTAAATTTTAGTGTCTTTTTACATCAGTTTTCATGTTATTTTATCCGTATTTGTGTGCTACTTGGTGGTGTTATGTGTTTTTATGGAATTGTGTGTGAATGAACTAAATCATATATAAAACTGGTGAAAATGGAGCAAAAATGGAGACGGGAGATAAAATAAGGAAGAAGAATAGGGTAGTATCAACACGGCTGCCTGTGTAGGGTACACGACTCATGTTACAGCACACGGCCCATATATCGAACACAGGCCTGTAAGAAGAAGTCATGCGACGACATCACAATATCCAACACGGCCACCCTTTGGCCGTACGTCAGCATACGATTCGTGTGCCGTCTTGAGTAAAGTTTGACAGAGAAACCCTAACACGACTCGACTCGTGTTGCAGCACACGAGCTGTGTTGATTCCAGAACATAATTATTTTCCTACATCTTCTAGAAGGTCTCCAAGGGGTATAAATACCAATTCATTCAACATTTTGATGAGATTGGATCCAAAATTCAGTTGCCCACACACCCACACATCAATTCCTTCATTTTACACTATATCCTTCATCACTTTATCCATCTATTCACTCCATCATCATCTCACCATAAATCCTTCATCCAAGTGAAGAGGAGAAGCAAGGAAGAGAGGAAAATTGCAAGGAAAGGAAGGAGAAAACCATTGGAGCCAATCCAAGGGAGTTTTCATCCAATTTTTGTAGTAAACCTAATTGTTTATCATGACTTGTAAGGTTTTTAATGTCTTGTTAATTATCTTATGATGATGGTAGGCTAATCTCCCTTGTGAGATTAGCAACATGAGAGTTGTTGGTTAATTTTGGGGATCTATGTATTTTAATTCATGTGTTAATTGGATTTATAATTTTCTATTATTGATTGTTAATTGCTTGATTTGTATTGTTGAATTGTGTGATTTATTTTCATAGGCATGTGGTTAGATTGAGAAATCAATTATATGTTTAGGATAGTTCATTGAATCAATTCATCATACACCTCATGTGCATTATAAGTCTTAAAGAGATAGAGATATCCTTTAGGATTTAGAACCATTTGATAGGACATCCGATTGGTTTGATCGAAAGGTCGATTGATTGTGTGAGGGGATTCTCATTTAAGCTTAGTACCTAGTTGGAATTGTTTGAGTGAGAACCAATCCATTGAGCTATTTTGGGATTCTTATTTGGATTCACATTCTATTCATTTTGAGAGAAAGTTTAGAAGAAGTTAGTGTTGGCCCTTAATCATTTATCCATGATGCATATGAATTTGTTACATAATTCCTAGAGTTACCACTTCTTAAGTGTTGTTAATCTCACTTTTGTTCAACTTGGAAAACCAATCACATTCATTTTAATTTAGTTTTCTTGATCATTGCTTGTTTACTTGCATTGATTGATTTTAATTAATTGTTTGACAAACAAAACTGTGATGATTCGTCTCTACAAAATTACAAGAAATATGAGATCGCTTAAGCACTAGTGCCTATCTCCCTGTGGTTCGATAAATTCTTGAATTGGTCAACCTAACTACAAGTTATGGCTAATCACACACTCCACTAATACAACTATCTGCTACGCATTAAATAATAATACTCCTTAATCCACGTGTAAAAAGAAAATGTATACGTTTGTGGTGGACGGAGGGACTAAATTATATATATATATATATATATATATATATATATATATATATATATATATATATATATAAAGCGTGAAGCCAGGTAAAATGCCCCGTTGACAGCCTGTTGCCCGCTTCTTCTTCTTTCTCCACGTATCCACACGTCCCCGACATTGAACCAGTGGCCTCCATGTGTGTTACGCATGCAAGGGGCTGCATATTTATCCATTCGTTCAGTTCTTTTCAGTAGGGTTGATCTTCTTTCTCCACCATCTCCCTTTCACTCCGCGCTTCCATCATCCGACTTCCAACTTCGACGGTATTATTCACTCATCTATCCTCTGATTAATTAAGTTCAGTTGGAACAATAAGGGTTCAATTTCCTTTAAATTAAAACCCTTCTTTTATTCAGTCTCTTTTCTCTCTGTCTTCTCTTGTCGTCAACGACGTACATATTCTTCTGCTATTCTTTCTAAATGGCGCCTTTTACTTTTATTACTTTCATTTTTTGGGTTTAATTGTAGATGGAACAAAAGATGCCCAAGGTGCTGCTGCAATCCGAGCCTTCCCATTAGGCGTGCCCTTCTGCTCAGGTATAAACCACACTCTTAGTTATGTGCTTTTTCTGTAACAATCTTCAATTAAGTTTGCTCTACTTTCACTGACTGTGATTCTACAATTACATGCTTCACTTTATTTTGTTTGTATTATTTTATTTCCCCCAAAATTATACAGTGACGGCATCTTGTTTTGCATTGACATGATTCTTTTGGGATTAACATTATTTGTTCTGAATATATTTGGCTACAGATCATGTGGTAATAAATGAATCTTTAAACATTTGTAATATGTTTGAGTGTCACATCATTTACTCTTTATGCAACTTGTATTACGTCGTGGTTCGAAAATTTAGTTTGAAAATAAGCATGAGATTTATTGTTGAGGTCAATAATAAAGGAGTAAGGTGACCATTGTGGAGAGTAGTGATTTTGAATTTTCTCATGAAAAGTTGAGAAGAGCTCATGCCCTCTGAAAGTTGCCCTGCCCCATATACAAGGAACTCTGAGAAGTGTAGGCAATTTTTTTTCCTCGCTGTTGCTGGAATGTTTTCTTTTTGTATGTATGGTTGCTAGAGGATATTCTAATTTTCCTTCTTAATGCAAGATGAGAGATTAGGGTTTTCCGGATCTAGACTCTATCCAATAGGTTCAACAATATGACTTCTTGATCCCTTTTACCATTGGAATCAATGGAGAACTATTTTCTTTGGGTACCATCTTGTTCTATTTCATGGAGAAACTGCACTTGAACTTTAGTATGAGCTATTGAATGCTTGCGTGGTGATGTTTTATGTGTGAATTACCTGTGTGAGTAAGTATATTAAGTGATCCTTCCTAGGGCAATCTTTTGCAGAACCCATTGATTGATTTTAAGGGTTGCCAAAATTGAAAATGGCTTCCTCTTAGTCCTTCATTATCACCTGTAATCATGTGGTATCATTGACGTTTGCACAATTTATTGTGTTTCTCAATTTCGTTAACTACTTATATAAGAACTCTGTTATCATGTTCAAGTTGTTTTTGTGAGATCCAGACTTTAGACCAAGGGGCTGCTTGGTTGAGGGTTTTTATGAGACGGGAATGGGAAAGGAGGAATAATGGTGTATGTTTGGTGTAGAGTGATACAATGCCGAAATGGTATAGTAGTTTCATTCCCCACTTTATCAAAATCAACCAACCTTCGACATTTTCATCCTTTCTTGTCTTTTGAGCCCATTTTCTTTACCGTTCTTCCCAATACACTAAGCACCCCCTGAGAAAACATAAATTAATTGTGAGAGAAATGAATAAGGGAGCGCATACACTGAACGTTCTGCTCATTTTTGAAGCATATGTAGTGGATATATGGTCTGGCTTCTTTCACAAGACCATGCAGAATAGTGGTTAATAGAATTAATTTTTGATTTTGAATTGGCCTATGCATGGGTAGTTTGTATAGCCTTGTTATGAGTTAAAAAGTGAGAGGCAGGGCATGATGAAGATGTATGTCGCTTGCCTCATAAACAAGTTTTGAAATGTTCATTTAAATAAAAAATTATTGATTTAGGAGTTGCAAACAAGAATCCAGGTGTTGTGTTGGAATAAAATGCATGTGAATTTAGGGTTGTGGGTGTTATAACAATATATTTTTCTTTCTAGGTTTCTGCGTATGTATGATTAACAATGGAATTGTTTATTTTTAATGGAGATTCCATTGTTTTTTTTAATTAAAATTGTCTTAATTCATGGTTTCAAGAAAAATTAAGATTAATTCAATTAACTGACATGCTTATATTATTTATTAAACCAATCACTATTTCACCCATTACCCTCATTTAATTTTAATTCACTCCTCCTACTTTCTAGAAGTTTCCTTCTTTCATTATTTTCTTAATAATTACAGTATTTATTTATAAAATAAAATTGTGAGATTTATGTACCGTCAGACAAATTATACGTCATACTTAATAGTTGAAAAGTACTAATTATTAAATAAACTACTTTATGAAATATTCGTAAAATAAATTAAAAATAATATCATTTTTAATAAAAGTAATAATAATTTTACTTATAAAAAATTTCCGCAAAAAAAAAGTTGTATAAAATATTCTACGTGACACTATCTCATGTGCACACTGCGCGCATACAAAAGGAACAATAAAGTTAAATTAAATAACAAGAAAAAGAAGTGTTCTTGCCAAAGAAATTTGAATCATTAAAAAAAGTTTTCCTCTCTAATGGAATGCTGTTGGTAGAGACCTTTAAAACTGATGTACTAAAAGATTATAGAGAGCTAATAAGTTCGTGGCTGCCTTGAATTTCAGCTTAATAACTGATATCGCAACGAACAAAATTAGTTTCACGAAACATCTACTACTACAGTAATCATTTAAACTTATTACCATACATCTGAATTTTTTATGAAATTATGCATCAACTAATTCAATTACTCTATTAAAGTTTCCAAAGTTCTCCACATTTAGTATAATTTAGCTTATTTTGTTTCGTTGTTACACAGTGAAGAAAATATCATGATATTTTATTTGTCATCGCAGAAAACAATTGGCATCTGTTCAAGTAGTGCGAAAAGATGCAACGCAACATCATCTACTACTTAGGTAATTAGTATTGAATTAGCTTAACATATTTTATCATTCAAATATTTTGACAGAATAATGTCGTTCACTTTGACTTCATAAACTGCAGTTGATATACATCTTTTCTAATAAAATAAATGTTACGTTTCACATTTCAGTCGATTATCGTTTGCCTTGGTTCGCTGTCTGATAGTTTGCAAAAAACGTAACTCTCTCATCTATTAACGTACTTAGGTTATAAAATAGACGTATTTAATTTATATTTCATCACTGTACAACTTTGGGTTCACTTACACTTCTGCAAGACTGTTTCATTTTTATCGACTTTCTGGCCTAACAACGATAATGTTTACATTTTTTACTTGCGTAAAATTGCAACATTCAGCATCGCAGATAACTCCCTCTTTTTTACTTTATTATGTACTTTTATAAATAAGTTCTCTTTTCTCTCTTTCTTGAACAGGTCCTCCTCCAGTTGTTTGTCTCAGTTCATATCACTGTGTTATACTTGCACATGAGTTTATTTCATTTCATCTACTTTATTTATAATGAAATAAATTAATTATGGAGTATATATTTTGCTGGATTTCTTGTTCTCTTTTAAATTATCTAAACTCATACTCATATTTATTCTTTGTGTATGTTTAAACTGTCTGCTTCATTTTCTCTTTTAGCTTTTAATATATCATCCAGCGGGTATACGATGCTTTTTTAAAAAGAGAAACATAACGGGTACATGTATGCATTGTTTAATTAGTATCTCAATTTGACTTGCAGTAACATGATTAAATAAGAGGATCAGTATTTCATTGAAGGAGAAATAGTTTCTCGTATGAAATTACAAACATTTTCTATTAGTAAATTACTTTCAATTAGTAATCTGGAGGACACCAACATTTCAAATTTACCCATTGATCGTCTATACATAACTTTGAATTGAGGTTTTAAAATTGACCTGAATACGTACATGAAGTTAATTTTAGCTTAATAACTGATATCGCAACGGACAACATTGTTTTCACAAAATCTCTACTATTACAGTACTCATTTAAACTTATTACTCTTTCTTGAACAGGTTTGCCTCCATTTTTTTGTCTCAGTTTATATCACTGCGTTGTACTTGCACGTGAGTTTACTTCACTTTATCTGCTTTATTTATAATGGGATAAATAAATTATGGAGTATATATTTTGCTGGATTTCTTATTCTCCTTTAAATTATGTGAACTCATATTCATCTTGATTCTTTATGTTTGTTAAAATTGTCTACTTCGTTTTATCTTTTGGCTTTTAATATGTGATCCAGCTAGTATTCGATGCCTATTTAAAAAGAGAAATATAATTGATGCATGTTCGCATTGTTTAATTAGTATTTTAGTGTGATTTTTATTAAAATGATTTAAATATAAGGATTAGTATTTCCTTGAAAGAGAAATAGTTCCTCGTATGAAATTTCTAACATTTCCCACCAGTAAATTACTTTCAACTTGTAATCTGGAGGAAATCAACATTTCAAATTCGTTCACTGATTTCTATATAGAACTTTGAATTGAGGTTTTAAAATTGACCTGAATACGCACATGTATAAAGTAACTGCATATGTGTATTTATAAACGCCGCGACTCTATTTTACTTTACCCACTTTCTTTTGGCAGTCAGTACCCCTTCTAAGCACTACCCACAGACCCCATCTGTTTTCTCGGAGTTGACAAATTAACATATTGGCTTCCCTTATCTTTTTTCCATACATACTTCAAAGTTACATAATGTAATTGCACACAATAACACATCTCTGGAGCAAGGGACGTACGAATCCCTTTTGTGATAAAAAGCTCTCAACCGCCATAACAGGGATTCAACAACTATGGTTGAACAATACACAATCAGCACCCTCTTGCAGTAAGAAAAAATATGCTTCATGTGAAGAATAAAAGCAAGCAAAGAATAGCCATAGAAAGTAGCAAAGAAATACCTTTGCTTCCCTTGTAAGCCCCCAGCCGATTACGTCTGCTGATCCGCTTCTACAAATAACTACCTCCTCCGACATCTTACCTGATGTACCTGATTGCTTACACTGTCATGCAAAGCATATTTACTCAGAGCCACCAGCTTTTTGCTGCTCTGCAGCACCATACGACTACCCCTAAGTAACATGCCTCCAGATTTATGCAGACTTTACTTAAGTAAGGACGAAGATGCTAAAGAATTTCGAAATTGGGTGCGGAGCTATAACAACATGTTTGCCTTCACATCATTTGGCCTACATTGTGATAAATCATTAGCTAAAAGAAATGATGGTGTTTACATATTTCGTGTTCAGGGTTAAGTTTACCATTTCCTTGATCAACTCATTTTGCCAACTAACAAAACCCCAAAAAACCTCCAATTATACTTCTTCGACACAACTAATGAGGTATCAAACCGTATGTCTATTAGCTCAAATTTTAAAGAAGCTCTTGTTCAAACATTGATGTACATCCTAGCTTCTAATCCTTACACAGCATTTCTTCAAAGCTTAAATGATTTAAACAACTTGGACGAATACACAATTGCTTTACAAGCTGACGCTACCCTCATGTCTATAATAAGCTAACTGCAGAAGTCGCAGGCATATGGTTAGAATCTGCTGACCAAGCACAACAATGAAGCTAACATATTCAGGTATACCCTAAATGTACGTCACCCCAAATCATTAAATAGTACTTCGGCTGATATGACCTTTGCAATACCCCCTTATATTCCCAAATGGAGAATCTAGTTGGAGCCGCACAATTAAGAAAATCTTTAGACAACACCAAAATGCACTCCCACCACCAACTCCCCAGGTTGACGCAGGTCTTGATGTACAAAACTACTCTACGTTAGATGCATACATACAGTCTGAGCAGAAAAGTAAGAAACAACTTACACCGATGCACCTTAACATTTTAAGAAACATTCCCATATTTTGTTTAACAAGTAAATAATATTGTTTCTACAGGAGCCACGCAAAGAAGCAATTGCAGCACCAATGTGTCATACCGAGAGTATTATTGTTACCAGCTACAAGTGTGGGACAATGACACATCTTTCTTGATGTACACAGGGAGACTTCTACAACAATACATAGTCGACATGTATATTAAAATAGAAACCTCAAGGTTAGATTTTTTCAAAAATGCAGAAATGCAGACACACCTACGAAATGATATCTACTGTGGTGTACTTGACGGTATTGAACAAAGGTGTGAAATTGGGTCCGACATTGGTGTTCGTACGATTTTACCAACATCATTCATCAGAGGCCCCAGAGATATATGGAAATGATACATGGACGCTATATCATTAATACAGCATTACGGGAAACCTGACATATTCTTAACAATGACATGTAGCCTGAGCTGGCCAGAGATTAAATCCCTCTGCTTACCCTTTGACGAAGAAGACCTGACTTGGTTGCACGAATATTCCAAGCAAAACTTCAGGTTTTGAAAAATGAACTCTTAAAAAAAGATCTTCAGCCATGTCATAGCTTACACTTATGTGGTTGAGTTCCAAAAGAGAGAGTTGCCACATGCCCACTTCTTACTGGTGTTAAATCCAGACTTAAAAATATTCTCAACTGACCCTTTTAACAGAATTATTTCTGCAGAACTTCCTGATTCAAATACTGAGCCATTTTTATTTTCGTTGGTCGCTAAACACATGCTTCACGGTCCTTATGGTTCATTAAACCCGACATGTCCCTGTATGAAGAAAGGATTTTGCAAATTTTCATATCCAAAAGACTACTTAGAAGAAACTAAATATGGTACGAATTCACACCCAATTTATCGCCAGTCAAACAATGGTCGCACCGTCTTTGTTAGGGGGGCACATCTTGATAACTGATGGGTTGTACCTTACAGTGTTTATTTGCTATCGAAATTTAATTGCCATATTAATGTTGAAATTTGCTCTACAATTCAGTCCATAATATATATATATATATATATATATATATATATATATATATATATATATATATATATATAATGTATATATATATATAAAGGCCATGATAAAATTTTGTATGCACTAATCCCTGACAAAGAATGTCGGCCAATTGATGAAATAAAAAACTTTCAAAATGCCCGGTGGATTTTTCCTTCTAAAGCGACCTGGCCCATTTTCCAGTTTGATCTGCACCAAACACACTCTCCAGTAATATGCTTACCAATCCATTTGGAGAACGAGCACACAGTAACCTTCCATGCAAACCAATAGCTAGAAGATGTTGCTGCAAATCCACATGCAAAAAAATAATGTTATCTCAATTCTTTTACATGAACTAACACAATGCCTAAGCAAAAGAGCTAAATTGTCTATATGTTGAATTCCCCGAGCATTTCACTTGGCAAGACAACGTAAAAGAGTGGAAACCACGAAAGCAATGTGACGTCATTGGCCGCATTATCAGTTGTCAGCCATCTCACGGTGAATATTTTTATGAAAAGCTATTATTGATGCATATTAGAGGCCCACCATCATTCACCGACCTAAGAATAACTAACGGTGTCACACATCACACTTACAGAGAAGCGGCACATGCATTTGGAATAACAGAGGAAGACAGCACATCTGAAATATGCATTGCAGAAGTTGCATCATACTTAGTGCCAGCTGCTTTGAGGCACTTATTCGCAATGGTTCTTGTTTATTGTGAATCGAAAAACCCTGAGCAACTATGGTTAAAATTCGAGGACTTTTTATCTGAAGATTACCAGCAAAACAAAGCTTTATCCTTGAAAGACATTAAAAGCAACATCATAAATAGAATTGCAGACCATTTATGCTCAATGGGGAAAACTATCAGTGACTATTTCTCGGCAAGCACGATTACGGTCTCCCCTACGGTTGAAGGTTTCACGAAAGAATTGCGAGATGAATACGAAGTTGCCATCCCAAAGGAAGACCTTTTGGCACATGATCAGTTAAACAAAGAACAAAATATCACATACGACAGGATCATGCACCATGTGAACACAAACCTCCCAAATGTCTTCTTTTTTGATGGGCCGGGTGGTATTAGGAAAACTTTCTAATATAAAGCTCTTCTTGCATCAATAAGATCAGTAGGCCATATTGCAATAGCCACTGCAACTTCAAGTGTCGCATCTTCTTTATTACCAGGAGGGCGCACTTCTCATTCAAGATTTAAAATCTCACTGGAAGACAACAATTCTAAAGCATGCAATGTACATAAACAAAGCACGTTGGTCCACTTGATTAGACAAGAAAAATTAATAATATGGGATGAGGCAACCATGGCAAAACGTAGCGTCATTGAAAAGTTCAATGAATTATTCAAAGATATAATGAACTCTGACCAAAATTTCGGTGGGAAAGTGGTAGTTTACGGAGGTGATTTCAAGCAAACTTTACCTGTTACTGTAAAAGGCACCAAAGACGCTCTTATAGATGCTTTCATCGTTATGTCACCTTTGTGGAATCAATTCGAAAAGCTTAGGCTAACTGAAAATATGTGTGCATTATTAGATCCTAATTTTTCTTCGTACTTATTAAACATTGGCGATGGTCTCCAATAGGCAAACAAAAAAGGAGAAATTCAAATACCACTTGCTAGCAACATTTTATTCTCTAATGACACTGTTGCTCTAGATACATTAGTAAACTCTGTATTCCCACACATAGGCCACCTAGAATTCGATCAGTCCCTCTTAGTAAAGCAAGCTATATTGACAACTAGAAACGACTTCGTCCACAAAATAAATAACATTTTGATCTATAAATTTTCCGGTGAAGATATGGTATATTACAGCCATGACAGCAGCTCCTCTACATATGTCGTTCCGGAATAGCAAGAACTATTCACTATTTGACACCGTAAGGCTTACCTCCACGTAGGTTGACACTTAAAAAAATGCCCCCATCATATTGCTTTGAAATATTAATCCCGTCGTCGAAGGACTTCGCAATGGCAAACGTCTTTTGTGTAAAGATTTTGATAAGCACATCATATATGCTAAAATCTCTAGCACTGCGTACACAGGGAAACCAATATTCATCCCTCGTATAATATTAGAATCCTCAATTGAACACTTCTCATTCCTTCCTTTTAAAAGAAAACAATTCCCAGTTCGGTTATGTTTTGCAATGACAATCAATAATGCCAAGGGCAAACTTTGGATTATGTTGGTCTTTACTTAAAAGAACATGTATTCTCACATGGTCAATTATACGTAGCCCTTTCTAGAGCAAGAACTGCAGCTCAATTAAAAGTATTAATCTGACCATCTCCTCTATTAATGCAAGCCACCTCGTACACAAAAAAACATTGTGTACCATGAAGTGCTTGAAGCTGCCCAGAATAGCTAACATGTCCATTTGTACATATAAGGTAAATATTAATATCTACCTTTTTATTGATCTTTATTTCCATAAATATATTACACGACTGTGAACATTATCATTTAATAGATTCGAATAGCTTACGCGATCCTATTACGTAAAGCACAACTTATAGATTATTATTTGTTATCATTACCACTACATATAGGCCTTGCTTAGGTTTTAAATAATTTACCACCAGATTTTAAGCTTCTATAAAATATTTAAATTTAAATATAACATTAATTATTATTATCTTATTTGTTAACTACAAGGATTTCACATTGTATCCTTGCTAATCACGCTCCTACAGGTATTGCGCTCCATCCATTTATCTAGCAAAGCTTCTTAGTATCTTAAAAAACTAAGAATTTTCATCCAATGTTATTGTAACAACTAACAACACTACCTTACTTTATGTATATTCGACATATTTACAACTTCAACGCTGCCATTTCCAGTATAGTCGACATATTTTAGACTTTAACATTACCATTTCTAGTTCAGCAGCAACACTGATATACTGTATAAATTATTCAGAAAGATAGCAAATATATTTAACTTGTCATACTCGGCGAACATACAGATATCCAGCCCTTTGCATGCGTAATCCAGGTGGAGGCTCATGGTTGAATTTTGGGGACGCGTGTCTGCATGGAGAGAGGAGGAGAAGTGGGCTACCGACTTTGAATAACTATTACTTAGTAGATGTAAAATCTTATATGTCACTTATAGTCAATATAGCATAACTTCAGCGTCAAATGGAAAATTTCACTTCCACTTCCCAGTTCACCGAACGTACTTCCGTCTGGTTTAATAAAAATAGGGACTTGTTGAAAAGTGATCTAACTTTTATAAAATAATACTTTACCAAGCCCTTATTTTTAAATATGCTCATACTCTCTATTAGCATTATAATTGCTAAATCAAAACCTTCGTTTCTCACTTAATGATTAATCAGTCCAAACGTAGACCTTTACTCTTAGTTTTTGGCTTGAAGACTTCATTATTCTGAACTTAATTCTTTCTTATTATTTTCTAAATCATTAGTCCATTATACTATGCGGTTAACTTTGGTAATTGATTTGCGCATTTGAGTAATGCTAATTTACTGCCCATGTGAAAGTCTAAACATTTATGCAAAAATGTTTACAACATCAGTCATCTGTATACCTTGAAAAAAAATAACTTACAGTACTCATTTTAAACTGACTACCATACATATGACTTTTGTATAAAGTAATGCATTAATTAATTCAGTTGCTTGGTTAGAGTTTCTTAAGTTCTCCACACTTAGTACAATTTACCTTAATTTGTTTCACTGCTGTACAACAACAAAAATATCATGATGCTATTTTTTTGAAATTGTAGAAAGTAGTTGCTATTTGTTTAAATAGTTCTATGACGGGATATAGCAACATCATCTACTACTTAGGTAATTAGTATTGAATCAACTTAACATATATATATTTAAGCAACTCAAGCATTTTGACGGTATAACTTTGCTTATTTTGAGCTCATAAACTGCAGTTGCTATACAGCTTTCCTAATTAAAAATAAATGTTATGTTTCTCACTCCGGTTGATTATCATTTACCTCGATTTGTTGTCTAATAGTTCGCAAAAAATGTAACCCTCTCATCTATTGACGTATTTAGGTTATAAAATAGATGTATTTAGGTTATATTTTATCTCTGTAGAAATTTGGGTTTACTTACACGTCCATATGTATTTTTTTCATTTATGTCGATTTCCTGAGCTAACAATGACAACGTCTACATTTTTCCTTCCGTAACTTTGCAACATTCATCGTTGCTGACATATTCCTCTTGTGTACTTTCATAAATGTGCTCTCTTTCCTCTCTTCCTTAAACAGGTCCTCCTTTAGTTGTTTGCAGAGAGTTCATATCGCTGCACTGTACTTGCGCGTGAGTTTACTTCCCCTTATCTACTTAATTTATAATGAAATAAATAAATTATAGACTACTACTCAGTAACTATAAAATCTTGTATATAACTTGTAGTCGACATAGCATCACTTCAAAGTAAAATTGAACATTTAACTTCCACTTTACTGAAAAGTACCTTCGTTTGGTTTGATGAAAATGAGAATTATTCAAAGGTGAACTAAATTTTACAAAATAATGCTTTACCGAGGCATCTTTTTAAATATGCTCATATTCTTTATTAACATTAAAATTGCTAATGAAACACCTTTGATTCTCGCTTAATGATTCATCATTTCGAGACCTGCTTGTACAATTAATGGCTTCTGTTGCATGGTCTTCTCTGTTCATTACTTTCCTGCTTCTTACATTGTTTTATACGTTTCATCTTTCAATTATTTTATAAATTCTTGGGCCGACTATTACCCAGTAAAAGTAAAATCTTATATATGACTTATAGTCAACATAACGTCACTTCAAAGTTATATAGAAAATTTTACTTTTGTTCCACACTTACAGCTGGTTTTATGAAAATAGGAATTCGTTCAAAACTGAAATAACTTTTACAAAAATACACTTTACCGAGACTTTGTTAAAATTTCTTATATTCTCTATTAGCATTAAACTTGTTGATACAGCACCTTCGTTCCTCACTGAATAGAATTTTCTTAATTTTCATCTTCTTGAGTAATTTATTGAGTTATTTTATTAGTGAAACAACAAGGTTGCTAAATAAGAATATATGCTATTCAGTAAAAATATAAAATTAGGGTTTATATTTTTATAAACAATATCCGCCCCTCCACAAGCTACTGCCATTTGCCACTCTACAATCGACGGCTCCTAAATGCTGCTAAACTATAATCAAACCTTCAATGTTAATATCAGATTACTCCATTGCTAATCTAAAATTTTGATGACCACTTTCTGTAATTGACTTATTATTATATTTTAATTACGATGGATTGTTTTACATTGTTTTCAAAGAACAGACCACGAAATATATTTATAATTTTCTAACCTATTACATTATTAATACGCAGGGAAATGGAGCATAACTACCTGAAGCACCTGACCTAGCATCTCAAAATTGGATGGTGAAAGTGCTTGTTGCTGAAAAAACGTCAATCCGACTGTAAAAAAACACACGATACCAACAATTTCTCTTTGACAATGAAGAGGTAAATTCAATCGCCCACCCCAGCTATAGTCTACTATTATAAATGAGTTTTTTTGCATCGAACAGGGACACAGGATGCAAGCTATTGTATTTGACCCAAATGCTGAAAATATAAACATTAGGCTACAGCTCAACCAAACGTATTACATTACTGTTGCCAAAGTTAGAGTGCTTCCTGCGAACATAGCACCATACAGTGCTTCAAAATACTAAATAATCTTAACTAGAAGCTTCTGCATTAATCGTACAAGCTCACATGAAGATCTACTCGTTGAATGCATGTATACACTCACACCATTTGAGCAGTTCCACCGTTCCGCAGATTGCAAAGACACAAAGATTAGCTAAGTATATTTAACAATTGGTACACTGTACTTTACCATTTTACAAAATATTAATGTTGTATCTAACTAAAAAACTTTAGCTGCAGATTTCCTAGGCAGCGTAGTGCATGCACTTCCAAAGAGATACATCGAAAAGGCCAAGAAAAATGTCCCGAACTTCGTTATCGTGAACAAAGAGTATGTTACTCCTCTTATACACATATGATCTACATTTTATCTACACAATTTTGAACAAAACCACACTACTTTATGCTACCCTATAGATGCAGGCCTACACTTTTCACTTTATGGAATGATTTCTTGACCACCGATGGGCCAATACTTGAAAAACACATTGGCAGACTACCAACTATTATAGGAATGCGAGTGGGCGTCAACACATACCGTGGTAAAATATTATTCCTATCTATTAACTATTACAAAAAATTACATATTTACACTCAGCCATAAATCTTTACTAAACAACTTCAAATCTTAACTAAAAAGGTTTATCATTATGTTACCACATGACACGACCCATCTTACACAACTTATAATTCAAATATGATTTAACATAAACATCATCATTATAAAAACCTGCATATAATTTTTTTTTCATATAATATGTTTATAACCAACACCATCACACCAGTTCAACATACGTAATTGGTTTCTGATACCACTTCAAACCAGACAAACTCGTGACAATACTTATTATATTACATAACAAAATATCAGCGGAAATAAATAAACCCACGGCCTAGCCCAACAGGTCGTCATCTATGTACATCTACTCAAGACCCTGAAGGAGTTCCACAGCTTGCACAGTCACATCACAACCTCAAACATCAACAGGCTCACCTACAATTCATAAACTAGTGAGACAAAAATCTCAGTAAGTAGAAATCATGCATGTTAGTGCATGAAAATGCATTTAGTTCTCTATCTCCTACTTCCTAATCTTTCTAGTTGATCTCTTTTATTTTGAAAACTGTTCACGTTGCGGGATCCCCACGACACACTTATGATATGCACCCCAAATGAGCTCAATGGGGATGATTTTTCCGAACTCCAAATAAAGTACCGAGAATGATTTTTCCGAACTCTGACAGAGTGTTGGGGATGATTTTTCCGAATCCCTAATAAAGTGTCGGGAATAATTTTTTCGAACCCTGACAGAGATGCATATATAGTGGCCGCACACACCATTAATATTTTATTAATTTTGAGGAAAACACTTTTCATGTTTATGCATGGTATGCACCCAGAACAATTAAATGTACATCATAAACCATTTACAATATCAATATCAACATTTAATAACAATAAAGTAACAACTTAATTTCAATTCACACAAATCCACTTCTGAAATAACAACTTCACCTCAATCACATAGATCAATTTATAGAATAACCACTTCACCATGGATTACACGGATCTCTTTTTGGAATAACAACTTGATCTTAGATCCCACAGATCCTTATAACCAATATTTTCTCAAACCATATAAATATATTTTCAATAGTTTCCAATCACACAGATCTATATAGGATAATGATATTATTTCCAATCACATAGATCCACAACTTGTATCATAAAATTATCACAAATAATTTACAAATAATATTGTTGAATATGAACCCTACTTTTCCCAAATCACATAAATCCTCAGCTTATATCACAAATTAATCTCCAAATAATTCATAACGTAATTAAACTAATCAAAAATAACACATGACATAACTATCACATATTAATCACAAATAATTCACAAACAACATGTTTATGCATTGTAGTTGGACTTCAACTTATTTGGATTTCGACAGTCATATAAACCCCGTAAAGAACTATAACTAATTCTCTCCGACACGCACGTTCCGGCGCGCTCCCTCTTCTCTTTCTCTTCTTCCTCTCTCTCTCCTCTCTCTCCCTTTCTTCTCTCTCTTTTTTTTCTTTTTTTTTTCTTTTTTTTTTGCTTATGCTTTCCAATTACCCTGAACTGGGTTAGCATATATATATATAGAGGGGTGGGGTGGAAGTCGTACGCGACTATCCCACCGCCCCAACTTTATCTTTTTTTATTATATTTTATTATTATTCATTCTTAATTTACGTGCAATACTTAATAGATAAGATATAATACATTTACAAATTAATACATACGTGTATATTTTCTTACCACTATTATTATTACGAGAACACGTGTGATACTTAATAATTAAGAAAAGTGTATTTATACACATAAAATAATTTACTCATATATCCAAATTATTGCACATAAATATTTATGTACACATATATTCACATATTGTCAAAATTTTTATCACAAATGTCTCAAATAAAATGTAACGATAAATAAAATGTAGAAACAATTATCACATAATTATCACATTATTATCACATAATTGCCACATAATTAACATATAATTATAAAATGCACATAACACAAATTAAATTATATTGACACATGAGTAGTGAGAAGCTCGGGTATCACATCCTCCCCACCTTATAAAAATTTCGTCCTCGAAATTTACTTACCTGAAGAGGTCTGGATATTTAGCCATCATCTTATCTTCTCTTTCCCAAGTAGCCTCCTCAACTAGTTGGTTCCTCCATAATACCTTTACTAATGGTATTTCTTTATTTCTGAGCTTCTTCACTTCTCGCCACAAGATCTCAACTAGTACTTCCTCATAACTCAAATCTTCTCTTAACTCAATTAGTTCCTGCCTGAGAACATGAGATGGATTTGGAACATACTTCCTCAATACAGACACATGAAACATGTCATGTACTCTAGACATCGATGCTGGTAACTCCAACTTATAGGCAATGCTGCCAACTCTCTCAATGATGGTGAACGGACCAACATATCTTGGACTGAGTTTCCCTTTCCTTCCAAACCACATTATCCCCTTCATTGGAAATACTTTCAAAAATACCTGATCACCCACTTCAAATTCCAATTCTCTCATCCGTTTGTCTGCATAACTCTTCTGCCGATCTTGAGCAACTTTCATCTTTTCTCGTATACGGGTAACAGCTTCTGATATTTCACGAATCAAGTCTGGACCCAAAAGTTTCCTCTCTCCAACTTCATCCCAATGTACTAGAGATCTACACTTTCTCCCATACAATGCTTCATATGGAGCTATCCCGATAGTAGACTGATAACTATTGTTGTATGAGAACTCTATCAAAGGCAAAAATTTACTCCACTGACCTTGAAAATCCAACACACACGATCTGAGCATATCCTCCAAGATTTGTATTGTACGCTCTGATTGACCATCTGTCTGTGGATGGAATGCTGTGCTGAAAGATAATTGTGTCCCCAACGCCTTATGTAAACTCTTCCAGAAAGCAGACAAGAATCTCGTATCTCTATCTGACACAATGGTATGTGGTACTCCATGGAGTCTGACAATCTCTTATATATATAGCTGGGCATAACGATCCATGGAATACGTAGAGCTTTTAGGAAGAAAATGAGCTGACTTAGTCAATCGATCCACGATAACCCAAATGGCATCGTGACCTTTCACTGTCTTCGGTAGCCCGATAACAAAATCCATCTTGATATTCTCCCACTTCTACTCTGGAATAAATAAAGGCTGCAAAGTTCCTGCTGGTCTCTGATGCTCGGCTTTGACTTGCTGACAAGTCAAACATTGCTCTACATATCGAGCAACATCTCTCTTCATTCCTGGCCACCAATAATGTGCCTTCAAATCTCTATACATCTTAGTAGCTCCTGGATGTACAGAGTACGGTGTTGAATGAGCTTCCGCCATCACTTCTTTCCGAATGTCATCCACTTCAGGTATACATAATCGACCTCCATAACGAATCACGCCATCATCTCCTAATTGGAAGTTAGAAGACTTTCCAGAGCTGATATCATTCTTTATCTTGTCATACAACTTATCCTCCTATTGGCTCTGTCGAATCTTATCCATCAAAGTTGGTCGAAGTGTCAGAGCTGCCATCCTTGCTTCCAACGATCCTTCCTGAATGATCTCCACACCCATCCTTCGCAAATCAAGCAACTCTGGTTTCTGATTTATGGTCATAGCAGCTACACTCTGTATTGCCTTTCGGCTCATTGCATCAGAACCACATTGGCTTTTCCCGGATGATAATTGATAACACAGTCGTAATCCTTCACCAATTCCAACCATCTTCTTTGCCTCATATTCAACTCTTTTTGAGTGAAAAAGTACTTCAAGCTCTTATGATCAGTATAGATTTCACAACGTTCCCCATACAGATAATGCCTCCAAATCTTGAGTGCAAACACCACTGCGGCTAACTCCAAATCATGAGTTGGGTAATTCTTCTCATACTCCCTTAACTGTCTGGATGCATACGCTATCACTTTCCCATTCTGCATCAATACACACCCAAGACCATTCTTTGAAGCATCACTGTAAACCTTGAAGTTTCCTGTCTCCGTAGGAATAGTTAAGATAGGTGCTGATGTCAATCGTCTCTTCAATTTTTGGAAACTTTGTTCACATTCCTCCGTCCATGTGAACTTCACATTCTTCCTGGTCAACTGTGTTAATGATGAATCAATCTTAGAAAATCCTTCAACAAACCTTCGATAAAATCCCGCCAATCCAAGAAAGCTACGAACCTCAGTGGGATTTGAGGGTTGTGGCCAATCCTGGATTACTTTAACTTTACCTGGATCCACTGAAATTACCACGTGTCCCAAGAAAACAACTCGGTCTAACCAAAAATCACACTTTTGAACTTCGCATACAACTGTCTCTCTTCAGAATCTCTAACACCTTTTTCAAGTGTAGAGCATGATCTTCCTTATTCTTAGAGTAAATCAGAATATCATCGATAAACACAATCACAAATTTATCGAGAAATTCCTGAAATACTCTATTCATCAAATCCATAAATGCTGCAGGAGCATTTGTTAATCCAAACGGCATCTCTAAGAACTCATAGTGCCCGTACCTTGTACTGAATGCAGTGTTTGGAATATCCTCCTTCTTTATTTTCAACTGATGATACCCCAATCGCAAATCAATCTTCGAAAAGGTAGCTGCACCCTGTAACTGATCAAACAGATCATCAATACGAGGCAATGGATATTTATTCTTCACCGTAACTTTATTGAGATCCCGATAATCGATGCACATCCTTAATGTGCCATCCTTCTTTCGAACAAACAGAACTGGTACTCCCCAAGGTGAGAAACTAGGTTGGATGAATCCTTTGTCTAGAAACTCTTGTAACTGTATCTTCAATTCCTTCAATTTAGCTGGTGCCATTCTGTATGGTGTGTTAGATATAAGAGCAGTTCTTGGTTGTAGCTCAACAACAAACTCTATTTCCCGGTCTGGTGGCAAACCTGGAAGATCATCTGGAAATACCTCCAGATATTCCCGAACTACTGGTACATCACCGAGAACTGGACATTGCTATCCCTCAACATTCATTACACTCACCAGATACCCCTCACAACCACTTTTCAACAACCGCTGTGCTTTTCCTGCTGATATCATCAGAAATATGAAGCTTTTCTTGATTCCAACAAAAGTGAACGGTTCTCCTTTCACTGGTTGAAAAGTGATACTCTTCTTCTGACAATCTATTGTAACACCGTATTTTGACAGCCAATCCATGCCCAATATGATATCATACTCATTCATACTTAACACAATCAAATTAGCGAGGAGTTGTCTTCCTTCAATAGGAATAACACAACCTCGAAGAAGTTGATTAGTTTGCTTTGACTCACCAGAAGGTATCATCACGTCATAATTAGCTTCTATCAAGTTAGGTGTTCCACCCAGCTTCCTCACATACTCTGTGGATACAAATGAATGTGTTGCTCCAGAATCAAATAACACATATGTAGAAGTACCAAAAATAGAGAACTTACCCATGACAACTGAGGGATTCGCATCTGCCTCTTCTCGCGTCAAAGTATACACCCTAGCTGGAGCCCTTCCCTGCTGTCCCTGCTTCCCTTTCTTAGGACAAGTAGTAGTCAAATGTCCTTTCTCCCCGCATGTGTAACACGTTCTCGGAGGAATTTGCCACTCTCCACCATGTGATCTAAGACAATTAGGGCATATAGGTAGTGGCGGCACTGGTGGCACCTTACCCTAATCGAATTTGGGATGCTTGTTGGGTTCTCCTCATCTCTATCCTTGCTCCACTTGAACATTTGATTTCGGACTCTGAAATGACATCGGCCTCTTATCAACTCTCCCAAACTGCTGTACTGGTTTCTACTGAAATTGATGTCCGATAGCTTGTGCTTGTCTGATCCTCATCTCCGCTTGCTCAGCAATTTAAGCCCTTTCTACAACTTGTGAGTATGTTGCTCCATGTAGTGCCGCCATACTCACATCTATGTAAAGTTCAGGCCTTAAGCCTTCCACAAATCTCTCCACTTTCAGTGCCTCCGTACTCACCATATGTTCAGCAAACCTCGACAACTGCTCAAACTTACGAAGGTAATCTGTGACTGACATGCTACCTTGCCTCAACTGTATGAACTCGTTCATCTTCATGGATCTTACTGGTGCCGTAAAGTACTTGTTTCTGAAAAGCTCCTTAAACCTTTCCCAAGTCATAGTCGTGACATCATCGATACTTTTAATCGTATCCCACCAGTGGCCTGCACTTCCTCGTAACATGAAAGAAGCACACAACACTCTGTCCCCATCAGGAATTCTACTGTATTGAAACATGTTTTCCACCATGCGTAACCAATCCTCTGCATCTGTGGGGTCTGCTGCATCCTCAAATATTGGAGGGCTCAGCTTTCGAAACCTCTCACAAACCATTTCCACACGTTCTACTTAACGTCTATCTTGATTTGCATTACCCTCTGGTTGTCCATCCATATCTCTCTGCTGAATCAGTTGTTGTATCTGTTGGGACTGACGCTCAACCAATTCCATTAGTCGAGTAATCACCGCATCACGATTATTCCCTTCAGGAGGTGCTGCTTGCTCAGCAGTCCTATCCCCTTCAGAACTTTCACCTGTAGCACTTACCATATTGTCTACTAACTACGCTTCCTACACCCCATGGCCAATATAATTTATAAGACACATAACAATACAGAATGAAAATAACACTTACACGCAAGGCTGCGCTCCCAAGGAATGAGCTCTTGTACATAGACAGTCTGCAGGACCTAAGCCGTGCTCTGATACCACTCTGACACGACCCACCTTACACAACTTATAATTCAAGTATGATTTAACATAAACATCATCATTATAAAAACATGCATATAAATTTTTTTTCACATAATATGTTTATAACCAACACCATCACACCAGTTCAACATACGTAACTGGTTTCTGATACCACTTCAAACCAGACAAACTCGTGACAATACTTATTATATTACATAACAAAATATCAGCGGAAACAAAATAAACCCACGGTCTAGCCCAACAGGTCGTCATCTATGTACATCCGCTCAAGACCCTGAAGGAGTTCCACAGCTTGCACAGTCACATCACAACCTCAAACATCAACAGGCTCACCTACAATGCATAAACTAGTGAGACAAAAATCTCAGTAAGTAGAAATCATGCATGTTAGTGCATGAAAATGCATTTAGTTCTCTATCGCCTACTTCCTAATCTTTCTAGTTGATCTCTTTTATTTTGAAAACTATTCACGTTGAGGGATCCCCACGACACACTTATGATATGCACCCCAAATGAGCTCAATGGGGATGATTTTCCCGAACCCCAAATAAAGTACCGAGAACAATTTTTTCGAACTCTGACAGAGTGTTGGGGACGATTTTTTCGAAACCCTAATAAAGTGTCGGGAACAATTTTTTTGAACCCTGACAGAGATGCATATATAGTGGCCGCACACACCATTAATATCTTATTAATTTTGAGGAAAACACTTTTCATGTTTATGCATGGTATGCACCCAGAACAATTAAATGTACATCATAAACCATTTACAATATCAATATCAACATTTAATAACAATAAAGTAACAACTTAATTTCAATTCACACAAATCCACTTCTGAAATAACAACTTCACCTCAATCACATAGATCAATTTATAGAATAACCACTTCACCATGGATCACACAGATCTCTTTTTAGAATAACAACTTGATCTTGGATCCCACAGATCCTTATAACCAATATTTTCTCAAATCATATAAATATATTTTCAATAGTTTCCAATCACACAGATCTATATAGGATAATGATATTATTTCTAATCACATAGATCCACAACTTGTATCACAAAATTATCACAAATAATTTACAAATAATATTGTTGAATATGAACCTTACTTTTCCCAAATCACATAAATCCCCAGCTTGTATCACAAATTAATCTCTAAATAATTCATAACGTAATTAAATTAATCAAAAATAACACATAACATAATTATCACATATTAATCACAAATAATTCACAAACAGCAAGTTTAAGCATTGTAGTTGGACTTCTACTTACCTGGATTCCGACAGTAATATAAATCCCGTAAAGAACTGTAACTAATTCGCTCCGACACGCACGTTCCGGCGCGCTCCCTCTTCTCTTTCTCTTCTTTCTCTCTCTCCCTTTCTTCTCTCTCTTTTTTTTCTTTTTTTTTTTGCTTATGCTTTCCAATTACCCTGAACAGGGTTAGCATATATATATATATAGAGGGGTGGGGTGGAAGTCGTACGCGACTATCCCACCGCCCCAACTTTATCTTTTTTTATTATTATATTTTATTATTATCCATTCTTAATTTACGTGCAATACTTAATAGCTAAGATATAATACATTTACAAATTAATACATACGTGTACATTTTCTTACCACTATTATTATTACGAGAACACGTGTGATACTTAATAATTAAGAAAAGTGTATTTATACACATAAAATAATTTACTCATATATCCAAATTATTGCACATAAATATTTATGCACACATATATTCACATACTGTCACAATTTTTATCACGAATGTCTCAAATTAAATGTAACGATAAATAAAATGTAGAAACAATTATCACATAATTATCACATTATTATCACATAATTGCCACATAATTATCACATAATTATAAAATGCACATAACACAAATTAAATTATATTGACACATGAATAGTAAGAAGCTCGGGTATCACACCACAACACACTTGCAGGGATTTTAGTAGGAACTCTTACAAACAGCACCATACTGCTTGACCCACCCCTTCCATAGGCTAGATAACTGGAATCCTGGTAACATTCCGTTCTATATTAGTGTTACTACAAAAATTATCCATTATCTAAAAATTATTCTACCTTTCTAACCAGCAAATTTATATATTAAACTAACTCCTACACAAAAAAGGGTATTTCCATTAACTACATTTACCATGTTAAATTGATCGCATTTTATCATATTAGTATATGTATGTGCAGGTTGCAATCCAATAAAACCTACGTACAAGACATCATTGACAACAGACTGTATAAAAAAATACCAAATTCAAGATCGTCCACTTCCCTTTCAAATCAAAACAATAAGGGATATGCTTAGTCAACCTGCAAAAGTAAATATTTCTTTTACATATAATAACACACTATACGTTGTCACTTATATACCACACTCTTGAAATAACATCTTGTATATACATAGGTTAAATCCTTCTGGGTCAAAGGCTCATTCAGAGTCACAGATACGGAGCAGAGACTGTACTTTCTTGTCTGCCTAGAATATGGTAATCCTGGAGGCATCGCATACGGGTCTGAATTCACATATAACTACTGCATGAAAGACTTCTCCAGCCCCAAATCACTGTAAGCTCCTAAATACACAAGCCTCATATTCAGTCATAATATACGATAACATAAACTTAACCTACTTGTTAAGACCACAAAATAAGATCAATCAACACACATATAACATTACCAATCAATGTTTCATACTATATAAAATTACAAGTTGACAATTGAAAACACCTATAACTATGGAGTGTTGATTTCTTACCACAGAAAAATCCTACTATGTGGACACTCAAAGAAAAAAAAATTAAGTATAACTACATATCACCACAATTTATTTGCTTGTGCTAATATAATTTAACAATTTACAGGTACATAAGTATTTTTATGCATTAATTTCAATATCACATCCCAATCTAACTCTTACCTACTTCAAAAATTAAATCTATTCTTCTCCGCCACCTCTTAGCTAATTTCATATGCAGCACTACAGTTATTCTTAAATCTTAACTTCTACATTTTTGGCGAACATATATTTTTGGATAACATTATCAATTTTGATTTTTTGGCATGAATGTTTCTTTCGGTTAAGGGTGTCCAGGGCAATATTATGATTTGCTATTTAAAATTTGTAATTATCAGTGTGATGCATATGGTTTTCAGGTGGTATTGAATATGAGTGGAAACAATATACAGTTTATTATTTGTGTATGTTGTGTGCAATTTATTACTCCCTCCGTCCCATAGAAGTTGACACACTTTCCTTTTTGGTTTGTCCCACTAAAGTTGACACATTTCCTTTTTAATACATGGGATCCACACAAAAATAATTAATTTAATCTCATGGGCCCACATATCACCTCTAATACAACTACCCACTGCACATTAAATATTATTTCTCTCACTTCACTTTACTTCACCTTACTTCACTTTATATTAAATTATTATACTCATTAATCTCCGTGCCCAAAAAAAATATACTAACTTCTACGGGACTGAGGGAGTATTATATAACAATACAAGAAGACATAACAAAAAGATAGAAAACACCAACCTTCCAAACAATCATAGCATAATGGTTAGTCCCTTTCTTGCTCTGCTAAAGTGAAGCAATATTAATACTCACTAGAACCATTTAAGAACATCTGCTAAGGAATCCTGTGAAGTTGCCCCTGCACTCCTATAATCGAATGAGGAATTTTGAACCCTAATCTTCCTCTTCGGGCCCTTCCTCTTTATACACCCCCTGAGGGCTCCTGCTATCGTTGGACAAATAAAAATGCATTTTCAGAGTGTCGAAACCTTATAATAATTAAAAAAATAGAGCATTAACTCATAATACAATTACGACACTATTAATTTAAGTTCTAAGGCTTACCTATAAACACAATTGCAAAACAAGCTTAAATGTTTCATCAGATATTCATGTGTTGCACCCTTATTCCTTTTCGAATACTGGAAAAAATCAGCTCCACTT
This sequence comes from Pogostemon cablin, assembly GCA_023678885.1. Taxonomy (NCBI): domain Eukaryota; kingdom Viridiplantae; phylum Streptophyta; class Magnoliopsida; order Lamiales; family Lamiaceae; genus Pogostemon; species Pogostemon cablin. The sequence goes on along the minus strand of CM042965.1, from coordinate 28,529,522 downwards.
TGGTTCTTAACAAAATACTTTTACTATTTTTTTAAGTATACAGTAATTTAGTAGTCTAATGATAATTACCTTATTTTCTTTTGCATGACAAATTTCATGTGTTTGGAAATAAATTAAGACATTATGCTAAACTGCAAGAATCCTGCTTATTTCCTTAAATATGAGATGTTATGTTAGTGGACTTACAAATGATGAATTACAATGAAAGCGAGATTACACAGCATGTCACAGTAAATGTAGTTTGCAACCCTTTCAACTATTATACATCTCATACATAGTATGTCAAAGTAAATGTAGTTTGCAATCCCTTTAGCTGTTATATATCTCATACAATTTATATTAAAACACTAACGTCAACATATTCTTACATTGTACAGGTTTCGAATACAAGCTGAGCTGGATGATAAAACTGGGAAGCTGACTATATTCATTGAGGATGAGGATGGTACTATACTACTAAAGATAATAGCTGAAGAACTCTTTGAACTGCAACGAAAGGTGCACTTAATACCTTACTCAAACTGAACTACGTATAACTTATTAGAAAATTATTCATATCTTTGTACCAACGGTAGGGTACTCCACTAACTGTTGAAAGAATCAACAGCATGTTCCCAAATAGCGAGTACCTACTCCGCGTAAGAACCACCACAACGCAGTATACAGAGACCACTTACTCACGCAACACACTCTTATCGTGTCTCCCAGTTGATGATGCAGGAACCAGCAACAAACCCCAACACAGCTCCACTGATCCCTTAGAAACACTCGCAAAATGCTCCAATCAAGAATAAAGTGAACAATATTTTCCATCAGATAAGCTCTACTTTTTCCACCCCATGTACATATGTCTTCTCAAAAAACCGTTAGGCCTACTAACTTAATTAACTATTTTGCAAGCCACACATGACGCACTATGGCACAACATAGCAGCTATATAGATAGCTTTTGTAGCCAATAGGCAATTTTGATACCATCTCATGTGGCCACTATATTTTTCTAGGGCAATAATTCAACTACTATTTTTGTGGTGGTCGTATGCCTTATTACAGACTATAATAGTATTATTTTTTGACACTCCTGATGCTACGCTGCCTTATTACGGACTGTAATGATATTATTTTTGTCACTCGTAATGCTAAGCTACCTTATTATGGACCACTTTTGGTCACCCCTAATGCTCCGTTAATGGAAAAAATGCTCATGACAACTACTTTAGAAGTAAAAAAATTACCACAGTGCAAAACTTTTAAACTACTTGAATCACATATGGGAATTATCTACCTTATAATTTAATCTTATTTTTAAACAACCACCTAAAATTATCACTTTCACTGACTTCAATGTAAAACAAAACAAATGATTAAAAATATATACTTACTTCATAGCATTTTTTTTAAAAATCTATTAGTATACATACATGATCAACATCAACGTCATATTTCTTTATCTTTATCTTTATAAAATTTACAATCACATAACACGTGTATCATTAAATAACACCTTCTTTCCAATTCATCAACATCTGTCATCCTTAACAAAATATGTGTCCTTACAATAACAACATACTTCTACAACTAGGCTACTACATGACAAATGTCACACCTACACTACCTATGATAATGACTAAGCATTTCAAATACTCCCTATTTATACTTCTAAACATAAATTAACATTTCAACTTACAAAAACCACATCATTTATCTCCACACAAATGGAAAATACTACCGCCTCCTGCTGCGGTGAATGCGGACTGCCACACTGTTATGGATGTGGCCAATGTCTTTACAACTTCTCTTTTTAAAAAGAAATCGAAGAAATGATTAAAGACTTCTTACCAAAAAAGAATGGGCTACCATCCTACATACAGTACTTCAAATGGATTCGAATTTGTTTCTCCTAACAGAATACACTACTATTATCGAAGCTGAAATGCACCCCAACGTCTCTAAATAAGCTCAAACATATAACTTATGTACTATATGTGTAAATACAGTATGTACACATATTTTACACATTTTGTAACACCTTATAAATTTATATGCACGTGTATAAATAAATTTCATATGTTATAATAGTTAAAAAAATATTCGCATACGCAACTCCAAATTAACTTAACATTTTCATCTTTCAAATATCGCACACAACATACACAATTAATAAATTATATTTTTCTTTTACTCATATTCATAGGTCATGGAATCAAATCCAAGCAAGAACAATTTTATTTTTTAATTTTATAAAAAGCGTTACATAAATATTTTGTTGTAACTTTTATGAAGTATTACTAAAGTAAATGTGACATTTTTATTAAGTGTTCCTACATTTAAAAAAAAGTGTTATGATGGGCGTTTTCTCAACACACAATTAATCCCCAAGTATAAAGGATGTGATTGTAGCTTTGATAAGCGACCAAGTTATATTATCGAACTCAAAGGACGGATGATTATCAATTTATTATTATCTAAATTAACTAAAACTATGGTTTGGCAATTTAATTGAGAAATTATAATTAATCTACTAAGCAAATAATTAAACAACAAATAAAATAGAAAACAGTAGAGAATAATCGAGATTTGAACAAGTGAAAAGATAGGTAGCTCTTCGTGCCATCTATTTTCACTCATTAATTTCCCTTCCATATGTCAATGTCCGACTCTGCCTTGTGGAATATGGACGCATCACTAAGTCATGCAAATCTAATCTATAAAAACAAGTAAATAAGTGTGTAACACGTGTGAATTACCTCGGAGCAAGAACACAACTTCACCCCCTTTCTAGGTACTATCAGTATCAATTATTTTCCATGCACTATATACTTTAACCTGATATGATCTTCCTTTATAGGTACTATGAAATTATCCTCTTTATCCCACTTATTAACCTGAATTCAATTCAATTAATAAATATTCATATAAGATAGTTGTAATGAAGTTTCGCATTCCCCTCACTTAGAATCATAACATGGAATCCTGTTCAGCAATGAACACACTCAATCAATAACCAAGATATATATTCAGACTCTATATAACAGTTAATGATGCACAAAAAACTCTGAATATAGATTAAAAATGCATAATCTTATATAAAATAAACCACAAGTAGTGTTGTATGGAGTATACACATGGAAGTTCAATTAACTAATAAAATCTTCATAAACCTTAAAACTACCAAAGCTGGAGTACAGGCCAATTAATCTCTGTAACTTTTTCTTCAAGGTTTTCACAAAAATACTTGCCACTAGAGTTCGGCCGGTGCTGAATGATCATCTTAGTGGGAACCAATTTGGTTTTATCCCAGTGAGGAACATTCACAATAGTATTGCAGTAGCTTCGGAGTGTTTCAATAGCTTGAACAGGTCTACACGGTGAACTGTAGGTTTCAAAATTGACATAAGGAAAGCATTTGATACTCTTCGGTGGGATTTTATCTTATATGTTTTGTAGAAAATGGGTTTTGATGATATTTTTATTAGCTGGATCAGTGTCATATTCAATTTAGCGAAGGTTTCTGTATTGATTAATGGAAGCCCTGCGGGTTTCTTTGGGTGTGGAAGGAGAGTTCGTCAGGGAGATCCTTTGTCTCCATTTCTTTTCTGTATTGCTGTGGAGGTTTTGGATAGGTGGATAGAATCTCGGATTTCTGTAGGGGATAGTTGAACTTAATCTCAATTTTGGTATAAATTGATAAGAGTAAGCGTACTCTATCATTGTATAGAACGTGGTGACCAAGTGCAAAATTTATAATATCGAACCCAAGGAAGAAAGTGATGTATCCATTTTCGAAAGATATTTCACTCTAGAAGGACTAATCAATAAAGAGGAGGTTTAATTACACTACAATTAATTAACAACCAGGAAAGCAATTAAAGATAGAAAATGTACATATGAGATGGATGATGGGTGATGGTGAGCAATCTAAGAAGTATGCAAGGCTTAACCGTAATCAAGATTAAGACATCACCTAGACATGCAAGTTTCTAATGACAAACGTCATTGAAAATGGAATAGAAGCAATCATGTATATTCCCCTAATCCCTATGGCCAAGACAATTAGGTTCTAAACTTTTTACAAGTTTGCAAGCCCCTAAGATTGATTCTTACTCTCAATTCCCTTAGAAGGTACTATGATCATAAGTTTGGTTCTTCTCACTCAATTAATGTTTGAATAATTTTTTACTCAAGAGCAAGAATACTCGGTCATTGTAGAAGTATATCCCAAGAAATAAAATTATCGAACCACAAAGGAGTTAAGTTTGGATTAATAAAATACGTGAGCTCAAGTTTATGCCACTTTTGTAAGGATGATAGGGGTTTTGAGTTTGATTATCAAATAAACAACTAAAACAAGTAACAAGAAAAGAAAATAGCAAATAAGAGAAATGGAAAGTAAAGATGAGTAAAAATAACGGAGAATAGGTGTTAAAGTTCAAGTATGGAAAAACATGGGATTAGAAACATCCAAGCACACTCTCAACATATTATCATGCAAAGAGAATTCAACTCAATTGATGTAGATTAAGGGTGATCACGATTATATCTTAAGCTCCCTCTCGGGTTACAAAGGTTGTTGATCCACTAAAAACTCCCAAAAGCACTTAAGATCAAAGCCCAACATTAACCTCTTCCATCTAGGTACTAATTAATTCTCAATTCTCCCTTAGAAGGTACTAATTAGAATTTAACTCTCCCTTTTTGTGTACTAGAGCCAACGAATGGATTGGTTCCCCTCATCGAGTTCAAATATCCTCTCAGTCAAACCTAAACTCGATGTCTATTCATACATTTCTAATACTTAAGAGGGTCGTCTCCCTCTCACTCCAAGCAATATACACATGAATATTATGATAGCATTTAATCATCACAAATCATCCATTGATCAACAATCCATTAAACCAATAATTATTCATGAATAACAAACCATGCCATCACAACATCAAAACAATTAAAGCCCATGAATAGAAACCAACATCAATTAAGTCAAAAACCAATTTAATTCACATGATAATATAAATCTAATATGCTCTTCATATCCCTAATCCTACTAGAGGGATTAGCCTAACATGATAAAAGCAACAAAACACATAAATGATTCATTACAAATATCCATATTTTCAAATCCAAAAGAAATACAAAATGAATAAATTCTTCCCTATCAATTTCTTGAAGAGAATCTTCTATTCTTCTTGATCTCCACCTCTAGCTCTTGAATTCTTGAGGTCTTTAACACCAAAGATGAAAGGAATGAAGATGTATTGAAAATAAAGGTGAAAAATAAGTAAAAGAGTAGGTGATGTGTGTGTTGGATTGGGACTCTGTTTTCGGCTGCTATGATGATCCTCCCTCAATTTTCATATGCCAGGTTTTTATATGAGAAGATAATTAGGTTACAGACACGTGGCAACTTGTGAAAGGCTAGTTGGCAGCATATCCATTTTACACGCCCAAATTTGGGCCAAGTTTAATTAGTGGATCAATTAATGTTGACGACGTGGCAATAATTCTTTGGGCTCAGCTGCATTATCTCAAATGGCTTCAAGGAAATACAAAATTCTCATTTTGACCATGTGAAGTTTGATGATGTGGCAGTAATTCATTGGCCACTTAAATAATTCCTGCATCCTCACACGGCCAACAGCTCAAACACGGCCACATTGAGGCCGTGTTTTTACTGTATGTCAATTTGAACCTCTCACATGCCCAGAAAGTCAAACACTTCCACGGTGAGGACGTGTTTTTACTGTAATGCCTACTTCATCAACACGACCAAGGATGCCCGTGTAATCTCTATTGGCCGTGTTTTCTCTGCTTCTCCTTATTTAATTTTTAACTTCACTTCTCTTATATACAATGCATCACATAATGACCTATTCATGCAATAATAATATAAAAATAAAATAAAACTAAAAATACTAAAATAATGAGAAATAAGACACGAAACGAAACATAAAATACGAGAAAATTCACATAAAACATGCAACAAACTTAGGTGAATTTCAAGACAATCAATTAACAACCAATTAAGATCAATTAACTAAGTGTTATCTCATGAATGTCCCAAGCACAAGAAGGGTATGGCTTACCTCTTTCTACACTAACATACATGATCATATAATAAATGATTCAATTAAAACCCTAGACATAATATTGGAATGGTCATCCTAATACTATGAATAGAGAATTTAACCACACAATTCATAACATGAATCAAGTAATCATAGATCATGAGATAAATTCCAAAATCAATTCAATTAAATCATTAAAAATCCTACATATCTAGAATAATCTCAATCCATCATGTGGCTAGCCTCACATGAGGACTAGCCACTAAAATTCATTACAAAATTAATATAATCCATGGCTTGCTCCAATTGAGGCAAATAATGAAGAAAACAACAAATCAAAAGTTGATGGGCTTCCCTTTTAAAGTTGGCCTTATCTTCCTTCAACATGCTCCAATCTTCACTCCTTGATGTTCTTCCCTTCTTATATTGGTGGATTGGTGGAATGGATTAGTGGAATGGATGGATGGAATGAAGGTTGGATGGATGAATGGAGAGGAGGATGAATGAATGAATGGAGGATGGATGGATGAATGGAGGATGGATGAATGGAGAGGAGGATGGATGGTGTGTGAGAGCAGCCCCCCTGATCTATTCTAGTGGAGGATTGGGAGGTTTTGGGTATTTATACCCCTTGAAAAGCCCTAATTTCGCACCGTAGAATTGGACATTTTGCACTAAAATTCGATCGAATTTTCGTGCTTCGGTCGAATTTTTTTACAGTGTGCGTAGCCTTCGATGCTCTATTTTTTCCCGTGTTTTTCACAAAAATGAACAAAAATTCGACCGAATTTTTCCCCCTCGGTCGAATTTTTGTGACAGCTTCGCGCTGCTTCACTGTTATGGCTCGTTCTCCCTCATTTTAACTTTGAATTGAGATCCATTTTTTCTATATCTTCCTCTTCACTTCTAGAATCCATTTATACCTAAAAATTACAAAAATTCCACCAAATACAAATTCTCTAAATATTTACAAATATCGCGCAATCTAGGGCACTTAAACACTCAAACTAAGCATAATTGTATGGAACCATGCTATAATTGGACCCTAAATTCATGAGATTTTTACACTCATCAACCCTCCAAACTTAAAATGTTGTTTGTCCCTGAACAACGAAGAAAAGAAAAAGAACGTGAGGGTAGAAATTTAGTGGATTGGAGAATGGATCAAAGAAAGAGTATAATCATTTTTAACTAATCAATCAAATCAAATCACATGACTTAAACATCAATAAACCTATGCACAAATCATGGTGAGAATAATGCAAGTACAATAATCATTCTCACTAATCCTCTCAAGTTAGTCTATGCACTCACACTCATAGTGGAAATTGTGGACGTTTTTACATTCATAATTGATTCACATGCACGCATTACCATAGACTTGTCACAATTCTCAAACTCTACACCACTATTGAAGTGTGTCAATCATTGAATCAAATAGGACTTTATATTTGGATGTAATGAAGGCTCTTTGGTAAGGGTAGGGATATATGAATAAAAGTGACTCAAATATGTGTGTGGATGATTAGAAGAGATGTCTCCCTTCTCGTCAAGCACTACTCCTTAATCATAAATTAACTCTTCTTTTTTTTTTCTTATTCACTTTTCACGTACTTCATTATCTCTTCCTTTCTTAACTCTTGAAGTTAAGCATTTCTTTTGTAGCTCTTTTTCTCCATACCTTTTGCAATACACATTTGAGCTTTTCTTTCTTTTTTTAGCTCTTATGTTCTTTTGTTTTTTTAGAGCTTCATTCAATTTATTTTCTTGCTTACGCATCATCATTCACTATCTCTCATTGCATTTCAAGCACAACTTTTTTGCTTTTATCTTCATAACCTCCTTTAATTACCATCTCCAACAATCATCCACATAAAAGGTTTTATGTAAAGGCTTAAGTGGGTTTTATTGGCTTGTAATGAGCTAATAATCAAAGAATAGGCTTCATAGGCTCAAAATGGCTTACAAGGGAACAATGTTATGGTAAGGATATCATTTGTCTAGTGACTTCAATTTTCAAGGATGGCCTAAGATCATTTTCAACAATCTCCGCACAAATGTAGCCTCAAGTAAGATGAATGACAAGTTCTAGAACACATACACATGAATGATGCCCACATGAAAGAAATGAATCGCATAATATTTGTGCATTCGAGGCTCAAAATCTCACGGTTCATCAATAGTGTAAAAACAAGCATCACACAAGCAAATTCCCAACCATAACAAGTACACAAGCTCATATCTATTCAACCACATGATCTAACTCAATCTCATAGTCTCAAACAATCACTAAATTAGCTCCAAAAGAGAAGATTCAATAATAAGAAATAAAGAAAAGGCTCACAAAAACAAGAGGAACAAAAGGTGCACTGGTGCAAAATGTACAACTAAGAGCAATTCGAGCATGTAACAAAACGAACCATCCCGACCCCCAAACTTAAATTTAACTAAGAGTTGAATTTTAGTTTGAATAAAGTTTTGTTACCAATTTTGTTTCACTTCTTTCTTCTCTTCAAGACCATCACTGGAAGCTCCTTCATGTTCCTACAAAAGACAAGAAACACGATAAAAACTAAAAAAACTAAGAAAGCAATTGAATGAAAGCAATAAAGATAATGATGGGTTGCCTCCAAATTAGGGCTAAGTTTAACGTCTTCAAGCCGGACGGGTTATGGAGAATTCATCGGAATGGCCAAGGATATCTTTCGTTCTTGCCATCAAATTTTAATCTTTGTGCTTCTTCCTCTTTTAGGCATTTGTGGCAAGTAATGACCTCCGTAGTATCCTTCGAAATTGGCTTTAGATATTCGACTTTTTTGAGTTTGCATTCCATTAATATCTCCTTTCGTGACCACCACTTATTCCTTTTTATCAAGTAGACTCCCAAAATTTCTTCAAGCTCTCTTTTGTACCTAAGGCATTGAGAAGAATCAATAGGTAAGACAAAGTCAATAAAAACAATATTTTGAAATTTAAAACAACTTAAAGAGTTCAAAGGTTTAGAAATGCTCATGTCACTCTTCAAGTCATCATCACTTGTTTCTAGACTTTGTTCCTCTTCGTCCACATAATTTGCCTCAATAGGCTCTTCAAGCACCTCCTTTGATTCTTCTTCCCCCAAATTCTCTTCAACCTTGTCTTCCTTATCCTCAATAAGCTCAACATCTCTTGAGTCTTCATCATCCTCTGAACACTCTTCTACTTCTAATTCTTCTTCAATCTCTTCATCAAAATTTTCCATTTCGTGAAGAGTGTTCCGTTCACTTATCATTTGACTCATTTGACATTCTAGGGCCTCAAATCTCCTCTTATTTTTCTCATCTTCTCTCTTTCTTTCTACTCTTCTTTCTTCAATCATCTCATTGAGCATATCCATGAGTTGCCCAATTCGATCTTCTACGGGTGGCTTTATCTCTTTACTCGGTGGTTGCCATCTTTGTTCTTGAAGATAGTTCCCTCGATCAAGTCTTTGAAAATTACTCTCATGCATGTAAAACATATCCTCAACTTGAGAACTAGGCATCATCCACTCTGGTTGCACCATAGGATAAGAAGTTGGCATACTTTGAAGATATTGATCCCCATAATTAGGAAGACTTGGTTGAACACTTTGCCTTTCATTGCTCCCATGAGCGTATCTTCTATACAACTCTATTAAGGCACTATTATCGGATAGAGGAGTAACCATCGGAACTTGGTTGTAAGAACTTGATACGGAATAAGTGTTCGCTTGATACGGTTGAAATGTAATCACATTGTAAGCACCTTGCCATCCCGCATATATTCCATTATTGTAGCATTGGTCCATTTTTTTATGCTCTTCTTCTCAAGATCTACTACAATTCTTCTCCACTTACTATTTTTGGTTTTGTTCATTCTCCCCTTCTTTCAAGGTAGTTGTACCTATCAAGAAGAACAAAGTAAGAACAAAAATTTTCCAAAGCAAAAATATATGCAAAAAATAAAAAAAATGTCCTAAGTAGAGCTAACAAATTCAAACACGTTACACCAAAGCCTTTTTCTCTGGCAACGGCGCCATGAACTTAGTCTCAATTTTGGTACAAATTGATAAGAGTAAGCGTACTCTATCATTGTGTAGAACATGGTGACCAAGTGCAAAATATATAATATCGAACCCAAGGGAGAAAGTGATGTATTCGTATTCGAAAGATATTTCACTCTAGAAGGACTAATCAATAAAGGGGAGGTTTAATTACACTACAATTAATTAATAACTAGGAAAGCAATTAAAGATAGAAAATATACATATGAGATGGATGATGGGTGATGGTGAGCAATCTAAGAAGTATGCAAGGCTTAACCACAATCAAGATTAAGACATCACCTAGGCATGCAAGTTTCTAATGGTAAACATCATTGAAAATGGAATAGAAGCAATCACGTATGTTCCCCTAATCCCTATGGTCAAGGCAATTAGGTTCTAAACTTTTTACAAGTTTGCAAGCCCCTAAGATTGATTCTTACTCTCAATTCCCATAGAAGGTATTATGATCATAAGTTTGGTTCTTCTCACTCAATTAACAACCAATTAAGATCAATTAACTAAGTGTTATCTCATGAATGTCCCAAGCACAAGAAGGGTATGACTTACCTCTCCCTACACTAACATACATGATCATATAATAAAATGATTCAATTAAAACCCTAGACATAATATTGGAATGGCCATCCTAACACTATGAATAGAAAATTTAACCACACAATTCATAACATGAATCAAGTAATCATAGATCATGAGATAAATTCCAAAATCAATTCAATTAAATCATTAAAAAATCCTACATATCTAGAATAATCTCAATCCATCATGTGGCTAGCCTCACATGAGGACTAGCCACTAAAATTCATTACAAAATTAATATAACCTATTGCTTTCTCCAATTGAGCCAAATAATGAAGAAAATAACAAATCAAAGGTTGATGGGCCTCTCTTTTGAAGTTGGCCTTATCTTCCTTCAACATGCTCCAATCTTCACTCCTTGATGTTCTTCCCTTCTTATATTGGTGGATTGGTGGAATGGATTAGTGGAATGGATGAATGGAATGAAGGTTGGAAGGATGAGTGGTAGATGGATGGATGAATGGAGAGGAGGATGAATGAATGAATGGAGGATGGATGGATGAATGGAGGATGGATGAATGGAGAAGAGGATGGATGGTATGTGAGAGCAGCCCCCCTGATCTGTTCTAGTGGAGGATTGGGAGGTTTTGGGTATTTATACCCCCTTGAAAAGCCCTAATTTGGCACTGTAGAATTGGACATTTTGCACGAAAATTCAACTGAATTTTCGTGCTTCGGTCGAATTTTTCTTACAGTGTGCGTAGCCTTCGATGCTCTATTTTCGCCCGTGTTTTTCACAAAAATGAACAAAAATTCAATCGAATTTTCCCCCTCGGTCAAATTTTTGTGACAGCTTCGCGCTGCTTCACTGTTTCGGCTCGTTCTCCCTCGTTTTAACTTCTAATTGAGATCCACTTTTTTCTACATCTTCCTCTTCACTTCTAGAATCCATGTATACCTGAAAATTACAAAAATTTCAACAAAGTACAAATTCTCCAAATATTTATAAATATCGCGCAATCTAGGGCACTTAAACACTCGAACTAAGCATAATTGTATGGAACCATGCTATAATTGGACCCTAAATTCATGAGATTTCTAAACTTATCAATATTCTACAAGCAAAGGCAAACAGGTCCACCATGATACCACCGTACTTATTTTATATGGATGATATTTTATTATTTTGTCAGGGTAATGTTAACTCTATAGACACATTGAGAATGGTCTTGGAGGATTATGTAAGGGTTTCTGGTTAAGTCTTTAACCTTAGCAAATCAAAGGTTTTCTTCGGCGCACATGTTAAAACAGTGGTGAAAAGAAGGGTGCTAGATGATCTGGGGATTCATGAAGAAAATTCCCATTTACTTATCTCGGTGTACCTATTTTTATTGGATCACCGAAAAGAGAATATTTTCAACAAGCGATGGATGGCGTGTTGAGCAAATTCCAACACTGGAAAGGAAACACTCTCTCGATAGCGGGTAGGATATGCTTAGTTAATTAGTTGTTATTGCATCAAATGTACATGTCATGATGGTTTATAAATGGCCTAGATCATTGTTGAAAAAAATTGAAGTGGCTTGTCGTAACTTTGTATGGACTGGAGATGTCCATAGACAGCACATAATTACAGTTAGTTGGTGTTAGATTGTATACTAAAAGTCTAGCTTTTTGTATGAACAATGTTATAACAATTAATTTGAAATGAGAATCATATGATCAAATGATTGCATCTTATAATTTATTTATATGTTCGATGCAATAGTCCACTTACTTTATACTGTAGATAATATGTTGTGCGACAACACGCGGAAGATCATATTATCGGTTTCCTTATAAAGTATAAACAGATGCTCACAATCGAGATAGACGGGGACTCTCTATCGGGATGGTTGTAGTGTGGTTTGGTATTAGCTTGTCTTGGCTATAGAATCACATTAGTGCACTTGTGTGTATTGAGCAGGACCGCTTGAGATCGTTCGATTTATACTGACTTATAGGAGAACTTGATCTCAGTTATTATGGATGTTCGTGCTCTTAATCCCTATACAATAACCTCGACACATAGGGCAGTATGTATTTCTTTGATTCATCAATGGGTGAGATTTACATGCAATTAAATCAATAAACTCGGTGAGTTGGGAAGTAGTGCTGTTTCTATGGTGTGCTATTAATTGTAGAAGGAATTCGTGTCCGTCATAGGTTGATGATGTCCCCTTGAGGAGCTCATAAGGATTATCATGTAAACCCTGCAGGTGGAATTTATTCCAGCATGATAATGAGGTTGAGTGGTACTACTCTTGGATGAGATATTAATTAATTGAGTTGTCAGTAACTTAAATTAATTAATGGACATTGTATATCTTAAACATGGGGAGACTAACGGGCTCATAATAAGAAGGAGCCCAAAACGTAATTTTGGAATTGGTATGGTAGTGCAGTAATAATATTTTAGTGGAATATATTATTATTATTGGACTTAAGTATAAGCTTTGGGCTAAGCTTGGATACTTAAGCCCAATAGAGGCCCAACCCAATTTCTCCTCCTGATCCCTGCTGTAGCCCATGTATATAAGTCACCTCAACTTATCTGGAACCCTAATCTAATTCATTATTCACGTGTGATGAGGGTTGAGAGCAGATTAAGTAGGTCTCGTAGATCGTCGCCCACACGACGTCGAGATCGGACTTGGGACACGAGATCGGACTTGGGACATACAGCAGAAGACCGGAAGGTCGTTTGCTGCTGCAGTTCGTCATGTTCCAAAATTCATATAAAATCGTACAGTTCTTAGATTTTAATGCATTATATACTGATGGAAAGCCTTCGAAGAGAGGATCGTCTGAGCATAAAGATCACTCAATTCCGACATCAGAAGAGGAACTTATGGCTATTCTCGTGGTACTGCGCAGACTGCCAGCGAGAATTCAACCTCTACATCAACCCTTGGTGAAAGGTAATGCGTTTCATGTTTACTTGCTTCCGCTGCTTGTTAGAAATTCATGGAACCCTAATGGGTCACGTTAACCAAACGATCGAATGGCAACAATTGGTATCAGAGCTTCGGTTTCGTGGTGAAGCGTGACACGTTAGGATAAGGTTTACGTGATTAATTTTTCGGAATTAGGATCACATGTTTAGGGTTTTGGTTTTATTGTGCAAACCATGAATATCCCTATGTAATATATACCCTATATCATATCTATTCGTCCATGGTTGTGTGTGAGAGGATTCGACGAAAACTGTTCGTCAATTTCACATGCAAGGAAGAAAGAGAGGGCAAAAATAGAATCACGCTTTTGAGAGAAAATCCAGCGTAGTGATATTGCAGAGGCAATAACCAGAGTTTCAACGGTCGGATTGATCTGTAATTTGGTCAGCACGTTCAGACCTTGTGGATGTACATTCTGAACGGTGGAGATCGAATTTGGAGCTTTTTCTTGCTGGGAGTACGCTGAAAACAGAAGCAGATATTTGGGCAATTCTGTTTTGCGCAGTCGAGGGAAAAGTGCCGTTTCTGACAAACTAATCGTTGGATCGAGCTGTAATTTGGTCAACACGTTCAGACCTTGTGGATGTACATTCTGAACGGTAGAGATCGAATTTGGAGCCTTTTCTTGCTGGGAGTACGCTGAAAACAGAAGCAGATATTTGAGCTATTCTGTTTTGCGCAGTCGAGGGAAAAGTGCCGTTTCTGACAAACTAATCGTTGGATCAAGCTGTAATTTGGTCAGCACGTTCAGACCTTGTGGATGTACATTATGAACGGTGGAGATAGAATTTCGAGCCTTTTCTTGCTGGGAGTACGCTGAAAACAGAAGCAGATATTTGGGCGATTCTGTTTTGCGCAGTCGAGAGAAAAGAGCCGTTTCTCACAAAATAACCGTTGGATCGATCTGTAATTTGGAAAAAATGTTCAAGACTTACATTAGTAGATTCTGGACGGTGGAGATTGGATTCTGAGGTTCATTCAGTTTCGAACTACGAACGACAGTTGGTGTAGTTTGGTGTTGCGCGTTGGGCTGAACTTGGTTCCATGCAAGTAGGCCATTGGACGAGCGACAGTCCGGGCGAGGGGCGCTCGTCAAGGCACTTGGGGCGCTCCCTGACATAATTGGCGGTGGGATATGACGATGGACGTCTTGGGGCACAAGCAATCCTGCTTGTTGCGTAAGGCATCGATTCCACAGTAGGAGTGTCGGACAAGACATTAAAATTTAGAGGCGTTTTTATTCCTAATATATATAACTGTCATAATTGATTTAATTGTCTATTATTGTTATATATATATATATATATGGATGCCTGATCTCTATGATTTATTGTCTTATATAGAAGCATGCTAGATTGCGTATTATATTTGGTATATTATATGCATGTATTGCTAGAGTGTTGGATAAGACATCCAATTTTAAGAAAACTAATTCCTAATATATAACTGCCATAATAGATTGTATATTATTGTTATATATGGATGTCGAATTAATTCCTAATATATGACTGCTATAATTGATTTAATAATCTATTATTGTCATATATGAATGTCGAATTAATTCATAATATATAACTGCTATAATTGATTGTCTATTATTGTTATATATGGATGTTGAATTGATTCCTAATATATAACTGACATAATTGATTTAATTATCTATTATTGTTATATATGGTTGCTCGTCGATATCGATGATTTTGATAATCTAGACGATATGACGATCGATATCGATAGTTTTGGAATTTTGATAATCTTGATATTTTTCGAATATTTGATAATCTAGTCGATATCGATGATTTTGATAATCTGGACGACATCCACGGTCGATATCGATGGTTTCGAAAATTGGACAATCTGGAAATTTTGAAAATTTGATAGTCTGGAAGTCTTTGCTGATATTCGTGCCTGGTGGCGAACAATCGAATTCGCTGATATATAACTGTTAATGATTGATTTAATTATTGATTATTGTTATATATGTATGCATGACTCTCTGTGATTTACTGCCTTATGTGCCGTAATAGAAGCATGCTAGCGTTGCGTATTTTATTCTGAATATCATATGCATGTAAAAACCCTCGGTGTTAATTTACTAAGTGGGAGAGGGGATTGGTAAATATTCCCGCGGCCTCCATTATTGGTTTGTAAGTGATGTGAGTAAACTTGCGTGTTGGCAATAGGCCTTCCTCCCTAACGGATGAGTTTATTCACGGATCACTAGTACAGACTTCATTACATAATTATTGTTTGTAATGTGGTACATGAACTTGCGTGTTGGCAATAGGCCTTCCTCCCTAACGGATGAGTTAATGTGGGGCTCACTGGTACAAACTTATAACTGATGATTGTAGGAAGCTATCCGAGCGCGTGTGTACTTCTCCAACTGTAAGGCACACAAGCTCGCGCAGTGGACTTGGGATCAAATAATGGTGTACACTTAGGTGTAAATAATTAGTATCCTCCCCAACGGAGTCACTGCTATTATTTGCATGGCTAAAGAGGAACCGACTATTAATTATTTTGTCATAAAGTTAGGTTGACAAATGAAATTAATGGGTAAAACCTTCTCTTGTAAATGTTTGGGTTTGTAAACGTCCACACTAACGTGGCTTGCAGACTCACGGTGCTTGAGATGTCGGTGAATTTTATTTTTATATAGTTTTGAGGGAATCAATATAAAAGGATAAAATTCAAAGATTTGAACGGTATATTAATTTAAGATTCTCTAAATTTCAAATAGTTTTATTTCACTTATGGTTGACTAAAAGAAATTATATTTACTGGTCTAAAATTAGATGATTAGAAAAGAATCTTGGTTTTGAATTTTACTGCTTAAGAAAATACATGTGTGTTCTCACAATGGACGTCTCATGATGCCTATTAAAGTCTCTAGTGAAGAGATGAGAGGTTCATAGAAATATGATGGTCTCATGTAACTCTTCGGATACTTGAGTAAGTTAAAAGACAGAAGATCATGATTTAATTTGATGAATGAATTGGGAAAGCATGGAGTATAAATTGAAGGGAAACCTAGATCAATTTAATTCTTTGTGAATTGCCTAGATGTTTTTGAGTAAGTTCCACCTGAATTACAATAGGATGTATATGGTGGAAAACTTCTGGCAAAACATGTGGCAAAGGAAAGCCATTTTCATCATAATGTGAACAAGTTTTATATCTTATTCACTAGTTGTTTAAAACATGATTAGTGATGTCATTTACTGACACGAAGTGTGTAGATACTGGAATCACTAAATGTTTATTACTAAGTGAGGATAAGATTGTTATGACATGGGTAAAACTACAAGAGTAGTGGCTATTGCAGTGGGAGTTGTCTATTTATCAAATGATATGAGTAGACGTTTGATTTTATGAAATTGTCTTTACGTACATTTTCATAGAAAGAATTTGATTTCGGTTTCTATGCATTAATAGATGGATACTCCATTTCATTTAAATGATATGGTCATTATAATGAATGATAGAGTTGTAATATGTTATGGTACGTTGGTGAACAATTTGTACACTCTTAAATCATGTTTATCCCCTGGATGCGACAAATAGTAATTAATAATGAGTCTTTTAATCTAGTAAGAGAAAGGTACCTTCGGAAATGAATTTCCCACCTTAATGGTGTGACGAATAGAAGGAATAGCACTCTTATGGTAGTGATTAGATAGATGATGAATTATTTGGAATTACTAAATTCATTTTATGGATATGCCCTAGGAACAGTAATTCGTAAGAATGTTTTTCTATTTGTGGGATATCCTAGAAAAATGAAGGATGATTTATTTAGTCCACAAGATCGAAGAGTGATTGTTAACATAAACACTAGATTTTTGGAAAAAGGACTATGTAATAAATCAAATACCCATGTATAAGTTGTTCTAAAGGAAGTGAGAGGAAAACACAAAGTATAAGTACCAAGTGTACAAGAGGATATACCACAAGGTAAACTGCAACGCGTGTCACGTCTGATATACAATTGCATGTAGTGCCTTGTCGTAGTGGGAGGGTTCTTCGACAACTTGTAAGATACATATTTTGGGAAAGTCGTGAGACTTGGTCCCTCGCAAACATGAAATGGACCCACGGATACGACGAAGCACTACAAGTTAGAAATGCCTAATCCTAGCAAAGTGCAATGAATATTAAAATAGAACGATTTTAAATTAGGTCTGGATGCTTGTTGAACCGCTAAATGGCGTAAAAGCCATTGGAAGCGGGCATGCAAGAATAAAAGAGGATCATAGAATAAGGTGAAAACCTTGGAAGCAAGCTTGTTGTGAAAAGGTATACTCAGAAAGAAAGGGTTCGATTATGAGAAAACCTGTTCGCCGGTAGCTATGCCTAAGTTGATCCAAACTCTTTTATTTGTTGCTACTCATATGAAATATGAGGGATAGCAAATAGATGTCGAGACAGCTTTTCTGATTGGAAGTCTTAAGGGAAACATCTATGTGAAGCAACCAGAGTGATTCATTGCAAAGAGCTAAGAGCATTGTGATAGTGAGCTTAAAAGTGTCCATTAATGGACTAAAACAAGCTTCAAGGTCATGAAACATCCATTTTGATGAGGAAATCCAGGCAAATAGATTTATTCAATGCGTGGATGTATCTTGTGTATTGAAAAGAGTGACGGAAACATGGTGGTATTTCTTGTATTATACGTAGATGATATATTGCTCATTGGAGACAATGAAAGAGTATTGTCGGGCGTATGTGTATGGATAATAAAGCGGTATGAAATGAAGGACTTAAGAAGAGCAAAATTATCCTTTTGATCACGGTAATACGGATCACAAGAAAGGATATTATGCTTGTCTCAAGCTTCATGAATTGATACGATCCTTACTTGTTTTAGCAAGTGACTTTATCTAAGAAAATATGTCTTGAGACACAAAAGGAAGATAAAGGTGATGAAAGCGGTTCCTTATGCTTCGGCGAATAAGGAAGCTTAATCTTAGGAATGCTATGCGCGAGAATGGATATCTATTTTGCTGAACGCATGAACAGTGGGTATCAACGTAACCCGGAACAAGAATGATGAACCGTGGTAAGACATATATGAAGTGCCTGAGAAGGACTGGAAATTATATGTAAGCTTGCTGGGCAAATTCACTGCTTCTTGTGGATTACGTAGATTCGGATTTTTTAGTCAGATTGGACGGCAGTAAATCCACCTCAAGGTTATGTGTTTAGTTTTAGGAAGTTGAGTCATAATGTGGAGGAGTGTTATATAGAAATATATTTCAGACTCCGGACTCCATCATGGAAAGATGATAAATTGGAGCCTATGAGGCAGCCAAAGTATCTGTATGACTCTAGAAACTTCAAGATGGACTTCGAAGTGTTTCTAAGTTTGTCCAAGGATATCACAATTTATATTGATGATATTGGTGCAGTTGCAAACTTGAAGGAATCACGAGCCCATAAGGCAATTAAACACATGGAGTACAAGTACCACTTGTTACGAGAAATCGTATGATGAGGGGAAGGTTGTTGTCGCCTAGATTGCATCGGATGATGACCTAGTAAATCCATTTACAAGGATATTAAGGCAAGAGCTTTTAATGGTCGTGTAGTGGGAGTGGGAATCAGATGTATGGCGGAAGACATGACATCATAGTCTTTTAGTATAAGTGGGAGATTGTTGGATTGTATACTAAAAGTCTAGCTTTTTGTATGAACAATGTTATAACAATTAATTTGAAATGAGAATCATATGATCAAATGATTGCATCTTATAATTTATTTATATGTTCGATGCAATAGTCCACTTACTTTATACTGTAGATAATATGTTGTGCGACAACACGGGGAAGATCATATTATCGGTTTCCTTATAAAGTATAAACAGATGCTCACAATCGAGATAGACGGGGACTCTCTATCGGGATGGTTGTAGTGTGGTTTGGTATTAGCTTGTCTTGGCTATAGAATCACATTAGTGCACTTGTGTGTATTGAGCAGGACCGCTTGAGATCGTTCGATTTATACTGACTTATAGGAGAACTTGATCTCAGTTATTATGGATGTTCGTGCTCTTAATCCCTATACAATAACCTCGACACATAGGGCAGTATATATTTCTTTGATTCATCAATGTGTGAGATTTACATGCAATTAAATCAATAAACTCGATGAGTTGGGAAGTAGTGCTGTCTCTTTGGTGTGCTGTTGATTGTAGAAGGAATCCGTGTCCGTCATAGGTTGATGATGTCCCCTTGAGGAGCTCATAAGGATTATCATGTAAACCCTGCAGGTGGAATTTATTCCAGCATGATAATGAGGTTGAGTGGTACTACTCTTGGATGAGATATTAATTAATTGAGTTGTCAGTAACTTAAATTAATTAATGGACATTGTATATCTTAAACATGGGGAGACTAACGGGCTCATAATAAGAAGAAGCCCAAAATGTAATTTTGGAATTGGTATGGTAGTGCAGTAATAATATTTTAGTGGAATATATTATTATTATTGGACTTAAGTATAAGCTTTGGGCTAAGCTTGGATACTTAAGCCCAATGGAGGCCCAACCCAATTTCTCCTCCTGGTCCCTGCTGTAGCCCATGTATATAAGTCACCTCAACTTATCTGGAACCCTAATCTAATTCATTATTCACGTGTGATGAGGGTTGAGAGTAGATTGAGTAGGTCTCGTAGATCGTCGCCCACACGACGTCGAGATCGGACTTGGGACATACAGCAGAAGACCGGAAGGTCGTTTGCTGCTGGAGTTCGTCATGTTCCAAAATTCATATAAAATCGTTCAGTTCTTCGATTTTGATGTATTATATACTGATGGAAAGCCTTCGAAGAGAGGATCGTCTGAGCATAAAGATCACTCAATTCCGACATCAGAAGAGGAACTTATGGCTATTCTCGTGGGACTGCGCAGACTGCCAGCGAGAATTCAACCTCTACATCAACCCTTGGTGAAAGGTAATGCGTTTCATGTTTACTTGTTTCCGTTGCTTGTTAGAAATTCATGGAACCCTAATGGGTCACGTTAACCAAACGATCGAATGCCAACAGTTGGAAGTGAGTTTGATGTCCAACATCGGAAAGTGGGTTGGGAATTCGATCGATAAGAGCTGCAAATGAGGCATACATTATGAAGCTTTCTTGGGATATATTACAAGGGAAATGTGCTTTATATGTTATCAAGGGACGATGGTTTGATGGAGAGGACCTCAAGGAAATTACTTGGTTTCATTTATTCAAAAACCATGCACGTTCCACATTAAAAGGTTGAAAAATGAGGAGGTATGGGTGGCGGGTACAACTCTAAAGTTTGGTTTTGGCTTGATAATTGGATAGGGAGCCCCATTGCTGATTTAGTAGAAATTCCCCAAGAATTTTATCATCTCTATGATGATGTTATAGGGGATTACTTATTTGATGGCAATTGGCACTTCACCGAGAGCTTCACCACTAAGTTTCCAAATATTGTGCAAGCTATTTTGATAGTTCGAATGTCAGATAATATGGAGAATGGAAGGTATTGGAGCAGGTCTTTGCACGACAATGTATTGTCCAGTGTTGCTTATGCTCACACTTGCACCACTTTCTTGAAAACCAGCTGGGGGGCCTGGCTTTGGGCAGATTTTATTCCACCTAGGAGGTCTATCACGGCATGGAAAGCAATACATGGTATTCTTACTACTGGGGATCTCATGGTGCATCATGGATTCAAGCATCCCTCTCGATGTTATTTGTGTAAAGATGGAGACGAAAGCTTGGATCACTTGTTTGTTAATTGTCCTATATATTTTGCTGTGCTTAAAAAATTCTTGCCGGTTTTGATTTTGGAAGTAGAATGCGAGTTGATCAGCCGTTTATTGGGTTTCTAATTCAAGCCATTGGGATAGAGGGGAATAAACAGATCACATCTTCTTGGAGGCTGGCCATTGTTTCATACATATGGATCATTTGGCAGGAGAGGAATAGCATGATGGCTGATGGTTACAAGGATGATAGTTATGATAAAAGGGCACGGACTTCTGGAATAACAGCAGCTTTGCTTTTGCTAATAAAGGAAGGTAACAAGTTCAATCTAGGGGTGATGCACAATTCGGTTGAGGACCTGTATACACTATAATACTTTGGAATTGCTGGCGTTTCGAGGAAGGCTCCAACGGTTACTACTGTTCGATGGCAACCTCCAGCAGCAGGCTGGACCAAGGTAAACAATGATGGCCATGCAAAGGGTGCTCCAGGATGTATTTCTGGAGGTGGACTGTACAGAAATAGTAGAGGATTTGCTATGGGGGATTTCTCTTGTGGATATGGGCAAGGTTTTGCTTTTGAATTAGAGTTGGGGACTGCCTGCTTGGCTATTGAAATCGCCTTTAAGAAAGGATGGAAACGGCTATGGCTTGAAACAGATTCAATGTATGTTATCCATGCTTTTACTATAAGAAAGCCTGTCATTCCATGGAGATGGCTTGCATGTTAGCGCATGGCAAAAGATTTAACAAAGCAAATGACATTTCATTTTTCACATATCTTCAGAGAAGGGAACTCGGCTACAGACGCTTTATCAGCTATTGGTGGAGCATACTCCTGGTATCACAATCTCTCAGGATTCATCAATAGGATTTTGTTTACTGACATGAATCAAGACTACTATAGATTTAGATAGTCTTTTTCTTTTACAAACATCTTTTTTATAATTCCTGTAACTTTTCATTTCTTTTCTTAATAATATCATTTATTAGCCTAAAACTATCAAAGCAGTTCTAGCCCATGACGCTTCGAAGAACGTTCATGGGGATTGGATAGATTTTACCCATAGTCTTGAAAATTACAAGATAAATTAAGATGCGAAGTAAACCCTAGATGTGGGCGCCGTCATGTCTCGCTCCATCTTGAATCTTCACCTGGTTCTCACTTGATTCACTGCACAAATCTCTCTCAACAGCTCCTGCGGATGGAGTTAGGGTTTAGTTGTGGTGTAGGATGGATGTGGAATCTAACTCCCTT
Source organism: Pogostemon cablin (assembly GCA_023678885.1). Lineage (NCBI taxonomy): Eukaryota > Viridiplantae > Streptophyta > Magnoliopsida > Lamiales > Lamiaceae > Pogostemon > Pogostemon cablin. Next base: position 28,506,883 of record CM042965.1, on the reverse strand, counting down.
CTTGACGTGATCTGCATCCCTTTTTATACTTGTAAACTCTCCTTATGGACCTTTACAGAGCTTTTTCATGGAAAATATGCACATACACGTACTGGAGGTGCAAAATTATCAAAAATAGCATGTCGTGTCCCCGCTCGACCACAACAGCCTTGGTCGAGCGGCGATTGAGCGACATCCCTGAGTGTTGAAACTCTGTCAGGAGTCTCGCTCGACCAAATCTGATGTTGCTTGACCAATCGTATTTTTCAATTCTGAGCAATTTTGACCTTTTTCCTGTATAAATATACTCAAATAGCCTCAATAGTATCTTATTAGTGGCTTTTACATAAACATCCTGATTTTTCCTTGATAATAGACCAAATCATACTGAATTTCCACTTAAATCAGAGCTCAAAATACGTGAATTCTCACTCTCATCATCTTACATAAGACAATAGGTAATAGGGGCAACAACACCCCTAAAAGTTTTATATATCGTCTATAATAATACTATTATGCAATTAGATAACATTTTTTACGTGTTACGTAATGATATTTATGTTTGTTCAGGTTTGTAGTCGTAAATATTGGCCCTAATGATCGGTGAAGATGGAATATTCCAATGAGAATAGTATAATTGGAAATATTACAACAACTCCACATCCGTTAACCGAAATACCTATCCTGGCTCACAATTCCGCAACAATTCTAATCTCTTCCGCCGAATATTTGTCATTGTCAACCACTAATTCTCCACCGCCCTACAACCCATAATATTCAATCGTCGTCGATTCTCCAGCCTATAATATACTATATAGACCATTCTACTCCGGCCTGCAACCCAAGATTTTCTCCTGGCGATTCTCTAGCCTATAATTCTACTGTCGACATGAGATAATCATCAACCGTTAATTCTCCTCCGGCCTGTAATCCTACTGTCGACGACAAAAATCATAGGTTAATTATCCTCCGGGCTGCAACCCAATATATAATTCTAAATCTTCTAACGACAATAACCATCCTCCGTCGGGGTCTAATGGTTCAAAAAACCTTCCTCCAACAGCATTTGTAAATAATAAATTACATTACTTAATTACTATATAAAATATAAATTAACAAGGAATATCTTTATAATTTTCAAATTTCATGAACAAGTTACTATTCAGTACGTAAAATATAGCCCTAATAACATAATACATAATTAGAAGAGTTAATTACCCAAAAAGTCCTGACCTTTACGCCATTTGCAAATTAGTCCATACATTTGACAATTTACAAAAAAATACACTACTTTTATGATAGATTGCAAATCGATATACCGGGCAGCAGGAGGCTGCCCAGATGATGATGTTTCTCTTCTTCTTATTCCACCTGTCTATTAATAAATTAAAAAGGCAATAACGGTCATTTTTTTAGACTAAAAATAAATTAATAAAGAAATTATAGGTCCAGACTGAAATAAATAAATAAAGAATTAATTTGTTCATATTCTATGTTCATCTTCTCTGCTAACATCAGTTCAACGCCGCACGCTGTTTGTCCGTTCCCACCACTATCGCCACCGCTCCTCATTATTTTCTTTTCCATTTGAGGTTATCAAGTTTGATAGCCTTAATATTTACATCAATATAAAAATCAACGTGAAGGAGACGACGTTGGTGAGGCCGGCGGTGGAGACGTCGACGATGGTGGTGCCCAATTTTCACACACCTAGCGTTTACTTCTACCGCCTCGATGGGTCACCGAAATTTTTTGACACGGTGGCGATGAAGGAGGCGCTCGACCGGGCTCTGGTTCCGTTCTATTCCATGATGGGAAGATTGAAGAGGGATGAAGATGGGCGAATCGAGATCGACTGCAACGACGAGGAGTGCTCTTTGTGGAGGTTGTGCTTTTTATTTATTTCAATCTTCCGCCGTCCTGATTGAAATAAATAAATAAAGAACTTAAGATTGAACAACCACAGCTGCCTCACAAACGACATTCAGGGAGCCCCGACACACTTTATCCGCCATCGACCACCGCTCACCCTTTCCAGATTCGCTGTTGTTCGTCGACTGCTGCCGAAGTTCCGAACTTCACCGGCCGAAAACCCCATTTCCATCTGCAAAAAACTCAAGGAATCAGTTTAGTTCATCACTACTGGAATATCTATTCTATTCAACGTAGATTTCATTCAAATTTTTTAAAACAAGTATAAAATCGGGCCATTTTTTCCAGATCTATCAAAATAGGTATGCCTTTCTCGATTCCAATGTGGCGGGGTTTGAATCCACCATCCCCCAGCTAAAATAAGAGTCCCTATGGAGGAGCAACAAACATGTAGCCAACAATCTTTGCGAATCATTTCCGTTGGAATTCTACGATGAGGTGCTGCGGATGATGCATAAAGTTGTAACGTGAATTTGAAGGAGAAGTGAAAAGTGAGGCCTGAATCTGGTGGAGGCAACTTTCGAGCATCGAACGAGCTGCCATGCATCCGGGAAGCCTTCTGCGGCTCGGTGAATCGATTTGAAATCTGTCATAAAAGTAGTGTACTTTTTTATAAATTCTCAAAAGTTTGTACTAATTCGCAAATGGCATACAAGGAAAAGAAAGACTTTTGCCGTAATTAACCCTAATTAAAATATTAATTAACCTTCGTACGCCTTTAAACCTTCCATTAAACTAGCTTTCTTTGCTACTCTCGTTTGTAGGGTTTAGAACTTAATATTTGATGTAATATACAACGATAGTGTTACTCTTTTTTTTATAGATGGATATTCTAATTTCTAATAACTAATTCTATATTCATATTTTATCATACTATACAAATATCCTAATGAATAAAAAAGATTATATTATCTCAAGGATTACTTTCTAAAACGGTACGATTAATTATAATATATGATACTTCCTCCGTCCCATAGAAATTGTGACAGTTTTCTATTTGGGTTGTCCCATAAAAGTTGCTATATTCCTTTTAAAGCATATAGGACCCACACAAAAAATATTAACATATTACTAATACACCTATCCACTGCACATTAAATATTATTTCTCTCACTTCACTTTATATTAAAATATTATACTCCTTAATCTACGTGTCCAAAAAATGTCACGACTTTAGTGAAACGGAGGGAGTAATAAATATGTTAGAATAGATCAATTTAAATAGGGTTAATTGCGTCAAAAGTCATGACATTTTTGTGAATTTCAAATTAGTCCAAATTTTTTAATATTTATAAATAAATACTCGACCTTTAATCTGTTTTTCAAATCAAGCCACCGAGCAGCGGAGGCCTGCCCGGTGACGGACGTGCCATTTTTAATCGATATCACCCCTCCACATGTTATAATAATAATAATAATAATAATAATAATAATAATAATAATAATAATAATAATAATAATAATACTTAAATAAAAAAGATCAGCGCTCTCCACCATCCCTGGCTCTCCACCAACCACCGTCCACCACCCACCGTCGGATAGGATCAGCGCTCGTCACTGGAAGAGCCGCCATCATCCATCTCCGCTGCAGATCCAAGAAGCCGTGGCTGCCACCTCTCACCGGAACGTCGGAACAAGATCTGCCGAAGGGTTCCTATCCGACATGGCCCCGCCAATCTTGTATAAATATGTTGCCACCACACCCATTCTGGAAAAAAAGCTCACGCCCCTTGCAGATGGAAGGATAAGGTAAACCAAATTCTAATAATTTATCAGCAGAAATCAAATCTATAATATTTGGATTTGATTATTCGAATTGTTCACGTACAGCCGCCGCCCCTCCTCCTCCGGCCTTCTCCCGCACGTGAACAGCAGCAGGCCTAGGCACAGTACCAGCTCACCCCCCCCCCCCCCCATCAGCAATACACGTAATTATTCAGATCTTATTTCTGATGATAAATTATTTATCCTTAAGTCTTCTGCGACGTCGTTTGGTTTATTTATTTTTATTTTTATACAAGTGGAGGCTGACCTAGAAAAAAAAACGACACATCAGCCATCGGGCAGGCCTCTCGCTGTCCGGTGGCTTGATTTAAAAAAAGAGTTAAAAGTCGAGAACTTATTTGTAAATATTGAAAAGTTTAGACTAATTTAAAATTCGCGAAAAGATTTGAACTTTTGGCGCAATTAACTCATTTAAATATATGATAGTTATCATCAAAGATTTAAGCGAAAATATTGAACATATCATTAAGCGGTTGTCTATTTTCATTAAAATATTGAACATATCATTAAGCGGTTGTCTATTTTTATTAATACTTAATATACTATATTTAATAATTGAAAAAATATCACATTTGATCCCATAAAAATTTATTCAATTCAATTATAATCCCGTAGAAATACACTGGTCCCATAACTAGTGGTTTTGGTCCCATAAGAATATTATAATAATAATTTTTGAAAATTTTCATCCAAAATTAACTTATATTATTATAAACTATTAGATTTATATTATTTTCTGTCTTTCAAAATAGACGTAGTCTATTTTGGTCTTGTTAATTGTTCATAATATTTCGTCAACTATTAACAGATTTTGATGAAAATTTCTTATGAGACTAAATCTGCTAATTTTATGACCTTTTTGGCATTAAGCAATTCTTACGAGACTAAATCTGTTATTCCTTTAATAATTATAAACTTGAACTACAAGTCTTAGAATATTATTACATATTTTTTATTTATAAAAATTCTGATTTAAGATATAATCTTTTCTAATAATATTTGGGAAGGATTCATGAGTCATCTCAGTAAATATTTGATCATGATTAATTTTTTTTATTCTTTTAAAACGTGTAAAGAATTGCATAAATCTAATACCCATGCAAGTGATCAAATGAGTAATCTTTTATCTGGGTTGAATATATAACAAAAGACACTACACCCGTACAATTGACAATTTGACATAAATGAGTTTTTCATCTCGTAATTGGTTCGATATACATTTGCATGTTATTAATTTTAAAATTATAGTTAATAAAATCAAAATTATGTAAAAAAAATAATGGACAATTTATTTATCATATAATATCATAATATCATATCATAATCATAATATATTAAAAGTAGCAAGTACTTGAGAAACATTTTCTTGTTTTATCCTCATACTACTTTCTTATTTACTTTTTTAACCTTTTATTATTTAATAAATTTAATCTTTATTAATTGAATTTTCAACAATTAATTTATCTGTGAACTCTTGAAGTTCCACATCATTCCTTGCATTATTCAAAAACTCTTGAAATTCAAGAATCATTGAACTTTCATCTTCATATCCTAACACCACAACTCCATTCCAAATTTCTTGAGTGCATATCTAATAGCTCGAGGTATTTCTTGACTTCATATTAATCAAATTATTTATTAATTGCATTTTCAACTTTTCAATTAAATCAATTATATATGATGTATCGTTTTTACTTCATCAGATTATCTTTTTTCGCACTAGAGAATGAGTATCCATCGTTTGAGAGTGGGTTGAAGGTGCTTTATTGGCTTTCAAAGTAGGCAAGTTCGGCTGATATGGCTCAAGATTGTGAAGCTTAATAGATTTTCAAATGATAGTTACCTTTTACAGCCTTAATAATCATGTGATGCTTCTCCAGTATACATTCTAATTGTCTTACGGGTTCTCTCTATATTCTTATTATTCTTCTTTTTGCTTTCAATTATATATGTTGTTCTTAAGGGAAAGATTGAAGAAATTGGGCTTCTAATAGCTCAAGTTGATGTTATTATCTCTGAGTGGATGTGGTATTTTCTTCTCCATGAAAATATATTGTCATGACTCATGATATTTCTCTTTATTTCTTACAGAAGATTCAAAAAAATTTGGTGAGCCCTTTAAGTTAGTCATTCACGATGATGAAAACTTATGTGTGTTAGATGAGTAGTGCTTTATGGAATGCTAGATCGTCACCCTTTAAAATTTTAAATTTAAGTTTCATGTCTGCATTGTTTTGTTTTGAGCCAGAATTTGGTTTTCCATCTCACTGCTTGTGATTAAACCTTCACCTGTGGTGCCTGCACTTGGATGGCTGTGGCATGCTTTATATTTATCAAGTGGAAGCAGAAGTTTTTTTTATAGAAAGACACATTTTATTCCCGTTACAGAGAATGCCATTGAAATGTCTATAAATGCTATGGAATCTGTATTTATTTCTTACAAAATTATGAACAATATTCTTACTTTTAAAAAAAAAATTATATATCCTTTATTCTGATTTGTTCATGAGCTGTTGAAGCGGCTTGTGTGCTTGATGAAATCGAGCTTAAAATATCTTAGATTTAAAGTGGAAAATTTTAGCAGGAAAGAAATCGTCGAAGAGGTTGAGAAGTGGATGGGTGAATCCAAAGAGGAGAGCTTGCTCAAAGGAGTATAACAGGGTTTTGTTTTATAGCTGGTTTCAACAAATTTTCAATTAGTGTTGTTTGGCATGCTTTTCCATGTGATATCTCTTATAGTTATTCAAATGATGCTATTGGCTTGCTATTGTATTTAGTTAAATTCATTTTCCGTCCCACAACTATATCAAATTTTGATTTCAGTCTGAAATAAGTTAAATTTTTCAATTTAATCTCATGACTTCTTGATTTCATCAATTCCAACCCAATTTTGACTAAAAAATCAATTTTCACCGGAAAAGGTCATCAAAATTAGGGATTCCGGCATACATATCATAGGTGGCATTCCAAATTAAAATTAGATCGCCACATCACCATTAATTAATTAAATAAATAAATTAAAAATAATTTCTAACACAACAATGGCAGCAGCTCCTCGGCTGAGCCACCATCCCATGGTTTCCTCTTCTTCTTTACCTTTGAAGAAGAATCGTCTGTCTGGCACGGGGGAATAACGGAAACAAAGTCGTGGAGAGCATTGAGGATGTTGACGAGGTTGGGGAGTCAGCAAATGAAGGCGACAAACCGGGTTGTATGCGAACTCCGGCCCGGGCCTTCGTCCGAATAGGAGTGGTGAAACACGGCTACTCTCACACCGTCGCCGTCGTCTCGGGCTTGATCTCCGCCGTAATCGGAGAATGAATCCTCTGCAGATGAGAAAGCCACTCTAAACTCTTCAAACCCTCTCCACCTGCAGAAGCTGCCATAACCATCTGCAAGTATTCCTTCTTTTTTTTTCTCAAGCAAATAGAAACGGTTCTACCTCAAGAGTGATCCCTTTCTTGGAGTGGCTGAAATTCTAGTATCCTGGGAAAGCAGCCGTTGTCCGGCGGCGGTGCGCTTCTTATAATCTATGACCCCTTTCCGCCGTCCCCATTTACAGCTGCTCTCCTTTAGTTTCAGAGTATCCATTACAAAAATCTTGAAGCACGTCCACGAAGAAGTCCTCCCCGGCAGGTGCCGCGCCACCCAAAATTTCACCCATCCTCGCCGTCGTCCCGCCGCAAAAGCGATCGGAAAATCCCCCTCACTTCATGCCCTTTAAAGAAAAACCCAGTGTGATTGAAATTATTTTTAATTTATTTCTTTAATTAATTAATGGTGATGTGGCAATAGCTATTTTAATTTGGAGTGCCACGTTTTCTATGCACGTGGATTCCGATGGAAATTTGGATTTCAGCTCAAAATTGGTTTGAAATTGAAGAAATTAAAAAGTTATGGTATTAAATTAAAACATTTAACTTATTTGGGACTGAAAGCCAAATTTGTTATAGTTATGAAAAGAAAAATGAATTTAATTCTATTTGTATTCGTTCCATGTACAATATGGTCAATATGTCTTCTTAAGGAGCCCGTGTTCTAATTTTGTCTCAACTGAAACTTAAAAGGAAGAGGAGGGCGGTGAATTGGTACTTGGTGGAGTTGATCCAAATCATTTTATAGGTACACACACATTTTTTTCTTTTAAAAGATAATCTACTTCGAATGTTATTGTGGTTTTATTTGATTAAAGTTTACTTGATCTAATTTTGGAGTATAATGGTAAATGATGGTGTACCATGTGATGTCAGCGATTGCTATCTATTTTGATTTGAAGCCGCGATTGCTATCTAATTGATTCTAATGGCGAGCACTTAAATTCTTAACTTAAGATGAGCTTAAGAATTCTCAACTCTTAAGGTGAAGAAGAAGTGATCGTCATCACAAAGTGTGGAAACATCACAGTTCAAGGGGACAAGAGTCGGGCGAACAGACATTGAAGAGCCTCTGATCAAACTCATTGTGGATAAGCACTCTGCTTATATTGGTTGAAGATTCAAGGCTAATATCAGTGGCATTCGGAAGACGACAATCTGTAGCTACTTGATGACCACGAAGGGGCTCAAATGAAAATCTGTTGGTTTCTCTTAACATTGTCTTCAGGCATTTGAATTTGTTTCAAATATGGTGGAATGGAATGCAATTCAATAAAAGATAAAATACTAATGGATTAAAATCTTTTGTCCTTCTTCACAAGGCTTGCAGGAAGGTTCCAAAAAGCTACACACTCTGTTGCATAAAGATTAACATTAGGAAAGAAATTTACAATTATTTATTTAATTAATAATTGATCCACTTTATGTCAAAGAGCAAGAATCATAGAATCGCATGACAAACTTGAACTTATTTAATTTGTCCATAATTAAAATAAAATATTTATATTAATTAAAAGAGATTTTTATAATAATACGAAGAATCCAATTGCACAGATGTAAAGTTTGTGTAAATGATTAACAAATTTCCTTTTTCTTCTGATTTAACTTGAGAGGTATGGATCCTTCTTTTTTTTTTTTTTTTTTTGCATGAGTGATAATCCCATGCTTATTAGCCTTAGGAGTCTTCATTAATAAAAAAACACTCAAGTAAAATTTATCAAGTTTTGATTGTTGTATCTTTGGCAAATGAGCATGCACTACGCATCCAAAATTTGGAGACAAATAAATTTCTGTTATACTCTCCAATTACAATTAATATGGCTTAGCAGCATTAGAATCAAAATGTTGGAGTATACACTATGCCAAAACTGTGGAAAGACAACGGAGAATCCCCGTTGTCGTAGCCCCTGCAGCTCCGTTGTTAACCCGGGAGTTGTTAAAAGTCTGGACTTTTAACAACGGTGAAATACCCGTTGTCGTAGGGCATTTTTAACAACGGATTATCCCCGTTGTTGTTGCTAATAAAATCCGTTGTCAATCCGGGAGTTGTTAAAGGTACCTACCCTTTAACAACGGTTTTTGACTCGTCGTCGTATGTCTTCTTTAACAACGGTGAATTCCCGTTGTCATTAATTGAATCCCCGTTGTTGTAGACGAATTTATCAACGGGGATTACCCGTTGTTGTACCTCAAAATCTCCATTGTCAATCCGGGAGTTGTTAAAGGTACCTACCCTTTAACAACGGTTTTTGACCCGTCGTCGTATGTCAGCTTTAACAACGGGGAATCCCCGTTGTCATTAATTGAATCCCCGTTGTTGTAGATGAATTTAACAACGGGGATTACCCGTTGTTGTACCTCAAAATATCCGTTGTTAATCCGGGAGTTGTTAAAAATGTCATTCTTTTAACAACGACATTTTCCCCGTTGTTGTAAGTACTCTTTAACAACGGTGAATCACCGTTGTTGTTAGTTTTATCCCCGTTGTTGTAGATTAATTTAACAACGCAGATTAACGTTGTTGTAGCTCGAAATCTCCGTTGTTAATCCAGGAGTTGTTAAAGGGTCTTACTTTTAACAACGAAATTTTGCCCGTTGTCGTAAATTCTATTTAACAACAGTTTATCACCGTTGTTGTTAGTTTTATCCCCGTTGTTGTAGATTAATTTTAAAAATATTGTTCTTTTTAACAACGGGCAATCCCCGTTGTCATAGCTCTCTTTGACAACGGTTTATGCCCGTTGTCGTATGCTATATCCCCGTTGTTATTATCAAAATTTTAACCTGTTTAATAATTAAAATAGTCATAATCCCTGATCTTCAATACAACATAACTAATTCAATTACATCAATGCATTCGAAAGTAATTGAACTCCAAATACAAAAACCAACATCAATACGTTCGAATATAACATCCCAACATCTCTCTAACCAATACAATTCACCAACAACAATTAAAATACTTCATAATGTATCCATGATCGACAAATACCGTCTTCCCATAAACATAAACAACAAAGCGTTCATCATGTTTTCCTTTCCCTTAGACACACTTTAGTCTTTTCGTAAGGCTGGTAAAGAAGACATAAGCTAAGGTTAGCACAATCGTATAAGTTATTATTCTCATTACAAGATATATTACAATGTTTACCTCTTCCTAGACGAGTCGTTGACATGTGCTGTTGGATGCATGAAGCCCACTCTTTTCGCACTTCATCGATATCCATTTCGCTGTAATTTTTTCCAATGAACTATGGGGCACAAAATTAAGTAAGCATTTATACCACAGTATCATGAGACTAATAAATAATAGAAATATAATAAGGCTACTTACAATTGATTGTATCATTTCAATGTTCACTATTCCATCAAATTGCATTAAATCTAATAGGTAGCGAAGCACATAAAAACCACGTTGTCTCCCGTCAGGTTGCTTTGGCGCCTATGACAAATGTAATAGGCGTGAATCAATAACAATTACATCCTTAATATTAAACAATTTCAATCTTACCTTTATCACTTTCCAAGTTATCTTTTTTCGACCCTTCTTACCCGCATCCACTTTTGCATTAAACATTTTCAAAGCCCTACATTGCAATTAAAATTTATTTATTTGGTTCATAATTCTACACATTTATATGATAAGATTAAATGAAGTAATAATAAATTTAGTTAATAACTTACAATTCAACTACTTGCTTCCAAACGGCATCATGAATCCCATTATAGTAAGGATCTAACAAACAAACTTCTTCTTTGAGTGGATCTATTATCGTGAGAATCCAGTGCTCACTACGTACATGCACAAGATAATGTAATATTCTATAAAGTGAAATAATAATAAAAAATAAAAAAAACCACAAAACTGAATTATAAGTTAACTAGAATTTACCCAACGTTACATGGTGCCACACAAATTTGGTCGTCTAGAATCTCGTTGAATCGTTTGGAAAGATAACGAGCTCTGCTTTCAATCGCATCATCCATTGCAGTTGTTGGTTGAAACCCAATGGCATAGACTTCTTTGGTACACTATCAATCATAACTTATAGAAAGACGATGGTATTAAGAAATTAGAGGAATATGATGGCCAAGCTTCAAACGCCAATAAAGTGCAGAAACGATATAGTTGATTGCTCAAGTCCAGGTATCACAATAAACTAATATTTCATAAATTTGCAAAGGGTAAGTGGTTATACCTACTCTTGATCCAATTTGTACTTAAACTTTATAATTTATTGACTGAAAGCTCTTGGGAAAAAACTCATAAAAGAAATCATGAAAAATATTTCAATATGAATGAGTCAACTAGATCATGGGATTTAGTGGATTCTTGTAAATGAACAAAGATAAAGCTAAATTCAGTTAATTTAGCATGCCATCCTTCAAATCAACACAACAACACTAAACACAATCATAACTGCCACAATGATGACATATTTTATGGGGCATGTGTTATAAAATGAAATAAAGAATATGATTAATTAAATTAATAAACGAAAAGTAACAGAATCTAGCAAGCAGGGACACGAGGGTTGACCAAACCAGTAACAAAGTGTTTGGCGCTTGAACGAGAAAACTTTAATTTGGCTCATTATTTAAAAACCAACTAAAAATAACAAAACTGTAAATTTGGAAGAAAAAAGACTAACATATTAGAATTTTCTAGCTCTCTTGTAGGGGTTTAATATGATATTGATAATACGCATTGTAAACTAAATGATTCACAATTGGTAACTATTAGAATTAATAAACTGGTAGCTTAAGTAGGTCCATTATACCGCATAACTGCTTTAGTTAGAACTAAGTAACTAGTAGCTGAAGTAGCTCCATTATACCGCATACCTGCATGAAGCAACGAATCTACAATCATAATCAAAATCAAAATCAAAATATGTTTAAAACTAAAAAGTCTTTCATTTCACAGCAAAACAAAGAAAAAGATTGCAAGGTGTTCTTTTTAATTAATACATGAACTATAAGAATATGATATCAAATTAGCTGCATCACTACCATTTGTCTTTAATTTATGCGATTAGGCAAGTGCAATCTTCAATTTGCCTACAAGGAGACAAAGTAAAAATCAGTTTATGACTGAGTATAAAATTCCAAAAAATATGTGGTAAGTTTATTAACTACCCAATCCTAGTCCACTTATTTTCCAGACCACTAAAAAGTTTGTTTCACCCTTAATAATCCAATATACTAGTTCATCACATTTATTAAATAATATGCATTATTTAAATACGAAAAAATTGGTAAGCAACGACTTCAAAGCACCTGTGACAACCTTTGAATAAATAATATGAAAAAACCAAGTAGCATTGTCAATCATGAAGACTGGAAGCGTTCATAATCTCACCTCCTCATGCTCTTTTGTCGTTGCCTTTTGGGCTGCCTCTCCCTCAGCAGCCTTTAGTTCTACTGCATATTCGCTAAATAACTTCTTCCTTTCATCACGCATGACAGACCTGTAATGAGGATTACCTTTTAAGCTATCTTTAACCTACCAGAGTTAGATTCACATGTTGATAGAGAACATACAAGTTTCACAACTAGCAACATTTTGTATTAACGCAAGCTAACAAAATCCAGATTTCAGAAAACATTTATATAAAATAAGCTATGTAATGTTAAATGTTCCTTGATGTTAGATGCTCATAGATAGCTCCCAACTCAAGCTTATTGTACTCCTAGAACCATAGTTTTTAAGAGGCACAAAGGCTCAGAGGTTTGGGCCCTTGTACGTCTTTTTTATCAGTTTTTAGGTGACTAAGGCAAATGTACAAGAGTAATTTGCCTCTATGCACCTCTCTGCCCTTTTTCAATCTCAAGAGCCAATACAGGTTCCAATCATTCCTTCTTTTTTGGGAATTTTTTTAAGTTGTTACATGATTTATCATGCAAATAGCGTTTCTTGTTTCTTAGTCCAAATTTTAAACAAGCACAAGATTAAACATCCAAAGAACAAAAATAGAACAAAAACAAGAACACTACAAATAAAATAAAAATAAGAATAACAAAAGTAGCCAACTCAAAGCTTAAGGTGCCTCTTTTTTAAACAAGAATTTATGTATCTCATCACTTCCATCATTTCTTAGCCAAAACTCATGCATAAAAGGAATCATATCTTTTCCAATGAACTACAATTTCTCAACTTAAAAAACATTTGAGCATCATAAAGAAAAAAATTTCACTTAGGCATTTCATCGAACACCTTGCATGCATTTTCAAAGCATATGAATATTATAAACATTTGCAATGCAATTTATCCACATTTTCAATCAAGCAAAACCAACAATCATACTCTCATTTCAATTCAATACTTCTATTCAAAATTGAAAGCATAAGCAAAGCATTAAAATTAAATAAAACACACGACATTAAAACTAATAGCCATAGGAATAGCCCATGGAAAAACTGTAAGATTTTATTACAAGCACCAATTTATTCTTCCAATTTTTTTTATTTCCATGCAAGCAACCAATTAATTTCTGAACTCCTTTTGAATGATTTCAAATAGATTCACATTGTTACAAAAAAATCCAAATTTAACTGAAAAGGTTGTATGTGACCTAGAGATTAGTCATAGATTACAGTTCCTTAAACAGAAAAAAGGAGTATATGAGTAAATATACCCTTGATGAAGCCATGATGCTCCACCATACAAATTTATTGAAATATATTTTACAATAGAATCCACACTCCAAGAGAGAAAGCCTAAGAGATCCTTCTATTATAAGACCAACTTCCAGCCCTTCAACCTTAAATATAATCAAGGAAATTATTACCGGCTACTGCATAAAGTGAACATAAGTAATAGAAATCAAGGGGATAATCCTGCAGACAAATCAAACAAATAAATAGAGTAGAATGTTGGACAGCCATACCATCGACAAGCACAAAGCTCGGGAGTCGCCGGCGAGAATGATTGAGAAAGGTGAGCGCGAGCATAGGGTTGAGATGTTGATGTTGCCTTCATTGAGAAGAGTGTGCGCCGTCTGTCGTTTCTTCAGCGTAGTCGGTCATCTCTGGCTTGGGAAGGAAGCTTTACCTCGTCGGCCGTCCCTGGAAGCAAGGGAGTTCACGTCGTCTCTGCTAGGGTCGTTTGATTTTAGAAGTCCCAACGAAGAATCGGGTGGTGGCAGTCGGTCGTCACTACAGCCAGCGAAGAATCGGGCGGTGGCGGTCAGTCGTCACTATAGCGCCGTCAGTCGCCTCCGACTAAGGATGGAGTAACTCGTCGGCGTCTCTAAAGGAGTTCAGTCGCTTCTCTGCTAGGGCTTAGGAAGAAAGAAAAATTTTCCAAGTCCCAGATTTATACTTCGAATAATTTTTTATTAAATTTAATTTAAAATAAAATAAAAATTGCATTAACAACGGACTTACAACAACGGAAGGAAATACCCGTTGTTAATGAGCGCCTTTTTCAAGCTATAACAACGGAAATTTGTTTTCAGCCCTTTTTTGCCCTTATGACAATGGATTTTTTATTCTCCGTTGTTATTTCAGCGTTGTTATTCCACAGTTTTGGCATAGTGATATCTTCCATGACATACCGCATGGACAACTGTACGTTGCCCTTTCTAGAGGCACATATTAATATAAAACACAATATATTAGTTAGTCCAAATAAATATTGTTTGACGAGAAACATTATATAAAGAAGTCTTAATATAATTAATATTAAGTAAAAGTATTGAAACAAAAGATTTTTGGAATAAGAAAAAAAAATACAAAATAGAAGAGTAAAATATCACATTACAAAAAATCACAAGGATAAAATCTAGTTTGCTACAAGTGTGGATGTCCTTAAAACTTAGATAATGCAATATGGAAATAGGTATCTTTTATGGCTAATTATACTGTGCACCCTGGTGCACCGTAAGATAAGGTGTATCCACTTTAAAAAAATGTATACAAATATAAATAAATAAAAACATATAAAATTATGAACAAAAATTTATACAATTTAATTGTTAGTTTTTTTTAGTGAAAAATTGAGTGTAAAAAATATATAATTATTAAAATACATGTATACACTATTGAATAAAAAGTTATACACATATTTATGCTAGTTTTTTTAACGAAAAACTTAATGTGAAAAAAGTATACTAAGAAACACGTATACAAAATAGAATAATATGAATACAAAATAGAATAAAAAGTTATACACATATCAGTGCAACCTTGCACCCGAGTGCACATAATATCAGGTCATCTTTTATTATTCATCAATTAATAATATAATAAACACTTAAAAATAAAAACAGTTATAAAGAAATGTTAATTAGTATCTTATTCTATTATTTTTTAAGATTTAATTCTATTAAAATACACTATCTCTTTCTTTATTACATTTAATAATGAATTATTCTTTTTCAGAAAAATACATGATCTTATTATTTCTTAATTCAATCATGAACTATCTTTAATCAATTTTTTTTAATTATTCACAAATTTATTTATTGATTTATTTAACTGCACATTTTTTATAGTTGCTATATAATCAAATTATCAATAAAAAACAATGCACATTAATATTTTTTTAATATAATCCATAGATATTAAATATAAAAACAAGAACGATAAAACAATATGCAAGAATTAATGTAATAATTAATTCAAAATTTTAATTAATTATTTTGAGAAAAAATTACTCCTAAGTACACATTTTGTATCCTAAATTACTAGGAGATACAATGAATTCAAAAAATTATTCTCACATACAAAATATTAAAATAAAATACCAAATATAACATTAATTCATTATAATCTCATACATTTTAACCCACAAACCCTAAACCCCTCACCCACCCACTGCCGCCGGACTACCTCCGGACGATCGCCGGACCACCGCTGGCCAGCCGCCGGACTGCCGCCGATCGCCGGACCTCCGCCGAACCGCCACTCACTGCACACTTTTTTTACTGCATATAACTTTTGTTGCACACATTTTTTTTACTGCACACGAACTTTTTATGCTGCACACAAACATTTATGTGCAGCACATGTGTAAGGGTAATACTGGAATATCACTATATATTTATGTAGTTAATAGTAATATTTTTATATTTGTATCTCATAATAATTAATGAGTTTTTTTAATGTACCTAGTAGTAACTATCTCTTTTCTTTATAGATGATTTAAGAATTGATAAATTAAGAAAAAAATACTTAAATGGGATTATTAAATACAGAGCTCATAAAAAAAATTATTTCTAAATGAGTAATACTCAATTTTTTACAGGACGACACTTTCTCAATATACAGTTTCTCATTATACAATCGATTTCACCTAGCAAATTCATTACAAGTATTGAAACCTTAAATAATTTATTAATAAAATTCATAAAATTAAATAATACTTTATAACTAAATATTATATTTCACTTAATCATTATTGCAACTTTAATTATGCCTAATCATAAGAATTCTTAAATTATGAATCCCATAATTGATGCTTAAAAATAAAATTAAAATAAAATTTTGAACATTTAATTTAAGATTTTTTATAGTATCTCTTTGATATAAAGATGGCTCAATCATCTTATTTTTAAGAGCTCAAATAAAGAAGTTCTGAGTATAATTACAATATCTTTTAAAGGCCAAGATTGACTCATCTAAGTATACAATTTTTTAAGGACGTAAAATCTAAAAGGAAATATTCATAGAATATATTCATAGAATTACGTGAACGACTCGTCTGCACCCTCTGAAATAGGTAACACGTTACTTAAAATTATAGTATATTTTGTTGAAATATGTATGATAGTGTAATAGACAATACTAAACTAATAGTATATGTTTACCGTGCAATAGAGAATAAAATACATGAAATTTGATTATGATCGGAGTTAATTGATGAATAAAAATGTCATTATCAACATTATTGAGGTACTACACTAGGTGTTTACATAACAAAATTCAATATTCTAAACATGTTTTATTTTATTATTATAAAATAAAATTTAGATAAATCTTTGTAAGTATATAGATATTTAAATACAAGCTGACTACTAATTAATATGCATTCAAAGTGAACGCATATAACTTGAATATTCTACGTCAATATATATAATAATTCAAATAATTATATTACATACGATTTTATCATATTAGTAATTTAAGCTTGAATTTATTTATTTGGGTTTTATATTAATGTTTAATAAAGTTGTGTTAAAGTTATAAATTGATGTGTAATTTTTTGAAATTTGTATTAGGAAGAGTGATGGCAAATGATACCAAACAATTTTCCAAAAAGCCATACCCTAATGACATTGAATATATTTATGAAGGTAATATTTTATTTTTGATATTTTAAGAAATATATTTATCAATTTTATGAGATTATATATAAAAATTATTACAAATCAAATGACCTTAATTGTAACCAACATTCTTCTTAACAGATTTTACAGACGAAATGAACAAGTATGATGAGAAAAACATGCTAGACAAGAATCAAATTGAATAGAAATATTAGTGTTTAAATCAACATAATACGTGTGACAGTGTGAGACTAACGGTTAGTTATTCTTATTATTAATTCAATATTTATATGGAGTTTTGTCATCAAACAAAACTATGTTGGTAGCTTATATACATATTAACATCAAAATTTATTTAGTTATTTATTTTTATATATAAAGAAAATAAGGATTTAACAAAATTGTCATATTTGGATTTAAATATAATAATCTTAAATATAAAAATCCTCATTGTATTTTCAAAATAGAGTCAATGGACCTATTAAATTTATCAAAGAAAACATTTCAGTATAAATATTCGAATGAGTAATAATTTATTTTACTCATCCCTTTTTTGTTTATTAATGTATATCATTTAGTGTCTAAATAATATTTAATAGAAAAATATTCTAATGAATTCTAAAATATTTACTTTTCATTGTCATTTATTTATTTATTATTTAAAATAAAGAGGAAAGATATTAGTATTCAAAATTTATTTAGTACAAACATAGTAAAATTATATATTTTTGTATTCTGATGAATAGAATATTTTGGTTTATTCTACTATATTAAAATTATATTCATTATAATTTATTATTAGTAAAAGAAATTTACATCTTAATATATGTACACTGCAGTTTCTGCAACATCAAGACGTAAGCCTTTTGATGATATGGCAAATTGAGATCATGCTAAAGAGTCAAGATCTATTTGAAGATTGATTATGACTGAAAAGAAAAAAAAAGAAGGTACTATAGGTCACTTAGAAAAAGTTTTTCTTAATAAGCAGCACTGTTCAAGTAAGTTGGATATAAATCCTAAAGGTTTGTTGTTCTTTAACATTCATATTAAAATCAATATATTAAAATTAATTTATGCACTAAACTATATGTTTATTAATTAATGTTCAGACTTTGTTTACTAATTTTTCTTACTTCATTTAATTCTCTGCCTTGATATAATAGTACTTATATATACAAATATTGGGACTTAAATATAATTAGTGTCAATAGGTAAAACTAACCCAAACTCAATTGTTAAAAATCAATGCCAATATTTTTTATATTTTATTTCTTTTTTAATCAAATACTACTCATAGGAACCAAAATACCCTTAAAGGGGAAAAATTGGTTTTAAGGAGCAAATCACCACCGTCCACCGGACCACCGTCGGACTGCAACCGATTGGAAACTACATTGAAACCGACACGGGTTTCATACCTATATCGGAACCGACACGGGATTCGTACCTACATCAGAACCTACATCTGTACCTAGCTACCTCGGAACCTACATCCATACCTACATCGAAACCGACACGAGATCTGTACCTACATCGGAACCGATATCCATAGCTACATCAGAACCTACATCAAAACTACATCTGTACCTACGTCAGAACAAATATGAGATCGATACCGACATCCGCACCTACATCAGAACCAATATCCATACCTACATCGGGAACCGACACAACACCTACACACTCATCCACAGGGACACATTTGGTATTATAAGTTTAATAGTGGGGGTATTAAAGTCCAAAAAGTAGCATTTAGTTAAAATTGATATAAAAGTTATTTGTTATTGATAAAAATATTGAAGGGTAAAATTTGGGTGTTTTTTCAATCCTCCCACTATTTATATTAGTTCTTCAACTAACTTAATAATACTAAACATTGTTATCTTATGAAAAGATTTTGGTGATGAAATGTGCATACGTGTTTATCTAGTAACATGATGGACAAGAGTGATCTTGATAAACAACAAATTTCAAGATTATTGAATATACTTTATAATGGTTAATGGTTATTATATCATAATTATATTAAAACTAAAGTTCATATTGGATGACTAAATTTCTATTTTCCTTGGTGAAACTTAAGTACAAATTATGCAATATTCTTTTTTGGATGATTCTAAAATTTACATGTAATAGATTACATCGATGTAATTGATTAAAATTATTGGTAAATTAATTTTTATTTCTAATGTTTATAATTTTGCATTATACAATCATACAGTCATGACAAAACTTTTAGACAATGATACGGAAGATTCATACATTTTTTGAAAGACAAACCACTACCATAATTACATTACTCTTACATTGTCAATACTCATAATTATATGATCATTTGAAAATTTTTATTATTATTTTTTAAATTTTTTTTTTTGTGGAATTTTGCATATCACATTTCTCAGAGGATATGGTATACAATAATAATGATGTCATGGATGCAATAGATAATTTAAAATTTGATTATTTTTCTTAGAAAACATCAATTCGATTATTGACGATTGAGTTATTTAATTATATGATTTATAGAAGATATTGATTCTAACATCATGGAGGAATACATATCAAGTGATGTTGCTATGAATGGTGAGTAATAGATTATGTACTTTATTTTTATTGAATATTTTATACCAAAGATAATAAATCTTTCTCTAATTTTAAACGATCATTATATATTATTTAGGGTACAACATTCCACGTTCATCAAAACAAATCAAATACCTTGAGCAAAGGTTATATTTATAATTTCGTCATTTATTTAACTCAATATTTTTAATTTAAAAGTTTATTTTGTTATATATATATATATATATATATATATATATATATATATATATATATATATTCTAATTTAGTTTTTAATTTTCAAACATTTAGATTATGTCGATTTTGGAGATCCATCTTATAAGTGTAATCATTGTGAAGCAATAATGTGGTATAATGAAAGGGTTGGTAAATAAAGCAAGCCAAAGAAATCTATATTTTTTATTGCTCAAATGGAAAAGTACAATCTCCTCCACCAAAAATTTTGAAGGATCTTTTTTTGGAAAACAGTTGGAAGAGCAAAAATTTCACAAAAAATATAAGAGCATATAATAATATGTTTAGTTTTACATCAACCGGAGGCAGGGTTGATAGGTCTGTAAATAAGGAACATGGACCTTATGCATTCAGGCTGGTAGGATCTTACTATCATACCATTGGGAGTTTATTGCCAAAAGAAGGGAAGGGTTCAAAGTTCTCACAACTCTATATATATGACACGGAGCATGAGGTTGAGTTCTTACAAGGTTAGTTCCTATTTATTAAATTTTTTAAATACTTTAGAAATTACACTTAAAAAAACAACAAATATAATATTTTACATTTGACGTTAATAGCAAGATCTAAGATTATTTGATACTTTTATTTTATTTTGTTATTGTTTTGGTTGCAGTAAGATGAGAGTGATAATTCACGTATTTTGAGCTCCAATTTGTGTGGAAATTGAGTATGATTTGGTCTATTATTAAGACGAATCGAGATGTTTATAGAAAATCCACGAATCAAATGCTATTGAGGCTATTTGAGCGTATTTGTACAGAAAAATAGGTCGAAAGTGCTCGGAATTAGAAAAAACATTTTTCGAGGCGTAGTTCGACCAGAGGGATGCCGTTTGATCAAACTCAACCTGGTTGAACTACACAAGTGAGGTCGAACTGGAGGGTTTCAGTTTGCATAGAGGTTGTTCGACCAAGTGAAGCCAAGTCGAACTACAGAAGTCAAGTCGAATGGCAGACGTGAGATAAAGTCAAGTTTACAGACACGTTGTTCGATCGTGGTTCGACCAAGGGGGTCCAGTTCGACCAAGTCAAGTCTGGTCGAACTAAGACACATCAGCACCGAAACATCGGGATTTTACTTCCATTGCATACATGTGCGTGTTTTCTACGAAAAAGCTCAGTAAAAGTCCATGAGGAGAGCTTACAAGTATAAAAAGGGATGCCGATCACATCAAAAAGGGAGTTAGATTCCACATCTATCCTACACCACAACCAAACCCTAACTCAATCCGCAGGAGTTGTAGAGAGAGATTCGTGCAGCGAATTATGTGAGAACCAAGTGAAGATTCAAGACGGTGCGAGAAGCGACGGCGCCCACATCTAGGGTTTACTTCGCAACTTAATATTTTTTGTAATTTTCAAGACTATGGGTAAGATCTATCCAAACAACATGAACGCTTCGAAACGTTATGGGCTAGAACCGCTTTGGTAGTTCTAGGGTTTATGAAGGTTTATCTAATTAATTGAACTTCCGTGTGTATACTCCGTACAACACTACTTGTGAATTTATTTTATATAAGACAATGCATTTTTAATTCATACTCAGAGTTATTTTGTGCATCATTAAATGTTATGTAGAGTCTGAATACATATCTGGGTTATTGATTGAGTTCTTTCATTGCGGAGTAGGATTCTATGTTATGATTCTAAGTGAGGGGACTCCGAAACTTCATTAGAACTATCTTATATAAATACTTATTAATTGAATTGGATTCGGGTTAGTAAGTAGGATTAAGAGGATAATTATATAGTACCTATAAAGGAAGATCATATTGGGTTAGAGTACTTAGTCCATGGGAAATAATTGATACTGATAGTATCTAGAAAGGGAGGTGTAATTATGTTCTTGCTCCGAGGTAATTCACACGTGTTACACGCCTATCTGCTTGTGTCTATAGAGTAGATTTGCATGATTTAGTGATGCGTCCATATTCCACAAGGCAGAGTCGGACATTAACATATGAAAGTGAGATTAATTAGTGAAACTGGATAGCCCAAAGAGCTACCATCTTCTCACTTGAGCAACTCTCGTTATTTCTCTATTGTTCTATTTTATTTGTTATTTCATTACTTTGTTTATTAGTTTAATAATAATTCTCCAATACAATTGCCAAGTAATAGTTTTAGTTAATTTAGATAATAATAAATTGATAATCAATTGTCCTTTAGGTTCGATAATATAACTTGGTCGCTTGCTTAAGCTACAATCACATCCTTCATACTTGGGGATTAATTGTGCGTCGAGAGAAAGCACATCAAGTTTCTGGCGTCGTTGTCGGGGACAGTTTTTCTTATCAATTTTATTATTTCTAGTTTAATTGAGACTACTCCATACTTGTCTTTAATTTCTAACTCTAAATTTTTCTTAGGTGTATGCACACTAGGTCAAAGGAAGCAACACTAGCACCTTTTAATCCGAATATTGGATCATCGTCAAGGAAGAAAAAGGTAAAGAAAAAAAAGAATAAGAACGTGGAAGCATTCGAAGCTCTTAATATAGGAGTTGAATTTGAAGTATCGAACTTGAAAATGACTAAAGCTGCAACTGAAGACAAGTCAGAAGCAGAAGCAGTCAACATGGCCCAAGATAGGGTAAATCCAGATAATGTTGCTATTTGTGAAGTCTTTAAGAATAGCTATTAGGAGCGCGTGGAGCCGATACCGATTTTGATCTTCATCCCGCTCTTATTAGCATGATAAAAAGAAACTCCTTGTCTAGGGGGACTTTTGAGGATCCTCAACAACATCTTAATATGTTCCTTAGTTATACAAGCACATAAAAAGATGCAGGAACTCATTAAGATGCAAGGAGGATCATCTTATTTAAATTTTTGCTTACTGAAAGAGCGAGAGATTGGTACGACACTCTTAGTGCTGCTGAATGTACTACATGAGAGCAATTGAAAGTAGAACTATTACACGAAATGAGTCGCTCGAGAGCTTAGCTCATCTCAACTCATTAAAGCTCGACTCGATTCGTGAGTACTCGAGCTCGAGTTTGAACTCGTCAAAATACTCGTTGCATTATCGACCCAAGCTCGGCTTGACTCGATAAAGCTCGATAATAATAATATTAAAATAAATATTATATAATGTTAATTAAATATATTAATTTAATAATTATTAAATATAATACTAAATATATTAATAAAAATCCAGCTCGATTAGGATCGAAAGCTCGTTAAGGCTCGAAAGCTCGACTCATTTTTCTTAAATGAGTCGAGCTGAGCCCGAGCTCGAGCTCGGATGAGTAATTTCGAGTCAAGCTCGAGCTCGCTCGTAAGCTCGTTATCAAATCAAGTCGAGCTCGAGTATGCACTACTCGAGCTCGTTCGGCTCGTTTAACAGGCCTAATTGAAAGTAAAGTTCTTGGAGCGATACATGCCACCTTCAAAGGTGTTTAAGATAAAATAAGAAATCAATCAATTTACTATCGGTGGTAATGAAAAATTCCATGAGGCATGGGATAGATTCAAGGACATTCTCAGAAGTTGTCCACAACATGGATTGTCAAAAGCTCAATATATGATTGTGATTCTTGTGTTATGCTCGATGCTTCATCGAATGGAGCATTACTTGCTAAGACATCCATTGAGGCCGAAAAGCTCTTTGAGGATATTTCGATGAATTCAAGAGATTGGCCAACTAATAGAGTGAGAGGGACCTATGTCCTTGGAAAGGTAGCACAGATGGAACACACCATGGTAAAGTCGAGTAGGGAAGATGAGATTGTCTTTAGCTTGGCTAATATCAACAAGCTGCTTGAATCTCAGTAGAAGCAGATTACTAAGTTGTCATAGAGAGTACCAACAGATGATGCAGCAGGTTGACGGTGAAGAAAGACCAATCAAGGAGGAATTAGAAAAGATAAACTATGCCATGGGACAATGTATTCAAGGAATGAGGTATCCGAACAATCAAGGAAACAGGAATTACCAAGGAAACTACAATAATTGTGGTCTCCCGGGTAACTATCAACAATCAAGAAGACCAGAATTTTCATGGAGCAATCCAAACGCAGCAATGCAACCTCTTATTGGTGTTAATCCTAGTGCTAAGACGGAAGAAGGGAAACCTGGTTTGGAGGATACGGTGAACCATTATATGGTTAGAAATGATGCAAGGGTGGATCGTCTTGAAGTAAAAATTGACTCAAATCATGAGGACTTGTCAAAGCAGATGAAGGACCTAACCTTATTAATGGGGCAGATGGCTGGGAACATGAACCAGTTGACATAGACAATAGAGAAGGAAAAGTTCCCATCTCAAAGATAACGAACTTGAAAGAGTGCCATGCCATCACATTGAGGTCCGGGACTAGTACGAAGGTCCGATAAAGCCTATGACTGAAAACGAGGATAGCAGAGCCTCAGTTTGACCAGACTCGTGCAGTTTGACTAGACACGCTGGTCGAACTATGGTCGAACCACTTTCGAAAAAATAGAGAAACGATGCTATGCTTTCAGGCTCGCCATTCGACCAAAGCATTCTAGTTTGACCAGACCTCTCTGGTTGAACTACGATCGAACAAGCACCTTTTGAGCAAAAAAATTAAGTTCAATTTACAGAACCTCAGTTCAACCATAGCATTCCTGTTCGACCAGACCTCTACGGTCGAACGACAGTCGAACCAACATTCTCTGAACTGGACAGACTGGTCCTATTTTCCGACACCCAGTTCGACCAAACTTATCTAGCTTGGCCTGACCCTTCTGGTTGAGCCACGATCGAACTGCAACAGTCGAACCCAATTTTCGTGCTGAATGCTAAACCTGTTATTCAAAACACTCCAGTACCATCACAAGAGCAGAATACTGAGCTTATAGTAGAAAAAAGTGGAAAAGAGCCAATAGATTAAGAGCCGAGAAGGACAATGCGAATAAGGTTGAACGTGACGAGTGGGGAATTCCTAAGACAAAGATACCTCCTCCGTTTCCTTTTAGGTTAGTGAAGAAGGGATTGGAAGAAAAGTTCAAGAGATTCCAGGATATAATAAACAAGATAAGTTTGAATATTCCTTTCTCCGAAGCAATCATGGAGATGCCATATTATGCCCGTTTTCTTAAAGATATCATATTGAAGAAAATGAGCTTGAACGGAGTACAGACAATGAATCTATCAGAGAACTGCAGCTCGATCATTCAGAGGAAACTGCCAGCTAAGTTGAAAGATCCGGGAAGCTTCACTACTCTATGTGAAATTGGAAAGGGGCCGACACGAAAAGCTTTATGTGATCTTGGTGCAAGCATCAACTTGATGCCCTTGTCTATATTCAAGAAGCTAAGTTTGGGGAAGTTCGCTCCCACAACAGTGGCTCTACAGTTGGCGGATAGGTCCATGACTTTTTCGAAGGGTGTGATTAAAGATGTACTTGTGAAAGTGGAGAAGCTTGTCTTTCCCATGGATTTTCTTGTGCTAGAGATGGAAGATGACAAGGATAATGTCCCTCTTATCTTGGGGAGGCCATTCCTTACCACAGCTGGAGCTATGATTGATGTCCAAAAGGGGGAGCTTAGATTGAGGATAGATAAAGAAGAGATTCTATTCAACCTAGATAAAGCAATGAAGATGCCGACAGATACGCAATGTCACAACATAGATGTGGTGGAGTAGATCGTAATGGAAGATATGTCCTTGATCCTTTCGAAGGATCCCTTGGAGACATGCTTGGCAGAGTCTCTTACTTTCCCACCATAGAGCTAGATGAGCTCTCTAATGAGGTATGTATTGAATTTCTTGAAAATTTACTTGCTTTGGGTGATGACAGGTATGAATAAAAAAGAACCAAGATTGAAGAAGTTAAGTGGACTAGGCAATACCTCCCATTGGATAGAGAAAGCACACTGAAGGAAGAAAAGAAAGAGGAGTTGAAACCACTACCGGAACACTTGACGTATGCCTATATAGGCGACAATAAAACTTATCCGGTAATTGTATCTTCTTCTCTTACCGATGATCAACTTGAAGAGTTGTTAGATTTGCTTAGGAAGTATAAATCTGCTATTGGTTGGTCTCTTGATGATTTGGAAGTTATTAGTCCATCATATTGCATGAATAAAATAAGGTTGCTAGATGAAGCTAAGGGGTGTATTCAGAATCAGCGGAGGATAAATCCTGCGATTCAAGAAGTGATTAGGAAGCAAATTCTAACATGGTTAGATGCAGGAATTATTTATCCAATTAGTGATAGTTCCCATGTGAGTCAATTACATGTAGTAGCTAAGAAGGGGGGCATGACTATTGTGAAAGCCGATGATGGAGAGATATTAGCCACTAGGATTCCTACGGGATGGCGTGTGTGTACGGATTATAGGAAACTGAATGATATATGAAAAGACCATTTTCTCTTCCTTTCATAGATAAAATGTTAGATCGTCTAGCAGGGTATGAGTTTTATTGTTTCTTGGGCAGGTACTCGTAATCAAATCGTGATTGCTCCCGATGATCAAGAAAAGACTACTTTTACTTGCCCTTATGGAACCTTTGGTTTAGAAAGATGCCTTTTGGGTTATGTAATGCACCCGCTACATTTCAGTGTTGCATGATGACCATATTTGATGGTTTGATAGAGAAGATCATAGAGGTGTTTATGGATGATTTTTCTATTTTTGGTTCCTCCTTTTATATTTGTTTGTCTAACCTATCTACTATTTTGAAGAGATATCAAGAAACTAATCTTGTCTTGAATTGGGAGAAGTGCCACTTCATGGTGAAAGATGAGATTGTTCTTGGGCATCATATTTTGGCTAAGGGATTGCAGGTTGATCGAGCAAAGGTGGTGGCGATTGAGAAGCTTCCACCACCTACTAATGAAAAGGGAGTGCGGTCCTTCCTTGGACATGTTGGATTCTATAGAAGATATATCAAAGACTTCTCAAAATACTCCAAGCCCTTAACTCACAGAATGAAGAAGTGGCATGACTCAAAAATCACTTATAAAGAGTTCAAGCAAGGAGATGAGGTATTACTTTTTAACTCTCGTTTGAAGTTTTTTGCAGAAAAATTAAAATCAAAGTGGACGGGACCGTTCATTATACATAGAGCCTACGGAGGGGGGAGTTTTGAGATCATGGACAAAGCTGGAGACACCATAGTAGCGAATGGGCATCGATTGAAGCATTATAAGTCACCAAATGATGTTTGTGTCGTCTTTGAGGATACCTTACATTGAGTTGGTACTGTCATGACTCTCCGACGTTAAACAAGAATGCCTGTTGGGGGCTTACCCTCCCGTTTTATTGCTTAATTTATTTCTTGTGAGTAAGAAAATTTTATATTTAAGGTGCTTACTAATTGGCAATTACATCTCTTTGCAAACTTAGTTTCGACTATAGTTTCTACTAAGTTTGGGAAGGAGTGATGTACTTACCTCATCGTAATACCAAGAGTATAATCTTTTATTTATAACGTTTGCTAGGGGAGTTGATTTTTTACAGTATATTAAAACTTTATTCGGTTTTGATGTGTCGATTTTTTTGCAATTTGCCTAGTGTTCAGTGGTGTTTTATTTATTTTAAAGTTTGAGCAGAGTTATATAGGTGATTTTTATGTAGTCTAAGGTTGTTCTCTAGCTATTGTTTTGGCTTAATATGACGCTTGATGTTGTTTTAAAGTTTGAGTTTTGCAGGGAACGAAGAAAAGCATGAAAAACACATGCCCGAAAGCTAGTTCGACCAGAATCTCGTTGTTCGACCAAGATGTTATGGTCGAACGACAGTTGAACTGCATTCCAGCAAGTTTATTCAATTTACAGAAGGCCAGTTCGACAAAACCCATCTAGTTCGACCAATACTTTCTGATTGAACGATGGTCAAATTGAGCAAGGGAGACTTTTCAGTTTACAGAGGTGCAGTTTGACCAACCTACTGCAGTTCGACTAATACAAGTTGGTCGTACTGAGGTCGAACTACACACGTTTCAGCGGGCAGGCATCCAATTCGACCAGGTGGCCCTAGTTTGACCACGCCATTCGAGTCGAACTGGGTCTAGAAGTTGCGAATATAAGCAGTTTTCTACACTGTTTGATCATTTGCAAACACAAATTACGCTATGCTCAACCTCCGTTATGATGCGATGGATAGGAGATTGGGAAATCTAAATGAGAATTATGAAGCTTTGGACAAGAAGATCGATAAGACGGATTTCGATGATTGGCACAATGAAGTGAGTGATGATGATGCTCCGGAGGAGTAGTGGCTCCAGGTTTTATCTTTGTCTGTTTCTTCTCACCTCCATTCCATTTTTCACTTTACAGGTTGAGTGTTGTGTGGGTGGTGGAGTATATGTTTGATCGGTGTCATTTTCACCTAGATTTTAGTGTCTTTTTATTATGTATTTTTGTGTGTTTTTATTCATTTTGTATATCATTTGGTGGTGTTATATGAAGATATGGAGATGTGTGCTTTGAAATGATAAATGTGTGATTTTCATGATTAAGTGCCTTAAATTGTGCAATATTTGTGAATATTTAGAGAATTGGTAATTTGGTGTAATTTGTGTGATTTTCAGGTAGAAATGGATTCTAGACAAGATAAAGAAGATGTGGGAAAAAATAGAGCTCAATTCGGAGTTGAAACGAGGGAGAACGTGCCAAAGCAAAATGCTGAAAAATATACATCCAACTTGTGTAATTTTTCTGTATTCGTGTGGAGCTCGAAAAAGATGTATGATAAATGGTTGGAAAGCTACGGAAGGGAGGATCGCGTGAGTGCAAAAATCACTCGAATCGGAGTCCAAATGAGAAAGTTATGCGCGAAACTGTAGGACTGCGCTGCACGTGATGCACCTACACGCTCCGTGCTGCACCTACACGACTCGTGTTTGTGCAAAAGTCAGTTTTATGATATGCAAATGTTCTAGAAGCTTCCATGGGTATAAGGACATATTTTGACCATAAATTATGAGAGGAATAATTTTGGATCAGTTTCCACACACACTAGACACCTACATCACACACATTCATCTCCATCTCTTCCACCCTTCACTTCATCCATCCAATCCAGTTGATCTCCTCAAATCCATCCATTAATCCATCCATCCACCAATCTAAGAAGAGAAATTCATCATTGGTTGAAGATTTTAGCATGATCAAGGAGGAGGAAGTTCACCATCAAAGGGGAGCCAACTTACCTTTATTTTGTTATTTTCTTCATTATTTGGCTCAATTGGAGCAAGTCTTGAATTATGTTGAATTTGTTATGATTTGTAGTGGCTAGTCCTCATGTGAGGCTAGTAATGTGATTGGTTAGGGATTATATAGATTTTGCACAGCACATGTTTGATGAAATGATTGTTATGAATATTTTCTATCATGAATGCTTATTCTCATTTTATGTATGATTTGTGTGGTTAAATTCTCTATTCATAGTGTTAGGATGGCCATTCCAATATTATGCTTAGTGGTTTAATTGAATCATTGATTGCATGAGATGACTTAGTTAGTGTGAGGAGAGGTAAGCCATACCGTTTAAGTGCTTAGACCCTCATGATTGGACATTAGTGTGAACTAGTAGGGAAACCAAACTTATGATCATAGTACTTTAAGGGAATTGAGAGTAAGAGACAATCCTAGGAGATTTAAACTTGTAAAAGAGTTGAGAACCTAATTCCCTTGGCCATAATGATTAGGGGTACATACGTGATTGCCCTTAATATCATAATATGAACACCAACAATGCATGTGTGTGTGTGAGTCTATATATACCTTATTCATGAATGTTGCTTGCCTTACATACTTCTTAGATTGTTCACCTTCATCCATTTTCCATCACACTTGTACATGTTCTATCTTTAATTGCTTTCTTAGTTAAGTTTTAGTTAATCAACCCCCTCTTTAACTGATTAGTCCTTCTAGAGTAAATATCTTTCAAATACGGCTATCCACTTTCGCCCTTGGGTTCGATATTTCTAAATTTTGCACTTGGTCACTATGGTCTACTACGAGATAGAGTACACTTGCTCTAATCAATTTAACTAAAATTGAAACCAAGTTCAGTGTTTGAGATTCATGTGTGAGTTATGTGTACTTGAGATTGATATTGATGGTGTTGGAGGATGTAGACATTTGATGTTAATGTTGATTATGCTGATTGTGATACTGATGATGATTCTTCTTGTTTATGCATGTGCACTTGTTTTTGATGCATGTTGATTTTATTGATGATAGGCATGTACTATTATTACTTGTAGTTTATGTAGAGATTGATTTTGATTGCATGCTTTGAAGAGTGCTTAGGAATTCTATTACCCATATGAGAATTTGAGCTTATTAATCATGCTACATCAATGCATGATAGTTTATTCTTGAGAGTGTCGGTCATATGTTCGTATTCTAGAACTTGCCTTCGAGTCTTGTTTGAAGTTTATGATTGATAGATACTAGGACTTGATCTTAGGCCGTTATTTCTTAATTGAGCCACTTAGCCGAATTTTATCCTACCTTGTAGTATATATCATTTGGAGCCCCGTTGAGCCTTTAAAGTTTTTTTTCTTTGGCAAGCCTATGATAAAAAGCCCTTATTTACCTATACTTAAGCCTTTAAATACCATATTTACTAGTAGAGAGTTAGGGTGAATAAATGCTAGCTCGTATATGAAGAAGAAAAGGGAAGGAAAGTTGGTGTAGTGAAGAAAATAAGAAATATTTGGTTAAATTTTGTGAAGGAGTAGTGCTTGAAACTGGTACCCCGATTGATTAAAAGGTAGTGCCTAAAATTAATATCCTATTAATTGAAGAAGAAGAATGATGTTGATTCAAAGTGAAGTGGGAGAAAAGAAGGATCGAAGAGATTATGAGAATGAAAAAGGAGAAGAAGAATTAATGCTGTTTGATGAAAAGCAACTCTCTAAGGTAATTCTCTACTAGTGAAGTTATTCACTTTATCTATATTCTCCTATTTTTACCAAAGAGCCAACATTACCACCCGAAGAACAAGTCCTTTGTGATCCTAGTATTGAAACAATTATGAATTGGTTTTTGAGAACCCTTGCCAAGCTTATGGTTCCGCGAATATATGAATTAATTTTGAGCGTATATACTAACCCTTAAAGTGTACATCTTTTACACTTGAGAGCGAGAGTAAACACTTATCTAGTGAGCTAGATGACTTAACACTCGTAGAAGTATTGTAATTGATTGATATTTTTGCATGGATGAAAGGTATGATGGATGAATGCATGTTTTGAATTGATACAATTGCATATGTTAGAATAGATTGTGCTTGTTATAAGGATCTCGTGATTACACTCTCTTACCTTGGTTCGATTTTCGTTGCATCGGGACGAGCAACATGTAAGTTTGAGAATTTGATGAGAGTGATAATTCACGTATTTTGAGCTCCAATTTGTGTGGAAATTGAGTATGATTTGGTCTATTATCAAGATGAATCAGGATGTTCATAGAAAATCCACGAATTAGATACTACTGAGGCTATTTAAGCATATTTGTACGGGAAAATAGGTCGGAAGTGCTAGGAATTGGAAAACATGTTTTTTGATGTATAATTCGACCAGAGGGATGTCGTTCAATCAAGCTCAACCTGGTCGAACTACACAAGTGAGGTCGAACTGGAGGGGTTCAGTTTACAGAGAGGTTGTTTGACTAAGGAGGTTCAGTTTGACCAAGTGAAGCTAAGTCGAACTACAGAAGTCAAGTCAAACGGCAGGCTTGAGAAGAAGTCCAGTTTACAGACACGCTGTTTGACCATGGTTCGACCAAGGGAGTCCAGTTCAACCAAGCCAAGTTTAGTTGAACTGGGACACATTAGCAACGAAACGTCAGGATTTCACCTCCAGTGCGTGCATGTGTGTGTTTTCTATGAAAAAGCTCAGTAAAGGTCCATAAAAAGGGATTCCGATCACATCAAAAAGGGAGTTAGATTCCACATCCATCCTACACCACAACCAAACCCTAACTCATCCGCAGGAGCTGTAAAGAGAGATTCGTGTAGCGAATCAATTGAGAACCAAGTGAAGATTCAAGACGGAGCAAGAAGCGATGGTGCCCATATCTAGGGTTTACTTCGCAACTTAATCTTTATTGTAATTTTCGAGACTAAGGGTAAGATCTATCTAAACACCATGAACATTCTTCGAAATGTTGATGAGCGTTTTCTCAACACACAATATTAATCCCCAAGTATGAAGGATGCTATTGTAGATTTGATAAGCGACCAAGTGATTATCGAACCCAAGGGACGTATTATTATCAATTTAATTATAATCTAACTTATTAAGACTAGGTTGGCAATATAATTATGATGAATTAGGTAACTAATGAACAAATAATTAAAATAGCAATTAAAATAAACAAGCAATAGAGACTAAATGAAAGTGAATAAGTGAGAAATTAGGTAGTTCTTCGGGCCATCCAGTTTTACTCATTAACTTCCCTTCCGTGTATCAATGTCCAACTCCGCCTTGTGGAGTATGGACGCATCACTAAACCATGCAAATCTACTCTATAGACACAAGTAAATAAGCGTGTGACACGTGTGAGTATCCTTGGAGAAACTGATATAACTCACCCCCCTTTCTAGGTACTATCAGTATCAATTATTTTCCATGCAGGTACTATGTAGTTATTCTCTTTGTTCTACTTATTAACCCGAATAAGATTCAATTAACAAGTATTTATATAAGATAGTTCTAATGAGACTTCGGAGTCCCCTCACTTAGAATCATAACATATAATCATGCTCAGCAGTGAACACAATCGATAATCAAGATATGTATTCAAACTCTACATAACAATTAATGATGCACAAAACAACTCTGAGTATGAATTTAAAAAGTATAGTCTTATATAAAATAAAACACAATTAGTGTTGTACGGAGTATACACACGAAAGTTCAATTAACTCATAAAAACTTCATAAACCCTAGAACTACCAAAGTGGTTCTAGCCCATGATTGATTGAAGAACAATCATGGTGGTTGGATAGATCTTATCCATAGTCTTGAAAATTACAAGATAAATTAAGATGCGAAGTAAATCCTAGATGTGGGCGCCGTCACATCTCTCTACGTCTTGAATCTTCACTTGATTCTCACTTGATTCGACAAACGAATCTCTCTTCACAGCTCCGTAGGATGATGTAGGGTTTTGGATATTGTGTAGAATGAAGGTAGTGAATAGTGTCCCTTTATGCTGTGTAGGGCCTTCCTTTTATACTCTTAGCTTCTCCAATGGACTTCTAATAAGCTTTTTTAGCAAAAACACGTACTGAAGGTGTAAAAATATGGATCCAAAAACTTTCTGCGTATCGGTTCAGCCTAGGCCCTTGGTCAAACCATTCATGGCCTGGTCAAACTGGCTTGTAATGCACTAGCAGGTGAATGGTTCAACTCAAATCATCGATCGAACCAGAAATATCATGGTCGAACCATCTTTACAAAACTTCAGGCTTTTGGTTTGACCACGGTTCGATCATCATGCCTGGTCGAACCACATCATTGTGGTCGAACAACTCTGAAACACAACCACTGGTCGCTGGTTTGACCCGAACTGGTGGTCGAACCACCTATTTTCTGGTCGAACCAGATGCCTAATCTCTCCACTTTCTGGTTCCGAGCACTTCTATCCTGTTTTCCTTTAAAAATCCATTCAAACGGCCTCACATGCACCTGATTCGTGACTTTCCATTACATATCTTGATTTATCTTGACTTAAGATCAAATCATACATCATTATCACATAAATCAGAGTTTAAAATACGTGAATTTACACTCTCATCAAACGTCATAGGCTAGAACCGCTTTGGTAGTTCTAGGGTTTATGAAGGTTTATCTAGTTAATTGAACTTCTGTGTGTATACTCTGTACAACACTACTTGTGGATTTATTTTATATAGATAATGCATTTTTAATTCATACTTAGAGTTGTTTTGTGCATCATTAATTGTTATGTAGAGTCTGAACACATATCTGGGTTATTGATTGAGTGTGTTCATTGCTGTGCAGGATTCTATGTTATGATTCTAAGTGAGGGGACTCCGAAGCTTCATTAGAATTAGATTCAGGTTCGTAAGTAGGATTAAGAGGATAATTATATAGTACCTATAAAGGGAGATCATGTCGGGTTAGAGTACTTAGAGCACGGGAAATAATTAATACTAATAGTACCTAGAAAGGGGGTAATTATGCTCTTGCTCCGTGGTAATTCACACGTGTTACATGCTTATCTGCTTGTGTCTATAGAGTAGATTTGCATGGTTTAGTGATGCGTTCATATTCCACAAGGCAGAGTCGGACATTGCCACATGGAAGAGCGATTAATTAGTGAAACTGGATAGCCCGAAGAGCTACCTATCTTCTTACTTGAGCAACTCTCGTTATTTCTCTATTGTTCTATTTTATTTGTTATTTCATTACTTTGTTTTTTAGTTTGATAATAATTCTCCAATATAATTGCCAAGTAATAGTTTTAGTTAATTTAGATTCGATAATATAACTTGGTCGCTTGCTTAAGCTACAATCACATCCTTCATACTTGGGGATTAATTATGTGTTGAGAAAATGCCCATCACAGAAAAAGTTGGGATAGCAATAGCAACATGTTAAATGAGTCGATAATTGTTGACATTAAGAAAACATTTGAAATGGTTAATCCATTGTTCAAGTCATTTAGTATGGCAAAAGATGATGGGGTCTGAAGATTTTGAGAATGTTATTTTAACCCTTAAAGCTGGACGAGATGGACGAACCTTTAATCTTCCAACTGCTTCTGAAGTTGCAGCATTAGTTGTTGGTGATATAGATAACGATTTTGGAAAGCAAGATATTATTCTACACAAACAAGATGGAAGGTTGAAGTGTATCAGTGACTGCACCCGTCGTATCTTACATTACAGTATCCACTACTTTTCCCTTACATAGATGATGGATACCATTTGGATATTGAGGGGATACAGCGACAACTTTTAGAAAATGAACTAGGCTCACGATGAGAGAATTCTTTGCATATAGGATTCAGAATGAGAAAGTGATGCAAAGACTTTATTGAACTCAAGAATGCTATTACAACAACTCTTTCTTGATGGATACACAATGATTGAATCAGAGAAACTCTGATACCTTAGAAATAATCAAACAAAACTAAGGGCTAATAACTACAACAATTTAAAGGATGCAGTTGGTAGAGGAGATACAGATCCAGCAAATTCGGGTAGACTTATCATGCAACCATCTTTCACAAGTTGCCCTAGATATATGTCTCTAAATTATCAAGACACTATTACTATTTACAAGTTTTATGGGTATCAAGATCTATTTATCACAGTTATAGCAATCCTAAATGGCCTGATATAGCTAGATTTCTTATGAAAAGAAATCTCCGAAGATTGAACCGATATTCTTTGCAGATTGTTCAAGATGAAGTTGGATCATATGATAATGGAATTTAGAGATAAAAAAATTTTCGACAAGAGAAAAGCAAGTAAGTAATTATTCATTAATCAATTAAATTTTTAATATACCTTGCATAAGTAAAATATAAAATGCAACACCTTCATAATTATATATTGTCGTATGTTTAAATGCAAAGCAAATCTTGAGACCTATTATATAACATGCATACTTCTAGTGTGTGCATTTTTTAAAATATAAATTATTTATGTTATTTCTGGTTAATTTTATATGTAATCCATAGTTACGTCATCATTAATAGTTTAAAATAAAATATTAATTTTTAAGAAATCTTTTATCAATCAATATGGTAAAATATTTAAAATGGTAATACAAGTATCATAAGATTTAAATTTGGTTGATGATAAATACTTGCCAATTTTGTTTTATATGATTTATTACTAATATAATGTTGGTATGATTCCAGTTGTGTACACTATTGAATGCCAAAAATGAGGTTTACCATATGCTCATATTCCACTATTCTTGGACCGTCAAAATAAAATTCTCAATCCATCTGATGTGGAAAATATAATTTTTGCTGAACTACCTGATAAGGATACTGAACATGATTTACGTAGGTTAGTCATGACACGCATGATACATGGACCATGTGGATTGCAGATTCAAAATTCCTTATTTAAGGTAAATAAAAAGTGCTCAAATTTTTTTTCCTAAACAGTATAATGATAGGACGACCGTTGATGAAGATGAGTACCCTTTATATAGGAGAAGGGATTTGGGTACATTTCAAATAGATGATAATGTTGTTGACAATAAATTTGTTATCCTTTATAATATGAGATTATTGATGAAGTATGAGGCTCATATAAATGTTAAATGGTGCAACCAACATCAATCCGTTAAATATTTGTTTAAGTACATAAATAAAGGAAAAGATAAAGTTCGAGTGAAACTTACCCTTGTCGGGACAAGTGAGGAAAGAAGAGAAAATGTAGATTAGATTTAATAATTTTTTTTAACTTGGAGATACATCTCATCATGTGAATCAGTATGGAGGATAAAAATCTTTTTGTCCGAAGATTAAGCTTTAATCTGGAGAATGAACAAAGCATTGTTTTTTAGGACGATGATACTCTAGATCATGTTTTGGACAAGGCAGATGGACACCGCTTAATGTTTCTAGCATGGATGAAGTGCAATAAAAATATGAAAAAGCACGTTCACTGACATATGCTGAATTCCCAATAAAATTT
Organism: Pogostemon cablin; assembly: GCA_023678885.1. Lineage (NCBI taxonomy): Eukaryota > Viridiplantae > Streptophyta > Magnoliopsida > Lamiales > Lamiaceae > Pogostemon > Pogostemon cablin. Next base: position 28,470,101 of record CM042965.1, on the reverse strand, counting down.
GTATGACACCAAAAAGAGAGGGAGTGGGTTCCAAGAAAAAGGGATACAACATTGGCTATATTATACTTCTCACAAACAAAGGACGAAGAATATTATTTGAGAATTATGCTGCATCATAGTAGAGGACTTTATTGTCATGCAGAAATGAGGACAGGTAATCACGTTATTCATGTCACATTAAAAGAGGCTTGCTACTCATTAGGACTTTAGAGGATGACAAAGAATACATTGACGGTATTAATGAGGTGAGCTTCTGCGCAACTTCTAATTTCTTGAGAAACTTCTTTGTAGTTCTACTACAATCTGGTTAAGTTACTTCTCTAGTAAAGGTTTGGGAGAAACCATGGAAAACTTTGGGAGATGATATTGTTATCCCGTAGACAATAGATTTGAATATTATGATTATATTCGTATATTATTAAAAAATCAAAAGAAAAAGTTAGAATATTGTCGTTGCATGTTTAATTTAACATATCTTTAAAGTATTATTTTTCTTTATATGATTACTGTTTCACTATGAAGATATATAGCTTAGCAATGATGAAATAAAGAACTACACATTGGTGGAGATTGAAAAAGATACTAAATTGCAACGCAAGATCACTTAAAATTTTTGAAGGTATTCCATTACCAGATTTTGGAATTGCAGAAGATGATGTGAACAAGGTAATGCAGGAAGAGTTGAATTATGATTTAGATGAGATGAGAAAAATACACCACCATCTATTATCTCTATTGACTGATGAGCAAAGAGAAGTCTTTGACTATATCATAAGTAATATAATGAAAGGTGATGGAGGAACATTTTTTCTTTACAGACTTGGTGGAAGTGGAAAGACATTTGTCTAGAACACATTATTTAAAGCTCTTCGTTCACAACGTCATATTTGTTGGTAATTGGATCGTACGGTTCAACGTGATTCGTTAGGAAAAATAGGTAAACAAAATTAGCGGAAGCGATTAAACGTGTTTACCGTACTTCTGGGTCGATGTAGAGGATAAACAGCAGTGTAGAACACCTCTGATCTTCTACTGTATGTCCCAAAGTCAACTCTGGTGTTGAGTGGTCAACAATCCCCAGAGTTCTCTCATTCTGCTCTCTGTTTTCTCCCGTGTGTCAAAAGAGGCACAGACTTAGGTTTAACAGGAACTGAGATGACTTATATACTTGGGCTACAGCAGGGACCAGGAGGAGAAATTGGACTGGGCCTCAATTGAATTTAATTAACCAAGCTTAGCCCAAAGCTTTTAATTAAATCCAATAATAATAATATAGTCCACTAAAATATTATTACTGCACTACCCGTCCAATCCCAAAATTATGTTCTGGGCTCCTTCTTATTATAAGTCCGATAGTCTCCCCATGTTTAAGATATACAATGTCCATTAATTAATTAAGTTACTGACAACTCAAATTAATTAATATCTCATCCTAGAGTAGTACCACTCAACCTTATTATCATGCCGGAAATTAATCCACTTGCAAGATTTACATGATAAACCTTATGAGCTCCTCAAGGGGACATCATCAACCTATGACGGACATGGATTCCTTCTACAATCAACAGCACACCATAGATACAGCACTACTTCCCAACTCACCGAGTTTGTTGATTTAATACATATAAATCTCATCCATTGATGAATCAAAGAAATACATACTGCCCTACGTGTCGAGGTTATTGTATAGGGATTAAGAGCACGAACTTCCATAATAACAGAGATCAAGTTCTACTATATAGTCAGTATAAGAAGAACGATCTCAAGCGGTCCTGCTCAATACACACAAGTGCACTAATGTGATTCTATAGCCAAGACAAGCTAATACCAAACCATACTACAACCATACCGATAGAGAGTCCCCGTCTATCTCAGTTGTGAGCATCTGTTTATACTTTATAAGGAAACCAATAATATGATCTTCTGCGTGTTGTCGCACAACATATTATCTACAGTATAAAGTAAATGGACTATTGCATCATGCATATAAAATAAATTATAAGATGCAATCATTTGATCAATGATTCTCATTTCAAATATTGTTATGACATTGTTCATACTAAAGCTAGACTTTTAGTATACAATCCAACAATCTCCCACTTATACTAAAAGACTATGCTGTCATGTCTTTTGCCATACATCTGATTCCTACTCCCACTACACGACCATTATAAGCTCTCGCCTTAAGGTCCTTGTAAATGGTTTCCTAGGTCATCATCCGATGCAATCTAGGCGACAACAACCTTCCCCTCATCATACGATTTCTCGTAACAGGTGGTACTCGCGCTCTATATGTTTAATTGCCTTATGGACTTGTGATTTCTTCAAGTTTGCAACTTCACCAATATCATCAATGTAAATTGTGATTACCTTGGGCAAACTTAGAAACACTTCAAAGTCCATCATGAAGTCTCTAGAGTCATATAGATACTTTGGCTGCCTCATAGGCTCCAATTCATCATCTTTCCATGATGGAGTCCGGAGTCTGAAATATATTTCTATATAACACTCCTCCACATTATGACTCTACTTCCTAAGATTAAACACATAACCTTTGAGGTGAATTTACTGCCGTCCAATCTGACTAAAAAATCTGAATCTACGTAATCCACAAGAAGCAGTGAATCTATCCAGTAAGTCCACATATAATTTCCAGTCCTTCTCAGGCACTTTATAAATGTCTTACCACAGTTCATCATTCTTGTTCTGGGTTACGTTGATACCCGCTGTTCTTGCATTTAGCAAAACAGATGTCCAACATCGTTCATAGTATTTCTTAGATTAAGCTTCCTTATTCGCCGAAGCATAAGGAACCGCTTTCATCCTCTTTATCTTCTTCTTGTGTCTCAAAGACACATTCACTTAGATAAATTTACATGCTAAACGAGTATGGACTGTATCATTTTATGAAACTTGAGATAAGCATAATGTCCTTTCTTGTGATCCGTATTACCGTGATCAAAAGGATATATTTTGCCTTTCTTAAGTCCTTCATCTCTACCGCTTTATTAACCGTACCCATACGCCCGATAATACTCTTTCATTGTCTCCAATGAGCAAGATACTATCTACGTATAGTACAAGAAACACCACCACGTTTCCGTCACTCTTTACAATACACAAGACTCATCCGCTCATTGATTTAAATCCATGCCACTGGATTACCTAATCAAAACAGATGCTTCACGATTTAAAGCTTGGTTTAGTCCATCGCTGGACAATTTTAAGCTTACTATCAAAATGCTATTAGTACTTTGCAATGAATCACTCTGGTCGCTTCACATAGACGTTTTCCTCAAGACTTCCAATCAGGAAAGCTGTCTTTGACATCTATTTGCTGTTCCTCATAGCAGCAATAAAAGAATCCGGATCAATATAAGCATAGCCACCAGCGAACATGTTTCCTCATAATCGAACCATTTCTTTCTGAGTACACCTTTTCGCAACAAGCTTTGCTTCCAAGGTTTTCACCTTTCTGTATGATCCTCTTTTATTTCCTTTGACCCTTGCAATGGCTTTTACACCATTTAGTGGTCATACAAGTTCCCAGACTTAATATAGAATTCGTAGATTCTATTTCAACATGCATTGCAACTTACTAAGATTCCGCATTTTCATCTTGTAGTGCTACGTCGTATCCGTGGGACAATACCATGTTCACTAGGGATCAAGTCTCACGACTATCCCAAAATATATATTTATGGGTTGTCATACAACCCTCCCACTACGACAAGGCACTACATGTAATTGTGTATCAGACGTGACACGCGTTGCAGTTTACCTTGTGGTATATCCTCTTGTACACTTGGTACTTATACTTAGTGTTTTCCTCTCACTTCCTTTAGAACAACTTATACATGGGTTTGTGATTTATTACATAGTCCTTTTCCAAAAATCTAGTTATTGAGTTAACAATTATCCTTCGATCTTTTGGACTAAATAAATCACCCTCCATTTTTCTAGGATGTCCCACAAACAGACAAATGTTTTACGAATTACTGTTTCTAGGGCATATCCATAAAATGAATTTTAATTATTCCAAATAATTCATCATCTATTTAATCATAACCATAAGGCCTTATTCCTTCTATCCACCACACCATTCAGTTTGGGGCATACCTGGTGTAGTCAACTTGAGATTTAATCTCAACTTCTGATCAATAGCTCCTAACTATCCCAAGAGATATTATCCATCATGATTAAATCGTAATGACTTAATATATTTTCCATGACGCTTCACTGTACCAGCCTTACAATTCTTGAATTAATCAAAGAACTTAGACATGCAGTGCATCATGTAAATATATTGGTTTCCAGAATAATCTTCGAATATTCATAACTACCTCTCGCCTGGATAATATTAGGTTCGCTTGAATCAGAATGAACTAATTCCAACATATATATGTTTGGCTCTACACCCCACAGCCTTGAAAAGGCAGTTAATCATTTTTACTTCCAAGAAAGACTCGCAAGTCCGATAGTTTCCACTTCAGATAAACCTTACGGTCTATGGGCTATCAACTTTTGAATTCTACTCAAGTAAAATGAATTAATCTTAGATGCCAAATGTATGTTTTAGATCTTCTCCGAAGGTTCCTTTCTCTTACTAATATTAGAAGATGCATTATTTAATTACTATTTATTGCATTTGTGGGATGTACATGATTCAAGAGTATACTTTTTATCCACCAACATACTTTAACGGATTATAACCTCATTCCTCATTTCTATGACCATGTCATTTAAATGAAATGAAGTATCCATCCGTTAATGCATAGAAACCGAAATTAAATTCTTTCTATGGAACGTACGTAAAGACAGTTTCTCATAATCAATCGTTTATTCTTATAATGAGATAAATAAACAACTCCCACTGCAATATCCACTACCTTTGTAGTTTTACCCATGTTATTAACAATCTTATCCTTACTCAGTGATAAACATTTAGTGATTCCAGTATCTACATACTTCGTGTCAGTAGATGCCATCACTAATCATGTTTAAACCATTAGTAAATAAGATATTAAACTTGTTCACATCATGATGAAAAATGGCTTTCTTTTGCCACATGTTTTGTTAGAAGTTTCCCACCATATACATCCTCTCGTATTTCAGGTAGAACTTGCTCAAAACATCCAGGCAAATTGTGAAGAATAAATTGATTTAGGTTTCCCTTTCAATTTCTATTCCAAGCTTTTCCAATTCATTCATCAATTCGACCATGATCTTCTGTCTTTTAATTTACTCAAGTATCCGAAGAGTTACATGAGATCATCATATTTCTATGAACCTCTCATATCTTCACTAGAGACTTTAATAGGCATCATGAGACGTCCTTTGTGAGAATACACATGTATTTTCTTAAGCAGTAATTTTAAAACCAAGATTCTTCTCTAATCAGTTAATATGGAAAAGTAAATATAATGTCTTTTAGTTAACAATTAGTGAAATAAAACCATTCGAAATTCAGAGAATCACAAATAAATTTACCGATCAAATCTTCGAATTTTATTCTTTTTATATAGATTCCCTCAAAATAATATAAAAATAAAATTCACCGACATCTCAAGCACCGTGAGTCTGCAAGCCACGATAGTGTGGACGTTTACAAACCCGAACATTTACAAGAGAAGGTTTTACCCATTAATTTCATTTGTCAACCTCACTTTATGAAAAAATAATTAATAGTCGGTTCCTTTTTAGCCATGCAAATAAAAGCAGTGACTCCGATGGGGAGGATACTTATTATTTACATCTAAGTGTACACCATTATTTGACCCCAAGTCCGCGGCCCAAGCTTGTGTGCCTTACAGATGGAGAAGTACACACGCGCTCGGATAACTTCTTACAGTCATCAATTACAAGTTTGTACCAGTGAACCGTATATAAACTCATCCGATAGGGAGGAAGGTCTAAGCCAACGCGCAAGTTCATATGCATCACATTACAAACGTAATTATTTAATGAAGTCTGTTCCAGCAATCCATGAATAAACTCATCCGATGGGGAGGAAGGCTCTAATGCCGATGCGCAAGTCTATTCACATCGCTAACAAACCAATAATGGAGGCCGCGGGAATTTATTACCAATCCCCTCTCCCACTTAGTTATTTAACACCGAGGGTTTTAACATGCATATAATATTCCAGAATAAAATATACAACTAAGACATGCTTCTATTAACAGCAATTTAAATAAATAAATCACATAGAACATGCCTTACACATATACAACAATAATTGACAATTAAATCAATTAATCAGTTATATAACATAATTAATTGTATAAATAGTGGATCAATTAATTTGGGCCTCAAGAGCAACAAATAAGCACAAAATGAGCAGCAGATTAAATAATTAATCAAGCCCATTATCCATGGCCCATAAACTTAGCCCAAAATAAATTAAATCCACCAAGCCCACTAGCACAATTAGTCCATTAATATAGATAATTAATTATGCTTGGTCCATTACTCACAATTAATTAAAACCAACAATAAAATAATAGCCCAGCAGCCCATTTCCATTTTAATAAAATTTGGGCCCAACAGCCCAAAACCAAATTAAAAAATGAGCAGCCTTTTATTTATTACTGAATTGGGCCCATTCAACACCATATAAAATTGAGCCCACTAAACCCAAGCAGCAAGAAATAAGCTTAAGAGGCCCAACATGCATTTTAATTGCCCATTATCCTGCCAGCCCATAACACCTAAATTAATAGGCCCAGCAAAACATGAAAAAAATAGGCCCAGAAGCCCAAATCCTCTGCTGCCCTAAATACTTCCAGCCGCAACCATTCTGCTACTCCGGACAACCCGAGTCTCGCCGTCAGTCCTCCGGCCAGCAGCCATCTGAGTCGCGCCATCAGTCCTCCAGCTGCCAGCCGCCATGGATTCCAGCGACGCACACGCCGCCAATCGACGGCCGCCGACAACCATGCCACACGCCAGTCGACTCCAGCTTGGAAGACGAACAGTGGCGCGACTGTAGCACACTGCCGGCGCAATCGACTGGGATCAGCCGCACCTGCTCCGTTCGAGGATCCGCCGCCTTCCAGCGAGTTGCGACTGATCCGACGCTGCTGCTTCGCCTGCCACCAACCATCTCCAGCCTGAGGCTAGTCGTCGCCCCTGCTGCCACCACAAGCCAGTGTCACCGGCGCAACTTGGCGCCACCGCTGCCGGCTGACGCACTCCCAGCACGCCAGAGGCGCTCCGCAGCCGCGCCCGCCTTACACCCCACCACCGATCAACAACCACCAATAGCAGACTGACCAGATCGAGAGCCGAGTCTGGTCGGCAAGGTGTGACGCAGTCCAGCGCCGCCGCGCATCTGCGCGATTCCCATAAGCCAGCCTCTGTTCCCGACGATTGCCGACCATAGCCCACCAGATCCGGCCGAAACCTCCAGCATATCCTTCTCAACGTCGTGCCTCGAATCGCCCAGATCCGATCATAGGGAGAAAAACAGAATCCATGAAGGATTCGATCAGAACGCCTCCTTACCCGATCGAAACTACTGGCGACTTTCCGGAAGTAGCTCCGTCAGACGCTGCTGTTCTGATGTTCCGCCGCCGTCGCTTTGTGAGCCTCCAGGTCGCGACGACGCAGCACCCAGACACGCCTCGCCGTGAAGTCGTCGCCGCCGCATCATTTTCGTTCCCCCATCATCAACAGAACGGCGTGTGTGTGTGTTAAGGTGTGGCCAGTGTGATAGTGGGAAAAAAGAAAGATGTTTACAGCAATAAACAATCAACAGTGATCACACAAATCATATTGGAAAACATGGTGAAAATTGAAAACAGTACAAAACTCTTCTGATTAAAACCAGATTAACTAAATAATCAAATAACCAGATTCATACATGCTATCAATTTGACCATCAACACACATATGGCTTAAGCCTATCCAACGTCTCACGTTTCACCACGAAACCATCGCTCTGATACCAATTGTTGGCAATTGGATCGTGCGGTTCAACGTGATTCGTTAGGAAAAATAGGTAAACAAAATTAGCGGAAGCGATTAAACGTGTTTACCGCACTTCTGGGTCGATGTAGAGGATGAACAGCAGTGTAGAACACCTCTGATCTTCTACTGTATGTCCCAAAGTCAACTCTGGTGTTGAGTGGTCAACAATCCCCAGAGTTCTCTCATTCTGCTCTCTGTTTTCTCCTATGTGTCAAAAGAGGCACAGACTTAGGTTTAACAGGAACTGAGATGACTTATATACTTGGGCTACAGCAGGGACCAGGAGGAGAAATTGGACTGGGCCTCAATTGAATTTAATTAACCAAGCTTAGCCCAAAGCTTTTAATTAAATCCAATAATAATAATATAGTCCACTAAAATATTATTACTGCGCTACCCGTCCAATCCCAAAATTATGTTCTGGGCTCCTTCTAATTATAAGCCCGATAGTCTCCCCATGTTTAAGATATACAATGTCCATTAATTAATTAAGTTACTGACAACTCAAATTAATTAATATCTCATCCTAGAGTAGTACCACTCAACCTTATTATCATGCCGGAAATTAATCCACTTGCAAGATTTACATGATAAACCTTATGAGCTCCTCAAGGGGACATCATCAACCTATGACGGACATGGATTCCTTCTACAATCAACAGCACACCATAGATACAGCATTACTTCCCAACTCACCGAGTTTGTTGATTTAATACATATAAATCTCACCCATTGATGAATCAAAGAAATACATACTGCCCTACGTGTCGAGGTTATTGTATAGGAATTAAGAGCACGAACTTCCATAATAACAGAGATCAAGTTCTACTATATAGTCAGTATAAGAAGAACGATCTCAAGCGGTCCTGCTCAATACACACAAGTGCACTAATGTGATTCTATAGCCAAGACAAGCTAATACCAAACCACAATACAACCATACCGATAGAGAGTCCCCGTCTATCTCAGTTGTGAGCATCTATTTATACTTTATAAGGAAACCGATAATATGATCTTCTGCGTGTTGTCGCACAACATATTATCTACAGTATAAAGTAAATGGACTATTGCATCATGCATATAAAATAAATTATAAGATGCAATCATTTGATCAATGATTCTCATTTCAAATATTGTTATGACATTGTTCATACTAAAGCTAGACTTTTAGTATACAATCCAACAATATTATGTTACATGTTGCCTCCGGTGGCATCGCAACACTTATGCTTCTGGGTGGACGAACTGCACATTCAAGATTTGCCATTCCTTTGGATGCAAATGAGGATTCAACATGCAGCATTAAGCCTGGTAGTGAAGCTGATATGCTTACAAGAACTAAATTGATTATATGGGACAAAGCAGTAATGATCCATAGACACTATTTTGAAGTATTGGATAGAAGCATGTGAGATATTATTTTTCGTGATTTACCATTTGGAGGAATTACAGTAGTTTTGGGAGGTGACTTTAGGCAAATTTTGCCAATAATACCAATGGCAATAAAGGAGGATATTGTATCATCTGCATTGAATTCTTAAAAAATATGCAACTCTTGCGAGGTAAATTTAAATATGTTTTCAATTTATTTAAAAATAATTAATAAGAAAACTTTGTTTTACAAATTTGCAATTTCTATATTTTTTTATATTCGTCATTAAAATTGGCATCATAGTTTTTCTTAGGCATATGTATTAATATTGATGTGTTATATCAATTTTATTTTGTAGTAATCTTTAAAAAAGTTGTCCAATACATATATAAATTTTACTTATACCGCAAAACTATGTTTGGTTTGCATTGAGAAAGCATATGATTTATTTATAGATGCCAATTAGTTTTTATTTTTTGAACTAATTATAAAAATTGTTGATATTTATTATAATTTATTGTTAACAGGTTTTAAGATTGACAAAGAACATGAGGATGGCAACAAATGGTGATTGTGTCGAAAGTACTATAATGATGTTGCAAAATTCTCCAAACGGATATTGAAAATTGGTGATGGTGACACTGGTGAAAAATGACGATGGTAAGTCAATTGTTGAGATTTCGTCAGATCTTCTTTTAATCGATGACATAAACCCAGTTGAAGCAATGATTGATTGCATATATCCATCATTAATTGATAACTACTCTAATCCAAGATACTTCGAGGATAAGGCAATACTGGCTCCAACACACAAAGTCGTTGACATGGTGAATGATCATATTCTATCAATATTTTCTGGTGAGGAAAAGCTTTATTTTAGCGCGGATAGTGTATGCCCAACAGACATACAAACCGAATCTAACAATTATCTTTTTATGATTGATTTTTTAAACTTTATCAAATACTCTGGCATGCCAAATCATATGTTACGACTGAAGTTAGGATTGTCAATCATACTTCTAAGAAACCTGGATCAGAGAGCAGGACTTTGCAATGGAACAAAGTTAATAGTTACAAAGTTGGGGCAACATATTATCGAAGCAAGGATAATTCTGGGCGGAAATTTAGAGATTTAGTATTCATCCCTCGAATGGTTCTCATCCCAACAAACCACAATCTATCTGTAAAGCTTCAAAGATGTCACTTTTTAATTTTGATTTGTTTTTCAATGACAATAAATAAGAGTCAAGGTCAATCGCTCACAAGTGTTGGTGTGTTGCTTACAAGATAGATTTTCATGCATGGGCAGTTGTATGTTGCAGTCTCTAGGGTTAAGAGTAGAAGTGGCCTTAAGATATGTATAGATGATGATGGTAAATCAACCTATAAAACATTCAACGCTCTATATAAGGAAGTTTTTAGTAATTTAAATTAAATAAAATTAGTGAACAAATTAGCAACATATGACTTATTATTATTATTTTATATTGAGCTTTATTTTATTATACTTAAGTCATTAAAATTTAAGAATATAATTTATTTTTGGTAATTGCTTAATGATTTATATTAATAATAATAATTAAAAAACAACCCGTGCAGTGCACGAGTGATGTACTAGTTCTCTGTGAAATTGATAGCATTTGAAACATTGGTGTTAAACTTGATTGTTGCTTTAAGTATGTTCATTGTTGGTACTCGAAAACTGTAAACTTGATTGTTGCTTTAATTTAGTTTTGTTGTTTCACTTGACATTTTACCTATTTTTTGTCTTAATTTTTTTGAGCTAAATAAAATTCGGTTATATATATATATATGTATATACACACACATATATATATACAATAGAAAAGGGGGAGTTCACAAGTTTGGTCCCGTAAACTTCTGGTAACCCGTTCCCCCTCTACACCAGATTAAAACACGTCTATCCACCACATCCCCTCCTTCAGCCGCGTGTCTCACTTTGCAGATTGTTACCCGCTCCCCCTCTACACCAGATTAAAACACGTATATCCACTGCATCCCCTCCTTCAGCTGCGTGCCTCAACTCGCCGATTGTTATTTCTTCCTTTCACTCTTACCGCACACCGATTTTCAATACCGCAAGCGTACTGCGCCTCTTACCCTGTCTTGCCAACTTCGCCGCTTCACGCTACTGTATGACATATTTGTTCCCACTTACGTCTGCAACCCCCAGTAATAGCACCCTGTGGCTCTATTTTCCTTGCGTCGTAGCCATCTATCCGGCCCTGAGGCCTGCCGTCCCTTCCGGTGGTGCCATCGTACGAATTCAGGTAAATACTCTTAATTTATGCCTTTATAAATACTAATTAGAATCCAACAATTTCTAATCACTCCCGATTTTTGACGTTTATGCTTGTAGCTTGCGCTCTTCTTACCCTCTCTTGGCAACTCCACCGCTTCATGCCACCAGACGCCATCTTCCTTCCTATTTTGGAATGCGATTCCACCATTAATGGCAGCATGTGGCTTCATCTATTACTTCTATAATATCTATTTACATAGTTCAGTTTGAACTCACAAGGATACTTTCCAATTACTTTCTTTGTGAAGAATTCATTTTTCATTTATGCAGGAGAGGGAAAGAGATCATTTCTCACAGTTTATAACAGAGGGTTTTATTTCATATTGTAAGAGGACAAGAAGAGATAAGGTAAATGACATGAAATTTTGTTTCTAGGAAGTTGCAGTAATCAGCATCTTACAAACACTCTTGATGATTCCTTGTTATTTCTCAATGGACTTTTAGAATCATAATTTAGTTTCTTTATAGATGTTTATGTGTGGCCCGAGTTTGGCATTATGACTCTACTAGAAGATATCACCATTGTTTTGTGATTTTTCCTCAGGTTCATTTTGTTTCGTAGATTATTTTATATTAGTAAATGTTGTTATTGTTGTGAGTTGAAACATGAATTTTTCTTTAGTCGAAGTGCAGCGAGCTGTATATAATTAGCTCCTCCTTGGTTTTCTTTCCTGTGTAGGAGAGGGGTCTGTACATGGGTGGGTGGCTGAAATAGAATTGTCGACCTTGTTGGCCACATCCAATGATGCAGTTCCCTTCTCCATGTCAATTGTATGTCGTGAATGATGTGCTCATTTTAAACAGGTGTATGTGTGTGTGTGTGTGTATGTGTACGTATGTCTATGCGTGTGTATGCCCGCTTACTAAGGGGAGATAAATTCTCTGAAATGGTTGTCCCCTCTAGCTGGAGACAGTTATCTTGGTTACTTTTGGTTTTAGTCATGACTCATAATCATGTGCCACAAGAGTTCTTAAACAGCCTTGTACAAGCGGCTTGAACTGTTGTACCTTGCTTACAATCTATACACAATACATGACTGAAGCAAGGATGAATTGAATATTCGTTAGTTTAAGTGTATGTTATTGACCTAAAGAAGGCAACCACAAAATGTGATAACTTTATGTGACCATATAATATTTCTCCAAAAAAAGCATAATATGATATGCTGTGTTGTAGGTTTCTTCCAAAATAAACCAATCCCCTTTATTTTCAATGCTCCCCATGTCTTGCTTGTTCTTAAAATATTTTTTTTAATTCTTACAATTTATTTTGTTATTATAGAATGTGTGGAGAAAAGAATTTTCTATAGTACAAGTGAAACTTTAATATGATGGTGATATTTAGTATTTCATGAAATATTAAAGAAGTGACATTATTACAGAGACTTGAAGGATATATATATATATATATATATATATATATATATATATATATATATATATATATATATCATACATGGACGAAATAAGAGGTGATTATATTTATTGTAATTTTTGTTATTAATATTACTCCATTTATTTTGAAGATTTTTTTTCGTTAACCCTTTCTGAGCAGTCATGTGAATGAGCAATTTCCTCCTTGAGTAAGTTTTCTTTTCAATTTACAAATACATAAAGTAAAACATACAGTGATCATGATATAGTTTTTGGACATCGTAATTCACATGTTAATATATCTACTTTATTTTCTTTAATTTGCTCAATATTAAGATGGCCTGAATGCATGTGAATCGCTTGATTCTTGGGGGGGATTCTTGAAGACCATCATAGAGAAAGTGGCTATTGTATTTCATATGTATTTTAGGGACCCCTTTATTATGTCTCCCATATTATCCTTGTGGGAATGAAAGATTGGAAAAAGGAAATAAGGAGGACTATATTTTTTCTCTCTTGTGTGTGCATACATTGAAAACGATTTTTTTGGGTGAGGCAATCATTTAGTAACTTAGTGTTTGACTTCAAGATGAATTTAATATTTAATGGTCATCTCTCTAAATGCTTTCTTATCTTGTCCGACATTGGAACTTGTTTTATATTCCATACGTAAATAAACTTGTGATTCGTGTTGTGGGAGCTTTTAAATCGGAAGTTAGTAAGGTATATTCTATAAATATCTAGCATGGGTAAATGCTTTGGCATCTGGCCCTACCAGAACTGGTAGAAAAAAATACACAAAAAAATGTAGTGACCTAAGATAACCCATACCCTAATAGGAATTATTAATTTGAAAGCTACGCCCCTCTAATCTTTACGCGGTCATTCACCGTAAATTGTAACCAACTTAAGCCCCTTTTCTCTTGGATGATTGTTGTATGAATTGAATTCTGATGTATTCATTAACGTAGGCTGCTTACCAGACATAACACACTCGTTCGGTTGTAGTAACATGAAATTGTAATGGTCTTGATCATTTATTTTCCAGCTGCCTTTAGCATTTACATATGCAGAGCTGGTTGCTTTGAGCATGAACTTTTTTCCCAGTTTTGATACAAGTAATTAGTGAAGTTTCATTGCAGTGATTATCAATAGATGTCGATTTATAATTATGAGAAGCTGAATGAATACATGTGACGTTTTTATTGACTGTTGGCATTTTTATCATCCTTTTCTTCACTTTGCTTATGTAATCAGAAAACTTAACTTCATGATCAGTCAAGTCAACATCATCTACCTTTGCAAATCAAAGATGTTCATTAGTTAGTAAAGCCGGTTCATCTTTGACCTGGCTTTCTCTCTCATCAGTTCCTAAAGAGAAGAAGGTTGATTTATTGGTTTTTCTGAGTAGGAAAATGGTCGAAATCAATAGGGATCATTTCTTTTAGACTGTATTGATAAACTGGTGGGTGATGATTGGAAACATGAGTTTGAGATCTTGATTTGAAAGTGCTTACTGCATTGTAGATTTTCTCACACACCCCTTCTGAATTTTTGCTGTTCTTGTTTTTTTGTCATTAGTAATGCTTTTGCAGCAGGTAAAGGTGATTGAATTGTGATGGTGATGACATATATAATGTGGTGGTTTTGTTGGCTAATTATTGATGACCTAGGCTGTGAAAAGGTGATCATATTTTACTGACTCATCAACATAACATTGCAGATCACAGCCTATGTGATTCCCATTCGCCTTCTGTTAAGGGATATAGAGGGGAAAAAATACAACTTGTAGATTTTGACGTAGTAAAAATGTGGAAAATTACCTAAGCCAAGTATTGTAACCTAGATTATAATTACATAATTAATTCTGCACATTCTATCTTAAAAAGTAGTTTTTATTATTGTATGTCATTAAATTTAAATTAATTGTATCTATTGTGGTTGCAAAATACTCTCTTAATCCCATTTAAGATTGCGCATCTCCTTTGTAAGAAAATGGTAATTACGAGATGTTGAATGAATACACGTGCCTTTCTTATTTTTGTTTTTGAACCTACGGTTAACCACATTTGTTATGTGGCTAATAGTGTGCTTTCTTTATTGGATTAATAGGCTCCAAATTTGATTAGATGCAGTACTAGGCACCAAGAAAAACTTCACTCCTAATTTATTTTGCTTTCTGTTGCGGATCTCACATTCCCATTGTATACTTCGTTTGTGATTTTTCTTTTTTGTTGTCTTCTTGCTTTTTGGAGTCTCAGTACTTATGTATTTTTTGTGTTAGAGTAGGAAATAGTAACAATAAAACCTTTGTTGGTAATTCTTTTGGATGGACTGTGTATCGTTGTCACCATTTTATTTCCCCTAATGTACAAAAGTGTCACTTTAATTTTGATAAAATCTCATAGATTTTGTTGTACTTTAAATGTTGAAACTTTGATTCACTGTACATATCTATGCAGATTCAGAGTTCGTCCATTATTTCATCTTCGTTACGTGCTTGCTACCCATCTGGATCTGAGGTTCGCCATTTCTCCGGACGCTGTCTCCCTATAAAACTCAGGTAAATAATAATTTTTACGCCTTCGTTAATTACAAATAAGCCGCAAACAAATCCTGGTGACTGCAACTCTCTGAACTTGAGCCTTCTGCTTAGTTTACAAAATTCCTTGATCCTATCTCATTTAACCTTTTAGCACTTTCAAATGGCTGTGTACCTACCTGCTATTGTATTACTTTTTCGTCACCTAGCTGTCCATCTTGTCCTACTGCGGATTTGCTCACCATACCTAACTGTGATTATTTACTATAACGAAATTATTTTTTAATGCATAAAATGTTATTGGTATTGTGTGCTCTTGAGGAAATGTTCTTAGGCTCTCTATAACTACAACAATTCACTATGACGAAGGCACTTCTATATGTATAAAGTCTTATTGGTATTATGTGTTTTATAGGAAATGTTCTCAATTGTATTATCTGAGCACTGAGATAACCCTTAAGAATTAAGATGAACCTTTTTAATCCCTTCAGTAAAAATTGAGAAGAAACGCTCTCAATGCATAAATTGGTAGTCTGTTTGTGGTACTACCTTCTCTAGCAAACGGGTTGATTAGAACTACCAACTGATGCTATTATTGAGGTTAAAGTGATACATAACCCTTACAGTTCTTTTATATTCGCTCTCGTACATTGGAATGGTAAAAAAGATTCATGCTTATATTAGCACAACATCTCCGACAACTACGTAAAAGGAAATTTTTATATTAAACAATCTCGCGGCTTTTATCTTATGAATTTAATAATAGTAGTACCATAATTTTCTCTTTAGATTTAAGGCTTTACAGGTACAGCTTATAGTAGTTGATCTAATGTATGACTCGGGCTTTACGATATGCTGAAACTAAAATAGAAATAAAGATATATACAATTTATAGGTATGCAGACTTCAGCTGTACTCGCTTATTGATGGGTGTTTTCTCAACACACAATTTTAATCCCCAAGTATGAAGGATATCAATTGTAGTTTCGAAGGTGACCAAGTTAAATATCAAATCCACGGGACGGATAAATATTACTTTAGTTATTTTCTAGCAATTATGACTATGTTGAGAATTGTATTTGTTGGTTTGTAAACTAAGTAACAACTAAAATAGCAAATAAATAACAAGAACAAGAAAATAGTAGTTGTGATCAAATAAGATGATAGGTAGTTCATCAGGTCATCCAGTTTCATTCGTTAATTCATACTTTCGTGTGTCAATGTCCGACTCTGCCTTGTGGAATATGGACGCATCGCTAGACCATGCAAATCTATTCTATAGACACAAATAGATAAGCTTTTGACACGTGTGAGTATCCTCAGAGCAAGACGTATACTTTACCTCCCTTTCTAGGTACTATCATAATCAATTATTTCCCGTGCACTTACTACTTTAACCCGATTTGATCTCCCTTTTTAGGTACTATAAAGTTATACTCTTAATCCTACTTGTTAATCCGAATTCAATTCAATTAACAAACATTCATATAAGACAGTTCTAATAAAACCTCGGAATCCCTTCACTTAGAATTATAACAATAAACCCTGCTCATTAGTGAACGCACTCAATCAATAACCATGTTATGCATTCAGACTCTACACAACGATTATTGATGCACAAAACAACTATGAGTATGGATTAAAAACGCATAATCTTATATAAAATAAATCCACAAGTACGAAATACAAATCAACTCATGAAACCTTCATAACCCTAGAACTACCGAAGTGGCTCTAGCCCATGATTGATCTAGGAACAATCATGGTTAGATGGACCAATCTTACTTGAATCTCCAGCTAAACTCTCTTGTATTCTTCTTGTTGATTGGTGATCGTGATCGTGATCGTGATCGTGATTATGATGATTGGACTTTTGGATCTAGTGGCGTCTTCCTTGACTGCATGAGCCTTCTTTTATACTTGTTAATCACGTCTTTAGGGCTTGGAATGTGCTTTTCAAGTGATCCCACACATTTTGGCCTCGAAAATCCAGATAAGGTAAGTTCCCGCACGACGGTTCGACCTCAGTAAACAAGTCGAACCACTGGTCGCAGGTCGAACCCACCTACTGGAAGTATTCTGCACTTGATTCGACCTCTTGTACAGGTCAAACCACTCCCTCTTTGGTCAAACCACAGGTCGAACCGCACCACTGGACAATTTCTGTTCCTAGTTTGACCAACCGTCAGGTTGAACCCCAACGTCGTGGTCGAATCACACTTCTCGCGAACTGGTTCGATCATGGTTCGACCTGATGAGCAGGTTGAACCATTGAGTCGTGGTTGAACCCTCCTTCTGCACACTTTGCAATGATGGTTCGACCTGTTGGAGAGGTCGAACCCTCCTCCAACAGGTCGAACCCACCTCTCTCCTTGGCGGTTCGCGTGGTCTCGACTTTGTCTCTTCGATTCTTGGCACTTCCACTCCGATTTTGCTATGAAAACCACTTAAATAGCTCCACTAACACCTGATTCATGCTAATTCACAATATATATAGGTTTTCCACCTATTTCTACCTCAAAACTCTCCAAAACTAGCACGAAACATGATGCCAAACTTGTGAATTTACACACTCATCAAACCCCCAAACTTCCATGTTGCTCGTCCCGAGGCAACCAAATCAAACCACATGAGTCGTGTATAATTCACCAAGATCAAATACAATACATATCACACATGCAGCTTCATTAAATCAAACAAGTATTAATTGCTTCATATATATCACTCATGCAAAACCAATCCAATCACACACCATTCGGAGTACTAAGTAATTTAGCTCACAAGATAAGTATTTATTCTCTTTCACTCAAGTGCGTAAGCACTATATAGGTTAATATAAACACTCATATCAATCCATATTCACGTGTAACCATAAGCTTGGCAAAGGTCTCAAAAATCAACATATAATCAACTCCTCACTAGGATCATAAAGAACTTGTTTTTGGGTTGTAATGTTGGCTCTTTGGAAAAAAGTAGGAAAATTTAGGTAAAGTGACTTAAGACACTAGTAGAGAGTTACCTTGGAGGTTCTCGATTTCTTCTTCTTGCTGCAATATCTCCTCCAACTTCTCCTCTTCTTCTCATGAATTTTTCTTCTTTTCCGTGCATCAACATCATCTCTTTAGAAAATTTGGGTATCGGTTTTAAGCACTACCCTTCTTCTCATGGATTTTTCTTCTTTTCCGTGCATCAACATCATCTATTTAGACAATTCGGGTACCGATTTTAGACACTACCCTTCTTCTCATGTATAGGCCATCAGCTGCTAAGCTTCATGCACCAAGTATAAAAACAATCGGGGTACCAGTTTCGGGCACTACCCCTAAACAAGATTTAACCATATTCTCTTCATCCAACCATATTCTATCTTCCTTTTTCTTCTTGCAATACCTACTCACCTCAACTCTCTCTACCCATGAATAGGTTAATCAAGGCTCACGTAAAGGTTTATAAGGTTATTTACTTCGGCTACCAAAGAAAAAGCTTTTAACGGCTCAACAGGGCATCCAAAGGTTAATAAGATCATTAGGAAGGACAAAATTTGGCTAAGTAACTTAATCACAAAATAATGGCCTAAGATCATGTCCTAGCAATTTATCAATCATAAGTCTCACACAAGACTCCAAGCCAAGTTCTAGAATTCGTTCATATGAATGATCCTCTCAAGAATAAAACAATCATGATCAAACATGATTATCAAGGCTCAAATCCTCACATAGGTAAATAGAATCCTAAGTACTCCTCATAGCACATAATTAAGAGCAATTCCACAAGAATTCAATATACTTATCAAATTATACATGCCTTTCATCAATAGAAATTAACACATGAACATATGAATGCATAAAATCAATAAGCTCATACCCAATCAATCATACAAGATATCACTTAAACATTCCACTCACGCATGAATCACAACCCAACCTGTAAAGATAAAAAGAAGAATGGAGACAAGATGAATCGGAGGAAACCAAAGAAAACCTGAAAAACTACTCCTCCGGAGCATCATCATCCTCATCATCATTATCCTCATCATCAAGTCTCCACTCCACAATCCAATGCAGATCACTGATGTGTCTATCCAAGTAATCAACTCGATCACCCAACTTACCAACTTTCTCATTCAAGGCAGTGTACCTCTCATTCAGCATAGCGTAGTTGGTGTTGGCGAGTGCGAGCTGTCGGTTTGTCTCCTGCTGGCTAGCAACGATCGCGACCAGCTACTCATGAATAAGGCGGAGCTGCTCCCGTGTATTATTTGGGATAGCCCGCTGCTGCTCCGGTGCTGGCTAATGCTGAGGTGCGTCATGCTGCACTTGCATCTCCTCATCCTACTGCTCCTCGCTGTGGTGGATGGAACTCTCCTTGATCAACAATCTGTTGTAACTCCGCCATCCTACCATCCGCACACATCTGCGATATAGTCCTCCAATCACCACCTGACTTCACTGTCACGGATAAGGCGTTGTGTACTAGAGAATCCATCAACTTGTTCCTCGCCACCCGAATGGTTGTCAAGTTGCTCACGTTGAAAGGGAACATGAAATTGAAGGGTTTGCGTCCCCTCATGAAGAACCAATCTCCATTTCTGAAATGGACAAATCCTCCCTTCATGCTTGTAAACATCACCAAATCGGGCTCTCCTCTAACTGGTGTGATGCCGGTGAAATCCAAGTTATAATACTCAGCCACGATCGTCAGTAACCCTCCAATATTCACCTTTTGAAACATAATGGTCCTGAATCGATATAGCTGTGCAATGAAATAAGCTCCAACATTAAACTGCACCCCATTTAGCATACACCACAAGGCGTAAAGCTCTCCTCTAGACACAACACTCCCCTCTGAGCGGGCAAACAATGTGTTGCTCAAGAAACGGTCCATGTACCTCAAAACTGGATTCTTTATTGTGGAAGCATGAGCCTGTTTGATCTTGTAATCTCCAATCTCCCCTGTGATCTCCCCCCAAAACCTATTAGCGTTGAACGCATCATTCTCCAAACGAGGGATCCCCAAAGGCGTCTCAAACAGCTCATTAAAATCCTCAGACGTCCATCTCCTTCTTACTCCATCTAGCTGAAACGTACACTGATACGGGTACCCAAGCGGGTTCTTCACCATCTCAAATGAGCAAACTACTTCTGCTGTAACATGGAAGTACGTCGGCCTCTTTAATTCCATAAATCTTCGGATACCCACTTGATCGAACATCCAAAAGATGTCATCCCCGATTCTCATTGTCCTCATCGCCTCATCATCTTGGTATCGAGTGCGAGCTATCTTATCTGAGACTTCTTCCCACTTTTCTTTGATCTCATCCCAATCTTACATTTGAATCTTGAAGTTTTCGGGTAAACGATCTTGTAGCCTCAGCTTCATTGTCACAGTATCAACATTCGAAGGCCTGTCATGCTTCTTCTTCGATCTTGCTTCCTCTGCCTTACCTTTACCTTTACTTGATCCTTGTCCCTTTCCTGAAAACAAATACTTCAATACAACCAACAAGACAAGAACATAAGTATTTGGCTAGCATATCCTATACTCTACTCAAGACTTCAAGCACCCATGCTTAATCAACTCCAACTATCATCTCAACACCACTTGCTTATTTAACATGCTCAAAACATCTTCAATCACACTCTATTTAATCTTCAAATCATAAACAACAAGCATGCATCAACCAATTCAAGCCATTCAACAAGAATTTCAACAACTGAACTTCATGAACAACTCCAATCAACAATTCAAACCTAATTAACATGCTCATTCTTCTACATGCATTATATCCTTGATCAATCCACATAAAAACTCAAGTTCTATCCATAATCAAGCAATCTCAAACCAAATAACATGAATTCATATGAATCGATTCAACAATATCAATTATCACCATGAAATTCAACCAAGATCAACATCAATCAACTTACCCACAACACATTTCTTGCAATAAACTTCAATCCTAAGGTAATTGAGTTGAAAAAACGTACCTTTAGTCTTGCCCATGGTTAACAATCAACAATTGGCACACAACACTCAAAACGCGCGACTGAAGCCCTAATTTGCGACGAAAATCGCCCAAATCCGCGCCCAATTCAAGAATTAAGTGTATAGTCTTGTGTAATCAATGCAAAATCAAGTGTAATTGAAGAATTTGTGCAAAGGTGTAGAGGTTCGAAGAGGGTTCGAGGTTCGGTGAAATTAAAAAGTGATCGAACCTTTCTGAAAAATTAAACTTAAATCGCGTACCTGACTTGGTTCGACCTCGGGTTCGACCTACGGAACAGGTCGAACCACGAATGATGAGGCCGAACCTACCTTCTGGACAACTGCTCTTCTTGGTTCAACCTGGGTTCGACCTTCTGAACAGGTCGAACCATTCTTGTTTTGGTCGAACCTATCACCTGAAAAATAGAGTGCTCTGAACGGACTGGTTCGACCTTGGGTTCGACCTTCTGAACAGGTCAAACCATAACGGCTTAGATCGAACCAACCTACTGTAAGTTTTAGGTCACTGAGTTTGACCTTGGTTCGACCTGTTAGACAGATCGAACCATCAATGATGAGATCGAACCACCTCACTGGATAATTTTCTGCGTCGGTTCGACTTCCTCTGCTCGGTTCGACCTCCTGGCACTGGTCGAACCTACCCTGGCTTTGGTCATACCACCCTTATAAGCTTCAAAACTGAGTGTTCTTCAATCCCTACACACTTCAAACTTCAATTCGAATCATTAGGTACCAACTAGAGCACAACTTCATCAAAAATTCTTCCACAAAATATTATTCATGAGTAACTCTGTAAAAGAAAACACAACCAAAACCCACTAAACATTAGGCAAGTTGTAAAAAATCATCACATCAAAATCGATTAAAATTTTAAATATGGCGCAAAAACCAACTCCCCTAACAAACATCACAAAGAAAAAATTATACTATCGGTGCTTATTGAGGTAAGTACATCACATCCCCCCAAACTTAGTAGAAACTATAGTCGAAACTAAGTTTGCAAAGAGATGTAATTGCCGATAAGTAAGCACTTCAAATATAAAAATTTCTTACACACACGAATGAAATAAAACAATAAAACTGGAGGGAAAGCCCCCAACAGGCATTCATATTTAACATAGGAGAGTCACGACGGTACTAACTCAGATCAAGGTATCCAAAAAGATGACACAAACATCATCCGGCGACCTATAATGCTTCAAGCGATGTCCATTCGCCGCAAAAATGTCTCCATCCTTGTCAATAAGCTCAAAACTCCCCCCTCCTAAGGCTCGATGAATCATGAACAGTCCCGTCCACTTCGACTTCAACTTGCCTGCAAAAACCTTTAAACGAGAGTTAAAGAGTAATACCTCGTCTCCTTGCTTGAACTCCTTGTACGAGATCTTCGAATCATGTCACCTCTTAATCCTTTCCTTGTAGATCTCTGAATTCTTGTGTGCACGACTCCAAAACTCATCCAAAAGATTGATGTGAGTAATCCTCAATCCCCTCACATCCTTGAGTGTCAAGTTCAAGCTTCGCAAAGCCCAAAACGCTTTGTGTTGAATCTCTACAGGTAAGTGGCACGGCTTCCCATAGACAATCTGATACGGTGATATATCTAACACTGTCTTGTACGCGGTCTGGAACCCCCACACGACATCATCGAGCTTCAAAGCCCAATCCTTTCTATTGGTTCCGACCACTTTCTCCAGAATCAGTTTGACTTGACGGTTAGAGACCTCCGCTTGCCCATTTGCTTGAGGATGATAGGGTGTAGTAACCCTATGCTTAACACCATACCCTTTAAGCACCTTCTCAAGAAATTTATTAACGAAGTGTGTAACTCCATCACTAACAAGTGCTCTAGGGACTCCAAAGCGGGCAAAGATATGCTTCTTCAAGAAAGATATAATAGTTTTTGAATCATTCAAGCGAGTAGGAATCGCTTCCACCCACTTAGAAACATAATCCACCGCAAGTAGAATGTAGAGAAATCCATTAGATGGGGGAAAAGGCCCCATAAAATCGATACCCCACACATCAAAAATCTCGACCACTATGATCGACTGAAGCGGCATCTCGTCTCTCCTACTGATGTTCCCCATGCGTTGACATCTATCGCAAGACGCCACATAGGTCTCACAGTCCTTGAACAACATAGGCCAACAAAGAGCAGACTGAAGTACCTTGGCTACTGTCTTTTGAGCGCCGAAGTGCCCCTCGTTAGGTTGTGCATGGCAAAACTCGAGAACACTCTCCATCTCCATCTCAGGCACACACCTACGGATGGATCATACCATATGAAAATCTCAACATCCCTCTTGAATTTAGCAAGTTGATATCAGTTGAGATCCCTTGAAATTTCTCCCACAGCAATATAGTTAACATAATCCGCATACCATGGATCAACTCCCTGCGCAGCAACCACATACGCTCACTCAGCCCCTTTAACAAAAATGGCCATGATCTTTTCATCCGGGAACATTTCCTCAATATACTCGAAAGAATTATCACAATATTTCCTAGTCTCCAACCTCGAAAGGTGATCCGCCAACACATTATCAGAACCTTTCTTATCCCGGATCTCCATGTCAAACTCTTGAAGTAGAAGAATCCACCTTATGATCCTAGGTTTCGTCTCCTTCTTCTCCATCAAGTACCGAATTGCTGAATGATCCGTGTACACAATAATTTTCATGCCAACCAAAAACTCCTTTTCAGTCACCGTGTAATTCTTTTGTGCCGCATCGAAAGTCTTACTCGCATAGTAAATGGCGCAGAACTTCTTCTCCTTCAGCTGCCCAAGCACCACTCCAAGTGCTACATCACTTGCATCACACATTAGTACAAACGGTTGAGACCAATCCGGTGTGATCAAGATAGGTGCAGTGATAAGTGCCTCCTTCAAAACTTGAAAAGTTGTTAGACATTCTTCATCAAAAACAAAAGGGACATCCTTTTCAAGTAAGTGAGATAAGGGCTTGGAGTATTTTGAGAAGTCTTTTATGAATCTCCTGTAAAAACCGGCGTGTCCAAGGAAGGACCGCACTCCTCTTTCATTGGTCGGTGGTGGAAGCTTCTCAATTGCCACCACTTTAGCAAAATCGACCTGCAATCCTTTGGCTGAAACATGATGCCCAAGAACAATCCCATCCTTCACTATGAAGTGGTACTTCTCCCAATTCAAGACAAGATTAGTCACTTGACATCTCTTCAAAACAGTAGTAAGGTTAGACAAATAAATATCAAAGGAGGAACCAAAAACAGAAAAATCATCCATGAACACCTCCATGATCTTCTCTATCAACCCATCGAATATTGCCATCATACATCTCTGAAAAGTATCAGGCGCATTACATAACCCAAATGGCATTTTCCGAAAAGCAAAGGTCCCGTAGGGGCAAGTAAAAGTGGTCTTTTCTTGACCCTCGGGGGCAATCATGATTTGGTTGTACCCCGAGTATCCATTTAAGAAACAATAAAACTCATACCTGCAAGACGATCTAACATTTGATCCATGAAAGGAAGAGGAAAATGATCTTTACACGTGTTCTCATTCAACTTCCTATAATCTACACATGTACGCCATCCCGTAGAAATCCTTGTGGCTATCGCTTCTCCATCCTCAGCTTTTACTACAGTCATTCCCCCCTTTTTAGCAACTACATACAATGGACTCACATAGGGACTATCACTAATAGGATATATGATTCCAGCATCCAACCACGTAAGGATTTGCTTCCTAATCACCTCTTGAATTGCGGGATTAACCCTCCGCTGATTCTGAACACTTGCCTTGGCCTCGTCTAACAATCTTATCCTATGCATGCAATACGAAGGACTAATTCCTTTCAAATCCTCAAGAGACCAACCAATCGCAGACTTATACTTCCTAAGAACATTCAATAACTCCTCAAGTTGATCTTCATCAAGAGAAGAAGATACAATTACTGGATATTTTTCATTGTCGCCAAGGAAGGCGTACTTCAAGTGTTCCGACAAAAGTTCCAACTCCTCTTTCCTCACTTCCCTTGGAGAGCTCTCGTTATCCAAAGGCAAGTACTCCCTAGTCCACTTGACTTCTTCCACCTTAGTTCTTTCCTATTCAAACCTGTCATCACCCAAAGCAAGTAAGTTTTCAAGAAATTCAATATATACCTCGTTGGAGAGTTCGTCAGGCTCCGTAGTGGGATAAGTAAGAGACTACATCAAACATGTCTCAAGAGGATCCTTTGACAGGATCAGAGATATATCCTCCTTCACAATCTCCTCCACTACGTCAATACTATAACACTGCGACTCCATGGGCATCTTCATTGCTTTGTCCAAGTTGAAAAGAACTTCTTCTTTGTCCATCCGCAATCTAAGCTCTCCTTTTTGAACATCAATCATAGCTCCAGCAGTAGCAAGGAAAGGTCTCCCCAAGATTAAAGGGATATTATCCTTGTCTTCTTCCATCTCTAGCACAAGAAAGTCCATAGGAAAGATTAGCTTCTCCACTTTGACGAGAACGTCTTCAATTATAACTTTTGGAAACGTCATCGACCTATCTGCCAATTGGAGAACCACTGTTGTAGGGGTCAACTCCCCCAAACCAAGCCTCTGAAAGATGGACAACGACATCAAATTGATGCTTGCCCCTAGATCGCACAAAGCTCGCCGTGCCGGCCCCTTTCCGATCTCACATAGAATAGTGAAGCTCCCCGGATCCTTCATCTTTTGCGGTAGCTTTCTTTGAATGATTGAGCTGCAATTCTCAGATAGATTCACCATTTTAATTTCGGTTAAGCTCCGCTTTTTCAATAATGTCTTTAAGAAATCGGGCATAGTACGGCATCTCCATGATTGCCTCTGAGAAAGGAATGTTCAAGCTTATCTTGTTCATTATCTCTGAAAACTTCTTGAACTTCTCTTCCAATCCCTTCTTCACAAGCTTGTAAGGAAACGGCGGAGGTATCTTTGTTTTGGGAATCCCCCATTCATCACGATCAACCTTCTCCGCTTTCTCCTTTTTGGCTCTCAATCGCTTGGCTCTCTCCCACTTTTTCTCAGCTATTATCTTTGTAC
This sequence comes from Pogostemon cablin, assembly GCA_023678885.1. Classification (NCBI taxonomy): domain Eukaryota; kingdom Viridiplantae; phylum Streptophyta; class Magnoliopsida; order Lamiales; family Lamiaceae; genus Pogostemon; species Pogostemon cablin. The sequence goes on along the minus strand of CM042965.1, from coordinate 28,443,461 downwards.
TTTGCTCATTCCGAACCACTGGAGTAGCATCAACATCATCGAGAGTGTTCGGAGTAGCAACAGGCAATTTCTGGAGGGGTTCGACCAGGGTTCGACCTGTGGAACAGGTCGAACCAGGCACGTAATTGTCGAACCTACCTTCTGGACAACGACTCTCTTTTTGAATTTGAGGTTCGACCTGGATTCGACCTGTTGAGTAGGTCGAACCACGGGCACCTAGGTCGAACTGACCTACTGTACTCCTTCCGCCCTCCGGTTCGACCAAAGTTCGACCTGTTTGATAGGTCGAACCATGTCCGTCGTGGTCAAACCATTGCTGCGACAAAACAGAGTGCTCGAAGTTGTGCGGTTTGACCTGGGTTTGACCTGTTGGATAGGTCAAACCATCATTGATTTGGTTAAACCGGTGTTCTGGAAAAACAGAGTGCTCCAAATTATCAGGTTCGACCATAGTTTGGCCTGTATGCCATGTCGAACCATCTGCAGTTTGGTCGAACCGATGTTGCAATGTCTCATGATCGTGTCCAGTGCATTGGTTCGACTTTCCCTGTATGGTTCGACCTTCAATATTGGTCGAACCATGGTCGAATCTTGCCCTAGACATGTCTAAATTTGATTCCGGCCTCATAGGTCCCTCGTACTGCGTTCCCGACCTCAATGTGATGGCGTTGCAGGACCTTGGATTCTCAATACTTTGAGACGGGAACTTTTCCTTCTCAAGAGTTTGAGTAAGCTTGTTAACACTTCCTGCCATCTCTCCCATCAGCAACGTAAGGTCCTTGACCTGCTTAGATATAACCTCATGGTTTGCATCGATTTTCTTTTCAAGTTGGCCTCAAGGCGGTTCACTCTTTCATCATTCTTGACCATATACCTGATCACAGTATCCTCAAGACCCGATTTCCCTTCTTCCACCTTAGCACCCGGATCAACACCCATCGAAGGTTGAATCGCATTATTCGGATTGCTCCATGAGAACTCCGGCCTCCTAGGCTGTTGATAACCACTTGGGGGACCACGATTATTAAAGTTTCCTCGATAGTTCCCTTGGTAGTTCCGGTTTTCTTGATCTGGATACCTAGTCCCTTGAATACTTTGACCCATGGCATAGTGTGCCTCTTCCAACTCCTCTTAGATTGGTCCATCATTCTTCAACTCCTGCTGCATGATTGGTACGCGCTGAGATAATTCGCTGATTTGCTTCTGTTGGGATTCAAGTAGCTTGTTGATATTGGACAAGCTAGAGACGATCTCATCCTCTCTACTTGTTTTCACCATTGCTTGTTCAACCTGAGCTACCTTCCCAAGGACATAAGTACCTCTAACTCTATCAGTTGGCCAATTCCTCGAATTCATCGAAATATCTTCAAACAACTTCTCGGCGTCTACGGATGACTTTGTAAGCAATTCTCCATTAGAAGAAGCATCCAATAACACTCGTGAATCACAATCCAATCCATTGTAGAATATACTGATATATTGAGCTTTAGATAGCCCATGTTGAGGACACTTCCTAAGCATGTCCTTGAATCTATCCCATGCTTCATGAAATTTCTCACCTCCACCGATAGCAAATTGGTTAATGTCTTGCTTCATCTTAAACACCTTTGAAGGTGGCATGTACCTCTCCAAGAACCTTAACTGCAGTTGCTCCCAAGTGGTGCACTCAGCTGCATTGATAGTGTCGTACCAATCTCTCGCCTTTTCAGTAAGCGAGAATTTAAACAAAAGGATCTTCCTAGCATCTTCATGTTCTCCTGTGTCTTTTTGAGTACTTGCATAGCCCAAGAACTTGTTCAAATGCTGCTGCGGATCCTCGAAAGACCCTCCTGAAAAGGAGTACCTTTCTTTCATGCTAATAAGAGCGGGATGAAGATCGAAAGCTGAATTAGTTCTCCTCTCTCCTAGAAGCCCAATATTTCTAGCCCCATTATTTCTGAAAACCTCTCGGATGGCTAGATTATCTGGATTCGCTGCCATGTTGACTGTCCTTACTCCCGAATTAACTTCAGTTGTAGCTTCAATCGTCTGCGAATTCTACTCGTCAACTTCAACTCCAAAATTCAGAGCTTCAGTTGGATCAATAGTCTTTGCCTTGCTCTTTTTCTTCTTCTTCTTTCTTGACGATGCTCCGATTTCAGGATTATAGGGTTCAAGTTCACCTTTCTTTGTGTTGGCAATTGGATCGTGTGGTTCAACGTGATCCATTAAGGAATTCAGACAAACAATCAGCGGAAGCAATTTAAATGTGTTTACCGTACTTCTGGGTCGATGTAGAGGATGAACAGCAGTGAACCACCTCTCAATCTTCTGCTGTATGTCCCAAGTCGAATCCTGCTGTTGTGTGGGCAACAATCCACTGGATTCTCTCAATCTGCTCCTGTTCTTTCTCTCTGTCAAATGAGGCACTGACTTAGGGTTAACAGGAGCTGAGATGACTTATATAATTGGGCTACAGCAGGAACCAGGAGGAGAAATTGGACTGGGCCTCAATTGAATTTTTTTTTATTAACCAAGCTTAGCCCAAAGCTTTTAATTAAATCCAATAATAATAATATAGTCCACTAAAATATTATTACTGCACTACCCGTCCAATCCCAAAATTATGTTCTGGGCTCCTTCTTATTAAGAGCCCGATAGTCTCCCCATGTTTAAGATATACAATGTCCATTAATTAATTAAGTTACTAACAACTCAAATTAATTAATATATCATCCGAGAGTAGTACCACTCAACCTTATTATCATGCCGGAAATTAATCCACTTGCAAGATTTACATGATAAACCTTATGAGCTCCTCAAGGGGACATCATCAACCTATATCGGACATGGATTCCTTCTACAATCAACAACACACCATAGATACAGCACTACTTCCCAACTCACCGAGTTTGTTGATTTAATACATATAAATCTCACCCATTGATGAATCAAAGAAATACATACTGCCCTACGTGTCGAGGTTATTGTATAGGGATTAAGAGCACGAACTTCCATAATAACAGAGATCAAGTTCTTCTATAAGTTAGTATAAGTCGAACGATCTCAGGCGGTCCTGCTCAATACACACAAGTGCACTAATGTGATTCTATAGCCAAGACAAGCTAATACCAAACCACACTACAACCATACCGATAGAGAGTCCCCGTCTATCTCAGCTGTGAGCATCTGTTTATACTTTATAAGAAAACCGATAATATGATCTTCTGCGTGTTGTCGCACAACATATTATCTACAGTATAAAGTAAATGGACTATTGCATCATGCATATAAAATAAATTATAAGATGCAATCATTTGATCAATGATTCTCATTTCAAATATTGTTATGACATTGTTCATACTAAAGCTAGACTTTTAGCATACAATCCAACAATCTCCCACTTATACTAAAAGACTATGCTGTCATGTCTTCTGCCATACATCTGATTCTTACTCCCACTACACGATGATTAAAAGCTCTCGCCTTAAGGTCCTTATAAATGGTTTACTAAGTCATCATCCGATGTAATTTAGGCGACAACAACCTTCCACTCATCATACGATTTCTCGTAATAGGTGGTACTCGCGCGCCATGTGTTTAATTGCCTTATGGACTCGTGATTTCTTCAAGTTTGCAACTGCACCAATATCATCAATGTAAATTGTGATTACCTTGGGCAAACTTAGAAACACTTCAAAGTCCATCATGAAGTCTCTAGAGTCATATAGATACTTTGGCTGCCTCATAGGCTCCAATTCATCATCTTTCCATGATGGAGTCCGGAGTCTGAAATATATTTCTATATAACACTCCTCCACATTATTACTCTACTTCCTAAGATTAAACACATAACCTTTGAGGAGAATTTACTACAGTCCAATCTGACTAAAAATCCGAATCTACGTAATCCACAAGAAGTAGTGAATCTGCTCAGTAAGTCTACATATAATTTCCAGTCCTTCTCAGGCACTTCATATATGTCTTACCACAGTTCATCATTATTGTTCTGGGTTACGTTGATACCCACTGTTCATGCATCCAGCAAAACAGATATCCAACATCGTTCATAGCATTCCTTAGATTAAGCTTCCTTATTCGTCGAAGCATAAAGAACCGCTTTCATCCTCTTTATCTTCTTCTTGTGTCTCAAAGACACATTTACTTAGATAAATTCACATGCTAAACGAGTATGGACTGTATCATTTATGAAACTTGAGATAAGCATAATGTCCTTTCTGTGATCCGTATTACCGTGATCAAAACGATATATTTTGCCTTTCTTAAGTCCTTCATCTCTACCACTTTATTAACCGTACCCATACGCCCGATAATACTCTTTCATTGTCTCCAATGAGCAAGATAATATCTACATATAGTACAAGAAACACCACCACGTTTCCGTCACTCTTTACAACACATAAGACACATCCTCTCATTGATTTAAATCCATGCCACTGGATTACCTAATCAAAATAGATGCTTCACGATCTTAAAGCTTGCTTTAGTCCATCGCTGGACAATTTTAAGCTTACTATCAAAATGCTATTAGTACTTTGCAATGAATCACTCTGGTTGCTTCACATAGATGTTTTCCTCAAGACTTCCAATCAGGAAAGCTGTCTTTGACATCTATTTCCTGTTCCTCATAGCAGCAATAAAAGAATCCGGATCAACATAAGCATAGCTACCAGAAAACATGTTTCCTCATAATCGAACCATTTCTTTCTGAGTACACTTTTTCGCAACAAGCTTTGCTTCCAAGGTTTTCACCTTTCCATATGATCCTCTTTTATTTCCTTTGACCACTTGCAATGGCTTTTACACCATTTAGTGGTCATACAAGTTCCCAGACTTAATATAGAATCCGTAGATTCTATTTCAACATTCATTGCAACTTACTAAGATTCCACATTTTCATCTTGTAGTGCTACGTCGTATCCGTGGGATAATACCATGTTCACTAGGGATCAAGTCTCACGACTCTCCCAAAACATATATTTATGGGTTGTCATACAACCCTCCCACTACGACAAGGCACTACATGTAATTGTGTATCAGACGTGACACGCGTTGCAGTTTACCTTGTGGCATATCCTCTTGTACACTTGGTACTTTAACTTTGTGTTTTCCTCTCACTTCCTTTAGAACAACTCATACATGGGTTTGTGATTTATTACATAGTCCTTTTCCAAAAAATCCAGTGTTCGTGTTGACAATCACCCTTCGATCTTTTAGACTAAATAAATTTCCCTCCATTTTTCTAGGATATCCCATATACAGACAAATGTTTCATGAATTACTGTATCTAGGGCATATCCATAAAATGAATTTAATTATTCCAAATAATTCATCATCTATCTAATCATAACCATAAGAGCCTTATTCCTTCTATCCACCACACCATTCAGTTTGGGGCATACCCGGTGTAGTCAACTTGAGATTTAATCTCAACTTCTGATCAATAGCTTCTAACTATCCCAAGAGGCATTCGCCATCATGATTAAATCGTAATGACTTAATATATTTTCCATGACGCTTCACTATACCAGTCTTACAATTCTTGAATTAATCAAAGAACTTAGAAATGCAGTGTATCATATAAATATATTGGTTTCTAGAATAATCTTTGAATATTCATAACCACCTCTCGCCTGGATAATATTAGGTTCGCTTAAATCAGAATGAACTAATTCCTACATATATCTTTGGCTCTACACCCCACAGCCTTGAAAAGGCAGTTAATCATTTTTACTTCTAAGCAAGACTCGCATGTCCGATAGTTTCCACTTCAGATAAACCTTACGGTCTATCGGCTATCAACTTTTGAATCCTACTCAAGTAAAATGAATTAGTCAAAGACGCCAAATGTATGTTTAGTTCATTTCCGAAGGTTCCTTTCTCTTACTTATATTAGAAGATGCATTATTTAATTATTATTTATTGTATTTGTGGGATGTACATGATTCAAGAGTATACTTTTTATCCACCAACGTACTTTAACGGATTATAGCCTCATTCTCATTACTATGACCATGTCATTTAAATGAAATGAAATATCCATCCGTTAATGCATAGAAACCAAAATTAAATTCTTTCTATGAAACGTACGTAAAGACAATTTCTCATAATCAATCATTTATTCTTATCATGAGATAAATAAACAACTCCCACTGCTATAGCCACCACCTTTTTAGTTTTACCCATGTTATTAACAATCTTATCCTTACTCAGTGATAAACATTTAGTGAATCCAGTATCTACATACTTCGTGTCAGTAGATGCCATCACTAATCATGTTTAAACCATTAGTAAATAAGATATTAAACTTGTTCACATCATGATGAAAAATGGCTTTCTTTTGCCACATGTTTTGTTAGAAGTTTCCCACCATATACAACCTCTCGTATTTCAGGTAGAACTTGCTCAAAACATCCAGACAAATTGTGAAGAATAAATTGATTTAGGTTTCCCTTTCAATTTCTATTCCAAGCTTTTCCAATTCATTCATCAATTCAACCATGATCTTCTGCCTTTTAATTTACTCAAGTATCCGAAAAGTTACATGAGACCATCATATTTCTATGAACCTCTCATCTCTTCACTAGAGACTTTAATAGGCATCATGAGACGTCCTTTGTGAGAATACACATGTATTTTCTTAAGCAGTAATTTTCAAAACAAAGATTCTTTTCTAATCATCTAATTTGGACAAGTAAATATAATGTCTTTTAGTTAACAATTAGTGAAATAAAACCATTCGAAATTCAAAGAATCACAAATAAATTTACCGATCAAATCTTCTAATTTTATTCTTTTATATTGATTCCCTCAAAACAATATAAAATAAAATTCACCGACATCTCAAGCACCGTGAATCTGCAAGCCACGATAGTGTGGACGTTTACAAACCCGAACATTTACAAGAGAAGGTTTTACCCATTAATTTCATTTGTCAACCTAACTTTATGACATATAATTAATAGTCGGTTCCTCTTTAGCCATGCAAATAAAAGCAGTGACTCCGATGGGGAGGATACTTATTATTTACATCTAAGTGTACACCATTATTTGACCCCAAGTCCGCGGCCCAAGCTTATGTACCTTATAGATAGAGAAGTACACACGCGCTCGGATAACTTCCTATAGTCATCAATTACAAGTTTGTACCAGTGAACCGCATATAAACTCATCCGATGGGGAGGAAGGTCTATGCCAACACGCAAGTTCATGTGTATCACATTACAAATAATAATTATTTAATGAAGTCTGTACCAGTGATCCACAAATATACTCATCCGATGGGGAGGAAGGTCTATGCCAACACGCAAGTATACTTGCATCACTTACAAACCAATAATGGAGGCCGCGGGAATTAATTACCAATCCCCTCTCCCACTTAGTTATTTAACACCGAGGGCTTTTAATATGCATATAATATTTCAAATAAAATATACATTTAAACATGCTTCTATTAACAGCAATTTAAATAAATAAATCACATAGAACATGCCTTTCACATATACAACAATAATTGACAATTAAATCAATTAATCAGTTATATAATAAAATTAATTGCATAAAATGTTGGATCAAATAAATGGGCCCAGCGGAGCCAAGCATCAATAGCATAAAAGTGAGCAGCCTATTAATAATTTAATAAAGCCCATTTAACCTGCCATTATAATGCATGATAAATCCAGCCCATTTATAAAACCAGGCCCAACATAATACCCACAATTAATTAAATCCATCAATAATAAATGGCCCAGCAGCCCATAAGCATTTTAATTAAAATTGCGCCCATTTGAACAGCCCAAAACCAAATTAAAAACAAGGCCCAGCTGGATCATCTCACAAACAACACTGCAACCCTAAAAAGAACAGCCGCAATCGACACTGCCACTGCACACCAGCAGCAAGCTGCTCCCGGCAGCCGGAACACTCCTGACGCCATCCAACGTCGTCGACAGAAGTAACCGCTATAGCCGCTGGTTCGCACAGCCGAGAGTGATGCCGCCAACCTTATCACGCCGTCCAACCTGACTGAAGCACAGCATCGTCGACTACCGAGGAGCCCAACTGAAGCACATCATCGACCAGAAATTGTGCCGCTGCTGTTTCTGGTTTGCACAGCCGAGAAGAACACCAGCATCAATCAGGTGGTCGTCGGTCGTTTCGAGCCACGCCTGCAATGAGCTGCTACCATGCTTAGCAACACAGCGCCTCTCACGCCGTCAACGAAACTCCCTCTACGATGCAACGCGATCAGCGCCGCCCCGTCACTGCCATGCAACGCGATCAACCTTGTTGTAGCCTCTCATGTCCAGCCTCGTCCCACAATCGAAACCGATGAGAACCCACCATCGATTTTCACAGCAGGCCCTTTCTTCTCCGGTCGTTAATCCCCGCTGCAAGTTTTGCCAACCTCAGGACGTATCATCCGTTTCACCGGTCATCGATAGACAGCAGCAATCTCTCATCGATATCTCACTGGGTGGGAATTGATCGATGCTTTGCGGTCATCGATCACTGGCTAGGGCTGTTCCCTTTAGCCCATCCGTGTCAGGAGGGGGCAGTCGCCAGTCGTGATGCGACCCTCGCCAGTGCCGCCATCACGCCATCGTCTGTCGTCGACCGCTCAGCAGTTCACTCCAGTCGCACGCTTCTCAGTCAGGTTACGGGGTCAGCATCACACACGATCCTTTTCCCGAGTCACGACCCATCAGCCTTTCGCTGTTCATCAGGCTGCAAGTCTGCCGCCCAGCAATCGTGTGTGTCCAGCTTGTGTATAGACCCTCTCTCAAACAACCATCAGGCCGTGTGTATGTGTACAGCCCCGTGTGACAGAATTTACAATATCCAGCATATAATATACATGAATGGATCAATAACTCTACCTAACGTCTCATGTTTCACCACGAAACCAGCGCTCTGATACCATTATTGGCAATTGGATCGTGTGGTTCAATGTGATCCATTAAGGAATTCAGGCAAACAATCAGCGAAAGCAATTTAAACGTGTTTACCGTACTTCTGGGTCGATGTAGAGGATGAACAGCAGTGAACCACCTCTCAATCTTCTGCTGTATGTCCCAAGTCGAATCCTGCTGTTGTGTGGGCAACAATCCACAGGATTCTCTCAATCTACTCCTGTTCTTTCTCTCTGTCAAATGAGGCACTGACTTAAGGTTAACAGGAGCTGAGATGACTTATATAATTGGGCTACAGCAGGGACCAGGAGGAGAAATTGGACTGGGCCTCAATTGAATTTTTTTTATTAACCAAGCTTAGCCCAAAGCTTTTAATTAAATCCAATAATAATAATATAGTCCACTAAAATATTATTACTGCACTACCCGTATAATCCCAAAATTATGTTCTGGGCTTCTTCTTATTATGAGCCTGATAGTCTCCCCATGTTTAAGATATACAATGTCCATTAATTAATTAAGTTACTGACAACTTAAATTAATTAATATCTCATCCGAGAGTAGTACCACTCAATCTTATTATCATGCCGGAAATTAATCCACTTGTAAGATTTACATGATAAACCTTATGACCTCCTCAACGGGACATCATCAACCTATGTCGGACATGGATTCCTTCTACAATCAACAGCACACCATAGATACAGCACTACTTCCCAACTTACCGAGTTTGTTGATTTAATACATGATATAAATCTCACCCATTGATGAATCAAACAAATATATACTGCCCTACGTGTCGAGGTTATTGTATAGGGATTAAGAGCATGAACTTCCATAATGACAGAGATCAAGTTCTTCTATAAGTCAGTATAAGTCGAACGATCTCAGGCGGTCCTGCTCAATACACACAAGTGCACTAATGTGATTCTTTAGCCAAGACAAGCTAATACCAAACAACACTACAACCATACCGATAGATAGTCCCCATCTATCTCAGTTGTGAGCATCTGTTTATACTTTATAAGGAAACTGATAATATGATCTTCTGCGTGTTGTCGCACAACATATTATCTACAGTATAAAGTAAATGGACTATTGCATCATGCATATAAAATAAATTATAAGATGCAATCATTTGATCAATGATTCTCATTTCAAATATTGTTATGACATTGTTCATACTAAAGCTAGACTTTTAGTATACAATCCAACACTTTGATCTCGTGAGCATGCACCTAAAAAGAACTAGAATTAAAACAGCAAAATAAGATAAATAGCCCTAATAAACTAGAAATAACAAAAAGATATTTTAAGCCGTCCCCGGCAACGGTGCCAAAAACTTGTTGGGTATTTTCTCAACACACAATTTTAATCCCCAAGTATGAAGGATATGAATTGTAGTTTCGAAGGTGACCAAGTTAAATATCGAATCCATGGGACGGATAAATATTACTTTAGTTATTTTCTAGCAATTATGACTATGTTGAGAATTGTAGTTGTTGGTTTGTAAACTAAGTAACAACTAAAATAGCAAATAAATAACAAGAACAAGAAAATAGTAGTTCTGATCAAATAAGATGATAGGTAGTTCGTCAGGCCATCCAATTTCATTTGTTAATTCATACTTTCGTGTGTCAATGTCTGACTCTGCCTTGTGGAATATGGACGCATCGCTAGACCATGCAAATCTATTCTATAGACACAAATAGATAAGCTTTTGACACGTGTGAGTATCCTCAGAGCAAGATGTATACTTTACCTCCCTTTCTAGGTACTATCATAGTCAATTATTTCCCATGCACTTAGTACTTTAACCCGATTTGATCTCCCTTTTTAGGTACTATTAAGTTATACTCTTAATCCTACTGTTAACCCGAATTCAATTCAATTAATAAACATTCATATAAGACGGTTCTAATAAAACCTCGGAATCCCTTCACTTAGAATTATAACAATAAACACTGCTCATTAGTGAACGCACTCAATCAATAACCATGTTATGCATTCAGACTCTACACAATGATTATTGATGCACAAAACAACTATGAGTATGGATTAAAAACGCACAATCTTATATAAAATAAATCCACAAGTAGTGTTGTACGGAGTATACACACGAAATACAAATCAACTCATGAAACCTTCATAACCCTAGAACTACCGAAGTGGCTCTAGCCCATGATTGATCTAGGAACAATCATGGTTAGATGGACCAATCTTACTTGAATCTCCGGCTAAACTCTCTTGTATTCTTCTTGTTGATTGGTGATCGTGATCGTGATGATTGGACTTTTGGATCTAGTGACGTCTTCCTTGACTGCATGAGCCTCCTTTTATACTTGTTAATCACGGCTCTAGGGCTTGGAATGGGCTTTTCAAGTGATTCGACGTGTTTTGGCCTCAAAAATCCAGATAAGGTAAGTTCCCGCACGATGGTTCGACCTCAGCAAACAAGTCGAACCACTGACCGCAGGTCGAACCACAGGTCGAACCCACCTACTGGAAGTATTCTGCACTTGGTTCGACTTCTTGTACAGGTCGAACCACTCCCTCTTTGGTCGAACCACAGGTCGAACCGCACCACTGGACAATTTCTGCTCCTGGTTCGACCAACTGTCAGGTCGAACCCCAATGTCGTGGTCGAATCACACTTCTCACGAACTGGTTCGACCATGGTTTGACCTGATGAGCAGGTCGAACCATTGAGTCGTGGTCGAACCCTCCTTTTGCACACTTTGCAATGCTGGTTCGACCTGTAAGAGAGGTCGAACCCTCCTCCAACAGGTCGAACCCACCTCTCTCCTTAGCAGTTCGCGTGGTCTCGACTTCGTCTCTTCGATTCTTGGCACTTCCACTCCGATTTTGCTATGAAAACCACTTAAATAGCTCCACTAACACCTGATTCATGCTAATTCACAATATATATAGGTTTTCCACCTATTTCCACCTCAAAACTCTCCAAAACTAGCACAAAACATGATGCCAAACTTGTGAATTTACACACTCATCACTTATAATCAATACATCATTCGGATTACTAAATCTTGCACTAACACACTTATTAGCCTTTTCAAATCCAATATTTACAAATGCATTGAACGTGGCTTTAATCTATTATGGAAGGTAAGATTAAAGAATTATTATGGTACTGTACGTTGCATCTCATTGCTGATATGAAAAGTTACTTTATTCAATTAATTTATACTTATGCTTAGTTACGTGAAAGCCTGCTGAGATATTTCAACGTTGTGTTATTTTATAAGGTTATACATATTTACTTGTAGAAATTCATGTCTTTACGAAAACCACTATTAAAATGTCAGAAAAAACAACTTAATTGAACTTATAGTGTTGACTACTACAACAGTCATCTCTAGTATACATCCAGTAAACTACATAGCATTCCGGCTCTGAGGTTTGCCATTCCTTTGGCCCATGTCACCCTATGAAACGTAGTAAATGACCATTTCTTCATCTTCTTCAATCACAAATAAGCAGTCAGTAACTCCTGGGGCCTATCATTTTCTACCCTCAACCCTCCTACCTTAGTTTTCATAACTTCTTGAACCTATCTCATTTAACCTTTAGCACTTTCAATTGACTCCTATCCCACCTGTTTTCGTATTAATTTTTCAACACCTAGCTATCCATCTTGTCATGTTGTAGATTTTCTCACTATACGTAACTGTGACCATTTACTATGACGAAGTTATTTTTTAATTCATACATTGTTATTGGTACTGTGCTCTTGAGTAAATGCTCTTAGGCTCTATATAACTGCGTCCATTTACTATGACGAACACACTTCTTTATGCATAATGTGTTATTAATTGTTTTGTTTGAGAATTGAGATAAACCTTGAGAATTAAGATAAACCTTTCTTATTCCTTTAGTAAAAATTGATAGTAAACGCTCTCAGTCCATAAATTGGTAGTCTATTCGTCCTTCATCATCCTCTAGGAAACAGTTTCATTTAAATAGTCTGCTAATGCTATTATTGAGATTATAGTGACACACAACCCTTATATCAATTCTACGTTTGCTTTCATAAATTAGAATGGTAACAAAGATTCATGTTCCCACATTACTCCACTTCCATCACAATGGTAAAAAAGGACCTGCGTCTCCCTTTTACTACATGATTTCAGAAAAAATTTCAAGTTTCAGAGTTTAAATTTGTGAGTACTTAGCATGCCATGGAATATTTTAGGCCAGTATAGTACTTTTATGGTTCAACAAACGCCCAAAATAAGAATATTAATCTTTGTTCATTTATAAGAAGTGTTTGAATACATATCTGAAATAAAAACATTACTTTCTGTTTATTTATAGTTTACTAATAATCAGACCTCTCTTTGTAGCCTTAAAGGGAAATTGATGAGCATACTTGAACTCCAAATCCACTCCCACTGTTAACCATGAAGGCTTTCCTTAACTTCATGTAATACTGTAACTTCCCACTGATGAGCTGCCATGTCGAAGTGATTCTTTTTAAACTGTGTTACTCTCTTTCATATGTTATTGTTCTATTTTTATTCCGTGTCTTCTGGTGAAGTGTCTTTTTCATAGTACCCTAATGTTGTGTTGCAGTAGCCACTCTTGATTTCTACTGCCATTCTCGCTTACTACGTTTGTGACAAACTGCTGGTCCATTAGAGTTTTACTCATCCTACACTTTTTAATTCCTTACTTGCATAAAATCTTAAATCGACTTCTTTATTCCTTTTATCCATCAACTTTTTAAATATTTTTTTATTCCTCCTCCACGTATAATCTTACTGGTATGAATCTTACGGTTATGTCGTCCTTGTGGTACTATCCCTTTTTCAGGAAAGTTTTATTTTTCCTGTTGAATTGAGATGAATTATTTTCCAAATTGTCTGTGCGTACATTCATAACGCAGCGCTGTCATTGCCGAATGTTACGTCACATGAACCTTTCTCTCCTGTATTTTCCCAAGCCGCTCATAGTAAACATTTTGCTTTCACATTAAGAAACATTACTTGTCTAGAATACAATGGTAGATCATGCATTGAGTGTTTTTATTTTTATATTAAGAAAATTATTACTCTTGTTAATTACACCTTCTCCTTTACTGTTCTACTTATAACACTTCACGTTATCTGACTATTCAATTGGAACTTCATTCTTCCCATGTTGAATATGAGGTATACTTTTGAGGAATACTAATTTTTAAGGAATTTTTACTTTTTCCTTTATTGTTCTACTTGAGGTTTCAGAATACCTCATATTTGACTGCATATATTATTATTCTAATTTTATTTTAAGAATTATCTATTTAACGTTATCATTTACTATTTTGTATTTCTAACTGTGTACTGAACGACTGTGCTTTTACTTTAAGAATGCTGATTCTTACGCAAATTATACATTTTCCCCAAGAATGCTACATTTACTACTACATGTTATTTGATTACATTACTATTTTGTATTGCTAATTGTGTACTGAACGATTGCACTTTTACTTTAAGAATGCTAATTATTATGCAAATTAAACCTTTTCTCCAAGAATGCTCCGTTTATTACTACATGTTACTTTATTAAATACTGGGAATTTAGACGTTAACACTGCAGATATTAGATTTTATTTTTATGAAGATTCATTTTTAAATGAGTCATATGTTTTCTTTCACTGTTATACTTTTAACGCTGATTACTATCTGATTATGCGAATTCTGTTGTCAGTTTGGCCGATTCACAAAATTAGTTTCTACGAAAGAGTCAGAGCACATTCGCACCGTTCTTAATCATTAATTTGTTCTTCATGTAGTTCGTTATATAATTATGCATTGGGGACTCCATTGTCAGTATGATGGATATAAACTTTACTTTTTATATACGAATTAACCCATGTACATGATGTTTATCATTACACCATTTCCACCATTTAAATAGTAGCAAATTATGCGACCATTCTTTCGTCACATTTACCTTACCTATGTCTTCAAAGTGTAAACTTTTATGTTTCCCGCTAATGTTAGCGTTGTTTCGTGCCTGTGAAACTGAAGTTAATTTATTTTCACAACTCTAATTTTATCTCATAATTCCCGCAGCCAACTGGTCATTCTAAAATGGTACCTGATATCCACGGCAGCGTACAATCCATGCTTTCATTTATCTTGCTAACTCCTGAGTAAAAAAGGTACGTTGCCTGCCATAAATTCTCCATTTTAGTCTCTGAGTGAACTTCATATGCTCTTTGATACAACTCAGACCACTAAGTGATTTCTTAAGGTTCATAAACAATAATCCATACTCATCACATGAGTGCATATGTACTTGTACTTTGAAATTGCTGCACAACATTCCTGTGATATTATTAGTTCAATTTAGGTATAATATCTTGCCTTAGTGCATCCCTCTTCTTCTCTGTAAATGTACACTGACAATTTCAAAATAAAGCGCACACATACGCATCACCACTATAAAAACACTGATAAATAGAACTTAACATTTAGCCAACCAATTCTCAGGTAAAAGACTACGTATTTTACAAATTACCATTCTATGTATGTTTGCAGTTTTAGTTATTAGGATGACTAGGAGGCACAAGCTAATATTTATGCCGCCCGAGGGCTACACACAAATAATAACCAAGAATAAAAGTACGCATTTTAACGTTCTGTGAAAAAAACAACAAATTTACAATATCTTTGACCTGTAAATGAATAATACAAAGTGACGTAATATGAAGTAATGCTACAGATAAAATAATATACATATCAGAAATTTTCCCAAAATGGGAAACCATGCGTTGATACATATATATATATAGATTTCAAACATGTGTTCTCCTTACCTGACACATGAGTTTTCCCATTCAATTTTTAGTTTACATTCGAATTTCTCCACATGAAAACACCCAATTGAAATGTTTTATTTATTCTTCTTCATAACACATCCAAATTTAACAGCAACCATTTCAAAGTAACTTCCACATTGGCCCAGTAGCATTACAGTACGAATACTTTAAGACTCAGTGTAACATTCACTAGAAGCCCAGATCTCCATGGAATGTTACGCCTTCATTGGCCAAGAAAGCCCTTCACATTCTACACTAAGATTGAACATGGTTTCCCCACTAATTTCAACAATATAAACTACCCTAACTCTACTATTCGTAGTGAGCACTATGCTGTATATGCCTTTTTATTTTGATAGAATTTCTGCACATGCGATCACATGATTTTAATTAGTTTTTTATGCACATGTGTCTGTGCTCAGCGCACCTGCGTTTTCACTATTCTTACATGCAGCTATACCTATTGTTAGAAAGTATAGACACATGCATGGTAAGTTTATATGTGTGATAGTAGTTCATATGTGGAAGGTAGAGATTGGTAAAGCTAGTTGATCATACATGAGGTAAGGATTGATGAGCTGGCACAAGGATGAACCATTGGATTGCATGCATGATCAAATGGTTGGAAGGTGATCAGTTGGAAGGGAAGGAGAGCTGAGGGAGTTAGTCTGTTGCAACCAACTAACAACCTATGGCATGCAGCTGATCATCATTCAATATAAACGTGAGCATGCATGAGATAGGGTTTTTTATCAGCTCATAAGATAGAAGTTTCCCCTTCTTCAATTTGTAATTCATCAATAAGATTCGACACCTTTGAGAGTGGACGTAGGCTTTTGAATCTGAACCACTATACTTGCTTTGTAGTTCTCTAATTCATTCATAAGTGTATGTGTGTGTGATCACAAGCTTCAATCGACATAGAGTGAATGGGAGTGAATAGGAGAGGTTCTTTCGTTGCATTCATAAGACCTATGTTAGATTCTGCTATACACCGGTGAAAGCCAATGTACGCTCTCACATTCTATTTGCCTTATGTTAATTAATGATGCAAAAAGGCTTCTGACAAAAAACCTCATACGATGTCACCGGCCACAAAAAAAGATACCTTTCAGCCGAGCATCGAATGGAAGCAAAGCGCATCCGTCGATGCAATCGTGATGAGCTACTCCAACCTGTGGACAAGGACCCTTTATCTCAACTAAGCAACAACCCCGACGTTCTTCTTGACGTACCTAACTGCAAATATTGTTCAAGAAAATGCATGTATTTAGAATCGCCTTTATTTTGTTGTTCATCAGGAGAAATCCGCCTACAACAAAGTAAGATGCCTTCTAAATTGAAAGATATATACCTAGGGCACACCGACCTTTCAAAAAAATTTCGAGATTGCATTCGAAGGTACAATAATATGTTCGCTTTTCACATCTCTTGGAGTTTACTCCTACAAGTCTTTGGCAAAAAGAACAGATGGAGTTTACACTTTTAGGATCCAATGGCAGGTTTATCATTTTCTAAGCCAACTAATACCATCGAAAAATGAACCCCCGAGGAATCTGTAGCTATACTTTTTCGACACATACCACGAAATAATAAACTGATTATCTATCAGTTCAAAATTTAAAGAAGCTCTTGTGGAAGAGTTGATGCAAGTTCTGGCAGTGAACCCGTATGCTATTTTTTTGGAAGTCTAAACACTCTGGGAAACTTAAATGAGTACAAAATTTCTAGAAGTTGACCCTGTACACAATTACCAGACCTATAGTAAACCTACGACATCAGAAATTGCTGGGATATGGTTAGACCTTGTAGACGAACTGCAGCAACTAAGCCAGCAAATACAGGTCTACCCCAAAAGAAGCCTACCTCAGATTATTAAACACTACTTCAGTTGTTACAATCCAATGCAATATCCACTCATTTTCCCTCACGGAGAACCTGGTTGGAGTCGTACAATTAAAAGGCTAACCCAAACGCAACAACAGATGGGATCAACTCAAACCTCCTACCACATATCCACTGCCAACATCCAAAGCTCCAGAAACGCAGCTGATTTCATTAACTCTGAACAACAAGGTATGTTTCACCTTTGCTTATATAAGTTCTTTCCTTTTAATATCTTCATTACACCATAATAGTACACATTCATTATATTTTTCATTCAGGTGCTTCCCACAGAACCAGCAGTAAAACACACATCTCTTGTCGTGAGTATTACTGCTATGCGTTACAGATAAGAGAGGACGACGAATCCTCCTTCTTATACACAGGAAGACTCCTGCAGCAGTACGTTATGGACATGTACATCAAAATTGAAACTGCGAGATTAGATTTTTTCAAATCGGCCAAAATATAAAAGCATTTACGTAATGATGCATACAAAGGTGTCCTAGACGACATTACTCAAGGGTGTGAGCTTGGCTTAGATATTAGCATGTGCACAATCTTGCCATCCTCATTTATTGGCGAGCCCAGAGACATGCGTAAAAGATACATGGATGCTTTATCATTAGTTCAGCACTATGGAAAACCTGACATTTTCTTAATCATAACATCAAACCTAAATTAGCCAGAGGTGAAACGCTTATGCCTTTCAATTGATGAGGTACAAAATAGGCCTGATGTTATAAATCGTGTTTTCCATGCAAAGCTCCAACTATTGAAAGACACTAATTAAAAAAAATTGGCAACATCATTGCTTATACGTACGTCGTAAAATTCTAGAAACAAGGCCTGCCTCATGCCCACTTTTTACTTATTGTAGATAAGTAATAAAAAATGTACTCACCTAAAGCATTTGGCAGGATAGTTTGTGCAGAACTCCCCAATCAAAACACACATCCATACTTATTTTCATTAGTTGCAAAGCACATGATACATGGTCCATGTGGCTCATTAAACTTAACATGCCCCTGTATGAAAAAATGTTTCTGCAAATTTGGTTATCCTAAAGATTTTTCAGAGATGACTACATATGGCTCAGATGCTTACTCTATATATCGTAGAACGAGAGACGGCTGCACGATATCAATCAGAGGCTCAAATCTTGATAGCCAATGGGTTGTTCCTTTTAACCTATACTTGTTATACAAATTTAACTGCCACATAAGCGTTGAAATATGCTTCACTATTCATTCCATGAAATATCTGTATAAATATATATGCAAAGGTCATGACAAAATCTCTTACGCATTAACAGTAGACCAGAAATATGAGGCCATCAATGAAATTACCAACTTAAAAAATGCTAGGTGGATCTCACCTCCAGAGGCAACATGGGGCAATTTAAATTCGAACTTAACCAAACTTTGCTCAGCATTGCTTCAAATCCTTTCGCAAAAAAAAAACCATGCTTACTCAATTTTTCTACATGAATCAACACTATGCATACGCTAAAAGCATCAACTGTCTATACGTTGAATTCTCTGAATATTTCACGTGGCACAGTGACTTGAAAGAATGGCAACCCCTTAAACAAAGACAAGTAATAGGTCGAATTACTACCTGCAAACCAACTGACCGGGAAAATTTTACCTTAGGTTACTGCTTATTCACATTCGCGGCCCAACTTCATTTCAAAATTTGCAAACAGTGAATGGTGTAACATACAACACTTATAGAGAAGCAGCGCTTTCCCTAAAAATCCTTGAAGAAGATAATATGGCAGAAATGTGTATCGCAGAAGCCTCAGTGTATCTTATGCCTCGCGCATTAAGATAATTATTTGCTGTCATCCTTGCAAATTGCAATCCTGCAACGCCTACTCTTCTATGGTCACAGTTCCAAGATGCTCTTTTAGAAAATTTCAACCGCAGCAACAACGCTTGCCCATCTATGAATAAAGCCAAAGAAATAGAAAACATAGCCGAACATCTTCACTCAATGGGAAAAATTTTTACGACTACTTCTCAACATATATCTACAGTTTACCTACCTTGCACGAATCTCTAACAAAAGAAATGTAAAATGAACTTGCCATTAATGTTTCTACTGATGACCTAACAGCCTGCAACAAACTGACAAACAAGCAATAGTATGCCAATGATAAAATTTTGCACCATGTCAAAAATAATATACCAAGAGTATTCTTCGTCGACGGCCCAGGAGGCAGCTGAAAAATGTTCTTGTATAAAGCAATAATTGCAACTATCAGATCAGCAGGTGGTATTGCCTCGCTACGACAACTTCTGGTGTGCAGCATCGTTGCTCCCATGAGGTCGAACCTCTCACTCCAGATTTAAAATCCCAATAGATGAAACTAGTGTTGCAACATGTAACATAAATAAGCAAAGCGCACTGGCACATGTTATTCGAGCAGCTAAACTGATCATTTTGGATGAAGCTACTATGGCCAAACGTAGCACCATTGAAAAATTTGACGAAATGCTTAAAAACATCATGGATTCACCTTTGAACTTTGGCGGCAAAATTATTGTCTTTGAAGGTGACTTTCGTCAAACACTACATGTTGTACACGGTTCAAAGAGCAACACCATAAATTCCTCTATTGCAATGTCACCATTGTGGAGCACATTTGAAAAAATTAGGCTAACAAAAAACATACATTCACAACAAGACGCTAAATTTTCAGCATATATACAAAACATCGGTCACGGCATTGGGAACACAGATGACCAAGGTGAAATACATGTCCCAGGATATTGCTACCTCAGCTATCGATTGTTCCTCCTTTGTAAATCGGGCTATTTTAATCACCAAAAATGACTTTGTGCATGAAATAAATAATATTTTAACTAACAGAGTACACGGGGATGAGGTAACATATTACACTTATGATACAAATATGTCTGCTTATGTTGCTCCAGAGCACCAAGAGTTGTTCCACTCTTTAACACCACAGGGCCTACCTCCACACAAACTTGTTAGATTGTATACAAAAATTCTAGCTTTAGTATGAACAATGTCATAGCAATATTTGAAATGAGAATCATTGATCAAATGATTGCATCTTATAATTTATTTTATATGCATGATGCAATAGTCCATTTACTTTATACTGTAGATAATATGTTGTGCGACAACACGCGGAAGATCATGTTATCGATTTCTTTATAAAGTATAAATAGATGCTCACAACCGAGATAGACGGGGACTCTCTATCGGTATGGTTGTAGTGTGGTTCGGTATTAGCTTGTCTTGGCTATAGAATCACATTAGTGCACTTGTGTGTATTGAGCAGGACCGCTTGAGATCGTTTGACTTATACTGACTTATAGAAGAACTTGATCTCTGTTATTATGGAAGTTCGTGCTCTTAATTCCTATACAATAACCTCGACACGTAGGGCAGTGTGTATTGCTTTGATTCATCAATGGGTGAGATTTATATGCTGGGTGATTTGGGAAGTAGTGTTGTATCTATGGTGTGCTGTTGATTGTAGAAGGAATCCATGTCCGACATAGGTTGATGATGTCCCCTTGAGGAGCTCATAAGGTTTATCATGTAAATCTTGCAAGTGGATTAATTTCCGGCATGATAATAGGGTTGAGTGGTACTACTCTCGGATGAGATATTAATTAATTTGAGTTGTCAATAACTTAATTAATTAATGGACATTATATATCTTAAACATGGGGAGACTATCTGGCTCATAATAAGAAGGAGCCCAGAACATAATTTTGGGATTGGACGGGTAGTGCAGTAATAATATTTTAGTGGACTATATTATTATTATTGGATTTAATTAAAAGCTTTGGGCTAAGCTTGGTTAATTAAATTAAATTGAGGCCCAGTCCAATTTCTCCTCCTAGTCCCTACTGTAGCCCAAGTATATAAGTCATCTCAGTTCCTGTTAAACCTAAGTGTGTGCCTCATTTGACATACGAGAGACAACAGAGAGCAGATTGAGAGAACTCTGGGGATTGTTGACCACCCAACACCAGAGTTGACTTTGGGACATACGGTAGAAGATCAGAGGTGTTCTTCACTGCTGTTCATCATCTACATCGACCCAGAAGTACGGTAAACACGTTTAATTGCTTCCGCTGATTGTTTACCTGAATTCCTAAATGGATCACATTGAACCACACGATCCAATTGCCAACAATTGGTATCAGAGCATTGTTTCGTTGTGAAACGTGAGACGTTATGAAGGATTTGTGCTTTTTTGTGTGTTTATTGTCGATTTGATAGCATGTTTGATATGGCTTTTGTGATTATATGATTTAATCTAGACATAATCACTCGATAATGCATGGGTTTGGTAATTTTTTGTCCAAGAAACCCTATATGCCATATTTTCTCTTGTTAATCGAACAAAGAAAGATAGTATTTACTGCAATTATACAATGATCGTAAAACACACGAGAGAGAATTGGTCTCTGGAAAGTTTGCCTCTTCCAAAAAATTAGAAACCCAGAATCAGTCAGGGACTGTACGGCGTGGCTGGTTGCTGATAAATGGTCGGTAGAAGCCCTGGACAGTACGACCCAGGGTAGTCCATGACTATTGATGGACGAGGCTCATCAACAGGAAATTAAAGAAAGAAAGAGCGTCGACTTCAGATGGCCTAATTCTTGAACTCCAATCCGCGACTTCAGATGGCGTGATGGCGGCGCTGGCGAGGATCGCATCACGGCTGGCGACTGCCCCCTCCTGGCACGGTTGGGCTAAAAGGAACAGCCCTAGCCAATGATCGATGACTGCAAAGCATCGATCAATTCCCACCCGGTGAGATATCGATGAGAGATTGCTGCTGTCAATCGATGACCGGTGAAACAGATGATACGTCCTGAGGTTGGCAAAACTAGCAGCGGGGATTAACGACCGGAGAAGAAAGCCTGCTGTGAAAATCGATGGTGAGTTCTCGTCGGTTTTGACTGCGGGACGAGGCTAGAAATGAGAGGTTGCAGCAAGGTTGATCGCGTTGCAAAGCAGCGACGCGGCGGCGCTGATCGCGTTGCATCATAGTGGGAGTTTCGTTGACGGCATGAGAGGCGCTGCGTTGCTGGGTATGGTAGCAGCTCGTTGCAGGCGTGGCTGGAAATGACCGACGACCACCTGATTGATGCCGGTGTTCTTCTCGGATGTGCGAACCAGCAATAGCAGCGGCACAGTTACTGGTCGATGATGTGCTTCAGTCGGGCTCCTCGGTAGTCGACGATGTTGTGCTTCAGTCGGGTCGAATGGCGTGATAAGGTTGGCGGCGTCACTCTGGGCTGTGCGAACCAGCGGCTACAGCGGTTACTTCTGGCGGCTGACGGAGAGCATTTGCGCCGGTGGTTGCTGGCGGTTCCAAAATCGGCTGGCAGGCCTTATGCGGCTGCTATTTTAGGGCATCAGTAGGGTATGGGCTGCCTGGGCCTTATTTCTCTAATTTAGTTTTGGGCTAATGGCCCAATTTTTATTGGAGTGTTATTGGGCTGTTCTGATGGGCTCTATTCTATTTAATTTGGTTTTGGGCCTGCTGGGTTGTTTTTTAATAATTCAGCTGTTTTTGGGCCCAATTTTAATTAAATGGTAATGGGCTGCTGGGCCATTTATTATTGTTGTATTTAATTAATTGTGGAATTGATGTTGGGCCAGGTTAAATATTAGGCTAGACCTTAATGCAAAAATAGGCAGGGTAAATGAGCTTAATTAATTTATTAATGGGCTGCTCATTTTATGCTAATGATGCTTGGGTCAGCTGGGCCTATTTAATTGATCCAACATTTTATGCAATTAATTAATGTTATATATAACTGATTAATTGATTTAATTATCATTTATTGTTGTATATGTGTAAGGCATGTTCTATGTGATTTATTCATTTAAATTGCTGTTAATAGAAACATGCTAGAATGTATATTTTATTTGAAATATTATATGCATGTAAAAACCCTCGGTGTTAAATAACTAAGTGGGAGAGGGGATTGGTAATTAATTCCCACGGCCTCCATTATTGGTTTGTAAGTGATGTGAGTAAACTTGCACGTTGGCAATAGAGCCTTCCTCCCTAACGAATGAGTTTATTCACGGATCACTGGTACAAACTTCTTTAAATAATTATTGTTTGTAATGTGATGCATATGAACTTGCGCGTTGGCTATAGTGCCTTCCTCCCTAACGGATGAGCTTATATGCGACTCACTAGTACAAACTTATATAATTGATGGTTGTAGAAAGTTATCTGAGAGCGTGTGTACTTCTCCAACAGTAAGGCACATAAGCTTGGGCAGTGGACTTGCGATCAAATAATGGTGTACACTTAGATGTAAATAATTAGTATCCTCCCCAACGGAGTCACTGCTATTATTTGCATGGCTAAAGAGGAACCGACTATTAATTATTTTGTCATAAAGTTAGGTTGACAAATGAAATTAATGGGTAAAACCTTCTCTTTTAAATGTTCGGGTTTGTAAACGTCCACCCTAACGTGGCTTGCAGACTCACGGTGCTTGAGATGTCGGTGAATTTTAATTTTATATTGTTTTGAGGGAATCAATATAAAAGGATAAAATTCGAAGATTTGATCGGAATATTTAATTGAGATTCTCTAAATTTCGAATGGTTTTATTTCACTAATTGTTAACTAAAAGAAATTATATTTACTAGTCCAAATTAATTGATTAAAAAAGAATCTTGGTTTTAAATTTTACTGCTTAAGAAAATACATGTGTGTTCTCTCAAAGGACGGCTCATGATGCCTGTTAAAGTCTCTAGTGAAGAGATGAAAGGTTCATAGAAATATGATGGTCTCATGTAACTCTTCGGATAATTGAGTAATTTAAAAGGCGGAAGGTCATGAAAGAATTTGATGAATGAATTGGAAATACATGGAACAGAAGTTGAAGGGGAAACCTAAGTCAATTTTATTCTCCATAATTGCCTAGACATTTTGAGTAAGTTCCACCTGAATTACAAGAGGATGTATATGGTGGGAAACTTATGACAAAACATGTGGCAAAGGAAAGCCATTTTCATCATAAAGTGAACAAACTTAATATCTTATTCACTAGTTGTTTAAATATGATTAGTGATGGCATCTACTGACTCGAACTGTGTAGATACTGGAATCACTAAATGTTTATCACTGAGTAAGGATAAGATTGTTAATAACATGGGTAAAACTACAAGGGTAGTGGCTATTGCAGTGGGAGTTGTTTATTTATCTCATGACAAAGAATAAACGATTGATTATGAGAAATTGTCTTTATGTACGTTTCATAGAAAGAATTTGATTTCAGTTTCTATGCATTAATGGATGGATACTTCATTTCATTTAAATGGCGTGGTCATAGTAATGAGGAATGAGGCTATAATTCGTTAAAGTACGTTGGGGGATAATATGTAAACTCTTGAATCATGTACATCCCACAGATGCAATAAATAGTAATGAAATAATGCATCTTCTAATATTAGTAAGAGAAAGGAACCTTAGGAAATGAACTAAACATACATTTGGCGTCTAAGACTAATTCATTTGACTTGAGTAGGATTCAAAAGTTGATAGCCGATGGACCGTTAGGTCTATCTGAAGTGGAAACTATGAAACTTGCGAGTCTTTCTTGAAAGAAAAAATGATTAACTGCCTTTTCAAGCCTGTGGGGTGTAGAGCCAAAGATATATAAGTTGGAAATAGTTCATTCTGATTCAAGCAAACCTAATATTATCCAGGCGAGAGGTGGTTATGAATATTCGAAGATTATTCTAGATACCAATATATTTATTTGATGCACTGCATGTCTAAGTTCTTTGATTAATTCAAGAATTGCAAGGCTGGTACAGTGAAGCGTCATGGAAAATATATTAAGTCATTACGATTTAATCGTGATGGTGAATACCTCTTAGGATAGTTAGGAGCTATTAATCAGAGGTTGAGATTAAATCTCAAATTGTCTACACCGGGCATGCCCCAGCTGAATGGTGTGGAGGATAGAAGGTGTAAGACTCTTATAGTAATGATTAGCTAGATGTAGAATTATTTGGAATAATTAAATTCATTTTATGGATATGCCCTAGATACAGTAATTCGTAAAATGTTTCGTCTATTTGTGGGACACCCTAGAAAAATGAAGGGTGATTTATTTAGTTCAAAAGATCGAAGGGTGATTGTCAACACAAACACCGAATTTTTTTTGGAAAAGGACTATGTAATAAATCACAAACCCATGTATGAGTTGTTCTAAAGGAAGTGAGAGGAAAACACAAAGTTAAAGTACCAAGTGTACAAGAGGATATACCACAAGGTAAACTGCAACGCGTGTCACGTCTGATACACAATTACATATAGTGTCTTGTCGTAGTGGGAGGGTTGTTTGACAACCCATAAAATATATGTTTTGGGAGAGTCGTGAGACTTGATCCCTAGTGAACATGGTATTGTCCCATGGATACGACGTAGCACTACAAGATGAAAATGCGGAATCTTAGTAAATTGCAATGAATGTTGAAATAAAATCTACGGATTCTAAATTAAGTCTGGGAGCTTATAGGACCACTAAATGGTATAAAAATCATTGCAAGTGGTCATAAGGAAATAAAAGAGGATCATACGGAAAGGTGAAAACCTTGGAAGCAAAGCTTGTTGCGAAAAGGTGTACTTAGAAAGAAATGGTTCGATTATGAGGAAACATGCTCGCTGGTAGCTATGCTTATATTGATCCGGATTCGCTTATATTGATCCGGATTCTTTTATTTATTGTTGCTATGAAGAACAGCAAATAGATGTCAAGACAGCTTTCCTGATTGGAAGTCTTGAGGAAAACATCTATGTGAAGCAACCCGAGTGATTCATTGCAAAGTGCAAATAGCATTTTGATAGTAAGCTTAAAAGTGTCCAGCGATGGACTAAAGCAAGTTTTGAGATCGTGAAGCATCTGTTTTGATTAAGTAATCCAGTGGCATGGATTTAAATCAATGAGCGGATAAGTCTTGTGTGTTGTATAGAGTGACGGAAACATGGTAGTGTTTCTTATACTATACGTAGATAGTATCTTGCTCATTGGAGACAATGAAAGTGTATTATCGGGCGTATGGGTACGGTTAATAAAGCGGTAGAGATGAAGAACTTAAGAAAAGCAAAAATATATCCTTTTGATCACGGTAATACGGATCGCAAGAAAGGATGTTATGCTTATCTCAAGTTTCATAAAATGATAAAGTCCATACTCGTTTAGCATGTGTATTTATCTAAGTGAATGTGTCTTTGAGACACAAAAAGAAGATAAAGGAGATGAAAGCGGTTCCTTATACTTCGGCGAATATGGAAGCTTAATCTAAGGAATGCTATGAACGAGGTTGGATATCTGTTTTGCTGAACGCATGAACAGTGGGTATCAACGTAACCTGGAACAAGAATGATGAACTGTGGTAAGACATTTATAAAGTGCCTGAGAAGGACTGGAAATTATATGTGGACTTACTGGACAGATTCACTGCTTCTTGTGGATTACGTAGATTTAGATTTTTTAGTCAGATTGGACGGTAGTAAATTCTCCTCAAAGGTTATGTGTTTAATTTTAGGAAGTTGAGTCATAATGTGGAGGAGAGTTATATAGAAATATATTTCAGATTCGGACTCCATCATGGAAAGATGATAAATTGGAGCCTATGAAGCAGCCAAAGTATCTATATGACTCTAGAGACTTCATGATGGACTTCGAAATGTTTCTAAGTTTGCCCAAGGTAATCACAATTTATATTGATGATATTGGTACAGTTGCAAACTTGAAGGAATCACAAGTCCATAAGGCAATTAAACACATGGAGCGCGAGTACCACCTGTTACGAGAAATCGTATAATGAGGGGAAGGTTGTTGTCGCCTAGATTGCATCGGATGATGACCTAGTAAATCCATTTACAAGGACCTTAAGGCGAGAGCTTTTATTGGTCGTGTAGTGGGAGTAGGAATCAGATGTGTGGCAGAAGACATGACAGCATAGTCTTTTAGTATAAGTGGGAGATTGTTAGATTGTATACTAAAATTCTAGCTTTAGTATGAATAATGTCATAAGAATATTTGAAATCAGAATCATTGATCAAATGATTGCATCTTATAATTTATTTTATATGCATGATGCAATAGTCCATTTACTTTATACTGTAGATAATATGTTGTGCGACAACACGCGGAAGATCATGTTATCGGTTTCCTTATAAAGTATAAATAGATGCTCACAACCGAGATAGACGGGGTCTTTCTATCGGTATGGTTGTAGTGTGGTTCGGTATTAGCTTGTCTTGGCTATAGAATCACATTAGTGCACTTGTGTGTATTGAGCAGGACCGCTTGAGATCGTTTGACTTATACTGACTTATAGAAGAACTTGATCTCTGTTATTATGGAAGTTCGTGCTCTTAATCCCTATACAATAACCTCGACACGTAGGGCAGTATGTATTGCTTTGATTCATCAATGGGTGAGATTTATATGTATTAAATCAATAAACTCGATGAGTTGGGAAGTAGTGCTGTATCTATGGTGTGCTGTTGATTGTAGAAGGAATCCATGTCCGACATAGGTTGATGATGTCCCCTTGAGGAGCTCATAAGGTTTATCATGTAAATCTTGCAAGTGGATTAATTTCCGGCATGATAATAGGGTTGAGTGGTACTACTCTCGGATGAGATATTAATTAATTTGAGTTGTCAGTAACTTAATTAATTAATGGACATTGAATATCTTAAACATGTGGAGACTATCGGGCTCATAATAAGAAGGAGCCCAGAACATAATTTTGGGATTGGACGGGTAGTGCAGTAATAATATTTTAGTGGACTATATTATTATTATTGGATTTAATTAAAAGCTTTGGGCTAAGCTTGGTTAATTAAATTCAATTGAGGCCCCAGTCCAATTTCTCCTCCTGGTCCCTACTGTAGCCCAAGTATATAAGTCATCTCAGTTCCTGTTAAACCTAAGTGTGTGCCTCATTTGACATACTGGAGACAACAGAGAGCAGATTGAGAGAACTCTGGGGATTGTTGACCACCCAACACCAGAGTTGACTTAGGGACATACGGTAGAAGATCAGAGGTGTTCTTCACTGCTGTTCATCCTCTACATCGACCCAGAAGTACGGTAAATACGTTTAATTGCTTTCGCTGATTGTTTGCCTGAATTCCTAAATGGATCATGTTGAACCACACGATCAAATTGCCAACAAAACTAACCCTAAAGCTAAACGCGCCCATAATGTTGCTAAGAAACATTAACCCAAGTGAAGGCCTGTGCAATGGTATTCGCCTACTGTGCAAAGGTTTTGGGGAAATGTTATCTACGCAGAAATGTATTTCGGTACACATATTGAAAAGGTTGTTTTCATACCCCACTTAACATTAGAGGTCCCATCAGACAACTTTTCCTCTATTTCATTTAACAAGAAACAATTTCCTATCTGATTGTGTTACGCAATGACAATTATGTTACGCAATGACAATTAACAAAGCGCAAGGGCAAACATTGGACTTCGTAGGCATATTAAAAGAGTCTGTTTTCTCACATGGTCAGCTATATGTCGCCTTCTCAAGAGCAAAAACGGCAAACAACCTAAGGATATTAATTAGACCATCACCCCCCCTTATGCAACCAATCAATTACACAAAAAACATAGTGTATTAGAAAATATTGGACGCATCCAAGAAAAACTAACATCATCTCAAGTTTCCCAAGCAGTTAGTACCATAACTACAACAATATTACTGCAGTTATATTGTACATGTCCACTACACAAAATTTAATTAAGCAACCGAATACACATTCTGACGCTTCTGCTATGATTTTTAGGATAAGTTTCTATCATACAAAACTGAATACGTAACACTTATTCGTAGTTGCTTCTATGAAAAATCCCCTTTAGTTGTACGTACACCTTCCAATTTCCCCGTACAAAACAAAAATGCAAATATCACAACACATATGCAAATTGAACACATGACATACATAAATAATACTTGTAGAGTACAAAATTTACTTGAAAAGTTAAAAGTACAGCTTTCCATCTATGGCATGTTTTATAAAATAGACATCTTTCATAAAACTCTAACTACATAATGTTTTTATGTTGCAGGTACTTCATTGAAAGGGTCCCAACACTTCAACGTTCGACTCCTACATTCTACCTGAATTCAATAAAAACAACGGTAACTACAACTTTTAAAATTATGCGCACAGTAAAAATGTAAGTTTACACCTTTTTAAATTATTATTTAAACTCTCTCATCTAACTTATTTATAAACATTGCTTATAGGTAAATGGAAGACCGGTGTACTCCTCTTAGACAGCTACACACAGACATGAAAAATTGGATTACTAAGGTAATTGTCACTGAAAAAACTCCGAGGCACCAAGTACAGGGTGGGGTGCAGCAGAGGCTTGTATTTGTTGATGACAAGGTTAGCTCTTTATTATTTACCATTCAACAAATTTTCATTAGTAGTTAACAAATATTGGAATCTCTATGCTAGAATGACAGTATTCAAGGAATTGCCTAC
Source organism: Pogostemon cablin (assembly GCA_023678885.1). Taxonomy (NCBI): domain Eukaryota; kingdom Viridiplantae; phylum Streptophyta; class Magnoliopsida; order Lamiales; family Lamiaceae; genus Pogostemon; species Pogostemon cablin. Next base: position 28,413,285 of record CM042965.1, on the reverse strand, counting down.
GGAAACAGCGTTAACAGAACAGACACACTATTTGATATTGGCAAGACCTACTACATTGGGAATTCTAGAATAAGACATCTTTCTGCAAGCAGTCCTTCAATGTGCGCCTCAAAATACGAAGTTGCCTTGAATCTTAGCACATATATCAACTCTGTCGACCAACAACACGAGCTCCAAATTGAAAATCTCTACAGCATTACCCCATTTGCTCATTTCTACCACTACGCTGATACAAGAGACGCCAAGATCAGCTACGTTTCTCTTCTCTACATATATTTACCACACTTTTGTATAGCATTACACATCGTTTGCACCTAACAATGCTGAAATTACATAATTTGCTACTATAACATACTCTGCATAATACTTACCTGCTAAAACAATTTGCTCCACTTAATTTATCTTTACAATATGTAAATTATAACTCCAGTAACACCGCACATTATTAAGTAAAATAATATTATATGTTTTTCATTTTATGTGCAACGTATAAATAACTACTTTGTCCACATGGAGTACATATTTGTTAAACTTTTTAATTCCTTCGAGTTGAATAACGTTATATACTCACTTGCCAAAAAAACACCATATTCCCACTTACTTGCAAAAAAACCCTGTATTCCAAAAAAAGCTCTTACATTTAAGTATCCTAACTGTCAACATATTTTTCTTACATAAAAAATATATATGTTGTGCTCTGTCATACACGCACTGCCACGTAGATACATTGATAAAAAAAGTATGTACAAGACTTTGTCATCATGAACCAAGAGTGAGTTTTAATACACTATATAACTATGTACACATACAATATATCACGTTTTCAATTGCATAAATGTACATAACTTTTTACACTTTGTTTACAGTAGGAAACAACCAATGTTGCTTATGCTGTGGGACGATTTCTTACTGAATGAAGGCCAGAGTTAGCTAGTAACACTCAAAACATGCCAATCATTCTTGGCATGAGCCTTCCAGTGTCTATATATTCAGGTCACAGCCTCCCTAATTGTACATGTAACTAGACATGCATATTTTAACTGGAACCGCCAGTTTTGAATCAGAAACTGGCAGTTCCAATCGGAACTAGAACCGGCAAAAACTAAACCAAAAACCAGTTATATATCGGTTCAGTTTTGGTTCTTCATTTTGTGAAATTGGAACCGGCGGTTCCGGTTAAAACAGACAGTTCCCGGTTGGAACCGGTTGAAAGCCCTTCACATTCTACACTAAGATTGAACATGGTTTCCGCACTAATTTCAACAATATAAACTACCCTAACTCTACTATTCATAGTGAGCCCTACATTGTATATGCTTGTTTATTTTGATAGAATTTCTGCACATGCGACCACATGATTTTAATTAGTTTTTTATGCACACGTGTCTGAGCTCAGCGCACCTGCATTTTCACTATTCTTACATGCAGCTATACCTATTGTTAGAAAGTATAGACACATGCATGGTAGGTTTATATGTGTGATAGTAGTTCATACGTGGAAGGTAGAGATTGGTAAAGCTAGTTGATCATACATGAGGTAAGGATTGATGAGCTGGCACAAGGATGAACCATTGGATTGCATGCATGATCAAACGGTTGTAAGGTAATCAGTTGGAAGGAAAGGAGAGCAGAGGGAGTTAGTCTGTTGTAGCCAACTAACAACCTATGGCATGCAGCTGATCATCATTCAATATAAATTGAGCATGCATGAGATAGGGTTTTTTATCAGTTCATAAGATAAAAGTTTCCCCTTCTTCAAGTTGTAATTCATCAATAAGATTCAACACCTTTGAGAGTGGACGTAGGTTTTTGAAGCCAAACCACTATACTTGCTTTGTTGTTCTCTAATTCATTCATAAGTGTATGTATGTGTGTGATCACAAGTTTCAATCGACATAGAGTGGACGGGAGTGAATAGGAGAGGTTCTTTCGTTGCATTCATAAGACCTATGTTAGAGTCTGCTATACACCGGTGAAAGCCAATGTACGCTCTCACGTTCTATTTGCCTTACGTTATTGCTCAAATTAATGACGCAAAAAGGCTTCTGATAAAAAATTTCATACGATGTCACCAGCCACAAAAAAGATACCTTTCAGCCGAGCATCGAATGGAAGCAAAGCGCACCCGTCAATGCATTCATGATGAGTCACTCCAACCTGTGGACAAGGACCCTTTATCTCAACTAAGCAACAACCCTGACGTTCTTCTTGACGTACCTAACTGCAAATATTGTTTAGCAAAATGCTTGTATTTAGAACCGCCTTCATTTTGTTGTTCATCAGGAGAAATCCACCTATAACAAAGTATGATGCCTTCTAAATTGAAAGATATATACCTAGGGCACATGACCTTTCAAAAGAATTCCGAGATTGCATTCGAAGCTACAATAATATGTTCGTTTTTCACATCTCTTGGAATTCACTCCGACAAGTCTTTGGCAAAAAGAACAGATGGAGTTTACACTTTTAGGATCTAATGGCAGGTTTATCATTTTCTAAGCAAACTAATACCATCGAAAAACGAACCCCGAGGAATCTATAGCTATACTTGAACGACACATACCACAAAATAATAAACTGATTATCTATCAGTTCAAAATTTAAAGAAGCTCTTGTGGAAGAGTTGATGCAAGTTCTGGCGGCGAACCCGTATGCTGTTTTTTTTAAGTCTAAACACTCTGGGAAACTTAAATGAGTACAAAATCTGCCTGGAAGCTGACCCTATACACAATTACCAGACCTATAGTAAACCTACGACATCAGAAATTGCTGGGATATAGTTAGACCCTGTAGACGAACGGCAGCAATTAAGCCAGCAAATACAGGTCTACCCCAAAAGCAGCCTACCTCAGATTATTAAACACTACTTCGGTTGTTACAATCCAATGCAGTATCCACTCATTTTCCCTCACGGAGAACCTGGTTGGAGTCGCACAATTAAAAGGTGAACCCAAGCGCAACAACAGATGGGATCAACTCAAACCTCCTACCACACATCCACTTCCAACATCCAAAGCTCCAGAAACGCAGCTGATTTCATTGACTCTGAACAACAGGGTATGTTTCACCTTTTCTTATATAAGTTCTTTCCTTTTAATATCTTCATTACACCATAATAGTACACAATCATTATATTTTTCATTCAGGTGCCTCCCACAGAACCAGCAGTAAAACACATGTCTCCTACCGTGAATATTACTGCTATGCATTACAGATAAGAGAGGACGATGAATCCTTCTTGCTACACACAGGAAGACTCCTGCAGCAGTACGCTATGGACATGTACATCAAAATTGAAACTATGAGATTAGATTTTTTCAAATCGGCCGAAATATTTACGTAATGATGCATACAAAGGTGTCCTAGACGGCATTACTCAAGGGTGTGTGCTTGGCTTATATATTGGCATGCGCACAATCTTGCCATCCTCATTTATTGGCAGGCCCAGAGACATGCGTAAAAGATACATGGATGCTTTATCATTAGTTCAGTGCTATGGAAAACCTGACATTTTCTTAATCATAACATCAAACCCAAATTGGCCAGAGGTAAAACGCTTATGCCTGTCAATTGATGAGGTACAAAATAAGCCTGATGTTATAGCTCGTGTTTTCCATGCAAAGCTCCAACTATTGAAAGACACTAATTAAAAAAATTTTGGCAACATCATTGCTTATACGTACATCGTAGAATTCCAAAAATGAGGCCTGCCTCATGCCCACTTTTTAGTTATTCTATATAAGTAATCAAAAATGTACTCACCCAAAGCATTTGGCAGGATAGTTTGTGCAGAACTCCCCAATCAAAACACGCATCCATACTTATTTTCATTAGTTGCAAAGTACATGATACACGGTCCCTGTGGCTCATTAAACTTAACATGCCCCTGTATGAAAAAATGTTTCTGCAAATTTGGTTATCCTAAAGATTTTTCAGAGATGACTACATATGGCTCAGATGCTTACTCTATAAATCGTAGAATGAGAGACGGCCGCACGATATCAATCAGAGACTCAAATTTTGATAGCTGATGGGTTGTTCCTTTTAACCCATACTTATTATGCAAATTTAACTGCCACATAAACGTTGAAATATGCTTCACTGTTCATTCCATAAAATATCTATATAAATATATATACAAAGGTCATGATAAAATCTCTTATGCATTAACAGTAGACCAAAAAAATTAGGCCATCAATGAAATTACCAACTTCAAAAACGCTAGGTGGATCTCACCACCAGAGACAACATGGGGCAATTTAAATTTGAACTTAACCAAACTTTGCTCAGCATTGCTTCAAATCCTTCCGCAAAAAAAAAACCATGCTTACTCAATTTTTCTACATGAATCAACACTATGCATACGTTAAAAGTGTCAATTGTCTATACGTTGAATTCCCTGAATATTTCACGTGGCACAGCGACTTGAAAGAATGGCAATCCAATAAATAAAGATAAGTAATAGGTCGAATTACTACCTGCCAACCAACTGACCGGGAAAGATTTTACCTTAGGTTACTGCTTATTCACATTCGCGGCCCAACTTCGTTTCAAAAATTTGTGAGCAGTTAACGGTGTAGCATACAACACATATAGAGAAGCAGCGCATGCCCTAAAAATCCTTGAAGAAGATAATATGGCTGAAATGTGCATCGCAGAAGCCTCAGCGTATTTTATGCCTCGCGCATTAAGATAATTATTTGCTGTCATCCTTGCAAATTGCAACCCCGCAACGTCTACTCTTCTATGGTCATAGTTCCAAGATGCTCTTTCAGAAGATTTCAACCGCAGCAACAATGCGTGCCCATCTATGAATAAAGCCAAAGCATTAGAAAACATAGTCGAACATCTTCACTCAATGGGAAAAAATTTTTACGACTACTTCTCAATAGATATCTACGGTTTACCTACCTTGCATGAATCTCTAACAAAAGAAATGTAAAATGAACTGGCCATTAATGTTTCTACTGATGACCTAACAGCCTGCAACAAACTGACAAACAAGCAATAGTATGCCAATGATAAAATTTTGCACCATGTCCACAACAATATACCAAGAGTATTCTTCGTCGACTGCCCAGGAGGCAGCGGAAAAACATTCTTGTATAAAGCAATAATTACAACTATCAGATTAGCAGGCGGCATTGTCACGCTACGACAACTTCTGGTGTGCAGCATCTTTGCTCCCAGGAGGTCGAACCTCTCACTCCAGATTTAAAATCCCAATAGATGAAACTAGTGTTGCAACATGTAACATAAATAAGCAAAGCACACTGGCACATGTTATTCGAGCGGCTAAACTGATCATTTTGGATGAAGCTACTATGGCCAAATGTAGCACCATTGAAAAATTCGACGAAATGCTTAAAGACATCATGGATTCACCTTTGGACTTTGGCGGCAAAATTATTGTCTTTGAAGGTGAATTTCATCATACTCTATGATAGGCTTTTTCTATGCACTATAATTTAATCCTCAAGTATAAGGATGTCAATTGTAGCAACAAGTTCCCAAGTTAAATTATCGATCCCACTGAGACAGCTAATTATTTATTTTACTATGAATTACTAATTAATCAGAATTATGTAACCAAATTTCCAAGGTTTTGAAGTGAAATAATTAACTAAAATACGCAAATAATAAATTGCTGAATTATTAAAAGCAATAAAAATAAAAGCAAGTTCTAACCAAGAGATGACGAACAGTTCTAAGGTATCAGGTATTGACCAATTAATTTGGGTTATTAGACTTACGATTGTTCATTCATGCAGTTTCACTGAAAATACACCACATATCCCTGTTATCCCACCGAATATGATTCGATTCAAAGCTAACAGTCTAATCTGGTTTAAATCCTAAGGTGCGCAAATATTACCAAGCCTTATTCCTAGATACTAATCAAAGCAAGCAACAATACCTCCGGTTGGTAAGCCTGACTAACAAGATATTTTCTGGAATTACTACAAGGTTCTATTCACTTCCTACTTGATTGTCTAATTGCATTGTTCCACTAAACAAATCAAGTATTTGATTAACCAGTTCATGAAATTAAAGTGCTTATAGCGGAGCTACTCTAATCCCTAACAGATAGACAATACCAATCATGAACGCACACAAGCTAACACAATAATCCAAGCATTATAGCGGATGTCATGAATGTATTATGAAGACGTTACGAAGCAGAAAAGCATGTCTTAGTAAAATAAGTAAAATCAAAAGCTCAACTGCATAAAATCCCAATCTTTGGTCTAAATCCCCAAATCAATTAAATCAATCCATCAAACCCTAGAACTGTATAGGAAATTAGTCCATGAGATTACAAGCAATCCTCATGGCTAAGCAATTCATAACAATAATCAAAGTAATAGAAAGGAATAGATAAGAATTGTGAAACCCTAGTGTAGGAGCAATCTCACGTTCCTTCTCCGTCTCTTCAATCGCTTGATTTTCCCTCAATTAGCACTTGAAACCCTTGTAGAATTGGATGGATGGTGAAATCAGGTTGTAATCTGATATGGGTATGAAAGGAGTGTGGATTGATGATGGTTTATGGCTGGGCTCTCTCCGATTGACGTCTCGATCTCCCTAATTGTTTCTAAGATGGATGCAGGGCTGTTTTCGCGACGAATCTGCATCAGAATCGCGTCTGGAAGGTATTTATACAGTGTTGAATCGAACAGGCCCCGTCTGGGCTCTGAACTGGGCCGCTCGGCACCCAGCTCGGCTCGAGCGGGGTCTGGACCCAGCCGAGCGGCCTGCCACGTACTGGCCACGTCACTGGGGTCCAAGTGGGACCCCACTCGGCACTGTTTACCGCCGCTCGGCACCCAGCTCGGCTCGAGCGGCTCGCCGAGCTGCTCCCGAGCTGGGCCGTTCCGGGTCTGTTTTGCTCCTCTTCCGATCCTGCCCTGTTTTACCCTGTTTTCTGCCTTCGAAACTCACAAAAACACCTTAATAGCCTTAAAATCGTGTAAATACTTAAACATACACAATTCCATGCAAAAACGATCAATTTCCTAAGCAAAATGGTGTAATGTGCACACATAAAATGCGTGAAATTCCACTCTCAACAAACCCCCAAACTTACCTGTTGCTCGTCCCGAGGCAACAACATCAAAAACCAATAGATTAACTGAGAGGAAATTTCACAGCAGAAAAACATTCAAGACAATATAGCAATTTAAATATCATACTTTGGATACAAGATAACCATCCATTTAAAAACATACAATTCAAATCAACTAATTCACCTTTTCGGAATGCTCATCCACCCATTCTCACGGGTAGTATTTACGCTCAACACTCAAGTGCGAGATATACACTTTAGGGTAAGGTGTTTACACTCAAAATCAATCCAAACACACGCGTAACCATAAGCTTGGCAATCATCTCAACTCTCGACTAAAGGAATAATTTCAACAATAGGATCACAAAGGTCTTGCATTAGGTTGTAATGTTGGCTCTTTGGTAAAGGAAGGGAGTATATGGATAAGGTGACTCAATCACTAGTAGAGAATCAAAGAAGACTTACAGCTTTTCAACAAACAGCTTTACTTTCTTCTTTCTTCTTCAACACTCTTCAATGCTTCGCAATTTGATTCCTCCTTCACTTTTGAACACCACATCCTTACTTGAAATTGTTTTTCTTCTTCCCTCTTTTCTTTTCTTTTTTTTTTCTTTTTCAAATAAGGGTACCAGTTTCAGGCACTACCCTTTTCATGGGGTACCAGTTTCGGGCACTACCCCTTTATGCAACAATTTAACCACTCTCTTCAACAAATTTCATCACTTCCAACTTATTCTCCTTTTATGTTTCTTCTCAAGATACCAAATTGACTCCTTCAACTCTCTACTAGGTAGGAATTTTTAAAGGCTAACAAAGGGGATCAATTGGCTTATCACGTAGGCTTCCAACAAATATAAGGCTTTTAGGCTCAAAAGGGCTGACTACGGATATTTCATTAGGTAGAAAAATAATATGGCTAGTGACTAATAAAAAACAAAGATGGCCTAAGATCATTTCCTATTGTCTAGTCAAACACGTAGCTTCAAGCAAGATAAAAAAGCCAAGTTCTAGAATACGTGTGTATGAACGACACTCACAAGAATAAACTGAATCATGAAATTTCTCATGATTTCAAAAGGCTCAAAATCTCACATGGCTATAGGAATGAACGAGCAAACCTAATCAAGCTACATAGCTAATCATCCTTGCACATAATCAAATTTCAAGTATCTCAATATCCAAGCACAATATCAAACTGCTTCTCAAACACAATCACACATATAATCAAGTGCCATGAAAAATCAGAAAATCATCCTAGAGAACCATTAATCGACTACACCGACACTAGGATTAACACAAAACAAATAAACACAAACAAAAACAACACGAAGCCTGGAAAATCGCAAAAAATCGAACCCTCAACATCATCAAATAAATTGAAAATATCAAAAATCCGCAAAAAATCGACCCTCCAAGCAACAACACAATGCAAAAATTTTACTTCGGTACTACAAAACAAGGTATGTACGTAACCTCCCCCCAAACTTAGATCAAACAAAGTGAGAAACTAAGTTTGCAAAGAAGTATATACCGTAGTCAAGCAATACCTAATAAAACTCCTACACCAACACAGACATATAAAAGCAATAAAACGGAAGGGACAGCCCCCAACAAGCGCTCATGTTTAACGTCGAAGAGTCACGACGGATACCTCTTTTTAACTACTGGATCGGAGGACAGTCTTTTCGCATCCTTACTTTCAAGTACTTCTTCCCTCTCTTATTCTCTACTCCAACCACCTTACCTTTCTTTGTCACTGAAACAGGACTCTTTAAATTCTTTTCCTCCCATGACTGGCTTGGTTCCTTCTTGGCAATCTTCCATTCTGTTGTAGGCTCACCCTGTGTAGCAAAACAAGGATCAAACAAGTGAGAAATTATAACACCAATATAAGAAAAAAAATCGGGAGGTATGTTCGGAGGCTTCAAATATGGATCATCCATCGTTCCTGCAACCAAAAGATTATCAAATATCAAATTAGAGTTAGTAGTAGGAAAAGTAAGAGATACGCTTGTTCCTGCGATCTCCTCTACCACTTCAATGCTTTGGCTCTTTTGCTCCTCTTCCTTAGCAGTAGGCTTCATCTCCTCCTCAATAGTGGATTTTTTATTCTGATTCACCATGGCATCGCCCAATGCAAGTAACCTCTCAAGATAATCAATACATGCATCATTAGACAAATTCTCAAACTCTGCATCAGAAAGAGTAAAGTTCTCATCATGCTTTGTGTCCACTACATCCACAGACTTGCACTGCTGCTGATCCGTGGGCCACTGCATCTCCTTATTCAAAGAAAAGACAATCTCCTTATCATCAGCCCTAAGCCTCAACTCTCCTTTGAACACATCAATCAGAGCCCTTCCAGTTGCAAGGAATGGACGCCCCAAGATCAGAGGGGCACCATCCTTTTCATCCTCCATGTCAAGTACTAGAAAGTCCACAGGAAAAACCAAATCTGATACCTTTACAAGCACATCTTCTACAACTCCCTCAGGGTATGTCAGTGATCTATCTGCTAACTGTAAGGCCACAGATGAGGGTTTCAACTTCCCCAAACCAAGTTTCTTGTACACCGATAAAGACATCAAATTTATGCTGGCTCCCAGATCACACAGTGCTCTTCTAGGCGGTCCTTTTCCTATCTCACAAGGAATGATGAAGCTGCCTGGATCCTTCAATTTTTCTGGAAGCTTTTTTTGAATAATAGAGCTGCAATTCTCTGTCAAATTCACTGTCTCCACACTGTTAAGCTTCCTCTTTCTGGAGATAAGTTCCTTGATGAACCTAGAGTAATGTGGCATCTCTTCCAATGCTTCTGAGAAAGGAATAGTGACTTGGACATCTCTCATGACATCAGCGAACTTTCTGAACTTCTCATCCAAGCTTTTTGACAAGAATTTCTGAGGGAAAGGAATTGGTACCTTTGTGATCGGTAATCCCAAACTGTCTTTCTTGAATACCACTTCTGTTTCTCTCAGTTTCTTTGCTTTCTGCCACTTTTTATCAGCGATTTCCAGATCAGACTGACTCTGTACAGAATTCGGACGCGCTGGAAAACCCGGAGGACAGCTCGTTGGCTCGCTCGAGCCGAGCTGTGGAAGAACTGAGCCGAGCTGGGTTCCTCCCGAACCAGAGGACTCAACTGAACCGGTCGGAACCCCACTCGGCGGCGACTCGGCATCGGCGGGAGGCTGCTCGGCCCGAGCGGGCGGCCGAGCGGCGGATAATTGAGCCTGACCCGTCCCTGTTTCGTCCTGCTTCTGTTCTGTATCATTCTGCATCAGTTCTGATTCATTCTGTATCAATTCTGGACCTTCGTAATGCCTTCCTGATCTCAAAGTGATCGCATTAACACTCTCCTTTGGGTTGATTTCCGTATCCGAAGGAAATTTTCCTTTTTGCAACTGCACTTGCTGCTGATTTACTGTAGTAGAGATCTGCCCTATGTTATATGACAAATTCTTCAACTGCTTGTTCACTTCCTCATTCTGTTTGGTCATATTCGAGTCCATGAGAACAATGCAGTTATTGATCTTGTTTATGTCGGCATCATTCTTCTTCATGTATCTTGCTAACACATCGTCAATACTGGACTTCCCTTCTTCAGTCTTAGCACCAGGATCAAAATTAGGAGGATATGGAACTGCATTATTCGGATTTGAATAAGAGAAGTTCTCATGTCTCTGATTCTGCCAATTGCCTCCTTGATTATTAGGACCTCCCCCTTGGATATTCCTCTGGTTCGAATTACCTTGAGGGTACCTATTTCCTTGCCAATTTTGAGGAGCTCTCGAACCTTGAAGACTCTGCCCCATAGCCCAATTAGCATCCTCGACCTCTTGAAGGTTCATCACTACATCATCACTAGCAGACCCTCGGTTGCCTCCCCCATTATTACCTGATATCAGAGTAATCAGGTTCTTATTCATCTGTTCCAATTGAGCGACAACCTTATCATTCTTATCAGCTTCAGAAAATTTCTCTTCAACCTTTGCAACTTTACCAAGTATATAAGTCCCTCGGATCCTCTCAGATGGCCAATCCCTTGAGTTCAAAGAGATATCATCAAACAATTTCTCTACTGCATTGGATGTCTTGCCAAAAATTGTTCCTCCAGCAGAAGCATCAACCAACACTCTCGATTCGTTGTCAAGGCCATTATAGAAGACACTGATGAGTTGAGACTTTTTGAATCCATGCTGAGGGCATCTCCTCAACGCATCAGTAAACCTTTCCCAAGCCTCTCCAAACGATTCATCTCTCCGCTGCTTGAATTGATTGATCTCCTGTTTCAGTAAAAGAACCTTTCCTGGTGGCATAAATCGATCCACGAATAATTGCTGCAACTCAGTCCAATTCGAGCAGCTATCTCCCTTCAGCTTATCATACCACTCCCTTGCCTTATCAACCAATGAAAACTGAAAAAGCCTCATCTTCCATCTATCATTAGTAGCATCCGCAGCTTTCACTGTATCCATGTAGCTGTTGAAACGCTTAAGATGGCCATAGGGCTCATCAAAAACGCCTCCGGCAAAGGGGTTTTTCTCCACCATATGAATCAGGGCTGGCCTTATGTCGTTCGTTTCATCAGCTTGAATGGCTCCAACTACGCCTGATCCTCCTAGATTGGTGGACTTGAATGTTTCTCGGATGACGATGTCATCCTCATCGACTCTTTCTCCCATTGATGCTGTTTCAGGTTCTGTCTCAGATTCTGATTCAAACTCCGATTCAGCCTCTTCTAGGATAGCCTGATTCTCAATCTGCACTTCTTCCTCCTCTAAGATTGCTTTAGGAGGTGCTTTGGTATTCTTTGATTTTACTCTTCTTTTTCTCGCAGAAGCTTCAATTTCCGGATCAAATTCAAGATCTTGTGCTCTCGTCTTTGACCTAGTTTGCATGCAACTTCAAGAAAAATCCAAAGAAAAACAATTAAATCCCAAAGAAAATATTCTAATTAACTAAGTAATAAAAGAAAATAAATAATTAAAACTGTCCCCGGCAACGGCGCCAAAAACTTGATAGGCTTTTTCTATGCACTATAATTTAATCCTCAAGTATAAGGATGTCAAATGTAGCAACAAGTTCCCAAGTTAAATTATCGATCCCACTGAGACAGCTAATTATTTATTTTACTATGAATTACTAATTAATCAGAATTATGTAACCAAATTTCCAAGGTTTTGAAGTGAAATAATTAACTAAAATACGCAAATAATAAATTGCTGAATTATTAAAAGCAATAAAAATAAAAGCAAGTTCTAACCAAGAGATGACGAACAGTTCTAAGGTATCAGGTATTGACCAATTAATTTGGGTTATTAGACTTACGATTGTTCATTCATGCAGTTTCACTGAAAATACACCACATATCCCTGTTATCCCACCGAATATGATTCGATTCAAAGCTAACAGTCTAATCTGGTTTAAATCCTAAGGTGCGCAAATATTACCAAGCCTTATTCCTAGATACTAATCAAAGCAAGCAACAATACCTCCGGTTGGTAAGCCTGACTAACAAGATATTTTCTGGAATTACTACAAGGTTCTATTCACTTCCTACTTGATTGTCTAATTGCATTGTTCCACTAAACAAATCAAGTATTTGATTAACCAGTTCATGAAATTAAAGTGCTTATAGCGGAGCTACTCTAATCCCTAACAGATAGACAATACCAATCATGAACGCACACAAGCTAACACAATAATCCAAGCATTATAGCGGATGTCATGAATGTATTATGAAGACGTTACGAAGCAGAAAAGCATGTCTTAGTAAAATAAGTAAAATCAAAAGCTCAACTGCATAAAATCCCAATCTTTGGTCTAAATCCCCAAATCAATTAAATCAATCCATCAAACCCTAGAACTGTATAGGAAATTAGTCCATGAGATTACAAGCAATCCTCATGGCTAAGCAATTCATAACAATAATCAAAGTAATAGAAAGGAATAGATAAGAATTGTGAAACCCTAGTGTAGGAGCAATCTCACGTTCCTTCTCCGTCTCTTCAATCGCTTGATTTTCCCTCAATTAGCACTTGAAACCCTTGTAGAATTGGATGGATGGTGAAATCAGGTTGTAATCTGATATGGGTATGAAAGGAGTGTGGATTGATGATGGTTTATGGCTGGGCTCTCTCCGATTGACGTCTCGATCTCCCTAATTGTTTCTAAGATGGATGCAGGGCTGTTTTCGCGACGAATCTGCATCAGAATCGCGTCTGGAAGGTATTTATACAGTGTTGAATCGAACAGGCCCCGTCTGGGCTCTGAACTGGGCCGCTCGGCACCCAGCTCGGCTCGAGCGGGGTCTGGACCCAGCCGAGCGGCCTGCCACGTACTGGCCACGTCACTGGGGTCCAAGTGGGACCCCACTCGGCACTGTTTACCGCCGCTCGGCACCCAGCTCGGCTCGAGCGGCTCGCCGAGCTGCTCCCGAGCTGGGCCGTTCCGGGTCTGTTTTGCTCCTCTTCCGATCCTGCCCTGTTTTACCCTGTTTTCTGCCTTCGAAACTCACAAAAACACCTTAATAGCCTTAAAATCGTGTAAATACTTAAACATACACAATTCCATGCAAAAACGATCAATTTCCTAAGCAAAATGGTGTAATGTGCACACATAAAATGCGTGAAATTCCACTCTCAACACTCTACCTGTTGTACACAGTTCAAAGAGGAACACCATAAATTCCTCTATTGCAATGTCACCACTGTGGAACACATTTAAAAAATTAGGCTAACAAAAAACATGTGTTCACAACAAGACGCTGAATTTTCAGCATATTTACAAAACATCGGTCACGGCATTGGGAACACAGATGACCAAGGCGAAATACATGTCCCCAACCTTTGCAACCTTCTTTTCAGTGATGACGTTGAATCTATAGGTGCCCTGATAACTACAGTATTCCCGGATATTACTACCTCAGCTATCGACTATTCCTCCTTTGTAAATTGGGCTATTTTAACCACACGAAATGACTTTGTGCACGAAATAAATGGTATTTTAATTAATAGAGTACACGGGGATGAGGTAACATATTACACTTATGATACAAGTATGTCTGCTTATGTTGCTCCAGAGCACCAAGAGTTGTTCTACTCTTTAACACCACAGGGCCTACCTCCACACAAACTAACCCTAAAGCTAAACGCGTCAATAATGTTGCTAAGAAACATTAACCCAAGTGAAGGCCTGTGCAACGGTACTCGCCTACTGTGCAAAGGTTTTGGGGAAAATGTTATCTACGCAGAAATCTCTTTCGGTACACATATTGAAAAGGCTGTTTTCATACCCCGCATAACATTAGAGGCCCCATCAGACAACTTTTCCTCTATTTCATTTAACAGGAAACAATTTTCTATCTGATTGTGTTATGCAATGACAATCAACAAAGCGCAAGGGCAAACATTGGACTTCGTAGGCATATTAAAAGAGCCTGTTTTCTCACATGGTTAGCTATATGTCGCCTTCTCAAGAGCAAAAACGGCAAACAACCTAAGGATATTAATTAGACCATCACCCCCCTTATGCAACTAATCAATTACATAGAAAACATAGTGTAAAAGAAAATATTGGACGCCTCCAAGAAAAACTAACATCATCTTAAGTTTCCCAAGTAGTTAGTACCATAACTACAACAATATTACCGCAGTTAAATTGTACATGTCCACTACACAGAATTCAGCTAAGCAACCGAATACACATTCTGACGCTTCTGCCATGATTTTTAGGATAAGTTTCTATCATACAAAACTAAATACGTAACACTTATTCATAGTTGCTTCTATGAAAATTCACCTATAGTTGTACGTACACCTTCCAATTTCTCCGTACAAAACAAAAATGCAAATTTCACAACACATATTCAAATTGAACACATGACATACATAAATAATACTTGTAGAGTACAAAATTTACTTGAAAAGTTAAAAGTACAGCTTTCCATCTATGGCATGTTTTATAAAATAGACATCTTTCATACAACTCTAACTACATAATGTTTTTATGTTGCAGGTATTTCATTGAAAGGGTCCCAACACTTCAACGTTCGACTCCTACATTCTACCTGAATTCAATAAAAACAATGGTAACTACAACTTTTAAAATTATGCGCACAGTAAAAATGTAAGTTTACACCTCTTTAAATTATTATTTATGCACAATTATAGTTATACAAAAATATAAGTATTATACTACCATTATTGAAGTACTATATAAAAATAACACAAACTACGAGCTGTTAATTGCTATAATTACACAATTCCTATTCACCCTAAACATAATTCACACTTTTAATTTACACAACTACTTATTAAAAAATCAATGACACCTATTTGATAACTTAATTTAGCTGCGGGCAAAAACATTTTGATGGCAACTTTATAAAAAAAAACTCCCCCATCTAACTTATTTATAAACATTGCTTATAGGTAAATGGAAGACCGGTGTACTCCCCTTAGACAGCTACACACAAACATAAAAAATTGGATTGCTAAGGTAATTGTCACTGAAAAAACTCTGAGGCGCCAAGTTCAGGGTGGGGTGCAGCAGAGGCTTGTATTTGTTGATGACAAGGTTAGCTCTTTATTATTTACCATTCAACAAATTTTCGTTAGTAGTTAACAAATATTGGAATCTCTATGCTAGAATGATAGTATTCAAGGAATTGCCTACGGAAACAGCGTTAACAGAATAGACACACTATTTGATGTTGGCAAGACCTACTACATTGGGAATTCTAGAATAAGACACCTTTCTAAAAGCACTCCTTCAATGTGTGCCTCAAAATACGAAGTTGCCCTGAATCTTAGCACATATATCAACTCTGTCGACGAACAACATGAGCTCCCAATTGAAAATCTCTACAGCATTACCCCATTTGCTCATTTTCACCACTACGCTGATACAAGAGATCCCAAGATCAGCTACGTTTCTCTTCTCTACATATATTTACCACACTTTTGTATAGCATTACACATCATTTGCACCTAACAATGCTGAAATTACATAATTTGCTACTATAACATACTCTGCATAATACTTACCTGCTAAAATAATTTACTCCATTTAATTTATCCTTACAATATGTAAATTATAATAACACCGCACATTATTAATTAAAATAATATTATGTGTTCTTTATTTTATGTGCAACGTATAAACAACTACTTTGTCCACATGGAGTACATATTTGTTAAACTTTTTAATTCCTTCGAGTTGAATAACATTATATACTCACTTGCTAAAAAAACACCATATTCCCACTTACATTTGAGTATCCTAACTGTCAACATATTTATTCTTACATAAAAAATATATATGTTGTGCTCTGTCATACACGCACTGCCACGTAGATACTTTGAAAAAAAAATAAGTATGTATAAGACTTTGTCATCATGAACCAAGAGTGAGTTTTAATACTCTTGTATACCTATGTACACATACAATATATCACGTTTCCAATTGCATAAATGTACATAACTTTTTACACTTTATTTACAGTAGGAAACGACCAACGTTGCTTATGCTGTGGGACGATTTCTTACTGAATGAAGGCCAAAGTTAGCCAGTAACACTCAAAACATGTCAATCATTCTTGGCATGAGCCTTCCAGTGTCTACATATTCAGGTCACAGCCTCCCTAATTGTACATGTAACTAGACAAGCATATTTTAACCGGAACTGCTGGTTCGGAATCGAAAACCAGCGGTTCCAATCGGAACCAGAACCGACAAAAATTGGTTCGATTTTGATTCTTCATTTCTTGAAACTGGAACCGGAAGTTCCGGTTAAAACCGGCAGTTCCCGGTTGGAACCAGCGGTTTTTCTATTTTTTATTATTTTTACGTTTTTAGGTTGAAAAACAAAAAAAAGTAAAAAAAAAAAACCAGAACTGCTGGTTCCAAACCGGAACCAAAATCATCCTACCCTCGGTTCGGTTCCGGTTCTACATTTTTCAAAACTAGAACCGGTGGTTTGGAACCGGAACTGCCGATTTGGAACCACCGTGCATGTTTACATGTAACAATATATGGTACCTCGTACCTCAATTTATATTAAACACTTTCCTCCTGCAGGAATCTCTGTTGGGACTCTTCCATGAAGCACTATTTTAATTAACCCGCTAATTGCCCAAAAAGCAGAGCTCGTAGACTGGTATTACAATTAACATTATATTTAGACAAATTGATTTCTAACAAATACCGCGTGTAGTTAAATGCCTAACTAACTCAACGATAGAAGAGAAAATGCGGTAAGCTACTGTGACTCATATTAACGATTCTTACTTGGAAAAAATATAGCACAAAATCGTTGCATTAACTAAAATACTGTGAATACTAAACTTAAAATAGTTAAACAAAATATAATAACCACTAATTACAGTATCTATTCAATAAAGCAAAAAAAAAACTACGGCAATCACATAAACATTCCAACGGTCTACAATTTGCGTAATAACTTATCCTAATTTCCATATGTTACCCAATAAGTTGTACATTATTTTACTGAAATATTTATGTCGTCATATGCATAAACACCATGAAATTTCTACGATGCCACATATTTTGAAACTTGCGTCATATATTTATTTACAGATGCTAACGATATTACACACATGTTGCACTATTCGTTGATAGGCTGGAAAAAACAAACAATACATTGAAACTGTCATATCCGACGAGCTATACAAAAAATAACACCAGGTCACAGATCGCCCTTCAGATTCCAAGATCAAAACAATACATGAAAGCAAACAATTGGATAAAAACGTAAGCTAATGTTCACTAAAAAAGTTTAGCCATACATTTCATAAAAGTATTCAACGATGATTAAATGTTTCTTTTATTGCAGGTAAAGTCTTTCTGGACACAGAGAACCTTACATATCAGCAACATAAGACAACAGTTGTACTTGTTGATGTTTCCAGCATGTAGGGTCCCCAGCGGTGTACTATTGGGAATCTTATTTAACTGTTAATACTGCAAAAAAGAACATCCAAGCCCAAAACCAGTATACGCAAGCTCAAATGTGCACCATATTACATCACCATAGAACACATTAAACTTAACTTACAAGCCATAAGTTATAACGACATTTATTCTATACAGGCTCTCTTTTCAAGGTGAGTTGGCAGATAACACAGGCAGCTTAATTGCGACCATAGAACACCAGGAGGCTTCATCGTTGTTGGAAAAATCTGCTGAAGAAGTTATTGATTTGGATAAAATGGTACCCTTATTCATTACTTATCTTTAAGCTTATTTACACATTTGTATTACATGTTTAACTTTTTCCCTATATACAGCCAGAGAAGATACAACTTATCCACCAAGCAAAAAACAAAGTAAGAGGCCAGCAATTGTTGTTCCATGTGAGAAGATCGATTTCCACGTACCGCGGATAGCAGTCCATTTGATACATTCTACTGAGCTTCATGCCAAGCACCGATGCATCAACTTCTATAGAAATATCTACACCGGGTACTCCCACTACAACAATAACTAGCCATACACAGAGTGGACCATCCTTTGATACCCTGTCTCCCACTAAGCCAACAACTGATTCGCCATCCTCATCTCGCAAAAGGCAGCATCACAGCATCGAGTAAGATGCATTTTCTCTAACTACCTAGGTAACTATAAAACTACTTATGTGAATATTATATGCCTCCTTTTGACAACCTTAAGTACAGGACTAACGGGCTACATTACCCCTAGTTTCTATCATTTCCCTACGTAGTGCCCGTATAAGATAAAAAAAAAACTCTTCACTTTGCTAAACTTAAATAGGAGGCCACACGTTTTCTCAAAGGTCCAACTGCTAGGTTAGACATATTTAGCATGCTTATTTGTTGCAGTATTACCAGTGATACAGCCTCCTATTAGTTGCGTTATTATGTATTACAAGTCAGATTACTATAACTTCAAATGTATATCAGTTTTGAGAAATAGTTTCTATTTCTCGCTTTTGAATGTTGTGTTCCACATAATTAAATTAGAGACATGAAACCTACATATAAATATAGTTCTACAATCACTTCACAGGTAGCACTGTAGTACATTCGCATAACAACACGTTTTCTCTTTTTTTTACTTGCTTAAATACCGAAATATAAGGTACTAAAACACTTAACTCACTCTAATTATTATACTCCAGAACATAATAGTTTTCAATATACCACACACAAGATACAACTTCACATATATCGCATAAAACTGTTTCCACACAGTGAAAGTTATTTTATGCAACTACAGATTGTTATATTTTCAGTACAACTTCACATAAAAGCAAATTCATCAGCTTTAATGTTGACCATGCAGTCATATTACTATTATTTATAACTGATTTAAATTTGCTTACTCTAACGAACTTGTGCACCTTTTAGAATAATATTTAGTTAACATAATGATGCTTTGGGCTTGTTCTTTTCTGATCTAATAGCCCTTGTATAAAATTACACTCACTTTTTTGTTTAACTGCAACATCTCTTACCCCAAATTTCCTTTATATTAGCACAATATGTCCGCCAACTACATAAAAAAATTCATATCACACATTCTCATGCCTTTTATCTTATGATTTTAATATTAATAATGCCATAATTTTTTCTTGAGATTTTGAGTCCTTACATGTACACCTTATAGAAGTTGGTCTAATGTAGGACTCGGTCTTCACGATATATTGAAACTGAAATAAAGGTAAATATATACAATATATTAAGACGCATGATGCAGCCGTATTTAGTTATCCTGAATAGCACATTTGGATCACTGAATCTTGCACTAACACACTTATGAGCTGTTTCAAATCCAATATTTACAAATGCATTTACCGTGGCTTAAATCTATTATAAACAATAATTTTACAGATTATTTATGTTTTTGTACATTACATCCCATTGTTAATTAGAAAAATAACTTTACTCAATTAATTTATACCCATATTCAGTTATGTGAAAAACTACTGTGATATTTCAACGTCGTATTATTTTACAAGGTCAGGTCCATTTTCTTCTAGAAATTCATGCATTTACGAAAACCACTATTAAAATGCTAGAAAAAAAATTAATTAAACATATAGGTTTGATTACTACAATAATCATTCACAGTATACATGCAACAAATTACAAGGTTATAAACATTATATAGATAAATACCAGCAGTAGAATTTAGTAAGTACATTGTATATTTTTTTGTCTTTTTATGGGAATCTTGTCAACTACTTATGTAGAATAGTTTGCTTCTTCTTCAACAGCTGGAACCAGCTACTTTACAAAACAAAACAAAAAAACAAAAATATTATTGTACATATTTCCAAAAGCATGCAGGCCTGCCTTATCCCCATCCAATATGTTGTCAGCCCATGTAAACATCATGACTTATTACTATTAAGACGTAACGATGATATGTGGCACTCAACCACAATATTACAGTACTACACAAGCACCAACTTTTCTTATTATAAATAGCTAATGTGTATATAAACCAAATTCACTCACCTATAGCCTCAGCAACTTCCACTACTCAAACCTTTTTACCACTACACTACCACAAATGGATACCAATTCAAGCGAATGTTCCAACTGTGGTCAATGTTTGTACAACGACTACTTCCAAGAAGAGGTTAAGGAGCTTATTAAAAAAATTCTTCAACACCCTGAATTAGCCACTAATTTTCACGTCTACTACACACTCATCCAAGGCTACATCTGCTGGCTGAATTTGCTGTCGAAGTGGAAAGAGATGTTAACGCTCCTCCTCCTCCTCCTCCTCCCCCACCAGGCCTGACAGCAGCCTAAATAATTTTAAGCTCTTTCTTGAACATACACTTTTTGAATCTGTAATATCTACCCATAAATAAAGGCATGCACTTATATGTTCCTACTTTCATATTTTCAAATTTTACATTACAAAAAAAATACAAGTATACCTTATGAATCACCTTTTAACCCCGAGTACATACCCTACGGAGTAAGGTACTTTACACTAGTATAGTAGAAAAGGGCGAGTTCCCCTATTTGCTCCCATAAACTGCTGGTTACCCGCTTCCGTCTCACATAAGATTCCGCCACATGTAACAACATTGCCTCTCATCTATCCACCTGCACCATATCACGCAGAAAGCCAGTTCCACTCCTTCTCTCCTCCCTCTTTCCCTTTGTGCACCACAACCAACTTCCACCGGCGCCGTGCACAATCTTTCTCACAGTATCGGAGGAGACGTGTAATCGGTGGCTGAGGCAGATGGGGGTGGTAATCGGCGGAGGTGGTGTTACTCCTTCTCATCCACGTGTGCCATCCAACCCCCATTTTGGTCCCTTAACCTGGAGGATCGCCCATCTTCATTTCATACAAGTTTCGGCCACGTGCACCCAACGCGTCCCTCATCTACCCACCTGTCTCACTTTCACATCTGCCGTTTACTCTTTCAGTCACTCTTATCTTTTCACTGCCTATTGATTTTCACCATGAGAAACCGTACCCTGCCGCCATCCCCATCCTTTGTTCTAGCCAGATTCCCTTCTCCCAGATGCAGCCAGGCGCGCCTCCACGACGCCGTACCTATCCTTTCTCAACTCCACTGTAAGTTCCTTCTTCTCCCCTTTTCACCCTCTCTCTCTCCCTGTTTCTGTCGGGTTTAGGATATATGTTGTCCTATTTGGGGCCATTTGCTACGTATTTGATAAAATACTTAAAGAGGAAATTTAAGATGATGTTATTGTGTAAATGTATTTATTATCTAGATAAGTATGGGTATGAGTTCACTTTCCTCAGCTCTGCCTTTTGAGTTGTGCACACAAGGTGTTGGTATAATTACTCAATAGTTTGATTAATGGAGTTGCATCTTTAGCCCATTGTTAAACACGTGTATACACAAGAAATTTGACAAAATTGCTAGATAGTTTAGTTAAATGGATTGCATCATTCAAGTTGCTTATTCGACTACATGGGAATGTCTTCTCATTAATGATTTAAATCCCTTTACACACAACAGATATATATACCGGAGAAGGTCGGTACAAGTTAGTTTATGCTTTTGGATATATTTTCATAGATTGGGAAACATTATTTCAGCTTTTGGATACATTTTCATAGATTGAGAAACATTTTCATAGATTGGGAAGCACCGTTATTTTTTTTTTGTCTAATTTATGCTAGAAATTTCTATTCTATGTCTTCAATTTAGCTTAGGAATTTCTGTTCTATGTCTTTAATTTAGGCTAGGAATTTCTGTGTCTTTAATTTAGGCTTGGAATAAAGTCATAATTAAACTAATATGGATCTCTGTAATTAAACTTCTTCCCATCCCCAATTCTCCGCCCTTATTATCTTTGAAATTATCTCCGCCCTAATCATCCCTTATTATCTTTAAAATTATCTCATCCCCAATTCTCCGCCCTTATTATCTTTGAAATTATCTCCGCCCTAATCATCCCTTATTATACCTAAATTATCTTCGCCCTATTCATCCTTATGCAACTCAACATTCCAAAATCACAACTTGAAAGCCACCCTATTTCAAAATTCCAACAAGTTTTAATTTCTACTCTTCCTATAATTCCTAATAGGATAGGTGAACTGTTAGAAACAAAAACAGTAAGAAAATAAACAATCAAATGGAAACACCGTTTGCCCAATCAAACGAAAAACACCGTTTGCCTAAAAGCCTCCACGCTCCTCAATTCAATAATAGTTTGATAAAAAGTACGTAAACCCTAATCAATTCTTTAAATACTAAACCCTAAGCCCATAATTCTCTTAGGCCCACTAATTCGAATTAGAATAATAATAGAAAAACAATAAAATAAATAAAATCCAGCCCTAAGTTGTATGCTGCTCCATATCAATTCCTTTCCCCTTAAAAACAACCTTGTCCCCAAGGTTGGAATAAGGAAACACTGCAGCCATCTCCCGAGTTTGGATCAATTCTGGAAAATCAATAGGACTTTGGCTTAAGGTCGGGTCAACCTTCAACACCACTTGGGTCCCCTTGGAATCAATTATCATCGTCATATTCTCCCAATTCATTTTGACCTCTCCTAAAGATGCCAGCCATGCCACTCCTAAAACCATATCCACTTCACCAAGCTGAGACACGTAGCAATCTGCCACTACGGTGCAATCCATCATAGTCAATACCAAACCATGGCAAATGCCTTCGAATTCTTGACGTTGGCCATCCCCTAGCTGCACTTCATGCTAACTGGTTCCATCGGGTCTCAAACCCAAAAGTGTCACAAGTGAACTAGAAAGAAAATTATGACTCGCCCTACTATCAATTAGAATAGTTACCGTACACCCTTTGAGTATGCCTCTCAAATGCACAGTGCGCGTATCGGTGATACTCTCCATAGAGTACATCGAAAGGGCCAACTTTTTCTTCACATTTGTCACCGACGCTCTCCTTTCTGTATCCTTCTCGTGAGGGATCTCTATAGACTCAATTTGGTTAAGGTCAATGATCCCATCCTCCTCCGCTAAAAGTACACTTAACTGCTTCATGGTTGGTGCAATCATGCCTAGGACTATACGGCTTTTTGCAGCGGAAACAAAGCCTTTTAGATCGCAGGTCAGCGAGTTCTTGTGGTGACAAACGGGCAAATTGAGACGAGGCTGTGGACTGCCCACACATGAAAAGGTGTCTGCCTTGGCTTTTATTGTGTGGCTGCGGGGCTGAAAAGCTAGCAATTGAAGCTTGACTATTGAAATTAGAAACCTGACCTGTTCCTATCCCTGTTGGAGTTCAATTAGGAGAGTTTGCATTGAAGGACGGATTGCTGCTCGGGCTTGATGTTCTTCCTCTCGCTTGGACAACCAAATCCTCCTCAATATCTCTTGCTAACTCCATTGCCATTTCCAGGTCCACCGATTGTAGGAGACGAAGGGAATTACGAATTGTATCAACTAGCCCCTTCTTAAAGTACCCCAAATAATGTTCGTCACTGAGTCCTGGAACTTGACTTGCCAATTGCACAAACACCGTGATATAATCATCATCCACCGCTCCTGTTTGTTTTATATCCGCCAAATGTTCATAAGAACTTCCCTTGGAATGAGAATCAAAATGAATTGTTAGGGCTTGCGAGAATTCCTCCCATGATATATTTGGCCACCTAGAGCGGATCCATGAAAACGAATATAAAGCTACGTTTTCCATGGCCACCATTGCAGCAGATACCTTCACCTCTGGGGCTGTTTGATGAAGTTCAAATTGTTGATTTGCCTTCGCGAGCCAGCCAATGGGATCCAAGCCATCAAAGGAGGGCAGCGTTGGTGGAGTTGGTGCCCTATGTTTGTTGGGCTGCAAAAACCCTGATCCTCTACTAATGGAAGTGCTGTCTTCTGCCATCTGTGGAATCGTCGCTACACCTTGCCCTGGTAGAGTCGCCTTGATTGACGTGGATAGGAGAGATATGGTCTTAGCAATTTCTGTTAATTGTTGACTCATAATGCCTGATTGTCCATTAACTTCTTCAAATGCTCCTTAATCTCTTTCTGATTCACTTCCAGATCTTCAATCCTTTGTTCACTTTGTGTGTTCGTCATCTTGGGGCGAGAATAATAGTTTGATAAAAAGTACGTAAACCCTAATCAACTCTTTAAATACCAAACCCTAAGCCCATAATTCTGTTAGGCCCACTAATTAGAATAATAATAGAAAAGTGATAAAATAAATAAAACCTAGCCCTAAGTCGCACGCTACTCCATATCATGAACGCCACTCAACTCTTACCTCTTCAGCTGAATTGGACGACGTTCCTATGTCCAATGTCTTATTTTCTCTCAAAACTAAAGATATTGCCTTGAGATATACCTTTTATCTTGTTTTGGTGTAATCTACACTGGGAATTCGGTTGTTAGTACGGGAAATTCGGTGAATATGAGATTCATTTTTTAAAAGAATTTGGGAATTCTATTATTAGTACGGTGGATATGAAATTTAGTTTCTTTACAAGAATTTGAATGTGTATGCTTTGTTCAACATGATCTCATTTTGATAATGTAATGTGGTTACAAGTACTACACCTCCAATTCTTATCCATATTTATATATATAATAAATGATGATCCTTGTGAATTTTGAACTTTTCTCACAGGTTGTATGAGAGTATAATATTTTGTTTATACATTTTGTTTAATATATATAGATAATATTTTCTTTTATTATTATTTCAAATCGGCTTTTATTGTTCTTTTATTATTTAGAAAAGATATAAAAACTGAAGAAGAAATAAATAAGAATCATAAAAATAATTTAGAAATTAAATTTTATGCGTTTGATGTACATGATCCAAGACTTTGAAATCATTGCTAATAAAAATAAAAATATTTTTTTTGGGTTAGTATTCTAGAAGAGAATTCTTGCATAAGAAAATTCATGTGTTTAATTTAAAAAGTTGTGGAAATGTTTTATTAATATTTTGCAAGAATTATATATACAAATTCAAAGCATTACAATATTTATGGACGGTTTTGAATTTCTCTTCTTTTACTAGACACCATGTTCATATGTTTGGTACATATATAATCATGGATTCATTTGAGATTTAGAATTAGTGCAGCGGGATTTTTTTTTCTTGAGATCCCTAAAGTTTCAAGTGTTTGTATTGTTTTTGTTTGTATATCCTCACTGATTTTCTGTCATGCAACTTTTTATTATCTTGGTAGTCAATCGTAGACTTGACAAATTGGCAAATCTTGGACATCTAGATCTCAGCTCTATGGAAATTGATGTGAATAAAATGGTGGAGGATAGGGTAAGACCTTACTCATATGCAATTTTTGGTTCTTGATTGTTGACGTTGATTATTTCTACGCTTTAAGATTAGTTCTGGGTGAATTGGCGCCTCACATTGCATGCTTACTTTTGTTATACATTTTCTTCTTAAAGAAGATTCAATTGTTGCTACTTCCTTAATAGCACTATTATTTCTGTTTCACGGAATTATACCTGACTGCAACAACTTCTCCTCAAGAAGAAGCTTTCATAAAATTCCAGGTAATGAACTTGAAAATGAAATCCCATCAAAAGCATAAGATAATTTTTTCTTATTACGGATGCATTAGGTTGCTCACAGTTTTCACTCATTCATACCATGATAGACTCATTTTGTGATCAGGATGTTGTTACTTGACCTTTTCTTTCTTTACAAAGCAATCTTTACATTGAACGAGAGATATGAGAGGAAAGACAAAATAAAGAATTAAGAAGCAAGTTACAGCTTTTGGCATATCCATCTTGTATTGTTATTAACTATGATGATATTTTCAAAAGAAATATGCCAATGATAGACTAAAATATCGAATTATCTTGCTAAAGATGAAGTTCTTTTTTATCCCTTATAATTTGTGGTTATTTGATGAAATATATTAATATAGCTAATGTTATTCCCCGTTTGGTCATCTTTTACTTTTCTCCTCTTCTTCATAAACTCTTTGGACTTCATCTTGTGTTGATCAATGTTGGTTGCCTCCATTTGCATTAGTTAGTTAATAAGTTTCTCTACAATTCTTTTCAGCTTTTCAATATAAGTGATTACATCAATGACTACGCTTGCTTTGTTCATCTAAGAAAACAAAGTAGGAGTTAAGAATTAAAAAAGTAATCAAACATGTTGAATCTTATAAACATAGACAACACATTGATGCATGGCCTTGTATACCTTGGTGAACTTGCTTTTGACCTGTAACTTGCTTCTTAAAACCAAAATATTTGTTTTGATGTAGAGAATTTGGAGGGAAATTTTCCAATTAACCTACCGCTATTCCTATATCCAGGTATTGGGATCCTTATTATTACAGGTGGCGAAGAATACGAGAAAGTAATGGTGGCATGAAATTCATTGAATCTGTTAGGATTCTATTACTGCATATTGTACAGTTATGTTGGCTTCCTACTTTGATAGATAAAAGTCTTGGTGTTTCATACTTTTCAGGTTTTCTCTTTTGTCTTTGGTGATGGTGATCCCAACCAAGGGATTGAACAAGAGAGGTAGAAGTTGGTAATAATTGAACACTGATTTCTGTTAAAGTCGGTTTCACTCCTTCTCCCCTCCCTCTTACCCTTTGTCCCTCTTTTTCTTTTGTGCACCATAGCCACCTTCCACCGGCGCCGTGCGTGTTCTTCCTCATGGCATCAGAGGAGACGGGTAAGCGGTGGCTGAGGCGGACGGGAAGGTCGTCGAACATTTTTCTTTAAGATGAGCATGTTTAATTTATATAGAATAGAATTTTAGGATTTCAGAATATTTTGTATGTCTGACTGTATATTCAGTAATTCTACTTTATTTTAAGAATATTATTTTCTTGGTTAATTATGTCGGATATGAGGTTTAGTTTTTAAGAATATATTAGTTTTTTAGGGTAATTTTACATTTTCCTTTACTATTCTGTGTAGGATTTCAGAATATTGTATGTCTGATTATTTATTTAATGATTCTACTTTTATTTTAAGAATATTCATTTAACCTTTTCCTTTACAACTTTTGAGTAGGATTTCAGAATATTGTATGTCTGATTTTGTATTAAATGATTCTTGTTAGTATTGATAAACACTTGCACGTTGGATTGCGTTGCATGTAGTTGATCTAGCATTACACACATGGCAAGAAGGGATTGAGTAGGTCAGCATTAGAAATCAGAAGAGAGGATTGATGTGTTGGCAAGGTTTGAACCATGAGATCATGTGTTGCATGAAGGGTAGGAGGTGTTGGCACTTGGATCATTTGGTTAACGTGACCCGTTAGAGATTCATACGTTTCTATCACAGCGGAAGCAATAAATCATAGAAACGATTACCGTTCACCAAGGTATGTTGATGAAGATTGATCATCAAATTCTGAGCACTTTACGATTTTATATAAATTTCGCAAGGCGGCAGACATCAGCAGCAAACTACCTTCTGATCTTCTGTCGTATGTCTCAAGTCCGATCTCGACGTCGTGTGGGCGACGATCTACGAGACCTCCTCAATCTGCTCTCAACCCTCATCACACGTGAATAATCAATTAGATTAGATTAGGGTTCCAGATAAGCTGAGGTGACTTATATACATGGGCTACAGCAGGGACCAGGAGGAGAAATTGGGTTGGGCCTCCATTGGGCTTAAGTATCCAAGCTTAGCCCAAAGCTTATACTTAAGTCCAATAATAATAATATATTCCACTAAAATATTATTATTGCACTACCGTACCAATCCACAAATTACGTTTTGGGCTCCTTCTTATTATGAGCCTGTTAGTCTCCCCATGTTTAAGATATACAATGTCCATTAATTAATTTAAGTTACTGACAACTCAATTAATTAATATCTCATCCAAGAGTAGTACCACTCAACCTCATTATCATGTCGGAATAAATTCCACCTGCAGGGTTTACATGATAATCCTTATGAGCTCCTCAAGGGGACATCATCAACCTATGACGGAAACGGATTCCTTCTACAATCAACAGCACACCATAGAGACAGCACTATTTCTCAACTCATCGAGTTTGTTGATTTAATTACATGTAAATCTCACCCATTGATGAATCAAAGAAATACATACTGCCCTACGTGTCGAGGTTATTGTATAGGGATTAAGAGCACGAACTTCCATAATAACTGAGATCAAGTTCTCCTATAAGTCAGTATAAGTTGAACGATCTCAAGCGGTCCTGCTCAATACACACAAGTGCACTAATGTGATTCTATAGCCAAGACAGGCTAATACCAAACCACACTACAATCATCCCGATAGAGAGTCCCCGTCTATCTCGGTTGTGAGCATCTGTTTATACTTTATAAGGAAATCGATAATATGATCTTCCGCGTGTTGTCGCACAACATATTATCTATAGTATAAAGTAAGTGGACTATTGCATCGAACATATAAATAAATTATAAGATGCAATCATTTGATCATATGATTCTCATTTCAAAATAATTGTTATAACATTGTTCATACAAAAAGCTAGACTTTTAGTATACAATCCAACAATCTCCCACTTCTACTAAAAGACTATGCTGTCATGTCTTCCACCATACATCTGATTTCCACTCCCACTACACGACCATCAAAAGCTCTCGCCTTAAGGTCCTTGTAAATGGATTTACTAGGTTATCATCTGATGCAATCTAGGAGACAACAACCTTCTCCTCATCATACGATTTCTCGTAACAGGTGGTACTCGCGCTCCATGTGTTTAATTTCCTTATGGGCTCATGATTCCTTCAAGTTTGCAACTGCACCAATATCATCAATATAAATTGTGATATCCTTGGGCAAACTTAGAAACACTTCGAAGTCCATCTTGAAGTTTCTAGAGTCATACAGATACTTTGGCTGCCTCATAGGCTCCAATTTATCATCTTTCCATGATGGAGTCCGGAGTCTGAAATATATTTCTATATAACACTCCTCCACATTATGACTCAACTTCCTAAAATTAAACGCATAACCTTTGAGGTGGATTTACTGTCGTCCCTATCTGATTTGAAAAATCTGAATCTATGTAACCCATAAGAATCAGTGAATCTGTTCGGTAAGCCCACATATAGTTTCTAGTCCTTTTCAGGTACATAAGTATATGTCTTACCACAGTTCAACATTCTTATTTTGGGTTACCTTGATACCCACTATTCATGCCATCGGCAAAACAGATATCCAATCTCGTGCATAGCATTCCTTAGATTAAGCTTCCTCATTTGCCGAAGCATAAGGAACCGCTTTCATCTTCTTTATCTACTTTTGTGTCACAAGACACATTCACTTAGATAAATTCACATGCTAAACGAGTAAGGATCGTATCATTATATGAAACTTGAGATAAGCATAACATCCTTTTTTGTGATCCGTATTACCGTGATCAAAAGGATATTTTTGTTCTTCTTAAGTCCTTCATCTCATACCGCTTTATCAACCATACCCATACGCCCGACAATACTCTTTCATTGTCTCCAATGAGCAAGATACTATCTACGTATAGTACAAGAAATACCATCACGTTTCCATCACTCTTTTCAATACACAAGACCCATCCGATCATTGATTAGATCCATGTCACTGGATTACCTCATCAAAATGGATGTTTCATGATCTTGAAGCTTGCTTTAGTCCATGAATGAATACTTTTAAGCTTATTATCACAATGCTCTTAGCTTTTTGCAATGAATCACTCTGGTTGCTTCACATAGATGTTTCTCTTAAGACTTCCAATCAGGAAAGCTGTCTCGACATCTATTTGATATCCCTCATATTTCATATGAGTAGCAACAAATAAAAGAGTCTGGATCAACTTAGGCATAGCTACCGGCGAACAGGTTTTCTCATAATCGAACCCTTTCTTTCTGAGTATACCTTTTCGCAACAAGCTTGCTTCCAAGGTTTTCACCTTATTCTATGATCCTCTTTTATTCTTGCATGCCCGCTTCCAATGGCTTTTACGCCATTTAGCGGTTCAACAAGCATCCAGACCTAATTTAAAATCCATCGATTCTATTTTAATATTCATTGCACTTTCCTAGGATTTGGCATTTCTAACTTGTAGTGCTTCGTCGTATCCGTGGGTCCATTTCATATTTGCGAGGGATCAAGTCTTACGACTTTCCCAAAACATGTATCTCACGGGTTGTCGAATAACCCTCCCACTGCGACAATGCACTACATGTAATTGTGTATCAGACATGACACGCGTTGCAGTTTACCTTGTGGTATATCCTCTTGTACACTTGGTACTTATACTTTGTATTTTATTCTCACTACCTTAAGAACAACTCATACATGGATTTGTGATTTATTACATAGTCCTTTTCCAAAATATTCAGTGTTTGTGTTAACAATCACCCTTCGATTTTTTTGGAGTAAATAAATCACCCTTTATTTTTCTAGGATATCCCACAAACAGACAAACATTCATACGAATTACTGTTTCTAGGGCATACCCATAAAATGAATTTAGTAATTCCAAATAATTCATCATCCATCTAATCATTTCCATAAGAGTGCTACACCTTCTATCCGCCACACCATTCAGCTGGGGTATGCCCGGTGTAAACAATTTGAGATTTAATCTCAACTTCTGATTAATAGCTCCTAACTATCCTAAGAGGTACTCGTAATGACGATTAAATCGTCATTACTTGATATATTTTCCATGACGCTTCACTGTACCAGCCTTGCAATTCTTGAATTAATCAAAGAACTTAGACATGCAGTGCATCAAATAAATATATCGGTATCTAGAATAATCATCGATTGACGAATATTCATATCCACCTCTCATCCGGACAGTCTTAGGACCACATAAATCATAATGAACTAATTCCAACATATATATCTTTGGTTCTGCACCCCCTTTGCCTTGAAAAAGCAATTAGTCATTTTTACTCCCAAGCAAGACTCGAAAGTCAGATAGTTTTCACTTCAGATAAACCTATATCGGCTATCAACTTTTGAATCCTACTCAAGTAAAATGATCTAGTCTTAGATGCCAAATATATGTTTAGTTCATATCCGAAGGTATCTTTCTCTTACTAAGATTAGAAGATTCATTATTAATTACTATTTGTTGCATCTGTGGAATATACATGATTTAAGAGTATACAAATTGTTCACCAACGTACAATAACAGATTACAACTCTATCCTTCATTATAATGACCATGTCATTTAAATAAAATGGAGTATCCATCTATTAATGCATAGAAACTGAAATCAAATTCTTTCTATGAAAACGTACGTAAAACAATTTCTCATAATCAAACGTCTACTCATATCATTAGATAAATAGACAACTCCCACTGCAATAGTCACTACTCTTGTAGTTTTACCCATGTCATAACAATCTTATCCTCACTTAGTAATAAACATTTAGTGATTCCAGTATCTACACACTTCGTGTCAGTAAATGCCATCACTAATCATGTTTTAAACAACTAGTGAATAAGATATAAAACTTGTTCATATTATGATGAAAATGGCTTTCCTTTGCCACATGTTTTGCCAGAAGTTTTCCACCATATACATCCTATTGTAATTCAGGTGGAACTTACTCAAAAACATCTAGGCAATTCACGAAGAATTAAATTGATCTAGGTTTCCCTTCAATTTATACTCCATGCTTTCCCAATTCATTCATCAAATTAAATCATGATCTTCTGCCTTTTAACTTACTCAAGTATCCGAAGAGTTACATGAGACCATCATATTTCTATGAACCTCTCATCTCTTCACTAGAGACTTTAATAGGCATCATGAGACGTCCCTTGTGAGAACACACATGTATTTTCTTAAGCAGTAAAATTCAAAATCAAGATTCTTTTCTAATCATCTAATTTGGACAAGTAAATATAATTTCTTTTAGTTAATAATATGTGAGATAAAACCATTTGAAAATCAGAGAATCATAAATTAATTTACCGATCAAAACTTCGAATTTTATCCTTTTATATTGATTCCCTCAAAACAATATAAAATTAAAATTCACCGACATCTCAAGCACCGTGAGTCTGCAAGCCACGTTAGTGTGGATGTTTACAAACCCAAACATTTACAAGAGAAGGTTTTACCCATTAATTTCATTTGTCAATCTAACTTTATGACAAAATAATTAATAGTCGGTTCCTCTTTAGCCATGCAAATAATAGCAGTGACTCCGTTGGGGAGGATACTAATTATTTACACCTAAGTGTACACCATTATTTGATCCCAAGTCCACTGCGCGAGCTTGTGTGCCTTACAGTTGGAGAAGTACACACGCGCTCGGATAGCTTCCTACAATCATCAATTATAAGTTTGTACCAGTGAGCCCCACATAAACTCATCCGTTAGGGAGGAAGGCCTATTGCCAACACGCAAGTTCATGTGCCACATTACAAATAATAATTATGTAATGAAGTATGTACTAGTGATCCGTGAATAAACTCATCCGTTAGGGAGGAAGGTCTATTGCCAACACGCAAGTTTACTCACATCACTTACAAACCAATAATGGAGGCAGCGGAAATTTTTACCAATCCCCTCTCCCACTTAGTTATTTAAGACCGAGGGTTTTTACATGCATATAATATTTCAGAATAAAATATGCAACCTAGCATGCTCATACTTCCAAATATATAACAATAATTGACCAATAAAATAATTATAGCAATTATATATAAGGAAATAAATTGCCAAAAATAAGTTGACTTGATCAACACTCCAACATACATGCATATAATATACCAAATATAATACGCAATCTAGCATGCTTCTATTTAAGGCAATAAATCATAGAGAATCATGCATACATATATAACAATAATCAATTAATAAATCAATTACAACAGTTATATAACAGCGAATTCGATTGTTCGCCACCAATCACGAATGCGGACAACTGCGATAGGGATCGACCTCCCTGCAGCCTGTTGCACCACTCTGGCACCCTGCCCGATCATATTGTGAAGACTCACGCGGAACCTGATGCA
This sequence comes from Pogostemon cablin, assembly GCA_023678885.1. Lineage (NCBI taxonomy): Eukaryota > Viridiplantae > Streptophyta > Magnoliopsida > Lamiales > Lamiaceae > Pogostemon > Pogostemon cablin. The sequence goes on along the minus strand of CM042965.1, from coordinate 28,379,767 downwards.
GACCAGTTGAACTTGATGCAAACCCGCTCGAACCTAGTGCAGAGTCGATCGAACCTGATGCAGACCAATCGAACCTAATGTGAATCTGCTCGAACCTGGTGCATCATTGATCGAACCGGATGCAGACCAACCGAACCTGATGCAAATCCGCCCGAACCTGGTGTAGCATCAATCGAACCTGATGTAGACCAATCGAACCTGATACAAATCCGCTCGAACCTGGTACAGCATCGATCGAATCTGATGTAGACCAATCGAACCTGATGCAAATCCGCCCGAACCTGGTACAGCATTGATCGAACCTGATGTAGACCAATCGAACCTGATGCAAATCCGCTCGAACTGTCGCTCGTCCAAGGGCCTACTTGCACGGAATCAAGTTCAGCCCAACGCGCAACATCAAACTACACCAACTATTGTTCAGGGTTCGCAACCGTAGGAAGCTCGGAATCCAATCTCCACCGTGCAGAATCTACGCCTATGAGTTTTGAACATGCTTTCCTAATTACAGGTCGATCCAACGGTTAGATTGTGAGAAATAACTCTTTTCCCTCGACTGCGCAGAACAGAATTGTCCAAAAAACTGATTCTGTTTTCGGTGTATTCCTGACTACACAATGCTCGAAATACGATCTTCACCGTTCAGAATGTACAACCACAAAATCTGAACGTGCTGATCAAAAATCAGCCTGATCCGACGGTTGAAACTCCTGTTATTGCCTCTGTAATATCACTGCGCTGGATTTTCTCTCAATTACTTCCTTCCATGTGAAATTGACGAACAGTTTTCGTCGAATCCTCTCACACACAACCATCAACGAACAGATATGATATAGGGTATATTTCACATAGGGATATTCATGGTTTGCGCAGTAAAACCAAAACCCTAAACATGCGATCCTAATTTCGAAAAATTAATCACATAAACCCTAGCCTAACGTGTCACGCTTCACCACGAAACCGAAGCTCTGATACCAATTGTTGGCACTTGGATCATTTGGTTAACGTGACCCGTTAGGGATTCATACGTTTCTATCACAGCGGAAGCAATAAATCATAGAAACGATTACCGTTCACCAAGGTATGTTGATGAAGATTGATTCTCGCAGACAGCCTGCGCAGTCCCACGAGAATGGCCATAACTTTCTCGTCTGATTTCGGAATTGAGTGATCTTTACGTTCAGACGATCCTCTCTTCGACATAAGTATATTGATCATCAAATTTTGAGCAATTTATGATTTCATATAAATTTCGCAAGGCGGCAGACAGCAGCAGCAAACTACCTTCTGATCTTCTGCCGTATGTCTCAAGTCCGATCTCGACGTCGTGTGGGCGACGATCTACGAGACCTCCTCAATCTGCTCTCAACCCTCATCACACGTGAATAATCAATTAGATTAGATTAGGGTTCCAGATAAGCTGAGGTGACTTATATACATGGGCTACAGCAGGGACCATGAGGAGAAATTGGGTTGGGCCTCCATTGGGCTTAAGTATCCAAGTTTAGCCCAAAGCTTATACTTAAGTCTAATAATAATACTCCCTCCGTCCCACGTATTTTTACCCACTTTCCATTTTGGGGTGTCCCATGTATTTTTACCCATTCCATTTTTGGAAAAAATACATAATATTTTATTACATACTTTTTACAATCCCAACAACTTTAATTACTTTTTTACACTTTATTCATCATTCCCAACAACTTTATTCACTTTTTCTTTTCAAATTACTAATTTATCTCTACTTTCTCTTACATTATATATTAAAAAAATAAAACGTCTTAATCTCCGTGCCCGTACAAACGGGTAAAAATACCCAGGACTGAGGGAGTAATATATTCCACTAAAATATTATTATTGCACTACTGTACCAATCCCAAAATTACGTTTTGGGCTCCTTCTTATTATGAGCCCTTTAGTGTCCCCATGTTTAAGATATACAATGTCCATTAATTAATTTAAGTTACTGACAACTCAATTAATTAATATCTCATCCAAGAGTAGTACCACTCAACCTCATTATCATGTCGGAATAAATTCCACCTGCAGGGTTTACATGATAATCCTTATGAGCTCCTCAAGGGGACATCATCAACCTATGACGGAAACGGATTCCTTCTACAATCAACAGCACACCATAGAGACAGCACTATTTCCCAACTCATCGAGTTTGTTGATTTAATTACATGTAAATCTCACCCATTGATGAATCAAAGAAATACATACTGTCCTACGTGTCGAGGTTATTGTATAGGGATTAAGAGCACGAACTTCCATAATAACTGAGATCAAGTTCTCCTATAAGTCAGTATAAGTTGAACGATCTCAAGCGGTCATGCTCAATACACACAAGTGCACTAATGTGATTCTATAGCCAAGACAGGCTAATACCAAACCACACTACAACCATCCCGATAGAGAGTCCCCGTCTATCTCGGTTGTGAGCATCTGTTTATACTTTATAAAGAAACCAATAATATGATCTTCCGCGTGTTGTCGCACAACATATTATCTATAGTATAAAGTAAGTGGACTATTGCATCGAACATATAAATAAATTATAAGATGCAATCATTTGATCATATGATTCTCATTTCAAATTAATTGTTATAACATTGTTCATACAAAAAGCTAGACTTTTAGTATACAATCCAACAGGATGATGATCAGTTTTGAAGAAAAGAGAGTTGTTGTAATCAGTTAGTTAGTTATGAGATTCCATCTAACAAACTTCAGATGGCCACATGGAGTTCTGATCGAGCCATTCAGCTGATCCATCAACATAGCAGTTCATCATCCATATAAGTAGCAGCATGAAGGATTAGGGTTTTCAGATCATCATTAGTTCAAGCCTTTCATTCCTTTTGTGTTGTATTCAATCATCAATAAGATTCTTCCTTCCTTTGAGAGTGTATGTAAGCCGTTATGGCTGAACCACTATAGCTGCTTTGTGTTCATCTTCATTTTTTTCTAAGTTTCATACAAATCAACTTAAGAAAGAGTGATTAAGATATTCAATCAGTTGAGTGATCACTTGAGAGTTAATTGAGAGATTCTTGCAGTTTGATTCATAAGAATTGGCGCCGTCTGTGGGAAGCTAAGTTGCAGATGACTGATTGAAGAAGAAGATCGCCATGGTTACAACGAAGTTTGACATGGAAAGGTTTACAGAGAAAACTGATTTCAGTTTGTGGAGGATGAAGATGGTGGCCATCCTCATCCAGCAAGGTCTTGCAGATGCTATCAAACCACTACTGGATAATCAAGTAGTGGCGGTTGATGCAGTAGCACAAGCAGAAGCACAACATCAGCAATCCAAGGCTTGAAGTGCCATCATTCTATGTTTAGGAGATAAGGCTCTAAGGGAGATTGCAAAGGAAACTACAGCCAGAGGTATTTGGCAAAGGTTAGAAGAACTTTACATGGTTAAAAGTCTTGCTAATACGTTGTATAAAAAACAGAAGCTGTACTCATTCAAGATTACGGAGGAGAAATCGATTCTTGGCCAGTTAGATGAGTTCAATAGGATAATTGATGATTTGGAAAACATAGATGTTGCACTTCATACAGAAGACAAGGTTGTAATCTTACTCTTAGCTCTCCCTCCATCATTTGAAGGATTGAGAGATACTTTGCTATTTGAAAACAATGAGACTATCACTCTTGATCAAGTATAGTTAGCTTTGAAGGCAAATGAGCTTCATAAGCATTCAGATGTTCAAGTAAGTGGTGAAGGATTGGTAGCTAAGAAGCAAAGTAACTGGATTAAGAACAATCAGAAGAACAACTCTAATAAGAAGAAATAAGAAAAGGCTCAGAGTGTTCCATCAGAAGAAGATAACAAGAATTATTATCACTGTAATAAACCTGGACACTTCAAGAAACAATGCCACAAGTGGAAGGCAATGGTGACCAGGAAGATATCAGAAAGGGGAGGAAAACCTCACGCTAATCAGGTAACAGAAAATAAAAGTAATCCTGACTCTGATTTCATGGAAGCATTATTTGTTAGTCAAACTATGTCACAGATTAATGGGTATTAGACTCTGGTTGTACATTTCATATGACATCTAAGAAAGAGTGGTTTACTAAGATTAGATCATGTAGTGAGGGATCAGTGTTATTAGGTAATGATCAAGCCATTAAGATTGAAGGGGTTGGTTCTATTAAACTGAAAATGTTTGATGGAGTAACTAGGTTGCTTACTAAATTCAGATATGTACCAGGCTTGAGAAGAAACTTGATTTCACTTGGTATGTTAGATACACAAGGTTATGAAAGCAGGTAGAAGAATGGGGTACTCACTATCTTGAAAGGAAACTCAGTAGTGATTAAGGAATCAAGAAGAATGATCTTTACTTCCTTGATGGATCTGTCATCACTGGACAGATTAATGCATCACAAGATAAGGATGAGACATACATGTTGCATGGTAGACGTGCTCATATAAGTGAAAGAGGACTACAAGAATTAGAAAGGCAAGGATTACTGAATATCAGTTCAACCTTGAAATTAGAACAGTGTGAAGTTTGCATACTTGGCAAGTCCAAAAGAGCTAAGTTTGGATCAGCAGAGCATACTACTAAGTATAAGCTAGAATATATACATTCAGACTTATGGGGACCATCAAAGACTACAACTATGGGAGGAGGAAGATATTTTATATTTTTCATTGATGATTATTCAAGGAAGTTTCAGGTGATGATCCTAAAATCAAAGGATGAAGCATTTCTGGCATTCAAAACTTGGATTACAGAAATAGAGATTCAGACTGATAGCAAAGTAAAGTGTTTAAAGACAGACAATGGACTAGAATTCATTTCACAAGAGTTCAACAACTTCTGTCAAGAGAAAGGAATTAAGAGACATAGGACAGTGCCAGGTACTCCTCAGCAAAATGGTGTTGCTGAGAGAATAAACCAGACATTACTTCAAAGAGTGAGGTGCTTGTTGTACAGTGGTGGATTTTCAAAAGGTTTTTGGGGTGAGCTGGTTATGACAGCTGCTTATTTGATCAATAGGTGCCCATCAGCAGCACTTAAGTTTAAAACTCCTAAGGAAGTGTGGTCTGGAAAGGCCCCAAGCTACGATCATTTGAAAGTAATAGGATGTCAGTCATATGCATATCAAAAGCAAGATAAGTTAGATCCTAGAGCAATCAATTGTGTGCTTGTGGGATATCTAAAGGAAGTAAAAGGTTACAGGCTCTGGTGCTATGAAACTAACAAGTTTATTGTTAGTAGAGATGTCAATTTTAATGAGAAGAAGATGCCTTTAATTGAAAGGTCATCTGATGCACTTTCAGAGACAGATAAAGTTGAGCTTGAGGTAGAGTCTGAATCAGAGGATATTCAGCTCCAGAGAAGGAATCAGGTCTATAGTTCAGTACAAGGAGATGAGATTGATACTCCAGGATCAAGAAGGACATTAAGTAGCTATCAATTAGTAAGGGACAGACTGAGGAGGTGAATAAGGGCCCCTGTCAGATACATAGAGGCTGATATTATATCATATGCATTGTTTGTAGCAACTGATGTTGAAATGTATGAGCCAACATCATACTCTGAAGCAATTTCAAGTAAGGACAGTGATAGGTGGATAGTGGCAATGGGAGAAGAGTTACTATCTTTGAAGAAGAACAAGACTTGGATAGTTGTTGACAAGCCTGCAAATCAAAAGCTTGTACGGTGTAAGTGGCTTTACAAAAGAATTCCAGTAACAAGTAAAGAAGGTGGAGTTAGATACAAGGCAAGATTAGTTGCAATGGGTTTTTCACAGAAGGAGGTGTTGGATTGTATACTTAAAGCCTTGCTTTAGTGTGAACAATGTTAGAACAATATTTGAAATGAGAATCATATGATCAAATGATTGCATCTTATAATTTATTTATATGCATGATGCAATAGTCCATTTACTTTATACTGTAGATAATATGTTGTGCGACAACACGCGGAATATTATACTATCGGTTTCTTTATAAAGTATAAACAGATGCTCACAAACGAGATAGACGGGGACTCTCTGTCGGTATGGTTGTAGTATGGTTTGGTGTTAGCTTGTCTTGGCTATAGAATCACACTAGTGCACTTGTGTGTATTGAGTAGGACCACTTGAGATCGTTCGACTTATACTGACTTATAGAAGAACTTGATCTCTGTTATTATGGAAGTTCATACTCTTAATCCCTATACAATAACCTTGACACGTAAGGCAGTATGTATTTCTTTGATTCATCAATGGGTGAGATTTAAAAGTATTAAATCAATAAACTCGGTGAGTTGTGAAGTAGTGTTGTCTCTATGGTGTGCTGTTGATTGTAGAAGGAATCCATGTCCATCATAGGTTGATGATGTCCCCTTGAGGAGCTCATAAGGTTTATCATGTAAATCTTGCACGTGGATTAATTTCCGGCATGATAATAAGGTTGAGTGGTACTACTCTCGGATGAGATATTAATTAATTTTTGTCAGTAACTTAATTAATTAATGGACATTGTATATCTTAAACATGGGGAGACTTTCAGGCTCATAATAAGAAGGAGCCCAGAACATAATTTGGGATTGGATGGGTAGTGCAATAATAATATTTTAGTGGACTATATTATTATTATTGGATTTAATTAAAAGCTTTGGGCTAAGCTTGGTTAATTAAATTCAATTGAGGCCCAGTCCAATTTCTCCTCCTGGTCCCTGTTGTAGCCCAACTGTATAAGTCATCTCAACTTCTGTTAACCCTAAGTCAGTGCCTCTCATTTGACATACGGGAGACAACAGAGAGCAGATTGAGAGAACTCTGGGGATTGTTGACCACCCAACACCAGAGTTGACTTTGGGACATACGGTAGAAGATCAGAGGTGATCATCACAGATCTTCATCCTCTACATCGACCCAGAAGTATGGTAAACATTTTATTTCGCTTCCGCTGTTACCGTTTATCTGCTTTTCTAACGATCACGTTTGAACCACACGATCCAATTTCTAACAATTGGTATCAGAGCGTTGGTTTTGGGGTAAAACATGAGACGTTAGGTAGTTATCGTCTGATAGTATGTGAATTAGAATTTAAATAATTTTGTATTATTTATGAAAATTCTATGTTTATAAACCATTGATTCAAGGCATGATGAAAGGGATTGGATATGTGTGAATTGCCCTAAATTCCAATGTGCTTTGTTAATGATTATGGGCATGTATTTATTGATGGATTAATACCCTGGACACAACACACACTGCTCGAAACCCATCTACTTTCTATCAAACTGTACACACTTATTATATACACCAACACGTCTGAGAAAGATAGAAAGAAATCAGACAGTCTGTTGTTAATTTTACACACAATACACACGCCCTGCATGACGGCGACCCAGAAATCCGGTGTCGCGTGTTGATTGTGACTGCGATTGGTGGTGAACGACTGATCGGCACGCGACTGGTCAATAGCAAACCCACTTCCGGCAGAGCCTCATGAAGGGCGTTCGGGTAACGGTGGCGGGTGGTGGCAATTGAGGGAGCAGGCGCTGGAGTCGGCCGATCTGTTGTATGACGGAAGATCGGTGATGGCGGCGCTGGTATGGGCAGCAACCACGGCGGCGACTTCACGACGAAAGTGGTTCTTGGCGATGCGTCGGCGCGTCCTGGGAATCACGGACTGAAGGCGGCAGTGCATCGGAGCAGATCAGCGCTGATCTGGCGGCGAGTGATGGCTGAGTGTCAGAATCGAAGTGATGGTTGGCTCTGCATGTTATTTTTTCTGGGCAAGTCTGTGTCGGATCCAGACGCGGGACTCGATCATCGCGGATACCAGGCGAGCTGGTCCAATCACCAGGCATCCCTGTGTATTTCCGAGACTACAGGTCGGCGGCGATGCTGCAGGGTAGTGTGCAGCGTTTTTGTGCGCGCGGATGATTGGTGGCGGCGGGCGCATCACGACAGCAGTATACTCTGCGGACTGGCGGTCTGGTCACGATCAGATGATGCTTCTGCCAGCTTCCGGGCGAGACACCGCTGGGTTCCAGGCTTGTCGTCGATGGCTAAGACTTGCTGTTGGCAGCAGCGCTGATGGCTGTGGTCGGCGGGAACGCTGTTGTGAGCGGCGGCCTTCCAGTCAGTACCTACGCTGGTGGTTGCTGTCGTCAGAGCAGGAAGGCAGCACGGCACTTGGCTGAAGACACGCGGTGGGGGGCTCTCGGCACGACTCCGGTGAGCTGACAGAATAATCGCCGAGAGCAGCAGTCACCTAGTCATGCCGACGAGAGCTCTATCGTTGCGGCTGGGAGGAAAGATAGGGCAGCACTGATGATCTGGGCTCAATTTTAATAAGTTGTTTTTGGGCCTGGTTTATTTCATGGGCCCAATTTTTTTTTTAAAAATGCTAATGGGCTATGGATTAATAGAGGGCTGCTCATTTTTTTTAATTTGGTTTTGGGCTGTGGTCATGGGCCCAATTTTAATTAAATGGACAATGGGCTGCTGGGCTAATTTTAAATTAATTGTGGGTAATGGGCCAAGCATGAAGTTATTTATTTATGGGCTAATTTTGTGCTAGTGGGCTTGGTGGATTTAATTTGGTTTTGGGCTAAGATTATGGGCCATGGACAATGAGTCTGATTAGTTAATTTAGTCTGCTGCTCATTTTGTGCTTATTTGTCAGTCTTAGGCCCATTTAATTGATCCACTAATTATGCAATTAATTTTGTTATATAACTGATTAATTGATTTAATTGTCAATTATTGTTGTATATGTGAAAGGCATGTTCTATGTGATTTATTTATTTAAATTGCTGTTAATAGAAGCATGCTAAGACGTATATTTTATTTCAGAATATTATATGCATGTTAAAAACCCTCGGTGTTTAAATAACTAAGTGGGAGAGGGGATTGGTAATAAATTCCCGCGGCCTCCATTATTGGTTCGTAAGTGATGTGAATAAACTTGCGTGTTGGCATAGACCTTCCTCCCATCGGATGAGTTTATTCACGGATCACTGGTACGAACTTCTTTATGATAATCGTAGGAAGTTATCCGAGTGCGTGTGTACTTCTCCATCTGTAAGGCACACAAACTTGGGCCGCGGACTTGGGATTAAATAATGGTGTACACTTAGGTGTAAATAATAAGTATCCTCCCCATCGGAGTCACTGTTGTTATTTGCATGGCTAAAGAGGAACCGACTATTAATTATTTTGTCACAAAGTTAGGTTGACAAATGAAATTAATGGGTAAAACATTCTTTTGTAAATGTTCAGGTTTGTAAACGTCCACACTATCGTGGCTTGCAGACTCACGGTGCTTGAGATGCCGGTGAATTTTATTTTTATATTGTTTTGAGGGAATCAATATAAAAGGATAAAATTCGAAGATTTGATTGGAATATTTATTTGTGATTCTCTGAATTTCGAATGGTTTTATTTCACTAATTGTTAACTTAAAGACATTACATTTAGTTGTCCAAATTATATGATTAGAAAAGAATCTTGGTTTTGAACTTTATTGCTTAAGAAAATACACGTGTCTTCTCTCAAAGGACGGCTCATGATGCCAATTAAAGTCTATAGTGAAGAGATGAGAGGTTCATAGAAATATGATGGTCTCATGTAACACTTCGGAAACTAGAGTAATTTAAAAGGTGATAGGTCATGATAGAATTTGATGAATGAATTGGAAAAACATGGAATAGAAGTTGAAAGGGAAACCTAAGTCAATTTTATTCTCCATAATTGTCTAGATGTTTTGAGAAAGTTCCACCTAAATTACAAGAGGATGTATATGGTGGGAAACTTCTGACAAAACATGTGGCAAAGGAAAGCCATTTTCATCATAATGTGAACAAGTTTAATATCTTATTCACTAGTTGTTTAAACATGATTAGTGATGGCATCTATTGACACGAAGTGTGTAGATACTGAAATCACTAAATGTTTATCACTAAGTGAGGATAAGATCGTTATGACATGGGTAAAACTACAAAGGTAGTAGTTATTGCAGTGGGAGTTGTTTATTTATCTAATGATAAGAATAAACGATTGATTATGAGAAATTATCTTTACGTACATTTCATAGAAAGAATTTGATTTCGGTTTCTATGCATTAACGGATGGATACTTTATTTCATTTAAATGACATGGTCATAGTGATGAGGAATGGGGCTATAATCTGTTATAGTGCGTTAGTGGATAATGTGTATACTCTTGAATCATGTACATCCCACAGATGCAACAAATAGTAATTAGTAATGCATCTTCTAATATAAGTAAGAGAAAGGAACCTTCAAAGATGAACTAAACATACATTTGGCGTCTAAGATTAGTTCATTTTACTTGAGTAGGATTTAAAAGTTGATAGCCGATAGACCGTAAGGTTTATCTAAAATGGAAACTATCAGACTTGCGAGTCTTGCTTGGAAGTAAAAATGATTAACTGCCTTTTCAAGGCTGTGGGGTGTAGAGCCAAACATATATATGTTGGAATTAGTTCATTCTGATTCAAGCAAACCTAATATTATCCAGGAGAGATGGTTATGAATATTCGAAGATTATTCTAGATACCAATATATTTATTTGATGCACTGCATGTCTAAGTTCTTTGATTAATTCAAGAATTACAAGGCTGGTACAGTGAAGCGTCATGGAAAATATATTAAGTCATTACGATTTAATCATGATGGCGGATACCTCTTGAGATAGTTAGGAGCTATTGATCAGAAGTTGAGATTAAATCTCAAATTGACTACACTAGGCATGCCCCAACTGAATGGTGTGGTAGATAGAAGGAATAAGGCTCTTATGGTTATGATTAGATAGATGATGAATTATTTGGAATGATTAAATTCATTTTATGGATATGCCCTAGATACAGTAATTCGTAAAACATTTTGTCTGTTTGTGGGATATCCTAGAAAAATGAAGAGTGATTTATTTTGTTCAAAAGATCGAAGGGTGATTATCAACACAAACACTGGATTTTTTGGAAAAGGACTATGAAATAAATCACAAACCCATGTATGAGTTGTTCTAAAGGTAGTGAGAAGAAAACACAAAGTATAAGTACCAAGTGTACAAGAGGATATACCACAAGGTAAACTGCAACGCGTGTCACGTCTGATACACAATTACATGTAGTGCCTTGTCGCAGTGGGAGGGTTATTCGACAACCCGTGAGATACATTTTTGGGAAAGTCGTAAGACTTGATCCCTAGTAAACATGGTATTATCCCAGGGATACGACGTTGCACTACAAGATTAATATACAGAATCTTAGTAAGTTGCAATGAATGTTGAAATAAAATCTACGGATTCCAAATTAAGTCTGGGAACTTGAAAGACCACTAAATAGTGTAAAAGCCATTGGAAGTGGTCACAGAAAATAAAAGAGGATCATACGGTAAGGTGAAAACCTTGAAAGCAAAGTTTATTGCGAAAGGGTGTACTCAGAAAGAAATGGTTCGATTATGAGGAAACATGTTCGCTGGTAGCTATGCTAATGTTGATCCGGATTCTTTTATTTATTGCTGCTCATATTGAATTATGAGGAACATCAAATAGATGTCAAAACAGCTTTCCTGAATAGAAGTCTTGAGGAAAATATCTATGTGAAGCAACCAGAGTGATTCATTGCAAAGTGCTAATAGCATTTTGATAGTAAGCTTGAAAGTGTCCAGCGATGGGCTAAAAGCAAGCTTTGAAGATCATGAAGCATCTATTTTGATTAGGTAATCCAGTGGCATGGATTTAAATCAATGAGCGGATGAGTCTTGTGTGTCGTAAAGAGTGACAGAAACATGGTGGTGTTTCTTGTACTATACGTATATAGTATCTTGCTCATTGGAGACAATGAAAGAGTATTATCGGGCGTATGGGTACGGTTAATAAAGCGGTAGAGATGAAAGACTTAAGAAAGGAAAAATATATCCTTTTGATCACGGTGATACGGATCACAAGAAAGGATGTTATGCTTTTCTCAAGTTTCATAAAATGATACAATCCTTACTCGTATAGTATGTAACTTTATTTTAGTGATTGTGTCTTGAGACACAAAAGAAGATAAAGAAGATGAAAGTGGTTCCTTATGCCTCAGCGAATAAGGAAGCTTGATCTAAGGAATGCTATGAACGAGGTTGGATATCTGTTAAGCTGAATGAATGAACAGTGGGTATCAACGTAACCCGGAACAAGAATGATGAACTGTGGTAAGACATATATAAAGTGCCTGAGAAGGGCTGGAAATTATATGTCGACTTACTTGACAGATTCACTGCTTCTTGTGGATTACGAAGATTCGGATTTTTTAGTCAGATTGGACGGCAGTAAATTCACCTCAAAGGTTATGTGTTTAATCTTAGAAAGTAGAGTCATAATGTGGAGGAGTGTTATATAGAAATATATTTCAGACTCCAGACTCCATCATGGAAAGATGATAAATTGGAGCCTGTGAGGCTGCCAAAGTATCTATATGACTCTAGAGACTTCATGATAGACTTTGAAGTATTTCTAAGTTTGCCCAAGGTTATCACAATTTATATTGATGATATTGGTGCAGTTGCAAACTTGAAGGAATCATGAGTCCATAAGGCAATTAAACACATGGAGCGCGAGTACCACCTATTACGAGAAATCGTATGATGAGGGGAAGGTTGTTGTCACCTAGATTGCATTGGACGATGACTTAGTAAATTCATTTACAAGGACCTTAAGGTGAAAGATTTTAATGGTCGTGTAAAGGAAGTAGGAATCAGATGTATGGCAGAAGACATGACAGCATACTCTTTTAGTATAAGTGGGAGATTGTTGGATTGTATACTTAAAGCCTTGCTTTAGTGTGAACAATGTTAGAACAATATTTGAAATGAGAATCATATGATCAAATGATTGCATCTTATAATTTATTTATATGCATGATGCAATAGTCCATTTACTTTATACTGTAGATAATATGTTGTGCGACAACATGCGGAAGATTATATTATCGATTTCTTTATAAAGTATAAATAGATGCTCACAACCGAGATATAAGGGGACTCTATGTCGGTATGGTTGTAGTGTGGTTTGGTGTTAGCTTGTCTTGGCTATAGAATCACACTAGTGCACTTGTGTGTATTGAGTAGGACCACTTGAGATCTTTCTACTTATACTGACTTATAGAAGAACTTGATCTCTGTTATTATGGAAGTTCGTACTTTTAATCCCTATACAATAACCTCGACACGTAGGACAATATATATTTCTTTGATTCATCAATGGGTGAGATTTAAAAGTATTAAATCAATAAACTCAGTGAGTTGTGAAGTAGTGTTGTCTCTATGGTGTGTTGTTGATTGTAGAAGGAATCCATGTCCGTCATAGGTTGATGATGTCCCCTTGAGGAGCTCATAAGGTTTATCATGTAAATCTTGCAAGTGGATTAATTTCCGGCATGATAATAAGGTTGAGTGGTACTACTCTCGGATGAGATATTAATTAATTTAAGTTGTCAGTAACTTAATTAATTAATGGACATTGTATATCTTAAATATGGGGAGACTTTCGGGCTCATAATAAGAAGGAGCCCAGAACATAATTTGGGATTGGATGGGTAGTGCAATAATAATATTTTAGTGGACTATATTATTATTATTGGATTTAATTAAAAGCTTTGGGCTAAGCTTGGTTAATTAAATTCAATTGAGGCCCAGTCTAATTTCTCCTCCTGGTCCCTGCTGTAGCCTAACTATATAAGTCATCTCAGCTTCTGTTAACCCTAAGTCAGTGCCTCTCATTTGACATACGGGAGACAACAGAGAGCAGATTGAGAGAACTCTGGGGATTGTTGACCTCCCAATGCCAGAGTTGACTTTGGGACATACGGTAGAAGATCAGAGGTGTTCATCACAGATCTTCATCCTCTACATCGACCCAGAAGTACGGTAAACATTTTATTTCGCTTTCGCTGTTACCGTTTATCTTCTTTTCTAACGATCACGTTTGAACCACACGATCCAATTGCCAACAGGAGGGTGTTGATTATAATGAAATCTTTACACAAGTTGTTATGCACTGCTCCATCAGGATTTTACTTGCTATGGTAACTCAGTTTAACCTAGAGTCGCATTAAATGGATGTTACTACTGCATTCCTGCATGGAAATCTGGAGGAAGATATATACATGCAAGTAACTGAAGGTGTGGAAGTTGACAGATCAGAAAATAAGGCATGTAAGTTGATCAAGTCATTGTATGGACTTAAGCAAAGTCTCAGGCAGTGGTACTTGAGGTTTGATGAATACATAACATCAAATGGTTTTGTAAGGAGCTTACATGACAGTTGTGTTTATATTAAGAATGAATAAGGGAGTCTCATCTATCTTCTGTTGTATGTAGATGATATTCTGATTGCATGTAAGGATATGACAGGAATAAATGCAGTAAAAGAGATTCTAAGGAAAGAGTTTGAAATGAAAGATCTTGGAGAAGCAAGTACAATACTTGGTATGCAGATTAGGAGAGATAGATCAGCAGGTAATCTAAGCTTGAATCAGGAATCATACTTGGATAAAGTGTTGAAAAGATATAACATAGATCAGTGCAAGATAGTTTCAGTGCCTACAAAACAAGAATTGAGACTGTCCTTACAAGATAGTCCAAGGACAGATGAAGAGAGAGCAAAAATAGACAAGGTACCATATGCAAGTGCTGTTGGAAGTCTTATGTATTCAATGGTATGTTGTAGGACAGATCTTGCATATGTCGTGAGTCTGATCAGTAGGTTTATGAGAAAACCTGGACTGATGCATTGGGAGTCATTAAAATAGGCTCTGAGATGCATTAAAGGGACAACATCAGTTGGTTTAAAATTTCAAAGGAGGACAGACTGTGATCAAGCTATTGTAGATTATGTTGATACATATTATGCTGCAAATCTTGACACTAGGAAGTTATTAACAGGATATGTATTTAACATGTTTGGTACTGCAATAAACTGGAAAGCTACACATCAACATGTGGTAGCATTGTCAACTACAGAGGCTGAATATGTGGCACTAACAAAAGCAATCAAAGAAGGTATTTGGTTGATAGAAATTCTGAAAGAATTTGAAATTCAACAAGAAGTGTTTGAAGTACACTGTGATAATCAAAGTGCTCTTCATCTATCCAAGCACCAAGGATATCATGAGAGAACTAAGCACATTGATGTAAGACTTTACTTCATAAGGGATGTGATTGAGAAGGGATATGTTGTAGTGAAGAAAATAAGCACTGCAGAGAATCCAGCTGATGTGCTAACTAAAGCTCTTCCAGCTCACAAGTTTGAGTTTTGTAGAGGTTTGTTTAGCATGCAATAAGAAGGGTGGTTGTACCCTTAAAACAGCAAGGTGGGGAAGTTTGAGTTTTTTTTTTATAATGCAAGGTCTAAGGTGGAGTATTGTTAGTATTGATAGACACTTGCACATTGGATTGCGTTGCATGTAGTTGATCTAGCATTACACACGTGGCAAGAAGGGATTGAGTAGGTCAGCATTAGAAATCAGAAGAGAGGATTGATGTATTGGCAAGGTTTGAACCATGAGATCATGTGTTGCATGAAGGGTAGGATGATGATCAGTTTTGAAGAAAAGGGAGTTGCTGTGATCAGTTAGTTAGTTATGAGACTCCATCTAACAAACTCCAGCTGGCCACATGGAGTTCTGATCGAGCCATTCAGCTGATCCATCAACATAGCATTTCATCATCCATATAAGTAGCAGCATGAAGGATTAGGGTTTTCAGATCATCATTAGTTCAAGCCTTTCATTCCTTTTTTGTTGTATTCAATCATCAATAAGATTCTTCCTTCCTTTGAGAGTGGATGTAAGCCGTTATGGTTGAACCACTATAGCTACTTTGTGTTCATCTTGGTTTTTTTCTAAGTTTCATACAAATCAACATAAGAAAGAGTGATTAAGAGATTCAATCAGTTGAGTGATCACGTGAGAGTTAATTGAGAGATTCTTGCGGTTTGATTCATAAGAATTCTATTTTTATTTTAAGAATATTAATTTTTAGGTTAATTATAACTTTTCCTTTGCATTTTTTTGTCATTGCACGTTATCTGATTATATATTGGGAACTTTGTCGTTAAAAAGGCGGATATAAGATTTTGCTTTTATGAATATTAATTTTTAGGCTAATTATGCGCTTTACATTGAACTTTATCAGTATCTTATTATTTTTAATAGAAACCAATTATTATTTAAAAGATAATTATTATTATTATTTATATTAAGTAAGAAATATTTAACTTTTAAATTCAACTTAATCAATATCTTATTATTTTTAATAGAGACCATTATTACATAAAACAGAACCATTATTATTTATATTAAATAAGAAATATTTAACCTTTATCATAAATATAAAAGATAAAAGTAAAAAATGATGGATATGAGATTTCGTTTTTAAAAATATTAATTTTTAAGTTAATTATACGCTTTTGTTTACTATTTTGCTTTTGACACTGCATGTTATCTGATTATATATTGCGAACTTTGCTGTTAGTAGATTTAGTTTTTGTAGACGAGTTTGAGCATGTATGCTTTGTTCTTCATCATTACTCTACTTTTGACACTGTACGTTATATAATTATGCATTGGGAACTCTGTTGTTAGTATGGTGGATAGGAGATTCAGTTTTTATATAGAAATTTGAGCATGTATATTGTGTTCATCATCATGCCATTTTGACAATGTAATGTAGCAAATTCTAGGCCCAGTTTTCTGCCATATTTGTCTCATCTTTGTCTTCCACGTGTGAACTCTGCTTGTGAAGTTGAATGTAATATGTTCTCACACCTCTAATTCTCTTTCATAATGTACGCAGTTAATGGTTCGTTCTAAAATGGTGCCTATTACCTATGTGAGAGTATAATTCATGCTTTTAAGGCTTGATTCTTGAGTTTTGAAGTGTGTATGACTTAGTAATGTAGTATAGTGATATGTTGTTCATACTTTGTGGACAGCTTCTGCAGAGTTTTAGCTAAAATTCTATCAGTTTTTGTTTTTATAGTTGTTCGAACCCTACGTTACTTTAACACAAATAATCAGATTTTGAGCAGTGTTAACTGACTGATAATAAGTTGATTTATGTTGACCTTCTACTTTTCGTTTTCAGTTCCCTTTTAGGAATTAGTAGCCAAAGACTATGAAGCAACGGGACCTTCTACAAGATTCCAAGGTATCGAATTCATGTTAACCACTTTCAAGTAACCAGAAAACCTTTGTTGTTAATTCCTTTTGGATGAATTTTGTATTGTAACCAACAATTTGTTTCTTCTAACGTAGAAAATTATCACTTTTATCCCTATAAAATCTCATCGATGCTGATGCACTTCAAATGTTGAACTCTGATGCACATCATATATCTTACGCAGATTCATAGCTCGTAGGAGTAATGGCCATTGGAGGCGCCGGCAATCGAGTCCTTTCGATATTACAACTGAAGCGGTACTATTACCGACTCCCAAGTAAAATTTTTTATTTAGTTTTAGTTCTTAGAAGTACTTTCATAGATTGGGAAGTGCTAATAATTTCTCTGTGTCTTTAATTCAGAGCAGGAATATAGTCCTAATTAAACCAATAGGATCTATTTTTTGTTAATTTAGAGTGGTAATAGAGTCGTGATTAAACCAATAGGATCTGTGTTTGTACTGTTTTTTGTCAATGATTGCTTGGCATTTAGACTTGATCTTCATGGTATTAGCTCCGTTATTTATTAGTACAGTCCATACCTAAGTTTAGGTCCTCACATTCCCATCTCATTACAGCAATGATAATTATTAGCCAATAATTTCTTCTCACTTTCAATTATTTACCTTCGACACCTGACCTAGGCTTCCAGTTTAGTTTATCTATTTTGTTGAACATTTGTCATTTTATCTTTTAGCAGGCTGAGGGAATGTTATTTGCCTTCTGTTCTACATTGAAGCTATTCCATCTACTACTGCAGCTCTGCATTTTCTCCTCTTCTCGATTTCTTCTCTCTCCATGATGGCGACACGACACAACACTTTTTTATTTATTTTTTTCATAAAATCTTAACACTTTTTTATTCCTTCTCTACATAAAATCTTAAACCTCACTTTTTTATTCCTTTCTTCCATAGAATCTTAACACTTTTTTATTCTTTTTTTGCATAAAATTTAATTGGTATTGTGTGCTTGGGGTGCTGTCCCTTTCTGAAGAAAAAACTGTGGCACAACTTCCTCTCACCGTCGACAATACACGTACCAACATCACGCGTTCTCAGGTGCTCGATGAATTATTTAAAAAAAAATTTTACTGCCACACTTTTTTGGTGTACTTGCTAATTTTTTATTTTGATTCCCAATTGAAACTTGTGTCTTTGAAGTTGCAGCATTTCAATCGCAACATGTGTTAGTGGTAAAATTCTAGGCAAGGTGTGAGAACTTTCAACCTCACTTTATTGAGACAGACTGTAGCGCATGATGGGGATCTTATTTATGTTCTACTCAGAAAGTTGCAGTGAAAAATCAAATTCGGACAGTCTTATCCGTGCCCTTGCTCGCATTTAAACATTTCCCAGAGGTAAACTCTATTAGTGTTTCTATTATTATTGGGTTTATTTCAATTCATATAACTCCCACCTCATTGCTGCCCTTTTTTTAGATATTAATCGTAGGGTGTTAGTAGGAGAGAGCGAGGGAGTAGTGTAGGGAGAGAGAGAGCGGCTGTTGTCGGTTGCTGTTTTGTCGTTTCTCTTCTCCATGTAAGCTCTCATTTCATGGAAATTTTGAAATTATTTTCAATTTTTATTTTATATTTTTGGAATTTAGAGTTCGGATTGTCTATTACTCTTGGTATCTAGGCCTTCTGTTATATGTTATATGAGGAAATTTTTTACTTTCAATTTAATTTATGCCCTACCGTGCTTATGTGGTGAAATTAATTTAATGATGCAGTATCATTGCGGCTCTTTAAACTCTACAATGTCACTAAATCATTATCTACTCACCAATCTGCATCAGCCATCATTGCCATTGATCTTCCACAAGAGCAATGTTAATCATCGTTTATTCATCAGTCATTAGCTCTTAGAGGACACATGTAAAAGTTTAACTTAAAAGATCATGCATGTTTATTTAAGCTCTTATTGATTTCGAAAGATATTAGAGGTAATGTGGTGTATTTAGTCATGAAATACTCTACGATTATACGGTTATGCAATTGCAAGATTAATTCTATCATTTGATTCCTTTGTCGGAATACTGTTTAGGCAGCAATCACATCATGTCGGAGAAGTATCGATTAGCTTTTGTTCTGGCCAATCCTAGTTTATCGATTAGCCTAAGATTCGTGAGCTGTACTTGAGTTTCAATTTTGATTTTTCTTTCTCTAGAAGTAGAGCTTTAAACTGTGACAGATGAAGTGCAATATCAGGGAAAAAATTTTAATAATTCGTACTCAGTTTATTGCTATCAATGGCCTGCTATGTTTAATTTTCTATTGAAGGAGAAGAAACTTCTTGATTGAATTTCAGAATTCCTTTCTTTTATACTTTGAATTTAAGTTTCAACTATATTTTCACTGATGCTTTATCATTATTTCTCTTAAATTTATAGTGGCTCTGTACAGATTCTGAATCTATAGTTCACTATATAATGTTACAATGAATGGGTGGATCATGGCGGAAAGTTACAATAGTAAGCCTCTTCATGTGACAATCTTTTTTTCTTTGCATTTTGTTGTTTTACTCTGAGCAGGAAACACCAACCAGTTCTAGGTCTTATTCACCATTTAATTATTCTTCTCAACATGGGTTCACTTTTGCTGTGAAAAAGTTTGTGATGCATTTATCAATTCTTAATGCACGTCATCATTCATAGACTATATGAGTATTAACGCTGTGAGAAATTAGAATGATATGACAAGTCACTAATGTCTAAGAAATCAGACGTGGAAAACGAAAATAATTGAGGTCTGGATTTATCATAACATTACACCTAGATTGTACAGATACACATATGAGGGCAGTTGATGGACTACTATCTCTGGTCTTAACACCTTTTGGGTGGGAAGCAGATCTTTATGCTTAACCCGCACTATCTTATTATTGTTGTTGTTATAAACTACAGCTTCAGAATATGTGCAACTTGTATGGACTTTTCATGATCAAGTCTGTCTTAAAGTTATTTTAATCTTGAACTTAATAGTCGGAACTAATGTTAAAATGCTTTTTTGAGTTGAGATCTGACCAGCTTATTCCAAGAATCAGTTGTGCCTTGTGTCTTTTATGAGCAATAAGCCACATGTCCTGCGCTTAGAATTTTTATTTTGTTTTTAAAAAATAGTATATTCCTAAAACTTGATGATGTTCATGATACTTTAAATATTTTTGGTCATTTATTTCTTTTTTAATTTAATATATGAAATGAATTTCTTTTTTTTTTATATCGTGTGGTTATGCTATCCAACCATGCTGGGATGGAAATATTGCAGTAAAGAAAGCCAACTTATAAAAGGTACAGAACATATGTTGGTTGATTTGTGCAACTTTATTGTAACCTGATACTATCTTGTTGCATTTTTTTTTTAGATTTATCATATGAATTTATGGTTCTATTGATAAGAATCCAAGCTAATGTAGGCAAAAGCAATACTTTGAGCAGAGGAAAAGGCAGCAACAGTAAAAAAGCTGGTTTAGAAAGCTATTCTGATGGAAAAGGCTCATCCACTTTGCAGTGTGGAAAAAACAGATCGCTTTATATTCTTTGTCTTGAAAATATATCAACTTTAGCTCACAAACACAAGATATGTTTCACCGATGGTAATTGGGCTTTTCATTGAGGTTTGGGGAATCAGAAATTCTTATTTGCAAGCAAGATGGTCATCTAGGATGTGTGTCTTCTTTTTCGTTACATGATCATCAAAAGAAAACATAGGATATGACATTCTTTTGGATTCATATATGTGTATGTCTCAGTTCTTATATGAACATGTTACTGTCAATTTTTTTTTTTAAAGCATAAGGAGAGCTATAAGATATTATAGTCAATCAGTGTCTAAATGATAAATACTTACCTATGAGGTCAGAAATATATTTGGATCCATGCTTCTATTGTAAACCTTAGTCTAGCCTGGTGTATATGTATTCTCAATGTGGCACTTAGCTTGGATAATATACAAAGGGTAAAAATAATCTACAAGGGATGTTCATGATGCAAGTTGGACTGTTTTATCTGTTATTCAGTTTTACTTATCTAATTTTTAATTTGGTGTCAATCTACTTAAAATAGTTTAAATTGAACCCAACTCTATATTCCATTAAATATTCCCTGCGCAATCAAAATTTTCAAGACATTAGTGTTAAAGTAGAACATAAATAAGTGGAAGCTATATAGATTTGTTATTTCTATTTCTCCATAGCATACGGTGATGAAATTTTATACCTTCTTATTACTGTCTATTCCACATCTTAATTAATTTTCCTTTTCTTCTCCGAAAGCAAGGTACAACTCATAGCACAATGACTCTTTTGTAAACCTTAGTCTATCCTGGTGTATATGTATTCTCAATGTGGCACTTAGCTTGGATAATATACAAAGGGTAAAAATAATCTACAAGGGATGTTCATGATGCAAGTTGGACTGTTTTATCTGTTATTCAGTTTTACTTCTCTAATTTTTAATTTGGTGTCAATTTACTGAAAATAGTTTAAGTTGAACCCAACTCTATATTCCATTAAATATTCCCTGCGCAATCAAAAATTTCAAGACATTAGTGTTAAAGTAGAACATAAATAAGTGGAAGCTATATAGATTTGTTATTTCTATTTCTCCATAACATACGGTGATAAAATTTTTTACCTTCTTATTATTGTCTATTCCACATCTTAATTAATTTTTCTTTTCTTATCCGAAAGCAAGGTGCAACTCATAGCACAATAACTTCGCCTCTAATCATCAAGATGCACACCCTTCCCAAGTCAGTTTCCCCAATCATGGCATTCAGGTGGATCAATCTGAGATAAATGATGAAAGTATGCTTCTATTCTTAATGAATTTATCCTCTGCTTAAGATGATAACTATTAGTCACTGAGATTTATTCTCCTGTATTTATATAAACTCCTTCAAGCTACATCACAGAGGATGAATACTTAGAGAAGTAAGCAGGCTTTAATGTGAAATTATACCCTTTAAAGATACAAAATGACTACTTTATAAGCAAGCTTATGCTTACATATAAGTTGACTGAAATTTTTGTAATTCATACGTTGACATTATCATGTTGTATTCCATTGTCTCTTTACACTGTATTATGTCCGATGAGATTTGTCTGGTTTGGGAGGCAGCTGACTGCCACATCTATAGGGTTTGGTACATTTACCTGATTGTAAAGAAGATATAGCTGGGAATCACAAAAAACTTGATTCTTTCAAGTTGTCCCCAATGAACCGTGAGTTATTCCTTAATCTTTTGTGTCATTACAAATTTAGAGATATAGTTAGCTTGTAAATAATTCTTTGGACTGTAATTTTTCCATTCCCTTATAGAGTATAATCTATTAGTGTAGTTTTGATGTCATACATCACAATTTATATCTCAAGATGATTAAAATTCTTTCTTTTTCTTCCATTTCCTCAGAGATATATGTCGTTGATTTACTTGGTGATGATGGTGGAGCGAACAATAATGAAGAAAATTCATCACATACAAAGGAAGCTCATGTTTCATTTTCAGTTTAAGGTTATACATCTTCCAAGTAATCTTATAAATTGCCAATGCAGTTCATGTAAATATCCAACGTAAAGTATATGTGCACTACCTTGAGGAAAATAGATGCAAATAGAAAATAAAATCTGCAGCAAAAGTTCCTTGACTATGATGTCTCTTGGAATTGTATACATGCAAATATTCTAGCGCCTTCTTATTTAACAAGACCTCTGCCCAAGAAATTTATATTGAAGCCTAATATTTTAGCACACAATTCCCACTGAAATACTGCTTATTCCTTTTAGGTTTAGGTAAAGTGGAAATGGAGACTCCCGCTCACTCACCAGAGATACTGGACAGGTACGATATTATCTCATTTTAGGTAGTATTTCTGGATCAGAACTCAAGTAATTTCAATTATATTTAAGGTCATCCTTGTTATTGTTCTACTTGCTAGCTAATATTCTTTTCAGCACATGATCAGGTGTATCAACCTTAAATATTTTTTAATAAATTCATTTTGTGCCTCTGGTTCAAGATGAGCGAGGGAACTACACTTTTACCAGAAATAATTATGACTGTAATTTAAAAGTTTATTTTCATCATTTTGTGCACTTCACTTGTACCAAAAACAATTATGACTGTAATTTAAAAGTTCATTTCAAACATTACGTTGTGTCCATATGTCTCTTTTGTACATACGTCTCTTCAGCTACGTTGCATTTGTTCATAAATAATGTGTGTACTTTGCTGTTATTACGTTCACATCCTCAAATTTTATATTACAACAAAAACACAAACGTAACTTATAAATCACCTTTTAGCCTAAGTAATACCTTACGAAGTTCGATACTTTCACTAGTATATATATATAAACAAGAAAGTTTGCCATAAATAGTAAGTGGTATTTTTTCGCCAAAAACTCTTGCTATAAATAGAATATAAATAAAATAATAAATAATCTTTGCTGATGATTAATGGGCTAAGATAGATGCATAAAAAGAGGGATTATTATAATGTGTGCAGTAAAAATAAAAGAATCAGACCATTCATTACCTATTTTTTTAAATTGCATTTAATTTTAAAATTCAAATTTGATAAAAAATTTATAGGTAATTGGCACTGTGCTGCTTGCAGTAATTATTATTATTATTTTACATTTCATTTCAAATCTTCAATTTAATTTAGATTCTAAATAAATTGTTATTTTATTTATTTATTGTTCTTCCTAAATAGTAATTTAATTTTTACTATAATTATATTACAATAATTCGATATAGAAATAAGAAAAATTTAAAAATAATTTTATAAATTGATTATAATTACCGCCCAATTTCATTGCCGTACGGGGAAAATAATATGTAGGAATAATTGTTTTATGGCTCTTGCCTCTTCATTTCCCCGAAGCCCATCCTGCTTTTATTATCTTGAAAAATATGCAAATCTCCCTTAGGAAGCTTTGCCAATGCTATGAATACAAGGAGTTTTGGCTACGGACTCCACTGACTGCAGTATTAAAAATGGCGGAGTGGTGGAACCGGTGAGTTCAGAAAGAACACGAATCCAATGGTGAGCGGCTCATTCGGGTTTTCGATTAGGAACATGGAAGCGCAGGCAGTGATTATACCGAGAAGTAGGTGGCGTTGCGGGAGAGAAATCTACCCTCTGCAACTATCTTGCACTCTAAGAATGTATGGTATCATCGATGATATGAGGTATTGACTTATTTAGAGAGGAATAATGAGTTATTTGTTGTTGCAGCCGGGAGTTAAATATTTGTTTGGTCCAGTAACTTTTTTTCTTTTTAATTTTAGTCCCAAAAAAGATATTTGTTTATAATTAGTCCCATAACTTTCATTTTTCTTTAATTTTGATCCAATTTTTGTCGAATTTGCCACCTGTTTTCGAAATTGGCAAGTGATGCTGACATGGCGAGTCCAACCAGCCAAATATTGATGAAGCTTAAGAAGAGGAAGAAGGATAACACCAAAAATTACAAAATGTTTATGTATGGGGTGACTATAAACGTTTTTGCAATCTTTGGTATTGTCTTCATTCTTCTTCTTAAGTTTCATCAATCTTTGGTTGGTTGAGAAACAATTGGACTAGTCACGTCAGCATCGCTCGCTGGTTTCCGTCAAAAAGTGGCAAATCCGATAAAAATTGGACCAAAATTAAAGAAAAATAAAAGTTATGGGACTAATTATAAACAAATATTTTTTTTGGGACTAAAATTAAAAAGAAAAAAAGTTACGGGACCAAACAAATATTTAACTCTTGCAGCCGGTGGCATCCACCATTCACATTGGTGGAGCGCTTTATCAAGTGTTGTGTGCATTAGTTGATCCAGCAAGGAAGGAGATGTTTCGACTATAGAAGGCATTTGGTCGCTCTACTTTCTTAGTCTCTTTGTCCAATTCATTACAGTTGCAATCTTTGGAGTTGGTCGATGAGTCGTGATGTATCCTGGTGGAAGAAAGAATCAAACAAGGTAGAAAATAGATGCTAATATACTTTGAATTTGAATTTGAATTGCAAGGAATAGATTAGAAAATAAATTCATTTAACACTGAAAACTGTGAATGACAGCATCATCCAAACATAATCAGATTACACAAAAGGGGCAAAAGAAGTTTCAGGAAAATAATCCCAAAATACAAGGGACATGGAAAGCTGCAGGCAAGACAAGAGAGCTGTTCTACAATAAACCTCTTCTCCCCCGATTTTGTCCTTAAGAATCTTACAACAAAATGGAAATGGGGGACAGAAGTGTTGTTTTCTTGAGGTAGCAAGTGAGTTCAAACGATTCGTTGAGGTAGCATCCCTTCTCAACTCCAAACGGGCGGGTAATGAATTTCACATGTAGTTTTGTAATGACTTAGTGATGCATTTGCTCTGGCTGCTTCTGCCTTTTCAAACTCATGAAATAGTACTAATGTGGGGCAGCTGCAAATGAGAAATATTGCGACTAAAAAATCACCACCTGCCATTTACTTGCTCTTTGCTGTGCTTTGATGTGAAAATTGTTTTGCAAATTTATTAACGAATATCAAGTAGAGTAAGAAACTGACCATTTAAATAATTTTTTCCATTAATGTTGAAGAGAGTTTAATTCTTGGAGTTGAAGCTGGAGCTGCATGGTTGGAAAAAAAATTAATAGTAAGAAAGCTTAAAAGGAAGAAAATTAAAATAGAGTAAAATAGTAAGAAATAATTGGGTGCAAAGAGACAAATTGAGCCATTAAGATAGGAAGGCAGACATCTAATTTGATGTCTGAAGTAAGTTTTCAATTATTTCTATTAATCTTTGATATAGAATTTTGTCTAAATGTTGAAGATATAATTATCCATTCATGTGGTATTGTATTATTAATTTTTTTAGGTGGAAAAACTCTGTTGCTTACTCATTGATATAGAAAAATAAATAAATACTTCAAAATTGCGCCTATCATTTACTACAAGTTTACAGTTCATTACAAGTAAAGACTAAATAAACCACTCCATTAAATTTCACAAGTATATAATTTAACTAATGTATGCACTTTAAAATGATTAAAAGTGATCAAGAATTTTGAAAAAAAAATCTTATGATTACTTTTTTTTAAACTGCTTGATTGTCGCTATTTTCACCTAGATTTTAGTGTCTTTTTATATGTGTTTTCATATTATTTTATTCGTATTTTATGTGTATATTGATTGTGTAATGTGTTTTCATAGAAATGTGTGTGAATGAGCCTAAACTGTTAAAAACAGGTCAAAAACGGTCTGCCGGGACCCAACTCGAGTTGCAAGGTGCAACTCGACTTGCAACTTGAGTTGAGAGAAGGTCAAGTTCAGGCCCGAAAAATATCCAGAATCATGCAGCGACCCAACTCGAGTTGCAAGACCCAACTCAACTTGCAACTTGAGTCGAGTTGAGGTCAAAAAGTTGTCTAGAGAGCCAACTCGACTTGCATGTTGCAACACGAGTTGTAACACGAGTCGTGTTGAGGCTTATCGAGGTCAAGTTGGAGTCGTGCGGAGCAGAGCAGCATCCAAAAATCATACAGTGTGCTTACTCAAGTTGCAAGATGCAACACGACTTGACAACTCGAGTCGAGTAGGGTTATGGAAGCATTTTAGTTTCAGAGTCTCGCGACACGACCGAACAGGCGAGTGCTTGAGTTGCTAACTCGAGTCGAGCTGGGTCAGCTCTAGTTCCATCACATGCTACTCGACTCGAGTAGCTAACTCGAGTAAGGAAGGCCAAGTCGAGTAAGATCATTTTAAAGTCCAATCGTGTTTTAAAGCCCAGTTGACACAAAATTTGAGGCCCAAGTTGGGAAAGAATATAAATACTCTCATGTTCAACATTCAAAAAGAGGATGGATTAAGTCTTCACTTGGACACATAGATCACACACAATTTCCTTCATTTTACACTATCTTCTCCATCCATTTCATCATCCACTATATCTATCTACATTCCACCATCAAATCTACCATCCCAGTGAAGAAAGCAAGCAAGGAAGAGAAGAAGATTGCATGTTGAAGGATAGTCTCAAGCCAAGCATCAAATTAGGGGAGAAAATACCTTTGATTTGCATTTCCTTAGTTTAAATTGCTACAATGGATATTGTTAAACATTGTTTTGATATTTTGATGATGTTTGTTGTTGGTTAAACCTCTTGTGAGGCTAGCCACTTGATGGATTAAGGATCTATGGATTTGTTGAATTTGTAATGCTTTAATTGATTTGATCTTTGAAATTGCTTACATGATCTATGATTTACATGATTTGTGTTGTGATGTGTGTGGTTGAATTCTCTAGTTATAATATTAGGAGGGCCAATCCAATATTGTGATTAGGGTTTTTATTGAATCATATTATAATATGAATTTTGTATGTTAGTATGTGAAGTATGTGGTAGCATCTCTATATGCTTAGAACATTCATGTGAGAACACTTAATTGGTTTATCATATTTGGTTGATTAATTGAGTGAGGAGACCAATCTTGTTATCATAGTTCCTTAAGGGAACTGAGAGTGAGATTCAATCTTTTGTGCTTAAAACTTGTAATGAGTTTAGAACCTAATTACCTTGGCCTAGGGATTAGGGGTGTATATGTGATTGCTTCTATCCCAATGATCATTAATATTTGTCATTTGAATTCAACAAGCCATGTTGTGTCCTTAATCTTGAATGTGGTTAGCCTTACTCTTTTTTAGATTGTCCTACATCCATTTCATTTTCATATTGGTTATTGGATACTATTTTTGATCATCTTAGTTGTTAATTGCTTTTATTTGGTACTTGCTTAAATAATTGGTAGTTTAATTGCTCTTGTTAATTTTAAAAACTCAAAATCCGATCACTTCTATAAAGTATGATTGAAAACAAACACGGATACACTCTTGATTTAAATCTCCTTTTGACCGATATTTAAACTTGGTCACTCACTACAAACGATAAATTTTTCTTACCTTAATCAATTTTATACTAAAATTGAGTCTAAGTTCATGGCGCCATTGCGACGGGAGAGATTAAATTTTGGGAGTAACGAGTTTGCGTTTGATTAGCTTTACTAGGAGTACTTTTACTTGTTTTTTTATTTGCTTTTATTTTGGTTGTTTTATGATCTAACTTGGTAAATCTTGTAGGTGTATGCACACTCGTTCAAGGTCTCAATCTATCGAGCCTTTGGATTTGGATTTAGAGGCTACACTAAGAAGAAAAATGAGAGAGTTGTTATATCCAACGGAGGAAGAAATGGATCACGGATTGGAAGAAGCTAATGTCAATGGTGTTGATGAAGAGGGGAATGGACAAAATTTCCAGCATGGTGTGGAAAATGCGCAAGGTGTTCAAGTGAATCCGGAGCCTATGCAACAAGCAAATTTCCACCAAGTGCACTTGCATAATCAACAGTTGCAAGCCATTATTCAACAATTGCTAGCACAACAAGAGGCTATAAATATTCCACAAGTTCCTCCGGCAGTGCAACAACCTCAAGTTCAGGTGCATAATGGAGTTGGCGTAAATATTAGAGATCACTTCCTACCTCAAGTGGGAAATTATGCTTTGGGGCTGCCATTGAATGTCAATAATTTCGAGATCAAAACGGGGTTGATTAATATGATGCAAGCAAATCAGTTTGGGAATGGTGCAATGGAAGACTCGAATGCTCACTTAGCTCAGTTCACGGAGTTAGCTAACACCATCAAGATCAACGGAGTGAGTGAGGATGTTATCAAGATGAAGCCCTTTTCCTTCTCATTGAGGGATAGAGCTAAGGCTTGGTATAATACTATAACTATGGGATCTTGCACTACATAGAGAGAGTTAGCTCAGAGATTTTTGAACAAGTTCTTTCCACCATCAAAGATGTTGCATTTGAAGAGATTAATCATACAGTTCAAGCAATTGCCTCTTGAAATCTTTAGTGATGCATGGAATCGCTTTAAGGAGATGCTTCGGATGTGTCCACAACATGGTTTCCCCCTCGATCAACAAGTAGGTTTTTTCTATGCAGGATTGAATGGAGGTTCGAGAATACTTATTGATACTTCATCGGGAGGATCTGTGTTGGGGCAAATACCGGAGAGGGCTGTCGCTACTTGTGAAGAAATTGCTTTGAACTCAGGACAGTGGCCTTTGGATCGTTCTTCAGGGATGTATGAGATGGAAATGATAGCAAAGATGGAGGAAGTGTGCATGAAATAAGTGGAAGCACCGAAAGAAGATGTTACAGAAAAGGCTATCTCGGAGATACTCAAGAGGATGAATGTTAATTTGCAAGTGCCTCAAAACTCTATGTCTATGCCCATCATCGGTCAATCGTTTCCAAGTTCAAATGTTCAGTTGCCTACATCTCAAATGTCTCACCAAGATATGACCTCCAACATGGGATTTTAAGAATCTTGGGGACAACCCGAGATGTCACTCGAGGAAGTTGTCTTAATGCAAGGAAGGAACTTCCAAGGGAATTATGGAGGAAATTTTGGACACCAAGGAGGAGAATACCCACCTAGGCAAGGTGGATTTGATCAAGGGAATTTTGGTGGCAACTTTCAACAACCTAGGAGGTTCGATAACTTATCATATGCAAATCAAGGTAATGCCCTCACACTCCCACCGGGCATCAATCCAGGGGGCTAAGGGTCAAAATAATGAAGGAAAGCCTACGGTTGAGAATCAAATGGGCAAAATGTTTGAGCTCTTGAAGCATGAAAGGGATGAGAAGTTGATAGAGAAAGAAGAGAGAAAGATTGAAAAAGAAGAAAGAAGGCAAGAAAAAGAAGTGAATGAAAAGAGAATGAAAGCATTAGAGAACCACATGAGCCAAATAGCAAGTGAAAGGGGGAGTGTTCATCAATAAGGAAAGTTTCCATCTATTACTATCACCAATCCAAATGAGCAATGGAAGGCCATCGAACTTTGAAGTGTTACAAAATACGATGGACCTCCAATGCCTAAGGAAGTGGAAGAAGTAGTATGTGAAAAAGAACTCATGGTAGTCGAGGATGAAGAAGGGAAAGAGAAAGGAGTTGAGTTAGATAAGAATGATGAAGTGATCCCTACACTTGATGAAGAGGAAGTGAAATCTCCTAAGAAGTGGGAAAAATGTAAAGAAGCAAAAAGGAAAGAGAGAGAGGAAGACTTCGAGAGGGATGAATGGGGGATTCCTAAATTACCCGTACCAATCCCATTTCCACAAAGATATTTGAAGAAGGGCTTAGATGAAAAATTTGCAAAGTTTGTGAAAATGTTAAAGAAGATCCATATCAATATCCTTTTTGTGGATGCTCTTCTACAAATGCCCAACTATGAAAAATTTTGAAGGATATTATGGTAAATAAAAGAAGCTTAGGTGAGCATAAAACGGTGAATCTCACGGAGGAGTATAGTGCCATATTACAAAAGAAGATCCCACCTAAGTTGAAAGATCCGGGTAGTTTTACTATTCCGTGTGAGATGGGGAAGCATGAGAGCTACAAGGCTCTATGTGACTTGGGTGCTAGCATCAACTTGATGCCTTTGTCCATTTTCAAGAAGTTGGGCATTGGAGAAGTCAAGCCTACATTGGTCACTCTTCAATTGGCCGATAGGTCTATGACGTATCCAAAGGGAATTGTAGAGGATGTCTTGGTGAAGGTTGGAAAATTTATATTTTCCGTTGATTTCGTGGGGTTAGACATGGACGAAGATGCAAATATTCCATTACTTCTTGGATGTCCATTTCTAGCCACGGGGAAGGCTTTGATTGATGTGGAAAAGGGGGAGTTGACCCTTAGAGTTAATGAGGAAGAAGTGGTATTTTTATTAAAAGAAGTTATGAGATATCCGAGGGAGAGCAATGAGTGTAGAAGAGTAGAAGTAATGGAGGATATTATTGAAGAGCATCTACATTGTGTTCATTCCAAGGACCCTTTGGAATTAATAATGAGCCACTCTTATTCCTTTGATCTTTCTAACTCTCCTTGTTGCTTTAATAATGATGAAATATTTGATGATTTGCATTGTTTGAATTCATGTAGTGAACTTACATTGGAGGAAGCAAAAGTGCTTGAAAAGTTGGAGGATGAACCCATAGAAGAGGAAAAAGAAGTGAAAAATGAGGAGTTAAAGCTTTTGCCGGAGCACTTGAAGTATGCATACTTGGGGAAAAATGACACTTATCCGATAATTGTATCTTCATCCTTGAATGACTTAGAATTGGAGAAGTTATTGAGTGTGTTGAGAGAGCACAAATCATCCATTGGTTGGTCCATTAAGGACTTGAAAGGTATAAGCCTCTCTCTATGCATGCATAAGATTCATTTAATAGAAGAGGATAAGTCTTGTGTACAAAACCAACGTCGTCTTAATCCTATAATGCAAAAGGTTGTAAGAACGGAAGTATTGAAATGGCTTGATGCGGGTATCATCTTTCCTATTAGTGATAGTCCATACGTGAGCCCTTTGCATATGGTAGCAAATAAGGGTGGTATGACCTGTTGGATTGTATACTAAAAGTCTAGCTTTAGTATGAACAATGTCATAATAATATTTGAAATGAGAATCATTGATCAAATGATTGCATCTTATAATTTATTTTATATGCATGATGCAATAGTCCATTTACTTTATATTGTAGATAATATGTTGTGCGACAACACACGGAAGATCATATTATCGGTTTCCTTATAAAGTATAAACAAATGCTCACAACTGAGATAGACGGGGACTCTCTATCGGTATGGTTGTAGTGTGGTTTGGTATTAGCTTGTCTTGGCTATAGAATCACATTAGTGCACTTGTGTGTATTGAGCAGGACCGCTTGAGGTCGTTCTTCTTATACTGACTATATAGTAGAACTTGATCTCTGTTATTATGGAAGTTCGTGCTCTTAATCCCTATACAATAACCTCGACACGTAGGGCAGTATGTATTTCTTTGATTCATCAATGGGTGAGATTTATATGTATTAAATCAACAAAATCGGTGAGTTGGGAAGTAGTGCTGTATCTATGGAGTGCTGTTGATTGTAGAAGGAATCCATGTCCGTCATAAGTTGATGATGTCCCCTTGAGGAGCTCATAAGGTTTATCATGTAAATCTTGCAAGTGGATTAATTTCCGGCATGATAATAAGGTTGAGTGGTACTACTCTCGGATGAGATATTAATTAATTTGAGTTGTCAGTAACTTAATTAATTAATGGACATTGTATATCTTAAACATGGGGAGACTATCGGACTTATAATAAGAAGAAGCCCAGAACATAATTTTGGGATTGGACGGGTAGTGCAGTAATAATATTTTAGTGGACTATATTATTATTATTGGATTTAATTAAAAGCTTTGGGCTAAGCTTGGTTAATTAAATTCAATTGAGGCCCAGCCCAATTTCTCCTCCTGGTCCCTGCTGTAGACCAATATATAAGTGAACTCAGCTTCCTGGAACCCTAAGATTATTCTTGCGCCTCTTTTGGTGAGAGAAGGGAAGAGAAGCAGATTGAGAGATCCTGCAGACTGTTGCCCACACAACAGCAGGATCACACTTGGGACATACAGCAGAAGATCGAGAGGTGGTTCTCTGCAACGATCAACCTCTACACCAACCCAGAAGTACGGTAAACAGTTTATTAATCGCTTCCGCTAATTGTTTGCCTGGAAACCTAACGATCACGTTTGAACCACATGATCCAATTGCTAACAATTGGTATCAGAGCGTTGGTTACGTGGTGAGACGTGAGACGTTGGTTAGGGTTATTGTGATTATATGATTATGTGAATGATCTAGATGTGATCACAATTTTTTTTCCTTCTCGTGTTTCAATTATCAATAGAAAGCATGATATAAGGGTTTGTATAATTTTGTTTATTCATGAAACCCTGTCTATTGCTGTGTGTTCTTGTTACTGTTTATACGAGTGACTCACACTCACACACACGATTGTTACATCTCTGTAAAACGACGATGAGAGGATGATCTACAATCCTGATCGTCAATGGGCTGAACGATCGGTTGATGGGAGAACACGCTCAACCCAACTGGTGAAAATCGCGTGCGGGTTCAACACTGCACGGCCATACCAAACGACGACGGCTGAGTGAGAAATGGCAGTGCCAACCCGCTGGATTTGCGGCGCTGTCGGAAGTCTGGCAGTATGTCACCAGAAGATTGTCGAAGGCTGCAGATTAAAGGGAAAGTTCAGGGCTGTCGGTTGTTGGAATCGATAGCTGGAGACTCTACAGTCTGCGCCGGGGGCGATTGGACTTTGTCGGATCTGCAGATTGGCGTGGCTGGCTGATGACGACGGCGAGGCTTGATGTGGAGCGGTACCTTCAGACCGGTGTTCAGGCTTGTTCTCGAGCGGTCAGGAGGCAGATCCAGTCGGATCGGGCAAGATCGACACAGATCTGATGCGCTATTTTGTCGTCAAGAGGCTGCAAGTGTCGGCAGCTGACGGAGCGGCTGCAGGTCACGGCTGATGCAGATGCGGCGTCGGAGACAGCGGGGCACAACTTGGAGCTTCACGGCGGCCAGCTGGAAGCGCATCTCCGGTGGCTGGCGGCACGATTGCCGAGGGCAGCGGCGCCGATTATACGTTGCGCGACTGGTGCGGGCGGATCTAGATCACCGTGCGTCACTGGCGGCTGACGGGGACAATCGGCAGTGAGGGCAGGCGGCGACTGTGATTAGGGCAGCAAGTTTGGCTTGGGCTCTATTTTGCTGTTGGGCCTTTTAATATGTTGGGCCTTTTATTTTTATAAGGACTGTTGGCCCAGATTATTCTTGTGGGGTTGCCTAATGGGCTCAATTTAATTGGTTTTGGGCTCCCTGTAAGACTGCTCATTTTTTAATTTAGTTTTGGGCTGTTGGGCCTAATTTTAATTAAAATGGTTATGGGCTGCTGGGCTGTATTTAATTAATTGTGGGTTATGGGCCAAGCATGATAAATTAGTTGTTTATTAATAAGGCTAATTTTTTGCTAGTGGGCTTGGTGGATTTAATTTGATTTTGGGCTAAGATTATGGGTCATGGACAATGGGCTTGATTAATTAATTTAGTCTGCTGCTCATTTTGTGCTTATTTGTTGATCTTGGGCCCAAATTAATTGATCCACTATTTATGCAATTAATTAATGTTATATAACTGATTAATTGATTTAATTGTCAATTATTGTTGTATATGTGATAGGCATGCTCTATGTGATTTATTTACTTAAATTGCTGTTAATAGAAGCATGCTAAGTTGTATATTTTATTTCGGAATATTATATGCATGTTAAAACCCTCGGTGTTAAATAACTAAGTGGGAGAGGGGATTGGTAATAAATTCCCACGGCCTCCATTATTGGTTTGTAAGTGATGTGAGTAAACTTGCGCGTTGGCATTAGAGCCTTCCTCCCTAACGGATGAGTTTATTCACGGATCACTGGTACAAACTTCTTTAAATAATTATTGTTTGTAATGTGATGCATATGGACTTGCGCGTTGGCTTTAGTGCCTTCCTCCCTAACGGATGAGCTTATATGCGGTTCACTAGTACAAACTTATATAATTGATGGTTGTAGAAAGTTATCTGAGCGCGTGTGTACTTCTCCAACAGTAAGGCACACAAGCTTGGGCAGCGGACTTGGGATCAAATAATGGTGTACACTTAGATGTGAATAATTAGTATCCTCCCCAACGGAGTCACTGCTATTATTTACATGGCTAAAGAGGAACCGACTATTAATTATTTTGTCATAAAGTTAGGTTGACAAATGAAATTAATGGGTAAAACCTTCTCTTGTAAATGTTCGGGTTTGTAAACGTCCACCCTAACGTGGCTTGCAGACTCACGGTGCTTGAGTTGTCGGTGAATTTTATTTTTATATTGTTTTGAGGGAAACAATATAAAAGGATAAAATTAGAAGATTTGATCGGAATATTTATTTGAGATTCTCTGAATTTTCGAATGGTTTTATTTCATTAATTATTAACTAAAAGACATTATATTTACTCGTCCATATTAAATGATTAGAAAAGAATCTTGGTTTTTAAAATTACTGCTTAAGAAAATACATGTGTATTCTCACAAAGGACGTCTCATGATGCCTATTAAAGTCTCTAGTGAAGAGATGAGAGGTTCATAGAAATATGATGGTCTCATGTAACTCTTCGGATACTTGAGTAAATTAAAAGGCAGAAGATCATGGTTGAATTGATGAATGAATTGGAAGAGCTTGGAATAGAAATTGAAAGGGAAACCTAAAATCAATTTATTCTTCACAATTTTCCTGGATGTTTTGAGAAAGTTCTACCTGAAATACGAAAGGCTGTATATGGTGGGAAACTTCTAACAAAACATGTGGCAAAAGAAAGCCAATTTTCATCATGATCTGAACAAGGTTAATATCTTATTTACTAATGGTTTAAACATGATTAGTGATGGCATCTACTGATACGAAGTATGTAGATACTGGAATCACTAAATGTTTATCACTAAGTAAGAATAAGATTTTTAATAACATGGGTAAAACTACAAAGGTAGTGGCTATTGCAGTGGGAGTTATTTATTTATCTCATGATAAGAATAAACGATTGATTATGAGAAATTATCTTTTCGTACGTTTCATAGAAATAATTTAATTTCAGTTTCTATGCATTAACGGATGGACACTTCATTTCATTTAAATGACATGGTCATAGTAATGAGGAATGAGGCTATAATCCGTTAAAGTACGTTGGTAGATAAAAAGTATACTCTTGAATCATGTACATCCCACAGATGCAATAAAAAGTAGTTAAATAATGCATCTTCTAATATAAGTAAGAGAAAGGAACCTTCGGAAATGAACTAAACATACATTTGGCGTCTATGACTAATTCATTTTACTTGAGTAGGATTCAAAAGTTGATAGCCGATAGACCGTAAAGTTTATCTGAAATGGAAACTATCGGACTTGCGAGTCTTGCTTAGAAATAAAAATGATTATCTGCCTTTTCAAGGCTGTGGGGTGTAGAGCCAAAGATATATGTTGGAATTAGTTCATTCTGATTCAAGCGAACCTAATATTATCCAGGCGAGAGGTGGTTATGAATATTCGAAGATTATTCTGGAAACCAATATATTTATATGATGCACTGCAAGTCTAAGTTCTTGGATTAATTCAAGAATTGTAAGGCTGGTACAGTGAGCGTCATGGAAAATATATCATATCATTACGATCCAATCGTGATGATGAAAACCTCTTGGGATAGTTAGGAACTAATAATCAGAAGTTGAGATTAAATCTCAAGTTGACTACACCGGGCATGCCCCAGCTGAATGGTGTGGTGGGTAGAAGGTATAAGGCTCTTATGATTATGATTAGATAGATGATGAATTATTTGAAATAATTAAATTCATTTTATGGACATGCCCTAGATACAGTAATAAGTGAAACGTTTGTCTGTATATGGGAT
Source organism: Pogostemon cablin (assembly GCA_023678885.1). Classification (NCBI taxonomy): domain Eukaryota; kingdom Viridiplantae; phylum Streptophyta; class Magnoliopsida; order Lamiales; family Lamiaceae; genus Pogostemon; species Pogostemon cablin. Next base: position 28,343,173 of record CM042965.1, on the reverse strand, counting down.
ATCCTATAAAAATGAAGAGTGATTTATTTAGTCCAAAAGATCGAAGGGTGACTGTTAACACAAACACCAGATTTTTGGAAAAGGACTATGTAATAAATCACAAGCTCATGTATAAGTTGTTCTAAAGGTAGTGAGAGGAAAACACAAAGTATTAGTACCAAGTGTACAAGAGGATATACCACAAGGTAAACTGCAACGCGTGTCACGTCTGATACACAATTACATGTAGTGCCTTGTCGTAGTGGGAGGGTTGTGTGACAACTCATAAATATATGTTTGGGAGAGTCGTGAGACTTGATCCCTAGTGAACATGGTATTATCCCACGGATACGACATAACACTACAAGATTAAAATGCGGAATCTTAGTAAGTTGCAATGTACGTTGAAATAGAATCTACGGATTCTATATTAAGTCTGGGAACTTGTATGACCACTAAATGGTGTAAAAACCATTGCAAGTGATCATAGGAAATAAAAGAGGATCATACGGAAAGGTGAAAATCTTGGAAGCAAAGCTTGTTGCGAAAAGATGTACTCAGAAAGAAATGGTTCGATTATGAGGGAACATATTCGCTGGTAGCTATGCTTAAATTGATTTGGATTCTTTTATTTATTGCTGCTCATATTAAATTATGAGGGACAGCAAATAGATGTCAAGACAGCTTTCCTGATTGGAAGTCTTGAGGAAAACATCTATGTGAAGCAACCAGAGTAATTCATTGCAAAGTACTAATAGCATTTTGATAGTAAGCTTAAAAGTGTCCAGCGATGGACTAAAGCAAGTTTTAAGATCGTGAAGCATCTGTTTTGATTAGATAATCCAGTGGCATGGATTTAAATCAATGAGCGGATGAGTCTTGTGTGTTGTAAAGAGTGACGAAAACGTGGTGGTGTTTTTTTGTACTATACGTAGATAGTATCTTGCTCATTGGAGACAATGAAAGAGTATTATCGGGAGTATGGGTACGGTTAATAAAGCGGTAGAGATGAAGGACTTAAGAAAGGCAAAATATATCCTTTTGATCATGGTAATACGGATCACAAGAAAGGATATTATGCTTATCTCAAGTTTCATAAAATGATACAGTCCATACTCGTTTAGCATGTAAATTTATCTAAGTGAATGTGTCTTTGAGACACAAGAAGAAGATAAAGAGGATAAAAGCGGTTCCTTATGCTTCGGCAAATAAGGAAGCTTAATCTAAAGAATGCTATGAACGAAGTTGGATATCTGTGTTGCTGAACGCATGAACAGAAGGTATCAACGTAACCCGGAACAAGAATGATGAACTGTAGTAAGACATATATAAAGTGCCTGAGAAGGACTGGAAATTATATATGGATTTACTAAACAGATTCACTGCTTCTTGTGGATTACGTAGATTCAGATTTTTTAGTCAGATTGAACGGCAGTAAATTTTCCTCAAAGGTTATGTGTTTAATCTTAGGAAGTAGAGTCATAATGTGGAGGAGTGTTATATAGAAATATATTTCAGACTCCGGACTCCATCATGGAAAGATGATAAATTGGAGCCTATGAGGCAGCCAAAGTATCTATATGACTCTAGAAACTTCAAGATGGACTTTGAAGTGTTTCTAAGTTTGCCCAAGGATATCACAATTTATATTGATGATATTGGTGCAGTTGCAAACTTGAAGGAATCACGAGTCCATAAGGCAATTAAACACATGGAGCGCGAGTACCACCTGCTACGAGAAATCGTATGATGAGGGGAAGGTTGTTGTCGCCTAGATTGCATCGGATGACGACCTAGTAAAACCATTTACAAGGACATTAAGGCGAGAGCTTTTAATGGTCGTGTAGTGGGAGTAGGAATCAGATGTATGGCAGAAGACATGGCAGCATAGTCTTTTAGTATAAGTGGGAGATTGTTGGATTGTATACTAAAAGTCTAGCTTTAGTATGAACAATGTCATAACAATATTTGAAATGAGAATCATTGATCAAATGATTGCATCTTATAATTTATTTTATATGCATGATGCAATAGTCCATTTACTTTATACTTTAGATAATATGTTATGCGACAACACACGGAAGATCATATTATCGGTTTCCTTATAAAGTATAAACAGATGCTCACAACTGAGATAGACGGGGACTCTCTATCGGTATGGTTGTAGTGTGGTTTGGTATTAGCTTGTCTTGGCTATAGAATCACATTAGTGCACTTGTGTGTATTGAGCAGGACCGCTTGAGGTCGTTCTTCTTATACTGACTATATAGTAGAACTTGATCTCTGTTATTATGGAAGTTCGTGCTCTTAATCCCTATATAATAACCTCGACACGTAGAGCAGTATGTATTTCTTTGATTCATCAATGGGTGAGATTTATATGTATTAAATCAACAAACTCGGTGAGTTGGGAAGTAGTGCTGTATCTATGGAGTGCTGTTGATTGTAGAAGGAATCCATGTCCGTCATAGGTTGATGATGTCCCCTTGAGGAGCTCATAAGGTTTATCATGTAAATCTTGCAAGTGGATTAATTTCCGGCATGATAATAAGGTTGAGTGGTACTACTCTAGGATGAGATATTAATTAATTTGAGTTGTCAATAACTTAATTAATGGACATTGTATATCTTAAACATGGGGAGACTATCGGACTTATAATAAGAAGGAGCTCATAACATAATTTTGGGATTGGACGGGTAGTGCAGTAATAATATTTTAGTGGACTATATTATTATTATTGGATTTAATTAAAAGCTTTGGGCTAAGCTTGGTTAATTAAATTCAATTGAGGCCCAGCCCAATTTCTCCTCCTGGTCCCTGCTGTAGCCCAATATATAAGTGAACTCAGCTTCCTAGAACCCTAAGATTATTCCTGCGCCTCTTTTGGTGAGAGAAGGGAAGAGAAGCAGATTGAGAGATCCTGCAGACTGTTGCCCACACAACAGCAAGATCACACTTGGGACATACAGCAGAAGATCGAGAGGTGGTTCTCTGCAACGATCAACCTCTACACCAACCCAGAAGTACGGTAAACAGTTTATTAATCGCTTCCGCTAATTGTTTGCCTGGAAACCTAACGATCACGTTTGAACCACATAATCCAATTGCCAACATGACCATTGTGAGGTCCGATACTAATGAGACAATTTCCACGAGGACTATCACCGGTTGGATAGTGTGTGTTGACTATAGAAAACTCAATGAAAATACCCGAAAAGACCATTTCCCACTCCCATTTATTGATCAAATGCTTGATAGATTGACGGGACATAAGTATTATTATTTTCTCGATGGCTACTCGGGGTACAATCAAATTTTGATAGCCCTGGAAGACCAAGAGAAAACAACATTTACTTATCCCTATGGCACCTTTACATTTAGAATGATGCCATTTGGTTTGTGCAATGCTCCAGCAATATTTCAAAGGTGTATGATGACCATTTTCGGTGGATTGATAGAGAACATCATGGAGGTTTTCATGGATGATTTTTCTATTTATGGTTCTTCATACGATTTGTGCTTGACTAACCTATCTATTATTTTGCAGCGTTGTGAGGAGACAAACCTTGTGCTTAATTGGGAAAAGTGCCATTTTATGGTTACCGATGGAATTGTGTTAGGGCACCACATTTCGGAGCATGGCTTGAGAGTAGATAGAGCCAAATTCATATTCATAGAACGTCTACCTCCTCCCACTAGTGAGAAGGGAGTTAGATCATTCTTAGGCCATGCGGGCTTCTATCGACGGTTTATCAAGGATTTTTTAAAAATTTCTTAGCCACTTTGTAAGCTTCTTGAAAAGGAAAGTAAATTTGAATTTGATGAAGCTTGTCTTTCTTCATTTCAAATACTCAAAGAGGCTTTAATCTCATCCCCAATACTTGTGTCTCCGGATTGGAGTGTACATTTTGAGTTGCATTGTGATGCAAGTGATCAAACTATATGAGTGGTGCATGGGCAAACCAAAGAGAAAAAGTTTAGAGCCATTTATTATTCCTCTAAGACTTTGAATTCTTGTCAAGTGAATTACACAACCACGGAGAAGGAATTTCTAGCGGTGGTTTATGCCTTTGAGAAGTTTTGCCCCTACTTAGTTGGAAGTCAAATAGTGATATACACGGATCATGCGGTTATTAAGTATCTAATGAACAAAAAGGACGCAAAGCCAAGATTGATTAGGTGGGTATTGCTTTTACAAGAGTTCGATGTGGAGATCAAGGACAAGAAAGGGATTGATAACGTGATTGCGGATCACTTATCAAGACTTGAAAGAGAAGAGGGGGATGTAGATTTGAAGCTAATTAGTGATGAATTCCCAGATAAGGAGATCCTTAAGGTAGAGGTTGACCAAGTGTTTGCTCTTATGGTTAGTTCGTCTCCTTGGTATGCCGATTATGTGAATTATCTTGCTTGTGGCATTCGACCCTCGCTTCTTAATGAGTACAAGTTGAAGAAGTTTTACATGGAAGTGAAGAAGTATATATGGAATGAGGCATTCTTGTTTAAAACTTGTGCGGATGAAGTTATCCGGAGATGTGTAGCCAATGAAGAGGTTAAGGGGATTCTCGAGTTGTGCCATTCGTCTCTTTGTGGTGGGCATTTTGGTCACCACAAGACGGGAGCTAAGGTTCTTAAATCGGGATTCATGTGGCCTACCTTATTTGGAGATGCTAAGAGGTTTGTGGAAAGTTGTGATAGGTGCCAACGAGTGGGAGGAATCGGAAAAAGGGATGAGATGTCTATCACTTTGAATATTGAAGTGGAAAATTTTGATGTATGGGGCATTGACTTTATGGGACCATTTTCTTCTTCTCAAGGGTATATATATATCTTGTTGGCCGTAGATTACATGTCCAAGTGGGTAGAGGCGATTCCTACAAAGAAGAATGATGTTTTTGTTGTTAAAAGGTTCTTGAAAAGGAACATATTTGCTCGATTTGGAGTCCCACGAGCTCTAGTAAGTGATGGTGGTACACACTTTGTGAACAAGTTGATGGAAGGGCTTTTGAAGAAGTATGGAGTGAAACACCGGATTGCTACTCCTTATCATCCCCAAGTAAATGGTTTGGTGGAAGTCTCAAACAGCCAAATCAAGTTAGTGTTGGAAAAGACTATCAATGGGGGAAGAAAGGATTGGGTGGAGAAGCTCGATGATGCCTTGTGGGCATATCGAACGGCATTAAAGATAATTCTAGGTGTGTCTCCTTATTAAATGGTATATGGAAAAGCTTGTCATCTTCCCGTTGAGTTGGAACATCGTGCTTTATGGGCAATCAAGAGACTCAACATGGATGAGAGAGAGTCTGGACAAGAGAGGTTCCTAAAAATGGTGGAGTTAGAGGAATTTCGTGAAAAAGCATATGAGAACTCCACCATTTACAAGGAAAAAGTAAAAAAGTGGCACGATGCCAAGTTGAGAGAGAAGACATTTGCTCCCGAAGATAAAGTGCTAGTATTCAATTCAAGATTGAAGTTGTTTCCGGGAAAGCTCAAGTCTAAGTGGATGGGTCCATTTGAAGTGTTGGAAGTCATCGGAGGACATACATTGAAACTCAAAGGGCCCAATGATGAGTTCGTTGTTAATGGGCATCGGGTTAAGCATTACCTATCTCCTTCTCAAAAGGAGATAGTGTATGTGGACACCCTTTCTTAAACTCATCATGACAATATCGTGCGACTTGAAGACGTTAAACTTAGCGCTAGATGAGAGGCAACCCATCATTATCTTTATTGCTTTATTTCTTGTTTTCAATAAGGATTGTGAATTTGATATTATTTTTCTTGCAATTTTGGCCTTGTAGGTGGATTATACTGTTGGCAATTGGATCGTTTGGTTCAAACGTGATTCGTTAAGGAGTCAGGCAAACGATAACAGCGGAAGCGAATTAAATCAAACGTTTACCGTACTTCTGGGTCGATGTAGAGGATGAACAGCAGTGAACCACCTCTCAATCTTCTATTGTATGTCCCAAGTCGAATCCTGCTGTTGTGTGAGCAACAATCCACAGGATTCTCTCAATCTGCTCCTGTTCTTTCTATCTGTCAAATGAGGCACTGACTTAGGGTTAACAGGAGCTGAGATGACTTATATAATTGGGCTACAGCAGGGACCAGGAGGAGAAATTGGATTGGGCCTCAATTGAATTTAATTAACCAAGCTTAGCCCAAAGCTTTTAATTAAATCCAATAATAATAATATAGTCCACTAAAATATTATTATTGCACTACCCATCCGATCCCAAATTATGTTATGGGCTTCTTCTTATTATAAGCCCGATGGACTCCCCATGTTTAAGATATACAATATCCATTAATTTAATTAAGTTACTGACAACTCAAATTAATTAATATCTCATCCGAGAGTAGTACCACTCAACCTTATTATCATGCCGGAAATTAATCCACTTGCAAGATTTACATGATAAACCTTATGAGCTCCTCAAGGGGACATCATCAACCTATGACGGACATGGATTCCTTCTACAATCAACAGCACACCATAGGTACAACACTACTTCTCAACTCACCGAGTTTGTTGATTTAATACATATAAATCTCACCCATTGATGAATCAAAGAAATACATATTGTCCTACGTGTCGAGGTCATTGTATAGGGATTAAGAGCACGAACTTCCATAATAACAGAGATCAAGTTCTTCTACAAGTCAGTATAAGTCGAACGATCTCAAGCGGTCCTCCTCAATACACACAAGTGCACTAATGTGATTCTATAGCCAAGACAAGCTAATACCGAACCACACTACAACCATACCGATAGAGAGTCCCCGTCTATCTCGGTTGTGAGCATCTTTTTATACTTTATAAGGAAATCGATAATATGATCTTCCGCGTGTTGTCCCACAACATATTATCTACAGTATAAAGTAAATGGACTATTGCATCATGCATATAAAATAAATTATAAGATGCAATCATTTGATCATATGATTCTCATTTCAAATATTGTTATAACATTGTTCATACTAAAGCTAGGCTTTTAGTATACAATCCAACAATCTCCCACTTATACTAAAAGACTATGCTGTCATGTCTTCTGCCATACATCTGATTCCTAGTCCCACTACACGACCAATAAAAGCTCTCGCCTTAAGGTCCTTGTAAATGGATTTACTAGGTCATCTTTCGATGTAATCTAGGCAACAACAACCTTTCCCTCATCATACGATTTCTCGTAACAGGTGGTACTCGCGCTCCATGTGTTTAATTGCCTTATGGACTTGTGATTTCTTCAAGTTTGTAACTACACCAATATCATCAATGTAAATTGTGATTACCTTGGGCAAACTTAGAAACACTTCAAAGTCCATCATGAAGTCTCTAGAGTCATATAGATACTTTGGCTGCCTCATAGGCTCCAATTTATCACCTTTCCATGATGGAGTCCGAAGTCTTAAATATATTTCTATATAGTACTCCTCCACATTATGACTCTACTTCTTAAAATTAAACACATAACCTTTGAGGAGAATTTACTACCGTCCAATCTGATTAAAAAATCCGAATCTACGTAATCCACAAGAAACAGTGAATCTGCCCAGTAAGTCCACATATAATTTCCAGTCCTTCTCAGGCACTTCATATATGTCTTACCACAGTTCATCATTCTTGTTCCGGGTTACGTTGATACCTTCTGTTCATGCATCCAGCAAAACAGATATCCAACTTCGTTCATAGCATTCCTTAGATTAAGCTTCCTTATTCGCCGAAGCATAAGGAACCGCTTTCATCTCCTTTATCTTCTTTTTGTGCCTTAAGACATAATCACTTAGATAAATTCACATGATAAACGAATATGGACTGTATCATTTTATGAAACTTGTGATAAGCATAACATCCTTTCTTGTGACCCGTATTACCGTGATCAAAAGGATATATTTTGCCTTTCTTAAGTCCTTCATCTCTACTGCTTTATTAACCATATCCATACTCCCGATAATACTCTTTCATTGTCTCCAATGAGCAAGATACTATCTACGTATAGTATAAGAAACACCACCACGTTTCCGTCAATCTTTACAACACACAAGACTCATCCGCTCATTGATTTAAATCCATGCCACTGGATTACCTAATCAAAACAGATGCTTCACGATCTCAAAGCTTGCTTTTAGTCCATCGCTGGACAATTTTAAGCTTACTATCAAAATGCTATTAGCACTTTGCAATGAATCACTCTGGTTGCTTTTCATAGATGTTTTCCTCAAGACTTCCAATCAGGAAAGCTGTCTTGATATCTATTTGTTGTTCCTCATAGTTCAATATGAGCAGCAATAAATAAAAGAATCCGAATCAACTTAAGCATAGCTACTAGCGAATATGTTTCCTCATAATCAAACCATTTCTTTCTGAGTACACCTTTTCGCAACAAGCTTTGCTTCCAAGGTTTTCACCTTTCCGTATGATCATCTTTTATTTCCTATGACCACTTCCAATGGCTTTTACACTATTTAGTGGTCTAATAAGCTCCCAGACTTAATTTAGAATCCGTAGATTCTATTTCAACATTCATTGCAACTTAGTAAGATTCCGCATTTTCATCTTGTAGTGCTACATCATATCCGTGGGACAATACCATGTTTACTAGGGACCAAGTTTTACGACTCTCCCAAAACATATATCTTACGGGTTGTCAAACAACCCTCCCACTACGACAAGGCACTACATGTAATTGTGTATCAGACGTGACACGCGTTGCAGTTTACCTTGTGGTATATCCTCTTGTACACTTGGTATTTACACTTTGTGTTTTTCTCTCACTTCCTTTAGAACAATTTACACATGGGTTTGTGATTTATTACATAGTCCTTATCCAAAAATCTAGTGATTGTATTAACAATCACCCTTCAATCTTTTAGACTAAATAAATCACACTTCATTTTTCTAGGATGTCCCACAAACAGACAAATGTTTTACGAATTACTGTTTCTAGGGCATATCCATAAAATGAATTTTAATTATTCCAAATAAATCATCATCTATCTAATCATAACCATAAGAGCTTTATTCCTTCTATCCACCACACCATTCAGCTGGGGCACGCCCGGTGTAGACAACTTGAGATTTAATCTCAACTTCTGATTAATGAGGTACTCGCCATCACGATTAAATCGTAATGACTTAATATATTTTCCATGACGCTTCACTGTACCAGTCTTGCAATTCTTGAATTAATCAAAGAACTTAGACATGCAATGCATCAAATAAATATATTGATATCTAGAATAATCTTCGAATATTCATAACCACCTCTCATCTGGATAATATTAGGTTCGCTTGAATCAGAATGAACTAATTGCAACATATATATCTTTGGCTCTACACCCCACAACCTTGAAAAGGCAGTTAATCATTTTTACTTCCAAGCAAGACTCGCAAGTCCGATAGTTTCCACTTCAGATAAACCTTATGGTCTATCGACTATCAACTTTTGAATCCTACTCAAGTAAAATGAACTAGTCTTAGAAGCCAAATGTATGTTTAGTTCATCTCCGAAGGTTCCTTTCTCTTACTAATATTAGAAGATGCATTATTAATTACTGTTTTGTTGCATCTGTGGGATAAACATGATTTAAGAGTATATATATTATCCAACAACGTACTTTAACAGATTATAGCCTCATTCCTCATTACCATGACCATGTCATTTAAATGAAATGTAGTATCTATCCGTTAATGCATAGAAACCGAAATCAAATTCTTTCTATGAAACGTACGTAAAGACAATTTCTCATAATCAATCGTTTATTCTTATCATGAGATAAATAAACAACTCCCACTGCAATAGCCACTACCTTTGTAGTTTTACCCATGTCATAATAATCTTATCTTTACAAAGTGATAAACATTTAGTGATTTCAGTATCTACACTGTTCGTGTCAGTGGATGCCATCACTAATCATGTTTAAACCACTAGTAAATAAGATATTAAACTTGTTCACATTATGATGAAAATGGCTTTCATTTGCCACATGTTTTGTCAGAAGTTTCCCACCATATACATCCTCTTGTAATTCAGGTGGAACTAACTCAAAACATCTAGGCAATAATGGAGAATTAAATTGATTGGGGTTTCCCCTTCAACTTCTATTCCATGTATTTCCAATTCATTCATCAAATTCTATCATGACCTACCGCATTTTAAATTACTCGAGTATCCGAAGAGTTACATGAGACCATCATATTTCTATGAACCTCTCATCTCTTCACTAGAGACATTAACAGGCATCATGAGACGTCCTTGTGAGAACATATTTTTATTTTCTTAAGCAGTAAAATTCAAAACCAAGATTCTTTTCTAATCATTTAATTTGGACGAGTAAATATAATATCTTTTAGTTAACAATTAGTGAAATAAAACCATTCGAAATTCAGAGAATCACAAATAAATATTCCGATCAAATCTTCAAATTTTATCCTTTTATATTGATTCCCTCAAAACAATATAAAATTAAAATTCACTGACATCTCAAGCACTGTGAGTCTGCAAGCCACGTTAGTGTGGACGTTTACAAACCCGAACATTTACACGAGAAGGTTTTACCCATTAATTTCATTTGTCAACCTAACTTTATGACAAAATAATTAATAGTCGGTTCCTCTTTAGCCATGCAAATAATAGCAGTGACTCCGTTGGGGAGGATACTAATTATTTACACCTAAGTGTACACCATTATTTGATCCCAAGTCCACTGCGCGAGCTTGTGTGCCTTACAGTTGGAGAAGTACACACGCGCTCGGATAGTTCCTACAATCATCAATTATAAGTTTGTACCAGTGAACCGCACACAAACTCATCCGTTAGGGAGGAAGGCCTATTGCCAACACGCAAGTTTATATGCCACATTACAAATAATAATTATTTAATGAAGTCTGTACTAGTGATCCGTGAATAAACTCATCCGTTAGGGAGGAATGCCTATTGCCAACACGCAAGTTTACTCACATCACTTACAAACCAATAATGGAGGCCACGAGAATTAATTACCAATCCCCTCTCCCACTTAGTTATTTAACACCGAGGGTTTTTAACATGCATATAATATTCAGAAATAAAATATACAACCTAGCATGCTTCTATTAACAGTAATTTAAATAAATAAATCACATAGAACATACATTTTACATATACAACAATAATTGACAATTAAATCAATTAATCAGTTGTATAACATTAATTAATTGCATAATATGTTGGATCAATTAAATAGGCCCAGCTGACCCAAACATCATTAGCATAAAATGAGCAGCCCATTAGTAAAATAATTAAGCCCATTTACCCTGCCAATTTATGCATTAAGGTCTAGCCCAATATTTAACCTGGCCCAACATCATACCCACAATTAATTAAAAACCAGGATTGGCCCAACAGCCCATTACCATTTAATTAAAATTGGGCCCATAACCACAGCCCAAAACCATTTAATTAAAATAAAGGCCCAACTGAGACAACCATATACTGCCCAAATCAGCCCAGCAACAGCTGAATAACCCAGCAGGCCCAATAACTAAAAAAAATTGAATTAAGCCCAATTATCCAACATTAAAATAGCCCTGCAGCCTTTATGAAAATTGGGCCCTGCAACCTTTATGAAAATTGGGCCCTGCAACATAGGCCCAAAACAGAAGCCCACACACAGCTGCTGCCCTAGAAACACACCAGCCGCTACCTACTCGCTTGCCGCAAACACATCGCTAGCCATTACCGGCGCGACGTGCCTCAGCGGCTCAGCCCAATGGAGTCTCGCCGCGAGCCGCCAGCCGCCTGAGACCATCCACCAGCCATTGCGAGAAAATCCCACCGGAGCCGCGTCGTCAGCCACGTTCTCCTTCACCAGCCAGCGGCAACATGAAATCGACGGCGAAGCTTCCATCGGCGCTGATCATTCACCAGCCATAACACACACCGCAACCAGAGCCCAGCCGCCGCGGCCATCCATACGCAGCGGCGCTAGGAGAATCCACGCCACTGACCAGTCATTGTTTCGATAGGAAGAACCGACCCAGCCGCGACCAGCTTCCGCCGCCCACTGCCATCACCGCTTCGCCCGACAGTAAGCCTCGAGCAGTATCGTTTGTCAAAGACCAGACAAGACCCGCTTGGAACTACACAAATATGATCATACAGGGATCCGATCCACCCAGATCGCCGATCTGCCACAGCCCAATCCAGCACCACCGTCATGCAGCCGAGTGACGGCAATCCAGAAGCTCGCTCTGTCGCTTTCCACAACAGTGCTATCGCGCGTCACTGATTAGCTCCGATCCAACCAGAATCGGGTTGAACTCTCTCGGATCCCTCCTGATTCGATCAAATATCCATCCAGTGCGCCCTACTCCGACCACAGCCTTCCGCCGTGCAGCCGCTAGGAAGACATCGGCGAAGGCACGCCTGCATTCAACCTCTCCAGCCGCTCGCTGACAAAGAACTCATCCAGAGTGTCCTGAAATCACGCTCGGTGGCAGATGACGCGCTCGGAAGGCTGCTCCATCAGACGCCGTCCAGATCACTGGCCCACTGCGCCGTAAGCCGCCGTGAACTTGTCTGAGAGCATCGCCACCTTACGCTGCCTCCCACCATCCAGCCACCGATCGATGTAACTCGTCGTTTATCCCATCGCAATCAATATCACATTCGTAGTGTACAACAGTGTGTGGGTGATATCAATGTACTTCCAGAAAGATATTCAAAGCACATAGGATGGAAAATATAGACATATACAAACCCTTATCACAAGGTTTGTGGCAACGATCATTATCATAGGATTATCACAAATAATAAAATTATTCAAATCCTAATCAAAACAAATGACTATCTCTTGATTACATCACATAATCAAATAATCACAAAACCACAAGCCTAACTAATCACGTTTCACCACGTAACCAACGCTCTGATACCAATTGTTGGCAATTGGATCATTTGGTTCAAACGTAATTCGTTAAGGAGTCAGGCAAACAATAACAGCGGAAGCGAATTAAATCAAACGTTTATCGTACTTTTGGGTCAATGTAGAGGATGAACCGCAGTGAACCACCTCTCAATCTTCTGTTGTATGTCCCAAGTCGAATCCTGCTATTGTGTGGGCAACAATCCGCAGGATTCTCTCAATCTGCTCCTGTTCTTTCTATCTGTCAAATAAGGCACTGACTTAGGGTTAACAGGAGCTGAGATGACTTATATAATTGGGCTACAACAGGGACCAGGAGAAGAAATTGGACTGGGCCTCAATTGAATTTAATTAACCAAGCTTAGCCCAAAGCTTTTAATTAAATCCAATAATAATAATATAGTCCACTAAAATATTATTATTGCACTACCCATCCGATCCCAAATTATGTTCTGGGCTCCTTCTTATTATAAGCCCGATGGACTCCTCATGTTTAAGATATACAATGTCCATTAATTTAATTAAGTTACTGACAACTCAAATTAATTAATATCTCATCCGAAAGTAGTACCACTCAACCTTATTATCATGCCAGAAATTAATCCACTTGCAAGATTTACATGATAAACCTTATGAGCTCCTCAAGGGGACATCATCAACCTATGACGGACATGGATTCCTTCTACAATCAACAGCACACCATAGGTACATCACTACTTTCCAACTCACCGAGTTTGTTGATTTAATACATATAAATCTCACCCATTGATGAATCAAAGAAATACATATTGTCCTACGTGTCGAGGTTATTGTATAGGGATTAAGAGCACGAACTTCCATAATAACAGAGATCAAGTTCTTCTACAAGTCAGTATAAGTCGAACGATCTCAAGCGGTCCTGCTCAATACACACAAATGCACTAATGTGATTCTATAGCCAAGACAAGCTAATACCGAACCACACTACAACCATACCGATAGAGAGTCCCCGTCTATCTCGGTTGTGAGCATCTGTTTATACTTTATAAGGAAACCGATAATATGATCTTCCGCGTGTTGTCGCACAATATATTATCTACAGTATAAAGTAAATGGACTATTGCATCATGCATATAAAATAAATTATAAGATGCAATCATTTGATCATATGATTCTCATTTCAAATATTGTTATAACATTGTTCATACTAAAGCTAGGCTTTTAGTATACAATCCAACATATACTTGTGAGAAAATGCATATTGAAGAAAAGAGAAGTGCTTCATGAATTCGGGTATGGATGTTGCACCACTTTTTGCAAACTTAATTCTTGACTCTTGCCTCGAGTTAAGTTTTGGGGGTGCTAGTGCATGGTGGACATACCTTGAGAGTTGTGATGCATATAATTCTCTACAAGAAGATCATTAATGGAGACTACAAGGGTAAGTCCCACCACTTTTTGCAAACTTAATTCTCAACTCTTGTTTCGATTTAAGTTTGGGGGAGAGTGTGTGGTATGACTTGAGTGTGATTCTTGTAAAATTGAGTTAATTTTAAAATTTTTCTCATGAGTTTGGGTATGATTTTGGTACGATTGGTTGTGTTGAAGTGTATGATGATCCTTATGTTTATTACAAATATTGAGCTAATGGTTTTTGATGAGTTTTGAGCATAGTTGAAATAGATGAAGTATAGTGGAAGCATGAATTGAGCCCAGAGATCAAATCGAGGGTCGGGATGCATTCTATTCGAAAGCTCGTGCCAACTATTTCCACTATTAAATCCTTTCTAAGGTAGTTCACTTTACATCATATCACTTCTATTTTCTTTACATGAATTGGTATTGATATTGTTTTGAATTGTGTTGGATTAGCATGCTACTTCATGTGTTATGTTTGTGGGAGGTTTACTTTCGTAATCTAGGATTTCCTTTTCAATTAAGGATGGGATGTTTGTGAGCTCATTTGATTATGGATGCTATGAATGTGTGCTTAATTATCTTATGGTGGTAATTTTTGTTTTGTATGTTATATGTTTTTGTGTTGTTTCTTGTTTGGTGTGTCTTTCTTGTATGCTTTGTGTGTATTTTCATTTTTATCTTGGGATGTTTGGTAGTTTATTTTTGGATATTGTGAGTCATTTTTTAATGTGAGTAATGAAATGTGTTGTGATAAGTGATGACAAATTATGATTAAGAATCTCTATACTTTCGAATTGTGATATGTTTTATTTAACTTGTTCAATTTTGAGATGAATATGGTGTAATAAGTTCTTAAGGTTCGAGCATAAGCTTGTGAGCTTTTGATCCTCAACCGTACATACATGGTATTTCTTCATGAATGGATCGGTTGTGTTTGATAAGCTAGAACTTGCTCAAAGACTATAAGGACGACCCGATTAGTGGAGATTAGTGATATGATCTAAGGTCATCCTTGTTATTTATAGTCATTGCCAAATATTTTCATACCATGAACATCATCCCTAGTCAACCACTTTGAGCCTATAAGCCTATTTCTTGTGAATTTAGCACACTACAAGCCTTGATTTCCCACATGAGCCTTATATATATACCCTTTTGGTGTAAGTAATTGAGGAGATGGTGGCTAGAAATGATTGATTGAATGACAAAAGAAGAAAAGGAAATGGTAAACAAGCAAGAAAAAGGATAAAAAGAGCAAAAACAAGAATGCACATGCAACCTTTAAACAAGAGGAAGGAGCAAAGCAACAACAAGATGCTCACGAAATCAAAAGTCCAAAGAAGGAAGCATGCATCATAAGAAGCTCAATACAAAGGAGAAAGATGATGAATAGTGCTTATGACCAACAAGATAAAAAGAAAGAAAAGAAAAGTGGAGAAATGGAAGAAAGTAGTTATCTCTTTGATTTCTTACACTTGATTAGTCACTTTTATCCAAATTCTTCCTACCATACCAAAGAGCCTATCATTACATCCTTAATGAAAGACCTTTTTGATCATTAATTAAAACTTTGGAGGTTTGTGAATGTAGTCCACGAGCAAGCTTATAGCGAGTTGAGCCAATCGATTAATGAGTGTTGTTTTACCTAAATCAAAGAGTATTGAGTGAAATTGATATCCGTTGTGAGGCTTGGACTAAAAATAGACTATATTACACTTTATCCTCTTTTGATTGAACTTGTTAATTCCTCATGTCATGAATCTAATGTTGTAGAATGACTTAGCATAGTTTGTAGTTATTATTGCTATCGATGTGATATTGTTTATATTTGTTAGGTCTTTTTCTAGGTGAAAATTTCTCCTCTTGGTTTATCATTTTAGTTGCTCAGGAACGAGCAACACTTTAAGTTTGGGGATTGATCGTCGCTATTTTTACCTAAATTTTAGTATCTTTTTTGTATGTTTTTCATATTATTTTATTCGTATTTTATGTGTATATTGGTTGTGTTATGGGTTTTCATAGAAATGTGTGTGAATGAGCCTAAACATGTTAAAAATAGGTCAAAAATGGGCTGCCGGGACCCAACTCGAGTTGCAAGGTGCAACTCGACTTGCAACTTGAGTTGAAAGAAGGTCGAGTTCATGCCTGAAAACTATCCAGAATCATGCAGTGACCCAACTTGAGTTGCAAGACCCAACTCGACTTGCAACTCAAGTCGAGTTGAGGTCAGAAAGTTGTCCAGAGAGCCAACTTGACATGCATGTTGCAATACGAGTTGCAACACGAGTCGTGTTGAGGCTTATCGAGGTCGAGTTGGAGTTGTGCAGAGAAGAGCAGCATCCAAAAATCATACAGTATGCTTACTCGAGTTGCAAGACGCAACACGACTTGACAACTCGAGTCGAGTAGGGTTCCGGAAGTATTTTAGTTTCAGAGTCTCACAACACAACCGAACAGTCAAGTGCTCGAGTTGCTAACTCGAGTCGAGCTGGGTCAGCTCGAGTTCCATCACATGCTACTCGACTCGAGTAGCTAACTAGAGTAAGGAAGGCCAAGTCGAGTAAGGTTATTTTGGGCCAAAAATTCGGGTTTTCACCTTCTAGTGCGTGGAGAATATGTTTTAAATCTCAGTTGACACAAAATTCGAGGCCCAAGTTGGGAAAGAGTATAAATACTCTCATGTTCAACATTCAAAAAGAGGATGGATTAGGTCTTCACTTGGTCACATAGATCACACACAATTTCCTTCATTTTACACCACCATCTCCATCCATTTCATCATCCACTATATCTATCTAGTTTCCACTATCAAATCTACCATCCAAGTGAAGAAAGCAAGCAAGGAAGAGAAGAAGATTGCATGTTGAATGATACTTTCAAGCCAAGCATCAAATTAGGGGAGAAATTACATTTGATTTGTATTTCCTTAGTTTAAATTGCTACAATGGATATTTTTAAACATTATTTTGATGTTTTGATGATGTTTGTTGTTGGCTAAACCTCTTGTGAGGCTAGCCACTTGATGGATTAAGGATCTATGGATTTGTTGAATTTGTAATGCTTTAATTGATTTGATCTTTGAAATTTCTTAAATGATCTATGATTTACATGATTTGTGTTGTGATGTGTGTGGTTGAATTCTCTAGTTATAATATTAGGAGGGCCAATCCAATATTGTGATTAGGGTTTTGATTGAATCATGTTATAATATGAATTTTGTATATTAGTATGTGAAGTATGTGGTAGCATCTCTATATGCTTAGAACATTCATGTGAGAACACTTAATTGGTTTATCATATTTGGTTGATTAATTGAGTGAGGAGTCCAATCTTGTTATCATAGTACCTTAAGGGAATTGAGAGTGAGATTCAATCTTTTGTGCTTAAAACTTGTAATGGGCTTAGAACCTAATTACCTTGGTATAGGGATTAGGGGTGTATATGTGATTGCTTCTATTCCAATGATCATTGATATTTGTCATTTGAATTCAACAAGCCATGTTGTGTCCTTAATCTTGAATGTGGTTAGCCATACTCTTCTTTAGATTGTCCTACATCCATTTCATTTTCATATTGGTTATTGGATACTTTGTTTGATCATCTTAGTTGTTAATTGCTTTTATTTGGTACTTGCTTAGATAATTGATAGTTTAATTGCTCTTGTTAATTTTAAAAACTCCAAATCCGATCACTTCTATAAAGTATGATTGAAAACAAACACGGATACACTCTTGATTTAAATCTCCCTTTGATCGATATTTAAACTTGGTCACTCACTACAAACGATAAGGTTCGCTTACCTTAATCAATTTTATACCAAAATTGAGTTTAAGTTCACTGCTCCATCAATCAAAAATTGATTTAGAAGAAATGATGGATAATTTGGCTTATTCTATAGACTAAAAAACAATGCATTTCCACTTCTATGCATTTTTGTCTCAATTAATAATTTTTTTTCTCAAGACTTATATTTATATTCTCATAAAATAAATTATCGTTTAGTCAATAATTTTTACGATATACTTTAATTTTAAAATTATCATATTTTATTAATACAACATTTATATTCAAAAGATTAAATTATCTAAAAAATAAATAAAATTTGTGACTCTTATTTATATTCATGATAAATATAAATTTGAAATTAAAATAAAAAAAGTAATTAAAAATATAATTCTTCCGTGCATCGCACGGGCAAATTACTAGCCTGTTTTAAAACCGAACCAAGCTAATGATTTTGGTTTGGTTTTATTCGGGTTTTCCGATTATTCGATTTTATATTTTTAAGAAATTCGGCATACAATTTTATCAATTTGATTGCACACCCATAAGTAGGAGTGCATTACTGCAACCTTTGCAGTAATTCCACCCCACCGTTGTTTGCCATTACATTATCTGAACTTTGTGGAGTTATCTTCCATTTTTAACCATTCAATTTTAACCATGTTTTTGCCCGTTTGAAGTACACAGTAAGTTTTTCGTAATCCGTGTAAAAAGAGTGTCCGAAGCCTTTTTCTTGGTTTTAAACTCTATAAAGAGTGCATACTCAAGATTGAACAGACACCCCTCTCTCTTCCATTGTTACATATTAACCACTCCATTAAAATTATCTGCAATTTCTTCCTCTTGAAGCTGATCTAACCTCACTGCTGCTCTAAGGAAATCATGATCAGACAGATTTTCTCTCTCCTCTTTCTCTCACTCCTCACCCTCTGCATTTCAGGTACAGTTTTCAAGAAAACATATATGCTCAATTTCACTCACCCCCTCTTAAAACACATCTCCACAAATCTGTCCACAAATTAATGTCTTTCTTGATTTTGCACTCCTCTGACCTCCAGATCCACATTGTTTCACTCTTTACTCTTTTTCCCCAGTTTTTTTTTTTTTTTCAAATAAAAAAAAAGTAGTATTTGATTCCAGATTGGTTGTGTATTGCAGCGGGAGTTTCAGGTACAACAATGACACTATTGAACAAGTGCAGCCACCCTGTTTGGCCGGGCATTCAACCTAGTGCTGGAAAGCCCGTTCTTGCAATGGGCGGATTTAGGCTTCCGCCAAACAAGGCCTACACACTCCAACTCCCCCCGGGCTGGTCGGGGCGCGTGTGGGGTCGTCATGGATGCTCCTTCGATGCCGCCGGGCGTGGGCGGTGCGCCACCGGCGATTGCGGCGGAGCCCTTTTCTGCAATGGGCTTGGTGGGGCGCCACCCGCCACACTTGCGGAGATAACCCTGGGTGCTCAGCAGGACTTCTATGACGTCAGCTTGGTTGATGGATACAATCTTGCTATTTCCATTACGCCCTTCCGAGGCTCAGGTATGAATTGTTGGGCTCTAATTAATTCTAATTAATTTATGTTTTCATTTCCAATAAATATAGGGGAAATAAATTCACTTTGACTCACCAGTTGCACTCTTTTACTTTTGCTTGTGTGAATGAATTTATGAATAATGAATTTATTGATGTGCTAGATAAAATAATAGGCTAATTATACCGTGCAGCCGGGTGCACTCTAAGATAGAGTGAGTGCACCCGGGTGCACTCTAAGATAGAGTGACGTATACAAATATAAACAAAAATATATATACAATTATGAACAAAAATGTAAACAATTTAATTGTTAGTTTTTTTTAATGAAAAATTGAGTGTAAAAAGATTTACAATTATTAAAAAACATGTATACACTATTGAATAAAAAGTTATACACATATGATGCTAGTTTTTTTAATGAAAAACTTAGTGTGAAAAAAGTATATAATTATTAAGAAACACGTATACAAAATAGAATAAAAAATTATACACATATAGGTGCACCCTTGCACCGGGTGCACCTAATATCAACTCAAAATAATATATGAAGGGGTGCAAGAGCTCTACTTATTTTATAAATTAAAAGAGAACTATACTTTTGAATATTTTAAATTTTATAAATAAATATTAAATTATAAAATATAATAATATATAGTAAATCATAAGATGTAAGGTGAAATTGTGCAAGGAATAAATACTCTTATCTCACTAATTGATAAATTTTGGGATGAGATCATGTCTTTAAAAATAAGTCCTAGATGTAGAATATAGGAGTATTTTTTATTTATTTATTTCTATGTCAGATTTTTTAATATAGTATGTGACTATGAAGGACTGAGTGTAAAATATTTAATTCTTGCACGTAGAAGGTTAGGATCTTTAATTTTTGTCGGGAAAGCTATTCGACAGATTTCCATTTGAAAAATGAAATCAACACTCTAATTAAAATATACTGCTAGCCTGTTGGTTGAATGAGCAGATATACTTTGCTACTTCCTTCCTACTACCCATATATTAAGTGTAAAAGTTACTCTAAACAATAAATATGGAGTTTAAAAAAAAAAAGTTATTTTTTTAATTAATTTTATTAACTTTTTAGAGAGTTAATAAAGTAGTATACTTTATTGTCTTTTTATACCATATAAGTAAATTATAAAGTAGTATACCAAATGCATTAGGTTTGCGTAATAAATTTGAAAATTTGAAATTAGGATGTATTTTTAAGTTAAAAGTTGATATGATGATATTTTTCACTTTTGAAGTGTGATTTTTATCGTGAGACCGGCGAAAATGAAAAATGTGATATTTATTATGGTCGCGAGGGAGTGGTATTTAAGTAATTCAAAATAATTTAAAGTGATATTTATTATGTACAGAAAGTGAACGTCAATGAATTTCGGCATCACATTGTTCTTTTTTGGAATGGTTTTGCTTTTCGCTTTTGTTTCTAATTTTAACCAAAGAATTTAGAACTTTTTTTTTTTAATTCAAAACTTACTTTTTTTTTTGGGAAATTATGATTTTTAATGACTGTTCTACGCATTTTTTGAAACGTTAGTAAAGCATTTTTTGTCATTTCCTATCGCATGGATTTTTTTTTACATTTTAATAGAAGTTAGATGAATAATACTATAGGAGGGTGAAAAAAATTGAATTTTTTACCTTCTTTCGTCCACTTTGAAGAGTCTCTTTAACTTATTTTACGTGAATTAACAAATATTACTTATTTAATGTTATTTAATGTATAGTGGATAGTTATATTAATGAGTTCATTTAGAGGGCCTAAAATTATTTCCCCTGTGAGACCTTTATCCAAGAATTTGAAATGAAGATGTCATGAAATTTAAATGTAAAAGGAGATCTCTATCAATGTCCTTTATTACTTCTTTAGGTCAGTGATACAAGAGAACAGGGTATCTATGTCCATAATCAAAATATCACAAAAAATATTTCTCATTGTTGCTCCAAGTCATACTTTAATTAAAATGAAGGGTTATCTTTTATTTTATTTATTTTGACTTTTCATCATCTAACGGTAAAGTGTAAAAGAAATCTTAGCTATTTATGTCTCATATATGGTTTGGGAGACACAAGGCATTGACAAATACAAAGTGGGTCTATTAACCTATAATAATTAAATGGTTGTGCACTCTTAATCTCTTGTCTTAGTCAGTTTTTTTGAAAGTGAAAAATAAAGAATAATGTTTTGAGAATGTATATATAGGCAAAAACTGCTATGGGTACACTCAGTGCATCTAGATTCGACCTAATTTTGATGTAATACTCTTGTTAATCGAATGTAATATTTTTTAATATAAAAATTAATAGCTTTGATTTTTTGAAAAAAAAATAATTTTCTTAGTTAAACATTATACTATTGATATTTCGATAGATTCTCTTAATGAAAAACAATACCCTTACTTATTAATATGTACCCTTTAGAATAAAATAATATCCTAAAATACTTTGCGCACATAGAATGAAAAAACCACTCCATATTTAGTTACTTCAGCCATTTGACTAGGCAATATATTATATAGAACTTTTTTTAAGTTTAATTTTAAATGATAATAACAAGTTTTAGCCTAACAATTATGGTTGAACACTTCCTTATTTTGTTCAATGGTTGATTCTATTGTTCAACAATTTTAATTGAATATTTGGGATTGGATTCCTTGTTCTATAATTTGTGTTTCATAATGTAAGGTTAATCTATAATATTATTATAACATGTATCGATTCATTTAAAAAGTGCAATACAAGATGAAAGACTAAGTTAGAATAAGTGATCTTATACCAGAATATTTTATCCCGTAATCTTCATTTTATTTTTGCTTCTTAAAATGGTATCACAACATAGATAAATTTGTTGTGAATAAAATAATTTTGGTTGTGAGCTTTCTAGTTCTGATACAATCATAATGGACCGTGCTTATATTATTTTAACAAAGAGAATGTAGTAGGGTAAAAATGAATATTCGAGCAAAAATATGAATGAATGGTATTTATTCGACATTTTTAATTGAATGATATAAGAGAGAAGTAAAATTAGAAAGTTTAAGTGGAAATGTAAAAAGAGTCGAAGCTGGTGGGTGTGCTCACCAAGTTGGAGGTGCAAGTAGGCTACCCATACAAAAATTCATGTGTACGAGTTACAAGAAATGTGATCCACTTCACATATAACTTTATTGCATCATGTGTTTAGACATATCAACACATAAAGATAACATAGCAACAACACTGCATCATTAATTCAAAGTTACAGTAGATACGGAATTATAAAAAAGTTATTTTTAATCAACACATAAAGATAACATAGCAACAACATTGCATCATTAATTCAAAGGTACAGTAGATACGGAATTATAAAAAGTTATTTTTATTGACTTTTAGGATTAGTTTGTTATTTTTAAATCATAAATAAATAATAAAGTAAGTTATATGAGTTATAAATGGTAGAATATTTGACATCATAGTGTGTTGTGGGGTTGTAGGATTAGGTATTATTTCCTAATTTAGGGTATGAACATGTCATGGGACGAACAAAAATAGTAAATGTGGATTTGTTTATGGGACGGAGAAAATAATATATTGTATATCGTGGAAGTGATAGTGTTGTGTGAGATCGTGTCACGGCCAGAGTTTTTGATTAACTTTCTCTTTTTAATAAAGATGTTATAACTTTTTATTTATGTTACGAATTGTTTATGAAATAGTTCAATTTAAAATTATCGTTTTTTATCTATTTGATATAATTTTTTATTAAAGATGTTATTTCTTTTTATTTTATAAATCTCACTAAAACCATTCGGTGATGTTCTTATATACTTCTTCGGTGCCATAAAACTCTTCACATTTTTCTCATTTATTTGTCAAACAAAATCCTTCACCCTCTAAAATAGGAAATATGATCACCTTATCCATCAATTTCAAAAGTTATTTTAATTTCAAATTTGTTAATCGTTTTTACACATATATCATTACTTTATACTTTTTATTACCTAAAAATACTTTAAAGTTAATAAAGTTGATAAAAAAGTGTAACTTTTCTTGAATAATGTGAAAAATCTTTTTATGGGAGGGAGTGAGTAAATTTTTGTCATGTTGGAATGTATCACACCACGTGAACATATATTGGGTGGGGTCCAATTGCATGGTGCATTCCAGCACAAAGTTGTTGATAATGTAGACTGTTTTCACAACAATCAAGAAAATTCGTCTTCTTACGAAATACACGGATTTAGGGCGGTGCTTGTAGAAAAATACTACGAAGGTTGACAGGGTTCAATATTAATTTATGTCACCTTGGAACTTGATACATTTCTTTATCTTTAGAATTTGATACATATTTTACTAAATCTTTAATTTCTAGAATTTTACCCCCATGAACTTAATTTCATACTACGATGATAGTACATAGCAATATACTTAGTGCGGTATAAAATTTAGGTTTATCCTCTTATTCTCTGTGCCATTTTGGTACATCATCTCTTCATATACTACACCGTTTGATGAATAACACGTAGAAGAGAGAGGAAAACTATACATCATCTCCTCATATAACGAGTGACACAGAAGATGTACGAAAATGAGGTAGAAGATCTAATGTGCTTAAACTTTATTCTTAAACCTATCCCTTATTGCAGGTAAGTGTAGCTATGCCGGGTGTGTTAGCGATTTGAATATGATGTGTCCGGTGGGGCTCCAAGTTCGTTCTCATGACAAGAGCAAAGTAGTGGCGTGCAAGAGTGCATGCTTCGCGTTCAACTCCCCCAGATACTGCTGCACGGGGAGCTTTGGGAACCCACAGTCGTGCAAGCCCACGGCCTATTCTCGCATCTTCAAGGCGGCATGCCCCAAGGCCTACTCCTACGCTTATGATGATCCCACCAGCATTGCCACTTGCACTGGTGGTAGCTACTTGCTCACCTTCTGCCCCCACCATTAGTGCATTTGCCCCTTTCCAGATTACTTCCTTAGCTACTATATATCTACCTACCTACCGGCCTATATAATGTGATGTGAAGGACCAAGTTTTGTTAGTGTTGTTATTCCTGTGTTGAATATCTCCTGTATGCTTTAGTTTTAATGATATCATTGTTGTATTCTTCAGCTTGAATTAGTGGATTTTATCCATTCATGTAGGTTCACTACTTAATTTAAAGGTGCATGCACTATCAGGATTCAGGAGTGCCCTCCTCTTAAATGGGTGGAAATGTTATATTAATAGAGTAGGATTATGTTTTGTTAAACTATAAAGATGGAAATTTTTTTTTGTAGGGTTGAAGAATTGGTTTTATAAGAAATAAATCAATTAAAATTGAGATTATGTATGAACCAATTTTTGGAGGGATAAGAGTTTAACTTTATTTAACAGCATGTGATCGATTCAAGTTCTTCATGTTGGAATTGGTCATATTAGAGGATTAGTCAAGCCTATCTTTGACCAATATTCTTGTAACGTTGCCTTTATAAATAATGGAGATGAGTGGCATATTCGGAATCAACGTTTCGAGTAGATGAATTTAATCTATAAGTTTGCTCAAAACTAATTCCGAATGAGTGAGTAATTAATACATGAAGTTAGTAACTTTAAATTACAAAAAAATATGAGAAAATGAAAAGGAAAATAAAGGAGTGGAAACTTGTCCCACATAGAATAATCATTGGAATTTTGAACTCATCATAATGTTGGCTTACATGGTGCATTCAACCAAGTCTAGTTGATCTCGTTCTCATACATGATCATTTTCATTTTGAACTCGAACCAGGTCCGATGGGTGAGGCACGTGGGTGGACTAGGTTCAAACCGGTATGGCTTGAACCGGCAGGTTCGGTCCGACTCGAATCCGATTCGACTCAGACCGGCCATTCCAATTTAGTTTGGCTTGGTCTATGTCCGGCCTGGTTCGGCTCTTGTCCGAGTCCTCCAACGTGGTTCGAACTGTGGTTGCATTGGAGGTCAAGATAGCTCACAAAGGGGTGCAATCCAGACCCTTAGATTTTAATCTTGATAGAGATACGATCGGACGGTCCAGAATGACTGGTGACATTCTTTCACAAAGGGCCACATAACTCTTCATTATCATAAATAGGCCCCCAAGATTCATTTGAGGCATTACATTCAAGCATACATAATTATTACTTTAGTGCATTCTAGTCTTAGTTCTCAACTTATAGTTTATCTAGCCTTTCCCGAGTCGAAAGTTTCAAATATTATTTCCGTTCGCCAATAACTTTAGGTTCGTTGTACTACGATCTAAATTTGAAAGCCGTATCTTGGAGGCGATAGTTGTAAGACCATAAAGCAATTGAGTACGGAGCAATCTCATCTTAAGGAAAGAGAGATCACTCTCGCCTCCACTTTAGCTGAGTTTTCCATAAGCTATCATTCAAATACTACTCATATTACCCAACAATCTTAAGACGTGATATTTAGTATTTAAAGATGGCTACAATTGTTCCTACCACATCTGTTCATGCCGAGAGATCAACAAAGTTTGACGGAATCCAGTTTAAGCGATGACAACAAAAGATATTATTCTATCTGACGACGCTGAACCTCGTCTAATTCTTGAATGTAGACCCACCTACTCTTGGAAATGACGAAGAAGATCTGCAAAAGGAGGTGATGAGAGTATAAATTCACGTATTTTTAGGCTCTGATTTGTGTGGGAATTGAGCACGATTGAGTCTTTTATTGAGACGAATTGGTATGTTTATGAAAAAGGCACGAATCAGAGGGTACAAGGGCTTTTTGAGCATATTTGTATAGGAAAACAGGTGCTAATGGCTTGGAATTGGAAGACACGATTTTTTAGGTAATTTTCGAAGGTCGTTCGACTTCAGGACCGAGTTCGACCATCATCACTGAGGTCGAACAAGGTGACCAAGTCGAGCAGAATATGCAACAACGTACAGGGAGCTTGCTCAACTTGGAGATGTTGCTCGACCAGAATCATCTTGGTCGAGCAGATGAGGAGAGGTTGAACAAAATGTGCAAAACTTACAGTGAGCTTGCTCGACCATTGCTCGAGTTGAAGGCCTTGCTCGACCAGTCAAGGCGTGGTCGAACGGATTCTCATTGCTTTTATTTTTGAAAATTCCGGATTTCTTTTACCAAATTTGACGTGTGCTTCAAGCAAAAGCCCATCTCAAGCCCATAAGGATATTCCATGAGTATAAAAGAAGAGCTTTTGCAGGAGAAAAGGGACGACACATATTATTCATCATCCATCCACTACTGAAACCCTACCATCATCTCGAGGAGCCTGAAGAGAGGTCCGTCTGGCGAGTCAAGTAAGATCATACCAATTAACCATGATTGTTCCTAGATCAATCATGGGCTAGAGCTGCTCCGGTAGTTCTAGAGTTATGAAAGTTTATGAGTTAATTGAATTTCCATGTGTAAACTCCGTACAACACTACTTGTGGTTTATTTTATATAAGATTGTGCTTTTTAAATTCATACTCACTGTCATTTTGTGCATCATTAACTGTTATGTAGAGTCTGAATACATTTCTTGGTTATTGATTGAGTGCGTTCACTGCTAAGTAGGAATACATGTTATAATTCTAAGTGAAGGGATTCCGAAGTCTTATTAAAACTATCTTATATAAATCTTATTAATTGAATATTATTCGGGTTAATAAGTAGGATGAAGAGTATAACTTCATAGTGCTTATAAAGGGAGATCATATCGGGTTAGAGTACTAAGTGCACGGAAAATAATTGATACTGATAGTACCTAGAAAGGGGGTGACTTATATCTCTTGCTCCGAGAAAATTCACACATGTCATATGCATGTTTACTTGTGTCTATAGAGTGAACTTGCATGGTTTAATGATGCGTCCATAGACCACAAGGCAGAGTCGGACATCAACACATGGAAAGAAAATTAATAAGTAAAAGTGGATGACCCAAAGAACTACCTAATTTCTTACTTGATCACAGTCGTAATTTCTCTATTGCTTATTTACGTTATTTGTGATCGTCGCTTTTTCAGCGCGCAATTTCAATCCCCAAGATTAAGGATATCGATTGTAGTCGCGAAAGGTGACCAAGTGAATATCGAATCCAAGGACGGCGTAACTATCAATTTGATTATGTTCTAGCAAACCAAGACTATCATGGAGAGTATGATGGTTGTGAATTGTAGATTGAATAACAAGGATAAAGAAATAATAATTAAATAAAATAGCAGCAACGATAATAAAGTTGTGATCAAGCAAGAAAGTAGGTAGTTCTAAGATAATCCGGTTCCACTCATTAATTCATCATTCGTGTGCAAAAGTCGACTCTGCCTTGTGATTTATGAACGCATCACTAAGCCATGCATTTCTACTCTATAGACACAAGTAGATATGCGTGTGCATCGTGTGAATATTCTTGGAGCGAGATATATAACTCACCTTCCTTTCTAGGTACTATCGATATCAATTATTTCCCCCTAGGATTGGTACTTTAACTCGATATGATCTCCCTTTATAGGTACTATGAAATTATATTCTTTGTCCTACTTATTAACCCGAATACGTTGTGATTCAATTAATAAGTATTTATATAAGACAGTTCTAATAAGACTTCGGAATCCCTTCACTTAGAATTATAACGACAAACCCTGCTCAGCAGTGAACGCACTCAATCGATAACCATGTTATGTATTCAGACTCTACACAACGATTAACGATGCACAAAACGACTGTGAGTATGGATTAAAAACGTGCAATCTTATATAAACTAAATCACAAGTAGTGTTGTACGGAGTTTTACACACGAAAGATAAATGAATTCATGAAACTTTCATAATCTAAGAACTACCATAAGAGGATCTACTCCATGATTGATTCAAGAAAAACCATGGTGAAGTGGAATGATCTTACTTGAAGCTTCATGTCCTCCAAACACAACAAGGTTGGAATGATCGGACTTGAATCTCCTCGTGCAGCTCCTCCTCCTCTTCTCTATTGCTTGCTTTCTCCTCAAACGTTGCTGATCTGCTGCAGCTGCAAGTGCAGCAAGCTGCACTTGCAGCTGCTCTTTACAGCCCCTACTCTCTAGCTTCACTCTTTGTGTTGTGTGGTGTTGTGTGTTGTTTGAGGGATGTTTTGAAGTGTGGTGTTGCTGCCCCTTTTATAGTGGTGGAAGGGGGACAATATCACATGTTTCCATGGCTGCCCATGCTTCATTTCACATGGTTTGTTCAACTATGGCAGCTCCACATGCATCCTTTTCACATTATTTCTTGCTGTCCATCCTCATTTTCAACTCTTCTTCATGACTTTGTGTGTTAGATGCTTGACTTTGGGTGTTAGATGCTTCAATTAATCCATGTGCATGGTGTATTATCTTGACTTTAGCTCATGTGTGCATTACACCCACTTGCCTTGTTGTTTCCAAGCTGATTTGCATGTGAAGAGGTCGAAGCAATCTCCTCCAAGTCGAATGAGTGATGGTGTGGTCGAATGGTTGATGGCATGGTCGAATGGTGTGTCTTCAGCTCGAATGGACTTACACCTCCTTATTGTTTTGTGCATAACTTCCACCTCCGAGTTCCAAATTCAATAATTCTTGTGCTCACGTGATCCTCTCTTCCTGGGCTTTCAATAAATATAATGATCATTCATAGACACCAAGAATTGAGTGTGCACTAAGCTATGGAAAGTGGCCAGCAATTCTGCTCGGCACCTCACGCGCGTCAACATTGTTTTGCTTATAACTTCTTCGTTTGGAACTCGATTTGGGTGTTCTTTGCACCAAAATGACCCTCTCTTCAGTGGCTTTCCAACCATATATTACATCATCAGTTTTGATCTCCACATTTAACACAGAAAAATTATGAAGTTGGACGTGCGTTTTTAGCATCCTTGCTCAATTTGCACCTTTTCTCCAATCTTTCATTTCTTTATCCTTTTTCCACCTAAAACACAATAAAACACCTCAAGTGCACCTTATTCTCATAAATAATGAATATAAGACATTTGTGCATATATATTACAACAATATCAATCAAATAGGTGTTCAATTGGACACTAAAATACGCTAATTTTCACTCTCATCAACCCCCCAAACTTACCCGTTGCTCGTCTCGAGGCAACAAAATAAAGATAAAGATTGCGAGAGTAAGAAAATTAGCAGGGAAACAAGGATCAACATCCCATTCAAAATACAATTGTCATCAATTTAGGACATGCAACTCTTATTACATGCAATAATGAATTCATAGAGTACAAGTTTAGACAATCACCACCAATTCAAATGCTCTATTAACATGTTCTTACTGGGATTATATATCACTCACACTCAAGTGTAAAAATGTACACTTATGGATTAAAGTATTTACACTCAAATTCAATTCAAGTGAATGCGTAACCATAAGCTTGCCAAAAGTCTTTAACTAAAAGTATGATTTGACAATGGGATCAAAAAGGACTTTTTCTTTTGGATGTAATGTTGGCTTTTTGGTAATGGTAAGAAATATATGGCTAATGTGGTTCAAATTGTGGAGAACTAAAGATGATTGATCATTTCAATTTTAATCCTCTCTTTCTTTTTAATGCAGACGATTTTCATTCCTTATTCACCTTCAAGCACAACTATTTTTCTTTTATCAAGCACATCCTTTCTTTTTCTGCTTTTTCTATTGAGGTACCAGTTTCGGGCACTACCTCACACATTCTCCATAGGGTACTAGATTTAAGCACTACCCTAGGGTATTTGATTCAATGGAGTACTAGATTCAAGCACTACTCCATGTTTCTCCTTAGATGCATTATTAAATCCATCACTAATTTAATACCAATTTCATTCTTTCCCAAGTTGTTATTAAGCTCCATCAACACACTTTGAAAAGCCATTAATTCTCCAATAATATGACAATCAAGGCTCAAAAAATTCAAATGCTCAAAGTGGTTCTTTCTCGTAGGTTGCCAAAGAATGAGGTTTTTAGGCTCAACGGGGCTAACTACGGATAAACATCATTTGGTAGGGAATTATTTGGCTAAGTGACTTATAAATTCAAGGATGACCTTAAATCATATCCCATCATCTGATGCATATGTAGTTTCAAGTAAGACAAGAGGCAAGTTCTAGAATACACACACAAGAACGATACTCACCAGAAAGAATATCATGTGATTAATTAGCATAATCAACGAGGCTCAAAATCTCACATGGGTTTTTTAACAAGTAACAGAGCACTTTTCATGGTAAGTAATATCCCACAAGTACACATAGAACTTCATATCACAATATAACGCAAGCATAATTCCTTCATCAATTTCAATAGCATATGAATTAACAATATAAGTTCACATTGATCACCACACAACTTTTCACTCCATAAATTAAAAGCACATATGAAAATTAGAAAAAGAAAACGAGGGCACCTGACTTTTCTTCAATGTATACACGAGCTCCGCAGCGTAGAACTCACCTTGCCACTCTTTTACCTTTTTCTATCATCAAAGCTCAAGCACTCCTCAACATCGAGGGATTCATCAGTAGGAGAACTAGACGAAAGAATTAATCCTAAAACTTAACTTTCATGAATAACTCCGCAATCAACTCAAAACAAGAAACAAAACACAAACGAAAAACCACTAAACATTAGGTAAGTTACAAGAATTCATAACTTCCCTAACAAACGTCACAAAGAAAAAAATTATGTTATCAGTGCTTAGCGAGGTAAGTACATCACACCCCCCCAAACTTAGTAGAAACTATATAGTTGAAGCTAAGTTTGCAAAGAGATGTGATTGTCGATAAGTAAGCACTTCAAATATAAAAATTTCTTACTCACACGAAAGAAATAAAATAATAAAATGGAAGGGAAAGCCCCCAACAGGCGCTTATGTTTAACGTCGGAAAGTCACGACAGACGTAACCTTTGTAGGTTACTTGATCGGAGGACGGTCTTGTCGCATCCTCACCTTCAAATATCTCCTTTTTCTCTTCCTGTCTACTCTTAACACCTCACATTTCTTGGTCACAAAAATATGATCGTTGGAACTTCCTTCCTCCCATGTCTGTGTGGATGCCTCCTTGTTAATCTTCCATTTAAATTCAGAATCATCTGTCTCAGAAAAATAAAGATTAAACAAGTTAGAAACCACATATATATCTTTGTATGATTGAATTTCCACAGGTATCTTCTTTGCATGATCATCAGAGAAAACCACATCTTTATCCATCTGCAGTCTATGCTTCTCCGCTCCTAACTCTTTTGCTCTTTCCCACTTCTTCTCCATTGTAAGCTCAGTATTTTGCTCATGTAGTGGTATTGGAGTAACATCTTGCAGAGTGCTCGGTGAAGAAACAAGTGATGAATGGGTCAATTCGTCTTCAATTCGACCAGTTGTTCTAGTTCGAACGGGTACATAGTGGTTGAATTGGGCAATTAAGTTCTCGTTCATCTGTCTCACCATCAATTTAAGGTCCTTCAACTGCTTAGATAAATCTGTAGGATCAACATTCATGCTAGCTTCGAGATAATCAATACATGCATCATTAGATAAACTTTCAAATTCTGAATCAGACAAGGTGAAGTTCCACATACCATAAAAATGTGATTCCATAGGTTGGATAGAAGAAAGAAAGTTATAATGGTTGGGGTTTGATTCCCCCATTGTGAATGATAGTCTTAATAAAACTAGAAATAATCAAAAGATAATTTATGCCGTCCCCGGCAACGGCGCCAAGAACTTGATCATCGCTTTTTCAGCGCGCAATTTCAATCCCCAAGATTAAGGATATCGATTGTAGTCGCGAAAGGTGACCAAGTGAATATCGAATCCAAGGACGGCGTAACTATCAATTTGATTATGTTCTAGCAAACCAAGACTATCATGGAGAGTATGATGGTTGTGAATTGTAGATTGAATAACAAGGATAAAGAAATAATAATTAAATAAAATAGCAGCAACGATAATAAAGTTGTGATCAAGCAAGAAAGTAGGTAGTTCTAAGATAATCCGGTTCCACTCATTAATTCATCATTCGTGTGCAAAAGTCGACTCTGCCTTGTGATTTATGAACGCATCACTAAGCCATGCATTTCTACTCTATAGACACAAGTAGATATGCGTGTGCATCGTGTGAATATTCTTGGAGCGAGATATATAACTCACCTTCCTTTCTAGGTACTATCGATATCAATTATTTCCCCCTAGGATTGGTACTTTAACTCGATATGATCTCCCTTTATAGGTACTATGAAATTATATTCTTTGTCCTACTTATTAACCCGAATACGTTGTGATTCAATTATTAAGTATTTATATAAGACAGTTCTAATAAGACTTCGGAATCCCTTCACTTAGAATTATAACGACAAACCCTGCTCAGCAGTGAACGCACTCAATCGATAACCATGTTATGTATTCAGACTCTACACAACGATTAACGATGCACAAAACGACTGTGAGTATGGATTAAAAACGTGCAATCTTATATAAACTAAATCACAAGTAGTGTTGTACGGAGTTTTACACACGAAAGATAAATGAATTCATGAAACTTTCATAATCTAAGAACTACCATAAGAGGATCTACTCCATGATTGATTCAAGAAAAACCATGGTGAAGTGGAATGATCTTACTTGAAGCTTCATGTCCTCCAAACACAACAAGGTTGGAATAATCGGACTTGAATCTCCTCGTGCAGCTCCTCCTCCTCTTCTCTATTGCTTGCTTTCTCCTCAAACGTTGCTGATCTGCTGCAGCTGCAAGTGCAGCAAGCTGCACTTGCAGCTGCTCTTTACAGCCCCTACTCTCTAGCTTCACTCTTTGTGTTGTGTGGTGTTGTGTGTTGTTTGAGGGATGTTTTGAAGTGTGGTGTTGCTGCCCCTTTTATAGTGGTGGAAGGGGGACAATATCACATGTTTCCATGGCTGCCCATGCTTCATTTCACATGGTTTGTTCAACTATGGCAGCTCCACATGCATCCTTTTCACATTATTTCTTGCTGTCCATCCTCATTTTCAACTCTTCTTCATGACTTTGTGTGTTAGATGCTTGACTTTGGGTGTTAGATGCTTCAATTAATCCATGTGCATGGTGTATTATCTTGACTTTAGCTCATGTGTGCATTACACCCACTTGCCTTGTTGTTTCCAAGCTGATTTGCATGTGAAGAGGTCGAAGCAATCTCCTCCAAGTCGAATGAGTGATGGTGTGGTCGAATGGTTGATGGCATGGTCGAATGGTGTGTCTTCAGCTCGAATGGACTTACACCTCCTTATTGTTTTGTGCATAACTTCAACCTCCGAGTTCCAAATTCAATAATTCTTGTGCTCACGTGATCCTCTCTTCCTGGGCTTTCAATAAATATAATGATCATTCATAGACGCCAAGAATTGAGTGTGCACTAAGCTATGGAAAGTGGCCAGCAATTCTGCTCGGCACCTCACGCGCGTCGACATTGTTTTGCTTATAACTTCTTCGTTTGGAACTCGATTTGGGTGTTCTTTGCACCAAAATGACCCTCTCTTGAGTGGCTTTCTAACCATATATTACACCATCAGTTTTGATCTCCACATTTAACACAGAAAAATTATGAAGTTGGACGTGCGTTTTTAGCATCCTTGCTCAATTTGCACCTTTTCTCCAATCTTTCATTTCTTTATCCTTTTTCCACCTAAAACACAATAAAACACCTCAAGTGCACCTTATTCTCATAAATAATGAATATAAGACATTTGTGCATATATATTACAACAATATCAATCAAATAGGTGTTCAATTGGACACTAAAATACGCTAATTTTCACTCTCATCAATTTGCTATTTCAAATATCTGCTATTTAGCTACTAAATCACCACAATAATTTGTCAACATAGTCTCAATGATCTAGAATATAATTGAATTGATAATAATCCGTCTTTCGGGTTCGATAATCACTTGGTTGCCCATCAAAACTACAATTGATATCCTTACGCTTGAGGATTAATTTTGTGTGTTGAGAAAATACTCATCAAGTTCTTGGCACCGTTGCCGGGGGTTCTGAACTGCTTATAAGACGGTGTTGGATATGTCATCGTATCAAATTATCTATGGGAAGCCGTGCCACTTACTCGTAGAGATTCAGCACCAAGCATTTTGGGCATTGAGGAGTTTGAACTTGTCTCTTAAGGATCAAAAGGAGTTGAGGA